>CP114857.1:10000000-12400000 GCA_029959215.1 Tricholoma bakamatsutake | reverse complement strand
CAGGAATAGTGGGTGTGCAGTAAGGGTGTAACAGGAAATGTCAATCTCAGGATCAATCTTGAATGACTGAGGTAATTTTAACACTACCACATTGGGTGAAATTATTTTAGAAATCAGATATGGCCAACTTGCTTCTCCATAAGCTTTCTTGAAGGTCGTGGAATATTTAGATCCTTGGTACTTGGCCATACCAAGTCACCAACTTTGTACTCTGGAGCAACAGCTCGAGTATGGTCCACGTGTCGCATCATATCATCTTGTGCTTTCATCAATGCGGCCTCTGCTTCCTCCTGCACCTTTTGCATTTTTGACACAAAGTCCTCCACTGATTGTACCTTGACTTCTCTTCAAGGTTCTACTCCCATTCTGGGATGATACCCATAATTAGCGAAGAAGGGTGACATGCGAGTAGCTGAATGGAATTTATTACTGTGGGAAAATCTGCAATTGCCACCCATTTGGGCCAGTCAGTTTGTCAGTGATTGACAAACATGCATAGGTACTGCTCCAACTCCTGATTCATTCTCTCTGTCTGCCCATCTGTTATGAAATGTGGTACGGATGGGACT
Organism: Tricholoma bakamatsutake; assembly: GCA_029959215.1. Classification (NCBI taxonomy): domain Eukaryota; kingdom Fungi; phylum Basidiomycota; class Agaricomycetes; order Agaricales; family Tricholomataceae; genus Tricholoma; species Tricholoma bakamatsutake. The sequence continues at coordinate 12,399,431 of CP114857.1, read as the reverse complement.
CTAATTCTTTTTCTTATTGTCTCTATTGTCTTTCTAAACTCGCTCCCATGCTATTGTTTTCCGAACAATACCTATGCCTATTGTCTTATTGTTCTTACCTTCTTATTGTCTGACCATTCTTATTGTCTTATTGTTCTCAATGTACGTACTCACCTTGCTTACATCCTTGCGTGTACATTATTTAAACTGCAATGCTATGGCCAGTCAAGCTCAGCTTGACCTGGTCTTTCATATGCTTCTAACGAGCTATTGATCTAAGTCTCTCTCTGCCATTGCTTACGAGCTTCGGTGATCTGAACCTTTGCTGAATGTCGATGCTTACAAGCTTCGACTTATATTTGATTTAGAAGCTTCGACTATAACAAAAGGTCAAGCTGCTCTTACTCTGCTGACTAAACTCTAGTCTAGGCAGTACTCATTATATGACAAGATTCTTACGAGAACTATCCGACCACTCCCCACAAAATGAATCATGGCAGCTCCATCTACTCCTACCATTCCCACACCACCCACTGTCCCCACTCGCCCCGCCGAAATCAAGATGAGGGCGCCAACAGACTACTCAGGAGATAGAGCCAAGACCATGCTCTTCCTCCTTGAATGCAGAGCCTATGTTGACGTGAATGCAGCTGTGTTCCCAGATGATCGCCACAAAATTTTGTTTATGCTGTCTTACATGAATGGGGGAACGGCAGGGCCGTGGAAGCAGGCATACCTGGAAGAGAGATACATAGAGTCTAAGCCTTGGGACACGTTCCAAGAGTTTATTGCGAAAGTACATGCAGCGTTCTCACCTATTGACAACGCAGGAAACATGCGCACCCAACTCCGAGCACTCTCGCAGGGAGGAAGGGGAGTAGATGAATATATTGCCCAATTCAAGACTCTTGCCTACCACACCAAGATCAAGGAAGATGCTGCTCTTATTGAATATTTTGTCGATGGACTCAACAACAAGGTACTCGATAAGGTCTTCAGCATGGAAAACCCACCCGATATGATCAAAGGCTGGTACACCCATGCAGCGAGAGCAGAAGGGCACTTGAGGAGGGCCAAGGCAATAAAGGAAAGAGCATACAGTAAAGCAGGGGGAGGAGGAGGAGCAAGCGGCTCTTCAAAGGACCCCAATGCTATGAACACCGATGCGACATGCCTCTCTTATGCAGAGAGGCTCGAACACATGAAAAAAGGGAAGTGCTTTATTTGTCATAAAACAGGATATAGGGCAAGTGATCACAGAGGAGGGAAAGAACCGCCTGTGAAAGAAGAAAAGAAGGAGACGAAGAAGACACCTTGCGACCACTACATGAAGATCTGCACCCTCATCAATGAGCTGGAAGAGAAGGAGAAGGAGGAGGTGTTGGATCTTATGGTAGAGGAGGGTTTTTAAAGTGGCAGCCTGCATCGGCAGCAGAGCCCGCCAGAGTAGTTGTCTCAAGCGTAATGGTAGCGCAAGTGAGCCATCAATCGATGCGTCTGCCAGTTTACTATTTGCTAGGAGACAAGAAAGCTGAAATCCCTGCCCTGATCGACTCAGGGGCAGGAGAAACATTCATTGATCACTGAGTAGTCGAGAAGCTTGGACTAAGAAAGATCCCACTCATCAAGAAGATCCTCACTAAAAATGTCGACAGAACTCTTAACAAAAATGGAACTATTTCCCACTATGTCTATGTCAACATAGAGATTGGAGGAAAACGAGAGGAGATTAGAATGCTGATAACGGGACTAGGAAAGGAGAGGATGATCCTGGGGTACATGTGGCTCAGAAGGTGCAACCCCATCATTGACTGGGAAAAGGGGACCCTTACCGACAGACAGACTGAAAGGTCCCTTATGGGAAAAATCCGGACCATGATCGAGCGGACGAGAACCACAATTGGTAAGCAAAGTCTCACTATAGATGACAAGGAGCTGATTGCACTGAGAGTAACATTGAGCCCGACTCTCGGGAGGCTACCTAAAAGGAGTGCTGGGGAGACCTTTGGGGAAACCTACCTCGCCGCCGCTGAGCACGTGAAGAGTAGGCTCGGGACGGTTCATCTTGCAAAAGGACTTTGCACCATGGATGGACTCGATGAGGGCGGATCACGAGCAACAGATACGGCAACGGACTTATCAACGGACATCCACCCCGAGATCGACACACAGATCTCCATACTGGATGACTCTGGTACTGGCTCACCACTCGACTCAGGGGGAAACCATGATGGAACTGATGTGCTATTCACCTATGTTCAGGGAGAGCCAATGATAGGGATATTCAGGGCTGAGGAATCACCCCTCACCATCAAAAATGACTATCTACCTCCGAACTATCAGAAGCTCCAGCGGATCTCATGACTCACTCAATCTCGGCTAACCGGCAGATTCACTTACTCCCACACTACTTACATCCGAACCAAGACCTCTGTCTTGCAGAGACTTGCCCACGAGAAGGAAGACGTCAAGGAAAAACGATCACTCGACGACTTGCTCCCTGATAAATACAAGGAGTATCGGAGCGTATTTGAGAAAGCAGCGTTGGAGAGATTTCCCGAATTGAGACCATGGGACCATGCGATCGAGCTTAAGCCGGATTTCATCCCGAAGGACTGCAAAGTCTACCCAATCACCCCGGCGGAACAGAAGAAGTTATATGAATTCATTGATGACAACCTGAGGAAGGGATACATTACCCCATCCAAGTCCCCTATGGCATCACTGTTCTTCTTCGTGGCGAAGAAGGACTCTGATGCACTTAGGCCGTGCCAGGACTACCACTATCTAAATGAAGGAACCATCAAAAATTCCTATCCCCTTCCACTAATCAGTGATCTACTCGACAAGCTAAAAGGGGCAAAATGGTTCACTAAACTGGACATCAGATGGGGGTATCATAACGTCAGAATTAGGAAAGGAGATGAATGGAAAGTGGCATTCAAGACCAACAAAGGGCTGTTCGAGCCCAAGGTCATGTTTTTTGGCCTCTGTAACTCCCCGGCAACCTTCCAAGCAATGATGAATGATATCTTCCAAGACATGCTAAACGAGGGATGGCTGGTAATCTACATGGACGACATTCTGATCTTCTCTAAGGACAAGGGGGAACATGAAGAGAGGACAAAGAGGGTCCTAGCAAGGCTTAGAGAGAACGACCTGTATCTGAAACCCGAGAAATCTAGATTTGATGTACAGGAGGTCGAGTTCCTCAGATTAATTCTGCGACCAAACCAGCTAGCCATGGACCCAACTAAGCTAAGCGGAATAAAGGACTGGCCACCCCCAACTAATGTAAAAAAGGTTAGATCATTCCTGGGCTTTCGGAACTTCTATAGGAGATTCATCGGCAACTTTGCCGCAATCACAAATTTGCTCAATGACTTAACAAGGAAGGACCAGCCCTTCAACTGGACAGACAAATGCCAAAGGGCATTTGACTCACTAAAAAGGAAATTTTCTGAGGGGCCAGTACTGCTGATGCCTGATGCAGGGAAACCATTTGTAATCGAAAGCGATGCCTCTAAGTACACAACTGGTGCCGTCTTAAAACAAACTGACACCAATGGAGATTGGCACCCCTGCGGCTATATCTCTCATTCCCTGACAGCAACCAAACGGAACTATGAGATTTACGATCAAGAACTGTTGGGAATAATACAAGCACTGGAAACCTGGAGGCACTATCTCCAGGGATCCGAACATCCGATGACGATCCTATCAGATCACAAGAATCTAATGTACTTCAGGGTGGCACGGAAACTAAATTGGCGACAGGCTAGATGGAGCCTCTTCCTTTTGCAATTTAACCTGCAATTGGTACATGTCCCAGGAAAAATGATGATCCAATCTGATGCCCTATCACGGCGGGGAGATCACATACTTGATGTCGACGATGACAACGACGACATCACACTACTAAAAGATGAGATCTTCACACAGACAATAGACACTGAACTAAAAGAAGTGCTGGCAGAAAGCATGATGCGGGATGACTTACTAAAAGAAATAGTAAGGGCCATCAAGGAAGGAGGAACGCCCCCGATCAAGTCGGCGGTAGAAGACTGGAGAATGGAAGATGATGGGATGGTCTTTTTCAAAGACCGATGCTACATCCCAGATGACAAGGAACTGAGAAGAAAGATCATGGAAAATACCATGATAACATACTTACAGGGCACCCCAGCCAATTTCAGACCCTAGAATTAGTACGAAGGGACTACTGGTGGCCAGGAATGACTATTTTCATCCGGAACTACGTCGACGGCTGCACGACTTGCCAAAAAATGAAGGTGAACACACACCCGACAACACCGGGATTATCACCGATCAAATCTGAGGCCACTCGACCATTCGCACTAGTCACAGTGGATTTCATCACAGATCTGCCGATAAGTGATGGATGCAATACCATCATGGTCATGGTAGACCATGGTCTTACAAAGGGGGTGATTTTTATCCCTTGCAATAAAACCATCGATGCACTAGGGGCAGCAGACCTTTACCTGCACAACGTATTTAGGAGGTTCGGCCTCCCAGACAAAATCATATTGGATTGCAACCCACGTTTTGCCTCGAACGCGTTCCAAGAACTGGGAAGGCTCCTGGGAATAAAGTTGGCAATGAGCATGGCCTATCACCCTCAAATGGATGGGGAAACAGAAAGGGTAAATCAAGAACTTGAGATCTACCTCCGAATCTTCTGCGCAAACAAACCATCGCAGTGGAAAAGGCACCTTACCACCGCCGAATTCACACACAATCAGAAACACCATTCAGCGATCAAGAACACTCCATTTTACATAATGATGGGAATGCACCCCAAAGCCATTCCCACGACTTACGAGAAGACGAATGTGCTGGCTACCGAGCAAAGGATAGCCAAACTAGGAAACATACAGCAGGAAGCCCTGGCAGCACACGAGCTGTCCCAACAGGTGATGATTGGATGAAACGGACGAGGCTTCCGCCTGTTCACGGTAGGAGAGAAAGTTTGGCTCGACTTGAAAAAACTTGAAGTTGGGATACCCAACCAGAAAGCTCGCCCCCAGGCGTGAAGGACCATTCCCCATCACACGAGTAATCTCATCCCATGCCTATGAATTGAGACTCCTCTCTCAATGGAAAATACACCCCGTATTCCACACCTCACTTCTTTCACGTTTCAAGGAGAACAACACCCACGGACCAAATCTTCTTCCTCCACCACCCAATCTGATCGAAGGAGAGTTAGAACATGAGGTTGAAGCTATCCTGGCTCATAAGAGGATGGGCCAAGGGACCCAATTCCTGGTGAAGTGGAAAGGGTACAGCACGGCAGAAAACACCTGGGAGCCAGAGGCTCATTTAAAAAATGCTGCTGAAATACTGGGCGAATACAGATCCACTCTCAACCTCTCTCCAACATGAGCCACCCTCTTCATTTTTACATAAATGTCACACCCGATCCCGACCCCATTAGAACCTTTGAACTTATTCTCAGCTTTGTCCGAGACACGGACAGCATCTGAAATGAGGAGAGACTGCTCTCTGTGACCGAAGATCGTGCACTCCTACACAGCACTGTGCAAAACCTCTTCGAAACTTATCGAGCCATCTCCTGCCTTCAGCGCATATTCCAACGTTTGATGGAGGAGGCCTACCATTTAGATCTGCTCTTGCTCATGAGGAGCTTGGATGAGCAAGCACTCCGTTACAGACCCAGAGAACGGGTTTCCACCCCACAATGGATTTTTATTATAGAGCCACTAAGTGATGAAGAAGACGGAACATTTGAGATCACGCCCAAAGAACCAATGACTTCATCCCCAACTACCACTCCCCCACATCCATCAGCGCCACCATGAGCGCCCACACCCTATCCAACTCAGACAGCTGCTGAGCACACCCCCGCACTGCCGTGGATGCAAAATTCGATCTGCTTCACCTGCGCATGTGTAGGACACTTCTCGTCACACTGTCCTGAGTACCAGTGCCCACATTGTCGACGGTGGCGACTGGAGCATTCCACGCTCTTTTGTCCCAGCAATCCGACATGTGACAATCCGCCACATCACCGCACAACCTGAACCTAACCGTCATGATCTACAATTTCTACATCGCTATCGCTCTTGGCACCATCTTCGGTGCGGCCATTCTCATCATGCTGCTCTGTTACGTCCTCATTTTATTTAAAATCATCTCTGCCCCACGTATACCACAACTCACTAGGTTCATTACTGGCACCTTGGTGCGCTTTTCAGGAGAGAATGACATTGAGCTACCAACTCGGGTTTACGTGCATGACACCCCGACCCCTACTACCTTCAGCACATTCACCATGACGACTGACGACGCGACATCCTTTGACCCTATGCGGACGATCAGAACGTAGTTTCGGATGGGACTCGAAACTTTAGAGGGGAGCTAATGTTACAAAATGTGGTACAGACGGGACTCTAATTCTTTTTCTTATTGTCTCTATTGTCTTTCTAAACTCGCTCCCACGCTATTGTTTTCCGAACAATACCTACGCCTATTGTCTTATTGTTCTTACCTTCTTATTGTCCGACCATTCTTATTGTCTTATTGTTCTCAATGTACGTACTCACCTTGCTTACATCCTTGCGTGTACATTATTTAAACTGCAATGCTATGGCCAGTCAAGCTCAGCTTGACCTGGTCTTTCATACACTTCTAATGAGCTATCGATCTAAGTCTCTCTCTGCTGTTGCTTATGAGCTTCGGTGATTTGAACCTTCGCTGAATGTCGATGCTTACAAGCTTCGACTTATATTTGATTTAGAAGCTTTGACTATAACACCATCGGTTTGTGGGTGATATGCCATAGATAATTTGGTTTGAATTTGCAGTATGTTATTTAACTCTTGCATAAATGCAGAAGCAAATTGTGATCCGCAATCAGAGATAACTGTATCAGGTAATCCATGTAACTGCCATACCTGATTTAGATAGAGGTGTGCCAAGCCCGATGATGAGGTTTCTGCAGTAGTAGGAATGATATGGACTTCTTTTGTGAGGTGGTCACATACTACAAATATTGCATCATATCCTTGAGCTTCAGGTAGTCCTGTGATAAAGTCCACAGATATGTCTTGCCATGGCACTTTAGGTATAGGGTTCAGCATTAATTTCCCAGCAGGCTTTTCTGGAAATTTCTTCCCCCTCATGCACGTGTCACACCCATCCATATACCCCAACACATACTTTGAAATTCTGGGCCACCAATAATTTCTCATCACCAACTCCAATGTCTTCTACCTTCCTGGATGTCCAGCAGCTGGCATGTTATGATGTAACCATACAATCTCCCTTCGTAAATCTTGATCCTTCGGTACATACACTTTTCCTCTGAACAACACTAACCCTTGTTCTTCAACCCATTCATCTCCTTTAATATTACTTTTCTTCTCTCCCCTCAAAGCTTTCACAGCTTCCACCACTTCATCATCCATCTCTGAACATTGCCTGATTTTAGACAACATTTCTGTCTCTGAGCTATCCACCAATAAATGTCCTTGACACATAGCACAAATACGAAAGTATTCAGGTTTGAGTAGGGTAGTATTTTTATTGTCCTCCTCCACTCCCCTTTTATGATCTGTACATCTGGATAATGCATCTGCTTTCCTCATCAAGCTTCCTACTTTGTGGACCAAGTAAAAATTAAAGCACAATAGGAATAATGCCCAACGTTGATAGGTCCACTACATACTTTAAGGTCTGGAGAAGACTCCCACTCATATCAACACATTATGACACATGCTCCGAACCACTACAAATGCCACTAAATCGACTTCGAACCATTTTCGCACTATTTCACACTATTTTGAACAACTTCGCACTACTTCGAACCTTTTCGAACGCTTTCAAACCATTTCACGACACTTCAAACGACTTCGGCTGCCGTATAGTTGTCCTCAAACAATTTCAATACACGTTGCACATTCGGAACAACCCAACTCGCCGCATATCGAGTACTACCAGACAAAAGGAGGGATTACAAGAGACTTAGGATGCGATAAGTGCGTTTTTGTGTTTCATTGATATATTAAAAGCAATAGAACAAGATCTATTACCATACTGGGACAATGTACATTTTACTTATTATCATTTTCATTTGTTTTGTGTTTTACAATACCTTTGTTGCTGTGTACATTCCCTCATGTTTTACAATTGTTCTTATTTCCTTTTTAGTACTATCTCTTCATTTTGTATATAGACTTGTGTTAGATACTTAGAACAAAGAGAGAAAATAGAACAACGGGGAACAGCACAAGTTAGCCTCACAGTTATCATCAGACTTAAGAGTCATTCTCTTGGGTCTTAGCTTGCGTCATATCTCTAAAAGTTCTGCAAAATATCGCAAACTTCCTCGAAACTATTGGATTCGCTCTCCGTTTTATCACCCATCACCTGTCTCTATTTGACAAACACCTCACATTCGTTAAACCCGCTGTTCGACATACTTCGAACCACTTCGAACTTATTCGAACTATTTTGCACATCTTCGAACTTATTCAAACCGCTTCGCACGCCTTCAAACTACTTTTGAACTCTTTCGAACAACTTTGTATGCCTATACAGACTTTTATCCACAGCCCTTACCATTTTGCATTACTAAACATTACGTTTTGGTCTCAGCGGTGATATTTAGTACCACCTCGCACCCTTCCTCTAGCCTGTGTTATACCATCCGAAGCCATTAGTAGGTTTTGTTTGGGTTTCCGGGTTGAGTATCATCAACGTGCTTGTCGACAGTTAAGCCTTTTAGCAGACATAAAATATTGCAGATTTTGATGGTCTGTCCAGATCTCGATCTGATGCATACATCCCTGCAAATAATGTCTCCATGCCTCCAATGCTCATATTATTCCCAACATCTCTTTATCATGCACATCATAATTCCTCTCCACATCATTCAACCCTCGAGACAAATATGCACAAGGATTCCATTTGTCATCTTCACATAGCATTGATAATACCGCTCCAGTAGCAATGTCTGATGCATCTGATTCCACTCCTAAGGGGTGCATGAAATCTACTGGGACCAATATTGGTTCTTCCACAAACTTCCTCTTCAACCCCTCAAATGCTGTCTGCTGTTGTTCTCCCCATCTCCACACTACTCCCTTTCATGTAAGGTTGTGTAATGGTGCAGCAATTTTGGAAAAATTATGAACAAAGCAATGATAAAAATTGGCAAGTCCCAAGAAAGTCTGAACTTCCTTGATATGGGTAGGCATGGGCCAATCAACAATTGCCTGTACCTTGATAGGATCCATCTTGATTCCATCAGGACAAATCTTTAATCCCAAGAACTCAATCTTGCTTGCTCCAAATACACACTTCTCCAGTTTAACAAATAAATCATTCTCTGCCAATCTCTTAACACCTCCTGCACTATCGCCTCATGATTTTCTCCATTCTCTGTGAATATCAAAATATTGTCAATAAATATTATCACCACACCTTTGTGTATCACATCCTTGAAAATGTCGTTCATCATATTTTGGAAAGTTGGGGGACTATTGGTCATCCCAAAAAACATGACTAGCGGCTTGAAGGATCCTCGACGCATGGCAAATGCTGCTTTCCACTCATCTCCTTTCTTTATTCATACATTGTTGTACCCCCAGCATAAATCCAATTTTGTAAAGACCTTGGCCTTTCCCACCTTGTCAATTATCTCTGAGATCAATGGCAAAGGGTATGCATTCTTCACTGTCCACTCATTCAAATACCTGTAATCTGTACACATCCTCTTCCTGTGATCTTTTTTTGGTACAAAGAATACTGGTGATGTCTGCAGTGATTTTGAAGGTCGTATGTATCCCTTGCGCAACTGTTCATTAAGGAATGCATCCACTTCTTCTTGTTCCTTCGGAGATAATGGATAGACTTTTGACTTCTTCAGCACAAATCCCAGCTTCATTTCAATAGCATGATCCCATGGCTTTCGCAGTGGCATCTGCTCCGATTCCTTCTTCTGAAAAACTGACAAATATTTATGGTAGGCTTTTGGCACCCATTCCTCTACTGGCTTCTCCACTTTCTCCACATTTTTATCCCATGACTGTCCTCCACAAATTTCCCTAAAGATCTGCTTCTGTTCTTCTTTACTTGTCATAATTGGAAGTTCCCCATTTGGCATATCCTCATCCTCCACTTCCTCCATTGTAACAGAATACTTCCTTGGACATTCTTTCTCTTTCTTTTCCTTCTTCTTCTTTTTTACTTTTCTCCCATATACATTACATTCTTTAGGACAACGAGTCATGTGTACCTTCCCAGTTTTCCAATCAATTTCTGGATTATGTTTTTGTAACCATGGACATCCAATTATCAGATTGGTTTTCCCAAGGTCGCACACTTCAAATATGGCTCACTCCTGATGATCCTGATACTTCAATATCATCATCACTTCCTCCTTAATAGTTCCTCCATGATTGATCATACCATCAATATTGTACACCATTATGGGTTGTGGCAGTTTACGCATGCAAATACCATTTCTGGTAATTAGGGATCAATTAATAAATAATCCGGTAGCACCACTGTCAAGCAATGCCTCCACATTAATTGCTGCATGCGTGTCCACTGTCTTCAATCCTACTGTCAAGCTGATTTCAGGTTCTATCCACGCTGAGCGAATAAAAAATTTAGGGGTCTTCAGAAATAAGGCTGGGCATTTTTCTTTGTCAGATAAATGATGATGGTCATACTCTTCAATTTCTCTTTTGGGTTCACTCTCAGTTTCCTCAGACACTAATACATTATATTGATTCTGGGTCACCAATGGAGAAACCTTCACTGGGACTCTTCTACAAAATTCTTCTGCTTATCTTCCTCCAACTTCACTTCCTCAATTGTCGCTTCCCTAATCTTCCTTTTCTGCCTACAATTTCGAGCCATATGCCCTAATTGCCCACAGTTAAAACATTTAAGTGGAGCTCATCTCTCTACTCGATCAACATCCATCGCATCCATTAATGCTGCTGACTCCTTAACAATAGGTGTCACTGCCATGGCCAGTGGGTGTGCCCTCGGAGTTTGTACCTGAGGTGTCCTTCCTGTCTTGGACTTTCCTCCCAATGACTTTCCAAATCTGGAATTCCCATACATCAATTTCGATTCTGCCTGTTCCTGTCGATACTGCCGATCAAGACGCATTGCCCAATTATACCACTCGTCCAACCTCTCTGGCATAGAAGGTAGTCGATAGATAGACTTGAATAATGAGGGATTTAATCCTGCCTTCAAATATTCCACCAACGCTGCTTCTCCCATATTGGTTTGTGATGCTTCTGCTTTAAACTGCAAAATAAATTCGTCTGCAGTCAGAGAACCTTGGCGCATAGTTTTTAATTTTGCATTAGCTGTCACCTTTGGGTTAGGGTCTCCAAACTGTGCCTCCAACCTCTCCAAAAATTTCCTGAAGCTTGCAAACGGTTTATATCCTGTGGCAATTTGATTAATGGCTTCATTTCTCCAGAACTGTGCTTTCCCTCCCTGGATGTATGAGAGAGCAAACATAATTCTAGACTCAGTCATATGAAATTTGGGCTTTCTCCCATGAATATACAATACTATAGAGCTGATGAAGGATTTTGTGTTCTCCATGGTACCATCAAATATTTGCGGAGGCACATATTTAGGTAAATGCATTTTTCCACTCTCAGATCTCTCCTCTGCATGCTCACCCTCCTGAGACATCCACTCCACCATCTCCTCCATCTCATCATCTTTATCTTCTACTGTTTCTGCATTTGTTTGCACTTGTTTGGGCTGGGATGCTGCTAATATTGACACTAATTAGGACATTTGTGCTGTTAGAGCATCAATTTTGGCTTCAAGAATGGGCGTGGGAACAGGATTGTGACCAGGATTCAAAGCTGCTTATTCTGACATGATTATATAATCTGTGATGAGTCACTTCTTTGGCTGTGTAGAGATTCGGCTGTAGAATTTTTTCGCAAAATTCAGAGTCACGTGATCCGGCTATTTCGGGTACCAAACACGTGATTTCGGCTATTGGGCACTTCGGATCAACAACCCTTCCAACAGTGCCTGATTTCGGGCCTATTACTGAATTTGGCTAGTCACTACCTAAAATAGTCATCCAAATTGAGTAATGTAAATCTCAGCTAAACCAGATCTGATCGGTTGTCTGGTTGCAGCTGTCCTAATGACGAGCGCTGCCTTTCGATCACTGGTGGTCGCAATGTAAGGCGAGGCCTGGCGTCGGCTTACAAAAGCAAAGGTAAATATGTATATACAATTAATTCTGGCTCTTGCCGAAATGATGCATAAGCGGATGTGGTGCGCTGAGACAAATGACATATGCGGGTGAGTAAGAGAAGGCGCACTGATAGGGTAGTTGAGTTCTTCTGTTAGGGCGACACCCACTAATCTGCTAGCTGGACTGTGCAGGTTCTTCTACAAGAAGGTGGTGTGGGGCGCACGCGTGATGGGGGGATTTGATGGATTTGATGCGAGGGTTAAAAATAGAACAGTTGGCTGAAATAGGCCTTTTGCACCACTAATGTGGATGGAATACCTAAGAGAACTCAACTGAGGTCTCCTAGTATTTATTTTAGGGTTATATACTATGTTACACATATTGTAGTATGTTATTATGGACGCACGCACACATGCACATACATATTGATGCATGTAAATAGAAAATTCCCATGCTGACAAATAATGTGTATATAGGCATTTTGTAGCATATATTGGTGAAATGAAATGAAATAAAATGAAATAAAATAAAATAAAAATAGTATTATGTAATAGACATAGTGCGCTTGTAATCAGAGAGCAGGAATGGATAGAGGCAAGTTGATTCCATAGAATGTAAAAGGACTGAAGGGAATCTGTGGTGGAACAAGTAAGATACAAGCAATACAATAGTTTCAAAGCTGGTTGATCAAGGTTCATCCGATCATGGATGTCATATGCCGATCACTCCATTGGACCCTCCATCAGTACTCTTTCGAGCACCCTGCCTCCATTCCACCACAGATTCCCTTCAGTCCTTTTGCATTCTATGGAATCAACTTGCCTCTATCCATTCCTGCTCTCTGATTACAAGCATGCCATGTCAATCTTGGGCTATGCTCGAATTATTGCCTTTTTGGGAACTCCTGGTTCAACACACTCTCTGGCATGTTCTACACCCTCAACCACTATCTGGATGTTCTATAACATGAGGGAACCTAATTTACGGTGATATTGTATTTTAATATATACAGCTACACCAAGCAATTGCAGTACTATGGACCTTGGGTGAGTGTCTGTAGCCTACCTCCTTACATTGACTATTCACCTCTCTTTTACAGGCTCATGGACCATCCTGAGGTGTTAATATTGCTTATAGTAGCTTGGTATACCTGTCTACACTGTCACTAATGGGTTATATGAGCTGGCATAGAATGACAAGGAGAATAGGTGAGTATGAGCAATTGCCTGTGAAATGGATCATTGGTGCTAGCTTCAACCATGACACATGAAAGGCCAACAAACATGGACAACAATGAAGCGATGACAATGACACCACCAATGCCAATGACAATGATGCTGCCAACACCAATGACAACATCAACAACAATGCCACCAATGTCTATGACAACAACAACCTGCCAACATGTCAGCAAATGACAGGGCCACCAGATGGGGACAACGAGGTACATACCATATCACTCCTGTCACCATGTCACTGCTAATGCCCCCTCTCTTGTAACAGGTAACAAAATGATGCAGCACCCGCCTCCCCTGCTATGAGTCACTGCTCATAAGGGGGATTTTGGGTGCTAATAGCCCCATCATCCATTCACAAGGCCAAGGTATGTATGAATCCACCCCATTACCACATCAACTAATGACCCCCACCCCTGTACACCAACAATGACTAACGATGGAGGGAGATGACTGATGATGGGTGGGAGATGACTAACAATGGGTGGGGGATGGCTAACAACAGACAGCACCCCCTCCTGCACTGCCATTGGCCATGGCAGCAGCAGTTTCTTACTCACGACTGACGATGACAACCCCATCAGCAAACACAATGCGGAGTTGTATTTTATTTTACAACTTACTTTAAAGTAATTTAGTAGTAATAAAGTAGAAATATTTTTACTAGTCTAGTATGAAACTGGTCAAAACTGGTTTTGTGACCATGTAGTGACTGATACCGATTGGTGTTTCAGTCATTGGTCACATAGAATATAAAATTAATATGACTGGTCTCAGTCTCTAGTCACAGCCAACAAGGGCAAAAAACTGAGACTGGACTGGACATTCAAGCACTAATGACCCCCAGCTTCGATGATGACTCATATTCCAGCACCACAACTGGCTAATTGCTGGCCACCCTGAGCATTGGAAGACATTGGAGCTCATATCAGGGAATCATTGGTGACTTCAAATGTCTCAACTCATTGGTTGGTCAGTACTGTCACACCTGTGACATGAGCAAGGGTGCTGGTGTCTCTCTAGCCTGCCGAAAGATCACTGGCAGCCAGCATCCAGCCGAGTGCCAATGCCAGCACAGCAATTGTGTGGCCCCACTGCCTTCACTGCTAACATCATACTATTCACTCATATAATCTATGAAATTAATTATCCTTGCTCACTATTTTTCATAGTTTGAAATTCCCTTCACCTCTTTTCACAATGCATGCTCACACAGAATCAAATTTTGGAGAAACCTCTGGAGCTTCGAGTTTACCTAGAAGCATGGCACCTGGCAATGCAGGCACAAGTCCAATAATTTCCTCTGCAACTCAACAGAGCCAACCCACCATCCAGCCTCCAGTACAGCAGAACTGTCCTGCCAACAGGCTGCCAGCACAGCAGGGCAATCTTAACAGCAACCCCTCTGCTGGACAGATCACACCTGTGAGAGATGATATTCATACAGTGAGTGGTTCCCAAATCACAAGACTAGCAGCTGGAGGCATTGAGCCAGTCACCACTAAAGCTGCACCTCCAACCATCAGCCTCAATCTGCAGTCTCAAGCAGATGAGATTCAATTTCTCAAAGCCTAGCTCAAACACTACAAAAAAGATGGTACAACATTAGCAAACATGCATCATCCATGAGTTCTGTTTTCAGACCAGGACACTATCGACTGCATGAAAGCTGCAACTGTGTCATTGAAAGACAATGGAAAGAAGCTTGTCTTACCAAATGTAGTCCCAGGGTTCAAGGCCAGTTTGCTTGATGTTGGTAAGTTCCCCATCCCTTTTTGTGATCCATGTACTGCATACCTCGGTTGCACATTTCTTTGTCTTTCAGATGTAGAGTCATAACATGAGCAATATGCTCTTAGATTTTTGCATGAGCGATAGGCTCCACCACTTGGATGACCAGGTGGTACCGAATGCATGAGCAATAGGCTCTGTCACTTGAGTGATATGCTCTGTCGCAGGAGCAATAGGCCCTGTTATGTGCAAGGTATCCTCTAATACACAAGCCTCTAGGCTCACTGCATGGGCAATGAACTTGATTGCACATTCACTAGCTACATCAGCTGCCATGCACAGCTTTGACCTCAGAACTGCTTATATAATATAGTCCAGCCAGATTATTTGCTTTTCATTCTTGCCAGTAGCCACGATTATGACATTAGCTGCAATGTGAAGCTAACTATCATTTCTTGGCAGCCATATTTCTGAAGATTGAAGCCTTTCATTATTTCCAATATGTCCCATATACTGCACTCACTCCTGCTGCCCACCTTAAAGCAGCTCAAGGAGAATTTCATGATAAATGCACAGGGTGGCTTGACCAAAGGAATGAAAAGAGCATATCCATTGTTGACTGGTACACAGCTTCCATGGCAGCTGAGGGTCATATAAGGAAACATTTTGGTGAAGCGAGAGCAACAGCCTTGGCAGCTCATCACAAGATAGTTATGGACCTCGGACACTGCCACAACTGGGAAATTGCCATGAAATACAACATTTCCTAGTGTGCAATGGTCACTTTACACCCAGTTCATGATTTAAGCACTCTAGATGTAGCCATGCTAGCCATTATTGCAACTCGTCCATCAGCAAAGCCATTACCCCAATCCTTTCTCCCTGTCTCTCTGTTGAAGCAACTCTTTCATGCTGACCACCCATCTACCCCATGAAAATAATCAAAACACTTATGCTTTTGGTGTAACAGAGCAGGTCACCTCCCAGCTGACTGCAAAGCTGAAGTCACTACTGCTGGAAGGAAAACTGCTTCCATTGCATCCTCATCCAAAAGTGGAGATGCTCTGCTTGCCCCTAATAGAAAGAATTTCTGCTTTAACTGGTCCTGAAACTCAAGTTGTAACTTTGGGGATGCCTGCAATGGTTTCCATGGATCCAGCCTCTGCAGAGAATTCAGTCATGGAGCCAGTTTCTGCAAATCCTATGCCTGACCCCCGATTTGTGGTCATACCCCTCAGTCTGGTGATAGATCCATTGTGTGCTCTAAGGTCTGGAGAAAGGTTCCAATCATATCAACACATTATGACAGACACTTTGAACCACTATGAGCTCCACAAATTCAGTTTCAAACTCATTTCGTACCATTTTGAACACTTTTGAATGACTTTGAATGACTTTGAATGATTTCACGACATTTTGAACAATTTCAAACAACTTTGCACCACTTCAAATGATGTCAGCCACCATATGTATATCTATCCTAAAACCCTTTCAATACACACTGCACAACTGGAATGAGCCATATTGAGCACCACCAGACATGAGGAGAGACGACAAAAGATCTAGAATGTGATAAGTGCAGTTTTATGTTTCAATGATATATTGAAGCAATCGGACAAGTACTTTTACTATACTGGAACAATGTATGTTTCATTTATTATTATTTCTCATTTGTTTTATGTTTTACAATACCTTTACTTGCTGTGCATACTGCCTCGTGTTTCCCACATGTTATTGTTTCCTTTTTAGTACTGTCTCTTCAAATTGTATATACACTTGTATTAGTTACTTAGAAGGACAGCAAAGGGAACAGAGAAGAAGTTACCCTCTCTATTATCATTCAATTTAAGAGCCATTCTATTGAGTCTTAGCCTCATGTCATATCTCTAAGTTCTGTGAAATATTGTGAATTTTCTTGAACTTTCGTATTCGCCTTTGACTTATTGCATATTGCCTATTATCTTTCAAAAAACACCTCCCATTCACTATACTCATTCCTCAATATACCTTGAACCACTTTAAACATCTCTGACCTTCCTCAAAACTACTTTGAACCTCTTCAAACCCCTTCAAACTTTCTTCAAACTATTTTGCACATCTTTGCACATCTTTTGAACATCTTCGAGCCTTTTTGTACACTTCTAAAGATTATTCATAACACATCTTACTATTTTGTGTCTCTACTTAGATCTTTTAACAGGTTTTTGTTAGGTTTCCAGGTTGAGCATTATCACTGGATCACTGAAGAAGTTCTTTGTAAGTATGGTTTACATGAGAATTGGAAGCACATAATCACAGGCCTTTGGAGGGTTTTAATGTTGGCATCAGAGAAACACCTCCTTGCTCATATATTTTTTGACAACCATGCCTCATCATTCTTAGATCCTGACTTTATATGCTCTTATATTGCCAGCAAACAAGCAGTGGGCTGTTATTCAGAAGCTTACACCTCAGACCCCTTAGAGTCCATAATAGGCCCATTCTGAACTTCTCCACTAGGACTGGTGCCCAAATCACTCTTGACCAAGCTCCAGCTCATTCAAGACATGTCTTTTCCCAGAAACAATCCCAACCTCACATCTGTCAATGCTGGAGTGAATTCCAATGATTTTTCCACATCCTGGGGCACCTTTGACAGCACAGTGGAGCTCATACTCTCCCTTCCCCCTAGCTTCATCACAGCAACCTTCGATATATCAGCCACATATCATCTCATGCCTATCTGCCCCAATGAACAATATGCCCTCTGCATCTCCTGGAATGGTTTAGTATATGTAGACAGGGCCCTCATGTTTGGCCTTACTTCAACTACTGTGGTAATTCAACTCCACCATTAAACCTGGACAGAAAAGGAGTTCATAGAGCTAACTGGGCAATTTGCAATACCATGAAGCATCAAAAATCTGTGCCTTTTCTCCTCAGTCCAGAAATACATTGGATTCAATTGGAACCTGGAGCACAAATCTGTGGCACTACCAAGAGAGAAATTGCAAGCCACACAATGACTTGTGAAGAAATGGCAGAACCTGGATGCATCCTTCTCAGCATGTGAAGCTGCCAGTCTCCACAGAAAACTAGTGCACATCTCCTGCATTTTCCCCCTCATCAGGCCTTTTCTTTGCTCAATCTCACTTTTCTCTCAAAGTTTTACCTCCCCTCAAGCCAAACTGCATGTAGAATTGTCAGTCAAATGCAACCTTTCATGGATTCGTTTCCTCCTGCATCATCTTCCCAATGAAAGTATTTTAAAGAATCAAAATATGGTCAATTTGAACTGGTGGGGGAATGCAAGTACTTTGTTTGGCATTGGTGTGGTTATAGGCAGGTTCTTTGCAGTATGGAAATATGCCTCAGATTTTCAGATGGGCCCAAAGAAAGCTTTCAATATTGGGTGGGCAGAAGCAGTAGCAGTGGAACTCAGTCTGCACCTCACCATCCAGCTCCACCTTCTACAAGGCAGCAACATTTTGGTGCACTCAGACAATTTCAGAGTTGTCACAGTGGTAAACAAAGGTCAGCCAGAAGCTTGGAAACAAACAGAATACTCAAGCATGTTTACCTGCTCCAAGTGAAAGCCAGTGTTCAGCTGCATGCTATGTATGTTCCAAGTTGCATCAATAGTTCAGATGCCCTCTCCCAAGGCCAGATTTTGGAATTTCTCCAAGGCTTTCCCTTAGTGTGCATCCAAGTTTCTGTTCCACTTCCAGATCACCTAGTTGACAAGCTAATGCCCTGGTCACAGCAACAGTCTTCACACTGACCACTGCTCCTCATGTACCAGACCTCCTGGAATCAGCCAATGGTTTTTGCAGCTGCACCCCTCACTGTTTCATTCCAACTACAAAGCTGATGAACAGATATTCAGCTGGACTGGAGTCAACACCCCCCCTGCAAGCACCATCAACAACCCAGTCATTCACTATTTAGCTGATTTTGAAAACCATGCCTCACTGCATGATACAGGGAGTTATGGCTCTGGACTACAAAAATTCCACATTTTTTGCAACATTTTCTCTATACCAGAAGTACAATGGTTGCTAGCCTCCTTCCAAATTTTACATTTGTTTGCCCTATGGGCAGCCACTGACCCATAATTTGTGAACCCACTGTTGCTTACCAGCATGCAATTTGAACCTGTGTCAGTTGGTGTTGTCAAGAAGTACCTCTCCACTGTGTAAGCATGGCACATAGCACAAGGGTAACATGAGCCACTTTCAGAAGCAGACCACAATTGTATCAACTGGTTGCTTCATGGCCTCAAAAACATCCAAGGCACTTGATTGTGTGCACTTCAGCCATCAACCACATTAAATATGCTTTGTGGACTCAAAGTAACCCTCAACCTTTCAGAGCCTTTTGATGCTTGTATCTGGGCAATGGCATTCTGCACTTTCTTTGGAATAATGTGCTTTGGTGAAGTGTCAGTTGCCTCTCAAAATGTCTTCTCCAGAACTAAACATCTCAAGCACAGTGATGTTTTCCTTGGCTCAGACTTTGATGGGAAACCTTATGCTCAGTTAGACTTACCATCAGCAAAGATAGCAAAGCCTGGCAAAATCCAATCAACATACCTCACAGCACAAGGTGACTTGTGCCCACTTGAAGCCCTTGCCAATCTTGTGCAGGTAGTACCAGCAGGACCCAATGACCCCCTCTTCTCATGGAGAGACAAACATGGTGAGATCAGGCCAATGGTGAAAGCAAAGGTAATACTTTGTGTAAACACAATCCTAAGAGCATGGGAATGCGATACAGCATTTGGGCATTCATTCAGAATTGGAGGTGCATCATTTTACCTTGCCCAAGAAGTCAATCCTAAAATTGTACATCTGGCGGGGCACTGAAAGTCACTAGCCTATGAAGCATACATCCAAGCCTTTGAACAGATCACATTTAGACACATGAGCAACATAGCAACCCAATCTGCATAGCCACATCACATAGTTTAGTTGGGTGCAGCATCTCAGTCCTCACTGCAGTTTTTTGCTTGTCGGCTTGTGGGTGAGCAGCTCATCCCATTCCATATCCAAACTGAGCTAATGCTCAGCTTCTCACCCAACCATTACAGCTCATCCTCAGATAACACTAGCCCAGTGAGAGTTGAGGCTGGACTCTGCTTACACATCAAAACTCCACAATGCAAACACATGGGTGAGTTGCACCCCCTCCCAGTTTCAGAGAATTGTTGGGATGTCATCAGTGTGGACTTATGGTGGAACTACTAGAATCCAATGGGTTTGACATGGTAATGTGTACAGTCAACTCTGCTGGAGAGCAAGCTCACTTCGTCCCCACTCATATGACTGTCACTGCACTTGGAGTGGCTCAACTCTATTTGTGCCATGTGTGGAGGATCCATGGATTTCTGGTGCATTCCTCTGTGATCGAGGGCCACAATTCATTGCAGACTTCCCTTGGGAGCTGTACCACCTGCTGGAGATCAAACTCCTGGCCTTGACTGCCTACCACCCACAGATAGACAGACAGATAGAGTGTGTCAACCAAGAACTGGAGCAGTACATCCACATCTTTATCAACAAGTGACAGGATAATTAGGAGGACCTTCTTCCCATGGCTGAGTTTGGGTACAACCATCATGTCCACTCTTCCACCCAACAAACTCCCTTCCTCCTTGACACAGGACAACACTGATGCATGGGCTTCAAACCTCATCAAACACCATCATATTTGGAGATGGTGAATGAGTTCACAGAGCTGATGAAGGACACCTTGGAGGAGGCAAAGGCAGCTCTGGCTAAGGCAAAGGATGACATGGCACACTTCTACAATCAACATCATTCACCCACACTTACATATAAGGTTGGTGATCATGTCTACCTTGACTCCAGTGACATTTCCACCATGCAACCATCAAAGAAACTTGCCCACCACTTCCTTGGACCCTTCCTCATCACCAAACACATTGGGTCACATGCCTATCGCCTACAGCTACCACAGTCAATGTCCAGACTCCATCCTGTCTTCCATGTTGTCAAACTGCTACCAGCCCTCATGGATCCATTCCTAGGATGTACTACATGACCTCCTCCACCGCCTATAGTCATTGAAGGCAAACCACAGTATGAGGTCGAGTCCATGCTAGACGGCCAATTATGCTGAGGAAAACTCAAATACCTGGTGCATTGGAAGGGTCATGGGTATGAAAAAAATTCTTGAGTTGCAGAGTCTGATGTGAATGCACCATGACTGATCAAAGAGTTCCACTGTTGACATGCCTCAGCACCTCAACACATCCAAGCATCTGACTTTGGCCAAATATGTATGTATGATTTTGAATGCATTGGGGCAATGCATCATAGACAGTGGGTGATGTAAGGGGAAAGGTAGGTGTTCCAAGTGTCTGGGCAATTTTCTGCATTTGTCCCCCATTTTTTATTTTATTTCACTCTATTCTGCCCTTACTATGATTTTCTATGATTTTCTTCCTATTTTATGATTATTTTTTGGTTTCCTCCATGTTGGTACATGTTGACAGTTCCATTCTTAAAGGCAGGACCCCTTCTGGATGCTTACCCATTGGGGTAACATCATTCCACAGCTTGATCCACCTACCTCTGCCTTTTCTCTATTTTTAGCCTATGATTTGATTTTTGGGTCTATCACATACATATACTGGGCATCAATGGATGGGTCCTTAGAGTTTTCTCTTTGGATTCCCCTCTGCTAGGTGTGTCCATATTATGTAGTATAATGTTAACTTTGGATTCCCCTCTGTCAGCTCATTACTAGTGAGGCTTTGAGGTTGCCCTTACACCATAAACATACATGCCTTTTGGAATGCAATGAGAAAACAATACTTGTGCCTACAATGCAATCTTCAAACTACTCTTTATGTTTGAAGGGAGTATCCTGCTTCTATACTTGCCAGTTGACAAGAACTGCAATCTGATATGTTGAATGAATTATTAAATGGTTTTAGATCACATGAAAGCATACCTGCAGAGCATTCTGAGGCATGTTATACCTTGGATCAGATCAGAGAATACATGAGGCATTGTTTAGCAAGGTTATCAGGTAATTTAATGTTTGGCAAGTATTGTATGAGTGTCAACTCAGTCTTGAACCATTTGTTGACTTCAGCATCTGTCATAACAAGGTTGGTCCATTTGCCTGAGAGATCATGACATTGATATGTAACAAGCCAAATTGTCTTCTTGTCATATATTACTATGCCTTTGGATGCTACATGCCCTGTTTGTGCTGAAATCTTGTCCTGTAGGTTCACCTTCACACTTCATCCCCCTCTCATCACAATCAAATTGCATGAAAACCCTTCTACTCTGGAGAAATTGGACATTACATCTGGTGGTGTCCAACAGAAATATCACTTAAGAGGGTTGATATACTATGCAGCAGAACATTTCACAGCATGTTTCATTGCTAGATCAGGGATGGTTGGGTATCATGACAGATTACTTACTGGTTGGTTGGTTGTCTATGAGGGCACAGTTCTGAATGGAATTCTTCATGAAAATGCAATCATGTCTGTATGTGCACTCAGAGTGATAATGTACTCCACTCAAAAGAACTTGGATATGCCATGCAGAAGGATGGCCTGCTAGCACAAGTCATTATGGGAATATCTTGACACAAACCTTTCAATTGGTGAACAAAGGCATTGAGAGGAGCCAGATCCTGATGACTTTACCTTTGCACTGATTGACCAACAGATTGGCACTTATCCCCATGCAAATGGAATTGTGGCTGTGTACAGCCATAGCTACATAAACCAAAAATAAACCTCACTTTTTTTAAAGGGAACTCGGACATGCCATGCAAACTTGAAGCAGTGGCCCTCTAGCACAAATCATATTACATGTTTTGGAACTGCTATGATCCGATTCATTCATTTTTTTGTCCCAGCCTGAAGCCAACAGTTTGATTTTGTTTGATGGTATCGGACTTTCGAGTAACTCTTAGGTAGTAGGCATCTATCTGAGGTATATACAGTACTGATTATAAGGAAAATTATTATCAAAACGCTACGTAAGGACTTAAGATATTTCAATACCGCGTGCAAAGGAATGTAAGTAAACATGCGCAAAATGAGCACGGAATGAAATGCACCACTACTGTTTCTTAACACGACTTCCCTTGGGAACGCGCGCCAGCCAGTAGAGGAACACTGCTGCAATAATATTGAAGATGATGAATACCCAAAGGAACCCAAAGTTCCGCCACCTCAAATCGTAGTTCGAGTTGACCTGGGCCAAAAATGTGTTGGTTGTCGTCATCTCGCAGAATTGGCAGTCGGAGGTCGCATTCGGATTGGCTAAGGAACCATCGTGGGCTGCCATGTAGGCCTGGAGGTACTGGCCGCATGTCTGGCTGCTGGGCGGGTTGAAGTGCCTAACTTCTATGCTTGAGCACCTTGTAGGCGCGTTTGCAACACCGACAGAGAGAATAGAGTTGACAAAATATGTGAAAGGCGAAATTCTATACATGAAAATCTGTACGGAGATGAGGCTGAGTCGAGAAGAAAAGCCACAAGCAAGAGCGGAATTTACCCAGAAATGAGGGAAAGCATTGGGACCACTGGGGCCTGCTAATACACCACAGAACAAGAAGGTTAAACTGAACAGTAAGCTCGCTAAGCATGTGACACAACATTAGCATACAGTCGGCTGTGAAGCATACATGAGTGCTACTCACCAATATTGCTTCCCGTGATGTCCGAATCGACGCCCGCTATAAGCATATGGGCAAATGTGGACGCGTATAGCATGAACTCCCAGAGCTAGAACCGGTAATTATGTCAGGGTTCGGCGACTGCATCGCCAAATACAAGTCCTTACCAAGAGGAACATCAAACCCCCACGCTCTGTAGCTGCATGTGTATATTCTGCATTCTTATTAAGTCCAATGGGATAGTACCAGCAGACAAAGAGAACTGCGCCAGCCAAGGTGTTCCACTGCAGATGATGTCAGCTTAAACACAGACCGCTATAATTTCTTGAATGACGTACAGGTAGCCTAGAGAAGAACATTAGCTTGAGTGAGTCATAGCAGAGCTAAAAACCAGTACACACTCTCCAACAATATTCGACAACATGAAAGCCTGCCAAGAGTATGCTTTGCTCGGTCGCTCACGTGCTTCGTAGAGCGCGCGATAAGTGACGAAGTGAGGCATGATCTGGTTAACCAGGTTGCCGAAGATGGTGAGCCCCATGAATACAGAGTACATTTGGTTTTGAAGACCCTTCAGAGCAATGTTAGTATCGGTAACACCGGAGAAAAGGTGTGATGATAAAACCTGCAGGGTGT
Source organism: Tricholoma bakamatsutake (assembly GCA_029959215.1). Classification (NCBI taxonomy): domain Eukaryota; kingdom Fungi; phylum Basidiomycota; class Agaricomycetes; order Agaricales; family Tricholomataceae; genus Tricholoma; species Tricholoma bakamatsutake. The sequence continues at coordinate 12,374,960 of CP114857.1, read as the reverse complement.
TCGAAGCTCTGAAAAAAGAAAAACCAATGAGGAGATTGCTCGCAGCGACCAGGAAGAACTTGCTGTACTGTAGAAGGCGGTGTAACGTATAAATTCAGACGCATTCAGAGGTGGATATTCACATCACTTACGATGTATGACGGCGTCCTGTACAGCTGCTGGAAGAAGCGGTGGGTAACGTAATAGAGCTGCATCGAGAACGGAGCAGCATATTCTTGGAGGGAATTCTTGTCTGAGGGATCATGCATCAGAGGCTTTGGGTTCTCCCTCATTCTCTGCAGTTCTGCCTTGACTGCCTTGAATTCGGGGCTTTCACGCCAAGCTTGAGCATAATCACGTTTCGCCACTGCGCCAGGTGCGGCACCAATAACAGAGAGCATCCCTACCACTGAAATCAGTGTCCATCAACACCTGCCACCGATGAAGTACTCACATTCCGCAGGATTTGCTTCCGGAGAACATGAATCTGCACCTTGGCTCTCGAAGTAATTCGTAAGAGTTTTGGAGCTTTCACCGATATCGCCGTAGTACACTGTCTGGCCCCCACGCTGAAGGAAGAGCAAGCGATCGAAGGACTGGAACAACAATGCGCTCGGTTGATGGATGGTACAAAAAATTGCTTGGCCGTTATTCGCGAGCTTGCGGAGGAGGACGCAAATGGACCAGGCCGTTTGACTGTCTAGACCAGATGTAGGCTCATCCAAGAATAAAAGAAGCGTTGGCGACAAGCTCTACGCCAATTGTCAACCGTTTGCGCTGCTCGACGTTAAGGCCTTCACCAGGGACGCCGACTACAGCGTCAGCATATCTCTACACGGGCCAATCAGGACCGAAATACAAGCCATCAATGAGATTAAAACTTACCTCCATCTCTAACAGGTGGATAACCTCTTCAACGTAGGCAGCTTTTTCCGAATCAGGAACAGTCTTGGCCTGACGCAGGCGTGCGCTGAACATTAACGCCTCCCGAACCGTCGATGTTTGCAGGTGCAAGTCTTGTTGCTGTACGTAGCCCGTATTGCGCTGGAAAGAACCATCACGCTCGTGACCATCTACCAACATCCGCCCAGAGACCACGCCTATGGTCACACGATTAGCAAGCGCATCTAGCAGTGTCGTCTGTAAACAATTGATTAACATTAATGATAACAATTATGTTAAAGCTGAACCTTTCCGGCGCCGGTTGCTCCCATCAAGGCTGTGAGCGTTCCCGGCCTCACCCAGCCATCGACATGGTCTAAGATCCGACGGGGTTGTCCCTTGATCTACATTCCTTGCGTTAGAAATGTCGTGAAATAGATTGCGCGACCCTCTGACCTCGATATCATAGACAACATCCTCCCAGTGAAAAGTAGCAACCTGCCTTTGGATGGCAGCGATGGAGTCCACATTGACGGATTCATCTCCAGACATAGTAGTGCTGGTCCTCCCCGTTTCAATATCTCCTTTTGTGAAACACGTCCTCGACGAAACACTAGTACCTCGCCCATGCTCTTGGATGAACTGATGTACTCGGTGGCAAGCAAGTAGGTGGCGGCGAAGAATGCCCAAAAGCACAACAGAATGCCTACGGACATTGTTATCATGAACAGAAAAGCGGCACTATGGAGAAGGGGACATACCAAAGTTCCTCCACATGTGCGCTTCGTAATATTCGAATGAGGTTGACAAGTAAGAGGTACCCTGAACAGTACTGGACCCAACCACAGCGCCGGCGGTAGCGCACACCCGAGATGTCGCAGGTACATTTTCATACCCAGGGCCAGAAGGAATGAAGTAGTCACAGGGGAACTCACGACCACTGAACTCGTTAACCATGAGGGATTCGAATGCGTAGCCGATGGGATTCAGGTAGTTGATCCAACGCGACCACCCAAGCATGTTGCTCGTTGGGATGGCGAAGCCGGTGTATATCACAAGAGAAAGAAGAATGACAGAGGAAGGAGCCATGGCCTGCGAGATCGTGCGACTAGATGCTCCAATCGTGCGGAAGATCAGGCTCATGACCAGGATACACCTATCTATTCGTTAGTTTTTCTGATATAATAAACGCACGCCGAAAATGTACTGACATCAGTGAAAACAAATAAAAAGTGAAGAACGCCGTAGGAGTCCGGCGTAGGTTGCTCATGAAGTAAAGGGCCAAATTGAAGGCCAACGACGAAGCAATCTGAAATGATTCCTCAGCCATCTGCTGCAGACGATACCAAATGTACAGACTTTTCCAGGCAAATCACATAACACAGACGCAATGGCGTCGCTGAATGGATAATACAATGCCATGCGCCGATGTTTCTCCACGATGGGCCGTTGCTCATAAATTTGCATGATTTCCAATGCCGACGCAAACGCGTTCATAAGGATGGCGAAGAAAAGTAAAGCCCCACGACTATAAAAGGACAGCGTGGTAGTCTTCAAATTGTAGAAGATGCTAGAAATAACCAGAGCCAGGACGAAGTTACCAATGACCCCAGTAAAGAAACTGCTCATGTCGGCCATGAAGCGCTGGTAGGCACGCCTTAGACATAGTCGAATTTGCATGGGAATAGAGAGTGTGTAGGGTGCTCTGGACCCCTTAGCTTGTACCATTTTCCTGGTCTTCTGGAACTTCTCGAGTTGCACGCCGTCCTCGGGATACTCGTAGTTAAATTGTTCGATCTCTTTCAATAGTTGCTTGCGGTCTTCGCTGTCTCTCCAGGCCTTAGCAAATTCGTCTGCCGTCCGTGGGACCTTGCCCTCGAATCCAGGACGAGGCTGACATTCCCCAGGGTTAGTAAGAGAAGTTAAGAAATCAGCAGTAGTTTGGCGAGGTGGACAGTAAAAGCCCATATCGAGGAAGAATTGCTTCGCTTTATCAGCACGCCCGAAGTAGATCTGCTGTCCCTCGTAAAGTACGGTGACCTTGTCAAAGATCTGTGTGGCACATGAGCTATCGTCCCTCAAAAACCAATTACGTCACTCACGTCGTAGATATCCTGCGAAGCCTGATAAATTGCCACTAACGAACTTGGATTCAGCAAACATAGAGGAAAGTGGAAATAGATGAGCATACCGACAGCGGTTGTGCCGGCGTATGTGCTTGATAGTCGAACAGACCTCACGAATTCTAAGGCTGTGGCACTGTCAAGCCCCCGGGTGCTGTTATCCCAGCACTGTAGCGGGCTACCGCCGAGAACAACTTCGGCGATGGACACTCGCTTGCGTTCTCCACCACTGACGCCGCGGACAAAGTCATTACCAACCTTGGTGTTAAGGGTGTGCGTTAGACCGAAAATGGCCAGGACAACATCCCTCATATGTTCCGCCCAACGCTCACGAGAGATGCCAGGCAAACGTGTGCGAGGGGTACGAGCGCACGCCGCGAAGCTAAGGGTCTGACCGACCGTCTGTATTCGCAATTAGTTTGTACTTGTCAAAACGCGAAGGGAAAGTGGCCTACCAAGAGAGGAAAGTGTACATCAACTTCAGCATTGTAAATGACCTAACCACGAAATTGTTTTCGCATGCGGTCAAATGATATACCTGCACAGGGAAGTAAGGGTTGTGTGCCCCAAGGAATAATATTACAACGTACCCTGGTAATTGATGTGAGAAGTTTTGGCGATATTCAGCCCATGCGTTACCCCAGCAATGGTCTTGAGCAAAGTAGAACAACCAGATCCGGGGCGAGAAGCATTTCCGACTCTCGCATTACCCTACACGCCCATAAATTAGCAGATATGCGAGACACAAAACAGAGTGAAGGGTACCCTTCAAAATTACGCAATATATTGATTCGCTGCCCCTTACCGCCTAACAGATGGTGCACGACTCTCGGTAGATCCAGAAGGTAATTACCAACGTTCTTCTGATGGTCCGTAGACTTCCCGTAGCCGTATACGCTGAGGTTATGGAAGCTAACGGCTGCAGTATTGTGAAGGTAGCCATTAGGATCCCTGGACTGAATTTGGAGTATACTTTTAGTCCACGCAACAGGGTCGAATTTGCCAGATAACGGGTCCAGACACGGGTCATCCGTGCCTAAGAATGGATTGTCATGATCAACATCTTCGAGCTTATCTTCCTGGCTGCCAGCGCCATTGGACAGGCTTGTCACGGTACGTGCGAGAGATACGACTTCTACATCTGCCTGAGGAGTGGGCGGAGGCCCTGCGTCATTGTCCAAAGCTTCAGAATAATGTTTTTCGATCTCAGCCATGGTGCTGTTGAAAAGAAAAGAAGGATTAAACAGCAATGGCTGGGTTTTTGTACACGTTACATTGCCCTGTTGCTAACTAGAAAGTATAAGTTTGAAGACCTGCGGGCCGAGTACTTTTGCAATCGGCATTGAATGCTCCGCCAAGACCAGTGCGGATAAAAATCGGGCAAAATTTTTTTTGAAAGATGTCCGAGGCGGAAATGCCGATTATGTAAAATCGCACGACAACTGCCCAAGACTAGTGAGTATCACACTGAGATTCAAAAACAAATCTGTTCGCACCCAAAAAATGCATGCACAGAAAATTGTCACAAGCAAAGAATAGTGTGAATCATGTCTTGTTTGTCATATCTGTTGTATCACAATTACCATCGATATCGTGAACCCACTTTTCCTGAACATTGAACTTCTCTGCACAAAGCCTATTGGCCGTCATACCAGAGTGCTTGGGATGTAATCTACTAGTAGAACAACAATGAAGTTCCTCGTTGACCGGTGACCACGTAGTCTCTTCAAGTTGCCGTAGCGGAGAGCGTTTCCGAGATGCGGAGATTCCAGATCAACGTTTACGAAAAATGGGTCGATGGGTGCAACACAATCAGTATCGGGGGTCGGGGGCCGGGAATAATTGAATTGCCAATGAGGCTTACGTGTGTACAAGTTGTAAGATTGATTTCGAAATAAGGAATTTATGTAAAAAACCTTTTGGATGTAAGAGGAATCCTTAAGCCTTAGGCCGTATTTCTCATTGCGCGCCTGTATATAAAGCGGGCGCAGGGCAGTTTAGACTCCTTATCAAGGAAAGGGAAATTTACTGGTTCTTGTCTGATTGGAGAGCATGTAATCGGGCCGCCCCTCTTGTTGCTACACTACTTTAGTCATAATCGCCATGGCCGGGATAAAACTGCTGCAATGTCAAACCCACCTTGCAAATATCAAGGACTAAGATAGTGGAGCAACATAAGCGACGTTGTGGCACAAGCTGTTCATACAGCGAACATGTGCTTTCCATCCGAACATGTGTCCTCCACGCTCTCCACATTCCATACTTACGGTAAGGTGGTTAGGGTGTCTGCGGCGAAATTGACCTTGGTGGCGTCTCAGCCGAGGTAAGCTATTCCTAAGATAATTTTACCGCAGCTTTTTCCAGTCTTCGGAGGACCGACTTCCCACTTATGAGACCAATTCGATCGTGAAGGCACTACCGCTTGTTGCGGCCGAACGGACTTCTACAGTGACAAAATAGTGGTACAGTGTCCAAGTCATACTTCCTTTATGAATAAAAATTTTCTTCACCTATTATTCGAGACCATCTTTGATCGAGCGCATGACGACTTCATTTTCGTCAATATCTAAAAGCTCGAGGCAGATACCCTGGTCGACACCATGTATGAGATCGTATACATGGGATAATAGTTAAGGATGGTCGGCGCGCCATGTGGAAAAGGCAAGATGGGCCAACCATTTAAGGCTACACACTGCAGGCTAGAAGTCATGAGACAAAACGGCGAACTACGCATGCCTACAGATGATGGACACTTCCTCCTTACCAGCACGTACGCATTGCGCAAAACACATGTCTGTCAACCTAGACCTAGGAATTGCATGCGCGGTGAGAAGCTCTTTGTATTGGTCTTCTAAATGGCGGACTCTGTGTCGTATTCCGATATCGTCGTGTGAATGCACTATTCAACCAGAACATCTGGCCGGGTTTGGACGTCGAAGGTATCAGAGAAGAACAACATGTTACATGGGGGGACCACATGACGAGAGACGGGACAATTCGAATCGGATTTAAAACATCCGATGGTCTTGATTATGGCGGCCCGGATTATTGGATATTAATTAATCAGTGAAGAATGGAAGAGAACCTACTGTATGTTGATTTTTAGTCGGGTTGAATACAAGTCCGTGCAACTCATCAGTTGACGCATTTCGGAAGATGTTGATGGAAAAATGTCGGAAATTCTGTTCGTGGGGTGGATATGCGCCTGTAGCCTATGTAGGAGTGGGTGCTGTACATGATGATATGAACGGTACTTGTCGTTGGTCACGGCCGCAGGAATGGTGTCTATGAACCTCATTCCTCGGAGGATAAAAACATTTTCAGGAAGAGCGTGGGATATGTCAATAAACGTAAGGAATGTAATATCACCCCATGGGACTTCGTGCTGGTCTCGTGCGACACGAATGATACTTATGTTTGTCGTACATATTTCGCTAAATCCACGACATCAGTTGGAACGAACAATAGATTCAGATTAGATTTGTGGCGTACCGTCCAAATAAAGCACTCCAGCTCTCCACCCCGTGTCCCCAAAAATCCCCAAAATTGTGCGACAAGCTGCTTTGATCGCATTCCAGATCTGCCTACCTTCGAGATGGAAGCCGGCGTTTGATTTTTTGTCGCCCGTGAGAAACTGGCATAAATTTGACTGACTAGAAACCATGGACCCTATGAATGGGTTATTGTCAGTGGTAGCGAATCGCCTTGAAGCGTACTTGCCATATTAAGTACATACTACGTAACTCGATGAACTTCGCCGCGTACAATGTGTAATCACGTGCGCCTCGTGTTGGGGGACGTGACCGCGTGACTTGACGTGAGACTAAGCAATTCTTTGGCACCGACATCATGATGAAAGCTGGAAATATATAAAGTTTGTCAATTCTTCAGGCTCTCAACCTCTAACCACCACCATGGCCTTAAAGACTATTGGGATCTCAGCTCCAGACCACCCGATCAAGTCTGTCACTGTCTTCAAGTGGCCCAAGGCTGAAATCGTCCGAACTTTCGAGGTGGACATCAAGGTTTTTCAATTCGTTTGTTCCATCTTGCTGAATTTATTAACAAGTAGTAGGGTGGACAAACAAAAATACACATAACAAAGCTCCCAAGCTCGCTTGACACTAATTATGTACGAATCTCCACTAGTTCTAGCGATGTCCAGGTTCTTGACGTCATGAGCGGGATTTCTATGACAAAGGAGCACAAGGATACCATCCACAAGCTCAAGGTAAAGAAGGCTGGACTAGAGAGCGAGAAGAATTTACGGGAACACGAGGCGGATCTGCTTGTCAGTTATGCAAGAACGCTGAGTGGCGCGCACGTTCAACCCGATCAATTGTCTACCTTTTTGGACAGCTTTGTGGATCGAGGGAAGAAAAATTTAAAGGCTGTAAGTTGGCTGTCTTTTCTTGATCCGCTGGTGCCTGATTGGCGTAAATGCCTAGGTTACGACACTTACTGAAGAAATCCTCGCTATTGAGCGCTCTATCCAGGAACAGACGGATAAAGCTCTGGCCCAGAAGGGCGAAGCAAGAGCCCAAGTTTCTGTTGTGCTCACAAGCGAAGAGTTTCAGACAGTAGTGTTGAAACTCACCTACAGTATGTATTCATCCTTTACTTCCCTTCTGCCCTTACTTACAATCTTCCCAAGTCGTATCAAATCTCCACTGGAAGCCAGCTTACGAGTTATATACCACTTCGCCAATCTCGAATTTGACACACCCGCCAAAACTCCCCTCCATAACCCTCTCCTACCGCGCCTCGCTTGCACAGAGCACAGGCGAAGACTGGTTCGGTGCTTCCCTGATACTAAGCACTAGCGCCCCGTTTCCCACACCTTCATTATTCAGCCGTACTCCTCAGGGGAAGGCGAGCGTCCCCCGTCTTGCATCCCTGAAACTCCGTCCAGCGGGTGCGTCCTCATTTCATTCCACTGCTATTCCAGTCCCGCAGACTTTCCTGCCAAAGAACCAAAAAACCCCTTTCGGAAGTGAACGGGGCCAATTTCTGACGGGGTATTTCGGCAATGGACCTGTACCCGTGGCCCCGAACACGAACACGGGGGGCCTGTTCGGCGGGGGATTTACACCTGCCAACGCGGGGACGGCAACGACTGGAGTGGGGAGTGACGTAAATACTACGACGACAACGGCACAACAACAGCAGCAATCCGTACCTCACAGTGCATTCGGCAGCAGCAATAATCCCGGGTCTGGAGGTTTTTCTGTATCTGGTGGTGCTACGGGTGGAAGTCAGAGTCAAAGCGGTAACTCCCATACATGGGGAGGAAGCGGTGCTAATACCAGTTCTACCGCCAATGGGCAAGGATCGGGATTCGGGGCCAGCGCATTTGGTAGTATTCAGCCAGCCCAGACGTTTTCGGCGTTTGGTAGCTCACAGCCAGCACAGTCGTGTTCGATACTTGTCAATAAGGAATCGTCATCGCAATCGAAACCACAACCGCAACCGCAAACTTCCGGGTTCGGTTCAAGCTCTAGTTCGCAGCAGCTCCCGAGCTCAAGTTCAGGACCTGCATTTGGACGACCTACAACAAACGTCATCGCTCCTGGGTTTGGGGCCTTCAGCCAGCGTTTTGGTTTTGGTAGTGCGTTTGATAGTTCACCTTCACATCAACCGTCACAAAATTCAGGTGTCGGAACAGAGCCTACATTTGGACAGGCTACGGGTGCCCCAACGCCATCTGTGTTTGTTCAGCCTGCTTCCTTTGGGTCTGGGCCACTTGTTAGTTCAGCCACGCACCAAAATCCTGATTCTGGTTCAGGTGGTGTTTTCGGACAACCCGCTCGTGCGTCATCTACTTTTGGCGTAAGTACATTCGGTCAGCAGCCAAGTCCATCATCAGGAGTAGGATCTGCTTTTGGTGGTTCCAATTCGAATCCGGGGCAGTCATCTGCCTTTGGGGCTTTTAGTGGTATTGGTCCGAATGAGCATAGTGCAACCAGCAATACACATGAGCGGAATTCAGCCCTAGGGTTGTTCGGTTGTCCGCCTATTGCAACCACGTCGACCGGCACCGCAGCGTCTACCTCTGCACCTACGAGTGCCCCCGGAGGATCGTCGTTTGGGGGTGGTATTACTGGGACGGGTAATACAAACCCGCAACAGCCATCACAGCAACCGCAACAAAGCACAGTATCGGGGGGATTGTTCGGCGTTGCGACCAATGCATCTACTTCTGGCTTCGGAAGTGGATCTGTGTTCGGGAATGTTGGCAATACGCACCAGCAACAGCAGCAAAGCTCAGGGGCAGGAAGTTTGTTCGGGGCCTCTTCACACCAAGATTCTTCGATGTTTAGGGATCTACCGGTTATTTCAACATCTGATTCCGCATCCGCCTCTGCATCCGCCAGTACGACGACGACGATAAAGCACGAGACCTCGCCGGCGACGTCGTATGCAATGCAGGTGCAGCATGGCGGTGACATACCGAGTGATGGAATAGAACATCAAGTTACTATTGCTACGATCCCTCTGGAGACAGGACGGCTTGAATGGGTGTGTGTTCCGCGGCTTGGGGGGCAGGTTTGGTTGCAGGTGGGTTCCAAGCGTTTTGGGTTTCACATATTCAGAACGTTGCTGATCATTTCTCCTTCGATCCGTTTAGTGTCAGGCGAAAAATGCAAGCGAATATCGGCTCCTTGCTGGTTCAATGAATGTTATTGTGGATGATAATTATGCTGCGAAAGTTTCTATCGATGTAAATATCCTTTATCGCCGTTCCTTTCTACCTATGCTTACTGTATAATCGATTATCAGGATATCGGCTCAGGTGATACATTCACTTGTACACTAGGGGAGGACCCTGACGTCCATCTTTCCTACTCGCTCACTTCGCATGTGGTGCCATCTCTTACTTCTCAAGGCCCGTTCTCTGAGGCGCTATCTACGACAACGTTCACTTCCAAAGTCGTGTTATGGAATAAACATGAGTGGGCAATTAGAAACGTAGTAGTGAAGGATATAATCCCTATGCCAGAGGAGAACCCGCAAGCTCCCTATACGTATGGACAAAAGGTGGTGCTGCGGAAGCCGGAAGGCTTGGCGGATGTGCGTGAGGGCGCCGAGGTTGAGGTCGAGGTCGAGGTTCTGTATTCCCAGGATGAGAAGCTGAAAGAGACGAGGCGGGTGAATGTGAAGGGTGAGGAGATTGAAGGGGAATATGTGCAAGTTGGGGAAAGGGACGAGGAAATTGAGAAGAGCAAAGGGAAAGAGAAAGAGAAAGAGAAAGAAGCGACACAGAAAGAAACGAGACAAGTGAAAATTATGTGGGAGAAGTCTGTTGATGAGATAGGGGGCGAGAAAGATGGACGATTCGAGTGGAGATGCGAGGAGATTGGAGCAGGAGAGAAGGTTGTGCTTGAGACGCAGTGGGAGACCAAGGGAGCACCATATATTCGGTGGGTCGAGGTGTCTGTTTGAGCCGATTATTCGTTTTTGGTCTTGTGGAATTCCGTAGGATGATCTAGTTTACATACCTATGGTGCAGTGCACCTTTCAGTTACCACTTTGGACAGTGGCAGAATTGGCCCAATGAAAAAAAAATCGTAATATGGTTACTATGCAGTGTGCAATGAGCCGTGTTCTATTAAAAATACAAGTTTTTACACTATGCCCTGACCAAAAAGTCACAGAAAGCAGCACTGATATGCAATGCCTACCCCAATATGACCAAAGAGACGTATTGACGTCTCTTTGGCCCTTTTTCGTTCTCCTAATCGTACGGCACTGTATCCGTCGCCTGTGCCTCAGGGTTTTGTTAGAATTGAAGTTCCATTTTTCGCTTCATTACATGATGTCTACGTCATTCTGAAGTTCATTTTTGAAAAAATAGTGTTGTCTGAGAACCCCCTCCTTTAAGTCTTTGTCTCAAACCACAATCATAATGGACTACGATATCCCCAGGACCCCTCCCCCCTCTATGATATCTCCTTCGCTCTCCCTATCGCTGGCTCAAGTGGACAAGTTCCAGACGCTGATGATAGAGGACTCGAGACGTGAAGATTGGCCAGCTCGCTTAATCAGTGCTGGGGATGACAAAAAAAAGCTGCAAAAGGTGTTCATTTCTGTTCTTTCCAGTTTTGCGTTGTTAGTACTGTCGGAGATGGCTCTACAAAAGAGCGTCATCGTTCCTAAAGCATCAGAGGTTCGGGAGTTTGTACAGAGCTTGAATGACAGTGAGGTCGAGGAATGGAAGAATATAGTACAGAATGGAGATTGGATGGACCTGATTACACATCGTACGTGCCTTTCTCGTGTCCAATGATATATTTGTAATTTGGTACTGGCACAGCGAAACTTCAGAAACCAGCTGAAAATCTCTCTGTCAACATACAAGCTTTTTTTTTTTTTTCCAAATTGTGCGAAAAGAGCTATGCCCTTATGGTACACAGTACATGCAAACAGGTAAAAGTAAGGTAGAGATGGGGTGTTGGGTGTGATCAGTCAACACTGAGGCTGATGTAAGTAGTGAACATTACACTGAACTACAGGAGTTGAAGGGGGTGGGGGTGGTGCCCAGGTAGCAGGTGCTAAAAGGTCCCTGGCATGGGTGAGGAAGGTGTTGGTGAGGTTGGAGAGGTCAGGGTGGTGGGCTGACTCGGCAGACGACTTGAAGTGTTTGGTGGTGTGGATGAAGCTAAGGAGTGGTTGGACAGTGTCGGGATGAGAAAGAAAGTAAGGAAGAGACTCAGCTTTGCAGCGGTGGAGGGCATGATGTTCACGTTGGTAGTGTGGGCATATGAACAGATAATGATGGATAGTTTCAACTGTATTTGCAGTGAGGACATGATGGGGTTTCAGAGCAGTGTATGCAGAACAGATGTTGGTTAAGAGAGGAATGGCCTGTGCAGAGATGGCTGATGATGGCTAATTGGCGGCAGTTGAGGCTGTCGATAAGCTTCATGAAGTTGTTGGAGGGGAGGGATTTGTCAATGGGGTTGAGGAGAGAGAATCTGGGGGAGGTCTTCCAGTGTTGCTTCCATCATTTACAGAGAGCAGTGAGATGGGCTTGGCAGAGTGAGGGAATGCTGGTGGGGAGGGGTTTCCATTGGAGGAAAACTGGGAGGAGGCTGGGCAGGCTAGACGAGCCTTGTGTGGCCAGTTTGGCTTCAGCATCAGCTTGCTCATTCAGGGCAAAGTCAGCATGACCTGGGGTCCAGATTAGTTGAAGTTCAATAATGTCTTGCACCATATCTTTCCAAAGGATACCTTGACGTAGGGCTGATTTGTGGGCCCTGCTGTTGAAAAGACGGTAGTGTTTGGAGTGGAGTTTTTCAGCAGCTTCATGGATGTGGTCGAGGAGGTAGTGGGCTGGGTGAGGTTTCTGGTTGTCGAAGGCCTTGATGGTAGCTTGACTGTCAGTACCTAGAATGGTGGGGAGGTGGGGGTGAGAGAATTTCTTGATACCTGATAGAAGATGAAGTCTTAGCATTAGGCCGATGATCTTGGCTTCATAGACAGTGTGCTTTGAGATCGGCCCTAGGTGATAGTGGAGGGTGTTAACTTCATGACCATTGGAGAACAAGATGGCTGAGGCACCAGCACCCCCTTCGAAGCCTGAGCTGTCACAATATACCGAGTAAGGTGCATCTGCATGGGCCACATCTGCAAAAGCAAGTGCTGCATCTTTGCTGTTCATGATGAAAGTGTTGAAGGACAGAATATAATTGGAGTGGCAGCATGTTGGGGCCCCTTTTTTGATTGAGGAGGGGGATATTTTGGTGATGAAGAACAGGGAGTGTAGGGGGTAGCAGTGTTTCTTGATGTATTGGGCAGCTGCAGAGCATACTGGGTTGTGGAGGGGGTGAGAAGAAGGAAGGGAAGCAAGGCAGACTGCGGCATGGAAGAGAATCTTGTGGTAGAGAAGATCTATAGGGAGATGGTTAGTGTGTATATCAAGGACGTCACCAGCAGCAGTGCTGAGGGAGCCAGTGATAAGTTTTGCTGCTCGATGCAGAATGTGGATCAATTTGTTGGTGATGGCAACTGAACCCACCCTCTTCTTCATGGATGGGGAGAGGTGGATGCCAGTATACCAAACATCAGCTGCATAGGTAAAGGCAGGAACAGCTACTGTGTTATATAATTGGTGAACCCTGCTAGGGGGCATGCTGCCTGAGATATGTGAGAGGCAGTGATGATACTCAACCTGGAAACTTAACAAAAACCTGTTAAAAGGCTTAGGAAGTATAACACAGGCTAGAGGAAGGGTGTGAGTTGGTACTAAATATCACCGCTGATACCCAAAAGTCGTAGAAGTGATGTAGAAACAAATCGTGTTGCAAATAGTCCTTATAGGCATATGAAGAAGTGCAAAATAGTTCAAAAGATGTTCGAAGGTGTGTGAAATAGTTCGAAGAAGTTTTGAGGAATGTTGAAGTGATTCGAAGTGGTTTGAGGTATATCGAGAAGTGAGTATAGCAAATGTGAAGTGTTTTTTAAATGGCAATAGGCAATAGGCGATAAGTCGAGAGACTAATATGAAAGTTTGAAGGAGTTTGCAATATTTTGCAGAACTTAGAGATATTATGTGAGCTAAGACTCAAGAGAATGGCTCTTAAATCAGATGATAAGTGAGAGGGTAACTTCTGCTCTGTTCCCCATTGCTTTTCTTGTTATTCTAAGTAACTAATACAAGTCTATATACAAATTGAAGAGATAGTACTAAAAAGGAAATAATAACATGTGTAAAACATGAGGCAATATATCAAACAATGAGGACTTTGTAGATCATGAAACAAATGAAAAATGATAAATAATTGAAATGTGTAGTGTTCCCATATAGTAAAAGTACTTATCTTTTGCTTCAAAATATCATTCAAACATAAAATGCACTTATCGCATTCTAAGTCTCTTGTAGTCTCTCCTTGTGTCTGGTAGTGCTTGATATGCAACAAAATGGTTTGTTCTGGATGTGCAGCATGTATTGAAAGTGTTTTAAAACAGCTATACAGTGGCCAATGTCATTCAAAATGCTGTGAAGTCATTCAAAGTGTTGCAAAATGTTGTGAAATAGTTCGAAATGGTTTGAAGTTGTCCAAAATAGTGTGAAATAGTGCAAAATAGTTCAAAAAGGATTTTGTAGAACTCATAGTGGTTCAGAATGTGTGTCGTAATGCGATCCAGTGACAAGAGAAATAGCAGAGGCCTGGGACTGGTCTGGGGTATTCAGTATCAGCCAAAATGGAAGGGGTAGGAGGGGGGGGGGAAAGAAAGAGTCAGCAAGAGCTTGAGCTTTGGAATTATTGGTGGAGGCAAGGATGGTGGTACTGTTAAGACTGAACTTGAGGTCAGAGATCCTAGCACATGAAAAATTAAAGGGTTCGTTAGTGACATATTTGTTCACAAGATAGATTTCATGGGGCTTAGTATTTTTTAGCCAGTCAATCCAGTGCTCTATGCATTTGTTTTTGATGGTTTTAGTAAATTCTCAGCATGTGGCAGCATGCTCCTGCTTAGCGGGGTGGTCATGGATGTTGCAGAAGCAGAAAGCTTCATAGCTGAGTTTGTTCTTTTTGATCTTGAGTTCATTGAGTTTGTCGCACCATCAGCACTTAGAGAATGGGGTAGGCTTCTTTATTGGGACATGGGTGGCAATAGTCTTTTGGATAATCAACATTAGAGTATCAACTTTGGTATAGAACTCAGCTTCACAGGTTATAGACAGTGTGGGGGAGTGGAGGTTGAGGGCCGCTAAGAGCGCATTGTCAAATTCTGCCCAGTCAACATCATGGAAGTATGGAGAGGAGGGGAGGGGGTCCAAGAGATGGGGAGTTCAATAATAGTGATAATTGGGAGGTGGTCAGTGAGTGGGGGGTGGAGTGCAGCATTTACATCACAAGAGATAACAGGGTCCAAGTCTGAATGGGCAAGCCAAATATTGTCAGGGCAGGTCCAATTCCTGGTTGCTGTTTCTAAAGTGGGGATACCCAGAGGGAGAGTCAGGACCATGTCAAAATTGTGCAGGTCAAGGAGAGAGTCGATAGTCTGTCTGGTAAAGTTAAGATAACAATTAGTCTCCAGTTCCCATAGAGGATGGTATCTGTTAAAGTCACCGATCCAGAGCATTTGATCATGGGGAGTTGGGCATGCTAGAGGGAAGGAAGCAGTGAGGAAGGAGCATGGCAATAATAGGGCATTGTTGTGGATACAATCATTGTATATATTGAATATGCAAATACTGCTGAACTCTCCCGAAAAACAAGTTGCAGTAATATTGTTGCAGTGGATGTCTAGGGGGATGTACAAGTTGGTATTTATATTGGTATTGATAAGAAGAATTGAGCATGAGCAGTCACTGTTGTCTTTATGGTGATTGGAAGGGTACAGGACCTGCCAGTAAGGTGATGCCTTAGTGTTACCCAGAGAGTTGAGAAAGGGTTCTTGGAGCATGAGGAAATTCCAATTTGCAGGTTGGGCTGTGTTTAAGACATATTGTTGAGTGATTTGAGACTTGTGAATATTTTGCTGCCAGATGCGGAGGGTGCCAGGAGTTCTAGGGGTTCATCTATTTATTGGGGGGGTTAGCAGTTGGGGGGTTACAATGTTGACCCTGGGATCCACTAGTAGTAGCTGTGGGGTTCATGAAGTCACCTATGGTCAGCTGACAATGGACACTGTTCATGGGAAGGGGTGTGGGAGCATTGTAATTAATGTAAGGGTAATGGGGTAGGAGAGAGAGGGAAAGCTTGGGCGGGGAGGTAGACGAGGTCCAGGTCTCACCTGTTGGGAAGAAGGGCATATTGTTTTTAGGGAAGCGCTGATCTATGGACTCACATTTAGACTTGAAGGATGGGCAGTTGTGGGAGTAGCTGAGGTGCATTGAGTCAGGTCTGCAGGAGATGCAGTGAGCAGGAAGGTTTGGAAGACAGCCCAAAGAAGTGTGGCTGTCGCTGGCACAATAAGTACATCTTTTGGGCTTCATGCAGGTAGACTGTATATAACCAAACTCTTGACATTTATTGCAGTGAATGGGTTTACAGAGATCCTTGCAGATTGAGACAATGTGACCAGCAACATAGATGCATTCGCAAAGGAGGTGGTTAGCATGTTCAGGTGAGGAGCAGACTACCTTTAGAGAGGCAACCATTTGCCCTGGGGAATGGTGGTCAGCACGTTTCAACCATGAGGCTGAGGCAATAGCACCTGGTGGGAGGAAGTTGTCCTTTTTGAGCTCAGCAATGTGGAGTGCATTACTAGGGTTGAAGGCACCATCACAGGGAATGAAGCTAAACACAAGATTGTGGCCCTTGGGTTTTACAGTAGCAGATTCACCTAGGTGAGAGGTCAAGAAGTCAGTAGACAAAGCCTGGGAGCAGAAACGGTCTGCAGAGTCGGGGGAGTCTAGCTTGAAAGGTAAGCCCCATGTTCAAGGGTCTGAATGCCACATATTGAGGTTTTCTTGGGTTCTTCGTCACAGAAGCCTAATTCATAGTCTAACTCCAATTGCTTATCGAGGTAGTTGTTCATTGCAACTAGGAGCTTGGAGTTGGTGAGGGGGAAGTGGTCTTTGGGAGAGGTTTCATCATTGAGGTTGATTTGAACAAGAATAGTGCAGGCTGCAAGAAGGATGCATTGTTGGAGGCAAATGTCTTGAGTTGGGGAGGCAGGATTGTGTTTGTTGGATGACAGGGTGGTAGGGGCAGGGTGGGAGGGAGGAAGGGAGGGCCAGGGCATAGGTGGAGCAGATGGGATGCTAGGGATGAGGGAGGACTTGAGCTTTTTGGCAATTTCAGAAAGATTGAGGGATGTTGATGAGTGATGGGAGGCCACTTCTTGTAGATTGACTGAAAGGGTGGCCTGTTGGGCAGATGTGACTTCTAGGAAGGACTTTGTGGCAGATAATTTAGTTGTGAGGGGATTGAGCTGGGATATAAGTTTGTCAGTGACAGATGAAGCAATAAGGGAAGAAAACACATCATTGATGTCATCCTCCAGGAGGAAGGCTATGGCCCTTATGGTGGCAGCCACATCAGAGGGCAATTTTGCTATGCATGAAGTGGCCAGCAATATGTTCACCAGCTTTTCCCCAGTCAAGAGGTTCACCAGGGTAAATCCAAGACTTGTTTGCGAGCCATTTGCAGGCATCAGTAATGTTGCCTATGGGACTAGAATCACCAGAGAGAATTAAGGTTATGTCACTACATGTTGGGACAAGCCCATTGTGAAGTTCTTTTCCACGTTGCTCAAAACTAACAACCTGAGTCTAAAACTAATGATCTGAGCCTCACTGCGCATATTGGCATTGGTTGCTTCCTTGCTGCTGCACATCTTACAATGCTTGAATCGCTGCAGGAGGCATGGAAGAAGGGGCTAAATGGACCCCAATTACTCAAGTATTGGCATGAACTTATGGAGCCAACAACTGTGGTGCATGATCACTGAGAAGCATTTTTTACAAAAGTGGTCAAACTAGCAGATTCAGTCAGTCATCTCTTTTTTTTTTTTGACTGAGCACTCTTAGCATATCAGCAGATAAAATTGAAGGTGGAAACCTCCTATAGTATTCTTATCAGGGCAAAGGATGGTAAGCCAAAACCCACTGATCTTGATCCCTTTACAACTTCTCACAAAATTTATGGGCTCTCTGCCAAGGAGGCCACCAAGAACCTGGTGTAATTTCTTTCCGCTGTTCTTCCAGTGAAAAGGATAAGCATAATGTACTTCAATGAAGCATACAAATTGGGTTTGCACTATTGGATTCTTCTGCATCTCGTGCAGCATCAGCTACCATCAATGAAAATGTAATATGCCTTCATGGGAACAAAATCGAGCAGCTTCTATTATGCTCTCTGTCCCAGCAAGTGTCAGTCTCCCACTTTATTTGCTTGCACATGCCTGACCAAAGAAATACTGTTTTATTTGAGACTTGAAGCAGGATTGGCTCAACTCCTACCCCCATATATTAATCTTGGCTTTGACCAGTGAGCCATGGGCAGGGCAGTAGTAAGCATACATATGGGTGAGATGCAAACCATCAAGTATCTCTGCCAATATGGAAGGCCAATGTACATATATCTCACTTGTTAACCACAGTTGTTCATTTGGTTACCAGGTGGAGTGCACATCTTCCTGAAGAAATGCCAGGTGAGATAATCATTTTGGCCTCCTGGAAGTGTTGAAATGGGGATGCTTTCAGAGCTATGGATAAGGACCATGTCTTTGCTGTACTATCACAGCATCTCTGTCTAGCTCTGGTCATAGCTGCTTCAGAAGCTATAGAACTTGCAAATCAAAAATCACAGTGTTGCATATCACATGAGGCTTGACACTGGCTTCCTAACAAACTCTGGGGGATTCTACATGCATTCGCCTTCAGAGCCTATCCTTGTGATGGGCAGTATTGATATATTGCACAACCTGCCAAACCCAGACCTTCTATAGCAAGTTTTATGCACCTTGAGCCATGATCTATGCAGTGCAGGACTCATCAAAAAGGGTGTTTTGGGTGAACTTGGTGTGCGCACACTTATCCTCATTGCTTGCAACTTTGCTGCCCCAGCTAGTTCAAGTGGCTGGAATCTCTTGAAGCCTGTCCCCCTTCTGCATTTCCTTGATACACTTTTCAGAAGAGACATATTTACTGGTTCTGATAGAACAAAGTTTCACAATACCTTTGGCATGGCACATGTAAATTTTATGCATTGGATCATCACATGGGACTCCTTGGAAGGCCCTGAGCAACTGAATTTGTAAGTATGACGTACTACATGCTTCTTTGCATGGACATGCTAATTTGTACACATGCAGGCAACTGTTTGCGAACCTATGGGCTCATGGCACAGCACTTCAAAGTCACTATTTTTTTTTTTTCCCTCAAGAATTAATTAAATTTTTAATTTTTCTATATATTGGTTCTGTTGACCCAGAGTCAGAATTTGATCCCTCTCAACTCTCCGCAGGCATGGGGCAGGTCAAGTGGAAGGTTGGTGGAGACAAGAAGGCCAAACCTGCAATATGTCCAATTGGTGTTCCCCATGATTGTCACCAACCTCTTCCCTACCTGGTGTTAGGGCGACACCCACTAATCTGCTAGCTGGACCATGCAGGTTCTCCTACAAGAAGGCGGCGGGGGGGGCATGCGTGATGGGGGGATTGATGGTTTTGATGCAAGGGGTTAAAAATAGAATAGTTGGCTGAATTAGGCCTTTTGCACCACTGATGTGGATGGAATACCTAAGAGAACTCAACTGAGGTCTCCTAGTATTTATGTTAGGGTTATATACTATGTTACACATATTGTAGTATGTTATTATGGACACGTGCACACATGCACATACGTATTGATGTGTGTAAATAAAGAATTCCCACACTGACAAATAATGTGTATATAGGCATTTTGTAGTGTATTTTGGTAAAATAAAATAAAATAAAATAAAATAAAAATAGTATTAGATAATAGGCATGTTAGGAGACTGTTTCCTAACACCTGGCCATACTCATGGAACTTGGTAATGAGTCCCACTACAAGGAGAACAATTTGAAAATAAAATATGTGACATTAGAACCCCCTGCTGATGGCGAGTTCAGCAACCTTTGTGATGTATGGGATGCAGCTGTGGAAAGGCTCGAAAATTCTTCTGGAGTTTCCTTTGCCTGCAATGAGACTCTCGAAAAGTTGAAGCAAGCAGCTAACGATGCACGACTTGCTATGGATTCCTGTAACAGATACTCATTGTCAGTTTGTGGTGTCTTTCAGGATGTGTATGGCATCTTGCATGATGCAAATATTGCAGACAAGTTTGCAACCCTGCTCAGTATCATCATGCCATTGCCTGTTGATGAATGTTGCATGAGACAATACATGTGGCCTCTTGCATGCTTGTCTGCATCTGGTTATACCAATTGGATGTTGGAATATGTTATATTGAAAGAACCAGTTAGTGACATTGTTGGGTCATAATACTGACAACCCAGAACCTGATGTAATGCTAGGGTATAGTAGTGTAAATGCTTTGTACCAAACTCTCTTTAAAATTCAGACCTTTGAATATATATACTGAAATGGGTAGGTCATCAATTATAATGATATTCAGTACTTCACTCTATCACAGAGACACAACCTGCAGCCCAACAGGTGCTGAGGCATGCAGTGTTGAAAGTAGTGATGGAAAAGTTCAGTTCAGTTCCATTCTTCGAGGTATTTTGTAGAACTGAGAATGAAACTTTAGGTTCAAGGAGGCCCTCTGCTTGAACCTCTAGGTTCAGGTTTGGGAGCATTCAGTTCAGGTTCAAGGAAGTTCAAATGGAAAACCAAACTTGTTAAAAAAATTTAGTGAGTTTTTTGCTAGTTTTGAGAGTAAAAGTGGAGTGGACTTCTCAAACTCAGTGGGCTTCATTAAATGTGAGTGGCAGTCATAGAAACCATATAAATGAAGGGAATCCACATGTCAAGATAAAGTAAGCATCTGGCATACCACATCTGCCATGTGGTACCACTCAAGTACCATTTTCATGTTGTGATTTGGTAATTGATTATCACATAGTTGGGCATACTTGTTAGGAAACAGTCTCCTAACATGCCTATTACCTAATACTATTTTTATTTTATTTTATTTCATTTTATTTCACCAAAATACACTACAAAATGCCTATATACACATTATTTGTCAGCATGGGAATTCTTTATTTACACGCATCAATATGTATGTGCATGTGTGCGCGCATCCGTAATAACATACTACAATATGTGTAACATAGTATATAACCCTAAAATAAATACTAGGAGACCTCAGTTGTATTCTCTTAGGTATTCCATCCACATCAGTGGTGCGAAAGGCCTATTTCAGCCAACTGTTCTACTTTTAACCCTCGCATCAAATCCATCAAATCCCCCCATCATGCGTGTGCCCCCCACCACCTTCTTGTAGGAGAACCCGCACGGTCCAGCTAGCAGATTAGTGGGTGTCACCCTAACAGAAGAACTCAACTACCCTATCAGTATGCCTTCTCTTACTCATGCACATACATCATTTGTCTCAGTGCGCCACATCCACTTATGCATCATTTCGGCAAAAGCCGGAATTAATTGTATATATGTATTTACCTTTGCTTTCATAAGCCGATGCCAGGCCTCACCTTACATTGCGACCACCAGTGATCAAAAGGTAGCGCTCGTCATTAGGACAGCTGCAACCAGACAACCGATCGGATCTGGTTTAGCTAAGATTTACATTACTCTATTTGGATAGCTATTTTAGATAGTTACTAGCCAAATTCAGTAATAGCTCCAAGATCAGGCACTGTTGGAAGGGTTATTGATCCAAAGTGCCCAATAGCTGAAATCACATGTTTTTGCCATGTTTGGTAC
The DNA here is from genome assembly GCA_029959215.1 of Tricholoma bakamatsutake. NCBI lineage: Eukaryota > Fungi > Basidiomycota > Agaricomycetes > Agaricales > Tricholomataceae > Tricholoma > Tricholoma bakamatsutake. The sequence goes on along the minus strand of CP114857.1, from coordinate 12,353,645 downwards.
CTGAAATAGCTGGATCATGTGACTCGAAATTTTGTGAAAAAATTCTACAGCTGAATCTCTACACAGCCAAAGAAGTGACTCATCACAGATCACATAATCATGTCAGAACAAGCAGCTTCAAATCCTGGTCACAATCCTGTTCCCATGCCCATTCTTGAAGCCAAAATTGATGCTCTAACAGCCCAAATGTCCCAATTAGTATCAGTATTAGCAGCATCCCAGCCCAAACAAGTACAAACAAATGCAGAAACAGTAGAAGATAAAGATGATGAGATGGAGGAGATGGTGGAGTGGATGTCTCAGGAGGGTGAGCATGCAGAGGAGAGATCTGAGAGTGGAAAAATGTGTTTACCTAAATATGCGCCCCCACAAATATTTGATGGTACCATGGAGAACACAAAATCCTTTATCAGCTCTATAGTGTTGTATATTCATGGGAGAAAGCCCAAATTTCATATGACCAAGTCTAGAATTATGTTTGCTCTCTCATACATCCAGGGAGGGAAAGCACAGTTCTGGAGAAATGAAGCCATTAATCAAATTGCCATGAGATATAAACTGTTTGCAAGCTTCAGGAAATTTTTGGAGAGGTTGGAGGCACAGTTTGGAGACCCTAACCCAAAGGTGACAGCAAATGCAAAATTAAAAACTATGTGCCAAGGTTCTCTGACTGCAGACGAATTTATTTTGCAGTTTAAAGCAGAAGCATCACAAACCAATATGGGAGAAGCAGCATTGGTGGAATATTTGAAGGCAGGATTAAATCCCTCATTATTCAAGTCTATCTATCGACTATCTTCTATGCCGGAGAGGTTGGATGAGTGGTATAATTGGACAATGTGTCTTGATCAGCAGTATCGACAGGAACAGGCAGAATCGAAATTGATGTACAGGAATGCCAAATTTGGAAAGCCATCAGGAGGAAAGTCCAAGAAAGGAAGGACACCTCAGGTACAAGCTCCGAGGGCACACCCACTGGCCATGGCAGTGACACCTATTGTTAAGGAGTCAGCAGCATCGACGGATGCAATGGATGTTGATTGAGTAGGGAGACGAGCTCCAGTTAAATGTTTTAATTGTGGGCAATTAGGGCATATGGCTCAAAATTGTAGGCAGAAAAGGAAGATTAGGGAAGCGACAATTGAGGAAGTGAAGTTGGAGGAAGATAAGCAGAAGAATTTTGTGGAAGAGTCCCAGTGAAGGTTTCTCCATTGGTGACCCAGAATCAATATAATGTATTAGTATCCAAGGAAACCAAGAGTGAACCCGAAAGAGAAATTGAAGAGTATGACCATCATCATTTATCCGACAAAGAAAAATGCCCAGCCTTATTTCTGAAGACCCCTAAATTTTTTATTCGCTCAGCGCGGATAGAACCCGAAATCAGCTTGACAGTAGGATTGAAGACAGTGGACATGCATGCAGCAATTAATGTGGAGGCATTGCTTGACAGTGGTGCTACCAGATTATTTATTAATCGATTCCTAATTACTGGAAATGGTATTTGCACATGTAAACTGCCACAACCTATAATGGTGTACAATATTGATGGTACGATCAATTGTGGAGAAACTATTAAGAAGGAAGTGACGATGATATTGAAGTATCAGGATCATCAGGAGTGAGCCGTATTTGAAGTGTGCGACCTTGGGAAAACCAATCTGATAATTGGATGTCCATGGTTATGAAAACATAATCTGGAAATTGATTGGAAAACTGGGAAGGTACACATGACTCATTGTCCTAAAGAATGTAATGTGTATGGGAGAAAAGTTAAAAAGGAGAAGAAGGAAAAGAAAAAGAAAGAATGTCCGAGGAAGTATTCTGTTATGATGGAGGAAGTGGAGGATAAAGATATGCCAAATGGGAAAGTTCCAATTATGACAAGTAAAGAAGAACAGAAGCAGACCTTTAGGGAAATTCGTGGAGGACAGTCATGGGATAAAAATGTGGAGAAAGTGGAGAAACCAGTGGAGGAGTGGGTGCCAAAAGCCTACCATAAATATTTGTCAGTTTTTTAGAAGAAGGAATTGGAGTGGATGCCAGTGTGAAAGCCATGGGATCATGCTATTGAAATGAAGCTGGGATTTGTGCCGAAGAAGTCAAAAGTCTATCCATTATCTCCAAAGGAACAAGAAGAAGTGGATGCATTCCTTAATGAACAGTTGCGCAAGGGATACATATGACCTTCGAAATCACCGCAGACATCACCAGTATTCTTTGTACCAAAAAAAGATCACAGGAAGAGGATGTGTACAGATTATAGGTATTTTAATGATTGGACAGTGAAGAATGCATACCCTTTGCCATTGATTTCAGAGATAATTGACAAAGTGGGAAAGGCCAAGGTCTTTACAAAATTGGATTTATGCTGGGGGTACAACAATGTACGAATAAAGAAAGGAGATGAGTGGAAAGCAGCATTTGCCATGCATCGAGGATCCTTCGAGCCGCTAGTCATGTTTTTTGGAATGACCAATAGTCCCCCAACTTTCTAAAATATGATGAACGATATTTTCAAGGATGTGATAGACAAAGGTGTGGTGATAATATTTATTGATGACATTTTGATATTTATGAAGGATGAAGAAAATCATGAGGTGATAGTGCAGGAGGTGTTGAAGAGGTGAGCAGAGAATGATTTATTCATTAAACCAGAGAAGTGTGTATTTGGAGCAAGCAAGATTGAGTTCTTGGAATTAAAGATTGGTCCTGATGGAATCAAGATGGATCCTATCAAGGTACAGGCAATTGTTGATTGGCCCATGCCTACCCATATCAAGGAAGTTCAGGCTTTCTTGGGACTTGCCAATTTTTATCGTCGCTTTGTGCATAATTTTTCTAAAATTGCTGCACCATTACACAACCTTATGCAAAAGGGAGTAGTGTGGAGATGGGGAGAACAACAGCAGACAGCATTTGAGGAGTTAAAGAGGAAGTTTGTGGAAGAGCCAATATTGGTCCCAGTAGATTTCACATGTCCCTTACGAGTGGAATCAGATGCATCAAATTTTGCTACTGGAGCAGTATTATCAATGCTATGTGAAGATGACAAATGGCATCCTTGTGCATATTTGTCTAAAGGGTTGAATGATGTGGAGAGGAATTATGATGTGCATGATAAAGAGATGTTGAGAATAATACGAGCTTTGGAGGCATGGAGACATTATTTGGAGGGATGTATACATCAGATTGAGATCTGGACAGACCATCAAAATCTGCAGTATTTTATGTCCGCTAAAAAGCTTAACCATCAACAAGCACGTTGGGCATTATTTCTATCGCGCTTTAATTTTCACTTGGTCCACAAAGCAGGAAGCTTGATGAGGAAAGCAGATGCATTATCCAGATGTACAGATCATAAAAGAGGAGTGGAGGAGGACAATAAAAATACTACCCTACTCAAACCTGAATACTTTCGTATTTGTGCTATGCATCAAGGACATTTATTGGTGGATAGCTCAGAGATGGAAATGTTGTCTAAAATTGGACAATGTTCAGAGATGGATGATGAAGTGGTGGAAGCTGTAAAAGCTTTGAGGGGAGAGAAGAAAAGTAATATTAAAGGAGATGAATGGGTTGAAGAACAAGGATTAGTGTTGTTCAGAGGAAAGGTGTATGTACCGAAAGATCAAGATTTACAAAGGGAGATCGTATGGTTACATCATAACATGCCAGCTGCTGGACATCCAGGAAGGTGGAAGACATTGGAGTTGGTGATGAGAAATTATTGGTGGCCCAGAATTTCAAAGTATGTGTTGGGGTATGTGGATGGATGTGATACATGCATGAGGGGAAAGAAATTTCCAGAAAAGCCTGCTGGGAAATTAATGCCGAACCCTATACCTAAAGCACCATGGCGAGATATATCTGTGGACTTTATCACAGGATTACCTGAAGTTCAAGGATACGATGCAATATTTGTAGTATGTGACCACTTCACAAAGGAAGTCCATATCATTCCTACTACTGCAGAAACCTCATCGTTGGGCTTGGCGCGCCTCTATCTAAATCAGGTATGGTGGTTACATGGATTACCTGATACAGTTATCTCTGATTGTGGATTACAATTTGCTTCTGCATTTATATGAGAGTTAAATAACATATTGGGGATTCAAACCAAATTATCTATGGCATATCACCCACAAACCGATGGGCAGACAGAGAGAATGAATCAGGAGTTGGAGCAGTACCTATGCATGTTTGTCAATCACCGACAAACTGACTGGCCCAAATGGTTGGCAATTGCAGAATTTTCCCACAATAATAAATTCCATTCAGCTACTCGCATGTCACCCTTCTTTGCTAATTATGATTATCATCCCAGAATGGGAATAGAACCACGAAGGGAAGTCAAGGTACAATCAGTGGAGGACTTTGTGTCAAAAATGTAAAAAGTGCAGGAGGAAGCAGAGGCAGCATTGATGAAAGCACATGATGATATGATGCGACATGCAGATCATACTCGAGCTGTTGCTCCAGAGTATAAAGTTGGTGACTTGGTATGGCTAAGTACCAAGGATCTGAATATTCCACGACCTTCAAGAAAGCTTATGGAGAAGCAAGTTGGCCCATATCCGATTTCTAAAATAATTTCACCCAATGCAGTAGTGTTAAAATTACCTCAGTCATTCAAGATTGATCCTGAGATTAACATTTCCCGTTTATGCCCTTACTGCCCACCCACTATTCCTGGTCAACAAACTACTCCACAACCTCCAATAATGGTAGAAGGTGCTCCAGAATATATTGTGAAAGAGGTTTTGGACTCACATCTTTGACGAAACAAATTAGAGTTCTTAATCAAGTGGAAGAACTACACTGACAAAAATAATTTGTGGGAGCCAGAAGAGAATTGTAAGCAAGCGCACAAGGCAATCACCCAATTCTTTAAACGTAATCCAAATGCTCTGCGTCGCATTGCTAGAATGGTGTATGAGGGCATGAATTTCCTGCCTTACCAAAATTTCACAGAGGGGACAGATATGATATTTTCTCACCTGGAAGTCAAGGCCTAAAAGGTGGGTAATGTTAGGAAACAGTCTCCTAACATGCCTATTACCTAATACTATTTTTATTTTATTTTATTTTATTTTATTTGATTTTATTTCACCAAAATACACTATAAAATGCCTATATACACATTATTTGTCAGTGTGGGAATTCTTTATTTACATGCATCAATATGTACGTGCCTGTACACGCATGTGTGCACGCATCCATAATAACATACTACAATATGTGTAACATAGTATATAACCCTAAAATAAATACTAGGAGACCTCAGTTGTGTTCTCTTAGGTATTCCATCCACATCAGTGGTGTGAAAGGCCTATTTCAGCCAACTGTTCTATTTTTAACCCTCACATCAAATCCATCAAATCCCCCCATCATGCGCGCGCCCCCCACCACCTTCTTGTAGGAGAACCCGCACACTCCAGCTAGCAGATTAGTGGGTGTCGCTCTAACAATACTGTTGTGGAATGTGGCCATGTAATTGCTATGTAAATATATACATGTATATAAACCTTGTACACACTTCACAGTTATGCTATTGAGTTGTACGCATTGGACTCATGTCCTAGTACCAGCCAAAGCTCAAGTATCCAAGATTCTACTTAATTTATTATTGCATGGTGCACAGTTCACCTGGATACTAGGATTCAACTGTATTATCTGCCATTATTTGATGAGGGGGTTGGATGGAAAAACAATGGGTTACACTTCTTTGGGAATATTAGGGCTGCTCAATTATAAAGTTCACCAAAATCAAACCACTTGTTCATAATAAATTACTGCTTTTGGAAGAGACTTTCAATCTCCACTAGATCACCTCATTGCAAGATCAAAAGCAAAGCCTTCTGCAATAATGGTAAGGACCAACATGGCACAATGACAATGACAGGTCATTAGGCTTGCTCTTTCTGAAATCCTCTGTGGTTCTGGGCTTTGATGATACCAGTTCTGATGAGGACAGTTCTAGCAAAGAAGATGATACCAATGACATCCTTGAGCTCACAGCATTTGAGTGGACAAAGATCACAATTTGATGTCAGATGGGATGCATGGCCCATACATATAATCAGTTTGCGAAGTTGAAGGATTTTTCTTTGACATCGTTGCAACCCCCAGATTGTTACTTTCACAAAATGTTTTTTGGGTGCTCTACCCATTGCAAAATGAGCTGATGTTTCACATTCTGCCAGGGTTGGAAGGGATACATTTGACCATCTCATATGGATACTGTCATAAAATCCACTCTTCTTCTCCCCTCAGAAGCCACAGTACCCTGTTAAATATCAATTGGTAGCATTTCTCATATGATAATTGTTAGGGCAACACCCACTACCTGCTAGCTAAGATCATGAGGGTTCTCTCTACAAGAAGGGGGTGGAATGTGTATGCATGATGAGGGAATTGATGGTTTTGATGTGAGGGGTTATTAATAGATGAGTTGGTTGAGAAAGGCATTTCACACCACAAGTGTAGGTGGAATATGTACCTAAGAGAACACAACTAGGTTCCCCTAGGTGTATATTTAGGGTTTATATACTAGGTTACATATATTGTACAGTGTTGTCACTGACACACTCATACATGTGCATACATATTGATGCATGTGAAATAAAATTCTCATGCTATCAAAGTGTAGTGTAATTCAACATTATAAAATAACATAAAAATTTAATGGGGGTGTTTCTTAACATTACATCCTTTTTATGCCTTGACTTCCAGGTAAGAAAATATTGTATCTGTTCCCTCTGTGAAATTTTGGTAAGGCCAGAAGTTCATCCCCTCATGTACCATTCTCACAATGTGATGCAGAGCATTTCAATTATGTTTAAATAATTGGGCAATTGCATTATGCATGCACTTACAATTCTCTTCAGATTCCCACCAGTTATTTTTGTTGGTACAGTTCTTTGTCAAGACCCATTTCACCCAATCAGATTCCTGACAATCCCCAATTCCTTTCTGACTCTTTTCTGACCTTGTCCATCGGCATTCTGGCTGCAGCACTTTTTAGTCATCAGCCAAGTTGTCACATGCCTTAGTAATCATTTGCTTACTCACCTTATTCCTAATACAGTCTTACCAATTCTGGTCATGGATGCTTATCAAGACCCATTAGTAAACTTCTGTATTTTCCATTATTCTTCCAGCCCTCGATATTTAAGCACCCATAGCTTAGCCTTAGTCTCCAGTTTGCAAATTACATTGTCTGTTACATTGTATCTTGCCTTTGTATCTTCACCTAATAATATTCAAACCTAATATCAATCCTTGAATCATCCTTGACTTAATCTTGACTTAACTCTTAATCTCTTTGGCTCCTCTTGACTTCATTTCACTCCATAACCTCTGCTTAATCTATCCTCGCCCTCCATCTGGAAACCCACTGGACATCCACACCTGATCTGCCTGAAATTGGACAACTGATGAGGAGAAGAGGACAACTTCTTATAAGTTGAAGCCAAGTCCTCTCTGGCCCTTTTCACCTGGCCCACTACAGCCCAGTGGATTCTGCCTAGAAATCCCTGAACCCCTCCAACCACTGACAACTGGGTCCAACCAGAAGTCCAGTGTATTCCTGACCAAGACCTGACCTTGGTAGTAGCGATCTTGAACTCTGACAATATTTGCAAACTCACACTTCTCTCATCAATCATCATACTATTCTAAACCTTATTCTATGTCCCACACAGAATCACAAACTCAGCAGACAACAAGAAACTCCCACCATGCAGGCACTCTTCCAGGCTTATCAGCTATCCAACAATCAGTAATCCCAGCTCCTAGACCCACTTCTACCTTCAGTGCCTCAGTCTGACCATCAAACATATTTTGACGAGTCAGCTCTGGAGCACCATCCATTAGAACCAAGCCCTGAAGCCTGAGAAAATCAAGTTAGGGAACCTGACACATTTCACAGTACCAACCCCCAGAAACTTTGGGACTTCCTAGTCATTTGCAACCTCCATTTCCAAGATCATCCTCATGTCTTTGCCTCCAATGAAAAATTTTTTTTATTCATCATCTCTTACCTCAAGGAATCAGCACTCAGCTGGTTTGAACCTGGCCTCAATGACCTGATGGATTCTGCCCACTGGATGTGGAATTACAAGGTATTCCTCGGGGAGCTAGAGAGCAATTTTGGCCCTCATGACCCCTTGGGGGATGCCAAGAAGGCTCTTTCCAAGCTCACTATGAAGAAAGGAGGCCATATTATTAAGTATAATGTGGACTTTTGGGAACTAGCCTCCTGGGTTGACTGGAATGAAGCCACTCTTCATGACCAATACTTCTGTAGTCTTTTACTCTGCCTCCATATAGAAGTTTTGCAAGGAGGGAAGAATGATACTCTGGCAGCCTTGTGGCTTAAGGCCCAAGATGCTGACAACATCTACTGGATGCAGGAAGAAGAGAATTGCGTCGATGCCAAGACCTCTGGAAATTCTGGAAACTCCAGAAAGAAGGACTCCAAGGGTTCCCCAAATTCCAATCCTAATTCCAACTCCTGCTCTAGTAATCAGTCCAAACTTCAGAACCCATCCAACTCTAATTGTGCTAATCAATCCTTGACCAGTGGCTTTTCTGGATCCAAGAGTAACAAGCTGAAGGACTTCATATCTGACAAGTTGGAAAAGAACAGCAAACTAACCAGAGAAGAATGAGAGTGCCAGATGAAAAAAGGTCTTTGCCTCTATTGTGGTGAAGAAGAACATCTAGCTGGTAATTGCAGCAAGTCCAAAGCTGCAAAAGCCCATGCAGCCACAGTCTCTGAATTCACACCAAACTCCATGGACTCAAAAAAATAGTCCACTGATGGTACTCGACATGGAAACCTAGCAAAAACCTGTTAAAAGGCTTATGAAGTATAACTCAGGCTAGAGGAAGGGTGCGAGTCAGTACTAAATATCACTGCAAATACCAGAACATTGTTTTTAGTGATGCAAAATGGTAAGGGATGTGATGAATAGTCTTTAAAAGCATACAAAGATGTTCAAAAAAGTTCAACATAGGTTCGAGTAGGTTCAAAGTTGTTTGAGTGAGTTTGAGGAGGTTCAAAGGTGTTCAACTGGTGTTGAGATATGTCGACAAATGAATATAGCAATTAAGAAGTGGTTTTTGAGTGGCGATAGGCGATGATGAGTTGAGAGCAAATATGAAAGTTCGAGGAAGTTTGCAATATTTTTCAGAACTTCAGAGATACGACACGAGCTAAGACTTAAGAGAACTGCTCTTAAATCTGACTGTAGTGGAGAGGGTAACTTATTCTCTGTTTTTCTAAGTAACCAGTACAAATTTATATACATTTTTAAAGAGATAGTACTAAAATGGGAATTAAAACCTGTGTAAAACATGAGGCAATATATCAAACAATGAGGACTTTGTAGATTATAAAATAAATAAGAAATGATAAATAATTGAAACACACATGTCCCCATATGGTAAAAGTACTTATCTTTTGCTTCAATATATCAATGAAACATAAAACTCCACTTATCACATCCTAAATCTCTTGTAATCTCTCCTTGTATCTGGTAGTGCTTGATATGTGATGGAATAACTCATTCCGGTTGTGCAGCATCTATTGAAAGGGTTTTAGGGATAGCTATGTAATGGCTGGTGTTATTCAAAGTAGTACGAAGCCATTTGCAGTGTCACAAAATTGTTCAAAGTCATTCAAAGTTGTTCGAAGTAGTGTGAAATAAGTTGAAAAGAATTCAAAGTCAATTTCATAGTGTTCATAGCAGTTTGGAGGGTCTGTCGTAGTGTGTCAATACAATTGGAAACTTTCTCCAGACCTTAGAGCATGCAATGGACCTATCACCACAACCCTCAGGAATATGCCAATGGGGCTGAAGGTTGCATTGACCTTTTCTAGCTGGCTGCTTATGTTCATCTCAATGTTTCCCTTACCATCCTCCTATTCATTTCTGACAACTCCATATCAACCCAAACCCTTATTGACTTTGGCTCATCCCACTGTTTCCTCAACTCCACTTTCATGCTGGACAATCATTTCAGCATGGAAACCATTTTGCTAATCAGACTCTAACTGTTTGATGGAACTTGCAACTCCATCATTATGCAAATCACTAAGCTCCTGGTCACTTTTCCATCTGGTGAAGTGTTCAATCTGACATTCTATGTAACCCCACTCAACTCTTCCTGTTCTGCAGTCTTTGGTCATAACTGGCTAAAGCAATACAATCCATTGATTGACTGGTCTTCTGGCCAAATAACTTTCTGCTCCACAGATCATAGAGGTCTAGCACCCCTGATGTCTTCCAATCCTCCAACTTCTGAGTCACCTCTGAATCTTCTAGTGGAAACCTGCTTACCTCCCACAATTTTGTTCATCAATGCTGCCATCTACATGTGTGCTAGCAAACTTCCTGGAGTTATTGCTTTTCAGATGATCTTCTCCCTGGAAGGCCCTCATGGCCAAATCCTTGGCTGTCACCGGGAATCTGGTGGACCTTTCAGATATCCCTGAAGAGTACCAGAAGTTTGTTGATGTCTTCAATAAACAGAAGGTGGACACCCTTCCTCCATACTGCCCTTATGACCTAAAGATAGAGATGGAAGATAATACACCCCTGCCTGTGGGCCATATTTACTCCCTCTCCCCATCCAAACTTGAAGCCCTGTGAGTGTTCATTGAAGAGAAGGTTCATTCCAGCTTCATCCGACCCTCTAAATAACCTCATAGCACTCCTATAATCTTTGTCAAAAAGAAGGATGATACACTCCAGTTATGTGTTGACTACCAGGGCCTCAACTGCATCTCAAAGAAGGATCACTATCTGCTCCTGCTAATTTCCAACCTCCTTGATGCCCCCTGGAAGTCCTACATTTTCACAAAGATCGACCTTTGACACACTTACCACTTAGTGTGCATCGCTGATGGTGATAATGAAAAATGACATTCTGGACCCACTATGGGTCCTTCGAATGGCTGGTGGTTCCCTTCAGACTTACTAATGCACCTGCAGCTTTCCAGCGCCTCATAAATGACATCTTCAGTGACATGCTCAATGTCTGCATCATCATTTATCTCAATGATATCCTTATTTTCTCTGATGACATGTCAAAACACAAGGCTCATGTTAAAGAAATCCTCTGGAGACTCTGAAAACATGGACTTTACACCTCTCCATGAAAATGTGAGTTCCACAAAGATACAGTTAAATATCTGGGGTTCTTCTTGTCACCAGATGGACTCTGGATAAAGTGAAGACCATCCTGGACTGGCCGGTACCCTGGAAAGTCAAGTATATCAACTCTTTCCTCAGATTCTGCAACTTTTACTGCAGGTTCATTCATGGATATTCCAACATCGTTGTTCCTCTTACCTGCTTGATGCAGAAGAACTTTACCTGGGACTTCAACAAGGAGTGCCAAGAAGCTTTTGACAGGCTCAAGGAAGAATTCACCCATGCTGCAGTCTTCTCTTAGTAGATACCAGATTCCTGCATGGTCCTTGAAATGGATGCCTCCAACTATGCCCTGGCAGCAATCCTTTCTGCATAAACTCCCAATGGTGACATTTATTCTGTTGCTTTCCACTCCTGTTCCTTCAATTCTGTGGAGCTAAACTACAACACCCATGATAAAGAACTTCTGGCCATCTTTGAAGCCTTCAAACATTGGTGGCACTATCTGGAAACCTGATCAACGTGGTTACTGATCACAAAAATCTGGAGTACTTCAGCATCACTAAGCTCCTCACCCGCTGCCAAGCCAGATAATCTGAGTACCTCTCACAGTTCAACTTAGTCATCCACTTCCACATTGGAAAATTAGGGGTGAAACCTGATGTGCTCACTAGATATTGGGATTGTCTACTGCAAAGGGGAAAATAGCAACTTTATCTTGGCAAACCCAAGCAATTTCTGACCTGTATTTACCCAAGAACAACTCACCTCATCACACTGAGCCACTTACCTCACCACCCCAGTCATCTGACAAGCAGTCCTTATGGACATCAAGAAACTCCACAATGACATCTGATCCTCCCTGACCCTTGACCCCATCTCATCTGCACACCTCCTGATCCCTTCCCCTTACAATTGGCCTGTAGATGACAGCGGACTCCTCTGCTACTTCAATCAGATTTACATCCCAGATGTAGTGGATCTCTGCCTCAAAGTCATGCAGTACAAGCATGATCATATCCTCTCTGGCCACTTCAGCCAGAACAAGACCCTTCAACTTGTCTGATGTGATTATGTTTGGCCCAATCTATGGATCTTTGTACAAGACTTCTGCAAATCCTGTACTACATGCAAATGCTCCAAGTCACCTCAAAACAAACCCTATGGATTTCTAAAGCAACTGGTTCCAGAATGGCCTTGGAACTTAATCTCGATAGACTTTATCGAACAGTTACCAGATTATAATGGTCACACTGCCATCCTAGTCATCATAGACCGACTCTTCAAGCAAGGCATCTTCATTTCCACAGTCAATGAAATCACAGCCCAAGAACTCACCAACCTGTTCATCATACACTTTTTTTTCAAGCATGGAGTTCCATCACATGTCACTTGCAACTGGGGATCCAAGTTCATCTCCCACTTTTCCCAGTCTCTTAGTCAAGCTTTGGACATGAAGATTCACTTCACTTTGGGTAATCACCCAGAAGGTGACAGACAAACTGAATGCCTTAATCAGACCCTTAAACAATACTTATGGATCTTCTTTAATTACCAACAGGACAACTGCTCCCAGCTGTTGCCCTTAGGAGAATTCACTTAAAACAATGCTCCATTGGCTTCCACTGGAGTTTTACCCTTCTTCACCAACAAGGGCTACCACCTAAACATCACCATCTTTCCTGAATGCAAGCTAGCCTCACAGTGCACTCATAACTTTGTGGTGGACCTCGACAAACTCCACCAGGAACTCCGGAAGCAGCTCTCTGAAGCACAAAAGCATTATCAGGGTCCAGCAGACAAGTGCCAAAATTCCCACTCCTGACTTCAATATCAGAGACTATGCCTACATCAAAGGAGAATACTTATACACTACTCGACCCTCCATAAAACTCTTGGAGAAATACTATGGTCCATTTGAAATCATTGCCTACCTGGGCACCCACTTGATTACTCTCTGGCTTCTGTACCATCTCTGGTCATTTTATTTTGTATTCCACATCTCACAGACACCCCAAACACCATTCCTAATCACTCTCAGCCCCTGCCTCCTCCAGTTATTATTGACAATGAACTTGAATATGTAATTGTGGAAATCCTGGGCTCAAAGATCAATAACCGTTGTTATTGGTTGCTATACCTCATCCATTGGGAAGGTTACCAGGAGACTAATGAAGAAAACTCTTGGCTTCTAGCCACAGAGCTCGATCATGCTCAGGAATTGGTTGCAGATTTCTACACCTGCTACCCAGAAACATCTGGACCGCTTCAAACTTAATTCACTCAATTAGAGACAGTATGAGGCATTTTTGATTTAAAAAAAAACAAAAAAACAAAAATTAATTTTTGAGTGGGCCCCAACTGGGCCCCTATGCTTCCCTGTCATCCTCCTCTACTGGCTCCACCTGGAGAACTTTCACTGCCTCCTCAGCTAGCCCAGCTAGCTTCTCCACCTCTCCCTTGCTCCAGCTCCCATCCTCCTCTTCCTTCTCTGACTTCTCCACTGCCCCTACTCATGCCCACTCTAGATTGAAGAGATCACAGAGATCCATGATCTCCTCACTGATCCTCACCATCACCACCCGGCTCCTGATGAGCAGTTTCTATGCTCTCCCCTGCTCCCACCTGAGGTTCCTGACCTCCTGCCCCCTTGACCACCACCATGAGCTCCCTCATGAGCTCTGCCATCTCATTCCCCACTGCTTTCTCCTTTGGTGGGGCCTCCTGCTCCTCCCACACCAGTTCCTCACACTTGTGTTTTGCCCTTGTGCAGGGCTCACACGCTGATAATACTCAACCCAGAAACCCAAACAAAACCTACTAAATGGCTTTAAATGGTATAACACAAGTCAGAGGAAGGGTGCAAGTTGGTACTAAATATCACCACTGATTTCCAAACATTGTTTTTAGTGAGGCAAATTGATGAGGGATGGTGTGAATAGTTTGTGAGAGCATATGAAGAAGTTCAAAATAGTTCAAAATAGGTTTTAAGACATGCAAAATAGTGTGAATAAGTTCAAAAATGTGTGAAGTAGTTCTAATAAGTTCGAAGAGGTTTGAGGTATATCAAGAAATGAGTTTAGCGAATGTGATGTGTTTTTTGAATGGAGATAGGTGATGGGCAATGAGTCGAGAGATTAATATGAAAGTTCGAAGAAGTCCACGATATTTTGCAGAACTTAGAGATATGATGCAAGCTAAGACTCAAGAGAACAGCTCTTAAGTCAGACAATAAGTGAGAGGGTAACTGGTGCTCTGTTCCCTATTGGTTTTCTTTTGTTCTAAGTAACTAGTACAAGTTTATATACAATTTGAAGAAATATTACTAAAAAGGAAATAATAACATGTGTAAAACATGAGGCAATATATCAAACAATGAGGACTTGTAGATCATGAAACAAATGAAAAATGATAAATAATGAAATGTGTAGTGTTCCCATATAGTAAAAGTACTTATCTTTTGCTTTAATATATCAATGAAACATAAAAATGCACTTATCACATTCTAAGTCTCTTGTAGTCTCTCCTCATGTCCAGTAGTGCTCGATATGTGACTAAATGGTTTGTTCTGGTTGTGCAGCATGTATCGAAAGGGTTTTAGAAACAGCTATGCAGTGGCCGATGTTATTTGAAGTAGTACAAAGTTGTTCGAAGTGTCATGAAATCATTCAAAGTCATTCAAAGTCATTCGAAATAGTGTGAAATAGTTCGAAAAGAATTCGACATCAATTTCATGGCATTCGTAGTGATTCGGAGTGTGTGTCATAAGGTGTCAATATGAATGGGAATTTTTTCCAGACCTTAGTGTGCGCAGTGGACCTATCAATGCCTGGTCTCAGATGCCCATCTGAAAACATGCCAACTTTGATTAGAATATCTAAGGGGGAAGCATCAGCATTATGTTCAATAATGAGTAAGACTACTACTCACCTTTTGCAGGGCCATGCAGCCTCCATCTGCTATGATCCCCTCAGACTCTGTGTCTGCCTGCACCTTTCCCTTCACCCTCTTCACAGGCAACCTGCTCCCTTCTGCCTCTGCCTCCTCATCCACTGCCTCCCTCTTCCCTGCCCACTTGGTGACTGCTGCTTTCCTCTGCTCCTCCTCACACTGCACTCCTCCTCTAGTCAGAGTCCCTCACAGATCAGCTCTTCTTGTTGTGCCTTGAGGGCAGCCAGTTGCTCAGTAGTAGATTGTGAGGGCAGGTTCATATTGGTTGAAGGATAGGAACTTAAAATTTTTCCAACCACAGACCCAGCTTTTAAGTCGAACCCTTGAACCCTCACATGCCTTGTAGGCTCAGCATTAAGGGAGAAATACTGTCAAGACCTGTTTTACCTGATCAGATTCGTGATAACTCTTGATCCTTTTCTGACTCTTTTCTGCCCTTGTCCATTGGCATTCTGGCCACAGCACTTTTTAATCATCAGACAAGTTGTCACATGCTTTAGTAATTATTTGCTTACTCACTTTATTCCTTGGCTTCTATATCTATTCCCAGTATGATCATATCATTTATATGAACTGACGTGATGATAAGATCATGATCAGGATGCCTAATATAGACACATTGATCAGAGAAGAGTCACATGAAGCTCATCTTTATAAAGGTTTCATTTAGTTCTTTGTTCCAAGCTCACCTGGTTTGTTTTAGCCCATAGAGGGGGTGCATTAACTGGAGAACCTTCCCTTGCCATTATTGTATTCAGAGGGCTGCATCATAAAAATTTCTTTTTTCAATTTTCCATTTAGGGATGTGCCGACCACATCAACCATGTGTGTGATCAAATCTAGCTCAGTTGCAAGCACGATTAATAACTGGAAAGTTTCCAGCCACATTACTGGTGTGAAGATTTCCACAAAATCTATTCCTGGAATCTGTGAAAAACCTTTGGCCACAAGTCTGGCTGTGTGTTTTATGATTTTTTCAGCATGATCACATTTAATGTGGTAGACCTATTTGCTTGCAATGGCTTGGCAGTCTGGAGGTAAGTCAACTGATTTAAATGTACCTCTTTGGGTTAACTGGGTTATCTTGGCATCCATTGCCACTTTCCACTCCAGCCCAATCTAATCTATCCTTTGCTTCTTTTACTGAAAGCAGATCATTCTCCACAAGTGCACCTATCATAGCATAGTCCACTGTTATGTGGCCTGTTTCTTCAATTACTGGTACCTGGTGTTGCCATTCTTTTGGCCCACATGAGTTAAAATTATTTAGTTTTCTGTAATTGACAAGTGGCTGCACCAGGATGCATGAGGATTTTTTGTGGGGTACAGGTATTTTTAATGCAAGATTTGATGGCAATTCAGGTATGTGACGCACTGTTTTGCCTTCTGTTGCTTGCTCGCCCAATGTCTGCTTGTTATTATTCCTACTCTCCTCCTCAAGCTGCATAGGGTGAGTAGTTTCTACCTTGTTAGATTTCTCCTCCATTGCCAAAAATACCATGTTCTGGGAAGTGAGGGTTTGATGTGTCCAGGTATTGTAATATCTGTGCCCTTTCATGCCATCAGCTATTTTCACAAAAATAAACTGACATGATTTGGGATCAATGATAGGTCTACTCTGCACTCTAGTGTCTAGGGAGAATTCCAAACATATTGACATATCACAACACATGCTCCCAACCCTTATGAACCTCATGAAACCAATTTTGAACTATTTTGAATGACTTCAAATGACTTTGCAACACTTTGAATGACTTTGAATAACTTCACAGCACTTCAAATGATATCAGCTGCCATATGACTATCTGAACACCCTTTCGATACACACAGTACATCCAGCATGAGCCATTGCATCACATATCAACCACTACCAGATACAAGGAGATATAACAAAGGACTTTTAGGACTTAATTGTGGCATCTTTGGTGTTTCAATAATATATTGAAACAATAGGACAAGTACTTTTGCTATACTGTGACTCTATATGTTTTATTTATCATCATTTCTCATTTGTTTTATGATTTGCAAAGTCCTTTATTGCTGTGCATATTGCCTCATGTTCTTCACATGTTATATTTCCTTTTTAAGTACCATCTCTTCAAAATATATATAGACTCATATTAGTTACTTAGAAGAACAGAGAAGAAGTCGCCCTCTCCCATTTTATTATCTGATTTAAAAGCTGTCCTCTTGAGTTCAAGCCTTGCATCGTATTTCTAAGTTTTGCAAATTATTGCAAACTTCTTTGAATTCTCGAACTAGCCTCTCGACCAATTGTCTATTGCCTATCATCTCTCAAAAACTCTTCCAATTCGCTATATTCACTTCCTGATATCCCTCAAAACCATTCCCATTTTTTCCAAACCCCTTGAATGTCCTTGAACATTTTTGAATTTCCTCAAACCTTCTTTGAACCTCTTTGAACCTCTTTAAAAACCTTCATATGCTCTTGAAACTACTTGCAACACTTCTCACTATTTCGAACCTCTCACCACAATCCTTGGGTAACAGTGGTGATATTTAGTACCAACTCGCACCCTTCCTCTAGCCTGTGTTACACTTCTTAGACCTTTTAGCAAGTTGTTGTTTGATTTCAAGGTCGAGTATTATTATTTTGGAGCCCACTGAGATGGGTTTCCAGATTATTCCATCGTCAAACCTTCCCTCCTTTCTACCACTTATTTCACCTGAGGGGGGTCAATGATTTTGATTTTGCATTGAATTCATAGTGCCCCCAACCCTTCTGAACAACCAGGAGGTCTCAATACAGTATCTTGACCATCCATCATATCATTTTGCACTCTTTTGCCCTTTGTGTTTACTATTTCGCTACCATCTTCGACTTTGAAACATACAAAATCTGATATCACATGAATTTTGACTTTTCAGCCCCCAAAATCTACTGCGAACATGTCAAAGTCCTTTATGCCAGCTCATGGTCATTCGACATCTCCAAAATTTGATTTAAAACAGCCTAGAGAACTCCAAAAATATTTTGAAGAGCTCAAATTTCTATTCACAACTTGCAGTATTACAGATCAGGACCTAAAGAAAAAGCTCGCTTGCAAATATGTCGATATCGATTCTTGTGAACTCTGGGAATTGCTTCCAGAGTACCAGCCCAGCACCTTATTTAACACATTTCACATCACAGTACACAAGTTCTATCCCAGATCAGAAGATGAATACAAATACAGCATTTTAGACATGGATACACTCGTTGGCAAACAGCTTTGCATTGGTATTTTGACTCGAACAATTTAGAAGTTTATTATAGGTCATTCTGCCATGTTACGAACTTTCTTTGCTTGAAACACAGACTTTCAGAAGCCAAACAAAATTGAGCTTTTGTTTGAGGCTTTTAAATGGACTTATGGACTTGAATTGCACATATCTCGAAGTAAAGTTTTCCAATCATTATCTCAATGACCCATACACTCTGAACAACATCCACAATGCTGCAAAATTTGTTATAGTATCCTCAAACTCATACTCCAATCCCCAGCAATCGATTTTGACTTCAAATTCATCACAGTCTAGCACATTGATCAACTCTGAAGATGCTTCACACATTCTTGAACATTTCACATCAAACGTTGCATTGCTTTTCACAGCTTCACATTTGACCAGATCAGCTCCCAAAATTTCTGTTCCAACCTCATTCTTTACCAATATAGCACTTTTGGCTGCATCAAACCAAACATTTGATGGTACACATCACAGCTCAAACATTTCAGACAAATTAGAAGCTTGTATTGCAGTGCTCAAACAGGAACTAGCCCTTGAAAAAGAGCTTGCACTTGAACAAAAAAATTTGCACTTCAAAATTATCATGTTGCACCTCCTAATCTTCATCACATAGTTCCAGCTTCATTGCACACATTCATGCCAGTTTCATTGTCTTTGCCTTCAGTAGTTTCAGTCCAGTCTACTCTGATAGTCACAGCTTTATTAGCTTTGAGTTCGATCGACCCTGTTCTACCTGTTTCATTAATATCGACTTTACCATCATTGATCTCACCAGCTTCACCTTCATCCATCGTGTTGTTCACATCAGTTTCATCTTCGATAAATTTGCCTTTACCTATTGCACCAATCACATCACTATTGATAGTTTCGACATTGTCCAAAGAATGCAAAATTTTTGAATTACCATTTTCAACTTCAACTTGCCCTCCAATACCATTTTTGCCTCCACAATCTAGCTCAATCCCACCTCCAATATTCTTGTTGTATTTGTCCCCATCATCACCCACTTCGACCTCAACTTTCCATTTGCTACTCCTGACATTTTTGTCCTTGATCTCATCTTCTGTGCCATCTTCTGTTTCATTATCTATTTCAATATTGCCTTTGCCCTACATTTCATCACCAGATTCATGTTTGCATTCACCCTCGAAGTCCAGTATTGTGCTCAAAGTTCCATATTCATCATATATCTATAGTCATCATCTCAAAACTCATCTACCCCTCATCCCAGAAATTTCTATTACATCCATTGCCAACAAGTATTTTCCCGACCTCATTTTCAATCCCTCAATTTCTCATTCAATTTCTATTCAACCAGTCCCTTTACTCAATTATTACAATCATGGTTAGCATTGTTGACATCAATCAAATTTGCCTATTTTGTTTCTCTTTTTTAAATTTTGATCTCATTCTATTTATAAAACACATTTTTACTATGCTCGACATTCTTTGAAAAAGCTTCGACAGCTTTCACTTCTATGTGCCCATGTAGGCCTTCGCTCATCTCGATCTTTATCTTTATATCCCTCAAAAATGCCCTATGCTCATTTTCCTTACACCAAATTTCCTTAATATCAAGAGGGGTGGTTACTTCCAGCTAAATACCATTATCCAATAAGAATTTTTAAAATTCTTTGCTGAGAAATTCCCCTGTGCTATTGACATGCAGTTTCTTGAGTTTGCACCCAGTCTGCATTTTGATAAAACTTTTGTACTGCTTAAATTTTATTAGTGCTTCAGATTTGTGTTTCAAGAAGTATGTCATGGTACATTGAGTTTTGCCATCAGTAAATGTGATGAAATACCATTCTCCCCCTGGCACCTTACTGTGCACAGGCCCCCACAGATCACTGACTGTTAGATCTCCAATCTCCTTTTGCTCTGATTGGCTCTCTTTGGGAAATGGCCACACATGCTGTTTTGCAGTGATACATGCCTGACACTGCAATGCAGGTTCTACTGACCTGTCTATGTCCATTCCCAGAACCATTCCCTTTTCTTTAAACATCTTCACTGAACCCATGTTCAGGTGCCTGAAGATCCTGTGCCATTCATGCCACATTTTTCCCAATTTGGCAGGATACACTTGGTCTTGTTTGGCTAAGTGTTTTGATATCCATCTCAAATAATTGGTTCAGCACCTGGCCTTCCATAATGATCATTCTGCCAGGTGAGCTAAATCTGACTCCTAGTAACACAAATAGAATGGCCACTTTAGCCTCGAGTGCACATGAAATGGATACCAAATTAAATGATGTGCTTAGCATGTGTGCCATCCTTGACAGTGATGTTGGAGGTCATTTCTGCCATGGTGCATGCTACTTGTATTGTTCTGGGTCCAAATACAGGTGTTTTTCCAAATCCAGAAATCTGGGCTTCAGGGGTGGGAGTGTAGTCAATAAAAAATTTGCAGTCTTTAGCAATGTGACATGTGCATGCTGAATCTGCTAACCATGCATCTGGCGAGACTGCCAGAGCAATGTCATCATAATTCCCATAAAATGCAAATTCTTTATCTGTAGCTGCATGTGCTTCCATTGTCCCCTTTTGTTTCCTCTCAATTTCCCCTTTTCCAATTTGAATCTATTTTTGCATTGCCAGCTGGTGTGCCTCTTCTCTCCATAATTGAAGCAGGTGATATTCAGATTGAAATTCTTCTTCCCAAAATTCCCCACTAATGCCGTGTCTTCAGAGTTACACATCTAGGATGCATGCAATCAACTTTGATGCTGTAGTGTCAATAGATGCAATGTAGTTATTCTAGCTTTCAGGGAGTGAGCTTAGCAGAATGATTAAAAACTCCTCCCCATCAATTCTTTGTTCTAGACTGTGCAGCTCCTCCTGGTAGCCACACAATGTTTGAATATGATCTTTAATGAATGTCGTCTCCTCGCATTGAGCCCTAAATAGTTTCCTGCATGCCAACACAATACCTAATGCTCCTTTTATTTCCAATAATGACTTTAAGGAGTCCCAAGTCTTCTTTTATGATGTCGAACATGTGATGTATACCAACATTTTGTTGGCCACCTGTAATCTGATCGTAGATAGTACCAGCCAATCTCTTTTTGCCCATGCCACTTTTGCCACATTTTCTGAAGGCCAAAAAGTCAATCCATCAACATATTCCCACAGATCTTGTCCTGTCAAGATGTCCATCATTTTGATTTTTCATACGGCATATTTCTTGGCTCCTGTCAAAGGTTTGATCCAGTAAATGTTTGTGCATGACTTTGATGCATCAGTCATTGTGAAAGGTGGCAAAGAGTGTTAGAATAATTTTTATGTGAGTGAAATCAGTTAAGCCCAGGGCCCATAACCTGTGGAGCTCTGAGAACTCAAAGGAATGATATGTAATAAACTTATATTAATAAATTATCTACAATGAATATTTATGCAAACTTTGATGTGCTGATCATTAATTAAACTCAGTGATTGCAACAGAGTTATTAATACATATTACTACCTAAACCAGTGTCAGCATCAGTGTCGCATATGGTGCAATGTGTTTTGGAACCACTACTTTTATACAACTAAATTTCCCCTTGTAAAAAAAGTCTAATTTCTTATTAACTTGGTCAAAACACTTCTTTCATGAGACAAACAAAATCACCAACTGGTTTTTTGAAATTCTCAAAACTGAGGAAGTAGCTATTTTCCAAATTGCTACCATGGTACAAATTAGGTAACTACATGTCAAACAAGGCTGCAATACACTCAGAAACCCTTCTGTGCAATGTGTAACACTGTGAACTGAACTTTCTGACCTGTATTTGAGCCTGTTTCACATCCATACCACTTTGGTATGCTTCCATCCATCTTTTCATCCAGTGCTTCCATTTTCTGATGGTGTCAATGGATACCAATGCCAGTACTTTTGGCTTATTTTCCTTCAGTATGTGGAGAGTGTAATCACAGTGTTCTTGAAGGTATCACTTGACTGCACCCCAAAGAATTCAATAAAATGGAGCTCACAATGAAATTTCAGAAGAAATATGCAGAGGTGATGGGCTTTCTTAATGACCTCTTGGACAAGTGACTTCTTCTCTCTCAAATCAGGCTGCAAATCAAGGATGTGCTTTGCATAGCAGTCAGTTGCTCCCCTTCGACACTTAGCAGGTGGGTCAACCTGAGATCTTTTATCTTGTTTCTTGGACCGCGATCCACATTTCATCATGAGCTTACTCCTTCAAAGACCTCACTCAGTGATCACCTGCTGCATCCCCTTCGGTTCACCAGGAAATTTAGAATGATCATTAGGGAAACACATTTGCTGAGCCACTCACATGCCATTCCACATGTACCACCCATTGCACATCTTTGATTGCTTGCCACTGGGTTTCATATTCATCCTCGAGGTGAGGAGTGCATCAAGAGAATATGCTGAGTGACCTTGAGAATTGTCAACCATAATGAGTGCTTGATATGATGTGTAAGGGGAAAGGAAGGTATTCCAGGCATCTGGGCAATTTTCTGCATTTGTCCCATATTTTTTTTATATTTTATTTCACCCTATTCTGCATTTTCTATGATTTTCTATAATTTATTCCTATTTTATTATTATATTTCAGTTTTTTTTTTGTTGGTACATGTTGACAGTTCTATTCTTAGAGACGGGACCCCTTCTGGATGTTTACCCATCAAGGTGATGTCATCCCACAGCCTGACCTGCCTATCTCCACCTTTTTGCTATTTTTAGCTTACTATTTGATTTTCAGCTCTATCACATATACTGGGCATCAACAGATGGGTCCTTAGAGTTTTCTCTTTGGATTCCCCTCTGTTAGGTGCACTTAGAGTGTCTATATTATGTAGTATAATATTAACTTTGGATTCCCCTCTATTAGCTCACTCCAAAATGAGGCTTTGAGGTTGCCCTTATATGATGGACCATGAGTGCATTCAAATGCAGGTATAATCCTGTCTTAAAGCTGCAGAAGATAAGATTGAATCAATGTCATTATTGCATGCTGACAAACCTGCTTCACAAAGAGCTTGCCATTCTAGTACCTATCATAATTTTTCCCATACTCCAAAGTCTGACTTGCTTCTGGCAACCAACCCTTTGTGGAACAGATTACATCAGATTGATGCAATCTCTGACCGGCTCCCTTCTTCTTTAGTGGCTGCTCTCCATCCAAGACCCATGACATCTTTTGACCATCATTCATGTGTGCAGTTATCTCATCATGGGCAATGAGAACCAACTTTAAATGATCTGATGGAAGGTTCAACTCACCCTTCTTCTCAACATTCCTCACCTCAATAAAGACCAATCATTCAGTGTGTTCCTGCATCAGAGGAAGAAACACATTCTGCTAATATTTGATGACATCCTTGTGCTCATGTCCATCAAAGTATAGTGCATTTTTATGTGCTGTATACTTGAACCCTTCTTTGTGAAGCCAGTGGTGTGCCATGTGGAGAGATACCCCCTTCAAAACCTTCATCTGGATGCATGAGAACAACTCTAGCTCCAAGTACCTCTTCAAACCAGCAGGCATCTCAGTCTTAACAATGTGGTGCAGGTACTTCTTTGATTCATTCAGTAGAAGTTTGTCTTTTGTGAAGTCAGATAGCTTCTGTGGATCCATTGACCATTTATTTGCTCACAGGTATGAATGGAGTTTAGTCTGAACTTCAGGGTCATCCAACAAGGAGAAGACTTTTTTGTGGCAGCCATGTTTGGATTCTGGGAGTTCTCATAACTTGATCCAGATCTGGACCCACTGCTGCACCATCTGCCCATCCCAGGTTGCAGAAAAGCCCTGACTTTCCACAGCACATTCTGATGCATCGATTAAGCATTGTTTATTGTTGACAACCATATGCAAGCATATCTGGATCAAACATGCTCGTTTGGACTGCAACCCATTCATGCCAGCTGCAAATTTTGTTTTCTTTGATTTGATAAGCTTTTTGATGTCATTCAAAGCATCTCCCAACTCCTGGAACCAAGCTTGCTGGGTTTGTTTTTGTGCAGTACATGCAGGAACATCCAATTTACACTGCATGGGTTTGGGGAGTGGGGTGATGTTCTGCAAGGATGAGGGGTGGTTTACAGTCTCTGATGCTGTATAAAGATCAGTGGAATCATTTTCATTGTCAGCCCACTGTTCAATGCCCTCATCCTCCAAGCATATATCTGACAAGTATCCCTGGCAGATTGCATCTGCATCATGGTCAACAACATTCTCATTGTCTTTGGTCTCAGCCTCTGGCAATCTCACATGTGACAGCAATGGGGTGAGCAGTGGTGATAATACTCAACCCTGAAACCCAAACAAAACCTACTAAATGGCTTCAGATGGTATAACACAAGTCAGAGGAAGGGTGCGAGTTGGTACTATATATCACTACTGTCACCCAAAGGTTGTAATTAGTAGCATAAAATGGTGAGAGGCATCATGAATGAGCTTTATGAGCATACAAAAAGGCTCGAAAAAGGTTCAAAGGATGCGCAAAGTAGGTTAAAAAGGTTTAAAGAGGTTTAAAGTAGTTTGAAGGGAGTCAAAGGTGTCAGACTGGTGTCGAGGAGCAAATAAAGCAAATAAAAAGTGTTTTTCAAGAGGCGATGGGTGATGTGCAATAAATTGAGAAGCAAATATGATAGTTTGAAGAAGTTCACGATATTTCGCAGAACTTAGAGATACAATGTGAGGCTAAGACTCAAGAAAACAGCTCTTAAATCAAATGATAAGGGAGAGGGTAACTTCTTCTTTGTTTTCTTTTCTTTTCTATCATTTTAAGTAACTAATACAAGTCTATATACAATTTGAAGAGATAGTACTTAAAAAGAAAATAAAACATGTGTAGTACATGAGGCAATATATGCAACAATGAGGACTTTGTAAATCATAAAACAAATGAGAAATGATAAATAATTGAAACATACAGTGTCCCTGTATAGTCAAAGTACTTATCTCTTTGCTTCAATATATCATTGAAGCTTCTAAGCACTACTATCACATCCTAAATCTCTCTCGTTGTGTCTGGTAGTGCTCAATATGCAAGGAAATGGTTTATTCCAGATGTGCAGTGCAAATCAAAATGGTTTCGAAACAGCTATATGGTGGCCGATGTCATTCAAAGTAGTACAAAGTTGTTCGAAGTGTCACAAAATTGTTTGAAATATCGTGAAGTGGTTCAAAATGGTTTGAAGTCGTTCAAAGTCATGCAAAGTTGTTTGAAAAGGGTTTGAAGTCGATTTCGTGGCATTTGTAGCAATTCTGAGCATCTGTCATAATGTCTCAATATGATTGGAAGTGTTCTCCAGACCTTAAAGTGCACAATGGACCTATCAGTGGTGCAGGACCATCAGGTTCAACAGTCATGAAGAAGTTTCAAAACTTTGCTCCCTGCTCACTGCAAGTAGAGAATCATATCCATGAGTTCCATCATTTGATCATCTGAGACCCCACCCACCTTCCATGCATCACCTTATCTTGCTCCTTTTTCTCTCATGACTGCTGTGCAACCATCCGCTTCCACTGATCTGACCAACCATTATATCCGAATCCTTGCTGTGCTTCAGCCTTTTTCCACTCCTTAGCTGTTGTCTTCTTCAAAATATGTTCATATGGGGTGGGCATCGTGAGGTTCTCATGTTCCCACTGGAGAAGGTCCCACTTACTCTGAAGGCCATCCAAAAGATCTTCCCCTTCAAGCTCTTCAAGATCTGCATTGTTGTCTTCATCACTTTCAGAGCCTTCACTGTCCATGTCAGGATTCTCCCAATCCTCATCATCCTCATCTGTTTCTGTGTCTGATGGGACATGATTTACCTCTCCAGTCCACCCAGTACACTCAATATCTGAATCATAATCATTATCTGATTCGGACTGCTCGATCGTTGAGGTATCACAAATTTCAACACTTTTCTTCTTGAATTTCGCTGCACGAGCTCTCGCAGCTGCTGCCTTCTGTGACTTTGACTAGTTGGTCTCATATCATAGAGAGGGCTAAACTGTGTATATCTATTGCAAATTGCTAGTACTACTCTGGAGAATGCCACTCCTCATTGTGCACTGCTTGGTGCCCATTTTAGGAATTTTTTTTCTGCTGGACCATTGTTCAAAAGTAGAGGCCTAGTGGCACACTGCACCATAATACAGCCGATGGTTGCCGTTCTTTCAACAATAAATGATTCTCATAAGACAGATTCATAGTAAAGTACATGGGGTGTAGATAATGTCAATTTGTCGCCCAATTTGTCGCCCAATTCGGCATCATCATGCCAGCTCACGTGATGTTGACGGGTTGCTACCTTTACCTTGACGATACAAATACAAGTGTACCTTGACGATACAAATACAAGTGTACCTTGACGATACAAATACAGGTGTACCTTGACGATACAAATACAAGTGTACCTTGACGATACAAATACAGGTGTACCTTGACGATACAAATACATGACAGTCGTTAACTGACCCTAAGGGTCGCCAAACGATTCTTTCTCCCTACCTTGTGCCCACACCGTAAGCCTTTGCTCATTGGAATACTTATAATACAAGTCAGAATAAACATACAACTAAAGATATTTATGATTAAACAAATCTCCATAAGCTGAGTTTATTTGATATCTTTACACCTAGACGTTTCTTTCTCTCAAACAAAAATCGCGATCATGGGATCCCCAACCTCGTCCGCGCTGACCACAAAATTAACCGCCGCACTGGCATCTAGGTCTGCCCGTCAGATCCTCAGAAAACTTCCCGATCCTCATGCGATGGAACAAAACCCATCACCAAGGGATTTTACATCAAACGACTATCTCTCCTTCACCACTTTGCCTCATCTCCGCAAACAGTTCGTAACTAAACTCTCCTCTTCCCCTCAAATTTTCGGCTCTGGCGGCTCTCGTCTTCTTGTGCACACACCTGCTCATGCTGCCCTTGAGTCGCGGCTTGCAGAATTCTTTGGCGTGCAGGCCGCACTGCTGTTCAACTCTGGGTTTGACGCCAACTCTGGGTTCTTCGCATGTGTACCCCAAGAAGGTGATGTGCTCTTGTATGACGAATATATCCATGCGAGCGTCCATGATGGAATGCGTTCGTCCCGTCTCTCATCCTCCAAAGGCCAAACTCCGTCCCTTTTCTCTTTCGCACATAATTCCATTACCGATCTGCGGTCTATCCTCTTGCACTTGTCTTCCACAAGACAAACATTGAGAGAAGGCCAATCAAGCCTTTTCATCTCCGTCGAGAGCCTTTATAGCATGGACGGCACCTTCGCACCGTTGGCTGATATAGTGGAGATAATGGAAGAGTTGTTTCCACTGGGAAATGCGTATCTGGTTGTAGACGAAGCGCATGCGACAGGTGTATATGGGCCGCAAGGGAGGGGTCGTGTCGCCCAGCTCGGATTAGAGTCTAAAGTTTTGATGAGGCTTTGTACTTTTGGGAAGGCATTGGGCGGCACAGGAGGTTCGTTGTTTATAAATTCTTGATGGACGGGTTTGACGATGGTGGTATTTCGCGCGCATCACAGCTGTGGTGCTCACCAACACGCTTATCCGGGATTATCTCGTCAATTACGCTCGATCTCTGATATACACCACCTCGCTGAGTTACACGAATATCATAGCCGCAGACTGTGCCTTTGATCTGCTCGAAGATGGGACTGCCGAAAATGTTCGTCCTGTTTTCCTCTTGCCCACCTGCAGCTGACCCTCCTCTATCCCACAGCTCGCCAAACAACTCTGTGAGCTCTCTGACTGCTTTACCTCCCTTCTCCGCACACAGCTCCATACCTTCTTCATTCCACCCGACTTGCTTTCTCTCCCTCCTCACCTCACATCTCCCAATGCTCGTCCATTCTCCCCTCACTTTCCCCATGCAATCCTTGATCATTCTTCCCCGCTACCACCCTCTCCAATCATTCCCCTCCACACCACCCTTGCACGGCCACTTGCTGCGCACCTGCTCGCCCTCGGCATGAACGCACGTCCTGTTACCTGGCCAACCGTGCCTAAGGGGAGGGATAGAGTAAGGGTGTGCCTACATGCGGGAAATACGAAGGAGGATGTGGAGCGCCTCGCGGACGGCGTGGTTGGGTGGGCGAGGGGGCTGCTGCAGGTGAGGCAAATGAAGGGAAAAGAACATGCAGGGATGATGGGGGATGGGGACGTGGGAGATGGGATGGTGGCAAGTAAACTGTAAACTATCAATTGTGAACTATTTTTATATCTATTGTAAGTTACGAAAGCTGTATTAGTACTAGTATAGATTATACAATGAGTACTCTAAACGTGGGGATAAAGGAGACAAGGAGTCAATGCTAGGAGGCAAACCATAAAATTATGGAGGCCGTGCTTATTTCAGAGAACGTAGATGTAGTCCTCAGGATATGGACCATGCGAGGAATACCGAATTCGAAACATTCCTAAAGACAAGGGCTTCCTGCGAAGTACATACTGCTTCCGAGTCAACCTCATCACGGGAAATTGATAGGACGATCATCGGCTGTGGATATTGCCTAGAAGAGGCCTCGTCACCAGGAACTACCACAGTGCCAGTGGTTATGAAGAGGATCGATGATCCTCCATGTCAACACTGGTTCTTACACCGAGCAAAAGCAGAGTGTGGCAACATACACGACCACTCACCGGGATACTCCGCAGAGGAGGAAGAACGGCTAGAAGAAAAATGATCCAGAAGGCCGGACGTCAGACGTGCGCGTGACAGCTGATCACAAGGCAAAACTAGAAGACTCAAAGAAAACATCGAATTCAAAAGAACCGGAGGCAATTGCCATACACGTTTAGTTGAACGCCGTGACAGAACATAGCGTACGATTTATGTGGTCCAAAACGCACTTTTCTCCCCTCAAATTGCCTGCAACATGGAGGACACGGCGACGCCAGTTACGTCAAGCGATCTAGAAGTATAACAGCGTGTCATGAATCTAGCTAATTAAAATACTTCCGAATAACCGCACTTGATTGCATAGCAAGAATATAGGTGAATGAGGCGCACTTCCCAGACCGAAAGTACGAAAAGTTTTGGCCGAAGAGCATGGACTCAACGTGGATTGGATCTCTTCCCAGAGCTGCGTACTTCTCATGGAGGGGCTTATATTCTTGCAGTCCCGATCCGGAATGGCTGGAGACTCGAAGTTCAACTTGGCAGGGAATTGACAATTGTAAAACAAGCTTGTACATCGCCCGATCTGAAAACAACTAACTACATGCAGAAAAGACATTCGCTGATAATGAGCAAAGGCGACAAGGTCCTATTGCCCACTCATGTTGCAGGATCTTGAAAATATGGTTATAACACGCACCCAGCGTGATGATATCAACTGAACGTTCAAGATAAGTTGCTTGAAGTCGGACACCGTGGTTGAAATTTGAAACTTGACATGCGTCTATTTTTGCACATCCTCCCAGAACGGAAACCAAAATAATATCTTGATTCCATCTTCCGGGACTAGTCATCGATCGGCGTCACGCCGACGGTTACTCGCACGAGGGACTCATAACAAAGTATGCATGTATGCCGTCAAACTGCTAAAAGTCACTGATAAGCAATGTCATGTACGTAACAAATAAAAACAACCTTTAAAGTGGAGAAGGTTACCAACACGCAACTGACAATTTACCTTGCCCACACCTCCATAGAAATCCGAATTACTGCTCATTTCCGGTCGTCATTAACTCAGGGGATATACTTATCCTGTCGAAAGGTCTGTTTCTTCTGTTTTGAGATGACACTAAACCAGTTAAACTTGAGGTTATGTTGCCATAGATTCACGTTTTGAGTAAATGAGAAATAGAGCCTGAAACAACCATTTCTTTGTCGGACCCTTGGACCCGTACGATTAAGCACGTCACATCTTGCCCTTTGCTTGGCTTTGGACTTCCATGGCATTGAAGAAGGTCTGTTGAATGCGCATTCGCAGAATAGAGTGTTTGGTTGACATTATTTCAAGAAATCCATTGACCAGGTTTTGCTCCCAATCCACTTTCTCATCATTGGAGGGGGGATTTCGGGATTGACTTGTGGTCAGTGATCTCGTATGTCCAGTGACGACGTTCTGCTCAATCTGGCAGCCATTGCTCTGAGGCGAGTCGGCCATCAAGTCACCGTTCTAGAAAAAGACAATGCTCTTCGACAGGTGAGAGAAGACCAAAATCATAGTAAATAACTAACGCGAGGTTGAAACAACCCAGATCCCTGGCGGATGCAGAATGGCGCCGAATATGTCTAAAATCCTTTATCATTGGGGTCTGGAAGACAAGGTTCGCTCAATAGCAATTAAATCCGAATCCATAAGCATACTTCGCTGTACGCTGTGTCCCTTTACGATGCGAGAAGTTTCTGAGATATTCTGAAGATGAATCTGGAGAAACTCTTGGTGTTCATCATTGGGATGAGGAGGTCCTCAAGGAAACGCAAGGCGAATTTGTCTTCGCACATGTTAGTACGGCACCGAATATGCTATGGCCACTTGGATTGACTCATTCATTCCTCAGCACTCGGATCTTCGGAAATTGTTATACGACACTGCAGTTTTGTATGGTGCTAAAATTCGCATGAACACGACCGTAGAGTCGATGAATCCTCATAAGCGAACTGTTACATTGCAGTCGGGAGAAGTCTTGCAGGGAGATGTCATTGTTGGGGCAGATGGGAGATTGGGGATGTCATGCCGAGAACTCGACGAGATGAACACGGTAGGAGAACCAAAATTAGTGAGGCTGAAAATGTTCAGGTAATTGCCGTTGATTAGTTCTGACTTCGATTGATATTTGTGTTTCAGCACTACTGTGCCGAAAGACCTGATGATGAAGGACCCAGAGCTATCATATGTGTACGAACAGAACAAGGTGAGTCTAAATATCTATCAGAAACGATGGCTTACGAGGGATGTTCTGCAGACCATGTTTAATTGGTTGGGAAATGATCATTCAGTCTTGGGCTTTCCAATCGTATGCGTAACATTGTTTTGACTTACCAGTCTAACCATCGCTGTAGGGAGATGGTTCTGAGTTTGCAATGTATGTTTATGGCCCTAATGACGGTTGGCAAGGGACCTGGGGTACACCTGCATCAGGACATGACTTCAACGCTATGTTGTCCTTGGCGGAACCTAGGTTAAGCCGAATATTCTTAGATGACTATATATTGTTCTGATCATGATCCACAGACTTCGAAAATTAGGCAAACTGGCATCCTCACCAACATGCGTCTCAGTAGAGGAGTATCCTCAGCTCGAGGAATGGGTTCATGAAAGTGGTCGCCTGGTTGTGATTGGCGATGCAGCGCACCCCCTCCCAGTATGTGAAGTCCACTGGTTTCTAATCACTTTTCCGATGGAAATTTTAGCCAGGAGCCAATCAATCTTGTGCACTGTCTGTTGAAGATAGTGCTGTTCTAGCGACGTTATTCTCTCATCTGCGAACAGAAGACCAGATTGGCAGTTTCCTCTGGGCTTTCCAAGATCTGCGACAGTCTCGCTGTGATGCCGTCATCGTGAAAGAAATTGGTGTTTTGTATTTTATGACCATGCCACCAGGCGAACACCAGGAGATGAGGGACAACTCTATGAGAGCTAAGCGAGATGCTGGCATCGGTATCCTTCAAGGATCCCATGAACATGAGGAGTCTCCCGAATGGGTGGAGATCAAGGAGCTGTTTGGGTACGATGCTGAGGACGAGGCGAATAATTGGTGGGTGGAGTGGGGGCTGCTGTGGGAGCGGTCAAGAGGGATGAAGATGTCGCATGGAATCCCCATGCAGGTAGAACAAGTTGTGTCCACCTAATCTTCATCTGGGTGCTGTTGACGTGCTACTCACTGCCAACTATACTGTTGCACTAGAAGCTCCATCGGCCCTTCCGAACCTTGTCTTGATCATCCTTCCGGGGCTCGCATAAGGCCCTTCTCAGGTAGTTACGGCAAAGATGTTGGTTGATCCAGACCAGTAGACAGCCACACTACATGGGGAGCTTTATGTGCATCATCCATCAGGCTTGCAGACTTAGATATCGAGACGCAACTAGGACCTACCTTTATATCCAGTGAGCCGGACTGTATTCGTAGTTTCACAACAGATCCAACCTTCAAAGTCTTTTTTGCAAGTTAAGAGATGAGAGATTAATCGTATACTGGCAATGCGGTCCGACTCCAAAAACTACCGTTGTTTGTTAGTGATTGATTTTCAGTTGCAATGATCATCTTAAAGCCGACATTGCAAACCAACAGCAGATGTTGGAGCCAGCCATGGAACCCGCAGTCGAGTCTCCTAAACGCATGAAGTTTTCTTTTCCTTTCTTTCGACGAAACCGTAACAAGGAAGCTTCGCCACAAAATGCCGAAGTCGCTGAGCGAAAAATCTTGGTAGAAGAAGGACATAGATACCTAGCTGAGGCCACAGACTTGATTCACCAAAATCGTGATCATCTGTATCGCAAGGATCCTGGGCTACAGCAGATGCTTGGAGATAGATGGGCAGAGTGAGTATATTATGAATCTTGTTCTTCCGCTTGATGCTACTTCCGATTTCAAAGGTTGTACGGCTCTGCCCCTTCTGGAAAGAAGCTTACGAAGGGAAGACTTATCCCAGAAGAATTTCGAGATAAATCTCGAGCCCTACTTGCCGATGTTCAGGTATTTCTCGTCTTCCCAGACATTAAATACTCAAAAATGCAGTATCGCTCTAGGCGGAATTTGAAGTTCTCAAAATAGACGATGAGAGTGCAGGTTCTTCGTCACAGGCGCATAACGAACCACCTCCCGAAGAACCTTCAAGTTTGAAGGCATGTACGACTCACTCATTGCTTCTCACACGGCCTGAGAATCATGCCTCTTCGCCAGCGAGGTCAATCCGTTCGAAGAGAACTTTCGCATCGAAAAGGAGAATTGAGAGATGATGGTTTCATTCGGCCACGCGATGTGCAATTCGATACGAATCTTGAACCACATCCGCAAGAAGTTATAGATTCAAGTATTCCATCCCGAAAAGTAAGGGAGCCTTTCTGGACCCTGTGTCTTTTGCTTACGTTCGCTCATTGTGCCTTGTTAAGGGCCTTACTCGTCGCACTCGAGACGACAAGGATGACCGTTATGTTCGCCAGGTGGAGGTAGGAATGAATCTTCAGTTTAGGTGAAAATAGCACGTGATGCAATTATCTAGGAAAAACGAAGGGACCCAGGTCTTCTTAGGCTTGACGATCGAAAACCGAGTGAACAATCCAGACGTTCTACTTCTGAACGCACACGATACAAAGATGAAGGTGACAGACGAGAGCGTCGTAGAGATGATCGCGACGACCGTTACCGAGATGATCGATACCGAGATGACCGATACCGCGACAAATACCGTAGAGAAGACAGAGACCGCGACAAGGACCGTAGAGAACACAGAGACCGTCCTCGGGACCGTGACGACCGCTACTACGAGGACCGGTATTATAGGGACGACCGGTATTATAAGGACGACCGGTATTATAAGGACGATCGGTATTATAAGGACGACCGGTATTATAAGGATGACCGGTATTATAAGGACCGCTATAGGAACGACTATCGTCGTAACGATCGGTACTACGACGACCGCCGTAGCTATGACCGTCGCAGAGATGACCGTTATGACCGCTCCTATGATGATCGCAGTCGTGGCTATCGCGAAGACAAGTACGGAGGAGACCGCCGGAGAGAGGTCCGCCCCAGAGAGGATCGTCGGGGGGAAGACCGCGGGAGAGATGAAGATCGCCACCGCGATGACCGTCGACGAAAAGAAGGTCGGAGGGAAGGCGACGACCGTCGACGCGATCGTAGACAAGAGGACGACGATCATGCGTTAGAAAGACATTCATCGTCACGCCGTCAGGAAGAAAAACCCCAGAAAATGCCAATCCCAGTGTCGATGTCGCCGACATACATTGGGTACCCTAACGATGATGAAAAACTACATCGCAGAAACACTGTACGGCATCCGGAAGGAGATCATTCTGGTGACAACCGTCCTGAGACCCCTGTGCGGTCTCAAAACCCTAGTCCGAGTCCAAAGGCAGAAGAATTCGTCACAGGTCAGCAAGGCTCAGATCAGATGGTTCCGTTAATGATACCTCCTCCTAGACCCCGAAATCTTGAGCCCGGATCGCGATTCAAAGAGGATTTCTCATCACTCTATGGAGGAATTACTTGAGTAAGATAGTACAACATTTGTATATGCATATTCATATTAAGTATTGTTGTGGTGGCATAGCATCATGAAATTTATTGTAACCAGATGGTCATATCTCGTCTCAGGCATTCAAAATCCACGAGTGAAGGATCTATGTATGTGCCATGTGCCACTAATGCTACTCGGGTCCCTACCGGGCTTGGCAAATGTTTTTCATAACCATGGAAGCCTTAATTAGTCACCTTTATGATAAAGGGGGAATCCACATACCTTGCATTCGACCATACAACCAATGGAAGCTTCCCGCCGTATAGATCTCTCCTCCCACAAACCGCACTCATTCCACCAGTCATCTGCCTCATGCTCGGCATCGTATCCATATATCTCCTTGAACTCCTTCCGCTGCGGATTCGGCTCGGCCGCATCGAAAGCGCGCATCACGCGTCGCTCTTAAAGACCGATCTTGAACTTAATCTTGAGCCTCGCCAGGTGGTAGTAATGTCATATAGTGAATATCACAGAACTCTTTTTGAACCACGACGGAGGTCCTGAAACGCGTAGAGGAAGCTGCTTATCTGTTCTTCATGGCAGAGGTGAGAGAATCAAATGGACTATACGCAAGTAGCGCAAGCTCTGAGGAGGCAACCTACAGAACATGGATGAACTTCAAACCAAAATATAAACCAGTGGACGTACAAGAGGATAGTCCAGTATCCAGTATAAGGCGCGAATCGCCGGACCAAGTAAATCTGATGTCTAACCGATTAATCAATATACTATATAGAATGGTCAGGACAGAAACGGGACGATCGTAGATTTCGCGTAAATCTGAGTCTGAGTCTAACATCTTCCATTAACGATGCCTTCGGTACTGTCGTCCTAATTAAGAACAGGCAACAAGGTAACCAAGAAGATATTTCGGGTTTACCGACACGAGGTTTTTCCTGGTTCAGGGCCGCCCGAAAGGTCTAATTTCAGTCACATCGCTGAAACTATTGTTGTCGGCAAAGTTTTCGGTTGATCTGAAAACCTCTTGTTCCCGATGTGTCTCCCGATTACGATCGCGGGGATCAGTAGATGTCACATCAACGTCAAGACAGGTGTATGCGTCCATGTGAGACGCATTGACAGCTGTTGCTGAAACGATAGATAATTTTATTGTTCCAATCTGAACGAAAAATCCTACTTTCAGAGCTTTTTGGGGACAGGAGGCTTTTACAGCGCGTTCGGAAAATGTTGGCTGCGCCCCCTTTTTTTTTTTTTTCAAAAAAAAAAAAGGTCATGTGCAGTTTAAATCTTGCAGTTGTCGATTTTCGAGGGACTTAATGATTTTATTTAAGAAAAAAAAAAAAGCGTGGCCAAAATATTCCGAATACGCTGTAGAAGAAAACCCTGGATTGTTGTCGGCTTGACGCCGTGTCTACTGAACGACGCGGGGAGATACACAGAACCACCTAGCACCTGCGAGACGGCTGTACAGGCCAACAATGGCCCCGAAGCTTGGTGTGCCACCGACATTCCGACCAAAAAATCTGTGTTCCAGAAAGTCTGTCTGACTGTCAGACTCCTTCCCAGCCGCTGGGAAAGATAGAAAGTCAATAAGTACTATGTGGAATGAACGAACTTTCCTTGTGCTGATGATTTTCGATTATATCTTATTATTATTAATTTTGTTTGTTTTTGTTGATCCGAACTCTAAATCTTTCTTATTTTCCCCAGCGACTGGCGTAACAGGACCCCCGACAACCCACAAAAATGCCTGATCCCTGTGCGGATAAAAGTCGAGGAAATTTTTGAAAATGCCTGAGGCTATCCGGATAAAAATTGGGCAAAAATTTGGTGATGCCTAGGGTAAACATCCGGAAAAAAGCAGATGTCTAGGTAGTGGCATATAGCCATTGTAGCATACATAGCCCCATAGACTGCCTCCTAATTTATAGCACTCGGTAGCAACATGCCAATGATTTATAGTGCTATCACTGCTACAGTAGCACCTGTGAGAATGACCTTGCACAACATAGTTTCCATAATTCTGTAAAGCAGTAGCTGCTATATATCTACAACATACTGTATAGTTCAATCTTGCATTTTCTTGAGCACATATAACTCAATGTATTCAAAGTAAAAAAACATTGCATTGCCAAAAACAGATAATCAAAAGTAAATATAATGCAATGGAATTGGTATCTACTAGTCACTATCTCCATTCTCGCCATCAGATTCAGTCTGGGATTTATCCTCATATTACTTCAGAGCGACAATGAATGTCATGATCAGAAATGGTAGGTGCACCAGCATGAAATCTGAGCAAATGATCAGTCAGTTAGATTACCAAGAAACCATTTATTGTGTACCTGCCATAGTTGTAGAGCTTGACAAGAATATTGGTGAGAATCTGTTGCTTTGTGATCTTGTCGAAGCCCTCAAGGCAATGGACATAATCTTCATAAACATCCTTGTAGAGAGCAGTGCTGAATGGGATATCAGTCCTGACACCAGTAATCCACTCGTCAATACAGCACTCAATCTAAATAAATACATGAGAAGTTTAAGAAGAGATGACTACATGAGTAGATATGTATGGCAGCAAGAACAAGTGCAAGAGCTGAGATGGTGAGCAGACTGAACTGCACTGCATGAGTGACACCCTTGTCTTGCTTGTTGTAAAACCACATTATGTTCACGACCTTCTGTAATATCCTTGCCTGATATATGCCTTTGCAATTTGTTGTGTCAGCATCAGTCACCTTCATGGCCAAAGTTGAAACATCTGAGCCATCATAAATATGAAGGTGTGGCAGAGAATAATGCCTTATAAACAAAACCTTTACCATCCTTCAAATCTTCTGCAGTCTGCTGATTTCTTGCAATAATCTTCTGGTTGAGCCCACTCTCGAACCTGAAAAAGGCTTCCACTAGAAGGTGCATCTTTGATTTGAGTTCACCATGGAGCTGGGAACCACAGTGATAATACTCGACCTGGAAACCTAACAAAAATCTGTTAAAAGGCTTAAGAAGTATAACACAGGCTAGAGGAAGGGCATGAGTTGGTACTAAATATTACCACTGATACCCAAAGATTGTAGTGAGTGATGCAAAATGACAAGGCATGTTGCAAATAGTCTTTAGAGGCATACAAAGAAGTTCAAAAGAGTCTAAAATAGGTTTGAAGACATGCAAAATAGTTCAAAAAGGTTTGAAGAAATTTGAAGAGGTTTGAAGAAGTTTCGAGGAAAGTTGGAGATGTTTGAAGTGGTTCAAGGCATATTGATGACCAAGTATAATAAATGGGAAGTGTTTTTCTAGAGGCGATAGGTGATATGTGATAAGTCAAAGGTGAATATGAAAGTTCAAGGAAGTTCACAATATTTCGCAGAAGTTAGAGATACAATGCGAGACTAAGACTCAAGAGAACGGCTCTTAAATTGAATGATAAGGGAGAGAGTGACTTTTTCTCTGTTCCCTGTTGCTTTGCCAGGTTTCAAAATCTGGTTCTCCATATTCTGAGGCAGCTCATTGTGCACTTATTGCTCTTCGCTGTGCAAAGCATCATCAGCCATTTAACTTAGTACTTGATGATGATTATCAGACAGAAATCCAAATGCTCTGGCCTGGTACAAAAATTCCTCATCTTATGACTGTCAGCTGGGATGTGAATGCCATGTACTTTGAGGTATCAAAGCATGTTTGGAATTATTTTCAGGCTTGTTTTCCAACTTTCTATATATTACTGTTTAATTATATCCATAAATAGGCTCGCAATGGCACCATTCATCTGGTTCTTGATGGATGGACAGCACCAATCATGGCTTCATATCTTGGTCTGGTAGTTGTTTGGTATGAAAATGGATTGGTCCACAAAGCAATTTTGAACTTCATCCAACAAGATTGGTTTTTCTGTCTTATTTCCAAAATAACCATTTATTTGTAGACTCACATCTAAACATAGTGGAGATTACCTGGCAAAGGTTGTAGCAGAATGTCTTGAACAGTTTGGACTTGACAAACTGGTAAGGGTTGTTATCTTTGTTAACTATTTCAAATCTATAACAATTATTGTAGCTTCATGGATTATGCATGGATAATGCAAGCAATTGTAATGGCCTGGCAAAACATCTTGAAGTGCTGGTACATTCATTCCATGGTATAGCATTTTGTGGATGATGCTTTGCCCACATTATTAACTTAATTGCAAAGGTACAAGCTCTGTTATTTATATTACTGATCAGCTAATATGATATTATAATTCCAGATATTTATTTCCTTTTTTTTCAAATGACCAAAGAAGAAAAAGGCTGTCAAGATTGCAGCAGGTGCAGTATCTTAATATGCTCAGAGTCATGATATTCCTTTGGATGCAGTCCATTTTGAGGAAGAAGTTGTGCTTGAGGAAGATAAAGATGAGCTGCTAGATGAAGAAAACCTGGCAATTGAGGAGGAGGCGACTGATACAGCTGCAATAAAGTTAGAGGATGATGGCCATGGTATGCATGATGACTTGGTTGTTGGTTCACTTCGTGGAACAGCAATCCAAATGATGGCAGAGCAAGGAGTTATTATTGAGAAAGAGGAACAGCAGATGGCATTACAAATTTTTCCATGTGTAAGTATTCAGTAACTTTGGTTTATAATAGCTAATTGCTCAATAGGTTGCTGGACTTGCTTGCCATGTGCATGATTCTTCCACTCTGCATAAGAAGTTTGATAGGCTTGTTTAGGAGGATAATGGGCTGGAAGGCAGCATGCAAATGTTAATCTGACGTGTTCCAACACGATGGAACTCTGACTTTGATTGCTTGAAAGCACATATTCATTTCAAAAGTGTTGTTCAGTCCCTAACTAGAGTAGCAGCAAACAAATTATGGGCATATCAGTTAACTGATTCACAATGGTGACTAGCTGAGGATCTCACATTAAATTTGGAGGTTTTTGATTTTCTGATGGTTATAATTGATAGTATTATGGTTATAGATTTTTGAAGATGCTACTAAGCTTTTTCAATATCAGAAGTACCTTTGATAGTTGATGCAGTGCCCTCTACAGGCTGTTCATGAAGATGAAGATGATGAGCTTCTCAATGTTGTCTGGGTGGCAGCACAGGCAGCACTGCTTCTCATACATAAATGCTCACTCTTATCT
Source organism: Tricholoma bakamatsutake (assembly GCA_029959215.1). NCBI lineage: Eukaryota > Fungi > Basidiomycota > Agaricomycetes > Agaricales > Tricholomataceae > Tricholoma > Tricholoma bakamatsutake. The sequence goes on along the minus strand of CP114857.1, from coordinate 12,314,008 downwards.
GCTGATTGCAAGCTATATCAAATTGCAATTGGTTGGCTGTTATCCAATATCTGTTTAGAGTTTTGCTTATTTCTTGTTTTATTTTAGTCATGTGTCTTGATTGGAAGTTGAAGTGGTTCAAAGATCATGGTTGCACTTCAGCTCAAATCAGAGACATTTAAAAATTTGGTTGTCACTCGCTTCAAAGAGTCATATGACCTAGCTGAGTCATCTGATGCTCATGAGGATTCAGCTCTAGTGGTATTTTTACTACTGTCATATAAATTGCTATTTACTAATTTTCTACCAGTCAAAGAATAAATGGGTCAAGAAGTCAGCTACTAATCCAACATGTGGACCATCTGATGACATCACAACATATCTTTCAGATCCAATTCTTGCATCTGATGCAATTGCAGAGGCTGGTGGTTACATAAAATATTGGCACCTAGCAAGTGCACATCAACCATGCCTGGCAAAGAATGGGCTCAGACTTTTGCTCTGTACCAGGTAAGTGTACATTATTGTGTGATGTATTCAGGCCCTCACATGTGGTTTAGCATCCTCAGTTGATGCTGAATGGCATTTTCAAATGGACATCTTTAGATCAGTCACCTACAGCATAACATGCAACTCACAGACCTTTAGAGCACAAATGGCTGTGGGATTTTGGGCTCAATCACCACTGTATCCTGGGTTTACAAGATGGTAAGGATAGTCCAGGCTGAAATATGGGAGGAGTGCAAAGAGGAGAATATAAGTACTGAATTGGACCCAGATATTTGAAATGTTTTTGATTATATCTCAAATGTTATCAAGATGTATTACTCTGAAAGCTGTTACAGAACTTGTAAAGAAGGGTCATAAATATGTGAATCTAAGAACATGTGAATCCAAATCAGTCATCCAAAAGCAATTCCATTTTGCTAAGTATGGATATCCACAGTTTATCCAGATATAGTTGTATCTGTATCCATGGTTGCATATCCAGATGTATCCAGATGTATCCATGTTAGTCCCTAGTCCCACATACTGAAGCCTCTCATTGAAGCAGGGAAGCATGGTGCTGAAATGACCTGTGCTGATTCAAAAATCTGACATATCTTTCCAATCCTGGCTGCTTATGTCGCTGACTATCCTGAATAGTGCTTGATTGCCTGTTGCAAAGAAAACTGATGCCCATGATGCAAAGTTGATCCAGAGAAATGCAGTGATCTTGTTTTAACCTTATGGTGACAAACCTGTGAAACCATCAAGCTCCTGAACCAGGACAATAGAAGGAAATCTAGAAATGAGAAATCAATCCAGACTTTTGATGACCAAGGATTATGGCCAATTATGAGCAATTTTGGAAGGCCCTACCCCATACTGATATCTTCAACTGTTTTACACCCAATATACTCCATCAGCTGCATAAGGGTGTGTGCAAGGACCACCTGGTAAAATGGTGTACAGCATCAATTGGGGAGGATGAACTTGACACATGTTTTAAGATTATAACTGGCTATTTAGGTTTGCAACACTTTAAAAAAGGAATTCTGTTCATGAGTCAGTGGACAGGGAGAGAGCATAAGGAGATGCAGCAAATTTTTGTTGGTGTGCTGGCAGGTGCAGTGAGTGATGACATTCTCACAGTTTTACATGCTATTATCAATTTCATCTATTTCTTGCAACTCCATTCCCATACCACCAAAACTCTGGCCTGCCTTCAATGATGCCTTGAAAACTTTCACATACACAAAACTGTGTTTATCGAGCTTGGAATACGTGAGCACTTCAACATTTCAGACTCCACAACATCCAGCATTACATCAATGCAATCCACTCTCTTGGCAGCACTGATAGATACAACATTGAGTTACCTGAATGACTCCATATCGACTTTGCAAAGGAGGCCTATCTTGCAAGTAACAAATGTGATTTCCTAGAGCAGATAGCAATCTGGCTTCAACATCAAGAAGCAATCTTTCTCCATGTGGCTTATCTTGCATGGTGCCATCCTTGACCAGATCTTACTGATGATGGTTCTGAACAGGATATGTCAGAGATTGAAGATCTCAAGGACTTAGTCTCCCAGTCTGCTGCTGTAAAACAAATGGCAGTCCTATCTTTGAAACACTGGCGAGTTGCTAAAAAACCACCATTTTCCAATGTTTCTATCAATCACATTGAAACTTACCATCTTGTCTCCAATTTTTTACAGATTTTCACTAGTTTCATCCAGAAACACACCTCCAATGCACCAATACAATGTAGCAAAGCATGTGTTACTCTTTTGCAACTTTCAAAACATTAGTATTCTCAACTTCACCTGGCTGAAGCCAGTTGATATACTATTCAGATGGGTCCTGTAAAATCATAGGTGGAGGCACTGCAATTGCTATGCTAACTGGCAGTGTCATGTTAAGGGCTTTGTTATCTGATTCAACCAAATCTACCTTGCAATGCTCAAATGACATAACACTAGTGAGATTAGTAGAAACCATATTAACACCATTTGTAGCAATGCATATTGGCATAATCTGTTATAGATGGTGCTGTCAGAGATCAGGTGAAAGTGAAAGGAGCTCCCCTTTGCCAATCCATCACTTCTTATCAAATAGTAGTGGGGTCAAGTGAACTTCTATCATGTACTTGTCATCCATTTTAGGGGTTTGGCATATGCATGAGAAAGATGCAAACAGGCAACACCCACCTGTGCTGAAATGAATAAATATTGGTATTGACCCATGGTTATATATAATAATTATATGGTTTGATTTTTTTTTTGCTTACTAAAGGTTGAAATTCCACCCAAGATTTAAGACTTCAATCATTGCTAAATTTTATCTGGACCAGATCAGGCATATTGGCTTCATAGAAGTCTTTATCTGGACATTCATCAGGAAAAAACTTTTGGGCCATAGCACTCCAACAAGATACAATAGCTGTATATAGGCTTCAATGCAATATATATCTGCTGCAGATGATCCAGTAGCCATATGTAGCCCACAATGACCTGATCATCTCAAGGGAGCAGCTCAGTAGTGCCAAGTATCAAATTAGATGGATTTCTGTAGCTGATATAGCTTGCTGTAGGTTGTAGTAAGGTACTTATAGCCCTAGTAGCCAAGGTATTCTATTGTTACTAATTGCATAGATAGATATCCATTAGAAGTCCTTTGTGATCACAAACATATCAGGATTAATGTGACTATTCACCTAAAAAATCATTGCCTTCTGCAGTACATTGTCAGTTGTCCAAGTGCAATCCAAAACTCTACCAGCTTTTTCCATCAAATGACAGCCTTGAACAAATTGATCCACTGAAACAATCTCAGCATTGGGATGATGATATGCATGGATCCTCAAACCACATACATGCTGGTAACATGATTAGGCATGCTGAGAGGAGTGAGCCATTTGATATAAGCCAATGGATAGGCATGCACACCAAATTGTGGAGGAAGGTCAAAAATAACATGAACTTGGGCAACACAGAGACCTGTGGATATGATTGATAAGGATTAGTAGCTGTTGGTTAGATGGTGTTCAACTTTTTGAAGACTCACTCTCTAGCAATGAAGAAGGCCTGTAAGAAGCAGGGTTTTCGACCACAAATACTGTATCAAAATGTGCTATGATGCCAGGTTGCCGAACTTGATGCTTGCAGGCTGGGAGTTGTCCATATGCATTCAATGATCACTGTTCACAACTGAAGCTAGAGATCTATGGACTTTACTGAGCACTGTGCAGCTTGCACCTTTATATTATAGATGTGCACAACTTAATTACTGAGACTGATGCATGCTATATTAGAGGCATGCTCCAAAATCCCAATATCTAGCCTTCCACCAGCATCAATCACTGGATTGTCTTTATCCTCACCTTCCATTTTACACTGGTACATGTTAGAGGAGCAGTGCATGGCCCAGATGGATTTTTACAAGCCAGATGATTTAGAAGATGATGATGATAAAGAGTTTGAAGATTAAATCAATGCACTACATAGTTTCATGCATGCAATACATCCTGTTTCACAATCATTTGCACTAATGCACCCAGAGCTGAGCACAAAAGTGCAAAGTGCATGCAACCCTGCACTTCTTTACAATGATGATCATAGTCAGGTTCCATGAAGTGCAGCAGTGGATGTGGAAGATGAGAAGTTAGATTCAGTATGGCTTTGGATGAATACCCTAGCATGACCTAGTGTCAAGGTTCAAGATCACTACTACCAAGGTCAGAACTGGGTCAGAAAAACACTGGACTTCCAGTTGGACCCAGTCATCAGTGGTCAGAGGGTTTCAGAGGTTTCTGGGCAGAAATCACCAGGCTGTAGCGGGCCAGGTGAAAGGGGGCCAGAGAGGACTTGTCAAAATATTAAATAGATAAACAGCAAAGAATAAAAGAATTTTATGTTTGATGGTCAGGCTGAAGCACCAAAAGTAGAAGTTGGTCTAGGAGCTGGGAGTACTGATTGTCAGATAGCTGATAAGCCTGGTAGTGTGCCTGCATGGTGGGAGTTTCTTGTTGTCTGCTGAGTTTGTGATTCTGTGCAGGACAAAGAATAAGGTTCAGAATGGTGTGATGATTGATGAGAGAAGTGTGAGTTTGCAAATACTGTCAAAGTTCAAGATTGCTACTACCAAGATCAGAACTTGGTCAGGAAAACACCGGACTTTCAGTCAGACCAAGTTGTCAGTGGTGAGAGGGTTTTAGAGGGTTCTGTGCAGAATCCATTGGGCTGTAGTGGGCCAGGTGAAAAGGGGCCAGAGAGGACTTGGCTTCAACTTGTAAGAAGTTGCACCCTTCTCCTCAGCAGTCGTCCAATTTTAGGCAGAGGTGGTTCTGATATCCAAAGGATTTCCAGATAGAGGGCAAGGATAGATTAAGCAGAGATTTTAGAGTGATTTTAAGTCAAGAAGAGTTGAGGGATTAAGGGATTAAGTCAAGATTAAGTCAAGGATGATTAAGGATTCATATTAGACTGGAGATGATTAAACACAAATGATGTATACACACAATATAATTTGCAAACTGAAGACTAAGACTAGACTATGGGCACTTAAATAACAAAGGCCAGAAGAATAACAGAAAAGGCAGAAGTTTACTAATGGGTCTTGGTAAGTGACCATGACCAAAATTGGTAAGACTGTATTAAGAATAAAGTGAGTAAGCAAATGATTACTAAGGGATGTGACAACTTGTCTGATGACTAAAAAGTGCTGTGGCTGGAATGCCAACAGACAAGGTCAGAACAGAGTCAGGAGTTCTCAGGAATCTGATCAGGTGAAATGGGTTTTGACACCTAGTGATTTCATGGATTCTAAGTACAAAGTGCTTGTGCAATATGCGAGCACCTTTTTCAAAGACAAAAAGCACTTATGGAAGTGCAACCTGCACAGTGCTCACCAGCTTGTTATTTGGCAATTGCAATGATTGTGTAAGGGCAACCTCAAAGCCTCACTTAGCAGTGAGCTAACAGAGGGGAATCCAAAGTTAATATTATACTACATAGTACAAACACTTCAGGGCACCTAACAGAGGGGAATCCAAAGAGAAAACTCTAAGGACCCATCTGCTGATGCCCATCATATGTGATAGACCCAAAAATCAAATAATAGGCTAAAAATAGCAAAAAGGCAGAAATAGGTGGATTAAGCTATGGAATGATGTCACCTTGATGGGTAAACATCCAGAAAGGGTACTGCCTCTAAGAATAGAACTGTCAACACATACCAACATGGGAAAAACCAAAAAATAATCATAAAACAGAAATAAAATTATAGAAACCATAGTAAATGCAGAATAGGATGAAATAAAATATTAAAAAAATGGGACAAATGCAGAAAATTGCTGAGATGCCTAGAATGCCTCCTCTTCCCCTTACAGATTGCTGATATTGCATACCATTCACAACAATATTGGACACAAGCACTTTTATGCAATGCAAACCACTTTACTTGAGCACTTTTGGTGGCTGCACATGATGGACTACATCATTTGGTTTGTGTACACTTGCCATGTTACAATACCTGCCCCACTCTTCAGTAGAATCTATATCAATACAATGCACTTACCAGTATCATCAGAAAGAAGGCATATTGTCCAAGATCATTATTTACTTTCAACTTGGCTGGAATTCTGTGGGCTCCCTAAAGAAAATGCAAGTGCAGTCACTCAGTGACCAGATGTTTCAAGATCTTATTTGCAGATGGGGTGTGCTATATGAGAGTCATCAATAACAGCAAACCATCCATCAAACTGCTAGCATACCTCAGTAAGCACTACCATATAAATCATATCTGCATGTCTGGCTATAATTCACATGCTAATGGAATTGTCAAGGGCACTCACTTTGATGTGTGCCAAGCACTTATCAAAGACACTGATGGAGTCAAATCCAAATGGTTCTATTCACTATATTCTGTCTTTTGGACTGAGAGCATCACTATCTGAAAGTGCCTTGGCATTTTGCCATGCTTCATTGTTACAGGCATGCAGCCTTCACATTCTTGCTGTGCACTCCCTGCACTATTCATCTATCCTACACACCAAACTCTCAACTGTTGAAATTAAACCCTGAGATACATGCGGCATACATGAGGCAATACATGCAGCATACACATGTTACTATGCTTACTGCACATACATGTGGTAAACACATTCCTGAGTCATCCTTATTATTATGTATATAAGGAGAACCTGTACCATAGTAGGAATACAGTGTTCTTACCTCTGCTAACCCTAGCTGTAAGTCTAACTAAACCCCAGGTAGATTGTAAAGAATGTGTTGTCTCTTCCCCTGTGCAGCATATATAGTCTGCTCCAACAGGTTATGGGCTCTGCTGGGCATGTTGCGAATGCACCTTAACTGGCTGCAAACAATGTTGACTTCATAGTCTCCAAATTATAACCTTGCACTCTTCGTGAGCTGCATCGTGCTCCCTGCAAGCTGCACTTGAAAACCTAGGTTGACTAGGGTTAACCACTCTGAAGGAGTGTTTTTTCCTGAGATTGTAAAATGTGTTTTCTTGGATAAAAGACTGATTGAGTGCTTATACCAGCTGCCACCACAAAATCATGTCTTCAACCCTATGGCTCAAATTACATTCAATGGGTCAGCTTTATGAAGGCATGGCTCAGGTCTCAGGGCCTCTGGCAGATAACTAGCAGGGCAAAAATCAAACTGCCTCCAGTGCCTCCTTTGACAGTGATGAATACTGCTCTCATAGTGGATGCTACTGCCAAGCTCTATACCTGAAGCAACAAAAATGATCAGGCTATTGGTAGCCTAGTGCTCCACCTGGCCCTCTCTATTCAGCAGCATGCCAACACCAAAGACACTGCTGAGGAGGTGTGGGACCTCATTTACACCGATTATGGTGTCAATGACCCCTCCCAAGTCATTGCAGACTTTAGGTCTGCAATAGCAATCAAAATTCTGGCTGTGAATCCCATGCCAGAGATTGCTAAGATGGCTGACAAGTTTGAGTGCCTCATGGCTGCCAATGTTTCCATCTCTGAACTAGTTCAGGTAATGATCCTACTTGCTGTGATGCCATGTGAGTACAATTCTTTGTCTGCCATGGTCCTTAACATGACTGCTACTAGTGCCTTGACATTTAAACATGTCAAGGACTCCATTGTCGCTGAAGCCTCAAGGTGCACAGCAGTTGGGAAGCCTACCAGCCTGCCTCAGGCCACCAAGCTTTCCGCTGTCAAATGCAAAGAGGGAAACTCCAAATGGCAGCCCAAAGAAGGGCAAAACAACAATGGAGATTCATTTTGGAAATGTGGATGATGCAGAGACAAAAAGACTAAGGAGGAAAAGCCTAAAGAGAAACATACCCACCTCACCTCCAGTGCCTTTACCACCATCAATGGTAATGACACCATCATACCACTAATGTCACTCATTTAGTGCATCGAAAAGCATGACCACACTCCCACACCGCTGACTGCCTGCACAGGCATATACAGGTGTGGTCTCTACCTCTTATTCGGTTTATGCCGAATATCAGCAAGCTCAAGACACACTTGAGCAAATGCATCTTCCATACAGTGCAAAAAATCTGTGACTGCTAGAAGAGCACCTAATGATGCAAGAAGGTAAGAGGAGGAGGATTGAACTAGAACTGAGGATCGTGGAGGTAGAAGACAACATTGTCTCTCTTGGATTGGAACCTCTGGTTTTTGATGAGGAAGTATGGAAAGCCATTGATGAACCACTTGAAATGGGAGGATATAATGATAGGTCAGTCCTTTTTCCTGCCCCAAGCACTAAGATTAATATTCCAATGATTACAGCAAACTTTTCATATAAAATTTTACCGCTATTAAATGTATCATGGAAAATCTTAATATATGTGTTATGTGTGCAAATGGAAATTGTAAGAAAGGTGCTGACTGGATCATGAATTCAGGTGCATCAAAACACTTCACTGGTGAAATGAAAGATTTTGCTTCTTACAAGCCTTTACTGAGAAAGGACTCTACCCTGGTTCAAACAGCCATGGGTACTACTCATATAGTAGGAAAAAAAGCAGTCTTTATTAGACATCAGGTAGTATGTCATGGGAAGTCAGAGATGTGTGAAACACGATTATACCTTATCTACTACATACCTGACTGTAATACTCGATTACTGTCAATGGGCATCTTCTTACAAGATGGAAGTAATGTGCATGGTTCCTCCCCACACATTTCATTTTTTGAGAAAGGAAACCCAATTATGGATTGCGTCCCTCTTAGGAGACATGACACAATTTATTGGGCTCGGACTTATATATTGAGCACCAAGAGGATCAATGTCGCAACCATGTATATTGCAGACTACTTGACTTGGCATAGGTGACTGGACACTCATCCAAAGAGATGCTAGAGAAAATGCTTAATAGCACCATAAAATTCCCAAGGAATTTAATTATTTCTAAAGACAAAATTATATGTCCAGGGTGCACTGAAGGGAAAATGACCTCAAAATCCTTTCCTGAATCAAATTCACATGCAGAGAAACCCTTTGAATTAATACATTCTGATCTAAAGAAACTCCCAGTACTATCATACCACAAACATAAATACTTTATTGTATTTCTGGATGACAAGATGTCACATATCTGGATCCAGTGCCTTAGAAAGAAGTCTGATGCTGCTGAAGCAATTAGACAATTTCAGGCAATGGCTTTGCCCCAGTATGGCTCTACAATCAAGCACTGGCATGTTGATCCAGGGGGGGAGTTCAAAGATCATGAGCTACAAAATATGCTCAAGGATTTTGGCATCAAAATAGAGATGTCTGCACCCCACGTTCACCAACAGAATGGGTGCACAGAGCATGCCATAAGGACAATAATGGAAAAGTTGCAAACCCTGCAATTTACTGCTTGTCTACCACAATCATGGTGGGAATTTGCATTGAACATGCAACACACCTATACAACTGAACCCCAATAAGGTGCCTAAAATGGCTGACACCTTTTGAGGACCTAACGAAGGTCTGCCCAGATCTAAACAATCTGAAGGTCTTTGGTTGCAGTGCTTATGTCTATCTACCCAAGGAGAAATGTCCAACCACATTAGCTCTTCAATTGGAGTTAATGATGTACCTTGGATTAGAAGATGGCATTGTAGCATAATGTTTCATGCAACTTAGTGGCACAATATTCATTGGTGCTATGGTACTATTTGATGAAACATTGTTCTCATGCTGTTCCAGAGCTAAAACTCCTGCCAAGACAGACCTTGGTGATTTTCCATTTCCAGAACCAGAAGATGATGACCACTTATTTGGAATGGATGGAGATGATTCTATACCACCACAAAATCTGCCCCTTTCTCCATCATCAGAAAATGATAATGATGATGATGTACCAAGTGAGCAAAAGGCACATGATGATGTGACTGATGCTCCTCCTCCACTGCCTTCAGTAACCACTGAGGACTTTCATCCAAGATGTGAGGAGAGAAGTGACTCCCCTCTGACATAGAGAGAGACATTGCATATGATTGATATGGAAGAGATCTGTGGGTCAAGATTCAGATCATAACCAAACACGACCATGATCTCAACAGCAAGAACTGGTTACTGGACCGAGTTTGGCACTCTGCAAGAGTGTGCCTGATTCCAATAATCAAGAACATGATCACCCAATGGGGGAACCGGACGAAGCAGGTTATATTCAAAAGATAACCAAGGAAGGTGAAGATAAGTTTATTCATTGGCTGTTGTCAAAAGCAGTCACACCATCAAGTGAAATAAGCCAAGTTCCAAACCAATTTCATGATATTGCATGCCTACCACAGCAGCAGCAACTTGAGTGGAAACAGGCTTGTCATGAAGAATTAGAGGCTTTTCACAAGCAACAAGTCTATGACATCGTCAATCTTCCACATGATTAAAAAATGATCAAAAATAGATGGGTTTTCTCCATGAAATCAGATGGAAGAAAGTGAGCCAGACTCATGGAGAAAGACTTTTCATGAGTCGAAAGTGTTGACTTTGATGAGATTTTTTCACCAGTAGTCTGCTATGAGACCGTACACCTCATGTTTGCACTTGCATCTCTAGAAGGCATGTATATGACTGGTCTAGATGTAAAAACTGCATTTTTATACAGCAAACTAGAAGAGGAGATCTATATGGATCAACCAGAGGGTTTCAGACTTGAGGGAAAAGAGTGCAAAGTGATGCGCTTATGCCAAGCATTGTATGGTTTTAAACAGGCACTAGCATGGTGGAAAGAGCTAGAGGCATTTATGCACACCATTGGGTTTGTGCATGCCAGCTCCAATGCTGGCATTTTCATACACAAGGATCCTAAGACAGGCAGCATTGTTATTGTGCTGGTCTATGTTGATGATGGCTTGTTCATGGGGAAGAAGAAGAAACTTGTGCATGAAAAGAAGAATGCTTGTCTGAAGCATTGGGAGTGCCATATTACTGAAAAAGTCATGGAATTCCTAGGCATGTGCATCACCTAGACTGAAAGCAAAGTTAAACTTGATCAAATTGAATATCTCACCAAAGTGCTCAAGAGGTTTGAGATGACAAATGCCAAAGCTGCCCCACTCTGCTCCTGACTGGTTACAAACCATCAGAAAACACAGCGACACCAAATGTGGCACTGAGATCAAAATATCAGTCTGTGATCGGATCTTTATTATATCTGATGCTCAGAACATGACCTGATATCGCTTATGCAGTAATCAGGATGTTGCAATTCTCAGCTAATTCTAGCTAAGAATATCTAGACAAAGTGATGTACATCATGCACTATCTGGTGGGAACCCAGAAATATAACATAGTCTATAATGGAGAGAAATCTGAAGGGCTACAGGCCTTCACAAATTCTGATTGGGCAGCTGACACTATCAAATGCCAATCTACAACAGCTTACTTTGCTACTCTATCAATGGCATTGTGTGCTGGCAGTCCCATTTACAAAAAACTGTAGCACTGTCATCCACAGAAGCTGAATATATGGCTCTCTCCAACACTTGTTGGCAGATAGTGTGGATAGAGTCTTTATTCCAGGAACTTGGATATATACTGAAACACATACCAATCTGTGCTGATAATCAGGGATCCATCTTTATTGGATCCAATTCAGTTCAGGAAAGAAGGACCAAACATATAGACATTCACTACCACTATATCCTTGAATGCATAGAAAATGACAAAGTCACAGTCATTTTCATTCCTGGAAGTGATAATCCAGCTGACATGTTCACCAAGAACCTTGGTGCTATCCTATTCAGGAAATTTAGAGACTCTTTCAGAATTACTTTTGAGATTCAAACTTAGCTGCTTAGAGCGCTAGACAGTTTGAGGGGGGTGTTGAAATTAAACTCTAAGATATATGCTGCATACATGAGGCAATACATGCAGCATACACATGTTACTATGCTTACTGCACAGCTTACTGCACATACATGTGGTAAACACATTCCTGAGTCATGTGACATCCTTATTATTATGTATGTAAGGAGAACCTGTACCATAGTAGAAATACAGTGTTCTTACCTCTGCTAACCCTAGCTGTAAGTCTAACTAAACCCCAGGTAGGTTGTAAGGAACATGTTGTCTCTTCTCCTGTGCAGCGTATATAGTCTGCTCCAACATTGACTTCATCTGTTGCATTGTGCATCATGGCTTTCGACTTACTAGGCAACTTAGTCAAGGTGCACCATTATTGCATCATGGCACAGCAGTGCACTTTCATGTAATCTGGGTGCTTTGCATCTATTTGGTGCCACACTGCACATGCTTGAGCACTTTCACATAATTCAACTGCTTTGGCCCTATTTGACATCACACAGCATCTCCTCATAGTCATCCCACATTTCCAATTGGCATTGCCTTCTCTGGTAGCTGGCACAAGTTGATCACATCATTATTACTATGTGGCACATAAACACTGAAGCAGACCAACTAGGCAGAGTGCACAAGACCTAGAAAATAGAACATCATGCCAGAACAATCTGGTGTTGGACTATAGCATGCACAAATCTTATTGGCTAGGGTAGCAGCATCACATGGTTGGATTCATACAGGGTAATGGATGGAGTTGTGGGTAGCACATGATGCTTTCTATTTTTATACTTTATTCATCACATAAGTCATTTGTACATACATAGTACCCAGATACATAGAGAAACAAAAAGATCTTTCTCCCCCCCTTTCAGCAGTCCTACTTAGCATTGCACACCATTTGTGCATTATTATCTTAGTTTGTGTGCCTTTGCATTGCATCCTTTGTATAGCCACATTTGCACACCATTTGTGCTTTTCCTTCATATAGCCATGTGTGTGCACTGTTTGTGCTTTTTATCATATAGTTGCATTTGTGCACTATCTGTGCATTTTGTTCATGCATCACACCTTCAACACACTCCAGTATTGTCCCCATCTTGTTGTGCTTACTACATTTACCACCTGTCATCATTGTGCATTTTTGCACTCTTGTCATGCATTTTACTGCATTGCACTTTCTGCTCCTTTACATTGTGCACACATCAAATCCCAGTAGATCTATGCTCATAGCTATTGTCACACTTTGAAGGATGTTCCAAGGCCCCCTAAATAAACCCCAGGTCCCCACTACCATGCAAGTACATCATAGTATCCATACCCTCCCAATGATCCATAGAATTAAAAATTGATCTGCAGACTATGGATATGGGGCAAGTACTTGGTGTCTCTGCTTTACTGGACTCAAGTGTGACAGGTCTTTTCATCAATTCCCACTTGGTCCAACAAAAACAACTTCACACCCACTCACTGTCTCACCCCATACCTGTCTACAGCATAGATGGCTCTTTGAATGAAGCTGGATTGATTCAGGAGGTGGTGGACCTAGTTCTCCACTACAAGGATCATAATGATTAATATCTGTGACCCAATTAGAGAAACAGGAGGCAATTCTGGGCTACCCATGGCTTTGTAATCACAATCCAGAGGTCAACTAGGTGACAGATGAAGTCATTATGAGTTGATTTTCCTCTTGTTGTCATACTTACTTCACTGAAGGCAGACAGGAACATTGAGGGCAAAATGTACTAATGCAGCACACTCAAAAATGTCATGCTGGACTGATGCCTATGCCTGATGTGGACTTGGAAGATGTTCCAGATTTTGCACCAGACTCTAACAATCAGGAGGAGGAGATGGAACAGATTGAGGAATGTCATGTTCTTTGGTCTCACTAACAGCCTTGCAACCTTTCAGACCGTGCTGAATGATATCTTCCATGACCTCATACTGGAAGGAATCATCTGTGTCTACTCAATGAGCATTGTTGAATCACATGCCTGGTGCTGGAGAGACTTTGGTGGTGCAAACTCTACCTCTGTCATGACAAGTGCAAGTTTAAGAAGACTCAGATCAAATACTTGGGCTTGATTATGTTGAATGGACAGGTGGAAATGGACTTCATCAAGGTTGCTGGTGCTATGACCTGGCCCATGCCCATGAACAAGCAGTCCTTCCTGCAGTGCTTCATCAGAGATTTCTCACATCATGCATGACTAGTGTTTGATCTCACTGGCAAGAATGCATGGATGTGGGGCACAACAGGAGGCATTTGAAAAGCTCAAAGACATGGTCACTTTCACTCCCATCCTTACTTTTGCTAATGACTTGTGCTCCCTCTGTGTAGAAGCCAATAGTTCTGACTTTGCAATGGGTGTTGAATTGCTCTCAACAGTCTCCAGAGAACCAGAAGTAGCATCCAGTCACATTCTACTCAAAGAGCCTCAGTGCTGTGGAGCACAATTATGAAATCCATGACAAGGAGATGCTGGCAATAATGTGGGTGTTGGAAGAGTAGCAGCATTTCTTGGAGGGTGCACTACACAAGGTCAAAATCTGGACAGACCACAAGAACCTAGAGTACTTCATGACTGCCAAGAAACTCAATCACCATCAAGCCTGTTGGTCCTTGTATCTCTCCAGGTTCAATTTCTCCTTGCATCATCACCTGGGTCATAGCATGGGGAAGACTGATGCCCTCTTTCATTATTCAGATCATGAGGATGAAAGTGATGACAATCAAGGTATCATGTTGCCGCAACCAGACCTGTTCACAGTTTGGGCATTGTAGGGTGTTACCTTTGAGTGAGGAGCACAAGTATCCTATGTGACATTCATCATGTGAACTATGGCAGTTTACATGAGGATGCTGTAGCCCTAGCAGTGAAGGACCTGAGTAGCAAGGGATCTTCCATTATACTTTGTGCAGCAGAGTGGACAGACCTTTTATAATTCTGTAACCATATTTATGTCCCCAATGACTCCCAGCTTCAACAATGACTTATATCCCAGCACCAAAACTCACTGATTGCTAGCCACCCCAGACACTGGAAGATGTTGGAACTCATATCACAGAATTATTGGTGGCCCCAAATGTCACAACTCATTGGTCAGTACCATTGCACATAGGTAAGCTACAATGTGTCAGATGATACAGTCTATTGAACATATACAGTGTATCAAATAATATGGGTTCAGTGGATGCTGTTGAATGCTCTGATATATATATGTGTACCTACTATAGTAACAAATGAATACACTATTACAATGGTTGCTAGACTGAAGAGTAATACATTTAATACAGACATCAGTAACCTATGAAATGGTTTTAGGCAGTGGCAGTGGTTTTACCAGGATCGGGATCAAGATCAGCATTACAGGTATGGCTGCTTGAAAATTAATTTCATTTATGTAGTAATTCATGTGTAGTCTACATGGATTCTGCATGCAAATTGGTGTAAGATAAATTCAGTAAAAGCCATGTTTATGCAATAATTCATTAATTGCAGTGTGCAGGCCTGCAAAATTGGGTCAGCATGCCAGTCAGCAACCCAATAGGGCTGGCGGCATCGGCATAAAGCAGCAGCAGCAGCATTGGCATTAGGCAGCAGCAGTGGCATCAGCATTAGGCCACTATGTGATCAACATTGCACAGACATGGTTCGGTAGATGACTCTATGTATATATATATATGTACTATAGTAACAAATGAATGCACTATTCAATTCTTGCTGTACCACACTAGACATATTAAGAATGTGGTGTACAGATTGGTGATCTATGAGACAGCATCAGACAAATGCATCAGCATTGGCATATGGATCAGGGCTGGGGCTGAGGTCAGCAATTGGTATGAACATCAGCCTTAAAGGTATATATTATTGGTCTACCAATTAAAGCACCATATATCTATAGGAAGAAAGCTATCACTCATTGTCACTAGTATCCATCATATCATTAGAGCCAGGCAACCAAGTGTTATCAACATAACTGAAGTCTGCATGACTATAGATTGGGAGTGTGATGCAAGAAGTAGTGGGGTTCTCTATCTGTGAGGTGCTGGAGAACCCAGTTCAGAAATGATTGTCATCAAAATTGGCATCGGGGCCAGTTAAATCAGCCTCTGAATGTGTCTCTGACAATGAGAGGAAAACATCAGCTGCATCAGATGCAGTGGGGAAAGCAGTTGAAAGGGGAGGTGCAGGGAGAGATAAAGAGGGAGAATTAGAATCTTCAAGGTAAAAGGCAGTGGCATCAAAGCCAGTTGGAGAACTGGTGTGGGAAGATGCTGATAATGAATGATGAACCTGCCAAGCCATGGCTGCCTGAAATGTGGTAGGCTGATTGGCATCTTCAGATGCATCATTCTCCCCTTCCCATAACATAGCAACATAAGAAGCAGTGGGCTGGGTGAGGGCGGTGTGTGCATCAGCATAAAGATCATCAGCTTCATCATCAGCATCTGCAGTGGGGGTGGCATCAGGCTCAGCAGCAGAATGTGATGAATTATTAGATCCAGCATCTGAAAAATAAAAGCCAGCATTGATACCAGTTACAGTGGGCAGTGAACTGTAGGCACCAGAAATACAGGTTGGGAGACTGGCTGTGATTGACCACTCCTTATTCTTATTGTATGTACCATTGGCCAGAGACTGAGCATACCCAGAATAATACTTGGTCTTTGGTGATGGGTTAGATGCCAAAACATCACTCTCTGTGATGTCAACACCCCAGGTCCACTTGTGGGAGGAGGGGGGAAGAGCCTTCAGATGCTCAAGTTCAGCCTGTGCATGTGCAGATACCAGTTCCAATTGTCTTCTCATGGCCAATTGCCTTGACCATCTCCCAGCATGTTCATGGGTGGATGCTGCTGCCACTGTCATTGTTAACTTATGTGGTTCAGACTGAAGCTCCTTGAGCAGGGCTAGCTCATGAAGCCATTGAGACCCTGCTGCTTTCCAGATATTCACATTCATCATGGCCTCTGCTGATGATTCACAGCCATCTACCAAGTCACAGATCCCACATGCTTCATTGAACATATCTCCAATAAGAGCCCACAGGTTGATGCAAGATCAGCAGTTGGCTCAGCCATCGGCAGCATTGTCTGCTGGTTGGCTATTGTTGGATGGTGAGCCAGTGAGCAGAGGGGAAGGGATATACTGGTGATAGCTATTGAGGCATTTATCCATGGTGTCACTGGCAAAAATTTGCCCCAGTGCTGGTTCACTATTGCATCTCCACCAATCACATACATAGGAATCCACCAGATGGCTAGGACTGTCACTGGCAACATCATCATCCAATGCAGCCAAGAGAGATAGATGGAATCTGAGGGGTAGGTGGTTCAAATTGACATTGGCAAAACCATCAGCCAAGGACCAAAGAAGAATTGGCACCTCCATCATAAGGCTGATGGAGGTGCCAATGCCAATGTCAATGCACAACATGACATACATCTGTCATACTTGTCAGTAATGTATACTTACTTCCTTTAGAAAAGATCACAACATACAAGCTCGGCATAGAGAACTTTCTGCATTCAACATTGTTTTACAAAGTTTGCATCATCTAACTCCAACAAAACTCGATGGAATTGGGACTCTGCATCCCAAATGATCTCTTGTGTCCAGATTTGGAGTTGCCATTTTGGGCTCAATTGCAAAGAAAAAGGGTTGAAGATTAAGAGAGTTTTGTTTGACATGGTGTTACTGGTCATGGTTGGTGATCAAGATAATCATGTTTACATAATACAGGCCCTTTTCAGTCACAGAGGGGAGATATAATTGGCATTTGCTGATCTAAATGCATTTCATTTGTGACTAGTAGATAATTCCTCTTTTCATTGATTTCTCTGAGCCCATGAATGAAGCCAATGTAGTCACCTGACTATGAAAAATGTTAGTACATACAAGATATATTTACATTCCCAGAATCAGCCAGCAGCCAGCATCGAGATTGGCAGTAGCATTGGCAACAGCAGTGGCAATACCAATATCAGCAATGGCAACTCTAAGACTGGCAATGGCAACACCAATATTCAGCAATGGCAACAGTGAAATCGGCAATGGCAACATCAGGATTGGTAGCAGCTGGTGCCTACCATATCCCCTCTGCACCAGATGTATCTCAACAGATGACTCCACCCTCATCTCAAAATCCATCGGCCTCAGCATGGGCATGACCTATCCAAAGGACAGCTGACAACCTTGCATAGCAAAAAGCCATTTTAACCTAGGCTGAGGGAGGAGGCAGTGAATTAAAAAAGTGAAATTTACAGAGTAGATTTACAAATAAATTGCTATGTAATGTGCAAAAAAAACCAATACCATGTTTATATACATGCTGGATAACATCTATTCTTTTCTGCCTCGCTTCATCTCCCCTCTGTCCTCAGGTGTGGCTGCTCTCTTCCTTGGGTTAGGCTCAGGGGTGGTACTTCTGGAAGGTAGTCCAGATGGACCAGAGGTCAGCCCACATGGGGATCAGCACAGCTGTGCAGGGAAAGAGGATGGCTGGGGTGAGATGATGACATTGACTACTAATGCCAGGGCAGTGATAGGTCCATGGTGAACTCTAGGATCTGGAGAGGGTTCCAAACATATCAACATTTTACCATTCCCAATTCCAACCCCTACAAACCCCACAAATCCAACTTTGAATCTATTTTGAACTATTTCAGATGGCTTCGAATAATTTTGAATAATTTTGAATGACTTTGCAACATTTTGAATGCCTTTAAACCACTTCACAGCACTTTGAATAAAGTCAGCTGCCATATGGCAGTCCCAAAACCCTTTCGATACCCACAGTACATCCAATATGAACTACTGCATCACATATCAAGCACCATTGGACATGAGGAGACACAACAAAAGATATAGGATGTGATAATAGCGCTTTTGGATTTCAATGATATATTGAAGCAATAGGATAAGCACTTTTACTATACTGGGACAATGTACATTTCAATTATTATTATTTTTCATTTGTTTTGTGATTTACAAAGTCCTCATTGTTGTGTATATTGCCTCATGCTTGCCACATGTTATATTTCCTTTTTAAGTACTATCTCTTCAAAATGTATATAGACTTGTACTAGTTACTCAGAACAATAGGGAAGAAGTTACCCTCTCCATTATCATCTGATTTAAGAGCTATCCTCTCGAGTCCAAGGCTTGCTTCATACTTCTAAGCTCTGCAAATTATCGCAAACTTCTTTGAACTTTTGTACTAGTCTCTTGACATATCACATATCACTTGTCATCTCTCAAAAATGCTCTCAACTTGTCATATTCATTCCTTGATATCCTTTGAAACTATTCTATTTCTTTCCCAAACCCTTCAAACATCTTTGAAACTCCTTGAAACTACTTCAAACATTTTCAAATGTCTTTCAAACATCTTTTGAACATCTTTATATGCTCCTAGAGACTATTTGCAACATGTCTTATCACATCTCTAACCACAACATTTGGGTATCAGTGGTGACATTTAGTACCAACTTGCACCCTTCCTCTAGCCTGTGTTATACTTCTTAGGCCTTTTAACAGGTTTTTGTTAGGTTTCCAGGTTGAGTATTATTAGCAGCAGGCTTAGGCTAAGTGAGCAACATTGGGGGGAAGAGGAGAGGGAGTGGTGGGGCCATAGGTGTTGTAACCTGTACAATTTTTTGAGAATCCTGTGGCATGGTGGGGCACCAGCCAAGGATCCTTCTACAGCAACCTCTTCAGGTATGGCCAGGCCCTCTTCACCATCCAGCTCAGCCATCTCATTGTCTTTGTCCTTGGCAGCAAAAATGGGAGCAGCATCAGGAGCAGGAGTGGGAGCAGGAGTGAGAACAGGAGCAGGAGTAGGAGTGGGAGAAGGAGTGGGAGCAGGCATGGGAGCAAATGTGGGACCAGTAGTGGGAGCAGGAGCAGGAGTAGGAGTAGGCACAGGAGCAGGAGTGGGAGTGGGAGTGGGAGAGGTGGGAGCAGCAGGAGCAGAAGTGGGCACAGGAGCAGGACTTGGAGCAGGAGTGGGAGTGGCATTGACTTCCTCGGCATCCATCCATCCTTCCCAATCCACCTCTGCCCTCCTGCTTGGAGTCCTCTCGAGGTGATCCACCTGCCCAACCATGTAACCATTGTATCACATAATGGGCTGTATGCCAGCCTGAAACCCAAGGTATCCTTCAATGTCATTCATTCTATTTTGAAGCAAGTGAAATGCGTCCCAGAGTTCTTGTACATGGAGTTGGGACTCTTGCACTGACTCTTCATTCCACCATGCATGCTGGTACATGTCTTCCTCCAGTTGGTATAGACATCCAGTGAGGGTGGCATAGTTGATGGGGGAGGGGTTGGCCATCAGGGCAGGGGGGCAGTCAGCTTGGCTCAGGATCAGCCATGTCGATATCCTGTTCCACAGCTATAGGTATACATGTTAGTCAGTGGTTTTATGTGTCCTGATATAGAAGAACTCACCTTTAAATTTTTCTTTTTCTCTTGCAGTGAACTGCCTAGATGATTCCTCTCCACTGTCTTCACTGAAAAATTGTGCCTTCTTTGCTTTTTGTCTTGCCAATCCTTTTGCTTTCTTCATTCTTGGCACTCAATCCATGTCCTCTGGATTGCACCAAACTTTCCCTTTCCCACAGAAGTAGCATGCAGTTTTGCCATTCACCTGCTTCCAATACTGATGCCTAAGCCTGACACATCATGTACATGCCATCGTTTGCAAACTCCCTCACTGAGGTGCTCCTCATGCCTCCCTTGCTGCATTGTGCCACTTCTGCTCCATCCTGGGATTGGCACCAGTATCGCTCTCCATTTCCTCATCCAAATCTTTGTCCGATACCTTGCTACTCTCTACCTCTCAAAACCTGCATGTCACTGTAATGACTGGCAGTATTGGATGCTGGGCTAGGGCAGGAATTCTGGATCCTGATGCTTCTGGTTGGGCCTGCATCTTGGCTGGTGCCACTGCCACTTCTATCCTTGTTGGCATTGGCATTGCCACTGCTGCTCCTCGTGCCTTTGCTGCTGCCACTCCCATTCCTTGTTTGTTGGCTGCTGCTGTCCCTTCTTGCTTGGCCGCTGCTGTCCATGCCTTCTTGGCCACTGCCATTTCCATTCCTACTGCCATTTTTGTTCTCGCTGCCACTGCCATTCCAGTAGGTGATGCTGTTTCCACTGCTGCTGCCACTCCAGTGGCCATTGCTGGTCCAGCTGATGTGGATGCAGCCCATGAGATGCCCTTTTTCTCATTAAAGGTCTTTATTGCCCTCCATTGACCTTCAATAAACCTTTGGTCCCCTGTCCTGTCTGACTTTGACCATGCTACCACAAATCCTTACAAAAGGCATTGGCCTGGAACTCAGCCTGCACATCTTCTGTGAAAACCTCTCTTTGCCACCCAAATAATGTTTTCTACAATTTATAAGTGCATAGTTGGTCTGATAGCATGCTAATCCACTCACAACTTGGTCACATGTAACGTTGATAGATCCACTATGCACTATAATGTCTGGAGAAGGATCTAACCATATTGAGACATTACAACATGCACTTCAAATCACTATGAACACCACGAAATCAATGTCAAATCCTTTTTGAACTATTTCGCTTTATTTTGGATGACTTCAAATGCTTTTGAACTATTTTGCGACACTTCAAACAACATTGGCCACTGTGTAGCTGTCTTGAAACACTTTTGATACATGCTTCACATCTGAAACAAACCATTTTGTTGCATATTGAGCACTACTGGACACAAGGAGAGACTACAAGAGACTTAGAATGCGATAAGTGCAGTTTTATGTTTTATTGATATATTAAAGCAATAGAACAAGAACTCTCACTATATTGGGACAATGTATGTTTCACTTATTATCATTTCTCATTTGTTTTATGATCTACAAAGTCCTCATTGTTTGATATATTGCCTCATGTTTTACACATGTTCTTATTTCCTTTTTAGTACTATCTCTTCAATTTGTATATAGACTTGTGTCAGTTACTTAGAATAAAGAAGAAAAAGCAATGGGGAACAGAGTGCAAGTTACCCTCTCACTTATTGTCTGACTTAAGAGCCATTCTCTTAGGTCTTATCTTTGCATCATATCTCCAAGTTCTGCAAAATATCATGAACTTCCTCAAAACTATCGTATTCGCTCCTTGATTTATCGCCCATCGCCTATTGCTATTCGAAAAATGCTTCACATTTGCTAAACTCATTCCTCGATATACCTCAAACCTCTTCGAACTTATCTGAACTACTTCACACATCTTCAAACTTATTTGAACTATTTCGCACATCTTCAAACCTATTTTGAACTATTTTGAACATTTTCGAACACCTTTAAAGACTATTTGCAACATTCCTTACCATTTCACATCACTAAATGCAATGTTTGAGTATCAGCGGTGATATTTAGTACCAACTCGCACCCTTCCTCTAGCCTGTGTTATACTTCCTAAGCCTTTTAACAGGTTTTTGTTAGGTTTCCAGGTCAAGTATCATCAATGTTCATGATGGATGATGAGTCAGCTGTGGCAGCAGAGTTGATATTGATATGAAAAAGAGTGAAACACTGAAGATCAACAATCACATGTTGTTGATCCCTATACAATCAATATATACAAACAAAGTGGTGTTCCCATTTTAAAACTCAAACCCAGCTTTTTGAGTATGCCAAAATTTGGTAGCTGGGTAGCCTTAAGCTAGCTTGGCTCTTCTTGTTGAGGAGGTTGATGTGATGTAATAGTGTTTTTTATTCATTTTTAATGTGTGATTGATCCCTGATTAAACAGTTATGATTCCAGTTACCCACCAGGCAATGGAGGCCTATTCCAAGAAGGTTGAATCCAATATGCACATGGCACATGGGGCAGTAAAATTTCCTTCTTTTCAAAGTCTCATTGCCCACAACCTGGCCCTGATGGCATCTTTGGGCCGATGCCATGTACCAGAACCTTACAAATGCCCTTCCTACCACAGCCCAGATCGGTGCCATCCATGTGATCTGCATGATAAACAGGAGTGGCACTGACCATATCAACCAGGACCTTAGCATGTATACTCACCCAAACATTTTTCAGGCAGACCTGTCTCCTGGCCCCCCACCTCACCTGGATATGAAGATGCTGAGAGAATTCCATGGGTTCCATCACACTGTTCTTGACAGGACTTCCCAGGACCTGAGCAGAGATACTTTCCCATGCATGTTTCAGACAGACCTGCCTTCCAGCCCCCCACCTCACCAGTCATTCAAAAATATAGGCCAAGATTCCAAACAGTCCCAGTAATGGATACAGCATTGAACACAATATTGGCATTCCTTTGGCCAGACCAGTTGGAAGTCCATTTGAAAATGCATTGGGCAGGTGAAGGGTTATTCAAATCATTAGGATAGTACACAAGAGACACACTCCTATCGCTCGCTTTGATTCCTTCTGTAAATTTTACTATTGTCATTCTTTGTCTTCTACTGAGACACATATAGTAAATGTACTGTGCAAAGTTTACTCTTCTTCTCCCAACAACCTGCATAGAGACAGCTTCTTGCTGAGCAAGGTGATCAGCTGTTCTGTGGGCATGTTGGGCTGATGTCTGTTCCTGATTCTTGATTTGAGATGATGGGGGGGTCATCTGTTCAAATGTATTCTTCACAGGTGGGGTTTGGCAATCACCAAATGATTCTACTGCTGCTGGTTGTCTGCCTGCCAATTGCACTGTTGCTGATTGTGTGTGTGGTAATCCTACTGCTGCTGATTGTCTGTCTGCCAATCCTACTGCTGCTGCTTGTATGTGTGGTGATCCTACCACTGCCGATTGGATGTGTGGTGATCCTACAGCTGCAGATTGTCTGTGTGCTGATCCTACTGCTGCCAATTGTCTGTCTGCTGATTCTACCACTGCCGATTGTCTGTCTGCTAATCCTACCACTGCCGATTGTCTGTCTGCTGATCCTACCATTGCTGATCCTGATGCCAATCCAACTGTTGACAGTTTTAATGCCTTTGCCCTTGCCCTTGCAATAGAATTCTCTGTCTGAGTTTGCCTGGACAGTCGGCAAGGTTTAGGTCATTGCAATCTTTCTTGAGTTGATGTGGTGTTGCCTTCCAACAGTGATGGATCAAGTGGGTATGGGGTCCACTGCATTTGGAAATGCATTGGGAAGGTGGAGGATTATTTAAATTATTAGGATAGTGTGCAGGAGACACACTCCCATCGCTTACTTTGATTCCTTTAAGCCTGAATGCTCTTTCAGGGCCCTGCACTGTTTGAAACTGCAGAATGTGGTCAAAGAAGTCTTCTATGATGCTCTCATGCATGTTCTGTAGGTCTCTGAATTTGAACCTTCCTGGGAGATATTCAGGATTGATGAATAAAGAGGTTCAGTCAGCAATTGCTTTAAATGGGATATGGTGACTATGACCATTGTTGGCTAGTTCTGCATGGAGATAAGTAACAGTTTGTAGCATGAGAAGTTGTCATACTGTAATACTGCCCAACATACAACACAAACCATTGCTCCAGCTCTTTTTTCTTGTATTGTGATCCTTTCCATGGTGTAGGCAGGATGGAAAACCCATCCTGAGTCATCAGAAGTCGGGTTTGTGGTGTGGTGGTGTTAGGTTGCATTGCTGACCTTGAGGCAACGTCTGATGCATAAAGCCTTGACATAACTCATGAGGTTCTGCTTGAGCTCTGTGATATAATCATGATAGGTGTCCAGAAATGATTGTGCAGGGGTAGCCATTAAAGAGGTGACATTTTCATGACTGTAATCGGCATCGGCATCGGCAACAACCATTAAACCATTAGGTGCAGTATGGGCTGTAAATGGCACAGACAGCACTGCCATTTCTAGCCAGTATTGTTGGGCACTCTCCTCCACATGCTTACACAGGTTTTTCTCTGCTAGTCTGTGAAATGTCAGTTACTATCAGCATCAGCAGCAGCAACGGCATTAACTTACCTTTACTTTGTCTGCTCAGAATAACCTTCCTGCATCATTTTCTCCTGCTTGGTCTCAAGGATTACATTTTCCTCTGCAGTCATGTTGTTAAAAACACTCTTGATGGCTGGCAGTCACATCTGGAACCATCCAGGCGTACCTTGTGGTGGCATCTCAATACCTGGCAGATTTCTGATCTCTTTAAAAACTTGATCCTGGTATAAGGCCCAAATGGCTTCTGATTGGTTGACTTTGAAGTTGTTTGATTTGTGCGAATAGCCCTTCATCATTCACCAGTTGTTCAAAAGCCAGGTTGTTAGTTCCTGGTGATGTGATCAAAAATAAAACCTTCACATGTTTCAAGTTGATGGTTCATCTTGGCATATAGGCGACTCTCCTCCTCATCCATTGGGGTTCTCTTGATTGACACCCAGTAATTGAATATGACAGGGAGAATGTCACACTTGAGTATTTGCAATTGGCCATGATTCCTGTGATCAAAATGCATCTCTGTAAGGCTCGATGATTCTTTGCTCTTTGACCATATATCTCCTCTTGCAATACTGTCTCATGCCCAGGTTCTCTAATGACTCAGGCAGCATTGGAGGGGGATTGATGTGGAGAAAAGAATGATTCTTATCATCATCAGGCATAACATATTATTGGCACAAGGAAAACATGAGGATCACATGAGGCCAATAGTACAATAAATAGTCCATCACCACAATAAATTTCCCCCAATCATCATGAGCCTGACAAGAGCTCATTACAAGAGAAAGAGAAGATCAAAGAAAGATGCCCCACACATGATGATGCAGTTGATACTGTTACACGTGTAGCAGTTGAGGTCAACATGAGACATGGACCAAAAACAAAATGTATCAAGGTTCCCTTGCCTGTGGTTACAGAAGAACATGGTAAATTGAGTTCAGCTGGTATCCATGACAATCCAGGTCTTGCTCCAGAATGGGATATGCAAGAACCTCAGGTGACTGATGAGCTGGTTTGGCCACAGATCAGCATGGTCAGTTTCTGATATGGATTGACTCATTGAGGCTCATATACAACTGATAGAGACAGAAGGACTATGTATTGCAGTTTGTGGGATGAGTGGATAAATTGCTGCAAGAATCCCAGGCTCAGCAGGCATGGTCCATTGACAAACAAGTTTGCAACCACTGTCAACTGCATAAATGGGCAATTTGGAAATGTGTTGATTGTTCACCAGGAAGCACACTTTGCTGGACATGTATGCACATAACACACAGGCAGAATCCCTTCCAATGCATTGAATGCTGGACTGACATGCACTTCCACTGCACTGAGCTATGGGAGGTTGGCACATACCTTGTGGTCCAGCACCAGACAGATCAGCCAATTTGCAATGCTCTTAACTTTTAAATAAAATATCTGGAGACATTTGAAGAGATGAAGGATAAAGCCGAGGCAGAGTCAGCCAATTATTACTCAGCAATGGCAATGGCAATGGTAATGGCAACAGCTGAACATCATGCGTCAGCTTCAGGAATGACAGAGAGTACAGCAGATGATGAGACTGGGGCTGATGCAGCCTTTTTTGATCATCTTGATGCCCTTTGGCATCAAGAAAAGGGCAATAATGACATCAATGACAGCTTACAAGACTTCTTTGATGGTGATGACAAACATGAAGTTGAACATGCTGATAAAGACATCTGTGGGTTTCAACCATATTTGCCTGAACGATGCTGTAATTTATTTTCCTCCACCTATTATGGTTTGTCTGGTATGTCTGACTGGATTCCAGTGGATTCCAGTGGATTCTCATATAATAGATTAACTTGGTTTTAGAAATGTATCCATAAATAACATTGAACATAGACAGAATTGTTACATGTCATCATCACTATCACTATTGTTTGCCCTACTTGCCTTTTCCTCTACATGTCATCATCACTATCACTAT
This sequence comes from Tricholoma bakamatsutake, assembly GCA_029959215.1. Lineage (NCBI taxonomy): Eukaryota > Fungi > Basidiomycota > Agaricomycetes > Agaricales > Tricholomataceae > Tricholoma > Tricholoma bakamatsutake. The sequence goes on along the minus strand of CP114857.1, from coordinate 12,287,344 downwards.
CACTATCACTATCATTATTGTGTGCCCTACTTGCCTTTTCCTCTTGTTTTGCAATAACATGTCTAGTATAATAAAATAGCATGCTATGCAGAAACCAGTTGAAGTTACCAGCTGTCATTTTCTTCAACATTGATCCATATCCTCCCATCCATGCATTTAACTGTTCAAAAGCCTGTTTATTGCATGTTAGTCAGTATTATTATTACATGAAACAAGTATCAAAGCTTGCCTGTGTGTTGAATGCATGTCTGAATCAAGATTTGCCTTGTTTACCTATGGCTTCAACAACCAGATTAAGTGCAGAGCCATCTGCTGGTGCAGGATTACACCATTTCTTGCAAAGTTCATCATCATCTTGATGGTTGATGTAATGATAAGCATCAACAATAAATCATGTTGTCATTTCCCATGCCCTTTCCCATGATCCATTCCTGAGCACAGTTCAAAGTACCAGGCATGCTTTATCACTGCAAATGTAATCTGGTCTGGACTCTTCAGTGTAAAAAAACCTTCTCCAAAAATGCCAAAATACTTGTTGGTGATTCAGCCTTTGGAAATTTTGCCCAGGCAACCACAACATCACATGGTGCACATATTGTTTCAATACAGTAAAAGTTAGGAGCACTGAAATACTTTTTATGCTCTGTTTCCTCCATTGGTTCATCATGTGGTCATTCTGTTTGCTCATTTCTCAAAATCCAAGGCAGGTTTTTGGCTGGCCTTTGTGTAATTCTTTGGAAACCAGGTGAAAATTGTCTTTTGTGTTGAGCAATGTATTTCTTCCATTGTGGCTGATGCTGTTGACATGCTTGTGTTGCTCTGATCTTTCATTGTCACAGTTGTGAACATGGCATTTTGCACCATGGGCTTGTTCATGTATTGCACAAAAGATGGCACCACGATAGTTTATGAGATCATCTGAACAATTTTCATAAGCACAGTGCTTTGGCCCACAGCATGTTCCATCAACAACTACCATCTTTACTGGTGCTTTGTCAATGTCCATGCCATCATCAGAGGTGGATGCAGATGTTGAACCAGAAGATGATGAAGACCTGGAATGGGCAGGTTGTAAAGAGGATTCTTCAACCTCATCAACTCCAGCCACAGCAGCAGAAAGAGCAGTTGGAGTAGTATCAGAAGTTGTTGCAATGTAGTTATAAGTGCATTCTGAACAAGCATGTTGATCTTCAGCTCTAATCACTCCATTTTCACCAAGAATTGAGAAAGCTTCTTTTGTGATTTCACCAATTGCAAGATTGTCCCGAACTGACAGCTCTGTATTAGCAGAAGCAGCAATGGTGCAGATAAACTTTTGAACAAAGGCCTGCCATATTTGACAATGTGACAACTGATAAAACCCATGTTGCTGTGTTTTTCCAAAAGAATTGTTCCAGAATTTATATTTGATGAGGCTGAGGCATGAAAGCTGTACATGGCATTCACAACAGCATTTGAGAAAACCTGATCAACCCATACACTTTGACCAACTTGGAGGAATTTGGCAGAATTCAAATACAAGTTGGTGAACTCATTCTCTTCATTGATTTCTGGAGTGCGCTCATGATCAGCACTATATGATGTCATGCAATTGTGGCATATTCCAGTAAAAACTGGAACATCCTTGTGAATGGTATTATTCTTCACAAGTGTTACCAGGGAAATGTCTCTTTGTTTGGTTGTCTGAACCAGAGACCGAAATCCACATCTCCTTTTGCTTTGCCTTCTCCCTTTGCCCTTCTCTTTCTCTTTCTCCTTTTCCTTCCCCTTCCCCTTCCCCTTTTCCTTCCCTTCCCCTTCTTCTTCCCCTTCCCCTTCTCCTTCCCTTCCCCTTCCCCTTCCCCCTTTCCTTCCCCTTTCCCTTCCCTTCCCCTTCCCCTTCCCTTCCCCTTCTCCTTCCCCTTCCCCTTTTCCTTCCCTTCCCCTTCCCCTTCCCCCTTTCCTTCCCCTTTCCCTTTCCTTCTCCTTTTCCTTCCCCTTCCCCTTTCCCTTCCCCTTTCCCATTTTCCTTCTGAGTTTTCCCCATGTCAGGTCCTGCCTCTGTCTTTCCCTCTGTCAAACCCTCTCCCCCATTTGCCAGCCATTCCAGAAGATCAGAAAATGCATATGCAGGTTTCAATTTTCCCCATAACTCAATATCTGAAAGCTTCTCATCACTGTCCTCAGACCAAGACACCATCACAGGATAACCAGAAAGTTTTGGAAAAGCCTTGCTATACATCAAGTGCCACTGTGATTTCCCCTTGAAAATGCTGATGATATCTGCCTGTGTCAGCTTCTGCTCAAAAACATCTCTCAACTTTCCAGCCTCCCATATCACATTGCAGGTCTTGACAGCCACCAACCATGCCTTGTACTTCTGCCATGCATAGCCCAAATTTGCATCTGTGTGATCAGTTAACTCGACTGGAATACTGAGAGAAGCAATCATCTTGTCTTTGAACAGAGAGCCAGTGACAGGGGTAGACATGTGAGTATCAGGTGTGGCAGCACCAGTAGAATTAAGTGGAGTCAAGACAGATAATGCAGAAATGAATGTGCATTGTTGTTCCTTATGAGAAATGAATATCAAGTAATCTTGATGGAGACTGTAAAAGTGTCTCACATAACAGACTGGAAGAATATAGTCTCTCTTTTTCTTAATCCATTCAATATCTTCATCAAATGATACTGCAGCATCGTATCAGCCTTTGTCAGTCCACTTTTCTTATTCATAAACAGATATTTGAGGATTGGTTTCTATTATGGGATTATTATATGTAAATAATAATAGGTATGCATGAAGACTCCATACTTTCAATTGGAGACCACTTTTCAGCAATAGATTTGAGGATAGGTGCCATAAAAAACTGAACATCAACTTTGAGAATCTGGAATGACTTGACTTCGATAGAATCAACTAGTGAGTTATAAATATGCACTTTTCCTGTCCTCAAAACTGGAGTCTCAAAATTGTTGTTATCACCTGCATCAGCAAAATAGAAGACATTCCCAGTGGCACATCCATGAATATGTCCACCAGTAGTGCAGGATGATCCATGGAGAGCAGGTCCTGGACTAGATGATGGACTAGTCATATGAGCATCTATGGGTGTTTTACAATGCTAAAAAGCAAAAGCAAAAGTAAACACCTCCTACCTGGATCTTGAAACCCTTTGGCTTGGACCATTGCATGAACAACTATAATGATATATATTAAAAAGACAAAGTAGGATTATTTTATTATTACCTGTGTCACCTATTGAAGGGCCACCCACCAAATGATCTAATACTAATTCTAGATTTTAAATTACAACTACAACAAATTAAAATACCTTTGGACCTAAGGGCTACTACAGAAACAAGAGATGGTCAGGATATAACCAGTAAAAGAAAAAGAAAATGGGAAGCTTGCTAGCGATTTTAGTACCCCCATCATTGGCATTGGCACTGGCATTGTCATCTGTGGCCTTCTCACCACTGGTGTTGGTGGTGTTGACCCCATCGTTGGCATTGTCATTGGCAGTGTCGGGGTGGCTGGCATCATTGTAGGTATTCGTGTTGTCATCATGGCCCTCCTCATTGTTGTTATCCTGGGTCTTGTCATTGTTGTTTTGGGCCTTGTCATTGTTGTTGTCCTGGCACTCCCCATGGTCATTGCCATCATTATTATTCATTGTTGCAGTTGTCATCCTGGCACTCCCCATTTCTGCTGTTATCATTGTTATCCTGGTGCTCCCTGTTGTCATTGTCAATCTCCCCATTGTCATTGTATTCATCACTGGTCCCCCCTTTGCTCTCCTCGCTGTCACTGGAGGGGTCCTGCAGGGCTCAGCATCGACCAGTGCCCCCCCGACCAGGAGGAGGGGGCAAGAATGTGGCCTTGGCTGATTGAGCACATTCAGGGGGGGCAACAGACATGCCGCTAACCTTGAGAGCAAGTTCAGCTCTATAAATAAAAAAAAAGTATGAGAAAAGCTATTAATAAAAAAGAAACATACCTTAAAAAGGTGGCCAAAGCCACCCCCTGTTGTTTTGAGCCTTTTTTCGAGGTACTGTAAAAGAATTAGCATGTTAGTATACCATAATGATGATAAAAAAGAAACATATGTCAAAGGGGTGGCCAAAGCTGCACCCTGTACTTTCAAGCCTTTTTTTGAGGTCCTGTAAAAAAGAACAGAATGTTAGTACCATAATGAAAAGAGCTGGGTTACTTACCTTTTACTACCTTTCCCCTTCCCAGACTGTTCCTCTTGTTCATTCTCCTTATCTCACTTCAATTTCTTCCAGGTGTCCTTTTCGAGTGCTGACATGGCACGTTTGTGCATTCATGATTTGGGGGGGGATTTTGCTGGCAATGAGCCAGATCCCTTGTTGCATATGTTGGCACAGGTGGTTGGCATGGTTCTTGATGGGGTTCATTGGCAGATGGTGTCGTGATCTGTTGGTGGGTTGGTTAGTGCATGTGGTTGCAGGTGGTTCATGTGAGACCATTTGTGTACAGCATGATGACACATCACACATGCTCTGTCACTTCTCTCCATTTCCCCACTTCCCACCTCATGTAACTCAATTCCCTGTCATGTATTGAGATACATACATCCTTGTATAGCCTTGTGCATGTAGTAGAGCCTCTCAATGAGAAGAAGAGACCCCTCCTTCTCCCCTGTTCAAAGGAGAATGCTAATTGCATGCATAAGATAGGTGAAAAAGCAAAAATAGATGTTTATAATCACTATATACATACATAAGTATTATATACCAAAGAAAAGTGAAGGGAAAAGGTCCACAATTAGTGGAATAGAATGCTCACCATTGGGAATGATGAGTGCAATGTTAGCTGAAGCTGTGGTGCATGTTGATGAACCGTGGGAGGTAGTGATCAGATGTTTGATTGGGGTGGGAATGGTGGTGGGAAGCTGTCCTGCACATCCCTGGAGCTGTGCTTATGTGAGCATAGTGTGTGGCTTACCTTGGTGAAGAATAAATATTGTTTAGGGAAGGAAATAATGCTGGTGTTGGGATTTTATGGAAACAAGCCTTATAATAGTGGAGATCACCCACTATTATAAGACTGGGTTTGTGGGAAGATCAGGTGGTACAGTGTGATGACACATCACACTGTACAGTTGTGATGTGATGTTATTGATAGTGATTTGTGATCATGCACCTTAGTTGGTAGAAAATATATCAAAACCTAGGGAAAGAGGACATCTTGGTAGCTAAGTGGTTAAGTGTGCTGTGTTGGCAGGAGGGAGGAACATTGATATCACAAAGCTTCTCACCATGACAAAAACACTATGCACACTATTCACATACATTGCAGAGATGGGAAGATGGCACAGCACTTCCAAAGTGCTGCCATCACTAGAAGAGGAGTAGAACAGAAGATGTGAAATAGTGATGATAAAGAACAGAATGCCATCATACTATATCCATGGTCCTAGCACCATATATTCTAGCACTAACCCAACAGCACCTGAGATTCACTGATGATACTCAACCCAGAAACCCAAACAAAACCTACTAAATAGCTTCAGATGGTATAACATGAGTCAGAGGAAGGGTGCGAGTTGGTACTAAATATCACCGCTGAAACCAAAACATAATTTTTAGTAATGCAAAATGGTAAGGGCTGTGGCAAATAGTCATTATAGGCATATGAAGGTGTTCGAAAGAGTTCGAAGTAGATTTAAAGATGTGCGAAATAGTTCAAAGAAGTTTGAAGAGGTTCGAGGTATATTGAGGAATGATTTTAATGAATGTGAAGTGTTTGTTGAATGGTGATAGGTGATGGGTGATAAAACAAAGAGCAAATATGATAGTTTCGAAGCAGTTCATGATATTTCGCAGAACTTAGGGATATGATGTGAGCTAAGACTCAAGAGAATGACTCTTAAATCTGATGATAGCAAGAGGGTAACTTGTGCTGTTCCCCATTGTTCTATTGTTCATTCTAACTAACTAATACAAGTCTATATACAAAATGAAGAGATAGTACTAAAAAGGAAATAAGAACATGTGTAAAACACGAGGCAAATATATCAAGCAATGAGGACTTGTAGATCATGGAACAAATGAGAAATAATAAATGATGAAACATATAGTGTTCCCATATAGTAAAAGTATTTCAATATATCAATGAAATACAAAAACACACTTATCAGATTCTAAGTCTTTTGTACTCTCTCCTCATGTCTGGTAGTGCTCAATATGTGATGGAATGGTTTGTTCTGGATGTGCAGCATGTGTCGAAAGTGTTTTAAAACAACTATATGGCAGCCAATGTCATTCGAAATGCTGCAAAGTCATTTCGAAGTGTCACAAAATAGTTTGAAGTCGTTCAAAGTTGTCCGAATAAATGCAAAATAGTGCGAAATAGTGCGAAAATGATTCGACGTCAATTTCATGGCATTCGTAGCGATTCGGAGTGCATGTTGTAATGTGTTGATACAAGTGGAAAGCTTCTCCAGAGCTTATAGCTGTTAGGGCGATACCCACTAATCTGCTAGCTGGACTGTGCAGGTTCTCCTACAAGAAGGTGGCGGGGGGCGCACGCATGATGGAGGCTTTGATGGGCTTTGATGCGAGAGGTTAAAAATAGATTAGTTGGCTGAATTAGGCCTTTCACACCACTATTGTGGATGGAATACCTAAGAGAACTCAACTGAGGCCTCCTAGTATTTATTTTAAGGTTATATACTATGTTACACATATTGTAGTATGTTATTACAGATGCATGCACACATGCGGGCACATGCGCATACATGCACATACATATTGATGCGTGTAAATAAAGAATTTCCATGCTGACAAATAATGTGTATATAGGCATTTTGTAGTGTATTTTGGTGAAATAAAATCAAATAAAATGAAATAAAATAAAATAAAGATAGTATTAGGTAATAGGCATGTTAGGAGACTGTTTTCTAACAATAGCATGTAGTGGACCTATCATTGCTATGAGGATCTCTATACAGATGATGAGGATATAACATTGAGGAAAATGGCCAGTGGATTACATTACAGTACATATTTAGTCTCTGACATATGGTGCACCACAAATGAGAATCAGTGGGAAAAAAAAAAAAACAAAAAAAAGGGGAGGTAATGTTAGGAAACAACCCCATTACCTAGTAAAGTTTTATTTTATTTTGTTATGTCAAATTATGCTATCCTATGCTGAAGAATGCTACACTTTGTTAGCATGAGAATTTTATTTTGCATGCATCAATATGTATGTGCATGTACGAGTGTGGACAACATTGTACAATACATGTAACATAGTATATAAACCTTAAATATACACCTAGGGGACCCCAGTTGTGTTCTCTTAGGTATTCCATTTATGCTTGTAGTGCAAAATGCCTTTCTCAACCAACTCATCTATTAATAACCTCCTACATCAAAATTGTCAATGTCCAATCCTGTTGTTTGGTAGTAAGAGACTGCAAACCTATAAAACAAAACATATTTTTACTAGTAAAAAGAACAATGACAAAATGACAAGGCACTTACCATGTTGAATATGTCAAACACATATTGTTGTTGCCCTATGATGGGGATTGAGGTGATGGTTTGTGTTGAATGCAACATGGTGGAGGGTCATAGGAGTTGTCTGTCAAATGGTGCCACTTTGTTTTTTTTTGAGCACAAGCATGACCAAATAGTCCATGTGCTGCCACAGGCATATAAGCACCTATGAAATAACTGATACTTTGGGCCCTCTCACCTGTAAATAACAGTAGTAATATAATAGTATTTGTCTCAGTCTGTAAAGTATTCTATTACAAAAGCATTTAGCATTTATTCATATATTCATACCTCACAAGCTTGATTGCAACTGAAGTTCAGTTTATGACCAGTTGTGGTCAGTCTTTGGATGGTCCATTAAGATGCTGTATCATTGATGAATCATGAACCAGACTTGTAAAAATGTTAAGGCAACTGCAATTGATGGTCCAGTTGCCATCAGTCCATTCCAGTTTAGTCCATAGTCTTTTTTTAGTCCAATAGACTGAGATTTTGAATACTAACCATCTGCATCTTCTTAAACCTAGTCCATCAGATATTTATGACTGCTTTATGCTGTACCTCAATGTCATGGACTGATTTTCTCCTCTAGATCAGAAACAGAGAGAACAACATGCATATCTGCAATGTATAACAAAGCCTCACACTGGCACATCCACTTTTACCAACAGCATCAGTAGGGAAAGGACTGGTTGGGGCTGGTACAGTGCACTATTGTGTACCCTTCCCTATTTGATTTTTTACTTATCTCAGCCATCCCTCCCCAGCACCTTTGGCATCTTCAACTTGAGTATGTCTATATTCAAAGCATTGCCAGTAAGCCTATTTGGGTATTTATGGTATTTCATCCATCTTTGCTTACTTAGCCTCTCTTGTGCATATGTATGAGGGATGGATGGAGTTGAATACAATACTTGCGAACTTTTTGTAACTTGAAATTGGAAATTACATTCATGGCCTGAGCATAAAAATATCAATATCTTTATTCTCCTCAATTCAACATTTAACAGCATTCAATATTCAGTGCTCAGCTTCTCCTTCTTGCATCTCTTGGGTTGTACTTGCATTTGGACATTTCCAGAGCAAAGTTTATGTTGCCCTTCTGAGCAGACTTTTTGTCACTCATTTACCTAGAGTAGAACTTTACATTAGATCCCCACATTATGATTACAGCCATTGTCTCATGGTGTCATGTGGTTTGCCTGGACTTCAAGTTTGAAAAGCTTTCCTGGATAATCAATTCAATTTGGAAGATATATATCATGTCAGCCATTTTGAAGGCTGGCGATATAAAAAGGATGATAGTGAATTGCAATGATCTTCTTCCATTATTTCAGGTTGAATTCTCCAACAGCTAAAATCCATGCTATGAATGGACTGGTTGGCACTATCATCTGTGGTGGAAGCTTCTTTATTACATCTTCTAATTGTTTGCAGATCTTCCTTCTTTCTTTTGGTGTTTTTTTTGTGGAGTGATGGTCTCTATGCTGAAGATGACCCCATCCAATGGCCACAGCCATTCAACAGGTTCTATTCACATTATGCTGCCATTCCTAGTCATGCCTCCCTTCCAGAGCATTCCATCATGTGGTGGAAACCATCCCCCTTGCATTTGACATCTTCTACATCCCCAATTTGTGGTCTTTGGAAATTGGCACCACAAAAGCTGGTGGAATTACAAACCTCAGTTTACATGTGTAGATTCCTATCTCTCATCAGTGCCATCAGCTACTGTTCCACCCATCTTAGGACCAATAGTGAAGATGATGGAGCATGGGCTCTCATTTTTAGAGTCTGTTGTTACTGGCTATCATTAAATGGCTACTGGTGTGCAAGATGTACAAAGGAGTTGGCTAGAAGTTGTTGCAATGTTGGACTACTCCTGAATATGTGATATTGCCTACTCAGCCAGCAAATACAACTGGAGTATTCACTAATAAAATTTGAGTTGCTCAGGATTGCTTCATAGCTGGGTTTCCTCTTTGGTTCATCTAGCCTGCAACTGAGTTTGTAGATGTCAGTATCCAATAGATAGCTCTGCTTGTGCTCCACAATGAGTCACTCATTGTTGAGTCTCTATCCAATAGTAATTCATGCATCTATAAAGGATCATCTAATTTGCATAAAAAGTTTGATGCTATTCTGCAAGTTGCTTGCAACTCCTTTTGCTCTCCTAATCCATTCAATTTGGATGTAATGGGTCCATTGACTTCTTCCCATCCCACCACACAATTGACAACTTCCATCACCAACACCAGGAGTGCAAATTCTGGTACTGGATCTAGTCATCAACATGATGCAAGGAGGGGAGCACAGCAGCATTGAGGGTGAGGAGCAGGAGGACATGAAATGAGTACTTGTAAGCTTCCATTTCATTGATCCCTTACATATTATGGAACTAATTACTTCCAGGTCAACATTTACAGGGAACTGCTGCAAGAGTTTATGATGGTGCATGTACCAATCTAAATCATGATAAGTTCAAATTGCTGGACAATCCACTCATGCTGCCAGTGTAAGGGCAACCTCAAAGCCTCACTTAATAGTGAGCTAACAGAGGGAAATCCAAAGTTAATATTATGCTATATAATACAGACACTTCAGGTGCACCTAACAGAGGGGAATCCAAAGAGAAAACTCTAAGGACCCATCTGTCGATGCCCAGTATATGTGATAGAGCCAAAATCAAATAGTAAGCTAAAAATAGCAAAAAGGCAGAGATAGTTGGATCAAGCTATGGGATGATATCACCTTGATGGGTAAACATCCAGAAGGGGTCTTGCCTCTAAGAATAGAACTGTCAACATGTACCAACATGGAAAAAACTGAAATATAAAAATAAAATAGGAATAAATCATAGAAAATCATAGAAAAGACAGAATAGAGTGAAATAAAATATAAAGAAATATGGGATGAACATAGAAAATTGCCAAAATGCCTGGGGCACCTTCCTTTTCTCTTAAATTACCCCCCTTTTATGATGCATCACCCTGATGCATTTGAAACTGTATTTGCCCAAAGTTGGATGCTTGGCTGCACTGAGATGCAGAGGAATGTTGCTGGTGGAACTCCCTGACCAGTTGTAGGGCATTCACATTGGACTCTGCTACCCAGGAGTTCTCCTCATACCCATAACCCTTCCAGTATACCAGGTATTTGAGTTTATCTCAGTGTAAGCAGCTGTTTAAGATGGACTCAATCTCATACTGAGGTTCATCTTCGATGACTATAGGCAGTGGGGGAGGGCATGTCATGCATCCAGGGAATGAATCTGTGGTGACAGGCAGCAGCTTTACGACATGAAAGACAGGGTGGAGCCTGGACATTAACTGTGGTATCCATAGGCAGTAGGCATATGACCTGATGCATCTAGTGATGAGGAATGGTTCAAGAAAGTGGTGGGCAAGCTTCTTGGATGGATGGATGGTGGAAATGTCACTAGAGTCGAGATAGACATAATCACAAACCTTATATGTGGGTGTGAGTGAGTGACACTGGTTGTAGAAGTGTGCCATGTCATCCTTTGCCTTGGCCAAGGCTGACTTCGGTTCCTCCAAGGTGTCCTTCATCTGCTCTGTAAACTCATTCACTGTCTCCAAGTGTGAAGGTGCTTGCTGAGGCTCGAAGCCCATGCATGGGTGTCACCCTGTGTTAAGGGAGTTTGGTGGGTAAAAGAGTGGACATGATTGTTGTATCCAAACTCAGCCATGGGGAGGAGATCTTTTCAATCATCCTGGCACTCATTGACAAGATACAGATGTACTGCTCCAGTTCTTGGTCAACTTGCTCTGTCTGGCTGTCTGTCTGTGGGTGGTAGGTGATTGAGGTGAAAAGTTTGATTCCCAGCAGGTGGTACAGCTCTCAGGTGAACTCTGTGATGAATTGTGGTCCTTGATTACAGAGGAATGTGCCAGGCAGTCCATGAAGCTTCCACACATGGCACAAATAGAGTCATGCCACTCCAAGTGCAGTGACAGTCATATGAGTGGGGATAAAATAAGCCCATTTCCCAGCAAAGTCGACTGTGCACATTACTGCATCAAACCCATTGGACTTTGGTAGTTCCACCACAAAGTCCATACACAACATCCCAGAGAAATAGGGGGTGTAACTTGCCCATGGGCTTGCAATGTGGAGTCTTGGTGCATAAGCAGAGATCACAGATATGGCAGTACTGACCAATGAGTCGAGACATCTGGGGCCACCAATAATTCCATGATATGAGCTCCAGTGTCTTTCAATGTCTGGGGTGGCCAGCAATGAGCAAGTCGTGGTGCTGAGAGATGAGTCATCCTCAAAGCTGGGGATCATTAGGAATGTAGATGCAGTCACAGTAGTATAGGATGTCATCCTTTTCTGTCCACTCTGCTGCACAAAGCGAAGGAGTGGATCCCTTTCTAAGCTCCTTCACTGCCAGAGCCACAGCATCACCTTCTAGTGCACAGACTGTAAACAGATTAGGTTGCAATAATACAGTACCTTGATTGTCATTTCTTCCATCCCTGTGGTCTGGATGATGAGAGAGGGCATCAGTCTTCTTCATGCTGCATCCCAGGAAATGATGCAGGGAGAAATCAAACCTGGAGTGATAGAGGGACTAGTGAGCTTGGTGATAATTAGGTTTCTTGGTGGTCATGAAGTACTCGAGGTTCTTGTGGTCCATCCAGATCTTGATCTTGTATTGAGCACCCTCCAGAAATTGTCACCACTCCTCCAATGCCCACATTATTGCCAGCATCTTCTTGTCATGGATCTCATAGTTGAATTCCACAGCACTAAGACTCTTTGAGTAGAAGGCAATGGGGTGCCACTTCTGGTCCTCAGGAGACTGTTGGGACAACACTATGCCCATTGCAAAGTCCAAACTGTCAGCTTCTACACAGAAGGGATGCGAGTCATCAGCAAAGGTAAGGATTGGAGTGGAAGTAACCATCTCTTTGAGCTTCTCAAATGCCTCCTGCTGTGCATTTTCCCACTTCCATCCCTCCTTGCCAGTGAGATTGAATAATGGGCATCCATGGTGGAGAAAATCATTAATAAAGCACCAATAGAAATTGATGAAGCCCAGGAAAGACTGCACCTCATTCTTGTTTGTGGGTGTGGGCCAGGTTGTAAAGCCAGCAACCTTGACTGGGTCTATCTACACCTGTCCATCCTAGATAATCAGGCCCAAGTTGTTGAATATTCGAGGACTCGATAGAGTATAGAACACTTTGTTAAGATAATAAACTATTTACAATGAATATTTATACTAGCGTGGGACACTGCCCTGTAATTAAATCTAAAATGAATAGGCAGTGTTACTAATGACTTTGGCTGTACACAATGGCCATTTGGTGTTGGTGTTGGTGTTGCCTAAAGTGCGTGCCACCACCCAAATTCAACACTCCCCCTCGACACCTACACCATCCCTAAGCAATTAACAAGGTCATTGTGTTTTGGCTTTGGTAATGCTTTGGTAAGCAAATCGGCTAAATTGTCATCCATTGCGCAGTACTGTATGTGTATCTCATTAGAGATGAGTTTCTCACATACAAAATGGTGTTGGATGTCGATGTGTTTGGTGCAGCTGTGATTGATGGCATTGTGAGAATAAGCAATTGCACCTTGGTTATCCACCTTGAGGATGGTGGGTCCAGAGTAGGGAATGCCAAGTTCAGCAGTAAGGGTCTTTAACCAGATTGCTTGGTGTATTGCTAGACTTTCTGCCATGTACTCAGCTTCCATAGATGATAATGTGATTGTTGGCTGCTTCTTTGATTGCCAAGAAATTGGACCGCCAGTCATCTGGAAGATATATCTGGAGATAGATTTTCGATAATTTACATTTGATCCCCAATCAGCATCCAAATAAGCGAGGGGTTCGACTTCTCCCCCTTGTCGGTAAATAATCCCAAGTTTGTAGGTGCCATTGAGATACCGGAAAACACGCTTGATAGCAGTCCAATGGGTGGGTCTGGGGTTGCTCATAAATTGACTAAGCGTTTGGACTGCAAATGAGATGTTGGGTCACATTCCTATCGCCACATACATGAGTGATCTGATTGCACTCTGATACTCCAGGATATCGTGATGCTCATCACCAGGGGTTTTGATCAATTTAGTGGGTCATCCTCAGATATTGCCCCGATCATTGCATAATTGATTGTGATGTAGCCAGACTCTTCTATAGTTGGCACATGATGCTTCCATTCCTTTGGTCTGCATGCATTCGAATCATTAAGTAACCGGTAGTTGATGAGTGGTTTCCCAAGGATGCAGCTTGATTGTTCCCAAGAAACTGGTATGCAAGATGGCGATGATCAGTGTATTTCCTTTTCTGGTGAGTGATCTGTATCTGATGCAGTGCCATTCCCACTGTCACCCATAGGCTGCTTGGCATTGGTTTCATGCTCCCCCTCAAGTGGTGCAGAGTGAGTTACCTCTACAATGTTGGAATCGTCCTCTTCTATCATGAACACCACATTCCTAGAGGTGAGGATTTGGCATGTCTGGAAATTGTAGTACCTGTATCCCTTAGTGCCATCAGCTATTTCCACAAAAATAAATTGGCATGATTTCAAATCAAGTTTTGAGTTTTTCCCATCCTGCTATAAAACCCAACAAGGCCTGCCGAACTCCTGCAGGCCTGATATGTCTGGCTTCTCTCTCCAGAAGACTTCATTGGGTACCTTACGATCTTTGATTGATCGTGTTGGGGATCTGTTTTTAAGATAGGTTGCATAAGTGATCACCTCCCTCCAAAGGGAGTGAAGTAGTCCATGCTGATGTAACATTGCATGTGCATGTTCTACCAGGGTTCGGTTTAGACATTTAGCAATTCCATTTTGGGATGGCAAGTGTGGGGCTGTAACTTCCAGTCGTATCCCATTGTCAAGTAAAAATTTCCTGAATTCCTTGCTAAAAAATTCTCCTGCACCATCAATGCGAAGTTTCTTGAGCTTCCGACCGGTTTGAGTTTCGACAAAATTTTTGTACTGCTTAAATTTTGTAAGCACTTCGGATTTCTGCTTTAAAAAATATGTCATTGTGCATTGTGCCTTGCCATCAGTAAATGTGATGAAATACCGATCTCCCCCTGGAGCTTCAGTGCATGCTGGCCCCCACAGATCGCTTACTGTCAGATCTCTGATCTCCTTGATCTCGGTTTGGCTCTCCTTGGGAAAAGGCTGGACATGCTGTTTGGTGATAATGCATGCTTGGCATTTAGCAGCTGGCTGCACAGTTCTATCCACTTCCATTCCCAAGACCATTTCCTTTTCCTTGAGCATCTTTACTGGCCCCATGCTCAGATGCCCAAAGATCCTATGCCATTCATCCCATGTTCTGCCATTCCTGGCAGGGTATGCTTGGTCTTGTTTGACAACACCTTTGACATCCATGTTAAATAACTGGTTCTTGACCCAACCTTCCATAATAATTGTCTTGTTTGGTGCCTAAAACTGTACTCTTGGTGTTACAAATAGAACTTTAATCCCAGCTTCAAGCGCACATGAGATCGAGATAAGGTTGAAAGGCACATCAGGCATGTGTACCACATCCTTTAGGGTAAGCATTGAGGTTCTCCCATCCATGGTGCATTCCAGCCATATCGAACCTCATCCAAGCCCAGGAGATTTACTGAAACACAAGATTTGGTGTCCAGGGGTGGGAATATAGTCAATGAAGATATTTCGATCCCATGCTATGTGTGAGGTGCATGCTAAGTCTGCCAACCAAGAGTCCATTGAGACTGCTAGTGCAGTGTCATCTCTACAATCTCCACAAAAGGCAAATTCCTCATCTGCTGCTGCATGGGCTTCTGTCGATCCTTTTTGCTTTCCTCCCAATCTCCCCTTTCCTGATTTGGACTTGTTCCTGCACTGCTTGCTGATGTGCCCCTTTTTTCCACATCCATAGCAGGTTATATTAGGATTGATTCTTTTCCCAGGCTTTCCCACCAGGGCTGTATCATCTGAGTTATGTAGGCTAAGCCTTTGATCGTGTTCCAGAATTTGAGCAATAAGTGCTGGAGCATCCTTCAGAGCAGTGGTGTCTATGGATGCAATGTAATTATTCCAATTTTTAGGGAGTGAGGTTAGCAAAATGATGGAAAATTCTTCTCCATCAATCTTCTGACCCAGATTGTGCAGCTCTTCCTGATAGCCATGCAATGTCCAAATGTGTTCATCAATGGGCGTTCCTTCCATGCATTGAGACCAGAATAGCTTTCATTGAGCCTGGACTATTCCTAATGCCCCCTGAGTCTCCTGTAATGACTTCAATGTACTCCACGCTTCCAATGCGCTTGTTGAACTTGCAACATACACCAACATTTTGTCTGCCACCCATAAATGGATTATTGACAGCACCATCCAATCCTTCTTATGCCATATGCCATACTGTCAGCAAGGCTCTTTCAATGGCTGGGTAGCTGATCCATTGACATATTCCCACAGATCTTCCCCCCTATCAAAATGTCCATCATTTTGATCTTCCATATGGCATAATTTTCGGCACCTGTCAAGGGTTCTATTTGGTAAATGTTTGTGTGCATCAAAGCATTCGAAACATTGGCCATTGTTTAAGTTTGATCCGGGTAGTGTTATGGGACTCGATAGAGTATAGAACACTTTGTTAAAATAATAAACTATTTACAATGAATATTTATACTAGCATGGGACACTGCCCTGTAATTAAATCTAAAACAAATAGGCGGTGTTACTAATGACTGTGGCTGTATATAATGGCCATTTGGTGTTGGTGTCAGTGTTGCCTAAAGTGCATGCCACTGCCCAAATTCAACACAAGTACTCAATTTGTGTCTTCTCAAACTCACACTTGTTGTGATAAAGATAGTGTTTGTGCTGCCGAAGTCACTCCAGTACCAGGCACATGATTTGACAATGTTTATCGAGGTCCTGAGTGAACATTAGGATGTCATCAAGATAGAGACAGACAATGCCTTCCAGTATGAGATCATGGAAGATGTTGTTTATCATAGTCTAAAAGGTGGCAGGACTATTAGTGAGACCAAAGAACATGACAAGTGGTGATGATACTCGACCTGGCAACCTAACAAAACCTGTTAAAAGGCTTAGAAAGTATAACACAGGCTAGAGGAAGGGTGCAAGCTGGTACTAAATATCACTGCTGATACTCAAACATTGCGTTTAGTGATGCAAAATGGTAAGGAACATTGTGAATAGTCTTTAAAGGCATTCAAAGATGTTTGAAATAGTTTGAAATAGGTTCGAAGATGCATGAAATAGTTTGAATAAGTTCGAAGATGTGCAAAGTAGTTCAGAAAAGTTCAAAGAGGTTCAAGGTATATCAAGGAATAAGTTTAGTGAATGTGAAGTGTTTTTCAAATGGCGATAGGTGATGGGCAATAAAATGAGGAGCAAATATGATAGTTTTGAAGAAGTTCATGATATTTTGTAGAACTTAGACATACAATGCAAAGATAAGACTCAAGAGAACGACTCTTAAATCAGACGATGAGTGAGAGGGTAACTTGTGCTCTGTTTCCTGTTGCTCTTTGCTTTTTATTCTAAGTAACTAACACAAGTCTATACAAATTGAAGAGATAGTACTAAAAAGGAAATAATAACATGTGTAAAACATGAGGCAATATATCAAACAATGAGGACTTCTTTTGCTTTAATATATCAATGAAACATAAAAATGCACTTATCACATTCTAAGTCTCTTGTACTCTCTCCTTGTGTCCAGTAGTGCTTGATATGTAATGAAATGGTTTGTTCCAGATGTGCAGCATGTATCAAAAGTGTTTCAAGACAGCTATACAGTGGCTGATGTCATTCAAAATGCTGCAAAGTTGTTCAAAGTATCGCGAAATGTCGCAAAATAGTTTGAAATGGTTCGAAGTCATCCAAAATAGTGCAAAATAGTTTAAAATAGTTCGAAAAGGGTTTTGTAGGGTTCATAGTGGTTCAGAACATCTGTTGTAATATGTCGATACAAGTGGGAATCTTCTCCAGACCTTAGCACATGCAGTAGACCTATCAGCAGTTTAAAAAGGCCATGGTTCATGTGGAAAGCCACCTTACACTCATCCCCTTTCTTTATCCATACATTGTTGTAACCCCAGCAGACATTGAGCTTGATGAAGTAACATGCCCTATAAAGTTTGTTGATGAGCTTGGATATGAGGGGTAGGGGATAACAATTCTTGACTGCGATGTCATTGAGGCATCGATAGTCTTGAACCAGTCAAAGAGACCCATCCTTTTTTTTGACAAAAACGAAGGGCGAGGCCATGGGCAACTTTGAAGGGTGGATATGATTCAAAGCCAAGTGTTCATCAATGTTGTCATTGTTCTTGGGGGGAAAGAGGATATACCTTGCAGGAGGAGGGTGTGGCATCCAGCATGAGCTCAATTGCATGATCCCATGGCTTACAGTTAGGAAGTGGGTTAAAGGATTCCTTGGAGAAAACATCCTTGAAGTCATGCAGGTGAGGAAGCATGAAGTCAGAAAAAGGATCTGAGCGCACTGTTCTTGTGGAAGGCCTCCACGAGGCACTGGGAGATGTTTGAGGTGGCATGCACCTCATGCGAAGAGTCAATAGCAGTGCAGAAAATTTGGCTACCTTTCTCAATCTCTTCCACCTCTTCTTCATCATTGTCAGAGTCAGATGCAAGATCTGGGATGTCTTCCAAGTCCACATCAACCACAGGCATTGGACCAGCACAACATTTTTGAGTGTGCTGTAAGAGAACCTTTTGCCCTTGACATTCCTGTCTGCCTTTAGTGAAGCAAGTACAACAACGAGAGGGACAACAACTCATCATGACTTCACCTGTCACCCAGTCAACCTCAGGATTGTGGTCACAAAGCCATGGATAGCCCAAAATTGCCTCCTGCTTCCCCAGTTGGGTCACAGTGAAGAGATCCCATTCACTATAATCCTTCTAGGTTGACAACCTCCCAAATCACCCCAGCTTCATTTGGGGAACTGTCCACATTGTAGACAGGTATGGGTCAAGATAGTGAGCAGGTATTGAGTTGTTTTTGCTGAACCAGGTGTGAATCAATGAAAAGGCCTGTAGCACCCAAGTCCAGGAGAGCAGAAACACTGAGTACTTGCCCTGTATCTGTGGTCCACAGCTCAATCTTTAATTCTAAGGATCGTTGGCAGGGGGTGGACACCACAATGTACTTGCATGGTAGCTTACTCTCCCAAGAGTTTAATCTGGGTAGAGGGGGGAGTGGAGAGGGAGGGGTAGGTATGTCTTTAGCCACTTCAGAGGGGTCTGGAGAAGGAATTGTCATAGAATAAGATTTATCCTCCAGTGAATCAACAGACAGAACTTTAAAGTGGTTATGGACAGGCAATGAGGGCATACTGTTCACTCATCGCAGACAGAAAAATTTTGTTCCTCTGCCTCTTCCTCTTTAACTTCCTCTTTCTCCAGGCCTTCAACATCTGCCAGTGCCAACAGGTCTTGGAGGAGCTCATCTCATCCCTCAGGTGTGAGTTTATGGATGTCTTGGCAGACTGGCAGTGGAGACAACTTTGAGCCATGTGTCCAGTTTCCCCACAGCAGTAGCAGAGGTCTAGCCTGTGAGCTTGACTATGGGCTGCATCAACATCCATTGGAGTGGGGGTGTTGGAGCTCAATGCTGTGGGGTGGCACATAGGGATGGGATTAGGATGAGGGGGTGCTCAATTAAAGGTGTGGGGTGCATGGGTGGTGGTAGGAGTGTGGAAAGCTGCAGTAAATGCCACATTTGTGCATTAGTTCTTGTCACAGAGTGAAGCAGCCTCATACCAAGCAATTTCAATCTGGTCTTGAATCTCCCAGTTAAGACCTTGACAAAACTTCACCACCATGGGTAACCCACTCCCATACCTCACCATGTCCACCAGGTCTTAGAATCCATCTATGTAGTCATCTACAGATCGACATACTTGGTAGTAGGAAGTGGATTCAAGGTGCATTATGGGTTGTTGGCATTCATTGAAGGGCCAGAAGTGTCATATGAACTCATCACAAAAGTCCCCCCAGGTGGAAAATGGAAGGGAGGCATGTTCCTTGGTTTGGCATAATATATGGTTGACATAGAGATAGGCGCACTCTGATTTCATGTATGTGAGGGCCCAATAAATTTTAGCAGCATTATCCACAAATTGATTTGGGTGTAGACTGATGTACAACTCACAGGAATTGAGGAAAGGTCTGTGGAAATGCATGCCATTGAATTTGGTGGGGGGCATGGGTTTAACATGTGAGTCTTCGCTTGGGCATGCATTGGGCAGTGCATGCATGCTTGGCACACTAAGGGTCAAAATGGGTGGGGTGGGGTTTGACTAGAGAGTTCTAATGAAGGTTTCAATGGTAGATGTAAGTGTATCAATTTTGCACACAAATTCCAGCAATGTTATCTTCAAGCACATCAATGCGCTCCAGGGCATCCATGGCACTAGGTGGTGAGTTGGTTGAAAAGTGGTGTGCACTAAAGGTGGGAGTGTCTGAAACTGTGTGTAGGGAGTTTGTGAAGCTCTGGGAGTCATCTTCTGCTCTGTACCTGCCTATCTTGGCAGAGTATCTGAGATTTCGAGCCTTAAGAGAGAGTTTTCTACTATAAGGGCAACCTCAAAGCTTTACTTAATAGTGAGCTAACAGAGGGGAATCCAAAGTTAATATTATACTACATAAGACAGACACTTTAGGTGCACCTAACAGAGGGAAATCCAAAGAGAAACTTTAAGGACCCATCTGTCGATGCCCAGTATATGTGATAGAGCCAAAAATCAAATAGTAAGCTAAAAATAGCAAAAATGTGGAGATAGGCAGATCAAGCTGTGAGATGATGTCACCTTGATGGGTAAACATCCAGAAGGGGTCCCACCTCTAGGAATAGAACTGTCAACATGTACCAACATGGAAAAAACCAAAATATAATAATAAAATAGGAATAAATCATAGACAATCATAGAAAAGGCAGAATAGGATGGCTTCATGACCATAATCCTAAGGTCGATTGGGTGACAGGTGAAGTCATGATGAGTCATTGTCCCTCTCATTGTCATACTTGCTTCACTGAAGGCAGACAGGAATGTCCAGGGCCAAAGGTTCTCTTACAGTGCACTTGAAAATATTGTGCTGGTCCAATGCCTGTAACCAATGTGGACTTAGAAGACATCCCAGATCTTGTGCCTGACTCTGATAATGATAAAGAGCAGGTGGAGGAGATTGATGAAGATGACCAAATTTTCTACACTGCTATTGACCCTTCACATGAGGTGCATGCCACCTCAAACATCTCTTAGCGCCTCGTGGAGGCCTTCCACAAGAACAGTGTGCTCAGATCCTTTTGCTGACTCATGCTTCCTCACCTGCATGATTTCAAGGATGTCTTCTCCAAGGAATCCTTCAACTCACTTCCTAACTGTAAGCCATGGGATCATGCAATTGAGCTCATGCTGGGTGCCACACCTTCCTCCTGCAAGGTCTATCCTCTTTCCCCCAAAGAACAATGACAACTTGACAAGTTCATCAATGAACACTTGGCTTTGGGTTATATCCACCCTTTAAAATTGCCCATGGCCTTGCCCTTCTTCTTTGTCAAGAAGAAGGATGGGTCTCTTTGACCAGTACAAGACTATCGATGCCTCAATGATATCACAGTCAAAAATCATTATCTGCTACCCCTCATATCTGAACTCATCAACCTACTCCACAGGGTGCATTACTTCACCAAGCTCAATGTCCATTGGGGTTACAATGTATGGATAAAGAAAGGGGATGAGTGGAAGGCAGCTTTCTGCATGAACCATGGTTTTTTTGAACTGCTTGTCATGTTCTTTGGTCTCACTAATAGTCCTGCCACCTTTTTTTTTCAGACCATGATGAACAACATCTTCCATGATCTCATACTAGAAGGCATTGTCTGTGTCTACCTCGACAACATCCTCATCTTCACTCAGGACCTCGATGAACATTGTCGAATCATGTGCCTGGTGCTGGAGTGACTTTGGCAGCACAAACACTATTTTCATCACAACAAGTGTGAGTTTGAGAAGACACAAATTGAGTACTTGGGCCTGATTATCTAGGATGGACAGGTGGAGATAGACCCAGTCAAGGTTGCTAGCTTTACAACCTGGCCCACACTGATGTTACTCGACCTGGAAACCTAACAAAAACCTGTTAAAAGGCTTAAGAAGTATAACACAGGCTAGAGGAAGGGTGTGAGTTGGTATCACTGCTGATACCCAAACATTGTTGTTTAGTGACACAAAATAGTAAGGGATGTGGCAAATAGTCTTTAGAAGTGTACAAAGAAGTTCAAAATAGTTCGAAATAGGTTTGAAGACATGCAAAATAGTTCGAATAAGTTTGAAGATGTGCGAAGTAGTTTGAATACATTCAAAGAGGTTCGAGGTATATCAAGGAATGAGTTTAGTAAATGTAAAGTGTTTTTTGAATGGCAATAGGTGATAGGTGATGAGTTGAGAGACTAATATGAAAGTTTGAAGAAGTTCATAATATTTTGCAAAACTTAGAGATACAATGTGAATATAAGATGCAAGAGAATGGCTCTTAAATCTGCTGATAGTGGAGAGGATAACTTATTCTCTGTTCCCCATTGTTTTTGCTGTTCTTCTAAGTAACTAATACAAGTCTATATACAATTTGAAGAAATATTACTAAAAAAGAAACAAGAACATGTGGAAAACACAAGGCAATATGCACAGCAATAAAGATATTGTAAAACATAAATCAAATGAGAAGCAATAATAAATAAAATGTACATTGTCCCAGTATAGTAAGAGTTCTTGTTCTATTGCTTCAATATATCACTGAAATGTAAAACCACACTTATCATATTCTAAATCTCTTGTCTTCTCTCTTTGTGTCTGGTGGCACTTGATATGTGATGAAATTGCTGACTCCAGTTGAGAAGTGCAAGTTGAAATGGTTTCTAAACAGCTATACAGTGGCCAATATTGTTTGAAGTAGTATGAAGTCATTTGAAGTGTCACAAAATCATTTGAAAGCATTTGAAATGTCTTGAAGTCATTCAAAATGGTTCGAAGTCATTTGAAATCATGTGACATAGTTCAAAAGTGTTCAAAAAGGTTTCGTGGTCAATTTTGTGGCATTTGTAGCAGTTCAGAGCATCTGTCATAGTGTGTCAATATGATTGGAAAGCTTCTCCAGACCTTAGCGTATGCAATAGACCTATCAACTCCCACAAACAAGAACTAGGTGCAGTCTTTCCTAGGCTTCATCAATTTCTATTGGTGCTTTATTAGTGATTTTTCCCACCATGACTGCCCACTATTTGACCTCACTGGCAAGGAGGGATGGAAGTGGGAGAAAGCACAGCAGGAGGCATTTAAAAAGCTCAAAGAGATGGTCATTTCCACTCCAATCCTCACCTTTGCTGATCACTCCTGTCCCTTCCGTGTACAGCTGACAGTTCAGCCTTTGCAACAGGCACAGTACTGTCCCAACAATCTCTTGAGGACCAGAAGTGGCACCCCATTGCCTTCTACTTGAAGAGTCTCAGTGCTATGGAACACAATTATAAGATCCACAACAAGGAGATGCTGGCAATAATGCAGGTGTTGGAGGAGTGGCGATATTTCCTGGAGGATGCTCAACATAAGGTCGAGATCTAGACAGACCACAAGAACCTCAAGTACTTCATGACCACCAAGAAGCTTAATCATCGCCAAGCCTACTGATACCTTTACCTCTACAGGTTCATGATCTCTGCTTATGCACCAAGACTCCACAGTGCAAGCCCATGGGCAAGTTACATCCCCTTCCAGTCCCAAAGAATTGTTGGGACATCATCAGTGTGGACTTTGTGGTGGAGCTACCAGAGTCCAATGGGTTTGATGCAGTAATGTGCACAGTCGACTTTGCCAGGAAATGAGCTCATTTTATCCCCACTCATACGACTGTCACTGCATTGGAGCAGCTTGACTCTACCTGCGCCATGTGTGGAAGCTCCATGGACTGCCTGGCACATTCCTCTGTGATCAAGGACCACAATTTGTTGCAGAGTTCACCCGAGAGCTGTACCATCTGCTGGGAATCAAACTCCTCACCTTGACTGCCTACCACCCACAAACAGATAGACAGACGGAATGAGTCAACCAAGAACTCGAGCAGTACATCTTTCTCCTTGATACAGAGTGACACCCATGCATGGACTTCAAACCTCAACAAGCACCCTCGCACTTGGAGAAGGTGAACAAGCTTACAGAGTGGATGAAGGACATTTTGGAGGAGGCAAAGTCAGCTTTAGCCAAGGTGAAGGACAACATGGCATGCTTCTACAACTGGCACCACTCGCCAACACCTACATATAAGGTTAATGATTGTATCTATCTCAACTCTAGCAACATTTCCACCATGCGTCCATCCAAGAAACTCACTCACTGTTAGAGTCAAGTAACTCTTCAATCAATAATTCAGGTCAGAGATCTCTACCGCTCGTAAGCAATAGTTTGAGGATGACTGTTTAGGCTCGTAGAAGAGTCATTAAGTTGACCAGGTCAAGCTGAGCTTGACTGGTCTTTCTATTGCAGGTTAAATACTACAAATGCGAGATCGTAGCTATGTGTATGGATGAGTCATGTATGGAAAGGTAACGAAGACAATAGGAATGCTCCACAATTACTACAATAACATGGGAGAGTGGTGAGGTGTGATTAAGGGGTTTGTGGGTGCAATGCAGTGGAGACAATAAGAGGCTGAGTGAGCATGTACAGGACAATAAGTAAAGAGAACAATAACGTGAGACATAACTTGGGTAAAGACAATAAGAATGATAATGTGCCAAAAGAAAAATGAATTCCCCATGTCTGCCCTTTTCGTAACATTAGCTCCTCCCCAAGGTTTCAAGTCCCATCCAAAACTAAGTTCGAACCGTTCACATTGGGTTGAATGTTGTTCCCCGCTCTTTGTCAGTCATCGCGGTAAACGTGCTGATTGTAGTGCATGTAGGTGTGTCATGGAAATAGACTCTTGTGGGTAGCTTGATATCGTCTGTGTGAGCCCCTGCAAACTGTACAGAGGTGCTGGTTATGAACGTGACGATGCGGGGGAGGGAAGTGGTGGTGAGGATTTTGAGCATAATGAGGATATAAAGTATGAGCATAATAACGATTGCTGTGCTGAATACGGTGCCAAGTGAGATGACGAGGTGTAAGTTGCCAATCATCATGGTTGTGGTTCAAGTCATGTGATGACAAGGTGGGTTGTCATGTGTCGGGTTCCTCAGGCAAAACAGTGCCAAATGTCCTGGATGCGAGACTCGACAGTGCAGGCATTGATATTGGGGGCAGTGTGAGGAGAAGTGCCCGATCTGGGCGCAGATAAGCATATGGAGTTCTGCATCCATCTGGGTGCAGGAGGGTAGTCAGACATAGGAGGCCTTGGATAAGGCATTGGTGCACATGGTGGTGATGATTGCAGCAGTGGCAATGGTGGTGATGGTTGTTCTGGTGCTGTCACAAATTGTTCTTCTTCTTTGTCATCAGAGCTTTCTACAATGAATATGTGGTGGGGCATGGGCACCCGCTCTCCAGGTCTGTATTGTAATGCCTGCTCATCCAAATCCCTCATGAGGGGAAGTAATTCAAGGTGATATGCTTCCTGCGAAAGATGTTGAAATACCCACTCGAGAGTAGATCGCTTGATAGGTTTCGAACAAGTTATGGATGGTCCCGTTGAGCAAGGCTCGGTCACAGGTTACAAAAAGTAGTCTCTCCTCGTTTCAAGAGTCGTCCGCATCTCAGACAAAATCCAAGATCAAGTGGAAAGTTTGTACTGGGTCGGGATCAGGAGTGACATTGATGATACTCAACCTGGAAACCCAAACAAAACCTACTAATGGCTTCAGATGGTATAACACAGGCCAGAGGAAGGGTGCGAGGTGGTACTAAATATCACCACTGAGACCAAAACATAATGTTTAGTAATGTGAAATGGTAAGGGCTGTGGATAAAAGTCTGTATAGGCATACGAAGTTGTTCGAAAGAGTTCAAAAGGAGTTCCAAGGCATGCGAAGCAGTTCGAATTCGTTCGAAGATGCACAAAATAGTTCGAATAAGTTCAAAGAGGTTCGAAGTATATTGAGCAGCGGGTTTAACAACTAATGTGAGGTGTTTGTCAAATGGAGACAGGCGATGGGCGATAAAACGGAGAGTGAATACAATAGTTTCGAGGAAGTTCACGATATTTCGCAGAACTTTTAGAGATGCAACGCGAGCTAAGACTCAAGAGAACGACTCTTAAGTCAGACGATAACTGTGAGGGTAACTTGTGCTGTTTCCTGTTGTTCTATTTTTCTGTTATTCTAACTAATACAAGTCTATATACAATCTGAAGAAATAGTACTAAAAAGGAAATAATAACAGGTGTAGAACACGAGGCAGTATGCACAGCAAATAAAGGTATTGTGAAACATAAAACAAAATGAAATATGATAATAAGTGAAATGTACATTGTCCCAATATAGTAAGAGTTCTTGTTCTATTGCTTTAATATATCAATAAAACACAAAAATGCACTTATCGTATCCTAAGTCTCTTGTAATCCCTCCTTTTGTCTGGTAGTACTCGATATGTGGTGAGTTGAGTTGTTCCGAATGTGCAATGTGTATCTAAATTGTTTGAGGACAACTATACGGCAGCTGAAGTCGTTCGAAGTACTGCAAAGTCATTCAAAGTGTCGCGAAATGATTCGAAAGCATTCGAAAAGGTTCGAAGTAGTGCGAAGTCGTCCAAAATAGTGCGAAATTGTGCAAAAATGGTTCGAAGTCAATTTAGTGGCATTCATAGTGGTTCGGAGCATGTGTCGTAATGTGTCAATACGAGTGGGAATACTTCTCCAGACTTTAAAGCACACAGTGGACCTATCAACGTTCATGATGAAGTATAGAGGGCAACTCATGATTGAAGCAGGTTATGGGTAGACTTGTATTCCCTTAAGATTTCTGAGGCATTTTTTAAATGTGATTCCGGCTCCCAGATGTTTTCGGCTGTGGTGTAGCCCTTCCACTTTACCAAGAATTGGGTTCCTTGGCCCTTTTTTTTGTGAGCTAAAATTGCTTCAACCTCGTGTTCCAATTCTCCCTATCAGCTTGGGGGGTGGGGGAAGAAGGTTCAGTCCATGTGTTTCATTCTCCTTGAAATGCGAGAGAAGCGAGGCATGGAAGACAAGGTGAATTTTCCACTGTGAAGGAAGCCCCAATTCATAGGCATGGGAGGATATCACCCGGGTAATAGAAAATGGCCCTTTACACCTTGGGGTGAGTTTTCTGGTTGGGTATCCCAGCTTTAAGTTCTTGGAGTCTAACCAGACCTTCTCTCCTATCTCGAATGGGTGGAAGTTTTGACTGGTTCACCTGATCATGACCTGTTGGGACAGTTCGTGTGCCGCTAGGGCTTTTCACCACACATTTCCTAACTCAGCTATCCTCTGTTCGGTAGCGAGCACATTTGGTTTTTTCATATGTCATGGGTATGGCCCTGGGGTGGGCTCCCATCATTATGTAGAAGGGGGTATTTTTGATTGCCAAGTGATGCTTCTGATTGTGGGTAAACTCAGTGGTGGTGAGGTGTTTCCTCCATTGTGAGGGCCTGTTTGCACAAAAGATCTGGAGGTAGATCTTTAGTTCTTGATTGATCCATTCTATTTCCCCATCGGTCTTTGGGTGATAGGCTGTACTCATGGCCAATTTAATTCCCAGGAGTCTTCCCAGCTCTTGGAATGCATTAGAAGCAAATCGTGGGTTGCAATCGGATATGATTTTGTCAGGTAGGCCAAATCTCTTAAATACATTGTGGAGGTAAAGGTCTGCTGCCCCCAGCACATCGATAGTTTTACTGTAAGGGATGAAAATTACCCCCTTTGTAAAGCCATGGTCTACCATGACCATGATGGTGTCGCATCCATCATTTGTTGGTAAGTTTGTAATAAAATCCATCATCACCAATGCGAATGGTCATGTTGCTTCAGATTTGATTGGGAGTAGTGGCGGTGTCATGGGATGTGTGTTGACTTTCATCTGTTGACAGGTAGCACATCCATTTACATAGTTTCTGATGAAAATGGTCATCCTGGGCCACCAGTAGTCTCTTTGGATCAGTTCCAGTGTTTGAAACCGCCCAGGGTGCCCTGTAAGTAAATTATCATGGTATTTTTCCATGATCTTTCTCCACAGATCCTTGTCATCTGGGACGTAACATCAGTCTTTAAAAAAGACTGTCCTGTCATCTTCCATCTTCCAGTCTTCTACTGCCAACTTAATCGGTGGTGTTCCTCCTTCTTTGATGGCCCTTACTATCTCCTTCAGTAGGTCATTGCCCATCATCTTTTCTGCTAATAGATCTCTTAATTCTATGTCGATTGTTCATGCAAAGATCTCATCCTTTAGTAAGGTAATGTCATCATTATCATCATCGATCTCAGGTATGTGATCTCCCCATCGGGATAGTGCATCTGATTGAACCATCATCTTCCCAGGCACATGTACCAATTGTAAATTGAATTGTGACAAAAATAGACTTTATCTGGCCTGTCACCGGTTCAGCTTTCATGCTGTCCTGAAATACACCAGGTTCTTGTGATCGGATAAGATTGTGGTTGGGTGCTTGGACCCCTTAAGATAATGTCTCCAGGTTTCCAAGGCTCATATTATCCCCAGTAGTTCGCAATCATAGATTTTGTAGTTTCATTCAGTGGCAGTGAGTGAGTGAGAGATGTATCCACATGGATGCCAGTTGCCATTAGTATCCATTTGTTTTAGGATGGCTCCAGTTGCATATTTAGATGCATCACTTTCTACCATGAAGGGCTTCTCTGTGTCGGGCATGAGTAGCACAGGTGCCTCTGAGAATTTCTGTTTCAAGGTTTTAAATGCACTCTGGCATTCGCTCGTCCAGTTAAAGGGTTGATCTTTCCTAGTTAGATCATTCAGCAGTTTCATGATGGCAGCGAAGTTGCTGATGAATCTTCGATAAAAGTTCCTGAAGCCCAGGAATGATCTGACTCCTTTGACATTTGTTGGAGATGACCAGTCTCTGATCCCACTAAGCTTTGTTGGGTCCATAGCTAATTGATTAAGCTTCAGGATTAATCTGAGGAATTCGACCTCTTGAATGTCAAATCTGGATTTTTGGGTTTTAGGAAGAGATCGTTCTCCCTCAATCTTGCTAAGACCCTTTTTGTCCTTTCCTCATGCTCCTTTCGAGTTTTTGAGAAGATCAAAATGTTGTCCATGTAGATAACCATTCACCCCTCATTCAGCATGTCGTGGAAAATGTCATTGATCATGGCCTGGAAAGTGGCCGGAGAGTTGCAGAGGCCAAAGAACATGACCTTGGGCTCAAACAGTCCCTTGTTGGTCTTGAATGCGGCCTTCCATTTATCCCCCTTTCTTATCCTTATGTTATGATATCCCCATCTGATGTCCAATTTTGTAAACCACTTTGCCCCTTTCAGATTATCAAGCAGATCGCCGATTAGTGGGAGGGGGTAAGAATTTTTGATGGTTCCTTCATTTAAGTACTGGTAGTCTTGGCAGGGTCATAGCACATCAGAGTCTTTCTTTGCTACAAAGAAGAACGGGGATGCCATGGGGGAAAATGTACCCCTTTCTCAGGTTCTCGTCGATGAATTCATCTAGCTTTTTCTGTTTGGCTGGGGTAATGGGATAAACTTTGCAGTCTCTCGGGATGAAGTCTGGTTTTAGTTCGATCATGTGATCCCACAGTCTCGACTCAGGGAACCTTTCTGATGCCACCTTTTCGAACACACTCCGATACTCCTTATCCTTGTCTGGGAGCAAATCATCAAGTGACTATTTCTTTTCCCCATTCTCGCCCTCATGGGCAAGCCTTTGTGAGATAGAGGTTTTTGCTCGAATGTACATGGTGTTGGAGTAAGCTATCCTGCTGGTCAGCCAAGATCGAGTGATGCATGAGATGTGCCTGAGCTTCTGGTAGTTCGGGGGAATGTAGTCGTGCTCAATCATAAGGGGAGATTCCTCAGTTCTGAATATTCCAATCATTGGTTCCCCTCGAATGTAGGCAAAAAGTGTGTCTATGCCATTCTGATCTTCTCTGCTGCAGAGTGATACATTGACACCTGTGGCATCTAGTACCGGTATCTGTAAATTGATTTCAGGGTGTGTGTCCATAGCCAAGTGTAGTCCATCATAATCAGGTTTGTTTTCAGCACAAAGTCCTCTTGCAAGATGAACCGTCCCAAGCCTACTCTTCATGTGCTTGGTGGCAGCGAGGTGGGTTTCCCTGAAGGTCTCCCCAACACTCCTTATAGGTAGCCTCTCGAGAGTTGGGCTCAATGTTACTCTTGATACAGACAGCCCCTTGTCATCTAGAGTGGGACTTTGCTTACCAATGATAGTGCACGTTCATTTGACCATAGTCATTTTCTTCATGAGGAGTTTCTCAGTCAGTTTGTCAGTGAGAGTCCCCATTTTCCAGTCAATGACTGGGTTGCACCTCTGGAGCCAGGAGTAATGCAAAATTATCCTTTCTTTCCCCAAACCCATTATTAGCATCCTTATCTTCTTTTCCTTGCCTCCAATATCTGTGTTGATGTGAACATAATGGGAGATTGTACCATTCTTGTTCAAGATTCCATTGACGTTCTTTGCGAGGATTTTTCTGGCAAGTGGGATTCTCTTTAATCCGAGCTTTTTGATGACTCAGTGATTGATGAATGTTTCTCCTGCCCCAGAGTTGATTAGGGCAGGGAGTTCAGCTTTCTTGTCTCCTATCACACAGTAAACGGGAATATGCATTGACTGATGGCTTACTTGTGCTACCATTACAGTCAAGACAATGATTCTGGTGGGTTCTGCTGCTGATGCGGGCCACCACTTTAAAAACCCTCTTCCACCATGAGATCCAAGACTTTCTCCTTTTTCTTTTCCTCCGATTCGTTGATGAGGTTGTGGATCTTCATATAGTAGTGGTCTTGGGGCATCTTCTTTGTTTCTGTCTTCTTCTCTTCCTTTGCAGGTGGCTCCTTTCCTCCCTTGTGGTCACTCACCCTATGTCCTGCTTTGTGACAGATAAAACACTTTCCTTTCTTTATGTGCTCGAGCCTCTCTGCATAAGAGAGGCATGTTGCATCAATGTCCATGGTGTTTGGATCTTTAGAGGAACCTCTTGTTCCTCCCCCTCCTGCCTTGCTATAAGTTCTTTCTTTTATCACCTTTGCTCTCCTCAAGTGTCCCTCTGCCCTTGCTGCATGGGTGTACCACCCTTCGATGGTGTCTGGTGGGTTCTCTATTCTGAACACTTTGTCAAGGACTTGATTATTGAGTCCGTCCATGAAATATTCGATGAGCGCAGCATCTTCTTTTATCTTGGTTCAGTAAGCCAGTGTTTTGAACTGGGCAATATACTCATCTATCCCCTTTGCCCCTTGCGTGAGTGCCCTGAGTTGCGTTTGGGCATTCCCTGCATCATCAATTGGGGAGAAGGTGAGTCTTACTTTGGTAACGAACTCCTGGAATGTATCCCAGGGTTTTTCTTCCACATACTTCTCTTCTAAGTATGCCTGCTTCCAAGGTCCCACCATCCCTCCATTCATGTAAGACAATATAACCAGGATTTTGTGTCGGTCATCTGAGAAGGTGGTGGCATTAGCATCAACATATGCTCCACACTCTAGAAGAAAGAGCATGGTCTTTGAATGGTCTCCAGAGTAGTCGGTGGGTGCTCTCATCTTGATTTCTGTGGGTCGGATAGGAGCTGTGGCTGGCATAGGAAGGATGGGAGTGGTGGGCGCTGCCATTGTTCTTCTCATTCGGCATGGTAGGTTGGTTCTCATAAGAATTGTGTGTCATATAGTGGGTACTGCCTAGACTATGATTAGTCAGCAGAATCAGAATCAGCTTGACCTTTTGTTAGAGTCAAGTAACTCTTCAATTAATAATTCAGGTCAGAGATCTCTACCGCTTGTAAGTGATAGTTTGAGGATGACTGTTTAGGCTCGTAGAAGAGTCATTAAGTTGACCAGGTCAAGCTGAGCTTGACTGGTCTTTCTATTGCAGCTTAAATACTACAAATGCGAGATTGTAGCTATGTGTATGAACAAGTCGCATATGGAAAGGTAACGAAGACAATAGGAATGTTCCACGATTACTACAATAGCATGGGAGAGTGGTGAGGTGTGATTAAGGAGTTCATGGGCACAATGCAGTGGAGACAATAAGAGGCTGAGTGAACATGTACAGGACAATAAGTAAAGAGAACAATAACGTGAGACATAACTCAGGTGAAGACAATAAGAATGATAACGTGCCAAAAGAAAAATGAATTCCCCGTGTCTGTCCTTTTCATAACATCACCACTTTCTTGGACCACTCCTCATCACTAGATATGTCAGGTTGCACACCTACTGCCCATGGTTACCACAGTCAATGTCCAGACTCCACCCTGTCTTCCATGTCATAAAGCTACTGCCTGCCCCTACAGATCCATTCCCTGGATGTGTGACATGACCTCCTCCACTGCCTACAGTTATCGAGGGCAAACCACAGTACGAGGTTGAGTCCATCTTAGACAGTTACTTACATTGAGGGAAACTCAAATACCTGGTACACTGAAAGGGTTATGGGTATGAGGAGAACTCCTGGGTCACAGAGTCCAATGTGAATGCTCCATGACTGGTCAGAGAGTTCCACTGGAGACATTCCTCTGCACCTTAGCATATACAAGCATCCAACTTCAGGCGAATACAGTTTTGAATGCATCAAGGTGATGCATCATAGAAGGGGGGTAATGTAGGGGAAAAGGAAAGCACCCCAGGCATTTAGGCAATTTTCTGCATTCATCCCATATTTATTTATATTTTATTTCACCCTATTCTGCCTTTTCTATGATTTTCTATGATCTATTCCTATTTTATTATTATATTTCAATTTTTTCCCATGTTGGTACATGTTGACAGTTCTGTTCTTAAAAGCAGGACCCCTTCTGGATGTTTACCTATCACGATGACATCATCCCACAGCTTGATCCACCTATTTCTGTCTTTTTGCTATTTTTAGCTTACTATTTGATTTTCAGCTCTATCACATATACTGGGCATCAACAGATGGGTCCTTAGAGTTTTCTCTTTGGATTCCCCTCTGTTAGGTGTGCCTGGAGTGTCTGTATTATGTAGTATAATATTAACTTTGGATTCCCAGCTGTTAGCTCACTGTTAAGTGAGGCTTTGAGGTTGCCCTTACACATGCATGAAGATTGTTCCTTAAATGCAACTCATAAAAAACTGGCTGTGACTGGTTATGGATCAGACTATTAGTTGCATATGATAGGCATACTTTCCAGCTACAAGTAACCCCAAAGGTTTAAGAAATTGGTTAGGAATTGACTGAAGTATGACAAAAACAAAGTTTTATGAACAGTTTTGCATGAGGAAAACTTGTGCAAATTGTTTTGATCATAACTCAGTCAATTTTGAACCAATTTCAGCTCAAATTGTAGTTGGGAAAATTAAGAGCTGGTTGTAATTGTGGTTCAGTTCAATATTTGGTTGCTTGATCCCGAAAAATTAAAATTTCGAGTTTTCTGTTTGGTCGATTCCTGCGCCTCCCTTGCCTTTTTCGGCTCCACATCTCCCTAAAAAAGAAATTATTGGCAATTTTCGCTCGATTGCATTCAGAATCGCATATTTTGACATCAATCTAGCGACTTTCTGGAGCCGGGCCGGAGTAATTTCCATAACAAAACTTTTGTCTAACCTTCATATCTTGTCCGGATTGGACCTAGCTTCTGGCTCCCTGGCCTCAATTTTTGTCCGGACACCCATCAAGCTAGGATCTAGCCATTTGGCCTCAAATGTCCAAAACCTGTCCGGATTGGGATCAAGGCTCGGTAGGGATTCCTGGATAAGGCAGTGGTTGGGTATGGGCTGATGGTAAAATCGGGCTTTGTTTGCATCAATGACACAGGTCGCCAATTCGTGTGCTGCATCTAGACAGTGAGACCGGCTATAATTTAACGATGCGACAGGCGGCCACTCCGGAACACCAGAGCAACGATTTGAGGTGGTGGTGTTGGTGGTGGTTGTTCATGCAGGTTATTTTGCTTCTCCCTATCTCATCTTCCTACGTAGACTGGTATTCTCAGGAACAAATCACAACCCATGCACATGTACACCACGGCGATACGTATCCGAGCTCTCTCCGATGACCATCCCTCTCCTTCCATTACCAAAGGTTCCCATCATAGAGGTGCTGTCTTTTTTGCGGGGGCTTTTCAAAAGGGGCGAGACGGAGATATGGCCAAGGAGTGACTACATATGGGGATGCCGTGCTTCCGAATGACCTAATGATCGTGGTCAAGATCGTGCTTGTCAGAAGCAAAACTCACGCTCGACGTGCATACAAGGATACGAACGCTCCACCTACGTACATTCACATACAACAGTAGCATACCGGAATGAGCACTGACCTAGAGACCGTCCGGAAGAAGATGACGAAGGAGAAGAACCGCGAAAGGAAGAGCTTCCGACTGTCTACAGCAGGGTGCGCGCGAACATAAGGAAGTAGCAGATAAAATAAACAATAAAAACGTCTTCGTCGCACGCGAAGCCAGTTCAGTTGATAATAAGTACTCGGCTTGATCTTCAATTTTCATCTCTGGGCCAGTCTCCTGTACACCCGTTTACAACAGCCTCCAGAGCTGCACGATGTTCACGTGGAAGTTCGGTGGAACAAGTCATCGGGACTGGCAGACAATAAAAGAAGTTTCTTGCGCTGCCATTTACTTTTCACCTGTTCAACGGGTCAGCTTGGCATTCGGTTAAGTGTCGGGATTGACGGTGTAAATATATATGCTGTTTGGCATTGATTTGGCACAGCTATACTGTGATAGAAGCGTGAACGCGGTTGAGCAAGGTTGTAGCACACGAAATTCTCAAGTTCACCCAAAGGACAGGTTAAGTCCTCGAAATTATCTACGGTGCTCATTAATTTACATAGAAAATCGGGGATTTTGGGTAATAAAATTACAAAGTCCAGCTCGTTGTCAAGTAGTGAGCAAAAAAGTAGGGTAAAGGGCAAGAAGAATATTGTGTATAATCGAATGGGAGCGAATGGATGACAGATCAGGTGAATAAATAAAAAAAGAAACGAGATAGAGCAAAGCAGTTACTCCAGCAAGAAATAAAGTAAATCGGCAAATAACGTACACATGTCACCATCATTACACGGACTCTATTAGTAGCAGAAGTTAAAATTTAGTGAGTAATTTTGATAGGCCCCATCAAAAATTACCCACACAGGACGAAACCTAAATTTCAACTTCCGCTACGTATCTCTGGAGATCTCTGGTGTGTCGGGAATCAAAAGCATACTAACTCCGCATGTGTTTGCATTTTGGCTGCCTAGACGAGTTTTCGTAGTGCACCACGTTACTAACACAGAACGATAAACCGCGTCGTCGGGTTCCCGCCTATACTTATACAGTGCGCTAATATTTTTAACTCTCGCACCACCCTGAAAGCACAACCGAACAGTGACGCAGCACCCCGTGTAGATCACGTCCGGTGTTGCTGGCAAAACCGCGCCAGTTTTGTGACCTGACGATTCGAAATTTATAACGTGCCACAGGTGCGAATATGGGCAAAACACTATCTAATATACATCTGCATGTACTACGATGACATGACATGAGTTTTCTGTATTTAAATTTGCATTCTATGTACTTGACGACTTCGTGGCTGAAATATTGCTGCAATTTGCCATCTTTTGTGTATGCCCTTGACACTCAAGATGGAATGCTAGCAGCTCAAGCAAGTCAACTTCTATTTTGATAGCACATCCTTTTTTTACATTTTGAATACCATAACATCCCCCTACAGTAATCATGGAATATCAAGAATGGATTCGGAGATAACATTCGGAGGTAAAACAACATGTGCAACACTCATAGATCTTTTTTCGGCGCATAGCTGCCCCAAGCCTTGCGCTCGCGTTGCCGGCACTAGCTGGCCGGGGGACTGGTTCCGGGGGGAGGTACTTATATTTCTGGAGTTTTGTCCACGACAGGACCCCATAATAGGTGGAAGGGTCTGATCCCCATCCGAAGGAATTTTGGCCAAAAAATGTGATTTTATCCGAACAAAATCTTCAAAATCTAGGGACGGGCCTGATTTTCTGTCCGAACCAAATTTTTGTGCCCATACAAATTGAGTCATTGACGCAGAAGCACATGTGATCTGTAATGTGATGGGAATACTCTGCGTCAAGGGGGTGACACTAGGCAAAATTTAGACATCCACTCATAGTTTTTTTAAACAGCCATCTGGGCCCCCCCTTCCCCTCCTGTACATGGTAGTTTCCCATCACGTGTTGGCCTATTATGATAATGTTCAGATCAAATTGAAGCTTTCAGCCAGTATCATGTCCATAGGCCCCTGCATGACAGATTCTGTTTATGTTTATGTTTAAAGTCTATCAGTGATGGAAGCCAATACAGCATTCCTCAAAGATGGGACTTAGCCACTGCATTTGTCTCATTGGCATTCAAGGGATCACTCACTATACTATTGACATGATATTGTGATAGTTGCCCAAATTTCACTAAACATAATCAAATTTGATCTCACAATCTTCCACAACAGCTTTCTAATATTAGTAGTGGTCAAAGAAAGACGATTATCCATGAATTATGTCCATGATTTTTGGAACACAGACAATCATGATTATTGCAATAATCGCAGAATCATCAAATTGCCTCCAGAGGTGACTCGACAATTATTTTTTACAATTATCAAAGGATTACTGTACCATTTCGAATTGTTCGGCCGTCACGGGTCACAGCCCCCTTGGACGGCCGAAATTGAACGTGTGTCACAGGTCACGCCAAATTTGGCCGAAGTGCTCATACAGCTCTCATATTCTCCTTTTTTTGCTTAGAAGAGTAAAAGATGGTAGATATAGGTGTAAGCAAGTTGAGTAAGGCGTAGTGCAACTTCTAATGCGGAAATGTGTACGTAAATGTGTCAAAAATGCAAAGAACGCCAGATTTACCGTGACACTGCCTCACCCTTTACCCCCTCGTCATCCATCACATCTCGTTAAATGAGCAGGAGTTGCACGCGGCGGCTGTTATAATTTTGGCCGAAATTTCCTGACTGTCCACGGTCACAGCCAACTTGGCCGAATACCTAATTTCGGCCAACTGGTCACAGGTCACACCCCTGGCCGAACAATTCGAAATAGTACAGTATTTGATGTGCTTACATTTTTGCTTACATCATGCAGAAGATCATAGATCTGTCAACATAATTGTGTCCCATAATTGCCCTCGATAAATGTCATGGTCAAGGTGACTCAGATTACTGACACAATTTTTGATTCACAATTGTCCAATAATCACCCTACTTTGACCACTACTATGAAGGAAGTGCAGATAAATGGCCTCAGTGTAAATAATTGACTGAGTATATTTCTACATTTTGAAAATAAATCCCTAGAAGATTCTGGCCAGGTAGAGAATGGCAGGGGTAACCCTGGGGTATTCTGAGGCTACCCTTACCCCTACCCTCCTAAACCCCTTACCCTTTGAAAGGGTCAGGGTTTTGAGGGGTATGGAGGGTACAGAATGTTAAAGTCAAAGTTCCTAGAATCAGTCGAAGCTCGTGAGCGACGATATCAATCAAGACGTTTCAGAGAATCACTGAGGCTCGTGAGCGACAGCTGTGAGGATGACTTATTCAGAGTTCGTTAGGAATGTAGAATTGACCAGGTCAAGCTGGAGCTTGACTAGTCGTTGCATTGTTGTTTAAATACTACAAGTACAGAGCCATGAGTAGGTAGTTCGCATATGGAAAGACGGGAAAGACAATAGAGCATTCCATGGTAGTACAATAAGGTGAGAAAGTGGTGATGTGTAATTAGGAGCATGCATGGTCATGCGTGGTGAAGACAATAAGCAGGCTGAGCAATCGTATGCAGAACAATAAGTGATGGCAGTGTGAGCAAAGACAATAGAGACAATAGGTACATGCCAAAAAGAAAATGATTTCCCCATATCTCATAACACAGAATACCCAGTCATCAACAGATGGGTCTTTACAGTTTTCTCTTTGGATTCCCCTCTGTGAGTGCACCTGAGGTGTTTGTACTATGTAGTATAATATCAACTTTGGATTCCCCTCTGTTAGCTCACTATTAAGTGAGGCTTTGAGGTTGCCCTTGTGGGTGTAGTGGGTATTATCAAGGTGTTCAATGATCCAGGAGCACTGTACAAGCCTGTAAAGTGCATTATATGGTAGAATATCAAGTATACACATTGTAAGAATTAAGTACTATGTCATAGAACTACTACAAGAATTAT
Organism: Tricholoma bakamatsutake; assembly: GCA_029959215.1. NCBI lineage: Eukaryota > Fungi > Basidiomycota > Agaricomycetes > Agaricales > Tricholomataceae > Tricholoma > Tricholoma bakamatsutake. The sequence continues at coordinate 12,249,474 of CP114857.1, read as the reverse complement.
ATATGCCCATATCAAAATGCAAGATTAGTATCAATATATTGTACCCCAATGAGTATGGCCTGTCATCAATTTATCAACATATCAACATCCTTAGATGCATTCAATGCATCGAACTGGGTTGTTGCCTTGATTAATTCCTAAAATATCTCAGATCTTTTTCTTAATTGGCACCAACTTATCTCTCCATGATTGATACCGATCAGCAGGTTTTCTTTCTTGTCTGGATGCATTGGCAAGCTCTAGAGTGGCCTTTTGCTTTGCAGAACATTTTTTCCATGGGTTCCAGCCCATCTCATCATGTCAGAGGCTTGTTGCATATGCCAGATGTGACTTACAAGTGGATTACATAACATGGGTATCACTACAACTTTTGAAACATTGGTGAGGATGGCCACACTTCCATAACAGTGATGGCATATGTGGAATACCATTTTCAAAGTGATAAAAAGATTTTGTTCAAGGAATTTTTCTATTGTTCTTCCTCATTGGTTTTATACATTATGGAAATGACATTGAAAAATGGAAAACAAAGATTGTTCCTCAAACAATGTCTTCAAAAGTAAATTTCCTACAACTTTCCCCTGCAAAGCTAGTTGAGAAACTCTCATAGTGAACCTATACTGACCTTGGGCATACTTTCAGCCACATTGGGTTACGTAAGCAGGACAAAGTTTGGCAGGCACTGCTAGTACCCAGGTGTAGGCACAGGGTGGTCATTGACCAGTGGTAACATGGTCATTCCCATGCAGGTGGTATTGGTGCTCATCAGTGCAAGGTGGCAGGTGTATGAGGCTATACATGTATATCTTACATGTACCCTTGCTGCACTGACCTCCTGAAATCTCCCAGCATCCCCCTGCATAGTGTTACTGTCTGATAGCCACCTTATCACCCCTCTGCAAGCAGGGGCTCACAGGAGTAGTGAAGGGTGACATGAGCAGTTGGGCATATGGTATGCCATGTCAGGTTTGAAGTGTTGTTTTAGCCTAACAAATGAATAAAAACAGTTGTTTGATAATAAAATGAAGAAAGTCAAGAATAAAAAAAATTACCTGTGGCCCAAATAATGATGAATGTTGTTTGGACTGAGTAATGTGACATATGTGGCCTGACTGGCAGCATTGCCAGGTATTAGAGTCATTGTGGTGGTAATAGTGAGGAGCATCATCATCAATGTGGGATGGTTGATGCCACCAATTATCATGTGATAATATTTCAATCAGAGAATGAAGGACCTTATAAAGTTGCAAGACTTTATAAATTTTCATTTTTTAACCTTTCCCTCATTCTCTGACATACTGTTATTCTTATTAATTTGCTTTGCTGATTTGCAAAGGACTTGTAAGACTATCTCTTCTACTTTGTTGTTTTTGTTCAACTAACTGGATAATAGTTTATAGGCTACTGTGCCTTGTTGCTTAAAGCCTGTAAGTACCTAGTTTGCCTTCTTTATGTCTGCTTCACTTATACTTGACTCTTATAGTTTGTCTCATTGTGGCTTCCTGGGATCCATATAATGTAGTATGGTCATAGTTATAGATATTTCAATGTAGCTTGGCTGTTGTATTAGTATGGTCATTTACAGCAGCTATTTTTGGGCCATTTTTGGCTCATTTTTCTTTTCATTTTTAATCTCATTTTTCAAGAATGGACTTCAAAATGAGATGAGAATGAACTAAAAAATGGTTATTTTTGAAAAATTGAACAGCCCAGCAGAGAACAGGGAAGGGCACCAGGAGACTCATGGAGGGGAACTGTTAGGAAACATGCACAGTTGCACACTGTGCTATAATTTTTTCCTTATTTTTCTGTATTTATTTGAGCCCATAAAACCAAGTTATGGCCAATTACAGGCAGTTATGATACATTACGCTATCATGGGAACAATAATTCTCAGATGTCTTATATGTAAAATATATATGTGACTGTATGCACTTGTCATATGTATCATCTATACTCAAATAGTATAAAACAGTTGTAACTTAGTATATAAAATGAATGTATCACTATGAAGCACTCCAGTTGTGTTCTCTTAGCATTCCCACCAGCATTGTGTGTGGAAAAACCTATTTCAACCAACCAACCTATAAATAACCTCTCCCATCAGTCACATCATTCTCTGATCACACTATGTGATCAACCTCTCATCCTTTCTTATAGAGCCCACACATGGAGTCCCTTAGTAGATTTGGTGTTGCCCTAACAGGAACACCTATCAGATAAAAGTACTAGCCAATCCTCCTCATGGTGCCATATCACTGATACACAATGCCCACCCCCAAGGCAAAGCATTGACCCAGCACCCACTTCCTCTACAAGCTACTGCTTATAGAGTGGATGGTGGGGGCAGCTTGGCTAGAATGCTAGGCATACAGAGATGATGAGTATGAGACCTCACCCCAGCACCTGCCTCACACCACTGCAAGCCCATGCTTGCAGGGCAAATTGGGTGCTAATGGCCCCATCACACCTCCATGATGACAAGCACCTAGCACCGACTCCCATGCCTATGAGCTACTGCCCATAGGATGGTTCGTGAGTACTGATGAGAATGTGACCACTATCACATATCTATAGGGGAGGGGAATGGAGATGATCATGGGAATGACAGGGAGGACAAAACAATGGGGACAATGAAACAATGGAAATAATGAAATGATGGGGACAACAAAATAATGGGGATGATGAAATGATGGGATCTGCATGGTTGTGTGATCAAAATGCAGATGTGCACTTTTTTGTTCTTCTATGTAAGTAGCCAGCTGACTTGGTGAAGAAGCCATGAATTTCTACCATTGTCTTGTTCATAATTCACAAGTGTAATAGAGTTGTTCACAGTAGCCATTTTTGGCTCATTTTTGGCTTCATTTTTGGATCATTTTTGGTTGGTTGGCAGAAGAATGATCAGAATGGACTAAAAAATGAAGTGAAAAATAGTTAATGTGAATGTTCCAAATTTTTAAAAATGAAGCAAAAATGCATTTTACTTACCTTTAGCAGTGCTCAGCACATTCAAACTCCACCACCAAGGACTTCATGAACTTATTTCATTGTAAAATATGTAGTAACATTGTTGGCAACTTGGCATACTAGTTTTTGGGTCAATACAAGCCATGTACTGAGTTTGAGTAATTGGGGTTTAGATGTTCTTTCATATGAACAAAATAACTATAAAAGAAAAACTAACATGTACAGGAAGTCCCTGGGGCCTCCTCATCATCCACATTGTCTCATCATTCCCATCATCCCATTGTTCCTGTTGTCTCATTGTTTGTCAGCACAAGAATCCAGCACGTCAGATGGGGGGGTCCAGATGGACCCACTAAAAAAAGGTTTTTAACATCAAACTTTTGGAAGGTTAGATCAGTGGTAGGATACTCTAGGGCCAAAAATTGGGCTCCAAAGCACCTGCTATACAATATGATTTGTTCTGGCCCTCAGCCCCAATAGATGCTGCATCACTAATATGGCTGCCTGATTTCATGATTCCTGATCCTTCTGAATATACTATTTTCAACTTATGTATTGTACAGTTTGAATCAAGTATTTAAAATAATATTGACATCCAATTTACAGTGCTTTGCATAGAGCTTGATAGTTGCTGAAATTTGATAAACATGAACAAATTTGATTTTGCAGTCATTTTATGGTTTCCACAACAGTTTTCTGGCTTAGATTTTGGTAAAAGAACTGCATACACATATATATAGTATCAGAAGATGACTGTCAAGTAAGCATATGTTTTTCAAGATGTTGCACTGAGAAATAACAATATGCAGGCCAGATAGTGAATGGCAGGGGTATGCAAAACCCTGGGGGTATTTGTCAAGGGTAGATGAGGGTAGGGGTGAGGGTACAGAATTTTATACCCTCAGCCAACCCTTACCCTTAGGAGGGTAGGTATAATTTCTGGATGGGGGCATATAATAAAGATAATTTGCATTAAGACTTATGCAGAGATTATGCTAAATTTAGATAATATATATTCCATTTACCTTAGATTAATGTTTTGATGTTATATGGTTTACAAACTGTGCCTCACCACTGCCAACTGAGAATGTGTTACTGCTATGATCCCAACATGCCCTTGCTGACAATCAACAATTCTAATATCTGTTCCCTGCCATGTTCCCCCATCTCTGTCAAATTCTGTCCACTGTCTGTCTGTGGCTTGTAGCTGCACATGCCAGTGTTGTGGCTATTAAATTTCTGTTTCTAGGATTGGCCATTTCCTAGTGCCAGTCTGGTTTATAACAGTTACTACACAACACTCTTACACCACCAACTTAAGAAAGTGGTCAAAAGTCTTTTTTTTGAAACAATTCATAGTAAAGGTGATTTGAGTCATCTTGTGACAATACCCTGCTGCACTACCCTGGAGTATATGTGACAGACCCGAAAATCAAATAATAGTCTAAAAATAGAAAGATGCAGAGATAGGCTGATGGAAGTGATGGAATGACATCATATCAGTGGGTAGGCATGCGAAAGGGCTCCATCTCTAAAAATGAAACTGTCAACATGTACAAATATGGGGAGATAGGAAAATAATCATAAAATAGAGATAAAATCATAGAAAATGCAGAATAGGATATGGGATGAACACAGAAAATTGACGAGACCCTTGGGGCACCTCCTAGTCCCTTACAATCTTGCTCTCCAGTGATGTGGCAGGTTTTTGTTACTGTGGGGCAGCTTTATTTAATTATTTTGTATGACTAGTTTGGAATCTTAGTACAAATTGATTGAGACTTCTATATCTACTGCATCTACCATATCTACAGGTTTGCTATCAAGTTACTGCCAGATAACTATGACATCTATGGTGTTTACAGAAAGTCTACAGCAAATGTACAGTGTCTACAGCAAGTCTACAGTGTCTACAGTGTCTATGGTATCTACAAGTGTCCTTGAAGTGACATTAGTCATGGGACGACATATCTGTGATACGGCAGTAGATGTCGATGGAATCATTGATGAGTGAATCGCGATTCAAAAAAGTTCGAGTGACTCTTGAGGCGATCTAACAATTCAAAAAAAATGGGCGATTCAACTGTTGTTTTGGGATGTTTGATCCTTGTCGGAATCGCCCGTCGTTGAATCGAGATATTTGACTGCTACTAATGAATCCGAATGAATTTTTGGAGTGTTGGGGCCTGATCAAGAATCTGGACGAATTTTTGAAAATTTTGGGAGGCCTGATTTTATCCGAACCAAAACACCCGATTTTCGAGAGATTTGTCCGAACTAAAATCGCCCGATTCTTTTTTCAGGATCAGGCTTCTTCCGCGACACCGTGACGACAGTGACACGATTCCTCTCTAGATCTGATCCGACACCCGGGCATGTGATACATTTTAGGGGTGTGCGCAAGGTGTGCAGAAGACCAGACGCCAGTTACGATGGAACGTTCGTGATTAAACAACTCAGGCGGTCGCGGGATTCAGCCTCTCCGCGCCACGAATTCAATTATTCGGAGGTGGACAAATCTTCTACTAGAATGCGAGAACGTGAAGGATCCCCCACAGTGCCATATGTACTATGTAGGCAATTAATAATATATTAATAGGTTGCGCCGTAGAGCGGTGATCAACATACTAACCGAGTTGCGTGTCACATCGGAATTGCATCGGAACGAACAGCTTTTCCGGTCAGCTGAAATTTATAAAAAGTTATGGTTTCAGTAATGAAATACCGAAACGAGGTTTTTTCTAGTTTAGCCGCCCGAATGGTAGTCACGTCGCTGAATATTCCCGATGTGTGCAGAACTTCCACATTATGTTCATAACATTAACAGCTATCTCATTTTACCAAAGTTGACTACCATTGACTTTGTAAGCCCGGTGATTTCGGGGGCGCTACTGTGAAGGATAACCCGTTTGAATTTTGCTCCATTATGATTTGTTCTGTTCCTTGTGAGCCATTCTTATTATCATGGCTGTTCTGTTCCTTGTGAGCCATTCTTATTATTATAGGTATCTGTGGGTTTCTGAAACACCCATGAACCGCAAGCCTATAGGACAGCCCGAAGAAAAACTTGCCAGACACTGTTTTGAACTTGAAGTCTGTTGTGTTGAAATGATTGCTGGCATGCCGACCAAAAGGACACATCTTGATTATACGGCTTTAACATCAACCTGTTCAATGTCTTGCTATACATACAGATCGCCGAGGCAGCTGTTGAATACTTCCGTATGTCACAGTCAGCGGCTGCGAGGTGGCGTCGACACGTGGGGTTGCAAAACACTCGTTCTTCCCCAATTATATGTCCGCCCAAAAGCAGAAAAATGCCCTGGCAGGCGGCAGGCTAACACCGTCGTACACGGGAGTGAGTTATTCTCCATTCGAGCTCGATCTAATCACCAGTTTAATTCCTTGACAGAAATTTTATTTAGATTCAAGTTCTTACGGAACTTGTCCACGCGAGCTCAGCAACACAGGATTTGAATTTATGTACGGAACGAGTGTTTCTTTATAGCGATTCATCGGGAATCTACCACGATTATGACCAGACTATGTCCTCGTGACGTTACATATACGATTGCGGAAGTGGGGTAGTTCTGTTTAGGGCGATAATCTTTTTTATGACGCCGAAGAATTGTACCTTCTGAACTGTAGCAATTCCGTGCGTCCTTATACCGAAGTCAGCGGTCCTGATCCATTTCAACACCATCTGATCCCTCCCTGTACAGAATCTGGACCGATGTCATGCGCTTCGTGTGTCACAATCCCGACATTACCCTTTATTGGGTACCCCGTTTCTTTCCGTTGCAAAATTGTGCATGCGGATAAGAAGATTGTCGATGCAGGTTTGCGCACGGTTCTCTTCCACTCTGGGGCAGGGGAAGATCTTCCTCCAGGTATAAAAAGGTTCTTGTTTGCGTCTCAAATACTCTGTGGTCAAAATGATCCGTTTCACCTCTTGTCTATGCGCTCTTCTTTTCGTTGGCCTCGCTGTGGCTGCTCCTGCGGCCTCATCCTCCAAATCTGCAGTATCGACGGGCTCAGCTCCTCCACCCGCTTCGACACTTCCCACGATCGGCCTTGATCCAAATGGGCTGGTTACCCAGCCACAGCCAATTCGTGGAAAGCTCGGTGCTCCTCTCCAGGGGCCGACGGACGACGAAATTGTGAGGCAGAACTTGGACTTGATTGCTCCCCCCACTACGGACCACGGAAGCCTGTAGGCCCCTTGTGCTTCATTGTCAAGCATATTTCTTACTGCTACGTGTAGGGCAAATGCCAAGTGGCCGTTCAGTCTTAGCCACAATCGCGTCCAGAGTGGAGGCTGGGCACGCCAACAAAACGGTGACCCTCTATCACCCTGCACTTAAAAAAACACATTCTCATTTACGTCTCCAACAGCTGGTCTAATGCCTCTTGCGAAAGGTGCGCTATAACAGTCGTCTTGATCCTATACTATAGGATAGTATGGCTTCTGCTCATGTACATCTCCCGAAACAAAGCTATGGCAGGCGTCAATATGCGATTGGAACCTGGTGCCATCAGGTGCAGTCTACCCTTCACTTTCTCTATTATATTTTGTTAAATCTTCTTTAGGGAGCTTCATTGGCACAAGACTTCAGAAGTACGTTATTTATTTGAGTCATTGAAGATTCTCCGAATTCAACTAATTCTTCGTAGTGGGCTTACGTTATAAAAGTGAGAATGTGATCGGAACGTGTTTCTACTCTGCTAACAGCGCTGAAGGGGTCGACTCAAGTCACCGCTGTAGATGCCCAAGGCCGCAATTTTGTGCAGACAGTCGTAAGCTTACTCTTTTGATCCGTGTTTTCAAAACAAGTAATTATTTCTTGTAGGCTGCCGGTGACCTATGGTTCTTTCCTCCTGGCGTTCCACATTCACTCCAAGCAACCAACGATGATCCTCAAGGCTCGGAGTTCATCTTGGTGAGTATTTTCAACTTGAATTCTATATGTACTCAAAGACAGTGAAAGGTCTTCAACGATGGTGCTTTCAGCGAAGACGAGACATTTTTGGTAGAATCTCTTATGCCTTTGTTAAGTTCAGAAAGCTGATAAACCGATAGTTGACGGACTGGTTGGCACACGTCCCGGCAGAAGGTAAGGGACGCGAATATTGTTCCTCACTATCTCACGGCAACGCAAATTTCAATTCTAGCCCTCGCTTTGAATTTCCAAACGTCTGACTTCATTTCTCGCTATCAACTGCGTGCTGATCTGCTGCACACAGTAACATCTCTTCCCTCGCCAACATTCCCGCTCAGGAGTTGTACATCTTCCCCGCTGGTAAGGGCAGAAATACTACTGCTGTGGAGCATCAACATGATTTTCTTCATCAGAATTACCCCAGCCTGATAGCAATGCACCAACGAGTCCTGGAGGCACTGTTCCCAACCCGTTTACGTTTGAGCTGTCGAAGGTCAAGCCGACCCAATTATCCGGAGGCTCCGTAAGGATCGTTGATTCATCGACGTTCAAGGTTTCCACGACTATCGCAGTCGCAGGTTCGCCGTTTCTTGGATGTACTTGCATATCAACCAAATATATTGATTATGTCTGCAGAGCTGACTGTAGAGCCTGGCGCAATCAGGTAAATTCCCAGATCTGCTTCCGTCTAGACGGTCACTTATATACTGACTGACCTTCCAGGGAGCTTCACGTAAGAGGACCAGCTGGTCGTTTCTCCAATTCGTTCTAATATTTCTAACAATTTAGTGGCACCCGACTGAGGACGAGTGGAGTTTCTTCCTGTTAGTTACAACTTACACTGATCTACCTATGTAACCTCGACTGACATTAATTTTTTTAGTGAAGGTCAAGCACGAGTGACGATTTTCGCCTCGCAATCGAACGCCCGAACATTCGATTACCAGGTACGCTAGCTGGCACAATACCTCTGACAAACTCGTTCTGATCACGACCTTTTCGTAAAAGGCTGGAGACATTGGCTATGTTCCCTCCCCCATGGGTGAGTTGTTCCAAAAATTGATCATGATATACACTGAAAGACGGTCATTGCAGGTCATTACGTTCAAAATATCGGTAACACGACGCTGAGGTTCTTGGAAATCTTCAATTCGAGCACGTCAATCCTTCGCGGCGTCTTATGAGTTCTAACTAGTGTTTACAGAAATCTTCGAGGATGTTAGCTTAAACCAGGTTCGTATATGGTGATCCACTCTTTGCTCGGTATACTAACTTAGGGTGCAGTGGCTGGCCCTCACTCCTCCCGCATTGGTCAAGCAACACCTTGGCTTCTCTGACGAGGTTATGACACTCCTTTCCAAGACTAAGGCCGTTGTGAATGGGCCCATTAAAGCCTGATTTCCAGGGGGAAGATGACTGATTTGACGTATGAAAGTTTCAAGTTTGTTTATCAAATCACCAAATTGACTTAATATAATGTGCTCTCTGAATTTCATTACCAACAACCGTATTCAAGATTCTGTCAGCAGCCATTAGGCTCTCGCAAGTCGGAACTCTGTGACATCAATCTGACATAATGAGATCCGTTTTGCCCGGAGGGCTTCGATCCCGTCAAAGTACTTCTCCTGATATTCTGATCGTGTTTTGAGTCGTGTGACTGTTCCAAACCAGTCTCAGGAGAAACAAAATCAAAGTTTGACGACAGGAATGGGAGAGGGAGTAAAGGGGCAAGACAAGGGGACGAAGATCCATGTGACTCGCGGCCAACCGCGACGGAATATCGAGCAAGATATGATCTATAGTTATTAGAAATTGGTGATTTAGCATCGGCGATATGATACAGAACATTGTCGGGGGGCTCCATTCTTAATAATCACCAAAAGCCCTAGTTCAAATTGTCCATTCCAAGTTGTACGCGGAGATCTGGTGATGTGCACTTTCGTGGGCGGAGGAGGCAATGTACATGTGGTTGCACATGCGACGTCGTAAGGTGAGTCAATCGATGAAGCAAGGTCCGAATAGTCATCACCCCCCAGGGCAATGGGCTCTCTCTCATCATCGAAAACCTCATCGGTCATGACAGAATCTGCAGGAGAAACCGGTGAAATTTAATGCCCGTCTGGCGAAAGAGACTTCCAACATGTTTATGTACTGACTTGGCGGATGACCAGGACGAAGTACTTATTGTGATGTGAGATCAATATGGAAGGTATCATCCACATTACAGGACCCAAGATCGCCGGAAGGCGAGACGCATTAATAGTAGGCGGTATTCATTCGTCAGTCTGCAATGCGTAAGACATGACAGGGTTTCACAATGCTTCCGATGAACGCGAATCCATGGCAAAATTTCATGCAAGGTAGTGATAGTATTCGTATGCACATTTAAGACATAGGATGCGTCTAGACCTGCAGGGTGGTGAGGATTCAGGAAGAAGAGTTGTATCTGGGTAAATTCCAGGTACTGTGGTCGAGGCGGGCAGCGGTTCGGGGGATCACCAGGGCTCAATATAGAAAAGGACAGCGGGACTGGACATGTGATGTCCTGTTCGCGTCATCGTAGAGATCAGAAGACTGAGATTCTCTGTCTCCTGGTTTGCAGGGTTACCCATCCACTAGTGTACACAGTGCGCACAAGGACATAAGCTCATCATTGACGGACGATGAATCGCATGGGCTGCTTATGAAAGAGAGGTGCTTCGTCATGTGCTTCTCCGATGAGTTGGTTTATATACTGAATGTCAAGAGCCGGAAACGCATGCCATGAAGTCATGAAAGCCTCATCTACATGACTGTCTTCTGTATCATTTGCTGAATCTGAACTAGAACATCGTCCGGACGAAACGGGACCTCCACCAAAAAATGAGTTCCGATTGGAGAAGAAGGCATAAGAAAAGATCCTAGTTGTGGGAAGTCAGGTATTGGATCAAGATACTTGGGCGTTCGCATTTCAGTCATTCCAGAACCGGAAAGCTGAGATTCTCCTTCGGAAGAACGTTGCGTTAAAGGATCTACATTGCCTTCTGGCTCACCAGTTGCGGAAGCGTTCAATTTGCTAGGTGGTGAATCATCCAGACGAGGTGATTCACCGCACGGAAGTGGAGATCCGGCGGGGGGTTTTGAATTCGAACATAACAGGTTCAAAAAAGCTTGCAAAAGTCTCGGTTGAAGAGTTTCGAAACGCAGAGACGTGCCTTCAGAGCTGAGCTGCGTAGATAGTGGAGAAGATGTATTCACAATAGAACCACGTCTTGCCCGAGTTCTAAGCAAATCGTTGCTCTGCAACCATAAACATGACTTTATGATGTCGGAATCAACCTATGTAGGTCAAGTCTATCAGCAATAGTAGGCAACAGTTCTCCATCAGAAATCTCACAAGTTGAACTGTTACTCGTCCTCTAGAATGTTTATGAATGCGTTCTGGAAATCATGATTCTCGAACAATTTTTGCGGCCTTCCTGTCAATGGGGCCGTGGATCAGATCATGTATTTGGTCGAACAGTTCTATATTGTCCAATGACAATATCTACCTCAAATGCATTAGTGTGGCATAAGATATATATACCCAAGATGTTCTCGGAGCCATATGCGGGTCAGGCGTAATGATCTTCCAGCTCGGCTTGGTCCAAAAGCCGTGGTTTTGGCACGCGTGGTCATTTGATGGTGGGAGAGCCGGGGGTGTGGGTAGTGGATGTCGAATGGAAAGCCCATTGTTCTGAACAGGTGACGTGTCGAAGTGACACGTCCGCCTGGAGGCAGAAGGATGAATCAAACAGAGAAAGAGACAAATGGACAGGAGATGATGGAGGTTCATTGAGATGAAGCTTGGTGTCCATTAGAAGAGACGTATTCAAACGAGCTACTCACCAGACCAGCTGTTCGACCCTAGATGAACACGCTTCCCCAAGGACCCATGCAGTCCAAATCCTCTCCCCTTCTGTACACACCTCCATCTCCATAGCATAGAACGTGTTGATGCCCGGTGAAGCGATGCACGTCAAGTAAAGATCATGTTCGAGCCGGGGTGCTATGTCGCGTTGGTGAGCAGGAGCACTATGACTCTTCCACACCTCCGTCACGCTGCAACAGTGATATGCAGTCAGAAAAGGCTTTCAACTATTTCTTTGATCGATACGGCAGACTTGACGAGATGAGTGGTGGGGGCTTGAATTAGCTGTTCGTGCGTGAGTGGTTACCAACTTCGGAAAGCTACCCACCAGTAGGAAGTCCCTGCATTTCCCCGACCTTCGAACTCCTGATCGAAGAGATTCCCTCTATGGCCGATGTGTATCCCAAACTGAGTCAAGAGACGGGCGTAGATCCGTTTCAATCATATCCAGCGTCCATTACTAAATGATGTCTGTGCCTATCTGCATTCATCAGGAAGCACCGGATCACCCAAACCGATCCCCCAAACCAATCGAATTGTCATTGAGACTGCTCGTTTGTCTTGTCTCTCAGGATATTGTTATTTAGAAGAGCTAACAAAAGTTCACAGGCTTGGGGCGTGAACTTGTCGAACATGAACCCCGTAATACCATCGTTTTATTCTTTCGGATGGACTGCGAACCTTGTGATTCCGTTATATAACGGTACCTCGGTCGCCATCTACCCACCTACTGTGACACCAGAAGCACCTATGCCTGTCATGCCGTCTCCCAGTGATGTTATCCAGCACGCCAGACTCAACAACGTGAACTGTCTCGTTGCAGTGCCTTCCTACCTTCAAGCGTGGGCGATGTCACCGGATACCATCGATTATCTGAAAACCATGGAAGGTATCGTGAGTTCAGATCTTCCTGCTGTCGGCGGCGGTTTTGTTTAAACATACCCTTTAGATCTTTGGAGGAGTTTTAGGTCCAGCATTTGGCAACCGGCTTGCTGATGCTGGCGTTCTCCTCTGCCAGGTATACGCCACTACAGAGGCTGTTTCCTTGACACGCTTGTTGCGTCAACGAGGTGATGAGAAGGACTGGCAATACGTTCGATTCCAGGACAGGGTAAAACTTCGGTGGGCCCATCAAGGTGACGGTACCTTCGAATGCCAAGTCTTGGTGAGTGTTGGTGACTGGTTACGACATACCTATAATGACGTGTATATTTAAACATGCATCTTTCGTTGAGAATTTGCCCGACGTGAAAGGCTATGCAACTTCGAATCTGTTTCAACCACATCCAACTAAATCGGAGTTGTGGAAACTGTGAGCGATGCCTTCACCATGTCTGGATAGCATCCGTGCTGATACTGTCCCCAAGTCTTGGTCGCATGGACGATGTTATTGTCCACTCGTCGGGGAAAAGACTGCTCCTGCACCAATAGGAGCCGTCGTCGTGAGCAGTCCACTGTGAAAATTTCTTCATGTTGTTTGGATTCCCTCCATGCTAGTTTCCTCAGAACGAACTTTGTAGCGTCCAAGAAACAGTCATGTTTGGCCGGACGCATGACCAAGTGGGGATCCTAATCGAACCCGCCCCTTGTCATGACATCGACGTTATAGACGATGTACAACTCGCAACGCTGCGGAACGATGTTTGGTCTGTCATGTCCACCTCGTAGTATTTTTTATCGTGTTAACATTATGTAGCCATTAAGCTTTTGGAGTTCTTCCGACATGTGAAGGAAGCGGATGAAGAGTTAGAGACAGAGAGCGATGATCATGTCACGCGCGGGCCTGGGGATATATTTATGACTAGTAATCAGACGACTGGAAAGTTACGGCAGTTCGAGGCGGCTGATGGTATGCTCTGGGTTGAATATTGGCGTGAGAAAGGGTTTTTGAATTGAGGAATGGTGCACATTAGCAGCAGAAAGAGAATCGGACAGTCAATCTGTACTTTTAATACGGTACTCTTCATTTGCACCGTCGTTTTCAGCAGGTAGTAACCTCTGTACTGGGATAAATGTCATAACCATACGCCTGCTGAAGTCCTCATTGGTTGGGCTTAGGATTGGATGATCTGTAGATCCTCGGCAAGTCTTGTCCAAAGAATGTAAGGTCTCGACAGGAACCTGGGTTTGTGCATCATTAATCCTGCAAAGCTTCAATCTCGAGGGTGCTTTTCTCGAGGTAAGCGTCGTACGAATCTTGGTATGTGGCTGTACTAGGCATAAGCAAAAAGGACAAAAAAATGGTCGATCGAAGTATCTACCAGGGGTCCGCGCCAATACTCGGTATCGAGCAATGATTTCGCGATTATGGGTAATTGCGGCCAGTTGTGCGTGTTTAATCGTACCTATGAATTTCATTCCTCGGCCGGTTGCTTTGGAGGAGGAAAGGAGGACCCACCAGACACATGAATTACATTCGGGATATATCTCCTTCCTTCGATAGAAGTAAGAAGCGTAACAGAACCCCAGGCAACTTTGTGTTGATCCCGTGCGACACGTATGATACATATGTTCGTCGTAGGTGAATGATATTTTACTGAACCAAACACTTCAGCCAGAACGAAAAGTAGCTTAATTCAAAAGTGCAGCGGGACGTACCATTCAAAGAATGCCCGACGGCTCCCCACCCTGCATCTCCAAAATTGTGCAACACACTATCTTTGAGAGCGGCCCAGATCTGTTTACCGTCGATATGGATGCCAACATTTTGTTTGTCGTATCCAGCAGGTCCTTCGGCTGGAACTGGTATAAATTCAACTAAAATCCATCGATTCTGGAGGTAGTCTGAATGGGTTAGCAACCTGATTCCTGAAGTTTCAAATAAGCGTACCTTCAACCGCACCATCTTCAACAGATTTAAATTTAAAGCACGCCCAGCTCAACCTGACAAGTCAGGTGACCTTTCAAAAATGGAAATGCTGACAAACCTGGTTGAGTTTCGCAAACAGAACATTTTCTTCAACGCGCCTTCACGGAAAACGACAGCTGTGACTTGTCAACGACGCACGATGCATGCCCGACCTCCCCGTCCAAATGGGATATGGGGAGGTTATTTGGGGTTCAGACAGCCCAGGGAGGTACTGGGAGGCCAAGATAGCGGGGTACCTGTGAGGTAAGCACGCCAAACGCCGCCACCTGTCTACTAACCACCCCAGCACCCCTCGACACAGGAAATGCCCAACACAAACAATGGACGAACAGGACCAGGAAGATGACAACGACGATGGGGCTAACGCAAGCTACGATGGCACCGACAGGCACCACCAACACACCAACACGATGCCGAAAACGATGGGGCCGGGGATGAGAGGCACCAACGGCGAACGAACAGGACTAGGAGGAGGACAACAACACCAACGACCACAGCGCAGGCAGGATCGGCAGCACAACTGGCGAAGAGGGGACCACAAGGTCAACGAGACCCACGACGACAAAGAAGGGGACAGCAGGGACAACGATGGCAACGACGAAACACGATGCCAGGACAAGAGGCATGACGGACGGGCACAAGGACACTGAGGAGGACGAAGACCAAAACAAGGACCAGGTCCAGGTCCAGGACTAGGACGATGAGGACGAGATGGGGATGACAACAGCAGGGATGACGGGAATGACAGGAATGAAGGCAACGGCGGGGACAAACAGCAAACAGCAGGGAGCGAGAGCGACAGGAACGAGAACTGCAAGGACGATGGCACAGACAGCGAGAACAGCGAGGAAAGGGAAGACCAGCACCACACAACAAGGGGGTGAGATAGGCGAGCACGACCCAAGAAGGCTGATGATGGGGACAGGAATGATGACGGGCCACCGACGACGACCAAGGGCCAGCAGGGGACGGGGAAGGGATGAGCGAGGACGAGGACGACGAAAGGACAGGCCCCCGCGGCTGGGAGGGGGTGGGCAAAATGCGCGTGCGTGCCGCACCTGTCTCCTTGCTGGAGAGCGAGGCGGTGGTTTTGTCATGTTTAGCAGCCGTCTTTACCGTAGGGCATTTTCTTATTTTTTGTATACCTGTTGCTCGAGCGACGGTGATTTATTTTGTTGTTACTTGTCATTGTAAATAGTTAATAAATAACATTGATTATATACATTATTATCATTATCATTGTGAAAGGGGGTGCTGCAACACGTCTGCTGCGTGCTCAAGGTGAAAGCCTTTAGCGGGAAACAGAAGTCCCTCCGCGCCATTCCAAGTCCTCGATCATGTGATCAGCCCCACTATTCGCATCGATCCCTTTCAACAACCTCCTAATATCATGTTCCGTGTCACGGTGCTAGTGGCTAGCAGATGCTGGGTCATAGACAGTTTTACTGGGATTAGGAGGTCCCTGTGTTGCTTTCGTTCACCCACCATCTCTCGTTCACAAGCAACACAGGTAAGCGCTCCACGCTCTACAACGGATTCAGCTTATTACAATTTCAGCAGTTGATATTATTCAAGGCTTCGCCTTCAACAATATATATCAACTTCTCACATTGTATGAGTTTTCACCATTTCTTACAAAATCATTTTCAACTAGGCTTTCACTTCACAGGATTCACTGGAACTCTTATTAGCAGTTGCTATCTCGCCCAGTTGAATCCTAATGGGCAGCGCTACATGTTTTTTCCTATCTGAATTGGTTTTTCACACGGTTTCATCCAGATTCATCGAATAGTCTGTCGACTATTGATTTTCGTGGCACACCCTCCTCTCCCATTTCTTTTTTTGTTATTTGTGGTTGAGTCCTTGTAGGCATTCGGTTATGTAACTTAGCAAGTAGTATCATTTCTTTACTCTGTAACTGTAGCATGTCTGCTTCTTCGCTTATCTATTTTGGACTATATACATTATTATCATTATCATTGTGAAAGGGGGTGCTGCAACAACAAACATCAGGTCTCATTGGATTTGCACTTGCACCAACTTATTTTCACATCATGTGATTGTGGAGGTCACCTGACTTGTCAGGGGTTTTGAGCAAGGTGTGCTCAGATTTACACCCAGGAGTCCCACCTTACCTAACATACTAGTTGATGTGATGAGATCAGTGTTTGTTAACTGATCTGTAATGATTATCATTGATCTGCTTACCCTTAAAAAGCACCCGTGAAGATTGTTCCCTTAAACATTCTAGATAGTGTCAGCCTGCCTCTGCCAACCTCCCACCCATCATCCTGAGATCATAGTGCCATCAATTTCTTTCCCACACCTTATCAACAACATTTCGATGCCTCCTGCCCATCATACCGACATCACACTGGCATCAAATGCTTCCCACAGCTTGTCAGGGACTGTTCCACTATTATACCTGCTCCCCATGTTCTTTCCCGCTGTCCCTGCTGCCTGTTCTTGTTTGGTTCTGCCTTCCACCCTTCCTGTGCTCCCCTCCCTGCTTTCTCCTTGTTTGGTTCCCTCTGCCCATCCTTGCCTGCTGTCATACTCACATCCCATGCCCTTCCTGCATACCTCCCTACCTGTAAGGGCAACCTCAAAGCCTCACTTAATAGTGAGCTAACAGAGGGGAATCCAAAGTTAACATTATACTACATAATTGTCAAGACCCGATTCACCTGATTGGATTCCCAATAATTCCTGAACTCTTTTCTGATTCCTTTCCAACCTTGTCTGTCAGCATCCCAGCCACAGCATCTTTTAGTCATCAGACAAGTCATTGATAGGTCCATTGGGTGCATTAGGGTCTGGAGAAGGGTTTCAAATGTATTGACACCATGAATTCAGTTTCAAACTCATTTCGTACTATTTTGAACACTTTCAAATGATTTTGAATGACTTCACAACACTTCAAACACCTTTGAACAACTTCACACTACTTCAAATGATGTTGGCCACCATATAGCTGTTTTGAAACCTTTCGACTTACATGGCACATCCAGAATGAACCATTGCATTGTATATCGAGCACTACCAGGCACGAGTAAAGATGATAAAGGATTTAGAATGCGATAAATGTAGTTTTGTGTTTCGGTGATATATTGAAGCAATAAGATAAGTATTTTTACTATACTGGGACAATGTATGTCTCAATGAACTCCTTTATTGTTGTGTATATTGCCTCATGTTTTCCACATGTTATATTTCCTTTTTAGTACTATGCCTTCAAAATGTATATAGACTTGTACTAGTTACTTGGTAGAAGAAAAGAAGGAACAGAGAAGAAGTTACCCTCTCTACTATCATCTGATTTAAGAGCCATTCTCTTGAGTCCAAGTCTTGCTTGTATCTCTAAGTTCTGCAAAATATTGTGTACTTCTTCAAACTTTCGTATTCATCTCTTGACTTATTGCATATCGCCTATCATCTCTAGAAAAATGCTTCCCACTCACTATATCCATTCCTCAATATACCTCGACACCAGTCTGACTCTTTTGAAACTCCTTGAACCACTTTGAACCACTTTGACCTTCCTTGAAACTACTTCGACCTTCCTCAAAACTACTTTGACCTTCCTCAAAACTACTTTGACCTTCCTCAAAACTACTTCAAACATTTTTCAAACCTTTTTGTATGCCTCTAAAGACTATTTGCAACACACCTCATCATTTCACATTACTCACTACAACTTTTGGATATCAGCGGTGATATTTAGTACCAACTCGCACCCTTCCTCTAGCCTGTGTTATACTTCTTAGACCTTTTAACAGGTTTTTGTTAGGTTTCCAGGTCAAGCATTATCATCATCATGTGCCTTAGTAATCATTTGCTTACTCACTTTATTCCTAATACAGTCTTACCACATGTGCCAAAGCTCATGGTAGAGGTTGACCACTTCAGCAGGCCTCATTGGCAATGTTATGCACAGAATCAGCTGGTAAAACTAATAGGCCAGTGTCTTCAATTCCAGATTACAGAGCCAAAAATGGTCTAGAACCTGCATGGTGAAAAGAGTGCATATTTTGGTGAAGCTGGTTGGAAGCAAGTTACTGGTTACTAGGTCCAAGGGAATTTGGTGTTCTCACTGACACTGGCAGGTAACCATTGTTAAATGATGTATTCCATTTGTATGCACCACACAGATATAGCTGTTGTTCAAGGCATTAGTGGTCGGCAGTGCAGTGGTCAGCTCAAAATCAGCAGTTGCTAGTATGGTTGTTGCCTGGGCATTGGTCCTCATGCATCATTCAGGCAAATATGGCTGAAACCTATGGATGTCTTCATCAGCATGTTCAACTTCATGTTCATCATCACCATCAAAGAAGTCTTGAAAGCTGTCATTGACATTATTATTGCCCTTTTCTTGATGCCAAAGGACATCAAGGTGATCAAAAAAAGCTGTATCAGTCCCAGTATCATCGTCTGCTGTACTCTCTGTCATTCCCGATGCCAACTCATGATGTTGAGCCATTGCCATTGCCAAGCAATAATTGGCTAACTCTGCCTCAGCTTTATCCTTCATCTCTTCAAATGTCTCCAGATATTTCATTTGAAAGTTAATAGCATTGCAAATCGACTGATCTGTCTGGTGCTGGACCAAAAGGTACATGCCAACCTCCCATAGCTCAGCATGGTGGAAGTGCATGCCAGTCTGGCATTCAATGCAATGGAAGAAATTCTGCCTGTGTGTTATGCACATACATGTCCACCAAAGTGTGCTTCCTAGTAAATGATCAACACATCTCCAAATTGCCTGTTTATTCAGTTGATAGTGGTTGAAAACTTGTTTGTTGATGGACCATGCCTGCTGAGCCAGGGATGCTTGCAGAAATTTATCCACTTGTCCCACAAACTGCAATACATAGTCCTTCTGTCTCTATCAGTTGTATATGACCCTCAATAAGTCAATCTGTGTCAGAAACTGACCATTCTGGAGCAAGACCTGGATTGTCATGGATACCAGCTAAACTCAATTCACCATGTTCTTCTGTAACCACAGGCAAGGGAACCTTGATATGCTTTGTTTTTGGTCCATGTCTCATGTTGACCTCAACTTCTACATGTGTAACAGTATCAACTGCATCATCATGGTCCTCATGCAGAGGGGCATTTTTCTTTGATCTCCTCTTTCTCTTGTAAGGAGCTCTTGTTAGGCTCATGATGATTGGGGGAAATTGATTGTGGTGATGGACTATTTATTTGTACTATTGACCTTCTGTGATCCTCATGTTATCCTTGTGCCAATAATATGTTATGCCTGATGATGACAAGAATCATTCTTTCCTCCACATCAATTCCCCTCCAATACTGCCTGAGCCATCAGAGAACCTGGGTGTGAGACAGTATCGCAAGGGGAGATATATGGTCAAAGAGTGGAGGATCATCCAGCCTTATAGAGATGCATTCTGATCACACGAATCCAAAGCTGCCTGGTTACAAATACTCAAGTGTGACATTCTCCCTGTCATATTCAATTACTGGGTGTCAATTGAGAGGGCCCCAATGGATGAGGAGGAGAGTTACCTATGTGCCAAGGTGAACCATCAACTTGAAGCATGTGAAAGTTCTATCTTTGATCACATCACCAGGAACTAACAACCTGGCTTTTGAACAACTGGCAAATGACGAAGGGCTACTCGTGCAAATCAAACAACTTCAAAGTGAAGTGATCAGAAGCCATTTGGGCATTATATGAGGATTGAGTTTTGAAATAGATTGGAAACCTGCTAGGTATTTAGAATGCCACCACAAGTACACCTGGACAGTTCCAGATGCAACTGCCAGCCATCAAGAGTATTTTCAACAACATGACTGCAGAGGAAGAGGTAATCCTTGAGATTGACCAGGATAAAATGATGCAGGAAGGTTTTAATGCTGTTGCCACTGCTGATGCCAATAGTGACTGACATCCCACAGACTAGCAGAGAAAAACCTGTGTATGGGAAAGAGCAGATGCATTGAGACGAACATAGGCAGCCAGCTGGGAAAGGTCAATGCAACCCTCAGCCCCATTGGCATATTCCTGAGGGTTGCAGACTATTTTTTTGAGTCCACAGAATCTAGCATGGATTCAGAGACTGCAGCTGCGTGGGCTTTCATGGCTTTGGACTTGATGCAATTGCCAGCTAGATGTCCTTCTTCACCGCAATAGAGGCAAAGTCCTTCCTTCATCTTGTGCTCCCATTCTTTTCTGGTTAGTTTGCCATTGTTCCCCAACTTGTCAGAGAAGGAGTCCTTCAGCTTGTTACTCTTGGATTTGGAGGAGGCACCAGTTGAGGGTTGATTACTGCGATTAGAGTTGGACGGGTTTTGGGGCTTGGACTGATTATTAGAGTTAGAGCTGGAATTGGAATTGGAGTTTGGGGAACCCTTGGAGTCCTTCTTCCCAGGGTTTCTGGGAGTTCTGGAGGTCTTAACATTGAGATGATTCTCTTCTTTCTGCATACAGTAAATGATGTCATCATCTTGGGTCTTGAGCCCCAAGGCTGCCAGAGTGTCGGGCTTTCCACTCTGCAAAACTTCCATGTGGAGACGGAGTGGAAGTCCATGGAATTACCAGTTGCAAAGAGCAGCTTTATTTCAATCGACCTAGGAGGCTAGTTCCCAAAAGCCCACATTGTATTTGACTATACAGTCTCCTTTCTTCATAGTGAGCTTGGAGAGAGCCTTCTTGGCATCCCCCAAAGGATCATGAGGGCCAAAATTACTCTCTAGCTCCCCAAGGAATTCCTCAAAGTTCCACATCCAGTGGGCAGAATCCGTTGGGTCATTGAGGCTGGGTTTAAACCAGCTGAATGCTGATCCCTTTAAATAAAAGATGATGAACAAGATCTTCCTTTCATCAGAAGCAAAGATGTGAGGGCAATCTCAGAAATGGAGGTTGCATGTGACTAGGAAGTTCCAAAGTTTCTGGAAATTGGAACTGTTAAGTATGTTGGATTTCCTGACCTTGATTTTCTCGGGCTTCAGGGCTTGGTTCTGGTGGAGAGTGCAAAGACTGTCTGAAAGGTCGAACTGGAACAGGGCATCAACAAATCTGTTGTCTGGATCTGGGTCTCCATTTAAAGGAGGTTGATCTCCAGGGTCATCAGGATCAGAGTCATCCCCAGGGCCATCAGGTCCACTAGGGTCATCAGGTCCACCAGAAAGTCCATTTTCTTTGCCTGTAGCTTCCTTGTCGGTAGGGTTGAGTTTCCTGTCATCCCCCATGTAGCTGAGTGGAGTCAGAATGTGAGGGGGTTCTGAAGGCAAGTGCATAGACATGGTGTTGGTGCTAGCAGATAGTGCACCTGAGCCAACTTGTCAAAATATGTTTGATGGCTGGACTGAGGCACCAAAAGTAGAAGTAGGTCTTGGAGCTGGGAGTACTGATTGTTGGATAGCTGATAAGCCTGGAAGAGTGCCTGTGCAGCAGGAGTTTCTTGTTGTCTGCTGAGAATGTGATTCTGTGTGGGACATAGAATAAGGTTCACAATGGTGTAGGTTGATGAGAGAAGTGTGAGTTTGGAAATACTGTCAAGACCTGACTCACCCAATCAGATTCCTGATCTTTCCCAAACTCTTTTCCAATTCCTTTCTGACCTTGTCCATCGGCATTCTGGCTGCAGCACCTTCTAGTCATCAGACAAGCCATCACATGTCTTAGTAATCAATTGCTTACTCATTTTATTCCTAATACAGTCTTACCAATTCTGGTCATGGACACTTACCAAGACCCATTAGTAAACTTCCACATTACCCATTATTCTTCCAGCCCTCGTTATTTAAATGCCTGTAGCTTAGCCTTAGTCTCTAGTTTGCAAATTACTTGTACTTGTGCATTACATTGTCTATTGATTTGTATCTTGCCTTGGTATCATTCTTGCCTAATATCAACCCTTTAATCATCCTTGACTCATTCCTGAACTAAACCTTTAATCTTTTGACTCCTTTTGACTTTAATCACTTTATAACCTCTGCTTCATTCTATATTCACCCTCCATCCAGAAACCTACTGGACATCTGCCCTCCTTCCACCTGAAATTGGACAACTGATGAGGAGAAGGGCACAACTTCTTATAAGTTGAAGCCAAGTCCTCTCTGGCCCCTTTTCACCTGGCACACTATAGCACAGTGGATCTTGCCTGGAACTCCTGAACACCTCTGACCACCAATGACCAGGTCCGACTGGAAGTCCAGTGTATTCCTGACCAGATCCTAACCTTGGTAGTAGTGATCTTGAATCTTGACAGTATTTGCAAACTCACACTTCTCTCATCAACCCATACCATTCTGAATCTTATTCTATATCATGCACAGAATCACAATCTCAGCAGACAACAAGAAACTCCTGTTGTGTAGGCACTCTTTCAGGCTTATCAGCTGTATGGCAATCAGTACTCCCAGCTCCAAGACCTACTTCTACTTTTGGTGCCTCAGTCTGACCATCAAACATATTCCAATGAGTCAGCTCTGGTGCACCATCCATTAGCACCAATGTCATGTCTATGCACTTGCCTTTGGAACCCCCTTGACTCCACTCGACTACTTAGGGAATGACAGGCAACCCAACTCTACTGACAAGGAAGCTACATGCAAAGAGGATGGACTTCCTGGTGGACCTGATGGCCCTGGGGATGACTCCGATCCTGATGACCCTGGAGATCAACCTCCTTTAGGTGGAAACCCAGATCCAGACAACAGATTTGTTGATGCCCTGTTCCAGTTCGACCTTTCAGACAGTCTTTGCACTCTCTGCCAGAACCAAGCCCCAAAGCCTGAGAAGATCAAGGTCAGGGAACCCAACACATTTGACAGTTCCAACCCCCAGAAACTTTGGAATTTCCTAGTCACATGCAACCTCCATTTCTGAGATCGCCCTCACATCTTTGCTTCTGATGAAAAGAAGATCTTGTTCATCATCTTTTATCTAAAGGCATTAGCATTCAGCTGGTTTGAACCCAGCCTCAATGACCTGACAGATTCTGCCCACTGGATGTGGAACTTTGAGGTATTCTTCAGGGATCTAGAGAGCAATTTTGGCCCTCATGATCCTTTGGGGGATGCCAAGAAGGCTCTTTCCAAGCTCACTATGAAGAAAGGAGGCCATATAGTCAAGTATAATGTGGATTTTTGGGAACTAGTTTCCTGGGTCGATTAAAATGAAGCTGCTCTTCATGACCGGTACTTCTACAGACTTCTGCTCCATCTCTGCATAGAGTTTTTGCAGGGCAGAAAGCCCAACACCCTTGCAGCCTTGTGGCTCAAGGCCCAAGACACTGACAATATTTACTGGATGCAGGAAAAAGAGAATCACCTCGATGCCAAGACCTCTAGAACTTTTGGAAACTCTGGGAAGAAGGACTCCAAGGGTTCTCCAAACTCCAATTCCAATTCTGGCTCTAGCTCTAATAATCAGTACAAACCCCTGAATCTGTCCAACTCTAATCACAGTAATCAACCCTTGACTGGTGCCTCCTCCAGATCTAAGAGTAACAAGCCAAAGGACTCCATCTCTGATAAGTTGGGGAAGAATGGCAAACTAACTGGAGAAGAACAGGAGTGTTGGATGAAGGAAGGTCTTTGTTTCTATTGTAGTGAAGAAGGACACCTAGCTGGCAATTGCAGCAAGTCCAAAGCTGTGAAAGCCTATGCAGCCACAGTCTCTGAATCCATGCTGGATTCTATGGACTCAGAAAAATAGTTTGCAACCCTCAGAAATATGTCAATGGGGCTGAGGGTTGCATTGACCTTTTCCAGCTGGCTGCCTATATTCATCTCAATGCTCCGCTCTTTTCAACCCTGATTCCCTGACCATCCTTCTCTCTGTTTCTGACAACTCTGTACCAACCCAAACCCTTATCGACTCTGGCTCATCCTACTGTTTCCTCGACTCCATGTTCATGCTGGAAAATCTTTTCAGCATGGAAACAATTTTGCTGATCAGACTCCGACTGTTCGATGGAACTTGCAACTCCATCATTACACAAGTTGCAAAACTCCTAGTCACTTTTCCATCTGGTGAAGTGTTCAATCTGACATTTTATGTAACCCTGCTTGACTCTTCCTGTTCTGCAGTCCTTGGACACAACTGGCTGAAGCAATACAATCCATTGATTGACTGGTCTTCCAGCCAAATAACTTTCCACTCTGCAGATCATAGAGGTCCAGCACCCCTGATGTCTTCCAATCCTCTGACTTCTGAGTCACCTCCAAACCTTCCAGCAAATACCTGTGCACCTCCTGCAGTTTTATTCATCAATGCTGCTGCATGCATGTGTGCTAGCAAACCTCCTTGGACCATTGCCTTTCAGATAATCTTTTCCCTGGAAGGCCTCACAGCCAAATCCTTGGCTGTGACTGGAAATCTGGTGGACCTTTCAGATATCCCTGAAGAATATCATGAGTTCACCAATGTCTTCAACAAACAGAAGGTGGACACTTTTCCTCCACACTGCCCTTATGACCTGAAGATAGAGACAGAAGATAATGCACCCCCACCTCCAGGCCATGTGTACTCCCTCTCCCCATCCGATGATTGGTCCACTGCATGCTATAAGGTCTGGAGAGGGTTTCAAATCGTATTGACACATTATGACAGATACTCTGAACCACTATGAATGCCATGAAATTGACTTCAAAAACTTTTCAAACATTTTCGAACTATTTCGCACTACTTCGAACTATTTCACGACATTTCAAATGCTTTTGCAGCACTTCAAATGACATCGGCTGCCATATACCTATCTTAACACCCTTTCGATACATGCTGCACATCTGGAATAAACCAATTCACTGCATATCGAGCACTACTGGATACAAGGAGAGACAACAAAGAGATTTAGAATGCAATAATAGCATTTAGATGTTTCAATGATATATTGAAGCAAAAGATAAGTACTTTTAGTATATGGGAACACTGTACATGTCAATTATTTATCATTTCTCATTTGTTTTATGATCTACAAAGTCCTCATTGTTGGATATATTGCCTCATGTTTTACACATGTTTTATTTCCCCTTTTAGTACTATCTCTTCAATTTGTATATAGACTTGTATTAGTTACTTAGAACAACAG
Source organism: Tricholoma bakamatsutake (assembly GCA_029959215.1). NCBI lineage: Eukaryota > Fungi > Basidiomycota > Agaricomycetes > Agaricales > Tricholomataceae > Tricholoma > Tricholoma bakamatsutake. Next base: position 12,223,740 of record CP114857.1, on the reverse strand, counting down.
CAAAGCAATGGGGAACAGAGAATAAGTTACCCTCTCCACTATTGTCAGATTTAAGAGCCATTCTCTTGAGTCTTATCTTCAATCATATCCCTAAGTTCTGCAAAATATTGTGAACTTCTTCGAACTATCGTATTTGCTCCTTGTTTTATCACAAATCACCTCTCACCTCTTGACAAACACTTTTTATTTGTTATATTCGCTTCTCGACATACCTTGACATTAGTCTGACATCTATGAACTTCTTTGAACTCACTTTGAACTTCTTTGAACTCACTTTAAACTTCTTTGAACTCACTTTGAACTTCTTTGAACTCACTTTAAACTTCTTTGAACCCCTTTGAACCTTTTTCAAACTATTTCACATGTCTTCGAACTTATTTTGAACTCTTTCAAACATCTTCGTATGCCTTTAAACAGTATTCACAATGTGCCCCATCATTTCATGTCACTCACTACAGCTTTTGGGTATCAGCAGTGATATTTAATACCAACTTGCACCCTTCCTCTAGCCTGTGTTATACTTCCTAAGCCTTTTAACAGGTTTTTGTTAGGTTTCCAGATTGAGTATCATCACCGGCCTCACCAATGTGCCCATGGCCTTCCAGCACCTCATGAATGACATCTTCAGTGACATGCTCGATGTATGTGTCATCATCTACCTCGACAATATCCTTATTTTTTCTGATGACATGTCAAAACACAAGGCTCACATTAAAGAAGTCCTCCAGAGACTCTGAAAATATGGACTCTATGCCTCTCCACAAAAATGTGAGTTCCACAAAAATACAGTTGAATATCTTGGGTTCATCTTGTCACTGGATGGACTCCAGATGTCCAAAGACAAAGTAAAGACCATCCTACACTGGCTGGTACCCCGAAAAGTCAAGGATATCCAGTCTTTCCTTGGATTCTGCAACCTTTACTGCAGGTTCATTCATGGCTACTCCAACATTGTCATTCCCCTTCCCTGCTTGATGCAGAAGAACTTCTCCTGGGAGTTCAACATGAAGTGCCAAGAAGCCTTTGACAGACTTAAGAATGAATTCACCCACGCTCCAGTCCTCTCTTAGTGGGTACCAGATTCCCACCTAGTCCTTGAAATGGATGCCTCTGACTATGCCCTAGCAGCAATCCTTTTTGCTCACACCCCTGATGGCAACATTCACTCTATTGCCTTCCACTCCTGCTCCTTCAATTCTGCTGAGCTAAACTACAACACCCATGACAAAGAACTTCTGGCCATCCTCGAGGCATTCAAACATTGGCAACATTATCTGGAGGGCTCCAAAAACCCAATCGATGTGGTCACTGATCACAAAAACCTGGAGTACTTCAGCACCACCAAGCTCCTTACTCACTGCTAAGTTAGATGGTCCAAGTACCTTTCACAGTTCAACTTAGTCATCTGTTTCCACCCTGGTAAACTGGGGGCAAAACCTGATGTGCCCACTAGATGTTGGGACATCTACCACACAGGGGGAAATAGTGACTTTATCTCGGCAAACCTGAGCAATTTCTGACCCATCTTCACCCAAGATCAGCTCACCTCATCACTTTGAGCCACATACTTTGCCACCCCAGTCATCTGACAAGCAGTCCTTATGCATGTTGAGAAGCTCCACAATGACATCTAATCCTTCCTTACTCTTGACCCCATCTGATCCACCCATCTTCTGACCCCCTCCACTCCTGATTAGACTGTAGACAACAGTGGACTCCTCTGCCATTTTGACTGAATTTATATCCTGGACATAGTGGATCTCTACCTCAAGGTCCTGCAGTACAAGCACGATTATATCCTTTCTGGTCATTTCAAACAAAACAAAACCCCACAACTTGTCTGACATGATTACATTTGGCCCAACCTTCAGACCTTCATTCAAGACTTCTGCAAATCATGCACTATGTGCAAACACTCCAAGTCACCCTGACACAAACCCTATGGGTTCCTGAAACAACTCCCAGTCCTGGAATGCCCCTGTGACTCAATCTCAATGGACTTCATTGAACAGCTACCAGACTCTGATGGCCACACCACCATCCTGGTCATTGTAGACTGACTCTCCAAACAAGGCATCTTCATTCCCACAGTCAACAAAATCACAGCCCAAGAACTTGCCAACTTGTTCATCATGCATGTCTTCTCCAAGCATGGAGTTCCATCACATGTCACTTGCAACCAGGGATCTGAGTTCATCTCCCATTTTTCCGGTCTCTCAGTCAAGCCCTGAACATGAAGATTCACTTCACTTTGGGTTATCACCTGGAAGGTGATGGACAAACCAAATGCCTTAATCAAACCCTTGAACAATACCTCCAGATCTTCTGCAATTACCAGCAGGACAACTGCTTTCAGCTGTTGCCCTTAGGGGAATTCATTTACAACAATGCTCCATTGGCTTCCACTGGAATTTCACCCTTCTTTGCCAATAAGGGGTATCACCCAAACATCACCATCTTTACTGAATGTGAGCTAGTTTCTCAGCATGCTCATAACTTCGTGGTGGACCTCAACGGACTCCACCAGGAACTCTGGAAACAACTCTCCAAAGCACAGAAGCATTATCAAGGTCCAGCGGACAAGCGCCAGATTCCCACTCCCAACTTCAATATTGGGGACTATGCCTATGTCAAAGAAGAACACCTACATACTACTCGACCTTCCAAGAAACTCTCAAAGAAATACTATGGTCCTTTTGAAATCATTGTCTGCCTGGGCACCCACTCAGTTACCCTCTGGCTTCTGGACCATCTCCAGGCAGTTCATCCTGTGTTCCACATCTCACAGCTGGAAGAAGACACTCTGAACACCATTTCTAATCACACTCAGCCTCCACCTGCTCTGGTCATTATTGACGATGAACTTGAATATGAGATTGTGGAGATCCTGGACTCAAAGATCAATTACCACTGCAGTTGCAAGTTACTCTACTTTGTCTGTTGGGAGGGTTACCAGGGGACTGATGAAGAAAACTCTTGGCTTCCTACCACAGAGCTGGATCACACTCAGGAGTTGCTTGCAGTTTTCCACACCCACTATCTGGGCAAACCCAGACAAACCTGGACTACTTCAAACTTAAATCACTCAGTGAATGGCAGTACAGGGCATGTTTGATTCCAAGAAAAAAAATAAGAAAAAACTAAACAAAATATTTTTGGCAGGCTCCAAGTGAACCCCTACACTTCCCGTTGTCCCCTTCCATGCGCTCCACCTGGATGACTCCTGCCGCCTCCTCAGCTAGCCCCACTAGCTCTGCCTCCACCTCTCCCTCACTCCAGCTTCCCTCTTCTCCTTCCTTGTCCCCCTTGTCCCCCTCCACTTCCCTTGCCCAAGCCCAATCCAGATCATACAGATTCCAGATGTCCTCATGCATGAGCTGGAGCTCCCACATCTCTTGCCTCAGCCCTTTGACAGCTGATGTCAGCTCCCTCAGGAGCTCCACTGTCTTACCTCCTGCCTTCTCTGTCAGGGCCTCCTGCCTCTCCCATGCCACCTCCTTGCACTTGTGCTTGGCCCTGGTGCAGGGCTCGCACACCCAATCCTGGGCACCCATCCAGAAGCATGCGAGGTGCTGCTGAGAACATCTAGAAGGGTCATCAGCATTGGACTTGGCATCAGTGTCATGTCACTTATCTTTTGCAGGGTCACATGGCCTCCACCTGCATTACTTCCTCGGACTCCATGTCTGCCTGCCCCTTCCCCTTTGCCCTCTTGGTGGGTGACTCACTCCCCTCCACCTCTTCCTCCCCTTCTCCTGCCTTCCTCTTGGCTGCTCGCTTCACGACTGCCACCCCCTTCTGTTCATCCTCAGCCTTTCACACTGCCTCTGCCTGTCACACCTCCTCTGCCCAAAGAGGTCAACTGCAACTGACAGTCCGGTTGCATATGATTGGGTTCAGTTGGGTTGCAGTCATATTTTTGGTCCACCCAACTGGACCTTTAAACACTAAGTAAAGTAAAGTGAAGCTGAGCACAGAGTAGCACAGCAACATTGGAGGTAGCTGAGTTGCTCATCACATTGATGTATGTTGATGTGTGCCATTGTGCTGAGCATGATCTCTCTTATCAGTTCATTACCTATTTCTTACATGAGATCTATGGACACATTGAGTGGGCTAGGGCTACCTTACAGTGTTGGGAGTCAATGATATTGAAAGGATATATTCATGGGTGAGGGAAATAAGCAGATTTACTACAGATTAGTGGATGTGACATAATGGGATCATGTTTACTAATATGTATGTGGCAGACTGTGAAAAGGTTAGGTGTATGATGCAACATGTCATTTACTGGAACCAAATAGTAATACAGTAAATATTGACTTGTGTATAATACCTGCTTCCACAAGCCTCCCTTTCCTCTGGGGTGTTGCCTGGTGTTGCTTCTCCAATAAATTATATGTTAAATAAATTATTTAGTACCCAAATCTAATATACATATAAGTAAATAAATGGTTTGTTGCACCCATCTGAGTGCCAAAACCACACACCTGTGATCTACCCCATGCCTATGAGTGCCTGCTCATAGGGTGGTTTGATAACTGTAACTAAGTATGTAATAAAATAAATGTGTTTTTTAAATGTAACCACTGATGAAACCCATAACCACTATGACCTGTGTGACTTGTGACCCATGGGTTGACAGGTATGGGTATGGAGAGGTATGCTCAAAAGTACCCATGGGATACTCATGCAAATCCCTAGCCCTGCACATGCACTGTATGGAGCTGTTCACTTAGGCACTGCTACTTTTGTGCAACCACCAATTTGAGCCAAAAAAAATAATTTCAGATATTATATTGATGGAAAAAACATACATAAAAAATTGAGTGAAGAATGGTATCAATTGTTGTGCAAAGTTATGTACATACCCCTCAAAAGCTTGAGTGAGTCAGTGAGATTATCTGGAATATGCCTATGTGATTTGTACTTTTTAGAGCTGAACTTTTTTACCTGTTTCTAAGCATCTGTTGTTCCTATACCTGTAAACATCCATCCATTGACACAATTAGTGTGCCCACCACTGGAGAGTTTGCAACTGCACAAACTTCAAGGCTTTTTGGCTTGTTCTCCTTCAAAGTGTCAAAAGTGTCAACAAAATTGTCAAGAAAATATTTCTTGATGGCTAATCAATGAAACTCAATCAAATTCAGCTCACAGTTTAGCAAAGGAATGCAGCAATGTTATTTTTGTAATATCCTTTAGCAAATTGATGGTGGTAATATTTGAATGACTGCTATGTACAAAAAAAAATTTAACTCCTGCCTTAAACCAGAAATGTACTACTGTTCACAGCCATAACTAGGCAAAAAGGAGTGTGTTTACTGAAGGAATAAGAACTAGAGCTTTTTTGGCTTGCTATAGAGCCCAACATGTCTGCACCCACCAATTTGGCCTATGCTTAAGAAATTTTCTCAATCAATTTTGAAGCTACAGAGAATCCATCTGTAGGATACATTCATATCACTGGAAAAAGTGTTTTTATGGAGTGAATAAGAAATCAGCCATCATTTGAAAGGCAAGGAACCATTGCACAAAAGTTGTGGTGCTCAACACAGCTCCATAGACAGACTATGTGAATGTGTTGAAGCAGACTCTACCTGTACTACAACCCTCAGTGCTTCCCTATGTGGTGGGTTGATATTTAGTCTTATAGCTAGGCTTAGTGAGGTAAAGAGCACTTTATTTTTTACCACAATACAGGTTCTTCTAATTAGTGACTTGCAAGGCTCAACCCAAAGCCCTGAATCCCAGGCTGCCAAGCCCCAGAAGCCTGACCTGAGTTGGGCCCAGCAGTGGGCTTGGTAGAGCTCATAGCTCAGCTCAGACTTTTTGAAGCCCAAGCTGAGCCCTAAAGCCATGGCTTTTTGCACATTTTTATATCATTATACTCCTGAGTGCTATTTAGTAGAATGCTGCTTGATATGATATCTGGGCATCCCTCACATGTGATATACTCCCTATCATGGCATCATCAGTCTCAAGTGAACATGCATTCTCATCTGCAGGGATCACCATCAGTAAATGATGTAATTGACTCAAACCAGATATTATTGAGGCTCTACAATTTCTTAAATGCATCTATCACCATGACCTCTTGTCTGTGAAGAGCCTACCACTGATCTCTAATTAGATGTAGAGGATTGTGACAAAGTTTAGCAGTATGCTATTGAGAGCAATGCAAGCCTGGTGGATGCAATGGATGGTGATCTGTGTGATGATGAGGGATTTGCAGATCATGATAATGATATATTTGTACAAGATGTTGTGTAGATGAACTGTATAGATATTTCAATGCAATTTATGGTTGCAAGCTTTGTCCTAGGCCCAAGCTGAGCCTGAACTGAGCCCAAACCCTCAACAGGGCTCAGCTCAGCTCCTCCCAAAGCCTGAGCCTGGTCAAGCTGAGCCCAAGCCTGGGCTTTTGAGCCAAGCTGGACCCTGCACATCACTACTCCTAATATAAGGTAGTCACATGCTCAGAAAATGTGTTCTCCACATGTATGCTCAGTAATGCACAGTATGCACATGTATGCAGCATGTCTCATCATCTGATTAGGTAATAATATGATCCATTCAGCAATGGAATGGCCAGAATGTCACCATTTTGGTCTGAAATGAGGGAAGATGATAACCTGGTCAACACATGAGGTTCTAAGAGAACCTTCTGATCAGACTTCTAGGCTTGGCTACTGGTGCCTTCTAAGAGTCCTACTCCACCCTCTGTTGATTTTGCATCATACATGAATCCTGGCAACAGAGCTATGTATTGAACCATTTGTTATGTCTTCAAGTTCTACACCAGCAAAAATTTGGCTGCCAACACCAATTTACTTGAGTGGCTATTGGTGTTCCAAAAAGCATTGTACATTGTAATAATCCATAGGAGACCCTTATACACCTTTTGGAGTTTCTGGGGAGCCCTGATGTACCTAGGCAGTGGCACAGGTAATCAACAGGTGGTTTTGAGCTTACCCATACCCATACCTATTGGGTCATGAGCTACGGGTTGTGTGGGTATGGGTCCACATAGATGTATCGACTTTCAAAAAGTATGTATTAACAATAAATTAAGAATAAATTAAACTAATATATGGTCACAGCCATTCTCAAGCTCAGGCTCCTCATCCCCTTCAACCTTCTGGAGGACTGCAACTGCCAAAACCTCACTGTTCTTGACCAGACCCAGCAGACTTTACAAGCCTAAGTACAGAAGTGCTTAAGTGGACTGTGATGACAGCTGGCTACAGACATGGGATAACACAAGATGGCCACAGCTGAAAATATGCTCAATGTCAACAGATGTAGCTGAAATAGATGGTTGAGTTGGCAGTCATGTATCAAAAGAAAATGATGGCCTACCAGAGATCATTAAGTAATCTGATGCCATACATGAGATCGAAGAGGCAGGGATACATCCCTGGTCCTCATTGATGTGTTCAGTTGGTACTCAGTGCAGAGTCTCAATAGAAGGGGTGAACACTAAACCTACAACTGCAGGCATGCTCAGGGTGAGGGGGTTCACTTAGAGGGCCTCGGATTGTCCTTTGGGGTGCAGAGACTACAAAGAGGCTGGTACAGTGGTTTTCAATGTGTGCACTAGTTGTGTACGCTAAAGGAAAAATATGTGCAATGGTGGGAAAGTGGGCAATGCAAAGGGGCAAAAATGTGCAGTGTGGAAAAATGCGCAATGGGAGTGCAAAAAGTGTGCAATGATGAGGATGATGAAAGCGGGAGGTGCAGTGGGATGAAGATGGCACTGGGATGTCCTGGAAGGGGGATGCACAGGTTAGGGGCACAAATGGGATGGGAGTGCAATGGGCAGAAAAAGGGGCAAAAGGTGTGCAAAATGCAGCTATACAAAAAAAAGGTGCAAACAGTGTGCAAATGCGGCTATATGAAGGGCACACTGCAAGAGTGCACAAATGAGGATGAAGGATGCAATGCAGGGACGAAATGCAGCAATATGATGAGGAGATGCAAACATGGCTATACAAAAGGTGCACTACAAAGGCGCATGGACTGAACGCTGGTGCACAGACTATGTGTGATGCTGACTGAGCTATGAACTATGAGGAGGGGAAAGATCCTCTGGATTCTCTATCTGTCAGCCTACTATGTACAAATGGCTTATGTGATAAAAAATGGTAAAATAAAGTGTAAAAATAGAAAGCGCATCCATTCACCCATCTAAACCCAACCGCATGTTCCAGTGTGATGCACTATTTTTGGTCCATTCTAGGTCCCGTGTGCTCTTCCCAATTAATCCACTTCAGTGTTATGTGTCACATGCTTTGCTTTAGTAATAATGATGTGATCAACCTGGGCTGGTTACCAGATAAGATGATGCTGATTGGAAATGTGGAAGAACTATAAGGAGATGCTGTGTGAGGCCAAATAGTGCCAAAGCACCAGGATTATGTGAAAGTGCCCAAGTTTGCACAGTCCAATGCCAAATAAATGCAAAGCACCCAGATTATGTGAGAATGCGCAGTTTGCTCATGTTGGAATCACAGTGTGCCTTGAATAAATGGGCAAGTAAGCTGAAAGCCATGATGTGCAGTGCAATTGGCATGGTGGATTATTGTGTGTGTGATAGGGATTGTGCAATGAGTGCGCAGCAGAGAATGTGAGTTGCAGGTAAAGCATAAAAGGAGTGCGCAAAGGCACACCACCATGCAATAACTGTGAAAGGCAGATAAGGAGTGTGGGGGGTGTGTGCAGAAGCAGTTTTAAGCGTAATAGGACACATTTAGGGTGCATGACAGCAGGAGCTATGGGGGGTCCAAAAGCGCAGTAGAAATGTAAAAGGTGCACAAAAGCACACCTAAATGGTCAAAGGTGTGCAAAAGTGCACAGAAGCATGCAAAGGCACACGAAAGCATGCAAAAGCATGCTGTGCAAAGTGTGCAGAAGCCATCTAGGAGGTGTGCACAATCGCAAAAAAATGCTGTACTATGCGCACAGGGTGATAGGGAGCTGTTGTTATAGTCGAAGCTCCTAAATTATAATCGTTAGTTGAAGCTCTTAAGTGACAACTTATCTGTGAGCGTTCAAGACTATCAAAGCTCATAAGCGACGACTTGAGAATGTTTTAGAAGTCTGGTCTTTAAGAGCATAGAAAGGACCAGGTCAAGCTGAGCTTGACTGGTCATTGTATTACAACTTAAATAGTACACATGCGAGGTTGTAAATGGAGTGAGTCAAGTATAGAGAACAATAGTAACAATAGAGAAGGAACAATAACGAAGTGAGAACAATAGCATAGGATGGTGAAGACAATAGGGATAGGCGCCGTCGTTGTAGCTACTATGTTCAGAAAGACAATAGCATGAGTGTGCATTTGTGAAAGACAATAGAAACAAAAAGAATTCGATCCCCATCCGCAGTACTTCCCATAACATTAGCTCCCTCTCAAAGTTTTGAGTCCCAACCGAAACTAAGATTTAATCATCTGCATGGGGTCGAAAGATGCTGTATCGTTGGTTGTCACAGTGAATGTTCCGAAGGTCATTGCAGTTGGGGCGTCGTGTGCATAGACCCTATTCTGTAACTCGATGTCATCTTCTCTCACGAACCGCACCGAGGTGCCAGTGACAAACATGGTGAGTTGGGGCAGGGGTGGAGCAGTGATGATTTTAAATAAAACAAGGATGTAACAAACCAACATAGTGAGAATAGCTGCGCTGAAGATGGTGCCGAGAGCGATAATGACTTTTAAATTGGGGATCATAGTGGTTCAAGTTCAAGTCGTACAGTGACATGGCGGGTTGTCATGCGATGGGTTACTGGGACAGAAGAGCACGGAGTGCTCTGGTCACCACCGTCGACAATGTGGGCACTGGTATTCTGGGCAGTGCGATGAGAAATGGCCCACTTGCACACAAGTAAAGCAAACGGAATTCTGCATCCAATGTGGTGCGGGCGCGTGTTCGGCGGCGGTCTGTGTGGGGTAGGGGGTGGGTGCTCATGGTGGTGGTGGCAGCGATGGACACGTGTGGGTGGCAGTTGGGGGTAATATCATCAGTTGTTCAGGTGCATCCTCGAATGCTCCATCTTCTTCATCACTTAATGGTTCTATAATAAAAATTCGTTGCAGGGTGGGGACCCGCTCTCTGGGTCCGTATCGTATCGCCTGTTCATCCAAGCTCCTCATGAGCAGGAGCAGGTCTAGATGGTAGGCTTCTTCTGTTAGATGCCAAAATACTCGTTCGAGGCTAGAGATAGCTAGATAGGTTTCAAAAAGGTTTCATGCAGTTCTGTGTAGGAGCGCACGATCTTGGGTTATGGAGAGCAATCTCTCCTCATTTCAGATGCTGTCGATGTCTCGGACAAAGCTGAGAATGAGTTCGAATGTTCTTACAGGGTCAGGGTCAGGCATGACGTTCATGTAGAAATGGAGAGGGCGGCTCATGTCGGTAAGAGGTTATGGGTGGATTGGTATTCAGCTAGGATTTCTGCAGCGTTTTTTAAGTGTGCCCTGGGCTCCCAGGTGTTTTCCGCTGTGCTGTAGCCCTTCCATTTTACCAGGAATCGGGTCCTTCGTCCTATCCCCTTGTAAGCCAAAATAGCTTCAACCTCGTGCTCCAATTCTCCTTCGATCAGATCGGGTGGTGGAGGAAGAAGACTTGGTCTGTGAGTCTCATTCTCCTTGAAATGCGAGAGAAGTGAGGCATGGAACACGGGGTGTATTTTCCATTGAGAAGGGAGCCTCAACTCGTATGCATAGGAAGAGATTACTTTTGTGATAGGGAATGGCCCCTTGCGTTTGGGGGTGAGCTTTCTGGTTGGGTATCCCAACTTCAAGTTTTTTGAGTCAAGCCAAACTTTTTCCCCTACCATGAATGGGCGGAAGCCTCATCTGTTTCGTCCAATCATCACTTGTCAGGACAGCTCATGCGCCGCCAGGGCTTCCCGCCATATGTTTCCTAGTTTGGCTATCCTTTGCTCGGTAGCCGGCACATTCGTTTTCTCATAAGTCATGGGGATGGCCTTGGGGTGTGTTCCCATCATTATGTAAAACGGAGTATTCTTGATCACCGAATGGTGCTTCTGATTGTGTGTGAATTCAGTGGTAGTAGGGTGTTTTTTCCACTGCAATGGCTTGTTTGCACAGAAGATCCGGAGGTAGATTTCAAGCTCCTGATTTACCCTTTCCATTTCCCCATCGGTTTGAGGGTGGTAGGCTGTGCTCATTGCCAGCTTTATTCCCAGGAGCCTCCCCAGTTCTTGGAATGCATTCGAGGCAAAGTGTGGGTCGCGATCCAATATAATTTTATCTGGGAGGCCGAATCTTCTAAACACGTTGTGCAGATAAAGATCTGCTGCCCCCAATGCATCGATGGTCTTGTTGCAAGGAATAAAAATCACTTCCTTTGTAAGACCATGGTCTACCACGACCATGATGGTATCACATCCATCGCTTATCGGTAGATCTGTGATGAAATCCATTGTTACTAGCATGAATGGTTAGGTTGTGTCAGATTTGATCAGTGATAGCCCCAGTGTTGTCGGATGTGTGTTCACCTTCATTTGTTGACAGGTGGCACAGCCGTCGATGTAATTCCAGATAAAAATAGTCATTCCTGGCCACCAGTAGTCTCTCCGTACTAATTCTAGAGTCTGGAATTGGCCAGGGTGCCCCATAAGTATGTTGTTGTGGTATTTTTTCATGATCTTCCTCCTCAACTCCTTGTCATCTGGGACGTAACATTGGTCTTTGAGAAAGACAGTTCCATCATCTTCCATTCTCCAGTCTTCTACCACTGACTTGATCGGTGGCGTTCCTCCTTCTTTGATGGCCCTTACTATTTCTTTTAGCAGGTCATTGTGCATCATGTTTTCTGCAAGTATTTTCTTTAGCTCGGTATCAATTGTCCATGCAAAGATCTCATCCTTTAATAGGGTGATGTTGTCATTGTCATTGTCGACGTCTGGTATGTGATCTCCCCATCGTGATAGAGCATCAGATTGGATCATCATCTTCCCTGGGACATGTACTAATTGGAGGTTGAATTGTGACAAGAAAAGGCTCCATCTAGCCTGTCGCTGATTTAGTTTCTGTGCCATCCTGAAATACATCAGATTCTTGTGATCCGATAGGATCATCATTGGATGTTCGGATCCCTGGAGATAGTGTCTCCAGGTTTCCAGTGCTCGTATAATCCCTAGTAACTCCCGATCGTAAATCTCGTAGTTCCACTCAGTTGCTGTTAGGGAGTGGGAGATATAGCCACAAGGGTGCCAATCCCTGTTTGTATCTGTTTGTTTTAAGACAGCCCCTGTTGCATATTTAGAGGCATCACTCTCAATTACAAAGGGCTTCTCGGTGTTAGGCATCAACAGAACAGGTGCCTCAGAGAACTTCCTTTTCAGTGTGTCAAACACCCCTTGGCATTTGTTTGTCCAGCTAAAAAGCTGATCCTTTTTAATTAGATTGTTGAGTGGCTTTGTGATCACGGCAAAGTTGCCGATGAATCTGCGATAGAAGTTTCCAAAGCCTAGGAATGATCTGACCCCTTTGACATTGGTTGGCGGTGGCCAATCCTTGATTCCGCTTAGCTTAGTTGGGTCCATTGCCAGCTGGTTTGGCCGTAGGATCAGCCCGAGAAACTTGACCTCCTGTATGTCGAATCTGGACTTCCCGGGTTTTAGGTAAAGGTCATTTTCCCTTAGTCTAGCCAGGACCCTCCTCGTTCTCTCCTCGTGTTCTTTTTTGTCTTTCAAGAAGATTAGGATGTCATCCATGTAGATTACCAGCCACCCCTCATTCAGCATGTCCCAGAAGATATCGTTCATCATTGCCTGGAAAGTTGCTGGGCAGTTACAGAGTCTGAAAAACATGACCTTGGGCTCAAAAAGCCCCTTATTGGTCTTGAACGCCGCTTTCCACTCATCTCCCTTCTTAATTCTGATGTTGTGATATCCCCATCTGATATCATGGCAGCTCCATCCACTCCCACCATCCCCACTGCACCCACCACCTTTAACCCTCATCCTGCTGAAATAAAGATGAGGGCACCGACTGATTATTCTGGAGATCGAGCAAAGACAATGCTCTTCCTCCTGGAGTGTGGAGCATACGTCGATGCCAACTCTACTGCATTTCCTGATGACTGCCATAAAATTCTATTCATGCTCTCCTATATGAATGGAGGGACAGCTGGGCCTTGGAAGCAGGCATACTTAGAAGAAAGATATATTGAATCGAAGCCCTGGGATACGTTCCAGGAATTCATCGCGAAAGTACAAGCAGCATTCTCACCCATTGACAATGTGGGAAATGCATGGACACAGCTCCAAGCCCTCTCACAGGGAGGAAAAGGAGTAGATGAGCATATTGCTCAATTCAAGACTCTCGCCTACTGCACTAAGATCAAAGAAGATGCCGCCTTGATCAAATATTTCATAGATGGACTCAACAATCGAGTCCTGGACAAGGTATTTGGGATGGAGAACCCACCTGACATTATTGAAGGATGGTATACTCATGCAGCAAGGGTGGAGGGACATCTGAGGAGGGCAAAGGCGATTAAAGAGAGAACCTACAGCAAGGTAGGAGGAGGAGGAATGGGCAGTTCCTCCAAGGATCCGAACACCATGGAAATCGACATGACACGCCTCTCCTATGCAGAGAGAGTAAAACACATAAAAGAAGGTGGATGCTTTATTTGTCACAAAACAGGGCATAGGGCGAACAATCACAAGGGAGGGAAAGAACCACCTGCAAAAGAGGAAAAGAAAACCGAAACAGAGAAAATGCCATGCGACCACTATACAAAGATCCGCGCACTGATCAATGAGTTAGAAGAGAAGGAGAAAGAAGAGGTGTTGGATCTTATGGTGGAAGAGGGTTTTTGAAGTGGCGGCCTGCATCGGCAGCAGAGCCCACCAGAGTCATTGTCTCAAGTGTACTAGTAGCGGACATAAGCAATCAATCTATGTGCATCACAGTTCACTATCTGCTAGGAGACAAGAAAGCCAAAATCCCCGCCCTGATCGGCTCAGGAGCAGACGAAACATTTATTGATCACTGAGTCATCGAGAAACTCGGACTGAAAAAAATCCCACTCGCCAGAAGGATCCTTGCCAAAAACGTTGACAGGACCCTGAACAAAAATGGGACGATCTCACATTACATCTATATCGACACCAAAATTGGGGGAAGAGAGGAAAAGATCAGAATGCTGATAACGGGGCTGGGGAAGGAAAGGATGATCCTGGTGTACACGTGGCTCCGGAGGCGCAACCCTGTCATCGACTGAAAACTGGGGACCCTGACTGACAAACCAACTGAAGGTCTCCTTATGAGGAAAATCTGGACTATAATTGAACGATCGCGCACCATTACTGGTAAGCAAAGTCCCACTCTAGATGACAAGGGGCCGTCTGTATCGAGAGTAACGTTGAGCCCAACTCTTGAGAGGCTACCTAAAAGGAGTGCTGGGGAGACCTTTGGGGAAACCCACCTCGCCGCCACCGAGCACGTGAAGAGTAGGCTTGGGATGGTTCATCTTGCAAGAGGACTTTGCTCTCAGGACGAACCCGATGGCAACGAATCACACCTGGCAATGAACACGGCAATGGACATCCATCCTGAGATCAACCCACAGATCTCTGTACTGGATGACTCTAACATCGGCTTTTCACTTAACACAGGAGGATATCATGATGGAACGGATGCACTGTTTGCCTACATCCGAGGGGAACCAATGATCGGGGTATTCAGAACCGAGGAATCCCCCCTTATGATCGAACACGACTACATTCCCCCAAATTACCAAAAACTCAGGCACATCTCATGCATCACTCGATCTCGATCAACTGGCAGGGTAGCTTACTCTAATACCACATACATCCAAGCAAAGACTTCCATCTCGCAAAGGCTCGCCCACGAGAAGGAGGGTGACAAGGAGATGCACTCACTCGATGATTTACTCCCTGACAAATACAAGGAGTATCAGAGCGTGTTTGAAAAAGCAGCGTCGGAGAGATTCCCCGAGTCCAGACCATAGGACCATGCAATCGAGCTTAAACTGGACTTCATCCCAAGAGACTGCAAAGTCTACCCTATTACCCTGGTGGAACAGAAGAAATTGGACAAATTCATCAATGATAACCTGAGAAAAGGATACATCACCCCATCTAAATCACCAATGGCATCACCGTTCTTCTTTGTAGTGAAAAAGAACTCTGATGCACTTCAACCCTGCCAAGACTACTGGTATCTGAACGAAGGGACCATCAAGAACTCTTACCCCCTTCCATTGATCAGCGATCTACTTGACAAGCTAAAAGGGGCAAGATGGTTCACTAAATTGGATATCAGATGGGGATATCACAATGTCAGAATTAAGAAGGGAGATGAGTGGAAGCTGTATCATCTCCTCCCAACTGAAATACTGACTGTTCTCAGGCAGCATGCAATTGGTCAGTGCAAAATTTTCTTTGCTCACATAAGCAGCCATCCTCTCCTTATCTATCTCTGACCACCATCTATCCTCAACAACTCTTTCCACAACCCATCTCTACACGATCTGATGGCTTCAGTATTCACCTTAGCTCTCAGGCAAATAATCCTGGCCCTTAGTGAGACCCTCCCTGCTGCTGGGAGTGAGCAGACGACTATGCAGGCTTGGGGTGAAGGGTTTTGCAGTAAACTGGTGCGCTTTTCATGTTTATATAACCAGCATAGGTTGCTAAGGATGGGGGCATGTAGAACATGTATAAAAGCTGAGTGGACACTGTTAAGGATGACGCAGAACTCGATGTGCTCCTTGCAAAGGCGCGCAGCACATTCAGTGGGATTCTGGTCAAAGAGTGGCTTACTTGGGGTGAGGAGCTGATGCCCGATATGTGTAAGATGATCAAGGAGAAGGAGCGGTCCGAAGAATTTGATGTGTTCAGTTGGTACTCAGTGCAGAGTCTGAATGGAAGGGGTGAACACTAAACCTACAACTGCAGGCGTGCTTGGGGTGAGGGGGTTCACTTAGAGGGCCTTGGATCATCCTTCAGGGTGCAGAGACTACGAGGAGGCTGGTACAGCAGTTTTCAATGTGCACACTAGTTGTGTATGCTAAAGGGAAGATATGCACAATAGCAGAAAAGTGTGCAACACAAAGGGGCAAAAATGCACAGTGCGGAAAAATGTGCAATGGGAGCGCAAAAGTGCGCAATAATGAGGGGAATGAAAGTGGGAGGTGTAGTGTTACGAGGGTGGCACTGGGATGTTCTGGAAAGGTGATGCACAGGTTGGGGGTGCAAACGAGATGGGAGCACAACAGGTGGGAAAAGGTGCAAAAGGTGCACAAATGCAGCTATACAAAAAAGGCACAAATGGTGCACAAATGTGGTGATAGGTCCACTGCATGCGCTAAGGTCTGGAGAACATTCCCACTCATATTGAGACATTACGACAGACATTCCAAACCACTACGAATGCCATGAAATCGACTTTGAATGTTTTTGAATTATTTTGCATTATTTCGGACGACTTTGAATGACTTCAAACAATTTTGCGACACTTCAAGCAACTTCACAGCATTTTAAATGATATTGGCTGCCATATAGCTGTCTTCAAACACTTTCGATACCTGCTGCACATCCAGAACAAGTTATTCCATCGCATATAGAGCACTACCAGACACGAGGAGAGTTTACAAGAGAGTTAGAATGCGATAAGTGCATTTTTGTGTTTCATTGATATCTTGAAGCACAAGATAAGTACTTTTACTATATGGGAACACTATATGTTTCATCATTTATCATTTATCATTTGTTTTATGATCTACAAGTCCTCATTCTTTGATATATTTGCCTCATGTTTTACACATGTTCTTATTTCCTTTTTAGTACTATCTCTTCATTTTGTATATAGACTTGTGTTAGTTACTTAGAATCAATAACAAAGAATAGCAACAGGGAACAGAGCAGAAGTTACCCTCTCACTATCATCAGATTTAAGAATTCGTTCTCTTGAGTCTTATCTTCGCGTCGTATCTCTAAGTTCTGCAAAATATCGCGAACTTCTTTGAAACTATTGTATTCGCTTCTCATTTTATCACCCATCACCTATTGCCTTTCGACAAACACTTCACATTCACTAAACTCATTCCTCGATATACCTCAAACCTTTTCGAATTTATTCAAACTATTTCGCACATCTTCGAACTTATTCGAACTATTTCACATGTCTTTGAACCTACTTTGAACTATTTCAAACTTCTTCGTACACTCTTACAGACTATTCACACCATCTCTCATTAATTCACCTCACTAAAAACAATGTTTGGAAATCAGCAGTGATATTTAGTACCAACTCACACCCTTCCTCTGACTTGTGTTATACCATCCGAAGCCATTTAGTAGGTTTTGTTTGGGTTTCTGGGTTCAGTATCATCAGTGCACAGGGTGATAGGGAGCTGTATCATCTCCTCCCAACTGAAATACTGACTGTCCTCAGGCAGCATGCGATTGGTCAGCACAAAATTTTCTTTGCTCACAGAAGTGGCCATCCTCTCCTTATCTATCTCTGACCACCATCTATCCTCTACAACTCTTTCCACAACCCATCTGTATGCAATCTGATGGCTTCAGCATTCACCTTAGCCCTCAGGCAAATGATCCTGGCCCTCAATAAGACTCTCCCTGCTGCTGGGAGTGAGCAGATGACTATGCAAGCTTGGGGTGAAGGGTTTTGCAGTAAACTGGTGCACTTTTCGTGTTTATATAACCAGCATAGGTTGCTAAGGATGGGGGCATGTAGAACATGTATAAAAGCTGAGCAGACACTGTTAAGGATGATGTGGAACTTGATGCACTCCTTGCAAAGGCACACAGCGCATTCAGTGGGATCCTGGTCAAAGAGTGGCTTGCTTGGGGTGAGGAGCTGATGCCCGATATGCATAAGATGATCGAGGAGAAGGAGCGGTCCGAAGAATTTGAGCATAGGGTGCACAAACTGGCGGGGCAGCTGGAAGCACGCAAGGTGCACCGTGCGCTCTTGATGGCTGAATTGCAGGTGCCAGAGGTCAACTTGGAGCATTTGGAAGATCAGTTCAGGGCAATTGATGAGGCGAGTGATATAGATACTGCCAAAGTGCAAAAGGATGAAAAGGCGTGTGTCGCTCTGGTGTGCTCTTTGCATGTGCTTTCTGGAGTGACCGATGTCGAGGTAGTAGATGAGGGAACTGGGGAATCTTGTGAGAGTGGGGTGACAAGTGAAGGGGAGAGTGAGCCAAGCGATGAGAGCACTAGTGCAGACGAAGGCACAAGTGCACACCCAGTGCATGCAACACACATATGTCGAAGTACCACCACTGAGTGGTGTTGGTGCTACATCTGATGCTAATAGCAGACCAGTAAGTTTCTTTTGATATGCTTCAGACTCACTAAATGGCTTCCCTCCTACTCTAGTGTGATAACTGCCGCTGCATGGGCCAGCCAGCTAGGTGTATCTCTGTCAATGGAAAGCAGTGCACTCCATGCACAAAGGGTAAGCAAAAGTGCGAGTGGACAAAGTGCACTCTTGCACAGCTGTGTGCCACCTCTAGAGGCAGGAAAGTGGCTGCTGGGTGCTCTGGTGTGTTTTTTCCTCATCCTCCTCCCACACTTCGCTAACTATGCCAAAGGTGCATCGCAAACTGACAAGGGTGATGAGAGCAATGTGGGGCTCATCAGCCCCTTGAAAGAGCGCACATCGAAGCACTGCAAAGTCAAGAATGCACCCCCTGCACTATTGCAAGTGTGCCCAAGGCCACACCATCTTACTGTTTGACAAGCAAGCACACATACTCAATCCTCACACCAGACCAGGTCAGAAAACACCTCGGAGGATGCAGTCTATCAAGGGCAAGACGTTGAAGCACTCAACTTAGCGCAATGTCACTCGGTGGTTGCTGTCTTGGGCACCATGCATGACCACCTTAAGAGGATGTCCAAAGGTCACTGGTCAAGCTGGAAGTCACCAAGAGCTGGTTGCGCAGTGTGGAGCAAGCAGAGGCAGACGTGAAGGAGAAACTGGATGTGGCCACGGAGTGCTTGGAGTTCCTGGAGTCGATCGAGTAGCCACTCGCCTGTGTAAACCAATAGATAGCCCATAAATTGATTTGTTGTACCTGTGATAAACGCATGATGTGCCCTGAAGCAGTGCAATGTGCACATGCACACAAACATTTGCACTTTGTGCCAACCTGCGCATGCACTTCCACGGTGTCATAAATGCAAATTGTAAGCCCAAATAATATGTGTGAAGGAAAAGAGATAAGATAGGCAATGTTTAAGCAAGAAACATCAAGCACACAAAAAATGTGCACCAGCACAAAAATGCACAAATGCAAAGAAGTGTGGAAAAATCATCCAACCATCACTTTTCTCCTCCCAACTGAGATATTGACCATTGATGATGCTCAACCTGGAAACCTAACAAAAACCTGTTAAAAGGCTTGTGTAGTATAACTCAGGCTAGAGGAAGGGTGCAAGGTGGTACTAAATATCACCGCTAACACCAAAACATTGTTTTTAGTGATGCAAAATGGTAAGGATGTGACGAATAGTTTTTTTAAAGTGTACGAGGATGTTTGAAATTGGTTCGAAGATGTGCGAAGTAGTTCAAAGTAAGTTCAAAATTGGTTCAAAGTTGTCCAGGTGAGTTCGAGGGGGTTCGAAGGTGTTTGACTGGCGTCGATATACGTTTTGACAAATGTATATAGCAGTTACAAGCTGCATTTTTAGTGACGATAGGCGATGACGAGTCGAGAATGAATACGAAAGTTCAAGGAAGTTTGCGATATTTCACAGAACTTCAGAGATATGGCGCGAGATAAGACTCAAGAGATCTGCTCTTAAATCCAACTATAGTGGAGAGGGTAACTGGTTCTCTGCCGTTCTAAGTAACTAGTACAAGTCTATATACATTTCGAAGAGGTAAGTACCAAAAAGGAAATATAACAGGTGTACAACACGAGGCAGTATACACAGCAATAAAGGTATTGTAAAATGTAAAACAAATGAGGAATGATGATAATTGAAACATTCAGTGTCACCATATAGTAAGAGTACTTCTCTTTGTTGTTTCAATAGATCGTTGAAAGCCCAAAACTGCCATTATCGTACCCTAATTCTTTTATCATCTCTCCTTGCATGTCCAGTAGTGCTCGATATGTGACTAAATAGTTTACTCCGGTTGAGCATTGTGTATCGAAAGTGTTTTAAGACAACTATGTGGCAGCCGAAGTCATTCAAAGTGCTGCGAAGTCATTGGAAATGCCGCGAAATGTTGCGAAATAGTTCGAAAAGGTTTGAAGTAGTGTGAAATTGTGCAAAATAGTTCGAGAATGATTCGAAGTCAATGTAGTGGCATTCATAGTGGTTTGGAAGGTCTGTCGTAGTGTTTTAATATGATTGAAAACTTTCCTCAGACCTTAGAGCATGCAGTGGACCTATCATCCTCCCCCTTACTGAAATCCTGACTGTCCCAGTCAGCCGATTGAAGTCACGTGCGAAATGTGTGATCGTGTTGAAAACTTAGCGAGGTTCGAATTACTTCTCGTTCTTCTTCTTTCCATCTCCTACATATCATCACATACTAGCTTCCATAATGTCTCTCCTGGCCGACCTTAACTATGAAGTCCTCAAATACATGAAGTCGATGCCCAATCGAGGCATCACAGAAGATGTCAACTTTGAAGTCTGGGGGTGGGTTTTCTGTCAAAAATGGTACATCTGCTGCTCATTTATTCATGGTAAAAGGTGCTAAAATGTTTCGTATAGGCAGAATATGACGAACTTGCCGAAGATCTCGGCAAAGAACGCAACACGGCCATGCAAACCATGGTTAATGAAGTTTTTGAGGTATACAAGCCTTTAGCTCGACGTGAATGGATTTCGTGGGGTGGGGAGTTGCTTTTTGTCAATTTAGTGGAGGAGGTAAAATGAGAATGAAGGAAAGAGGAGGAACAACGTGTTCGGGAGGAGGTGGAATTGGCGAAGAAGGCAGAGATCGAGGGTCAGAGGAGAGCATTGGCAGACACTCAAAATGCAGCTCTTGCTGCGTTTCACGCTAAAACGATTTTGAAGGAAGATTTACAGAAGAGAAATGCGGAGTTCGAGGCTGAGGCGACAGCGATTGAGAGGGTGCAGGCTGGGGTGGTTGACGAAGATGAAGATGAGGGCAAAGAGGATCTGCCCATGGTGTGGGTGGCAAAGTGAAAAACAGTAGTGGTCGACGAGGAAGAAGGTGGAGAGGAAGAGGTCAAGGGGGTAGGGTCGGCAAAGCAAGCCAGGGTCGAAACGAGCAGGCTCCTCTCTTTCGAGGGTCTGGTGAGTTTTTACTTATTTTCGAAGAATTTTCGAGCTACTAAATGTTTCTGAGTGCGATAGATGCACTGGGTTTAAGTCCCAGCCGTGCTGTATAGTCAAGGAGGGCACTGCAAAGTGCGCAAAATGTACTCAAGAAGTGCAAGGTTGTTATTGGGAGGGGGTGTCAAGGTGAGGGCTTCACAAAGGCGAAGCAAAGAAATTTGGGGGCGCGAAATGAGATTCGCATCCCAAATCAGGTATGAAGTTTATTCAAAATTGTTTCAAAGCGACTGCTAACTTGTTTTCGAATTTCGTAGTACATCGAATTCAGGTCATGGGCCTATTTAAAGGTGTTGAGTGAATAGCGGGGCCTTCTAAGGCATCGAAGGAAAGGAAAAAGTCATTGAAGGGAAAGGGGAAGGCGATGGTGGGTGAATTGCAGGGAGTTGATGATGTCGAGGAAGAATGGGAGGTGCGGCGTCATATTATCACTGGAAAACTGGCGCAGAAGACAGTGGAGATGGAGATATTGGGGAGGGAGATCAAGCTGTTAGAGGAGATGTTGGAGGGGTAGAAATGTTTTTCTTTTGTTGTATATCTGTTTTACTTTCAAATGTTCATTAAATGTCTTTGGAAAGTAAAGTAAAGAAAGAGAAAAAAAAATGAATATAATTTAACAAACAAAAAAAAAAAAAAAAAAAAAAATATGACTTTTAGGGAGAGGCTCAGTAGTTCATCATAGCCAAAAAACCCTGTGGAGTTTGCATGACCATGCTATGATGTGATATCGCGACTTGTATTGTACACTAGACATGCTGTAAGTAATTGCAAAAAGAAAAGGAAGGATAGTTATTTGTTTTCGACGTCCTGAAAATCTTCGAAAGTATCTTCATTGAAGTTCGGACTTGTTCGAAGTTGTTTGAGGTGCTTGGAGTCGATATCGAGGAAATTCGGTGGTAGGGAAATTGATTTTCGAGCAAGGTATGGTAGCAGACGAAATGTGGCAATGGGTCTATGTAGTACTGACCCATCGAGTTCGCAGAGGATATAAGCCCCTCCATAGTTTTGTTTGATAATGATAAGAGGGCCGACATATCGTGGTTTTATCTTGCAATTGAGGGACTTCTCAATTTGTGTGTTTCAGAGTAGCACTAAATCTCCTTTCGCAAAGTTGTAGTCATGCATCGTATGTTTGTGAGTAAGTTCGAAATGTTTTGCAGCTTCGATTCGAGATGCATAGACCTTCGAATATAATACTTCAAGGTCGTTCGATCATTTTTGTAATGCTATGGCTCGTCGAGCTATAAGGTCAGTTGTTGATAAGACTGAATCGGGTGGCAGTTGTAAGTATGTTGCCTCGGAGATGTTGAGGGGTATTAGGGGATGTGCTCCTGTAACTGCAAAGTAGGGAGAACAACCCATGCATTTACGAACCATGACTCATTCTGCCCAAAATACTGAGTGTGCCCCTGTTGACCATTTTGTTTGGTCTCCATCGACAGCTTTGAATAACGATTGTCGAATGTCAAAGTGGGCTCATTTGACGAGTCCATTGGCATGCAAATTATAACCGCTAATTCGAATATGGTTAATGTGATATCGTTTCAAAAGATACTCCATAGCTGCAATAAACACAGCGCTATTGTTGGTTACAATTTCGTATAGCGATCCCCATCGACAAATAATGTCTTCGAAGATCCAATCGCCAAGCAACATGGCATTTTCGCATTGAAGTTTCCGCCATTCTGGATAGGTCGTTAGTGAGCATCGACCTTGTACGATGTATTTAAATCTGTTCAAGAGTGGCATTTGCATCGTGTCAATATAAACTTTACCAAAAAGGGGTGCTGGAGTGGTGACTGTGGGCGGAATTAGAACATTTCGCATCTGTCGAATTTGGCATAGGTGGCAGGTGCAAATATACCATGTGATGTCGGCTTTCATGTTTGGCCACCAAAATCGAAGGGCGATAACCGATTTAGTAGCAAAAACCATTTTGTGTCCAATATCATCATGAGCTGCGCAAATGATTTTGAGATGATGTCCTGGAGGAGCAACAATTTTGTGAGCTCCTTGGGAGTCTTTTCTCCATAGTTTGCCTGAGTCTAAAAAGAATTTGGTACAATATTGAATAAAGATAGCGTATTCTGTGTCTGATGGATCAGGGGGTCGCACCAGGTCATGTAACCATTTTCAAATGCAAAGTAACCTCTCGTTGTTCGTTTTTGTGTTATTCGATTGTGGGACATCATTATAGGTAAGATCCTCCACCTTACTGAATTCTGAAGAGAGGGAGAAGATCAAATTTTGATGCGAAGTAAATGGTCGGGATGTAATAGGATTTATTTGATGTACGAAACTGTAAAGGTGGTCGATCCAGTCTCTGAAATTATCTTTGTTGTCAAGCTGAACATCTTCGTCTTGTGGGGGTCGTCTCGAAAGTCTGTCAGGACCATGGTGTGTCCCTGCAACGTGGACTAATGTAAAGTGAAAGGTTAGGATGGATACGATCCATCAATTGACACTAGCACTAGGTGCGATATCAGGATTCGAGAGCATGCCTTTAATATATCGTGCATAGACTTCGATGATAAGCCTTTGACCTCCTATTAGGTACAATTGTAGTGCTCCGAGAGCACGATATAGACCGTAAAGTTCGAGTTTTGGCTGCAAAAATCGGGATTCATGGTCATTAAGTGTAATCGATCTGAATCGACCATAATATCGTTTTTGAGGGTTTTCGGGATTGCACTGAGTGAGAAAGAAACCAATAGCAATGTTTGAAGTGTTGACTGATAGGATTACTGGGGCTGATGATGAGTAATTGATAGCTCGAATCACTGGAGAATTGATTAGAGCTGCTTTCAAATCTTTTTGGGCTGCTATTTGTTCCACTCCAAATTTAAAAGGTACATCTTTTTGAGTGAGTTGGATTGGTGCTGCAGCTTGTTGAGCAAAATTTCGGATAAATATATGACAAACTCCAATGGTTCCTAGGAACACTTTGACTTTGGTAAGGCTTTGACATGGTCCCCACTTGCTAACAGCGGCGATTCGAGTAGGGTCAGCAATACGACCTTCGATATTGCATCGATGCCCTAAAACAATTATTTTGGGGATGCAAAGATAGAGCTTCAGACCTGAAAATGTTCCTCTGCAATACTTCATATGCTGGACTATTCGATTTAAATTTTCAAAATGCTCCCAGACAAAGTGTCAAATAGCTGGATTCTCGGGAATCATTTTGTAGGATCCGCTGATCATTCTATATTCTGATTTCGGACCCTTAACCGGTGTGTCGTCGATGTAAGGGATGGTGATATGAGGAATTTCGGGCTGTAGAATAAATGTCACATCATCGTGTAAGATAGGGACAGAATTTGTCCAACCCATGGGTAGGGTAACGATGCGAAGTGCTCTGAACAGTGTCTGAAACATTGTCAGATCGTGAGATGATTCTGCGACTTTCCTTTCATTGAATGCCACATAGAGATCCAACATTCCTCCGCATGATCATCCCCCAAATTGTTCTGCTAAATGTTTGGGTATTGGTATGACCCCTGAGTGCTGGATCGTTACTTGGTTAAGCGGTTCGAGACTGTGGACAATTCGAAGCAATTTCACATCCTTTTTCGCCACGCAAAACCATCGTGATCAGTACAAAGAGTTCGATGGTTCGTATACTCCTGCCTCTATCTTCTTTTTCAGCATTTCGCATATCTGTTCGTACAAACCTGGAGGTATGGGAATGTTTTGCTCAACCCATGGAGTGTGAGGAATGACAGGGAACTCTATGGGAGGAAAAAAGTCAGAGCAAAAACTTCCTTGCTCTTGTTCTGTCCACGCAAAAGCTGTTTCCTGATTTTGAATAAAATTGTGCATAAGATTTCATTCCCCTGGCCATAGGAAATCACCAGGATGATTCTTGTTGATGATAGCTTTATGTTCGAGTGAATATCACAAAGTGGGAATAAATGATGGTGGATGAGGATTTAATTTTGGCATGTTTTCGACAGGGTCGCCAGTAATTGTTTGAATAATGCGAAATTGGTCGGGTAGCTCGGTAATAACTGGGTGAATTTTTTGTGTGACCAGTTTGTATTTCTTTTTCGATGCCACGAAAATTGGATATGAGGAGTCGATAATAGGCGTAGAAGGCATAGTCGTTGCCATCAAGGTCGATAAATATGTTTCATATTGGTGACTGGCTGTTAAATATAAATTCACAAGGATTGAAGAATAAGAAATGGATTTTGAGGAGTTTGAGGACTCCATATCGGGAATATTCGCAGCATGTTCTATTTTGATAGATAAATTAGAGGAATTGAATGAGATAACGAGAGTGCACTGGTCAATGTATGAAATGTTGTCCTCTAGTTGTGAAAATCCTTTGACGGTGATTAGAACGGGGAATCGTGGGGATAGTGCACGATCGTGTCGAATTAGGATTATATATTGTAATTGTCTGGGCTTTGTTCCTGTAGTTTTTGATGGTGCTTTTGGTGAGTACATCGAATGGTCGACCGAGTAAGATATCATAGGCTGGGTCACGAATTATGTGAATTTGCATGAACAGCATGATACTCCCCACTTCGCAAGGCACATTTCATGCTAAACCCAAACTTTCATCAATGCCTCCATTAGCTGATTGGAGTGGGATGTGGATTGAAGGATCGTAAGCAAGGCCAAGTTCGTGGCAAACCTCTTTGGACATTGCGATAATTGAAGAACTGGGATCTATGACACTTTCCACTGGATTCCTTCTGTTGACATTCATAATAATCGACCTAATCGAATGGGATTCCTTTGCTGTGATAAAGGGTTCTGGAATATCACCAGGTCGAAGACTGTTAATATAAGTTTCGAATGGGTCATCAATCACGAAAATCTCATCGTTAAACAGATTTGTGGCATTATTCTCTTCGGACTGTTGAATTCGACGTGGAGTGACCTGTTCCTTCCATTTTGTACGAACTTTGGGTGATAGAGCCAACAATTTCTCAGGCGTTAGTGTAGTAATCGGTGTCTTCATTGAACGAGTGAAAACATCTTCCGTGATTTTATTTTTTTGAATTGGCACTTGGGTATGGTGCGAAGGACCGACCATCTTTGCCTTTACCTTTTGCAGTTGATCCAAAGTGTCGTTCATGTGGTGGTAGGTACAAATTTTCTTTTGTAGCAGCATAAGGATAAGTAACAGGCTGTGAAGTTGTTTCCGAAGTTGAAGATGATGCCGAAGTCGAGGTTGGTAGGTTTGTCGCCGTGGATGAGATGGATGATGCTGATACATGTGGAGTCGATTGTTTGACTGCTGCAGTGCTTGGGGAAATCGAAGGTCGAGAGATGGGGACTGTTGGTATGCTCGGATTAGCTTTAGCAAAAGTCCTACCACTTCGCAAAGTGTATATCTCTTGTTCAAGCTTTGCGATGCGATCTTTGGGTGTCGCAGATTGTTCAGAAACCTGGTAGATGCCCCTAGGCAGTGTCGAAGTAGCCATTGCAGATGTGATGTTGTACATGAGCAATGATACAGTTGTGTTTGAAGGATTTTGTTGAGTCCATTTGTCGATTCTGTCTTTGATAAAGTGAACAGGAATGTTTCGAGGGGTGAACTGTCCATTTGGAAGCATGATTTTTCCTTCGTTGTTCTTTTTACACTTTCCTTCGTTGATATAGGCTTGGCAAACCAAGCAGTCGCTAATAAAATGACCTGTGAGTCCACAAAAGACACAAGCTAAGTTTTCGAGCTGGTCTGAGCAAAATCCATTGTTAGTTCAAGGAGGGTTAGTGGGTTTCGAACCTGCTAAAGCCATGATGAGTGTGGTTGCAAATTTTTTGAGGATCGCCAATAAGTCTTCCGATTTAATCTGTGTCGAAGATGTCAAAGTCGATGCCAATGTTTCTGAAGACTGTAATGATGCTGAATTCGAGCTAATTGACCCTGTTAAAACAAATTTCGCTGCTGCATGAATGTCGTCAAGTGGGTAGGCATCATCTGGATAGTGGCCAGGAAATTTAAGTTCGAGTCGTTGTGCAATTCATGACCATAAACCTGGTTGAAAACCTCGAACAAATGCTCTACTTTGTTCTGCCTCTGAAACTCGGCCTTTAAAGAGTAGGACCTTCGTAATGTTGTAGAAAGACCTGTAATATAATTCTAAATCGCTCACGTTATAGATACCCATCCAAAGTTGTTTGCCAACGAGTTTGTCCATGTCTGAAATCGACCATTTTCGATCGTCTTCGGAACCAGGATATAGTCTGTGGATTGCGACGTGAAAATTGTGAAATGAAGTGCCAGTTTCATATTCAGGAATTGATTCCCAGAGTTCGGATGTATCAATATTGACATATCGACAGGCATGCTTTTTCATAAGTTCAGGATCCATGACATTACAGTTGATAAAAAGTATTTCAAGCTCGTTAAAGTATCGACGTAACTCTCGAGGTTGAGTAGGGTCGAATTTAGGTGCTGTGGAATGTCCTTGGGCTGGCATTGTTGCTTGGGTGGCCATAGATGTACCGATTTGAGGAGTTAGAACCTGAGCAAAAGATGGTAGATGTGTTGAAGTAGCTGGAATAATGAATGATGTGGTAGAGGATGAGGAAGAAGAGGAAGACGAAGTTGTAGACAAGGAAATAGGTGAAGGAAACAGACAACAATGTGTAGATTTGGCATCAGAGACAGGTATTAGAATATCCCCTGATTGTTCGAGAGATTCGAAGGCCTGGCAAGTCTCGATTCTAAGGTTTCGAGCTTGTGTTGGCCTAAGCTGAGAGATTCAAGGTAAATTATGCGATGAAATGATTTAGAAACCCCTCATGGTGGGCTCCAAAATGATGATGCTCGACCTGGAAACCTAACAAAAACCTGTTAAAAGGCTTGTGTAGTATAACTCAGGCTAGAGGAAGGGTGCAAGGTGGTACTAAATATCACCGCTAACACCAAAACGTTGTTTTTAGTGATGCAAAATGGTAAGGATGTGACGAATAGTTTTTTAAAGTGTACGAGGATGTTCGAAATTGGTTCGAAGACGTGCGAAGTAGTTCAAAGTAAGTTCAAAATTGGTTCAAAGTTGTCCAGGTGAGTTCGAGGGGGTTCGAAGGTGTTTGACTGGTGTCGATATATGTTTTGACAAATGTATATAGCAGTTACGAGCTGCATTTTTAGTGACGATAGGCGATGATGAGTCGAGAATGAATATGAAAGTTTGAGGAAGTTCGCGATATTTCACAGAACTTCAGAGATATGGTGCGAGATAAGACTCAAGAGAACTGCTCTTGAATCTGACTATAGTGGAGAGGGTAACTGGTTCTCTGCCATTCTAAGTAACTAGTACAAGTCTATATACATTTCGAAGAGGTAAGTACCAAAAAGGAAATATAACAGGTGTACAACACGAGGCAGTATACACAGCAATAAAGGTATTGTAAAATGTAAAACAAATGAGGAATGATGATAATTGAAACATTCAGTGTCACCATATAGTAAGAGTACTTCTCTTTATTGTTTCAATAGATCGTTGAAAGCCCAAAACTGCCATTATCGTACCCTAATTCTTTTATCGTCTCTCCTTGCGTGTCCAGTAGTGCTCGATATGTGACTAAATAGTTTACTCCGGTTGAGCATTGTGTATCGAAAGTGTTTTAAGACAACTATACGGTGGCCAAAGTCGTTTGAAGTGCTGCGAAGTCATTGGAAATGTCGTGAAATGTTGCAAAATAGTTTGAAAAGGTTCAAAGTAGTGTGAAATTGTGCAAAATAGTTCGAGAATGATTCGAAGTCAATGTAGTGGCATTCGTAGTGGTTTGGAAGGTCTGTCGTAGTGTTTTAATATGATTGAAAACTTTCCTCAGACCTTAGAGCGTGCAGTGGACCTATCACCATGTCCAAATGATAAAAGAGTAAAAGATAAAAGGAAGCGCACGCCATATGATAAAGTCTAAAAAAATGGGAAAGGCTCAGTAGATCATCATGGCCAGTAAAACCCATGGGTTGCACAATCATGGAACGTGTCCGGATGTGACTTTGCAAATAGAAGAAAGGTAACATAAAAAAATGAAAGAAAGCAAAGCGTATGTATAAAAAGGTGAAATATCCATAGTGGTGCACATGAAGCGCTAGTTGTGTACCTCATTGGTGCTTTCTTCATCCTCGGTGCTATCTCCTTGCACTTCTTCTTCGTCAACTGCTTCTTCGTCTTCTGTGTCCACTACTATGGACTCTTCCATCTCTCTCAACTGCATTGTGGTAATATTGAGCACTGTGTCAGGAAGCACAATGGACTTGCATGCATGGTATGGCAGTAGGCGAGATGCAGCTACTGGCCTGTCGAATACCATCTCATTGAGTTCGCAAATGATATATGCGCCACCTTGATTGTGCAAAACTATAACTAGAGGACCAAGATAACATGTGTGCATTTTGTGGTTAAGGCTCTTCTCAATCGCTGTGTTGCACATAAGGACTAAATCACTGTGCTGGAAGTCAAAATTGCGGATGGTTTTTGAGTGCGCCTTCTCGAAACAGAGCGCCACTTTGTGCCTTTCTGCGTAGACATGGGAATGAATGTGTGCTAAGTCTTTTGGACACTTTTGTAATGCACACACACACTACACAATCAAGTCTGTGGAGAGTATAGAATCGGGGGGTGGGTTAAGATATGTCACTTCAATGATATCAAGAGGGATTAGAGGCTGCACGCCTGTAACAATGAAGTATGGGGAAATGCCAAGGCACTTCCGAACTGTGATGTGCTCTGCCCAAAAGACTGAGTACAATGAACTGAACCATTTTGACTCTACTCCATCTGCAGCTTTGATAAGTGCTTGATGCACATCGAAATGTGCACACTCAACAATTCCATTAGCACGCAAATTATAGCCAGATATGTGGATGTGATTGATATGGTAGCGCTTACTGAGATAGGCTAGCGCTTTGATGAATGGCTTGCCGTTATCAGTGACTATCTCATACAATGTGCCCCATCTGCAGATGAGGTCTTGGAACATCCAATCTCTGGGTGTGCTTGCATTTTCTTTAGAAAGTCCGCAGAATGCTGGCGAAGTCGCAAGTGAGCAATGCCATTGGACAATATAGTGCCACCATGCTGATACTAGTAAGTGCATTGTATCAATATAAACTTTACTGAAGAGAGGTGCAGGCATTGCAATGACTAACGGTATTATAACCTTTTGCGTTTGCTGGATCTGGCAAATATGACAAGTGTGCATGAACCAAATGATGTCATCCATAACATGTGGCCACCAAAAGCGCTCAAGCAATGTGGAGCACATTGCATAAAAGTGCTTGTGTCCAATGTTGTCATGGATGGCACACAATATTGGTAGGTGCCTTGACTGCCAAATAACAAGCTGGTGAGTACCATTCCATGAGTGCATCTTGTCTTTGAAAAAGGCACTCATGTAGTGCACAAGCGCACTGTACTCAGAATCCATGAAATCGCTAGGGCGTGCTAGGGTATCCATCCAAATCCACACCCAATCTAACTTCTCATCCTCTGCATCTGCTGCTGTGCTCCTTGGAACTTGGCTATAGTCATCATTATAAATAAACACACTATTGTGCACATTTTGCACATTTGCACTTGGCTCTGGCTGCATTAGCACGAGTGCTTGCACATCAAAGGACTGTGAAATGGAATGTATTGCATGCATAAAGTCATGTAGCACATCAATCCAATCCTCAAACTCTTTATCTTCTTCTCCTTCTACCTGGCTGCTTCAGCTGATGCAAAAGCCCATCTGAACCATGCACCGCTCCCCTAACATGTACCAGCATAAAGTGAAATGTAAGGATTGAGACGATCAACTGGTTAATGCTGGTGGATGGTTGGATATCAGGGTTTTGTAGCATGCCCTTGATATAGCATGCATCAGTCTCGACAATTAAGTTGTGCACACCTATAATATAAAGGCGCAAACTGCGCAGTGTGTGGTAAAGCCCATAGATCTCTAGCTTTGGTTGCAAAAAGCGTGCTTCTCTGTCATTGAGCATAATCGAGCTGAACTGGTTGTAAATGCATGTCTTTGCATTTGCACTTTTTTGCTGGCAAAGGTAAAACCCAACCACTATCTGGGAAGTGTCAACTGCAAGGATAATGGGGAGTTCTGAGGAATAATTGATCGGTTGTAGCACAGGGCAATCTAGTACTGCTTGCCTGATGTTGTTTTGCACTGCTATCTGCTCTGGGCCCCATTCAAATGGAGTGTCCTTGCGCATAAGTCTTGTGAGCATGTTAACGTGGAGCGCATAATTGCAGATGTAAATGTGCATTAAACCAACTGTTCCCAAGAATGCGCGCACTTCTGACAGCATGTGGCATGTGCCCCAATTGCGGATAACATCTACCTTGTCACGTTCGGGTTTTCTACCTTCTGGCATGCAATAATGGCCAACACTGATAAAGTTCTCAGTGCACAATGTGGATTTCGTCCCAGAGAAAGTGCCGCTGCTATATTTCATGTGCTGCACAATGCGGTTCATGTTCTGGAAGTGCTCCCACACAAAGCATCTCATGCCAGGGTTCACAGTGAGTGCTTTGCATGGGCCATCCGGTAAAATGTAGCGCTTCAAAGGCCTCTTGACTGGGACATCATCGATATAGGGAACAGTGTAGTCTGGTATCTCTGGCTGCAGAATATAACACACATCATCATGGAAGATTGGTACTGAGTTTGTCCAACCCATAGGCAATGTAATGAGGTGCATTGCACCATAAGGTGTCTGGAACATAGTAAGGTCGTGCGACAATTCTTTGATTAAGCACTCATCATATCCCACATATAGATTAAGGATGGCGCTGCATGTGCACCCCGCAAACTGCTCTGCAAGGTGCTCAGGTGCAGGGGTGATGCCGGAGTGTTTAATGGTAACACAATTAAGCGGTTCGAGGCTATGTATGATGCGCAGCACTTTTCCATCTTTCTTGAGCATGCAGAACCACCACGATCTATATGCCAAATTTGAGTGCTTGTAAACACCTGAGTCTATCTTCTTCCAGATAATAGTGCAAACTTCTTTGTATATGCCTGGTGGAATGGGGATGTTGCGCTCTATCCAAGGAGTGTGCAGAATAACTGGGATTTCTACTGGGGGAAAGAATGCGGTCTTGAAGCTGCCGTGCTCCTCATCGCTCCATGCAAAGGCTTCATTCTGCAAAGACATCAAGTGGTGTAAAACCTTCATCTTCTCTGGTAATAAGAAATTGGTGTGGCACTTTTGGAGCACTTGCATGCGCTCTTCAGTATAGCACCCAGTTGGGGTAAATGGTGGTGGGTTTGGTAAAAGCGCAGGAAGTGCCGCTAGCGGATTGCCTATAATGTTGTGCTCAATGCGAAATTTGTTTGGAACAGGTGCAATAACTGGTTTGACTTTTCTAGCAACCAGTTTATACTTCTTCTTGGTAACTATGCCCTTTTGCAGCGTGTGCACCACTAAATTGATAAAAGTTGTGTGCGCATGTGCACTTTTCGGAAATGGGCTGGAATAAGCGCCACAGAGTCAATCGAATTTAAGAGTGCCTGCACATGACTGTTGGTACACTGGGATAGGTAGAGTTGAGAGATAATAGAGGTTGATGGAACAGAAGTGAAAAATGGAATAAGCGCAAACATGGAAATGTCACAAGATTGGATATCAGAGTCGAATGTTATGATAGTGGCAGCTTCTCCTTGGTCTGCGATCAATTCCTCGAAGCCTAGTGAAAATTTCTTTGTGGGTTATGCTGAATAGTGAAGTGCGGTGTTGCTGCAGCTGGTAAGAAGTGGCATGGCTTTCCCCTAGGTTTGTTGGAATGGTGGAGATGGCGCCGGTGTTCGGATCACAAATAGTCACCATTTGTACTTCATCCACAAAGTTGCACACGACAGAGCACATTAACACGTCGAAGGGGCACCCTAACAGAATATTGTAAGCAGGCGAATGGATAATGTGAACTTGCACATACACAATTATATCTCCAATGTGCATGGAAATGTTGCGTGCAAGCCCAAGTGATTCATCTACCTCCCCATTGGCTGATTGCATGTATAAACGAATGCACGGGTCATATTGAAGTCCAAGATGATGGCAGACCACTTCTGACATTGCGATAATTTGTGAACCTGGATCTAAGATAGCTTTGAAGTATTCTTGGTTGTCGATCAATAAATCAATGGAGCAAAGCACATGCAACTCTTTTGCAACCTTCAAAATGTTGGGGTTTTCAATTTCGTCTGGCTGGAGATGGGTGAGGTACTGTTCAAATGGATTCTGCAAAACGATAGGAAGAGGCGCTGCAATTGCCATGCTAACTAGAGGTGTTGCATTAAGCACTTTATTTTCCACAAAAGGCACGCACACTTTGCAGTGCACAAATGGCATAATGCTCGCAAGGTTGGTAGCTACCACTTCTGTGCCAGTAGCTGCAACACACCTTGGAGTAACTTGTTCTCTATGGCACTGCCTGAGATCAGGCAAAAGCAAAAGGAGCTCTTCATGTGAAACTGTAATGGAGGGCATCTTTATGGCATGCGCATATACATCATTGACAATCTGTGGATTCTGGATAGGAATGACAGTGCGATACGATGGCTTTTTGCCTTTGGAAGTGTTAACTTGAGCATCTGGTTTATCTGCTGCTGCGGGGACAAAACATGCTTCAGGAATGTTGGAATAGGGATGTATGGGCATCTCGTCAGGGTGCTTCAGTTGTGCTTGCAGCAGGTTGAAAAGCTGGTGATTCAATACTGTCGGTGGGTGCAATGCCTGTGGTTGTAGAATGTGCACTCTCTTGATTGGATGCATTGCAAGGTGCGTGCCACAGAATTTCAATGCCATCAAAGACTTGCCTCGTCCAAAGCGTCATCAACTCCCACTTGAGCGCATCAATGTGCTCTTCCTTCATTAGTTGCGCATTTGGTATGCTTTGCATATAATCTGCTGCAGGAGTTGAAGCAGCAACATACGTCAACTGTAAAGATGTTGCTGGAGCTGGATGAGGCACTATGTTGTAGATGAGCTGCGAATTGGTATTCAATAAAAGTCGACCAGTGGCAATCTGCCCTGGGTTGCGCTTATGCCATTCCTTGATGCGCTCGCCCAAGAAGTTGCCTGGAATAGAATGTGGCATGAATGCACCACCTGGGAGTACGATGTGCCCTTCCACATTTCACCTACACTTTCCTTCGCTAATAAGGTGCTCAATTGAAGCACACTCAGGGATATAATGCCCTGTTTGACCACAACCATTGCAAGTGTTGTTGCTCGAATGAGGCGCACCATTTCTGCCATCTCTGCATGATGTGCTCAACATGGTAACTATCGTCTGTGTCATGTGCTTGAATAGGACTGAAATGTCTTCTGCTTTGACTGCTGGTGCACAAGGTTGTGTCTGGGAAATGGGTGGACTGGGTGCTGAGTAGGGTGCATACATATTGGGGTTTTGCACTGTGAGCCCAGTAAGTGGCTGGAAATAGTGTGCTGGGCCTCCGAAGATAAAGTTGATTGCATCGCATATTGCATCTAATGAGTATGGCACATTTTCAAGCTGATTAGGTACTGCAATCGCAAGGTGGCTCAAAATGCGCTTGAGCTGGTCTGGTCAAAACACCCTAACAAACATGCGGCTTTGGTCATAGTGTGCCAATATGCCTTGTGCAACTAAGTATTTGCTGATGTTGAAAAATGCATGATAATAGCATGCGATTTCTGCTGCAGTTATGAGACCAATGCATGCAGTCTCACCAATAAGCTTGTCTAGGTCGCTAATACTCCATTTACTGCCATCCCTAGAACTGAAATAAAGCTTTAGGACAGCATCTTTGAATGCACCATAGTTGTGCATCGTGCTATACTCTGGTAGCAGTTTCCAAGTGTCCACAGTGTCACTGTCCAAATAGCACACAGTGTGGAACTTCTTATGTGTCTCATCGGTGACGTTACAATTGCAGAGAAGTTGCGCAAGCTCCTCAAAGTACTTCTGGAGTTTGCGCGGTTTCATGGGGTCGAAACGTGGCACATTTTGGTTAGATGCAGATGGCATGTGCATGGTAGCCATGGTAGGTGAAATAAGGTGTGTAGAGTTAAGATCTGGTAAAAGCGCAGCAAAATTCGAAGGCGAGGAAGAATGCAGTGATGTGGACGGAGTTAGGGTAGGTAGGGATGATTCAGGTGAAGGTGGAGGTAAAGACAGTGCAGAGGAGTGATGCATGTTGTTTAAGAAGAGTAATTCAAATACTGGTATTTCCCCAAGCTGGAGCGCAGTTGCTAACAGCTCGGAATGGAGAGTACGAAGGTGGTTAATGTTGAAATGAAGGGCAAGCTGATGGAGGTCTAAATAAGGTCTGGTGAACAGAAACCCCTCACGGTGGGCTCCAGGAATGATGTGTTCAGTTGGTACTCAGTGCAGAGTCTCAATGGAAGGGGTGAACACTAAACCTACAACTGCAGGTGTGCTCGGGGTGAGGGGGTTCGCTTAGAGGGCCTCAGATAGTCCTTCGGGGTGCAGAGACTATGAGGAGGCTGGTACAGTGGTTTTCAATGTGCGCACTAGTTGTGTACATTAAAGGGAAGATATGTGCAATGATGGGAAAGTGCACAATGCAAAGGGGCAAAAATGCACAGTGCAGAAAAACATGCAATGGAAGCACAAAAAGTGTGCAATGATGAGGATGATGAAAGCGGGAGGTGCAGTGGGACAAAGATGGCACTGGGATGTCCTGGAAGGGGGATGCACAGGTTAGGGGCACAAATGGGATGGGAGCGCAATGGGCAGAAAAAGGCGCAAAAGGTGTGCAAAATGCGGCTATACAAAAAAAAGGTGCAAACAGTGTGCAAATGTGGCTATACGAAGGGCACACTGCAAGAGTGCACAAATGAGGATGAAGGATGCAATGCAAAGATGAAACGCAGCAATACAATGAGGGGATGCAAATGTGGCTATACAAAAGGCACACTACAAAGGCACATGGACTGAATGCTGGTGCACAGACTATGTGCGACATTGACTGAACTATGAACTATGAGGGGGGAAAAGATCCTCTGGATTCTCTATCTGTCTGCCTACTATGTACAAATGGCTTATGCAATAAAAACAGTAAAATAAAGGGTAAAAATAGAAAGCGCCATGTGCTACCCACAAGCGCATCCATTCGCCCATCTAAACCTGACTGCATGTTCTGGTGCGATGTGCTATTTTTGGTGCACCCTAGGTCCCATGCGCTCTTCCCAATTAATCCACTTCAGTGTTATGTGTCGCATGCTGTGCCTTAGTAATAATGATGTGATCAACCTGTGCCAGTTACCAGATAAGGCAATGCCAATTGGAAATGCAGAAGAACTATAAGGAGATGCTGTGCAAGGCCAAATAGTGCCAAAGTGCCAGGATTACATGAAAGTGCCCAAGTGCGCACAGTCCAATGCCAAATAGGTGCAAAGCACCCAGATTATGTGAGAATGTGCAGTTCGCTCATGTTGGAATTGCAGTGTGCCTCAAATAAATGTGCAAGTAAGCTGGAAGCTGTGATGTGCAGTGCAATTGGCATGGTGGATTGTTGTGTGTGTGATAGGGATTGTGCAATGAGTGCACAGCAGAGAATGTGAGTTGCAGGTAAAGCATAAAAGGAGTGCGCAAAGGTGCACTGAGCATGCAATAACTGTGAAAGGCAGATAAGGAGTGTGGGGGGGGTGTGCGGAGGCAGTTTGAAGCATAACAGGGCACATTTAGGGTGCAAGACAGCAGGCAGCTATGGGAAATCCAAAAGCACAGTAGAAATGTAAAAGGCACACAAAAGCGCACAGAAGCGCACTGCGCAAAGTGTGCAGAAGCCATCTAGGAGGTGTGCACAATCACAAAAAATGCCGTACTATGTGCACAGGGCGATAGGGAGCCATATCATCATGCCACCACATCAAGACTTCCTCCACCATTTCTGGATTAGTGCTGAGGTATTGGTCATGTAAATGGGACTGCCAGCACACAATGCCACTTGCTAGAGTAGCAAAGTAACCCATTGTAGATCGGCGTTTGACAGTGTCAGCTGCCCAATCAGAATCTGTGAAGGCCTGTAGCCCCTTGGACTTCTCACCATCATAGACAATGTTATATTTCTGGGTTCCCACCAGATAGTGCATGATGTACATCACTTTGTCTAGATGTTCTTGGCTAGGATTAGCCAAGAATTGCAACATCTTGATTACCGCATAAGCGATATCAGGTTGCGTTCCGAGCATCAGATACAATAAAGATCCGATCACAGACTGATATTTTGATCTAAGCATCGCATTAAGCATTGCTGTGTTTTCCGATGGTTTGTAACCAGTCGGGAGTGGAGTGGGGGTTGCTTTGGCATTTGTCATCTCGAATCTCTCAAGCACTTTGGCAAGATATTCAGTTTGATCGAGTTTGACTTTGCTTGCAGTCTGGGTGATGCGCATGCCTAAGAATTCCGTGACTTTTTCAGTACTACGGCACTCCCAATGCTTTAGACAAGCATTTTTCTTTTCATCCACAAGTTTCTTGTTCTTCCCCATGAACAAGCCATCATCAACATAGACGAGTGCAATAACAATGCTGCCTGTCTTAGGATCCTTGTGTATGAAAATGCCAGCATCAGAGCTGGCGCGCACGAACCCAATGGTGCGCATAAATGCCTCTAGCTCTTTCCACCATGCAAGTGAGGCTTGTTTAAGGCCATACAATGCTCGGCGTAAGTGCAATACTTTGCGCTCTTTTCCCTCGAGTCTGAAACCCTCGGGTTGATCCATATAGATCTCCTCATCTAGTTTGCCATATAAAAATGCGGTTTTTACATCTAGGCCGGTCATATACATGCCTTCTAGAAATGCAAGTGCAAACATGAGGCATACGGTCTCGTAGCGGACTACCGGTGAGAAAATCTCATCAAAGTCAACACCTTCGACTTGTGAAAAGCCTTTGGCCACAAGTCTGGCTCGTTTTCTTCCATCCGATTTTATGGAGAAAACCCATCTATTTTTGATCATTTTTCGATCATGTGGAAGATCGACAATGTCATAGACTTGTCGCTTACGAAGAGCCTCTAATTCTTCATGACAAGCTTGTTTCCACTCACGTTGCTGCTGCTGTGGTAGGCGCGCAATATCGCAAAATTGGTTTGGAACTTGGCTTATTTTGCTCGATGGTTTGACTGCTTTTGACAACAGCCAGCGAATAAGCTTATCTCCTCCTTCCTTGGTTATCTTTTTAATATAACCTGCTTCGTCCGGTTCCCCCATTGGGTGATCATGTTCTTGATCATTGGAATCGGGCACACTCTCGTGGGGTGCCGAACTTGGTCCAGCAACTGGTTCTTTCTGTTGAGTTTGTGGTCATGTTCGGTTATGATCCGAATCTTGACCCACAGATCTCTTCCAATATCGATCACGTGCAATGTCTCTCTCTATGTCAGAGGGGAGTCGCTTCTCTCCATAGGTATTGCCAGGATGGTTTGGAATGTTCCTCTGCCTGCCTGATCGACAGGGCAATTGCTGCCATTCCTGTTGATCATCACATCTTGGAAGAAAGTCCTCAGTGGTTACTGGAGGCGGTGGAGGAGGAGCATTTGTCACATCGTCATGTGCCTTTTGCTCACTTGGTACATCATCATCATCATTTTCTGATGATGGAGGAAGGGGCGGATCTTGTGGTGGTATAGAATCATCGCCATCCGTTCCAGATGAGTGGTCATCATCTTCTGGTTCTGGAGGTGGAAAATCACCAAGGTCTGTATTGGCAGGAGTCTTAGCTCCGGGACAGCATGGGAACAACATTTCATCAAATAGTGCTGTAGCACCAATGAATATTGCGCCACTAGGTCGCATGAAACGGTATGCTTTAATGGCATCTTCTAATCCAAGGTACGTCATCAACTCCGATCGAGGAGCCAATGTGTTTGGACGCTTCTCCTTGGGTAGGTAGACGTAAGCACCACAACCGAAAACCTTCAGATTGTTTAGATCTGGGTGGACCTTTGTCAGGTCCTCAACCGGTGTCAGCCATTTCAGGCACCTTATTGGGGTTCGGTTGCATAGGTGTGTTGCATGTTCAATGCAAAATTCCCACCATGATTGTGGTAGACATGCGGTAAATCGCAGGGTTTGCGACTTTTCCATTATTGTCCTTATGGCACGCTCTGCGCGCCCATTCTGTTGGTGAACATGGGGTGCAGACATCTCTATTTTGATGCCAAAGTCCTTGAGTACATTTTGTAGCTCATGATCTTTGAACTCCCCCCCTGGATCAACATGCCAGCACTTGATTGTAGCGCCATACTGTGTCAAAGCCACTGCCCAAAATTGTCTGATGGCCGCAGCAGCATCAGATTTCTTTTTAAGGCATTGGACCCAGATATGTGACATTTTGTCATCCAGAAATACAATAAAGTATTTATGTTTATGGTACGATAGTACTGGGAGTTCCTTCAGATCGGAATGTATTAATTCAAAGGGTCTTTCTGCACATGAATCTGATTCAGAAAAAGATTTTGAGGTCATTTTCCCTTCAGCGCACCCTGGACATATAATTTTGTCTTTAGGAATAGTTAAATTCCTTGGGAATTTTATGGTGCTATTAGGCATCTTCCCTAGCACCTCTTTGGATGGGTGTCCAAGTCGCTTATGCCAAGTCGAGTAGTCTGCGACATACATTGTCGCAACATTGATTCCCTTGGTGCTCAATATATGAGTCTGAGCCCAATAAATAGTGTCATGTTTCATAAGAGGGACGCAATCCATAATTGGGTTTCCTTGCTTAAAAAATGAAATGTGTGCAGAGGAACCACGTACATCACTTCCGTCTTGTAAGAAGATGCCCATTGACAGTAATCGAGCATTATAGTCAGGTATGTAGTAGACGGGGTATAATCGCGTTTCATGCGTCTCTGACTTCCCATGACATACTACCTGATGTCTAATGAAGACGGCTCCTTTCCCTACTATATGAGTAGTACCCGTGGCTGTTTGAACCAGGGTAGAGTCCTTTCTCGGTAAAGGCTCGTAAGAAGCAAAATCTTTAATTTTACCAGTGAAGTGTTTTGATGCGCCTGAATCCATGATCCAGTTGGCACCTTTCTTACAATTTCCATTTGCACACATAACACATATATTAAGATGTAAATTGTTCCATGATACATTTAGTAGTGGTAAAATTTCACATGAAAAGTTCACTGTGATCAGTGGAATGTTAATTCTTGTGCTTGTGGCAAGGAAAAGGACTGACCTTTCATCATATGTACCTGTTTCAAGCGGTTCATTGACAAGCATTTCGTCGATGGCTTTCCATACTTCTTCATCAGAAATGGCAGGTTCCGATCCAAGGGAGACGCTATCATCTTCTACCTCTACGATCCTTGGTTCTGGTTCAATCCTCCTTCTCTTACCTTCTCGCACTGTTAGGTGCTCTTCCAGCAGTCGCAGATTTTTGGCGCTGCATGGGAGATTCTTTTGCTCGAGGGTGTCTTGAGCCTGCTGATATTTGGTATAGACCAAATGAGAGGTAGAGGCTGCGCCCGTGTATGCCTGTGCAGGCGGTCAGCAGCGAGGATCCCTTGTGGGAGTATGTTCACGCTTCTCGATGCGCTGGATGAGTGTCATCGGCAGTATGATGGTGCCATTACCATTTATAGTAGTAAAGGCTTGTGAGGCGAGGTGGGAATGTTTCTCTTTAGGTTTTTCCTCTTTAGTCTTTTTGTCCCCACGTTGTCCACGCTTTCGGGACAATTCTCCATTGTTGCCTTGAGATTGCCATTTGGGGTTTCCCCCTTTGCGCTTGACAGCAGAAAGCTTGGTGGCCTGAGGTGGGCCAATGGGCTTTCCAACTGCTGTGCACCGTGAGGCTTCAGCGACAATGGAGTCCTTGACATGTTTAAACGTCAAGGCTCTAGTAGCGGTTGTATTAAGGACCGTGGCAGATAGAGAATCGTACTCGCGTGGCATCGCAGCAAGTAGAATCATTGCCTGTACTAATTCGGGGATGGCCACATTGGCAGCTGTAAGGCGCTCGAATTTATCAGCCATTTTGGCAATCTCTGGCACAGGATTTGCAGCCGGAATTTTGATTGCAATTGCAGACCTAAAGTCCGCAAAGACTTGGGAGGGGCCATCGATACCATAGTCGGTGCAGATGAGATCCCATACCTCCTCAGCAGTGTCCTTGGTGTTGGCATGCTGCCGAATAGAGGGGGCCAGGCGGAGCACTAGGCTACCAATCACCTGGTCATTCTTATTGTTCCAGGTCTGGAGCTTGGCATTAGCTTCCGCTACTAGTGCAGCATTTGTCGCCATCAAAGGAGGCCCCAGGGGTGGTTTTAGTTCCATCCCGCTAGTTATTTGCCAGAGGCCCTGAGACCTGAGCCACGCCTTCATTGAGTCGGCCCATTGAATGTAGTTAGAGCCATCGAAAGTTTGTACAAGTTTTTCAAGAGTTGAAGACATGATGTTATAGTGGCAGCTGGTAAAAGCGCTCAATCAGTCCTTTTATTCAAGAAAACACATTCCATAATCTCAGGCAAAAACACTCCTTCAGAGTGGTTAACCCTAGTCAACCTGGGTTTTTTAAATGCAGCTCGCAGAGAGCGCAATGCAGCTCACGAAGAGTGCAAGGTTACAATTTGGAGACAATGAAGTCAACGTCGTTCGCAGCCAGTTAAGGCGCGTTCGCGACGTGCCCAGCAGGGCCCATAACCTGTTGGAGCAGACTACATACGCTGCACAGAGGAAGAGACGACACATTCCTTATAACCTACCTGGGGTTTAGTTAGTCTTAGAGCTAGGGTTTAGCAGAGGTAAGAACACTGTATATCTTCTATAGTACAGGTTCTCCTTATATACATAATAGTAAGGATGTCACATGACTCAGGAATGTGTTTACCACATGTATGCGCAGTAAGCGCAGTAACATGTGTGTGCTGCATGCATGGCCTCATGTATGCAGCATGTATCAGGATTTAATTTCAACAACAAGAACATCACCATTTCTGAACATTGTGTTGAAATTATTTGTGCAGCTCATGATGATATCAGACACAAGATGAGTTTCACAGAACTTGAAATTCTTGCTAAACATAAGCATCATCGGCATCATGGCATCTAGCTTTCTGCATTTGAAAATGCTTGCAGACACTGTGGGAAGTCATTCAGTAGCTCATAATCAACTAAGCTTCAAACCAATGATCTGACTTGCTGGTAACAGTAGAAATACTTGACTTGGGTTATGAAGCCAAGTCTATCTTTTCAGATGGATGTTGTATCTGGTCGATTGCATGAGATATTTGAACTTGGGCAGCAGTCTTGGCATATCCAATAATGAGCTTATGACCCCATGCCTTTGTCATGGTGTTTGCTTGCTTTGCTCACTCCGCCTGACACCAGCATAGGCCAGCTCACATATATGTAACACAATGCTTAATCCCACTACACTCACTCAACTCTAACTTGTTATCAAACTAACACATTATTGATGTATTGACTTCAATTATAAACTCATATTAACTTGTTACTGACTTCATTACAAACTTGTATTGACTTGGTATTAACTTGCATTAAGTTGTTATTGACATTATTACAAACTTGTATTGACTTGTTATATCGACTTTACTACAAACTTGTTATTGACATCATTACAAACTTGTATTGACCTGTTATTGACATTATTACAGACTTTTATTAACTTGTTATTGAATACACACCAAAGGTTTAGTAACCTGCCCTAAAGTCTTCTCACAATAAATTTTTCAACCATTTGATTTAATCCCAGTACAATCCAAATCTAATTCTAATTCTAATTCTAATTCTAAATCTAAATCCAAGTCTATGTTGATATCTATATTAGTTTCCAATTCCTGTAAATAATCTCTCAAGTTACTCACCTTTGCTAAACAACTCCATTCAACACTTCCTTGTATACCACATTGGCAGTTCTGTTATTTCCATTGTTTTCATTCAACAGCACCTTGATCCTTTCTCCAGATGTACACCTTGATAGTGCCACATATAGCTGCCCATGTGAGAACACTGGTGTCTGCAAGTCCAAGCCAACATGGGATACTAATTGGCCTTGTGACTTGTTGATAGTCATGGCAAATGCCAAGCGAACTGGAAATTGATGTCGATGAAGTGGTAATGGCAAGGTCTCTGCTGAAGGCTCCAATGTGATCCGAGGAATGAAAACGATATTTCCTGCAAACTGTGCATCTCCACTGATGATCCTACACTTCAATACATGTGGTCTGGCTTCAAGAAGGATAAGCCGAGTTCCATTGCAAAGA
Source organism: Tricholoma bakamatsutake (assembly GCA_029959215.1). NCBI lineage: Eukaryota > Fungi > Basidiomycota > Agaricomycetes > Agaricales > Tricholomataceae > Tricholoma > Tricholoma bakamatsutake. Next base: position 12,180,159 of record CP114857.1, on the reverse strand, counting down.
CCCATGGTGACATCCAGATTGCATAGAAGCATGAGAGGACAGCCTATCTTAAGTGCCAGCCTGGAAAGAGGAAGGCCACTTGCTTTGATAGAGTTTAGATACTCTGCAGGATATGGCTGGTAGTTGTTTAACTCCTGCTCTCTAAATGAAACTGTATCAGCACTGTTGAAGACATACACTGGTCCAGGAAATCTGGCAAGAAGAAGAGAGTTGATGACATTGACATTGTCATTTGTGCAGGAGAGAATGGTCCTATCCAAATAGTACTGATCAGGCTTGTTCCCCTGCTCTATGCCTGAATATGTGGAGTTGATAAGGTGATCTGGTATTTCCATGGCAGAGCATATTGTGTGGAATCTGTATAGTGTCTGCAGCATCGACTGTTGTGCCTGCACTGATGTGCAAGAGCCAGGCAGCATGTGCAGTGTTCTCTGGAGTTCTGTCGAGTCGCATATTCTCGGTCAAGTGATAGACAGTAATGCATTGCCAGAGAGTGCTCCTTTTGATGGATGAAGCTATGATCTGTTCTCTAGTGCCCCTAGGAATAACAGGTAGGGTCTGTCTAAAGTCACCTCCAAACAAAACAGTGATTCCACCAAATGGAACATTCTTCTTCTTGAGATCACGCAAGGTGCGGTCTACTGCATCTGTGGCATATTTGTGCTGCATAGGAACTTCATCCCAGATGATGATAGAAGTTTGATCAAGGACCTGGTGCAAATCTGAACCTTGAAGTATTCTGCAAGTAGAGGTGTCATCGATTTCGATTGGGATTTTAAACATAGAATGTGCTGTGCGACCACCTTCTAGAAGCAATGCAGTGATTCCAGATGATGCCACACAGAGAGCGATTTTTTTCCTTGAGCACGAACAGCAGCTGCAATGGTGTTGCAGACAAAGGTCTTTCCACAACCTCCAGCACTATGCAAGAACATGAGCTTTCCCTTGTTATTGTTGACAGAATCCATTGCAACATCAAAAACCTGTCTCTGCCTGTGATTGAAAAGCTGGAGATTGTGAGTGACAGTAATCGCCAACTCTTCAATATTGTAATCCCTCTGTTCCTGCAAAAGCCTATTGGCAGGAACATCAATGTGCCAGTTTCCTTCAATGGCAGGCATCTCTGGATAATCAGAAAGTTGTTTGCCTGATCTGATAAGGATCTGATTGATGAGATGCAAGCCATACATGTAGACTTGATCATCTGTAAAGTCTGTATCTGAATAGATGGAAAGAAGCTTGACTCTGCAGTCATCACAAATGTAATGTTTGAACTGGTTCCAGAGGATGTCAGGTGATGTTGGATTGCAATGAAGAAGAATGGTGGCAAAGAGCAATCTGAGAGAGAAACCGAGCTGCATCTGTGATGCCTCTGTAAGACACTGGACCCATTCCTGGTCATCCTGCAAAAGACTCAATGCAACACAGGCTCGCTTGAATGTATTATGGATGACACCATTGACAGTGTGCAAGTGCTGGAATGATGTTGCCCCTGTGACAACAGTAAGAAGGAGCCTGAGGTAGAACCTTTCCCCCTGGGCAGGAGAAGCAAAGTACATTTTGCCAATGGCAGCCTCGCCATGCCTTCTTGGATTCCACTGCTTCTTGGTTGGATTGTAGACCCATGCTTGAGGAAAGTTCTGGTAGGTGACAGTACGTGCTGCTTCATATGTTCTGTTGGCTTCAAACCAAGCAGTGAGACATGTGGTCTTGGCAGCAGGCCTCTCCAAAACCTCATCAATATTGTCTTCTGCATTGAAGTAGACTGTTTGTTGGTCCTCCAGATGGACAGGCAGACGATAAACATGAGGAGACTCTGCATGCATTCCAAATTCATTCATGTGCCAGCAGCTTTCCACAGATCCAATGTAACATGCATCCAGATACTCCTTGACCTCATCTCTGTCTTGGTCGAGAATCTCAATCATGGTTCTGTCATGGCCTTTGTATATGTACTTGTGGATATACTTGACAGCCTCTACTGAAGAACAGATCTCGACATTGATGTGACAGTTGTATCTGACAAATGAACCAAGTTGTTAACTGATAAGCATGTTCTGAAATAAGTGCTCCTTGCTTTGCAGCCAAATAAGGATTGTGTGGGACAACATGTCTGTTATCATAGACATAATTACGCTTCCTCACTGTTCTACCATTGTTGGGTCTGGCATAATCAGGATAATTGTTTGCAGTAAAGGAAGTTTGTTCTTTGAACTCCTTGGGATACCTCTTGCTGCACCTGTTGTCAACCATGCATAAAGCCTTGGGTTTGTCATAACTGCAAGGACCATAAAGCATGCAGGTAGTTATGGTGTGATAGAGCATTGGCTGTGTGACAGGGTCAGGAATCTGAGCAGACACAATGGAATCAACATCATTGGCATCACAGATTTTATTGGCTGGATCGAGAAATATGAGGAGGTGCATATGTGGAAGGCCTCTCTTTTGAAACTCGATGGTATGGATGTGTGCCACCACTTTACCCAAAACACCATCTTTGATATCCTTGATCAATGCATTCTTCTTCTGTTCAAAGACATGTGCAACAATGTCTGGCCTGTCATAAGCTTCCTGCTTTTTTCCATGGGTGGTAAAATGTGGATTGGGTGATTCCTCCTGCAACAGAGCTTCCTGGATCTCTGGCCACTGTGGATTGGCAGTCATGGTGAGGAAGAGATCTGGCTTGCCAAAAAAGCAACAAATGGCCATGGAATCCTGGAAAAGCTAATTCATTTGCCTTTCACTGCCTACGTGGGTTGATGGAAGAATGATGTGACTCCCATGATCCTCTAAATTGATATTTTCATTCCAGTACCTATGGCAGCATCCCTCAATCCAGCATACACATCAGCCCTAAGCTTCTTCTGGTGATGTCAGACCCAGTTCAGCATATTCTGTTCAATAGAGGCCCAAGCATCTATAACATACTGTTGCAAAAGATTTCCACCCCAAAACGATGGTGGCTGCTCTCCTGGCCTTGGATGCAATCGATAAGCATGGTAGCATCTCTGACTGACATTGGGAACTCTTCTGGCTTCATTTGCACCTTGGTGTGCAGGTATATCTGGGTGCCATCCATCTTCACCATGAGGAAAGAGCAAGACATAGTGCAGAGTTGAATAGGATGGATGCAACTGGCTGATATGTCTAAGCCCTCCCCCTCTCAGCCTAAGAACAATATCTCTGTGATCAGACCATTCCTTAGAGCCATCACCTGGAATGATGGCTGCCACTTCATTATTGGATGTAGGGAGATTATAGTGATGTAAATTGTGAGTTCTATCTGATTGCAGCTGTATAGAGACATTGTCCTGCTCTTCTGGAGGCTTTTCCCTCATGATCTTAAATGCCTGCTTGAATAAAGGCACATAAGGATAGGTATTATTTAGCATGGCCTGCAGCTCTGTCATGATAACTATGTTGAGATTATTGTTTTGCCACTCACAAAGATTAAGCTGTGTGATAGGATTATGGATATAAAGCTGTGCATAGGCTGCAGGCCATCCAAGAGGAGGCAGAAGTGCTCCAGAAAGGTGAGGAAGATTGCCATGAATACAAAAGCTGTATACACCTGATGTACTGGTGACAGAATGGCCCACCTTGATACCCAAAGAAGTGAATGCAAATGCAGTATTGTACTGTCAGATATTTGTTTGAAATTCTTTAGAAAGAGGACTTTTGCCACACAACAGATCCCGCAAAGTGGCAGGAGCAGATTGGAAGGATGGCAGATGAATTTTTCCCTGCAAGCAGCAATTTCCAAACTTTGGTACAGCTCGGGTAGACATGGCCAACTTTTCACAGTCAAAATGCAAGGCATGGCAGTGTGGACACTCCACATTCATGGGTCCAAGTAAATGTCTGGGAATTGGCTCCTGATAAGGTGCATGACCCAGTGGTGATGGCCTTGCAGGTCGATGTGGAGGTAGAGGTACAGGCATAGGTGGAGGCAAAGCTGGCAACATTGGGGAATTCAAGAATAAAGCAGGCAGCAGCAGTGAAGGAGATTGTGTGGGAGGTGGCAATGATGGAACATGGAATATTGGGTCAGGCAGCAGTCGTGATGAATATTGTGGAGGAGTGGAGGAGAAGATGGAAATTGTAGAGGAGACACCCTTCTAAACTCATCATAATAATTTGATGGCATAGTGGATGGTGGAAATTGCAAAGCAGTCACCCTTCCAAATTCATCATGATAATCTGATGGCAGGGGAGAAGGTGTAAATTGCAAAGAAGACTGGCTCCCATCATCATCATCAGATTCCTCATTCTCCATTTCCCTCCTCAAAACAATCTCATTATTCCTCTGTTCTTCATACTCAGCAGCCAACAATGCAGACATTTCCCTATCCATCTGAAATTGTGTCACCTGTGCATCCACTTGAGCTCGATATTAATCAATCTGATCTCCAGATATATTGTTAGCCAATTGATCCAACCTCATCATTTGTTGATGCAAGCTCCTGTCTGCAATGGATAGACATTGGAGCTCCTCAGCCTCATCCATCTGTACCTGCTCATCTGCATGCTGTTCATTTCTCCACATCTGATGCATCTAGAAAGCAGATTCCTGATCATGCCTATTATGCTCCTGCAATGCCACTTCTATATTGATATGTCTGGGTGAATGATGATATCATGGCTCTGCAGCTGCTTGCCTGTCCATTTCCTTTTCAGCCAGCTGCTGCAATTGTTGATTGTGCTGCCTAGCTGCTTCAGCTTCAGCAGCCTATCTTTGTGCATACTCCTCAGCTTAAGCAGCTTGCCTGTTCCTTTCCTGCTCAGCCAGCTGTTGCAATTGCCAATTATGCCATCAAGCTGCTTCCACTTCAGCAGCTGGCCTGTTCCTTTCCTGTTCAGCCAGCTGCTGCAATTGCCAATTCAGTTGCCTAGCAACTTCAGGTTTAGCAGCTTGTCTTTGTGGATACTCTTCAGCTTCAGCTGCTTGCTTGTCCCTATCTTGTTTAGCCAGCTGCTGCAATCACCAATCATGCCACATAGCTCCTCCCACTCCAGCAGCTTCCCTCTCTTCATGCACCTTCTGCAATTGCAGATTATGCTGCTAACTCATTTCAGCCACTTGCTCTGATATCCTCTCTCTAGCGGCAACAGCCTCAGCAATTCTTCTTTCCTCAGCAACCTTCTGTAATAATTCCTGCTGATGCTGATACTCCTTAACTGCCTCAGCTTGTTGTAACTCCTGAACACATGCATAATAATCTGCAATTCTTTCCCTCAACACAATATGTCCCCTATGCAGATTATTGAGTGCAGTGTCTGCTTGACCACCTGAAATATTATGTAATGGTCCCAATGCCCTTCCTCTCCCTCTCCCTCTGCCCCTCCTTGTTTGTAACTGAGATGCAGGTGAAACCACATGAATAGGATTGGCCAAAGGTGCATCCCACCCTGCTGGCAGCTGAACCTGTGGTATTGTAGCAGCTATATTTGTCCCTGGTCTATTGTTTGCCAAAACAGGTCCAGATGGCATCACAGGAGCAGGAGGTACAACAGGCAATCCAAACTGCCTTGGAGCATCCCAATCAGCAGGCATCTGTACCTGTGGTATCTGAGCTGCCAATGCAGCTCCATAATTCAGTGGAACAATTCCCTGAGCAGGTGCAGTCACTCTGACTCTGCTTCTTCTCTCATCAGGATTGGTCATCTGCAACCTTTCCAAATGGTCTGCATCTCTAAATCTACCCCTTTCCACTTCTGGAGTAGAAGGTCTACTTTGATTCCTGCAAACACTCTAATCAGCCATCATTATTGCAACATATGCCAATACCACTCACATGTTTAGTAATGGTAAAGCCCAAAAAATAATAATTTTGGTCAATAGCCAACATTGCAGCACAGCTGAAGTAAGGTCGGCAACAACTTCCTTTAACAGTCAGTTGTCACAACACTCACTGTAATCCAACTGTTTTCAAGTTTCAATAGCCAATTCCAACACTTTTGTAATGATAATCACAAATTTGCTATTTGATAATAGATAGCAATTGTAATAGTATCACTATTATAGCCCCAAATGTTGTGTGAAGAGAGGTACTCAATTGATTGTCATGCACTCTCTCTCCACATGTAAGGAAAAGGCAGCTGTTTGGTCATGTTGTGCCCAAAATGTGCGAGGCATGAAAGTAGGTGTCCACTATATTGTGACTGAAATTTTATGCAAGCAAATCTGCCTTTTCGGTATTGACTTGTTACTGACCTCATTACACATTTGCATTGACATGTTACTGACTTTATTAAATTTGTATTGACCTGTTACTGACTTCAGACTTTTTACTGACCTCATTACAAATTTGTATTGACATGTTACTGACTTTATTAAATTTGTATTGACCTGTTACTGACTTCAGACTTTTTACTGACCTCATTACAAAGTTGTATTGACTTGTTCCTGACCTCATTATGTATTTGTATTGACATGTGACTGACCTAATTACATATTTGTATTGAATGTGACTGACCTCATTACATATTTGTATTGACATGTGACTGACTTCATTACTTTTTTTTTTTTTTTGTCACAGAGTTTATATTCTCAGAATGGTTGTGCATAGAAAGGCCCTGGAGGTAGGCTACACCTAAACAACCCCCCTCATCAACTAGTGCCTGAACTGCTACCACGCCCTTGCAGGCTCGCAAGACTGGCTAAATCCTTCCTTCCACTATGATGTTCTATACTTCCCAAGCCTGCGTGAGCACCCTGAGTGCATGAGCATCGAGGCTTCCAGCTGTCAGCAAGCTGCATAGTTGGTATACAAACTTGGGATCAATCATGGGAAGGTTTAACTTGCACCTATCGGAAATAAGAAGTAATGATCGTGGTTTTAAATGAATGGCTCTGCCTTGACTCTTCAGGATTTTCCCCCTGCATCTACCCAACCAGTTCTCCCCCTGTTCCCCCCCCATTCCTCATCCATCCACAGCAACCATCTTTCATCAGCGAACTAATTGAGTTATGCCAACTTCTCTCCCAAACAATGGTGTTGCGCCATGCAGGGACAGCACATGATCAGCCATTGGCGGCCTTCCATGGCATATTGGTTCTCCTCCCATTTTGGTTGCAGGCTTGCACCCGACTGATGATTAGACTGTGCCCCGACCATAGCTGAGGTCTGCACAAAGCAGAGCACAAAACTGGTGATTGAGGTCAAATTGAGGCGCCTGAGTCATGCTGAGTGATGAGGATAGCAGGGCAAATCCCCCCTCCAGCATGAGCAACTGAAGTCCCATGCAGAATGTCATGGTATCCCTGAATGTAGAATGAAGAAGTTAGTGGTAGAAGCTAATGGTGTAAATACTGTAGTACATTAGGTGGTGGGGCAGGGATTCAAACCCATGACTGCCTGGTCTTGTCAAGGCAGACATGATAGTACCACTAAGCCAACATGCCCCGACTGACTTCATTACAAATTTGTATTGACTTGTGACTGACTTCATTACAAATTTGGATTGACATGTGACTGACCTCACTACAAATTTGTATTGACTTGTTACTGACTTCATTACAAATTGTTACTGACCTCACTACAGAGCTGACAAATTTTAGTCAGCTCTGACTAATGCTGACACATTTTGCACAGCTCTGACAAATTTTAGATAATCCCATCAACCATCACTCCCATCATTCCCACAAAATGACCATAGCATATGTTATGCAGCTTGTCATCTATTTTTAGTCCTGATCCCATCACACCATCACTCCCACTCCAGTCACTCAACTCTTCAGTTGCCTTTGGACCTTCAGCCCAAATGTTTGAAGGTTTATGGTCATACAACTGTTTAGTTGACTTTTTGGATAGAATGAGCCATGATCTCATATCTGTATAAATAATATACACTGAGTCAACATGGGGGGGTTGTGGTGTTCATTCCTATCCCCATCTCCCCATCCCCTCCTCCTTCTTCATCTCCCCCATCCACATCCCCACCTACTCCATCCACATCCCCACCTACTCTATCCACATCCCCACCTACCCCATCCCCACCTTCATCCCCATCCCCACCTAACCCATCCCAATCCCCATCTTCCTCTTCCCCCTGTACCCCTTCCCTCCTCCCCCTCTCTCCCTTCCCCTTCCCCCTCTCTCCCTTCCCCTTCCCCCTCCCTATCTCTCCCTTCCCCCTCTCCATCTCCCCCTTCCTCATTGCTATCCTCACCTCCCCTCCCCTCTACACCCCTTCATACCCCTTCCTCACCCCTCATACCTCTTCTCCATCCCCCTCCTCCCCACCCCCTCCCCACCCCTCACACTCCCCTCACACCCCCTCACACTCCACACTCAGCTCACTTGCAAAGTTTCAAAGTCCACTTCAAACTCAGCCATGCTCCACACAGCTCACCCTTAGACCAGATTTTGAAGCCCAGCTATATTAGTCAGCTCTGACTAATGTGATCATTTCTGACAAATTTTGCACAGCTCTGACCAAGCCTGACCAATTTTACATAATCCCATCATTTTGTTCCCACAAAATGGTCGTTGCATATATTACTACACATCATCCCATCAATCATCACTGATCTTAGCTGAAAAGTTCCCTCCTTTAGCTGATCACATCATGCCATCACTCTCACAAAATGTCTGTAGCTAGCATATATTAAAGCTGGTATGGAGCAAGACTGATTAGATTGTCTTGTACGTTAGATTTACAGTACATGTAGCACATACCTGGTATGGAGCAAGACTGATTAGGGGCTTGCCTCTGTTACCAGGTCAGACAATATCTATCAATCACTCCAATGCTGCTCTGCCCCTCTTCGATATGTCGGGGTCATCCTCCAACACCCCCCCTTGACCGTGGTTGAGTTGTAACAGATCACACCAACAGTTTTGTAGGACTTTGGCGAGTGGTTTGGTGAGGAGATTGGCAATGTTGGATTGATTCGAGATGTAAATCACATCAATTAATTTCTTGTTTACACAGTCACAAATGAAATATGCATGTATGCCGATGTGCTTCATCCATGTATGAACATGAGGGTCATATGTGCATAAAATAGTGCCTTGATTGTCACAGAGTAGAATAGTTGCAGATATTTGAGGAAACCCGAGTGCATCAAATAAATTTTGAAACCAAAGAATATCTTTTGCACATTGAGTGGTGAATAAATATTCTGCCTCACAAGATGATAATGCAATGACAACTTGTTGTTTTAAGCTCCAGGATAGCGGAGAGTCACATAGCATGATGAAGAATCCTGAGATTGATTTTTGTCCATCACCCATGCCCCAGTCTGAATCTGAGAGAGCACAAAATGTGGGATATGGAGCATCCTTCTGTCCTAACAAAAGACCATGTGAATGAGTTCCTGAAAGGTAATGGAGAAGATGTTTAAGAGTTAGGATGTGATCTTCTCCATAGTTGGACATGAAGTGGGCTAGTTTGTGAACAGTGTAAGAGATATCTGGGTGGGTGCAGACCAAAAGATACATGCACTTCCTGACAATCATAGAGTATGGGAAAAGAGCATGGACTCATGTCTTCTCTGCATCCATCATAGGGCACATCTCGGATGTCAACCTGACACCTGGATTCATGGGTGTACTGACAGATTTGCTGTTCTTCATTCCAGCATCATGTAAGATAGAAACAGTAAAAGCTTCTTGGTGCACTTTTATTGTACCGTGTGTTCACCAGCGAATGATAGCACAGCCAAGATGGAAGTTGATGTTGCAATTGTCAGTAATTTCATAGTGTTTGGATATGTCTGCAACTATGATGTCAGACTTGGCTGTGGTGGTAGAAGAGAGGAGCATGTTGTTGATGCTTGTGGCTACAATTGTCTGGGCCTTGAGACTTTTACAAACATGATCACTCCAGATACCATTGATGACCAGACTGCCTAAGTCCATAAAGCCCCTTTTGTAGATGCCAGTACCCGGAGCCCATTATGTCGGGTTTGTGCATGTAGATCTCCTCGTCGAGAAATCCATTCAAAAAGGCATTTTTGATGTCAACTTGTCACAGCTCCCAGTCATAAATAGCAGTAAGTGTAAGGAGTGTGTGAATGGACTCCCAATGTGCAGTGGGTGCAAAGGTGAAGGTGAAATCTTGGCTGGGAATTTGGTTGAATCCTTTGGTGACAAGTCAGGCTTTAAAGTGAGAGATCCTGAAATCCTTGTCATGCTTGATGTGGAGAACCCATTTACTGCCAATGGCCTTCCTTCCTGGTGGTAAATGTTTGACTTCTTCATAAGCACCTTTCACCTTTAGCCCTTCTAGTTTTTCATACATTGCTGCAAGCCATTCAGTCCAGTAAATTGATAGTTTGGCTTCATGGACAGTGGCAGGATCACGAGCATTGGGATCATCCATGGGTTCAGTGAGTGAAGCATTAATGTAAGTGGTTTCAACATCAATGAGAGCATGTTGGACCTCAGGAATATTGGTGGAGTTATCGAGCTCAACTTGAAGTTTGTCAAGTTCTTCCTGGAGAAGAAGCATGATGGAATTTCTCCCCTCCTCACTCAAAAGTTCGGTGTGGTCAGTATGGTTTGTGAGGTAGTGCACTGGCATCTGAATAGTGCGATGTTCACAATGACTTGCGAGGGAAGGATCAACTGGAATCTCATGAGTATTACTAGGGATCAATTCACCCTCTATTGTGGAGACTCTTGAGGCATGTCATGGAATACAATATTGTGGCATGGCAGGATTGATCTTGACTTGGAAAACCAGATGAGATAGCCCTTTGAATCTCGAGCATAACCAACAAAATGTCCAGATTTACCATGTAGTTCAACTTTGTTCAGAGAATCTGAATTGAGATGGTGTGATGTTACATGGCAGCCAAAGGGATGTAGATGTGAGAGATCAGGTTTTTTTTTCATCCAAAGTGTAAATGGTGTAGAGTGACTGGGAAGAGCTGAGTGAGGAATACAATTTTTGATGTGAACACCACAAGCGGTAGCTAAACACCAGAAGTAGTCTGGCAAATCACCATCAAGAAGCATTGCACACATCATCTGTGCAACAGTAAGATTTGCTCATTCTGAAACACCATTCTGTGGTGATGCATCAGGTACGATCTTCTCAAAAGATATGCTGTTTGTCTTGCAATAGTCATTGAACTGTTCATGGATGTATTCTGGAGCATTATCGATGCAAAGAAAAATGATCAAGCCTCTGAGGAATTTTTCAACAGCTGAACAATGCTCAATAGAAACTTTCAGAGCATCAGAGCAATGTTTGAGAAAGAATATCACAATGAATTGTGTGTAGTCATCGATAAAAAGAATGAAATAGTGATATCTGCCATAACCAGTTGGAAAAGAACCATAGATATCAGAGTAAATGCGATATAAGACATGCTCAGCTTGAGAAGTCACTGACTTTGGAAAGGGTAGTCACCTGATGTTAGCAAGAGCACAAATTTGGCACAAAGGGATATGTGTCTCATCCCAGGAGAGACTGGTTGTGGCATCTTTGAGTCCTTTAATGCCTGTATGACCCATCAGGCAGTGTAAAAAGTGCCTTGTCAGATGCCATGTTCATCACTTGCAAAGCTGTGTACATGGATGTAGGACTGAGGTGTTGAATAAGTGGAGTGAGTGGATTCAATGTGTGATAAGGGACTGTAAGAAGCGATAGTAGCGGGAGTGTTCTGTGAAACAGGGGTAAGATTGAGGTGATACAAGCCATTCCACAAGCTGCCTTGGATGATTACTTGACCATTTTTTGACAATTTTATCTTTCCATTGTGCATAATCAAGGTGACCCCTTTTCAGTCTAAGGCTGAACCTGGTATGAGATTGATGCATGCAGTAGGAACATGCAGTGCATCAGAAATATCCAGTATAAATTTGTGACCATTGACAATAGATTCCAGACAAACAATTTCTCCAGCAGGTGCAGGTGCCAAAAGACCTGAGTCGAAGCCATTGACATTCACTGCAGTGTCAAACTGGTTGTAGGATTGAAAGAGTGCACGATCATTAAAAATGGATTTTGTTGCTCCATTATCATGGAAAAAATGATTGGTGTTGGATTTGGAAGTGGAAGCATTGAACGCTGTAGCTGAGCACCAGTATATTCCCCCCTCAACTGCAGTAATGTTCAATGCCAGAACATCAGTGGAGAGATTCACAGGACTGTAGAAGCAGAATCTGTAGTGGAGTATCAGTGATAGGTCCATTGCACACTTTAAGGTCTGGAGAAGATTCCCAATCTTATTGACACATTATGACAAATTCTCTGAACCACTACAAATGCCATGAAATCGATTTTGAAAACTTTTCAAACTATTTCAAACTTTTCGAACAACTTTGCATGATTTCGAATAGCTTTGAATGATTTTGCGACACTTTGAACGCTTTCAAAGAACTTTGTACCACTTCGAACAATGTCAGCTGCCATATAACTGTCTCAAAACCCTTTTGATACACGCTGCACAACCAGAGTGAGTCATTCCATCACATATCGAGCACTACCAGACACAAGGAGAGACAACGAGAGATTTAGGATGTGATAATAGTGCTTAGAGGTTTCAATGATATATTGAAGCAAAAGATAAGTACTTCTACTATATGGGGACACTGTATGTTTCAATTATTTATCATTTATCATTTGTTTTATGATTTACAAAGTCCTCATTGTTGTATATATTGCCTCATGTTTTCCACATGTTATTATTTCCTTTTTAGTACTATCTCTTCAAATTGTATATAGACTTGTATTAGTTACTTAGAACAGCAGAAAAGCACAGGGAACAGAGAAGAAGTGACCCTCTCCCTCATTGTCTGATTTAAGAGCAGTTCTTTTGAGTCTTAGCCTCCCATCGTATCTCTAAGTTCTGTGAAATATTGTGAACTTCTTCAAACTTTCATATTTGCTCTCAACTTGTTGCCTATCACTATCACCACTCGACAAACACTTCTTATTCACTATATTCATTTCTCGACATATCTCACCACCAGTCTGACATCTCCAAACTTCTTCGAAATTACTTCAAACCTCTTCAAACCTCTCCAAACTTTCTTCAAACTATTTTGCACATCTTTGAACCTATTTCAAACCTTATTCAAACAACTTTGTATGCTCTCACAGACTATTCACACCATCCCTTATTATTTCGCCTCACTAAAAACAATGTTTGGATATCAGCGGTGATAATTAGTACCAACTTGCACCCTTCCTCTAGCCTGTGTTATACTTCCTAAGCCTTTTAACAGGTTTTTGTTAGGTTTCCAGGTTGAGCGAGTATTATTATTGGTCAGGATCAGAACGTGAAGGATTAGAATCAGTGTCATTGGCAGAGGAAATGTGAGCTGAAGTGTTCTTCACTCCCATAGAATGAGAGTTTGTATCTGCACTCCATTTGTTTAGATATAAATGGATATCTCATGGACCTTTCCACCAGGGAGGATAGTCACCACACTTACCACCACCGAAAGCAAAACAGTTGTCAATGGTGTGATGGCTTTTTGGGTTAGGACAGTGAACATTGGTGCATTGGAGCTTAGAACTAGTCCAAGCATGTTTTCCAATGGGAGCAAAATGTAGATTGGTTGATTTTGGCATCATGACAGCATTTACTGCCTTGGAGAAATTCAGCCTGAGTGGTCATGAGAACAGATAGCTCATCATTGGAAGCACAAATTCCTTTGTCTTCATCTCTGAGCTTTCCAAGAATTTCTGATGATCTTAGTGAGCCAGGTGCTGCGCCACGAACTTTGTCTGATAACTCTGAGTGAAGATATCTCCAATGATCGGTGATTGGCATCATTGTTACCAAATGACATGCAAATTCATCATCAGGCATGGCCTTGTCATCAACATCACAAAGTTCCTGGTACATACGCTGCATGTCATCTTTCCAATTGGCCATCTTGTAACCATCGACAAACTTGTATCCAAGAATATAGGACTTGAGACAAGTCACTCTCATTGCGTTCACAGAGCAATACTCAGCTTTGAGATTTTCCCAGGCTTCTTTTGCAGTCTTCGCAGACTGTACTAGGTGTAACTTTGTTCCTGGGACTGTCTGGATAATATAATTGAGAGCATTAAGATCGCCTTCTTGCCATGGTATTACATCATCCATTAGCTTTCTGAAACTCCATTTCATTGCCGGTGATAACAATAGTGCAAACAGTGCCAGTTTCATCAGGCCCTCTGATCTTTTGGGTCCATTTGAGTTGAGGTATAACTGGCAGTGCTAATCGTATTCCTTCAATGAATATCCAATATCCCATGGCTTGGAGCTCTAACTTTCCTTTGTGGCTAAACTCATTAAAGGAATTTTTAACACCATCATCAGTGAGTTCTTTGAGTTTCAGATGCTTGGAAGATGGTGCAGAGGATGGAGTAGTTGACATGATGCATAGGAGTACTAGTGTTTCTGTTTCTGTTGTTGCAATTTAGAGGTGCAAATGTGCAGGGAAGTGAATTCACTATCAGGGCCCATAACCTGTTAAAGCTGGTACGGAGCAAGACTGATTAGATTGTCTTGTACATTAGATTTACACGTAGCAAATACCTGGTATGGAGCAAGACTGATTAGGGGCTTGCCTCCGTTACCAGGTCAGACAATATCTATCGATCATTCCAATGCCGCTCCGCCCCTCTTCGACGTGTCATCCTCCAACAGCATATGTAATAGATATGTAATAGATAGCATATGTAATAGATATACATACATCTTGTCCTGTCCAACTCCTAATCTCGATGATCGTTCCTTTTCGTACAGAGGTCGTCGACTACTACTAATTATCCTTCAACACCAAGTCAAAATGTCCTTTATCGTTTCTAGTCGTATGGAGGTCGTCGACTCACAGTCAAATTGTCCTCGAGTGAAATTGTCCATGCTCGTTCCCTGTCGTATAGAGGTCATCAGTCGACTGCCAGCTGGTGGAAACAAGCTAATATCATTTCAATTCCTTATAATCCCTCCCATTCGTATAGAGGTGGACGTCTGGCGCGAGCATCAACTGTTCTGTCTTCTCGACAAAGGACAATCTTTCTCACCTTCCTGTATGTTTCCACAACATGAGTAGGCAGGCGGTGCTAAACTTCGCGGAGCACCACTTACACTCTTCAACTTTAGGATGTTTTTCAAACCTCGTACGCCTTTCACCATCACTTTCACTACGAGTGATGCTGTCCTGTGGACTGCGGGCTTCCGTGAAGTCGATGAGTGACGATGCGGTCTTGGTGGACCCCAAGCATGATCTAGATCTTCATATGTATCCGAGTCACCCTCCAAATCGTACACAATATCAGACCCGTGAATGGATGACTCGTTGGAGCCGAAGGGAGGTGCTTTGTCTGCTGCAGCTTTCTCATACGATGATGGGAGAGCCGGTGTCGGTGCGCGAATGGCAATTTTTTCATTTCCTGCTGGGTAGCATGCGTATGCTAAACTTGAAACTATGAAGTGTAGATGTCAGCGTGAATAATATGAGGTGAATGTCAGCTCAACCTGAGGACGTCATGAATCGTAATGTAACGAGCGTGGCAGATCGATACAGCAGAATATTCGCGCAAGTCTAAATAAATACAATTCGGATGATTACAGAATTACATAAGAACCATTATAAATTTTTGTACAACGGAAATAGTAGCCGACCGAGAAATTATTCTTTTGAAATGGTCTATTTTGCGAGGTGAGCGTTTGGAGAAATACTCAAAACTGGTCAAGATATAAATATCTGTCATTTGGGGGACGTCCGAAAAAATTTTTGCTCCAGCCAGTTCACAGAAGTGCAACAACAGTGTCTGGTGCACCATAAGCCGGTACGATTTGTACCGGAGAATTCATATCTTTCTCTGGTGGGGCCTATCGTGAGATGATCATTGATCATCTCGCCAGTTCCTCTTGTCAGTCTCTTCACTTTATACATATGGCGGTGCAGCGGTTTCACAGTTCACTTAACCTTTGCCTCCCATCAATCGCCGATATATACGCCGATTGATGAGGGGCCTAAGCAGTGGCTTAAGTATGACGGTTTACATTTTTAAGCTTCACGAGTATGACATACTCGGCTGCATGCAGCTAGATTCAGCCACATTCAACTTTTCCACTTAGCTGACTTACGCGAGTAGTTAGGTGAAGAGGGTGAAGAGGGTGAAGGATTAACTTTTAAATAAAAATGAGGGCCATTAGGAAACTCGGGGTGGTAGAGGGTGGTAGCAAACTCCGGGACTAATTCGGGGTGGTAGCAAACTCCGGGACTAATTCGGGGTGGTAGCAAACTCCGGGACTAAGTACGTATCCCTCAGGAATCCAATGAATATCATATATTGATGTCCCACTCGTGGAAAAGCACAGTAGGAACCCGGTTGAAAAAAACAATAACCTAGGAAGCCTTACCACCACTCCACTGTGTGAGTAGAAGCCAACTGGCTTTGAGCGGGCCGTTGCTTTCAGCACAGCAGATCCGAGCAGGCAGGTACAAGTGGCGATTTTTCCCCATGCACGTGATGTCCCAAAATGGTTAGCTGTGCTACTCCTGAAATTTAGAAGGTGGTGCATTAAGTAGCTCCGAAGGCGGTGTTATCAAGGTGTTATGACGTGTAGCATCGAGGTGGCATTTTTTTTTGTCCAGTTTTATACTCCGATTGTGGCGTACCATAGGACCCCGGATTATCCCTACCTAGGCTAGACCCCAATCCGGACAGATTTTGGACTTTTTGGACGAAAAGGCTAGATTTTGGTTGTGAGGTGTCCGGACAGATTTTAGCCGAAATTTTTGGACACCTATATCCATGTGTCCGGACGAGATCTGATATTGATAGGACACAGAGATCCTTTGTACAGACAAGACTTTATGGTGTAGTGGTAAATATGTATGTTACTACTCATCATGACTCTTTGAGTGCAAACACTATTGGATGTATTTTTTTTCTCTACCCAATATTGATATTTGTCAGCACATACTTATGTTGAAAATTTCCACATCGCTATGTCATCAGCTTCGAATTCTTAGACATGTCATCAACACTTCTCCTTATGGATCGTGACATCCTCGATTTGGACAATGTTCCACCCTTTATTAACAAGGACTGCATTGGGACAGGAATGCAGTATCCTAAAACTGACACTCTATACACTCCAGGAGGCTAGATCTGGGTGGCTGGACAAATTTTAAGCCCCAAAAAGGCTAGATCTGGGTGTCCAGACAAATTTTATGCTCAGAAAAAGCTAAATCGGGTATCCAGACAAAATTTTTGAAAGTTGGTAGCCCAGCATAAATCCAGACAGGAATCCACAAAAGTGTCCAGACAGAATTCACAAAATTTTGACTTTTTGGGATCTAGCCTAGGTAGGGATAATCCAGGGTCCTCATACCATATGTACAGAGTTATATACTAGTATTTTTTCTATTCATGGTGCACCTATGGCAATCCTGAGTGAGTTGCTCAGTTTTTGAGCCCCGAAATCAGTACCTGGCAGGACCCCATGTACATCCAGCTATTGTGAACCCATACACCATATAGTGAATGTCTTGAATTGCATCAAAGGATTTGAGGAGGGGGAGAAGGAAAGTATGTTTTGGAGGCAATGCAGTAACAAGTGTATTTGGCAAATTTAATAGGATAAGCTGCCTTCGTTCTCACATTCACTAACTACATGGCACAGAGAGGGGCTACAAGATTGCTGCTTTCAGACAGGAGAGTGCTATAGTGGTGTCATCGATTGGATAGGGAGCCACTGCAGTGGTAGGAGTCGAGAGGACACCAACAGTTCACCTCTGTTCAGCTGGTGGGTGAGGCAGTGTTCCCAAGGACAAAGAAAGATGCATATTTTGGCTGGGTGCGTGAGGCAGGCAAGTGACATTATGACATTGGAAGGGTGGGGAGAGAGTTCTTGGAGCTTGCAGTTGTAGTGGCACCTATTATCGATTCATGAGGATATTGATGAATTGTTACCCTCTTCTTCCTTGTAAATAGCAGCAGCAGCAGTGGAACTACAGAACATTGGTCAGTTATAAATGTTGTATGAATTCTTGTGTTTAAAATTATTGAAGAGTAAAATCTGGGTTGAACAGTGGCAAGTCAAGCATCAGAAAGCACGGAGTTTGCTACTTCTAGCACAACAAGTATTTGTTGGCCAGTGACTTACTCTTCCACATCTAAGCCACCCATGTGCATCTCGAATCTTCAGCACTTCCTCGTGCTCTTCAGTGCCTTCCAATTCAGAGCCACTGCTCGCCATCACTTTCATAGTCAGAATCTTCTAATCTTGTGAGATTCTCCTGTAATGAGAAAAGCCAAAGTCAAACACACAATTCAGAACAGATACTTCAGAAACACACCAAGATCATCAAAACATGGTCTCCAACATTTCTGGGATTGTATGGTAGGCTTGGTGGTTTTGGATGGTAGTGGTCTTGCTGGTTGTGGATGAGTGTGGAGGCAGAATGCAAGCCAGCTTCCTGTTGATCGCAAGTTGAGATTTTGAGATGGAGCACTGGCTGGCTCCTCAGAGGTGACAGAAGCATGTACAAGATTGGCTAAGGAAATACATTAAAGATCCAGTCAGTGGTAGTGGCTCAGACCTGATATGTTGATGGTGTTGTAAGAGAACATGATCCATTACATCACAGGGTCACACGATGGTGATGTTCTTCTTCTAAGTTCTGCCTGAGTCTTGACACCAACCACTAAGATGGGAAGAAATCAGTATAAGTCTCAATGTAAGCCTGTACTTGGTCTGCTCATGCATTTCCATTCACATGCATTTTGTATAGCACCTGGCAAAGACATCCAATAACATCTTAGGTGCTACTATGAACTTGGTCTAACAGGTGTGAAGGTCACCAAGGCACTCAAGCAACACTATGATACCGATAGATACGGACTGATGTATGTATCTATGTCTTTGATTATGAGTATTTCTTACAGTCACCAGTGTTTTTACTGTTCAAAAACTGAGGAAGGAGTGGGATATCTTATCGACCTGCCAACAAAAGCATACACAAGAATCCATTTACCACCCAATCTACAAAATTCAGAAGCACTTTCCAATGCATGGGGCAGAGGGTATCCGGAAGACCCTTCGAATAGATTATGGTATTCATGTCCCTCAGTAAGCAAGAACTGCACAACTTCTACAACTGAGTAGAATTAACATTCTCACTTAGAACAGTCATTACCGGTCTTCTCAAAACTGTAGAGGATGATGAAGTCATTCATTGCTGTAAGCAGGAATTTCGAAGAAGGCATTTGTGGGTGGCAGGTGCAAACAATGTATGGCCTCAGGATCAACATGACAAATGAAGTTGTTTCATTCTATGGCTGCATGCTGGATTGGAAGCATTCTCAGGTGAAATTAATTGGCTCAAAATTTGGTGGACAAATAGGAATCTGAGGTTCATCGCAAAATACTATCTTGACACTTGCCAGTGAATTGGTGGTATGTGTCCTATTTTGTCAGTAAATAGCCTATCTGTTGAACAATCTAGGTGTTCCTATCATTATGCAAAGTGATCCTGGGACCGAAAATTATGGTACCATGAATATGCATACCATGATTTGCCATCATCTTGATCCAAGCCTCACCAATACACTTCAGTATCACTTTATGCCAGGCCATAACAATATTCTTTCAGAAGTCAAATGGTCCATCTTATGGATTTTGTACCTGGTTTTGAGGATATATTGCAGAAAGGTGTCGATAATGGTTGGTATGATGTAAATAATGTGTTAGCCAAGTGAGCTACAACTCTATCCATTCCATGTACATTTTCCATTATTTTTTTAGCCTCCTCTTCCACTGGGTTACAATTCCATGGCTGCAGGTTGAGATTGACAAGTTGGTTCATTTCAAGAACAAGAATGCCCTTTGTGCTGTCTGACACAAGATCTTGGCTCATGGTGTTCCTACCCTGATACATACATCTCCATCTCTTTTCAATGCTTTGGATTTTAGGGTTAGTATGTTACTTCTATGTTGATCACCAACTTATGTGCATATCAGATTCCTGTCAATTGTGAGCTTTTGGATAAAATGGAAGCACTGTACACACCTCCTGACCATGCAGTTTTTGAATTGGTACCACCAGCCTTTCATGAGCATGTTACATAGCAGTTGGTCAACCTGAAGTCAATGTTGACACTTTTTGGAACATTTATCTCAATCTTCTTAGATGAATTCATGAAGAATGTTGATAGGTCTATTGCATGCTCTAAGGTCTGGAAATGGTCCCAATTATATTGAGACATTATGACACACACTCTGAACCTCTCCAAACTGCTACAAATGCCACAAAATCGACTTCGAACCCTTTTAAACAACTTTGCACAATTTTGAATGACTTCGAACCATTTCAAACCATTTTGTGACATTTTGAATGCTTTTGAACAACTTTGCAGCACTTTGAACAAAGTTGGCCACCACAAAACTGTTTCAAAACCCTTTCGATACATGCTGCACAACCAGAATAAGCCATTTCATTGCAAATCAAGCATTACCAGACACAAGGAGAGATGACAAGAGACTTAGGGTGCGATAATAGTGCTTAGAGGTTTCAATGATATATTGAAGCAAAAAGTCAAGTACTTTTACTATATGGGATCATTTCTTATTTATTTTATAATTTACAAAGTCCTCATTGTTGTATATATTGCCTCGTGTACTACCCATGTTTTATTTCCTTTTTAAGTACTATATCTTCAAATTGTATATAGACTTGTATTAGTTACTTAGAATAACAGACAAGCACGGGGAACAGAGAAGAAGTTATTCTTTTCCTCATTGTTCAATTTAAAAGCCATTCTCTTGAGTCTCAAGCTCGTGTCATATCTCTAAGTTCTGTGAAATATTGTGAACTTTCTCGAACTTTCATATTCATTTTCGACTTATTGCATATCGCTATTGCCTCTTAAAAAACTCTTCTCATTTGCTATATTTACTCTTTGATATACCTCGACACCAGTCCGACTCTCTCAAAACTCTTTGAACATCTTTGAGCCCCTTCGAACCTTCTTCGAATTATTTTGCACATCTTCGAACCTACTTTGAACAACTTTTGTTATGATCAAGGTTCTTAATTCACGGATCACTGAAGCTTGTAAGCAACAGTTGAGAATGACTTATTGTAGTTTGTTAAAAACATAGGAATGACCAGGTCAAGCTTAGCTTGACTGGTTCATACATTTCAGTTTTAAATATTACAGGCGTGAGATGTGTGTAGATGAGTCGCATGTAAAGAACAATAGAAACATTCCATGGATACTACAATAATGTGAGAGAGTGATATGTAAGATTAGGAGGTCCATGGGTGCGCACAGTAAAGACAATAGGAAAGGGAACAATAGCGTGAGGTGTAGTTTGATAAAGACAATAGAAACAATAGAAACAATAGAAACAATAGAAAAGATAGATGCACCAAAGAAAATGAATTTCCCGCTTCTCATAACATTAGCTCCCCCTCAACGTTTCGAGTCCCATCCGAAACTAGCCTCTAACTGTCTGCATTGGGTTGAATGTCACTGCCCATTCCTCATCAGTTGTTACAGTGAATGTGCTGATCATAGTCGCTGTAGGTGTGTTGTGGGAGTAGACTCTGGTGGGTAGTTCAATGTCATTTTGCTGAGCCCCCGCAAATCATATGGAGGTGCCAGTTGCGAATGTGGTGATGTGAGGTAGGGGCACTGCGGTGAGGATTCTGAGTGTGACGAGGATGTAAAAGATGAACATAGTAATAATGGCAGCACCAAATGCGGTGCTGAGTGCAATAATGAGGGCGAGGTTTTTGATCATGATGGTTTTCAGCTAAGTAGTGCGATGACGTGGTGGGTTGTCACATGATGGGTTATTTGGACAGAAAAGCGCTGCATGCTCTGGGCACCAGCAATGACAGTGAGGATATTGATAATGTGGACAGTGGGATGAGAAGTGCCCGATTTGGGTGCATGTAAAGCACACTGAGTTCTGCATCCATGGAGGTGCAGGGGGGTCTTCGGGTGTTGGTTGTCTCGGATAGGGTGTTTGTAAGCATGGTGGCGATGGTGGCGGTGGTGATGGTGGCAGTGGCAAGGGTGATGGTAGTGACAGCTGTTCTGGTGCCATTTCAAATGCTTCTTCTTCATCATCTGAGCTTTCTATAATGAATACATGATGGGGTGTGGGGACCTGTTGATGATACTCGACCTGGAAACCTAGAAAAAACCTGTTGAAAGCCTTTTGTAGTATAACTCAGGCTAGAGGAAGGGTGCGAGGTGGTACTAAATATCACCGCTAATACCAAAACATTGTTTTAGTGATGCGAAGTGGTAAAGACGTGACGAATAGCCTTTTTAAAGCGTACAAAGGTGTTTGAAAATGTTTGAAATTGGTTCAAAGACGTGTGAAGTAGTTCGAAATAAGTTCGAATCTGTTCGAAGTTGTTCAGGTGAGTTTGAGGGGGTTTGAAGGTATTTTACTGGCATCAATATATGTTTTGACAAATGAATATAGCCATTACGAGGAAGGTTCGAGGAAGTTCACGATATTTTGCAGAACTTAGTGGTACGACACGAGGTAAGACTCAAGAGAATTGCTCTTAAGTCCGACTATAGTGGAGAGGGTAACTGGTTCTCTTTTGTTTTATGTAAATAGTACAAGTTTATATACATTTTGAAGAGATAGTACCAAAAAGGGGAATATAATAAAGGGCAATATGTGCAACAATAAAGGACTTTGTAAATTGTAAAAACAAATGAGAAATGACAATAATTAAAACGTACTTTGTCCCAGTATAGTAAGAGTTCTTGTCCTATTGATTTAATATATCATGAAACATAAAAACCACACTTATTGCATTCTAACTCTCTTGTAATCCATCCTTGTGTCCAGTAGTGCTCGATATGCGACTAAATAGCTTACTCCGGTTAAGCATCATGTATTGAAAGTGTTTGAGGACAGCTATACAGCCGCCGAAGTCGTTCAAAGTATTGCGAAGTCATTCGAAATGTCGCAAAATGGTTTGAAAGCATTCGAAATAGTTCGAAGTCATCCGAAATAGTGCAAAATAAGTCGAAAATAGTTCGAAGTCGATTTCGTAATGTTCATAGTGGTTTGGAAGGTCTGTCATAGTGTGTCAATACGATTGGAAACTTTGCTCAGACCTTAGAGCGCGCAGTGGACCTATCACCATTCTCCGGGTCTGTATCTTAGTGACTGCTCATCCAAGTCCTTCATTATGGGGAGTAGTTCTAGATGATAAGCTTCTTTAGAAAGACGCTGGAACATTCGAGAGTGGAGATCGCTCAATACGTTTCGAACAGATTGTGCATGGTTCCATTGAGTAAAGCTCAGTCGTGGGTCACAAAAAGCAGTCTTTCTTCATTCTGTGAGTCATCTACATCTTGGACGAAGCTCAGGATCAACTTGAAGGTTCGTATCGGGTTGGGGTCAGGTGTGACGTTCATTATGAAGTGTAAGGGGCAACTCATGTTGAAAGTAGGTTATGGGTGGACTTGTACTCTCCCAAGATTTCCGAGTCATTCTTTAAATGTGCTTCAGGCTCCCAAGTATTTTCGGCTGTGCTGTAGACTCTCCATTTTACCAAGAATTGGGTTCCTCGGCCCAACTTCTTGTGAGCTAAAATTGCTTCGACCTCATGTTCTAGTTCTCCCTCGATCAGCTCGGGGGGTGGAGGAAGAAGATTGGGTCCATGTGTTTTGTTCTCCTTAAAATGTGAAAGAAGCGAGGCATGGAAAACAGGGTGGATCTTTTATTGTGAAGGAAGCTCCAATTTATATGCATGGGAGGATATTACCTGGGTGATGGGAAATGGTCCTTCATGCCTTGGGGCAAGTTTCCTAGTCGGGTATCCTAGCTTCAAGTTCTTGGAGTCCAGCCAGACCCTTTCCCCTATCATGAACAAACAGAAATTTTGACTGGTTCATCCAATCATGACTTGTCAGGATAGCTCGTGTGCCGCTAAGGCCTCTCATCATGCATTTCCTAATTCAGCTATCCTCTGTTCAGTAGCTGGTACATTTGTTTTCTCGTATGTTGTGGGTATGGCCTTGGGGTGGGCTCCCATCATTATGTAAAAGGGCATATTCTTGATTGCCGAGTGGTGTTTCTGGTTGTGGATGAACTCAGTGGAAGTGAGGTATTTTTCCATTGTGAGGGTTTGTTTGCGCAGAAGATCCAGAGATAGATTTCTAGCTCCTGGTTGACCCATTCCATTTCCCCATCAGTTTGTGGGTGGTAGGCCATACTCATGGCTAGTTTAATTCCCAGGAGTCTTCCCAGCTCTTGGAATGCATGGGAAGCGAATTGTGGGTCGTGATCAGATATAATTTTGTTGGGTAGGCCAAATCTCTTAAACCCATTATGGAGGTAGAGGTCCACCACTCCCAACGCGTCGATAGTTTTATTACAGGGGATGAAAATTACCCCCTTCATAAGCCCATGGTCTACCACAACCATGATGGTGTCACATCCATCGTTCGTTGGTAGATCTGTAAAAAAATCCATCATTACCAATGCAAATGGTCGCATTGCTTCTGACTTGATTGGGAGCAGTGGCGGTGTCGTGGGATGTGTATTAACCTTCATCTGTTGGTAGGTGGCACATCCATCTATGTAGTTCCTAATGAAGATGGTCATTCCAGGCCACCAGTAGTCCCTCCATACTAACTCCAATGTTTGAAACTGGCCAAGGGGTCCTGTGAGTAAATTGTCATGGTATCTTTCCACAATCCTTCTTCATAAATATTTGTCATCTGGGATGTAACATCAGTCTTTAAAAAAGACTGTCCCATCATTTTCCATCCTCCAGTCTTCTACCGCTGACTTAATCGGTGGCATTCCTCCTTCTTTGATGGCCCTCACTATTTTTTTTAGTAGGTCATCACCCATCATTCTTTCCACCAGTAGGTCTTTTAATTCTGTATCAATCATTTGTGCAAAGATCTCATCCTTTAATAGCATGACATCTTCATTGTCATTGTTGATTTCCAGTATATGATCTCCCCATCACAACTGTGCATTGGACTGTATCATCATCTTTCCTGGCACATGTACTAATTGAAGATTGAACTGCAACAGCAAGAGGTTCCATCTGGCTTGTCGTCAGTTCAGTTTTCGTGCTGTCCTAAAGTACATGAGGTTTTTGTGGTTGGATAGGATGGTGGTTGGGTGTTCGGATCCCTGGAGGTAGTGTCTCCAGGTCTCCAGGGCCCGTATTATTTTCAGTAGTTCCTGATCATAGATCTCATAGTTCTGCTCAGTAGCCATCAGGGAGTGGGAGATGTAGCTGCAGGGGTGCCAGTCTCCATTTGTATATGTCTGTTTCAGAACAGCCCCTATTGTGTATTTCAAAGCATCGCTCTCCACTATGAATGGCTTCTTGGTGTTTGGCATTAGTAGAACTGGTGCCTCAGAGAATTTACGTTTTAGGATTTCGAATGCGTCCTGGCATTTACTTGGCCAGTTGAAGGCCTGGTTCTTCTTTGTTAGGCCATTCAGCAGTTTTGTTATTGTGGCAAAGTTGCCAATGAATCTTCGATAGAAGTTCCCAAAGCCTAGGAACAATCTAACTCCTTTGACATTGGTCGGGAATGGCCAGTCTCTGATCCCACTAAGCTTAGTTGGGTCCATAGCCAATTTATTGGGCCTGAGGATCAATCCAAGGAATTTGACCTCTTGCATATCGAATCTGGACTTTTTGGGTTTTAGAAAGAGATCGTTTTCTCTCAATCTCACCAAGACCCTCTTCGTCCTTTCCTCATGTTCCTTTCAATCCTTCGAGAAGATCAAGATGTCATCCATGTAGATTAATATCCATCCTTCATTCAGCATGTCATGGAGGGTATCATTCATCATGGCTTGGAACATTGCTGAAGAGTTACAGAGGCTGAAGAACATGACTCTGGGCTCGAAGAGCCCCTTATTTGTCTTGAATGCGGCCTTCCATTCATCCCCCTCTTTAATCCTCACGTTGTGATATCCCCATCTGATGTTGAGTTTTGTGAACCATTTTGCCCCTTTCAGCTTATCGAGCAGATCGCCGATCAATGGTAGGGGGTAAGAATTCTTGATGGTTTCTTCATTTAGGTATCAGTAATCTTGACAGGGTCATAGCACATCAGAATCTTTCTTCACTATGAAGAAGAACAGGGATTCCATGGGTGATTTGGAAGGGACAATGTACCCTTTCTTTAGGTTCTCATCGATGAATTCGTCCAGTTTCTTTTGTTCGGCCAGGGTGATAGGATAGACTTTGCAGTCTCTCAAGATAAAGTCCGGTTTCAACTCAATCATGTGATCCCATGGTCTCGACTTGGGGAACCTCTCCAATGCCGCCTTTTCAAACACACTTTGGTACTCCTTATATTTGTCAGGGAGTAGATTGTTGAGCGACTGTTTTTCCTCCTTGCCTTCATCTTTATGAGCAGGTTTTTGTGAGATAGAGGTCTTTGCTTGGATATATGTGGTATTAAAGTAGGCTACTTTGCCAGTTAATTGAGATAGAGTGATGCATGTGATGTGCCTGAGTTTTTGGTAATTTGGGGGAATGTAGTCATGTTTGTTCATAAGGGGGGATTCCTCAGTTCTGAATATCCTGATCATCGGTTCCCCTCGAATATAGGTGAATAGCACATCTGTGCCATCCTGATCTCCCCTAGTGTGGAGTGGTATGTTGGCATTTGTGGCATCCAGTACCAGTCTCAGCAGGTTGATTTCAGGTTGGGTGTCCATTGCCAGGTGTGATCTGTCATGATTGGGTTCGTCCTCAGCACAAGGTCCTGTTGTGAGATGAACCATCCCGAGCCTACTCTTCACGTGCTCAGTGGCAGCGAGGTAAGTTTCTCTGAAGGTCTCCCCAGCACTCCTTATAGGTAGCCTCCCAAGAGTCAGGCTCAATGTTACTCTCGGTGCAGATGGCCCCTTGACATCTATAGTGGGACCTTGCTTACTGTAGACAGTGCATGCCCATTTGACCATGGTCCAGATTTTCTTCATAAAAAGTCTCTCTGTCGGGCTGTCGGTGAGAGTCCCCTTCTCCCAGTTGATGATGGGGTTGCACCTCTGAAGCCAAGAGTAGCCCAGAATGATCCTTTCCTTCCCTAGCCCCGTTATCAGCATCCTCATCTTTTCTTCCCTTCCCCCTATCTCAGTGTCGATGTGAATGTAGTGGGAGATCATACCATTCTTGTTCAGGGTTGCATCAACATTTTTCATGAGGATCTTTCTTGTGAGCAGGATCTTCTTCAATCTGAGTCTTTCAATGACTCGGTGGTCGATGAATGTTTCTCCTGCCCCAGAGTCGATTAGGGCAGGTAGTTTGGCTTTCATGTCTCCTAATATGCAATAAATGGGAATGCACATAGATTGATGGCTCACTTGGGCTATCAGTACAGTTGAGATGACTGTCCTGGCGGGCTCCACTGCCAATGTGGGCCGCCGTTTTAAAAACCCTCAGCCACCATAAGATCCAGTACCTCCTCTTTCTCCTTCTCTTCCAACTCATTGATGAGGGCACAGATCCTCATATAGTGGTTGTGGGGTGTCTTCTTCGTCTCTATTTGCTCTTCTTTTATAGGTGGTTCTTTTCCTCCCTTGTGATCGCTAGCCCTGTGTCCTGCTTTGTGACAAATAAAGCACTTTCCTTTTTTAATGTGTTTGAGCCTTTCTGCATAGGAGAGGCATGTTGCATCGATTTCCATAGCGTTCAGGTCTTTGGAAGAACCTCCCATTCCTCCTCCTCCTGTCTTACTATATGTTCTCTCTTTAATCACCTTTGCCCTTCTCAGGTGTCCTTCTGCCCTCGCTGCATGAGTATACCATCCCTCAATCATATCCGGTGGGTTTTCCATGCTGAAGACCTTGTCAAGGACTCAGTTGTTGAGTCCATTGATGAAATATTTGATCAGGGCAGCATCTTCTTTGATTTTGGTGTGGTATGCCAGTGTCTTGAACTGGGTGATATATTCGTCTACTCCCTTCCCCCCTTGTGTGAGTGCCCTCAATTGCGTTCGAGTGTTTCCTGCATTATCAATAGGGGAGAAGGTGAGTCTGACCTTTATTACGAACTCCTGGAACATGTCCCAGGGTTTTTCTTCTACATATTTTCCCTCCAGGTATGCCTGCTTCCATGGCCCCACCATCCCTCCATTCATGTAAGACAGCATGAACAGGATCTTGTGCCTGTCATCAGGGAATATGGCAGTGTTAGTGTCAATGTACACTCCATACTCTAAAAGAAAGAGCATGGTCTTCGAGCGGTCCCCAGCATAATCAGTGGGTGCCCTCATCTTGATTTCTGTAGGTTGAGCAAAGGTTGTGGGTGGAGTAGGGATGATGGGAGTGGATGGTGCTGCCATAGTTTTCCTTGTCTGGTGTGGTCAGTTATTTCTCATAGGAATCATGTGTCGTAGTGTGTGCTGCCTAGACTGAGGTTAGTCAGCAGAGTTCAGATCAGCTTGACCTTTTGTTATTATCAAGGTTCTTAGTTCGTGGATCGCTGAAGCTTGTAAGCAACAGTTGAGAATGACTTATCA
This sequence comes from Tricholoma bakamatsutake, assembly GCA_029959215.1. Taxonomy (NCBI): domain Eukaryota; kingdom Fungi; phylum Basidiomycota; class Agaricomycetes; order Agaricales; family Tricholomataceae; genus Tricholoma; species Tricholoma bakamatsutake. The sequence continues at coordinate 12,151,704 of CP114857.1, read as the reverse complement.
TAGTTCATTAAGAATGTAGGAATGACCAGGTCAAGCTGAGCTTGACTGGTTCATACATTGCAGTTTTAAATAGTACAGGCATGAGATGTGCATAGATGAGTCGCATGTAGAGAACAATAGAAATGTTCCATGGATACTACAATAATGTGAGAGAGTGATATGTAAGATTAGGAGGTCCATGGGTGTGCGCAGTAAAGACAGTAGGAAAGGGAACAATAGCATGAGGTGTAGTTTGATGAAGACAATAGAAACAATAGAAACAATAGAAACAATAGAAACAATAGAAAAGATAGACACACCAAAGAAAATGAATTTCCCACTTCTCGTAACAACTTTTGAACAACTTTGTATGCTCCCACTGCCTACTTGCAACATTTCTTACCATTTTGCGTCTCTAAACACAATCTTTTGGGTATCAGCAGTGATATTTAGTACCAACTCGCACCCTTTCTCTAGCCTGTGTTATACTTCCTAAGCCTTTTAACAGGTTTTGTTAGGTTTCCAGGTTGAGTATCATCAACGTGATGAACACCTGACTGGTATGTTCACTTCACATCAAGAAACTCTTAACCAAGATCCCAATAAAATGCCACTTTTACCTGGCATGGATGCCTTCCATTTAGGGCAGCCACTGTGACCTGGACAAAATGGATCTTATATGGGTGGTTTAGATAAATCTTCTCTTGCAAGCATTGTTCAACAATTGGGTATCAAGTATGCTGATTTTACCATGGATGAGGAGGATGAAGAAGGGGATGGGGGGCATGGGGTGGATGAAGATGAGAATGATGGTGAAGGCAAGGATAACAACTAGACTTGGATGTAGTGTGCTCTTACTCCTGATATACTCGGCACTCAATTTAATGATGCTGGGTGACATTAACAAACTTTTATTAAGTTATCAAAACAAGGAGATGCAAAAGATTGGCAAATCAAATGAGTGCTGATTGATATCAAATTTTTCAAAAATTAGTGTAAATGAGGGTGATGGAGATGTAAAGTATGGAGGAAAATGAGAGTCATGTGAACCACATAATGAGTATCGAGCAACATATTGAGCTAAAATTCAATCACTTCACCAGCGAGGCTCTTGGAGAAGTGACTGGTCTGATCAGTGAAGGCCTGCAGTTGAAAAAACTTGCAAAAGTAATTGCATGCATGTTCCATTGTAAAGAATAAATGAGTGGAAGAGAGATTGCCATCTGCAAATACCAGACCAGTCTCTCTGTAGTAAGGTTTAAACTTGAGAAATTGGAAGATTGTAATTTGGGGACATATGGTGATGTTATGATCTGGGGATCTGTTAGTAAACTTTTTTCACCTGTTTTTGAGAAGAGAAACCAGATGAATTGCAATTAGATATTAGTGTTCTTGTCCTACCTTGGAAGTCACCAAAAAATGCAAGAGATTTTGTCTTCAGATATTGTACATGTTGGCAAAAGCTGAGAAACTTTGCTTGGTGAACTTCTTCTCCTTCAAGAAAATCCAAAGGCTGAGCTGAACCATTTTCAATGTACTTGATGAAGCCATGGATAGAATTATTAATGACTTCTTCCAGAAGATATGTGTTGTGCATTTCATTGGCAATTGCAAGAGCACTTTTTACAAATCACATATCAGGGATCCAGAATAGTGGAGGGCCAAGTTCTCTTGTAAATAAGGTGATAAAATTATGCACAAGCCCCATTAATGCTGACACCCAATGGAGGCAATTGATTTCAGCTGTCAGTTTGACTATTTGTGTGTGGTTGTCAAGGACAATATGATTTCCTGTGCCTTTGGCTTTGTACCAACACTGCTTGATGACAACTGAAGTTGTGTCACCAAGGATGGACTGTTAGGGTGACACCCACTTATCTGCTAGCTGGACTGTGCAGGTTCTCCTACAAGAATGGGGCAGGGCACCCACACATGATGGGGGGTTTGATGGATTTGATGTGATGGGTTATTAATAGATGAGTTGGCTGAAATAGGCTTTTCAAATCACTATTGTGGATGGAATACCTAAGAGAACTCAACTGGGGTCCCCTAGGTGTATATTTTAGGTTTATATACTATGTTACATATATTGTACTATGTTGTTACCAACACACACATACATGCACATACATATTGATGCATGTGAATATAAGATTCCCATGCTAACAAATGTAGCGTTCTTGGGCATTTGGTAGCATAATTTGATGTAATAAAATAGAATAAAAATAAAATAAAATATTACTATATAATAGAACTGTTTCCTGACATAGACTCATCCAGCCAACCAAACAATGCACTTTTGAAAGCACCATAAACCGGCTTCGCATGAGGGTCATACATCAGAGTGACCATCTTTGGATATGTGCTCTCCTTGGTTGCATCAAATGTGCATGAAAGTTTGATGAGCATGTGGAAAGTGACTGGTGAAGTGGGCTACACCATGCATTTGATGGCCTTTGTGTTTACTATAAAATGTGAACATGGGATGTTGATGGTAAGCACATCGTACAATATTTGAGTTGATTGCAACAACATGTACAGATAGATCAGACATTCTTTTTTGACAGTGATAGGTCCACTGTGTGCTCTAGGGTCTGAGAAGGTTTCCAAACATATCAAGACATTACAATTTCATGATTCCAATTCCTACAAACCCCACAAAATTGACTTTGAATGACTTTGAACGATTTTGAATGATTTTGAATGACTTTGTGACACTTCAAACAACTTCAAATAACTTTGCACCACTTTGAATGATGTTGGCTGCTATATGGCTATCTTAAAACCCTTTTGATACACACAGCACACTTGGTACAAGTCACTGCATTATATATCGAGCACTACTGGGCACGAGGATACATGACAAAAGACTTTTAGGACTCGATTGCAGTGTTGTGGCATTTCAATGATATATTGAAACAATAGGATGGGTACTTTTACTATACTGTGACACTGTACATTTCATTTATTATCATTTCTCATTTGTTTTATGATTTACAAAGTCCTTTACTGCTGTGCACATTGTCTCATGTTCTACACATGTTATATTTCCTTTTTAAGTACTATCTCTTCAAAATGTATATAGACTTGTACTAGTTACTTAAAACAACAGAGAAGAAATTGCCCTCCCCATTATTATCTAATTTAAGAGCCATCCTCTTGAGTCCAAGCCTCACTTCATATTTCTAAGTCCTGGAAATTATCGCGAACTTCTTCAAACTTTTGTACTAGCTTCTCGACTTATCACATATCACCTATCGTCACTCAAAAACACTTCCAATTGGCTATATTTATTTCTCAATATCCCTCAACACCAGTCCGATTCCTTGCAAACCCTTCAAACCACTTTGAACATTTTTAAACCACTTTGAACATCTTCAAACCACTTTAACATCTTTGAACCACTTTGAACATCTTTTGAACATCTTCATATGCTCCTAAAAACTATTCACAACACATCTCACCATTTCACACCTCTATCTACAACCTTTGTGTAACAGCAGTAATATTTAGTACTAACTTGCACCCTTCCTCTAGCCTGTATTACACTTCTTAGGCCTTTTAATAGGTTTTTGTTAGGTTTCCAAGTTGAGTATTATTATTTTGGAGCCCACCTTGAGGGATTTCTAGATCATTTCATCGCCTAATCCATCTCTAATCTTCTGGCTTATGCCAACTCAAGCTCAAAATCTTAGAATCGAGACTTGCCATGCCTTTGAATCTCTCAAACAATCGGGAGATATTCTAATTCCAGTTTCTGAAGCAGAGTCTACACATCGATGACTGTTTCCTTCATCTATATCCTCATGTTCAACCTCATCCTCTTCTTCGTCCTCATCATCTACTCCTTCATTCATTCTTCCAATGACTTTGATATATCTACTATCCTTCACTCAAGTTCCAACTCCTACCCTGAGAATCATTACATCCATGGCTACACAAGCAACTATGCCAGCTCGTGGTCATTCCACAGTGCCAAAATTTGATCCTACCCAACCTCGAGAGCTTCATCGATATTTTAACAAGCTCAAAATACTCTTTATATACTGCAACATCATGGATTCAGAGGTCATGAAGAAGCATGCCTGCTGATACATCGACATTGACACCTCCAAACTCTAGAAATCAATTCCAGAATACAAAACTGGCACTTCATTTCAAGATTTTTACATTGCCATTCACAGACTACACCCTGGTTCTGAAGATAATCAAAAATGATCAATTTCAGACATGGACAAGCTCATTGGTGAACAACTTCATATGGGGATCTTTAACACAAGTGATTTAGGATTATACTACCAATCATTCTACAACATCACAAAGTTTCTACTCTCTAAAGGCCTAATTTCAGAAGCAGAACAGAGCAGATCATTTGTTCGAGGTTTCCAGCCAGGCTTATGGTCACAAATTGCATGACAATTTGAACTCAAATTTCCTGACCATCATCCAGATGATGCTTATCCACTTGACAATATTCATGCAGTAGCAAAGTTTATTTTAGCAGAATCAATTAGTTTGGACTCAACATCATTACATGGTTCTCAATCTTCAGGCACTTTGGCATTGACATCATCATCTTCTACACAAATTAAATCAGAAGACTTATCAGCAATCTTTAAAAAATTTGCAACTACACTTGTCACATCTCTAGCAGATTTCAAACCCACTAATATTCCTTGACCTAACAGTGGATTTCGTTTGGACCAGCTCAAAAATCTAGTTTGTGTCTTCTGTGGACTCACTGGTCATTTTATTTGCAACTGCTTGGTCTGCCAGTCTTATATCAATGAAGGCAAGTGTAAAAAGAACATTGAAGGAAAAATCATCCTCCCAAATAGATGGTTCACTCCTCAAAACATTTCTGGTCATTTTATCAAGGACAGAATTAATGAATGGACTCAACAAAACCCTCTGACTACAGCTATGCCATTGCTAATGTACAACATTGGACCTTCAACAAGTACTTCAACACCATCCCAAGGCATTTACCAAGTTTCTGAACTATCCACAGCAGCTGAAGATTACATTGCAAAGCTTGAACAAGAGATATATGCTTTGTGAAGTGGTAGGCCCTTCACCAGAACTAATTTAAACACACCAACAGTTCCTATATCTCAGCCTTTAATCCCTCCAAACACTGCACCAGTCTAACAATCAACTCCACGAGTACCAGCATCATCCATCTCATCTATGGCAACTAATCTACCAACCTCAACTTTGGCACCATCTTCGAACCACTTTAATGCCCTGCTGGTTGACCCACTTGAGGAAGAACTTCACTCCATGACCAATTCCCCCCCCAAATCCCTCACCTCAATGGAAGTCACACCTGCTCCACTCACACCTGTTGGGAGCACAAGCTACCATGCAAGTACATTGTGGCATCCACCCCCTCCCAGTGATCACTAGAATTGAATATTGAGCTGCAGGCTATGGATATGGGGCAAGTACTCAGTGTCTTTGATCTCCTGGACTCAGGTGCCATAGGCCTTTTCATCGATTCACACCTGGTTCAACATAAATGACTCAATACCTGCTCACTATCTCAATCCTTACCTGTCTAAAATGTGGACAGTTCCCCAAATGAAGCTGGGGTGATTTGGGAGGTTGTTGACCTAGTCCTCCAGTACAAGGACCACGGTGAATGGGCTATCTTTGCTGTAACCCAACTGGGGAAGCAGGAGGCAATTTTGGGCTACTCATGGCTTTGTGACCATGATCCTGAGGTTGACTGGGTGACAGGTGAAGTTATAATGAGTCATTGTCCCTCTCATTGTCGTACTTGCTTCACTGAAGGCAGACAGGAATATTGAATGCAAAAGGTACTCTTACAATGTACTCAAAAGTGTTGTGCTGGTCCAATGCCTGTAGCCGATGTGGACTTGGAAGACATTTTAGATCTTGCACCTGATTCTGACGATGATGTGGAGGAGGTGGAGGAGATCAAGGAAGGTAACCAAATTCTCTATACTGCTATTAATCCTTTGCATGAGGTGCATGCCACTTCAAACATCTCCCAGTGCCTTGCTGAGGCCTTCCACAAGAACAGTGCACCCAAATCCTTCACTGACTTGGTACTTCCTCACCTGCATGACTTTAAGGATGTCTTCTCCAAGGAGTCTTTCAACTCACTTTCTAACTGTAAGCTGTGGGATCATGCAATTGAGCTCATGCTGGGTGCCATGCCCTCCTCCTGCAAGGTCTATCCTCTCTCCCCTGAAGAACAATGACAACTTGACAAGTTCATCAATGAACATTTGGGGTCTCATCATATCCACCCTTCAAAGTCACCCATGGCCTCACCTTTCTTCTTTGTCAAAAAAAGGATGGGTCCCTTTAATTAGTTCAAGACTATTGATGCCTCAATGACATGACAGTCAAGAATCATTATCCACTACCCCTCATATCTGCACTCATCGACCAACTCTGAGGGGTGCATTACTTCACCAAGCTTGATGTCCATTGAGGTTACAACAATGTGCAGATAAAAGAAGGGGATGAGTGAAAGGCAGCTTTTTGCATGAACCATGGTCTTTTTGAACTGCTTGTTATGTTTTTTGGTCTCACTAACAGTCCTGCCACCTTTCAGACCATGATGAACAACATCTTCCATAATCTCATATTGGAAGATGTTGTCTGTGTCTACCTCAATGACATTCTCATTTTTACTTGAAACCTTGATGAACATTGTTGAATCACACACCTGGTTCTAGAGGGACTTTGATGGCACAAACTCTACCTTAATCATGACAAGTGCGAGTTTGAGAAGATGCAAATCAAATACTTGGGCTTGATTATTTTAGATGGACAAGTAGAGATGGTCCCAGTCGAGGTTGCTGGTGTTATGGCCTGGCCCATGCCCACAAACAAGAAAAAGGTGCAGTGTTCTCTGGGCTTCATCAATTTCTATCAGTGCTTTATTAAAGATTTCTCACACCATGCACACTGATTATTTGACCTCACTGGCAAGGAGGAATGGAGATGGAAAAATGCACAACAGGAGGTATTCAAGAAGCTCAAAGAAATGATCACTTCCACTCCAATCCTTACCTTTGCTGATGACTTGTGTCCCTTCCATGTAGAAGCTGATAGTTCAGACTTTGAGATGGGTGCAGTGTTGTCCCAACAGTCTCCTGAGGACCAGAAGTGGCACCCTATTGGCTTTTACTCAAAGAGTCTCAGTGCTGTGGAATACAATTATGAGATCCATGACAAGGAGATGCTGGCAATAATGTGGGCATTGGAGGAGTGGCAACATTTCCTGGAGGGTGCTCAATACAAGGTCAAGATCTGGATGGACAACAAGAATCTCGAGTACTTCATGACTGCCAAGAAACTTAATCGTCACCAAGCCCACTGGTCCCTTTACCTTTTCAGGTTCAATTTCTTCCTGCATCATTGCCTGGGCTGCAGCATGGGGAAAACCGATGCCCTCTCTTATCATCCAAACCATGGGGATGGAAGCAATGACAATCAAGGTATTGTGTTGTTACAACCTGCTCTGTTGAGGGTGTTACCTTGGAGGGTGAGGAGCACAGTATCCTATGTGACATTCATCATGCAAACTGTAGCAGTTTACATGAGGATGCTGTGGCTCTGGCAGTGCAGGAGCTGAGAAAGGGATCCACACCTTTGCTTTGTACAGCAGAGTGGACAGAAAAGGATGACATACTATACTTCTGTGACTGTATCTACATCCATAATGATCCTCAGCTTTGACAACAACTCATCTCTCAGCACCATGACTCACTCATTGCCAGCCACCCTGGGCATTAGAAGAAGTTGGAACTCATATTACAGAATTATTGGTGGCCCCAGATGTCTTGACTCATTGGTCAGTACTGTCATACATGTGATCTCTGCTTATGCACTAAGACTCCACAATGCAAGCCCATGGTTACATTCCCTCCCAGTCCCAGAGAATCATTGGGACATCATCAGTGTGGACTTTGTGGTGGAACTACCAGAGTCCAATGGGTTTGATACAGTAATGTGCACAGTTGACTCTGCTGGGAAGCAAGCTCATTTTATTCCCACTCATACAACTGTCACTGTGCTTGGAGCAGCTCGACTCTATCTATGCCATGTGTGGAAGCTTCATGGATTGCCAGGCATGTTCCTCTGTGATCAAGGGCCACAGTTTGTTGCAGAGTTCACTCAAGAGCTGTACCGCTTACTAGGGATCAAACTCCTTGCCTCGACTGCCTACCACCCACAGACAGATGGACAGATGGAGCATGTCAACCAAGAGCTGGAGCAGTATATCCACATCTTTGTCAATGAGTGACAGGACAATTGGGAAGATCTTGTCCCCATGGCTGAGTTTGGGTACAACAATCATGTCCACTCCTCCACCCAACAAACTCCCTTCCTCCTCAACACAGGGTGACACCCATGCATGGGTTTTGGACCTTGGCAAGCACCCTCACACTTGGAGATGGTGAATGAGTTTACAGAGCAGATGAAGGACACTTTGAAGGAGGCAAAGTCAGCTTTGGCTAAGAAAGGCAAAGGATGACATGGCATACTTCTACAACCAGCGTCACTCACCCACACCCACATATAAGGTTAGTGATTGTGTCTACATTGACTCTAGTGACATTTCCACCATGTGCCCATCCAAAAAACTTGCCCACTGTTTTCTTGGACCATTCCTCATCACTAGATGTGTCAGGTTGCATGCCTACTGCCTATGGCTACCACAGTCAATGTCCAGACTCCACCCCATCTTCATGTTGTAAAATTGCTGCCTGCTCCCACAGATCCATTTCCTGGATGCATGGCATGACCTCCTCCACTGCCTACAGTCATTGAAGGTGAACCTCAGTATGAGGTCGAGTCCATCTTAGATAGCCACTTATGCTGAGGTAAACTCAAACACCTGGTGCATTGGAAGGGTTATTGGTATGAGGAGAACTTTTGGGTTACAGAGTCTAATGTGAATGCCACATGAGTGGTCAGGGAGTTCCACTAGAAACATTCCTCTGTGCCTCAGCACATCCAAGTGTCTGACTTCCAGCAAATACGGTTTCAAATGCATCAGGGCAATGCATCACAAAAGGGGAGCAATGTAAGGGAAAAGGAAGGTGCCAAAGGCATCTGGGCAATTTTCTGTGTTTGTCCCATATTTTGTTATATTTTATTTCACCTTATTCTGCTTTTTCTATGATTTTCTATGATTTATTCCTATTTTATTATTATATTTTGGCTTTTTCCATGTTGGTACATGTTGACAGTTCTATTCTTAGAGGTGGGACCCCTTCTCAATGTTTACCCATCAAGGTAATGTTATCCCACAGCTTGATCCACCTATCTCCACCTTTTTGCCATTTTTAGCTTACTATTTAATTTTTGGGTCTATCACATATACTGGGCATTGACAGATGGGTCCTTAGAGTTTTCTCTTTGAATTTCCCTATGTTGGGTGCACCTGGAGTGTCTGCATTATGTAGTATAATATTAACTTTGGATTCTCCTCTGTTAGCTCACTATTAAGTGAGGCTTTGAGGTTGCCCTTACAGTTCGGAGGTTCCAGGCAGAATCCACCAGGCTATAGCAGGCCAGGTAAAAAGAGGCGAGAGAGGACTTGGCTTCAACTTATAAGAAGTTGTGCCCTTCTCCACATCAGTTGTCCAATTTTAGAGCAGAGGAAGTTCAGATTTCTGGAGGGTTTCTGGATGGAGGGTGAGGACAAATTAAGCAGAGGTTTAGGAATGAATTGAAGTTAAGAGTGACAAGATTAGAAGATTAAGTCAAGATTAAGTTGAGGTTGAATAAGGACAAGTTAAGGATTGATTATTGACTGGAGGTGATTAAACACAAGTGAATTACAATGTGTAGATGAACACATAATTTGCAAACTAAGGTGCAAGACTAAGCTACAGGTGCTTAAATAATGATGGCCAGAAGAATAACAGAAAAGGTGGGAGTTTACTAATGGGTCTTGGTAAGTGTCCATAACCACAATTGGTAAGACTGTATTAGGAATAAAATGAGTAAGCAAATAATTACTAAGGCATGTGACGACTTGTCTGACAAGTGCTGTGGCTAGAATGCTGGCAGAGAAGGTCAGAAAAGAGTCAGAAAAGAGTCAGGAATTATTGGGAATCCAATTGGGTGAAATAGGTCTTGACAGTATTTTTCCCTTAGTGCTGAGCCTATGAGGCATGTGAGGGTTTGAGGATCTGACTTAAAAGCTGGTTCTGTGGGCAGAAAAATTCCAAGTTCCTGTTTTCCAACTATTATCATGAACCCATCCTCACAAACTACTGCTAAATGACTGGCCACCCTTAAGGTGCAACAAGAGAAGCTCATCCATGAGGGTCTCCAGCTGGAGGAGGAGGCACAATGGGAAGAGGAGGAGAGGCAAGCAGAGGCCACATGGGAGGAGGCTGCATGGAAGTCTGCAACCAATTCCTAGGCATGGTCAAGCTCTGTGGCTGGGAGCCAAGAGTTTTCTTCATCAGTCCCCTGGTAACCATCACAATGGATGAAGTAAAGTAACTTGTAATGATGATGGTTATCAATCTTTGGGTCCAGGATTTCCATGATTTTATATTCAAGTTTGTTGTCAATAATAACTGGAGGTGGTAGGGGCAGTGAGTAATTGAAAATTGTGTTAGGGGTGTCTTCTTCCAGCTTTGAGATGTGGAATACAGGGTGAACAGCCCAGAGATGGTCTGGAAGCTGGAGGGTAACTGAGTGAGTACTTGGGCAGGCGATGATTTCAAATGAACCATAGTATCTCTCCAAAAGTTTCTTGGAGGGTCGAGTAGTGTGTAAGTGTTCTTCTTTAATATAGGCATAATCCCTGATATTGGAGTCAGAAGCAGGGATCTGGCACTTGTCCACTGGATCCTGATAGTGCTTCTGTGCTTTGGAGAGCTGCTTCTGGAGTTTCTGGTGGAGGTTGTCAAGCTCCACCATGAAGTTACAAGTGCACTGTGAGGCTAGCTCACATTCAGAAAAAATGGTAATGTTTGGATGGTAACCCTTGTTGGCAAAGAAGGGTAAAACCCCAGTGGAAGCCAATGGAGCATTGTTGTAGGTGAATTCCCCTAAGGGCAACAGCTGGGACCAGTTGTCCTGTTGGTAGTTGCAGAATATCTTTAAGTATTATTCAACTGTCTGGTTAAGCCATTCAGTTTGTCCATCACCTTCTGGGTGATAACCCCAAGTGAAGTGAATATTCATGTCCAATGCTTGCCTGAGAGACCAGAAAAAGTGGGAGATGAACTCGGATCCCCAGTCGCAAGTGATGTGCAATGGAACTCCATGCTTGGAAAAGATGTGTATAATGAACAGGTTGGTGAGTTCTTGGGCTGTGATTTTGTTTACTGTGGGAGTGAAGATGCCTTGCTTGGAGAATTGGTATACGATGACTAGGATGGTGGTATGACTATTGGAATCTAGTAGTTGTTCAATAAAGCCCATCAAGATCAGGTCCCAAGGCCTTTCTGGGACCAGAAGTTGCTTCAGGAATCTATAGGGTTTGTGTCAAGGTGACTTGGATCATTTGCATATAGTACAGGATTTGCAGAAGTCTTGTACAAAGGTCTGTAGGTTGGCCAAATGTAGTCACATTGGACAAGTTGAAGGGTCTTTTTCTGACCAAAGTGGCCAGAGAGAATATGGTTGTGCTTGTACTTCAGGACTTTGAGGTGGAGATCTGTGACATTCAGAACATAAATCTAGTCAAGTGGCAGAGGAGTTTACTGTCATCTACAGCCCAATTGGGAGCAGAAGGGGTTGGGAGGTGTGCAGATGAAATGGGATCAAGGGTCAGGGAAGATCGGATGTCATTGTGAAGTTTCTCAATGTCCATAAGGACTACTTGTCAGATGACTGGAGTGGAAAGGTAAGTAGCTCAGAGTGATGAAGTGATCTGTTCTTGGGTGAATACAGGTCAAAAATTACTCAGGTTTGCCAAGATAAAGTCACTATTTTGCAATAGATATCCCAATGTCTAGTGAGCATGTCAGGTTTTTCCCCCAATTTTGTGGGGTGGAAGTGGATGACTAAGTTGAAGTGAGAGGTACTCAGACTATCTGGCTTAACAGCAGGTGAGAAGCTTGGTGGTGCTGATGTACTCCAGATTTTTGTGATCAGTGACCATGTTGATCAGGTTTCTGGAGCCTTTCAGATAATGCCACCAATGTTTGAAGGCTTCAAAGATGGCCAGAAGTTCTTTGTCATGGGTGTCATAGTTTAGCTCCACAGAATTAAAGGAGCAGAAGTGGAAAGCAACAGGGTAGATGTCGCTATCTGTGGTGTGAATGGAAAGGATTGCCGCTAGAGCATAGTTGGAAGCATCTGTTTCAAGGACTATGTGGGAATCTAGTACCCATTAGATGAGAACCAGAGCATGAGTGAATTATTCCTTGAGCCTATCAAAGGCCTCTTGGTACTTCTTGTTGGAGTCCCAGGAAGAGTTGTTCCATGTCAAGCGGGTAAGAGGAATGACAATGTCAAAATATCTGTGAATGAATCTGCAGTAAAAATTGCAGAATCTGAGGAAACACTGGATATCCTTGACTTTTTGGGGTACCAGCCAGTCCAGGATGGTCTTTACTTTGTCTTTGGACATCCATAGTCCATCTGGTGATAGGATAAAACCTATATAGCCAGATCTCCAGTGACAACTGAGGATTTGGCTGTAAGGCCTTCTGGGGAAAATATCATATGAAAAGCAATAGCTCCAGGGAGTTTGCTGGGATGCATGTAAGTGGCAGCATTGATGAAGGAGATTTTATGAGGTAAGCGGGTTTCCACTGGAAGGTTTGGAGGTGACTCGGTAGTCAGAGAGTCAGAAGATGTCAGGGGTGCTGCACCTCTATGTCCTGTGGAGTGGAAAGTTATTCAGCCAGAAGACCAGTCAATTAATGGATTGTATTGCTTCAGCCAGTTATGACCAAGGACTGCAGAGAAGGGAGAGTTGAGCAGGGTTACAAAAAATGTCATGCTATATTGAGGGCATGCTCCAAGACCCTGAAATCCAACCATCCACCAGCATTAATCAGTGGATCATCTCTATCCTCACATTCCATTTTTTACTCGTACATGTTAGGGGAGTGGTACATGGTCCAGATGGATTTTTGCACCAACCAAAGCAGCCAGAAGACTTAGAAGAAGAAGTTGATGAAGAATTTGATGATTGGATTGATGTGCTACACAGCTTCATGCATGTGATACATCCCATTTCACAGTCCTTCAATGTGCAGGTATTTGTGGTAATGCAGCCAGAGCCAAGCACCAAAGTGTGAAGTATAACACAATCCTGCACTTATTTATGATGACAACTATAGCCAAGTTCCAAGAAGTGCCGTGGCAGATGCAGAAGATGAGAAGTTAGATTTGGTATAAATTTGGATGGATACTCTAACACATCCTAGCAATTTCATGGATTCTGAGTATGGAATGCTCATGCACTATGCGAGCACCTTTTTCAAAGACAAGAAGTGCTTATGGAAGTGCAATGCCCATGGCACCCACTAGCTTGTTATTTGGCAGTCCAGATGTTTACTGATGTTGCATGCCATCCATGACAACATTGGCCACAAGTGCTTTTATGCAATGCAATCCACTTTACTAAAGCACTTTTGGTGGCCACACATTATGGATGACATCATCTAGTTTGTGCACACTTGCCATATCTGCCAGATACAGCAAACACAGAAGGTTTTAATACTACCAATTGTTACAATGCCTGCACCACTGTTCAGTAATGTTATGGGAAGAAGTCAGGGGAGTGCACATGCTACAGGGGGACACATTTCTCTCACTCTATTGTTCTCATTAATCTATTTTTCTTATTGTTCTCATTGTTCTTACATTCTTATTGTCTTAATGAGCTGCATCTCTAATCCTTTGTCATCTCTTCCCCATGCTATTGTATTATGCATGCTCATCTTCTCATGCTATTGTATTATGCTTACTTTTACACATACCTACTATCTCGCAACTGTACTATTTAAACTGCAATGCAAACACCAGGAAAGCTCAGCTTGACCTGGTCATTCTTACACTCTCGATATATTGATAAGTCATCCTCACGCTGCTGCTTATAAGCGAGAGCATTCTTGATCTAAACTGACTAGGAGACCGTTTGACCATAACAAAAGATCAAGCTGTTCTGAACCCTGCTGACTATTCTCAGTCTAAGCAGAACTACTCTGTCAACAGATGAACGATTCTCAGGAGAGTCCATCCACTAGAGAACGATGGCAGCATTCTCTACTCCCATTGCACCTGTACTATCCACAGCACCCGGGCGACCTGCAGAAATCAAAATGTGGTCCCCAACTGACTTCACAGGAGACTGCTCCAAGACTATGCTCTTCCTGTTGGAGTGTGGAGCCTACATTGATGCCAATGACCAAGCTTTTCCCGATGACCAACACAAAATCCTGCTTATGCTGGCATACATGAATGAAGAAACTGTGGGGCCATGGAAACAAGTATACTTGAAGGAGAGATATGTGGAGCAAAAGCCCTGGGATACATTCCAGGAGTTTATCGCAAATGTCAGAGTGGCCTTCTCACCACTTGATGATGCAGGAATCATGTGAACTCAACTCAGAGCACTCCCACAAGGAGCAAAGGGAGTTGACAAATACATCACCCAATTTAAAACACTAGCATATCACACGAAAATCAAAGAAGACGCTGCACTCAGAAATATTTTGTCAATGGACTCAACAACAAGGTCCTCGACAAGGTTTTCAGGATGGAGAACCTGCCCGACATGATCGAGGGGTGGTACACCCATGCAGCTAGAGCAGAAGGACACCTGAGAAGGGTAAAGGCAATAAAAGAAAGAACTTATAGCAAGGTAGGAGGAGGAGGAGCTGGAGGCTCTTCAAAAGACCCCAACACTATGGATATTAATGCAACTCAACTCTCTTATGCAGAAAGACTCAAGCACATAAAAAAAGGGAAGTGCTTCATCTGTCACAAGGCGGGGCACAGAGCAAACAATCATAAAGGAGGAAAGGAGCCTTCCATGAGAGAAGAAGCAAAGAAACTGGAGGAAAAGAAGCCAAAAACAAAGAAGACACTGAGAGACCATTATCAGAGAATCTGAACTCTGATCAACAAGCTGGAGGAGAAGGAAAAGGATGAGGTCCTCAACATGGTGGTGGTGGAGGATTTTTAGAGTGGTGGCCCACATCGGCAGTGGACCCCATCAGGATAATAGTCTCCAGTATATTGGTAGCACAAGTAAGTGACCAATCTATATGCATTCCCATTTACTGTGTGCTAGGAGACAAGAAAGCTGAACTACCTGACCTGATCGACTCTGGGGTGGAAGGAACATTCATTGATCAGTGAGTAGTGGAGAAACTCAGGTTAAAGAAACTGCCACTCCAAAAAAAGATCCTCACAAAAAATGTCAATGGAACCCTTAACAAGAATGGGATAATCACACACTATATCAACATGAGCATGGAGATTGGGGGAGAAGAAGAAAAGATCAGATTACTGATAACTGGCCTGGGAAAAGAAAGAGTAATTCTGGGATACCCCTGGCTTCAAGATGCAACCATACGATTGACTGGAAAAAAGGGAGTCTCTCCATCAAACCGACTGAGAGGCTTTTAATCAGAAAGATCCAGATCATGATCAAACATATGTGAAGTGAACCCAATGGTAAGCAAAGTCCCACTATAGATGACAAGGGGCCGCTCGCACTGAGAGTAATGTTGAGCCCGACTCTCAGGAGGCTACTTATAAGGAGTGCTGGGGAGACCTTCGGGAAAACCCACCTTGCCGTTGCTGAGCATGTGAAGAGTAGGCTCAGGATGGTTCATCTCACAAGAGGACTTTGCACAAAGAACAGATGAAATGACTATGAATCACACTTGGCAATGGATGCTGGCCCTGATGATGACCTGCTGACACTGATACTAAATGCTGCAGGCATCAAACTATCACTCTGCACTCAGGGAAGTCAGAATGACATGGACACTTTATTTGCATATGTTCAGGGGGAGCTCATGATTGGGGTATTTAAGGCCAAAGAATCGCCTCTTACCATGAAACATGACTATATTCCACCAAACTACCAAAAACTTTGACAAATCTCCCACATTACCTGATCTCGACTAATCAGCAGAATTGTGTATTCGAACACCACTCACATCTGAGCAAAAACTTCCATCTCACAGAAATTTGCTCACAGGAGTGAGAACAAGGAGAAGGAACAATTTCTAGATGATCTACTCCCTGACAAGTACAAGGAGTATCAGAGGGTGTTCGAAAAGGTGGCATCTGAGAGATTCCCTGAATCAAAACCATGGCACCATGCAATCAAACCAAAACCAGATTTCGTTCTGAAAGATTGCAAAGTCTACCCCATCACCCTGGCTAAACAGGAAAAATTGGACAAATTTGTAGATGAGAACCTGCAAAAGGGATACATCGTACTGTCCAAATCACCCATGGCATCCCTGTTCTTTTTTGTTGCTAAGAAGGATTCTGATGCCCTACAACCCTGCAAAGACTACCAGTACCTGAATGATGGAACTATTAAAAACTCCTACCCCCTTCCTTTGATCGGAGATCTACTCAACAAACTGAAGCAGGCTAAATGGTTCACAAAACTGGACATCAGATAGGGATACCACAACATCAGGATAAAGAAGGGGGATGAGTGGAAGGCCACTTTTAAAACCAACAAGGGGCTGTTTGAACCCAAAGTTATGTTTTTTGGGCTCTGCAACTCCCCGACCACCTTCCAAGCAATGATGAACGACATCTTCCGGAACATGCTAAATGAGGGGTGGCTGGTGATCTATGTGGATGACATCCTGATCTTCTCAAAAGATCAAAAAGAACATGAAGAAAGGACAAGGAGGGTTCTAGCGAGGTTGAGACAAAATGATCTCTTCCTAAAACCTGAAAAGTCCAAATTCGACATGCAAGAGGTAGAATTCCTTGGGCTGGCAATGGACCCAACTAAGCTTAGTGGGATAAATGACTGGCTGTCCCCAACCAATGTGAAGGGAGTCCAATCATTCCTTGGCTTTAGAAACTTTTATCAAAGATTCATCAGCAACTTTGCCATGATCACAAAGACACTAAATGATCTGACTAGGAGACACCAGCCCTACAATTGGACAGATGAATGCCAAAGTGCATTCAAAACATTAAATGGAAATTTTCTGAAGCACCAGTACTGCTTATGCCAGACACCGAAAAACCCTTCATGGTAGAAAGTGATGCATCAAAATATGCTACTGGGGCAGTACTCAAACAGACAGATAGTAATAGAGACTGGCACCCATGTGGCTATATCTCTTACTCCCTGACACCAGCTGAGAGAAACTATGAGATCTATGATCACAAGCTGCTCAGGATAATATGAGCCTTAGAAACCTGGAGACACTATCTCCAGGGATCCAAGCATCTGACCACTATCCTATCCGATCACAAAAACCTGATGTACTTCAGGATGGCATGAAAACTAAACTGGTGGCAGGCCAGGAGGAGCCTGTTCCTGTTGCAGTTTAACCTGCAACTTGTGCACATGCCTGGAAAGATGATGGTGCAATCCGATGCACTCTCTCAACAGGAGGACCACATACCTGAAATAGATAATGACAATGATGACATCACCTTGCTCAAAGATGAGATCTTTGCATGGAAAATTGACACAGAATTAAAAGAACTACTAGCTAACAGAATGATGGGAAATGACCTACTAAAAGAAATAGTAAGGGCCATCAAGGAAGGAGGAACACTGCTGATTAAGTCAGCTGTAGAAGACTGGAGGATGGAAGACAATGAAACGGTTTTCTTCAAAGACTGATGTTATGTCCCAAATGACAGGGACCTATGAAAAAGGATCATGGAGAAATACCATGATAATGTCCTCACTGGATACCCCAGCCAATTCCAAACACTGGAATTGGTCCAGAGAGATTACTGGTGGCCCAGAATGACCATTTTCATTAGGAACTACATTGACAGGTGCACCACCTGCCAACAAATGAAAGTTAACACACACCCCATGATACCCCCGCTACTCCCAATAAAATCAGAAGCAATGATAGGTCCACTACATGCTTTAAGGTCTGGAGAAGATTTCCACTTGTATTGAGACATCATGACAGATGCTCCGAACCACTACAAATGCCACAAAATCAACTTTGAATCCTTTTCAAAGTATTTCACACTATTTTGAACAACTTTGCACTATTTTGAATAGCTTTAAATGATTTTGCGACTCTTCGAATGCTTTCGAACAACTTCACACTACTTAGAATGACATTGGCTGCCATAGTTATATTTTAAAACCCTTTTGATACATGCTGAACACCTGGAGTGACCCAATTTGCCACATATTGAGTGCCACTGGACATGAGAAGAGACAACGAGAGATTTAGGACATGATAATAGTGTTTAGATGTTTCAATGATATATTGAAAAAAAGATAAGTACTTTTACTATATGGGAACACTATATGTTTCAATTATTTATTGTTTCTTATTTGTTTTATGATCTACAAAGTCCTCATTGTTGGATATATTGCCTCATGTTTTACACATGTTATTATTTCCTTTTTAGTACTATCTCTTCAACTTGTATATAGACTTGTATTAGTTACTTAGAACACAGAGAAGCAATGGGGAACAGAGAAAAGTTACCCTCTCACACATCATCTGACTTAAGAGCCGTTCTCTTGAGTCTTATCTTCGCATCATATCTCTAAGTTCTGCAAAATATTGCAAACTTCTTCAAACTTTCATATTAGTCTCTCGACTCATCACCTATTGCCTTGCCATTCAAAAAACACTTCACATTCACTATACTCGCTTTTCAATATAACTCGAACCACTTCGAATTACTTTGACATTCCTCAAAACTTCTTCAAACTATTTTGTACATCTTCAAACATCTTTCGAACTATTTCACACTTCTTCATACACCTATAAAGACTATTCACAACACAATTCATCACTTTACATCACTTACTATGACTTTTGGGTATCAGCAGTAATATTTAGTACCAACTCGCACCCTTCCTCTAGCCTGTATTATACTTCCTAAGCCTTTTAACAGGTTTTGTTAGGTTTCCAGGTCGAGTATCATCAGCGACATCATCATTCGCACTAATAACCATGGACTTTATCACAGACCTCCCAACTGATGATGGATCAGACACCATCATGGTCATGGTAGACCATGGACTTACTAAGGGGGGTAATTTTTATCCCATGTAACAAGACAATTGATGTGCTTGGGGCAGCAGATCTTTACCTCCACAATGTATTCAAGAGGTTTGGACTACCCAATAAGATCATATCTGATTGGGAACCCAGATTCACTTCCAATGCTTTCCAAGAATTGGGAAGTTTACTGGGAATTAAACTGGCAATAAGCACTGCTTATCACCCACAAACAGATGGGGAAATGGAATGGGTTAACCAAGAACTGGAAATCTATCTCCATATCTTCTGCATGAACAACGCCTCACAATGGAAGAACCACCTCACTACTGCTGAGTTCAAACACAATCAGAAGCACCACTTGGCAATAAAGAACACCCCATTTTACATAATGATGAAAGCTCACCCTAGGGCCATCCCCACAACTTATGAGAAAACCAACGTGCCAGCTACTGAACAAAGGATAGCTGAACTAGAAAAGGTGCAATTGAAAGCCTTGGCAGCACATGAACTGTCCTGACAAGTCATGATTGGGTAAAGTGGTCGAAACGTCTGCCCATTCATGGCAGGAGAAAGGGTCTGGCTAGACTCAAAGAATCTGAAGCTTGGTTACCCAACTAGAAAACTCACCCCAAAATGTGAGGGGCCATTTCTAATCACATGAGCCATTTCCTTTCATGCCTATAAATTGAAGCTTCCTTCACAATGGAGAATTTACCCTGTCTTCCATGTGTCGCTCCTCTTGAGTTTCAAGGAGAATGAAACCCATGATGATATGGCTCCCTATCACCCTGTGCTTGTACTATGGTATTTTTCATGATTGTGTGCATTGCTGGGACACCTTCTACTCACTTTGCACAGCATGCTTTCATGCACCTTGGTGCACTTCCATGTGCCTTTGTGCACTTTAGTGCACTTTTGTGTGCCTTTGTCTGCTTTCATGTGCTCCAATGTGCTTCAGTGCACTCCTGTGCACTCCAATGCACTCCAGTGCATTGCACCTATTTGGCATTGGACCATGCACACTTGAGCACTTTCATGTAATCCTGGCACTTTGGCACTATTTGGCCTTGCACAGCATCTCCTTATAGTTCTTCCACATTTCCAATTGGCATCACCTTATCTGGTAACTGGCACAGGTCAATCATGTCATTATTACTAAGGCGCAGCATGCGATGCATAATGCTGAAGCAGATTAATTGGGAAGAGCGCATGGGACCCAATGCACACCAAAAATGGAGGGTCGCACTGGAACAGTTGGGTATTGGGCTATGGCGTGCACAAATCTTATTGGCTGAGGCAGCAGCATAGTGTGGTTAGGCTTAGATGGGCAAATGGATGTGCTTGTGGGTAGTGCATGGTGCTTTCTATTTTTACACTTTATTTTTACCATTTTTATCACATAAGCCATTTGTACATAGTAGGCAGACAGATAGAGAATCCAGAGGATCTTTCCCCCCCTCATAGTTCATAGCTCACTCAGTGTCGCACATAGTCTGTGCACCAGCATCCAGTCCATGCACCTTTGTAGTGCACCCTTCATATAGCTGCATTTGCATATCATTTGCATTCCCCCTCATTGTATTGCTGCATTTCATCTCTGCATTGCATCCTTCATCTTTGTTTGTGCACTATTGTAGTGCACCCTTCATGTAGCCACATTTGCACACCATTTGTGCATTATATTGTATAGCCACATTTTGTGCTCCATTTGCACATTTTTCTGCCTGTTGTGCTTGCATCCTGTTTGCATCCTTAACCTGTGCACCACCCTTGCAGCACATCCCAGTGCTGTACTTGTCCCGCTATACCTCCACACTTTAATCTCCCTCATTGTTGCACATTTTTGTGCTCCCATTGCGCATTTTTGCCATTGTGCATACCTTCCTTTTTGCATACACAACTAGTGCACACCTCGAGAACCACCATACCAGCCTCTTCGTAGTCCCTGTGCCCCAAAGGATGATCCGAGGCCCTCTAATTGAACCCCCTCACCCTGAGCATGCCTGCAGTTGTAGGTTTAGTGTTCACCCCTTCTGTTGAGACTCTGCACCGAGTACCAACTGAACACATCAATGGTTTAGTTTACATTTATGACTTTTGGATCTGGTAAACATATACGGTTGGATAAACAGTATACAAAACAGTTGTTATATACTAAGATTCTTTTACTGGTGCTACTTCACCATGCTTGCATCACAATGAATTTTTAGACATCATCTCAAACAATCCACTCTGGATCCATGCTTTTGTGAGTAATGCCATTCTGATTGATTTCTCCTTTAATGAACTTTGGAGATTGCTACAAATGTGCTGAGACTTTGAAAATATATCTTCGAAGGAGATGCTCATGGCTGGAATGGCAAAATAGTCCCATGCCATCTGAGCAAGTGTTGTGTATTCAGCATAGATCTAAGAAATATCGGATATGGTATGAGAGACCAAAAAGGAACATTGGATAATAGACTCACTTTCCACCATAACAGAGGGTTTAACAATACCTCTGGATCATCAGTTGGGCTTCCATCAAACCTGAGATACCTATCAAGTTCATCTGCAAACTCTTCCTGTGGGGTGCGCTTCAAAATTGATGTTGCTGATGTGGCAGTGACTGGGTGCTGAAAGGAGCACATGCATGCAAGAAATGATGGGGTTTCACTATTGACTT
The DNA here is from genome assembly GCA_029959215.1 of Tricholoma bakamatsutake. NCBI lineage: Eukaryota > Fungi > Basidiomycota > Agaricomycetes > Agaricales > Tricholomataceae > Tricholoma > Tricholoma bakamatsutake. Next base: position 12,129,888 of record CP114857.1, on the reverse strand, counting down.
TGGCACAGTCTTGGGGTGGATGACTGGAGCTTGAGGCACCAAGGATTCAATGTAAGTCTGCAATATAGTGAAATACAACTTGAGTCTTTGTGATGGATTCATCTTGAGCAACGGAGTTTTCAGGGTTAGCGGTGGCCATAAACCAGTGGCTATGTAGGCTGGGCCTTGCAAAGCTTATGAAGTATTCAGGACCTGCATGGAGCCATCATGCATACATAGTAGCAACAAGTAAGTTGTCTTGCATCTAATAACCCCTCCTGTCTTGATGCCTTCATCTCAGTTTTACATACCTGCTTGGCAGTGTGTCGCATTGCAAATGAATTGTCAAATGAGCTTGAGATGGTTGTAAGATGTTGCTCCATTTGATGGTACAAGGGTAAGACAAATGGAAGGGTGGGGACTTTGCATTGCAACATTTGCAGTGTGACTTCAATAAATGGCAGTGTGACTTCAGTAAATGGCTGTGAAGCCCATGTCAGTGAAAGATCGTGAGCATGGAGTCAATTGTGCACCTCAAGAATATCTGCAATTTCCTTCAATGTCACCCACTCCTCCTTAGTCAAAAATAATCCATGCATGCCTAGAGTTTTAAAAACCCAGTTGTCGATGGCCTACAACACAATGTGAGTCAGCTGTCAAAGTGATGATGCATATCAAACCTCTTGAAGGAGCTGGGCACAAACTATCATTGCATGTGTATAATTTCATCATGTCCAAACATCACTGACAACAGCCAATGACTGTCACCTATCCTGAAATTTTGGCGAGCCCATAAAATACTTTTTGACTGTGCACTGTCGAAACTTCATGCAGTGTTGTGGTGTCGACACAATTTTGTTGGTAATATAGCATAGCTAATGTGATTAGCAGATGCTTCTTAATCTTGTACCACCACAATCCCACAAACTCCCATGGTTCCATGGACCGGAGAGGATGAGGGGTAGAACAAACAAGAGAATAGCATAGCATAGAACTACTCTAAGATTACCCTACTACAACTCTAGTCACTATTTCACAAACACCATCATCATCCCCACCAGTAACAATGAGCCAAAGAGGTGCTAGCTCAATGATCAAAAAAACACAGAAGGAGCTCAAGAATGCAAATGGAATAGACATGGTTGTGAGATCCAGGAAACAGGCAATAGCCTTTCTACAGACTAAGGAATACTTGGTTCCAGGTAAGTCAGTCAATTTACAAACCCCAGCTCACGTTCTGCTACAATTCAAAAACACGGCGGTCTAAGTGCCAAAAGTGGTCATAGACAGTATCAGAGTAGTTGCATTTTTCATTGTGGATGTGGGCACACAACAAATGGCAGGAGAAATTACAGACACAGTAAAGTTCCTCCTGCAGGAGCACTTGGAAAACCTCACCATGAACACAGAAATGGTGGTAAGGGAAGCCATCGAGGGAGTAACACACACAATGAGGAAAATAGCAGGCCAAATGGATGAGCTCAAAGAGGAACTATGAGAAACAGCAGATTATCTGTCAGGGTCCATGCTGGAGCTACTCCAAACAACACAGGCCTTAGTTGAGAAGACAGATGTGAAGATGGCCCTGACCCAGAACTCAATTGAATGCCAAGTCTACCTTGGAAGTATGCTGCAGCAGTTCAAATTCAGATACCTGCTGCACATGCCACAGTGGTTTCCAAAGGAGAAACAAGCAATAAGCAGATACTGATTCAAAAAGATCCAAGTGCTACTGACAATGCCCTAGACAACCTCACAGAAAGAGACCTCATCATGAAAGCCAACACAGCAATAGACCTCATGGGGATAGAGGTGATCAATGCTCCCACCGGCATAGCATTTGTTGGAGCAAAAAAATTGCAAAACAGCAATGTACTATATCAATTCAACACTAGGGATGCAGCGACATGGTTTAACCAGCCCGGAGTCCAGCAAGCCTTTCTGACAAAATATGGAGGTACGTCCAACATTAAATAAGCTCTTTTACATTGTAGCAGAGTATGTCACCACCACATTCAATGTGGGAACAAAATCAGCATATGCACACATAGAGGAAGACAGCTCATTAGATATGGACACAATCTTGTATTCAAAATACATCAAGCCACTGCATCTCCGCACTAGCAACCAAAGGGTAGCCCCCATCATAATTGGGTTCAGTGATCACAACAATGCAAACAAAGTGATCAAAAATGGTTTCTTCATTGAAGGGAAGCATGTCAAGGTGCACAAACTGCTCTCTGAACTGAGAAGATGCTTGAAATGCCAGTGTTTTGGACACCATGTACTGGACTGCAAAGAGAACACTGACACCTGCACACATTGTGAGGGTCAGCACCACATGGCACAATGCGACATTGCGGAAACAGTGAACTTTACCTGTGCCAACTGCATGGGAAACAAGCCTAAGGGACATGGAGCAGCCGACAGAAACTGCCCAACATTCACCAAGGAACAGGACAAGCTCAGGCAACACATACCAAAGAACAAGTATAAGTTTTTCCCATCATGTGAACCTGAACCCCGCACCTGGTGCATGCTAAATCAGCCAGAGACCATCACAAACACCATGGAGCCTATCTGGCAACAAAAAAATGATGGCACATTACAGGAAAATTATATACAGCCACAACAATTTATGGATGACTGGAAAATGGTAAGAAGATGCCATGGGTATCAGATGGGCACAGCAGTGCACACACAAAGGGGGGGGAATGCTCTCCACCACCAACAGGCACACAGGAGCCATTGACACTGGCTGGGCAATACAGCCAGCACAATCCACACTAGACAACTTCATTAGGCTGATACAGCCAGCTAGAGAAGATGGCAACGACCAACAGGAACACCAAAACCTATCATGGAGCAATTGAGACATGAATGAGCAAGGCCTAGGTCCAATACTGGAGCATCACCACATCAACACACCTTGCTATCTTATGTTGGACAACTATAAAAACAACAACCCACAATGGCCATTTCAAATATGACAGCAAAATATAAATAAATCCCTACTCAGCCAGCTAGACTTACTACACAGCCTGAAATGTAACAAATATAACATATGCCTCATTCAAGAACCATACATCGACCTCAAAAGTAAAACCTGTGCTAACCAAAATTGGGCAGTGATATACCCAACCACACACGAGAAGTACCCAGATCACACGAGATCAGTTATCTTAATCAACACTAACATGCTATCAGATGCATGGAGACAGATCCACTTTGATCATCCAGACATCACAGCGATAGAAATTCAAGGCCACTTCGGTATGCTATGAGTGATCAGCATCTACAATGACTGCAACAACAACAGCTTGCTAATGCACCTGTCAACATACATGTGAGACCTGGAGAAACAAAGGTGCACATCTCACCCTCTTAACACCATGCAGATGGGAGATTTCAATTGACATCACCCAATATGGGATGAGCCCCGAAATGCTCACCTGTTCACTCAGAACAACCTCAACCTGACTCAGCTGCTACTAAATTTACTAGGGAATCACAACAAGAAAATGGTGCTACCACCCTTCACCCCCACTCTCAGATCGCACAACACTGGCAACCACACAAGAGTCGACAATGTCTTCTGCATGGAAGACCTCATTGATGCCATCATCAATTGTGATATGGATAATGCCAATCGCCCAGTTAAAACAGACCATTACCCAATTGTTACACAACTCAGCATCTTCAAACCCAAGCAAGCATGGAAACCAAAATGCAACTTTAGGACAACAGACTGGCCAGAGCTTGTAGAAACGGTCAAGGAGAATTTTGCCAACATTCCACCCCCAGCTGAGATCAAAACGTTGAAGAATTTGACAACAGACTCAAATATCTAAATGAAGCCTCACAAAACACTGTTGAAAACACATCAAGCTCACAAAGCTGAGCCCATATTCAAAAAGGTGGCAGATGACAGAACTAACAAATACAAAAAGGAAAACATGGCAGCTCACAAGAAAAGCAAGACAACACCGCCATAATGAACACCACCCAATACACATAGAGTACAGATGACAGCACAATCAATATGCTGAACTGCTATGCACAACCAAGATGGAACATTGGGCTGGAAGGATTCGATGAGTCAAGTGTATGGCAGGCAAGTAAGATCATGACAACACCAGCCTCAGATGTGAGCAAATCCAGAATTCCCACACTCACAGTAAGAGATCTGGTAACAAAATGAGTCACTTGACAAGCCACAGACAATGAAAGCAAAGGAAAGTGGTTCTACAAGGTTTTCTTTCCCCCAACAGATCCCTCAATAACACTAACCCCACAAAACTACCAATACCCCCCACCATGCTGGAGCTTTACCAACATAACAGAGGAGCAAATACAATGAGCCATTAGGAAGATAAAGCCCTACAAAGTCACTAGAAATGGAATGATACCAAACTCAGTATTCATACATGCCAGAGAATATCTAGTCCCCTACCTTGCCCCACTTTTCAAAGCCACTAACACTCTCAAATACTACCCACAGCAATGGTCAATCACAGAGACACTTGTGATGAAGAAACCAGGCAAGCCAGATTACATGAACCCCTTGGTGTGGCAGCCCATTGTACTCTCCGATGGGTTGGCCAGGCTGCTCAACAGCTGTCAGACTGATGACATCATCACCATGTGTGAACAACACAATGTCATTCCAGCCAACCACTTTGACACAAGGCCAGGATGCACTACAACAGACTCAATACACCTGCTAACAAAAACAGTGAAAGATGCATGGCAAAAAAACCTGGTTGCACCCATCCTATTCCTCAACATCAAGGGAGCCTTCCCCTGCATAGACATGCACTGGCTTATTCATAATATGAGAAAGAGAGGGATACCAGAGGAGTATACAGTCTGGATGCAGCGACACCTGTGCAGCAGGAAAACCATACTGTCCTTTGATGACCACCAATCAGACTATTTCATGGTAACCAACAGCCTGGATCAAGGTAACCCCTTTTCTGGCATATGCTATCTGACATACAATGCCGACCTACTAAAAATACTGAATACCAAAACAGGTGAACATGTGCTGCTCTTTGTGGATGACACTATGGTAGCAGTATTAGGCAAAGACTTCACTGAAACACACGAAAAACTGTGCAACATCATGAGCAGAATGGGGGGGATCTTCAAGTGGGCCAAAAGACACAACTGTGAGTTTGGCGTCGATAAGTTCCAACTACTGGACATAACCAGAAAGACAGTCCCACACCCACTTAACCCCAAAAAATGTGTCGTGACCCCATGCCATTCTCTGATGCTAGGCAATCAACACATGCCATCAGCAGAAACTGCCAAGTTCCTAGGAGTAATCATTGACAATAAACTAAACTGGAAAGGACAGTGTGTGACCACCCTAGCAAAGGGGCAAGCATGGTTGATCCAATTTGCATGGATCACGAGAGCATCAAGAGGAGCCACGACAAGGTACTTTCAGAAACTTTATTTCTCAATCGCAGTACCATGCATGCTCTACACTGCTAACATCTTCCTAACACCACAATGGAAAATGACTAAGAGGTCAAGAGATGGGAAGTCCAGCCAAGGGATTATCAACAAACTCACATTGCATCAGTCCAGCACCAGGCAGAAATCATGATCACAGGTATGATGAGAACCACAGCCATGGACATTCTGGATGTCATGGCAAATTTGCTTCCCTTTCACCTGCTGGTCGATAAGCACTGCCATCACACAGCACTACACTTAGCAACACTACCATCCACTCATCCACTACACAAGCCAGTAGCAAATGCTGCCACATGAGTCATAAAGCAGTACCCAACCCAGCATAATTTTTTCCTACTAACACCTCATGGGATTTCAACCTCGTCCATGCCCTTGCACAAAGTGGTAGCAAGTATATGACTTCTCAGCAGCCCAGAAAAGATGACATTGGAAGTGTGGTACATGTAGTCAGACTGTCTAGCATGGCATCATAAATAATGCCCAAGTCCTATAACGAGGATCTGGTTCAATTAAATGAGGCAGTAACTCCTGGTAAGTGTCCTTGTTCATGTGCAGAAGGGTGAGGTGATAACGTGGGTGGAATTAAGAAGGCTGAACCACATGGGGGTTGTTTATGGACAGAACAACCATGGCCAGATGTGATTTGACACCAGCACTTTTGGAGGATGGGCTTTTCCTGCCTTGGAGAAGACAATTTTTTAGGTGTGTGACGAGATTGATAACAAGCAAGGACAGGACTCCCAGCGAAAGAGGGGTTGTAGTCCTAGGTGCTTAGTATAAAATGCTGTGCAACTTTGTGGTCAGGATCTGGTGTTATTGAACCATCGAAATATGAATTACAGTTGACTACTCGTGACAACCCATAACCTGTGATAACCCATGGGTTTTCAGTGTCCACCAACTCCATTACCAGTAAGTTCCCATAACCCTTTGGAAATCCATCTGGTTGCAGCTGTCCTAATGACGAGCACTGTTTCTTGATCACTGGCAGTTGCAATGTAAGGCAAGGCCTGGTATCAGCTTATAAAAGCAAGGTAAATACATATATACAATTAATTCTGGCTCTTGCCAAAATGATGAGTAAGTGGTTGTGGCACACTGAAACAATGACATATGCATGTGTAAGAGAAGGTGCACTGATGGGGTAGTTGAGTTCTTCTATTAGGGCAACACCCACTGTTCTGTTAGCTGGACTGTGTGGGCTCTCCTACAAGAAGGCAGTGGGGTGTGCATGCATGATAGGGGGGTTTGATGGTTTTGATGTGACAGTGATGATACTCAACCCAGAAACCCAAACAAAACCTACTAAATGGCTTTGGATGGTATAACATGAGTCAGAGGAAGGGTGCGAGGTGGTACTAAATATCACCGCTGAGACCAAAATAATGTGTTTAGCGATGTGAAATAATAAGGAATGGTTCGAATAATCTGTAAGGGTGTACAAAGGTGTTCGAAAGAGTTCGAAAGAGGTTCAAATATGTGCGAAGAGGTTCAAAAAAGGTTTGAAGAGGTTTGAAGTTGTGCGAAGTAGTCTGAATAGGTTCGAATAGGTTTAAAAAGGTTCGAAGTATATCGAAGAGCGAGTTTAACAAATGTAAAGTGTTTGTTGAATGGCAATAGGCAATGGGTGATAAAATGGAGAGTGGATACAATAGTTTTGAAGAAGTTCGTGATATTTTGCAGAACTTAGAGATACAATGTGAAATAAGACTGAAGGGAACAATTCTTAGATCTGATGATAAGCGAGAGGGTAACTTGTGCTGTTCCCCATTGTTATCTTGTTTTAACTAACTAATACAAGTCTATATACCAAATGAAGAGATAGTACTAAAAAGGAAATAAGAACATGTGTAAAACATGAGGCAAATATATCAAACAATGAGGACTTGTATATCATGAAACAAATGAGAAATAATAAATGATGAAACATATTGTGTTTTCATATAGTAAAAGTTCTTCAATGAAACACAAAAACGCACTTATCACATTCTAACTCTCTTGTACTCTCTCCTCCTGTCTGGTAGTGCTCGATGTGTGACAGAATAACTCGTTCCAAATGTGCAGCATGTATCAAAAGTGTTTCAAGACAGCTATATGGTGGCTGATATTGTTCGAAGTGCTGCGAAGTCATTCAAAGTATCGTGAAATTGTTTGAAGTCATTTGAAGTCATCCAAAATAATGCAAAATAATTCGAAAATGTTCGAAGTCGATTTCATGGCATTCATAGAGATTCGGAGTGCATGTCATAATGTGTTGATATGAGTGGGAGTCTTCTCCAGACCTTAAAGTGCATAGTGGACCTATCATCCTCCCCCTTACTGAAATCCTGACTGTCCCAGTCAGCCGATCGAAGTCATGTGTGAAATGCGTGATCATGTTGAAAACTTAGCAAGGTTCAAAATACTTCTCGTTCTTCTTCTTTCCATCACCTCTACATCATCAAACTCTAGCATCTCTAATGTCTCTTCTCACAGAACTCAATGCTGAAGTTATCAAATACGTGAAGTCGATGCCTGATCACGGCATTGCCAAGGATGTTGATTTCGAAGTCTGGGGGTGAGGTTTTTGTGAGCGGATGGTGAGGTACGTGGTTTGTACGAGTTTTAGTGCTTTATTTTCATTTTTCGTAGGTGGAATATGATGAGCTCACCAAAGATCTTGGCAAAGAACGTGACGCGGCTGTACAAGCAGTCATTAACGAGGTTTTCGAGGTTTACCGACCTTTGGCTCATTGGGAGTGGGTTTCATGGGGTGGCGAGCTACTTTTCGTGGCTTTAGTGGAAGAGATCAAACAGGAGAAACGGGAGGAGAAAGAAAAACGGGTTAGACAGGAGGTTGAGGCCACAAAGAAGGCAAAAATCGAGGTTTGAAGGAATGCATTGGCTGAGGCTCGAAACATGGATAATTCGAAAAAATTCGAAGTCGATTTTGTGGCATTCATAGTGATTCGGAGTGCATGTTGTAATGTGTCGATATGAGTGGGAGTCTTCTCCAGACCTTAAAGCACATAGTGGACCTATCAACAGCTTAAAAATAGATTAGTTGGCTGAAATAGGCATTTTGCACCACAAATGTGGATGGAATACCTAAGAGAACTCAACTGAGGTCCCCTGGTATTTATTTTAAGGTTATATACTATGGTACATATATTGTATTATGTTGCTACCAATGCATGCATACATGTGCATACATATTGATGCATGTAAATAGAAAATTCCCATGCTGACAAATAAAGCATGTATAGGCATTTGGTAGCATATTTTGATGAAATAAAATAAAATAAAATAAAATAAAAATATTATTATGTAATAGGCATGTTAGGAGACTGTTTCCTAACACTCTGTCATCTTCCTCCTACTCCGCTGGTTTGTTGTCAGTAGTTTTAGTTAGTATCTAAAAAAATTACCAATGGCCCAAGAGACATCAAATGATGTCTTTTGGGCATCTTATTCATCATTGTCTTGTCCTGGCATTGGTTGTCCTGTCATTGTGGCCTTGGTTTATCATCAGTAGTTTTAGTTAGTATCTAAAAAAAAACCTTACCAACAGCCCAAGAGACATCAAATGGGCATCTTATTCCTTTGGTTACCAGTCTCTTATTGTTTTGTAGTTGCACATGTTCACCCTGCAAGCAGTTGTATTTCTTGTTGTCACCTTGTTCCCTGTCATTGACTTATTTTTGTTGGCTGGCTGCCATCCCATCATTGTCAGTAGTTAAATTAGTACCTAAAAACTGTCAGTAAAACGAAAATGAAATGTGAAAAAAAAGAGAAAAAGAGAGAAAAGACTTAGTTGTGGCCCAAGAGACATTGACATCTCTTGGGCCTCTTGTTTGTTCAGTTCATCACCCCATCACCTCCCTGTTGCCTCCTGTCACCATTCCCATCCTGCTATTATTGCTCATCATTGTCATCAGTCGCACCTCATTCCTGCTGCCCATCCATGTTGTTTTTGTTGGCTGCCTGCCATTCCTTCAACATCATTGTCAATAGTTAGATTGGTACCCAAAACATCTGTTAGTAAAAAGCAAAAGAGACTTACCTGTGGCCCAAGAGACATCGTCAATGTTTCTTTGGCCTTTTCTTCATTTGGTTTTACTCCTCATCTCATTGTTGTAATACAGCTGGAATCTAAAAAAAGAACAAAAAGAACATAAGTCAGTTGAAAAAGAGAAGAAAAGAATCTTGAAAAACTTAGTATCCAAACAACAATCACATTGTTTGGGCCCATGTTGCAACTGAAGGTGTGGTGGTGGTGGTGTAATGATGAGCTGACAGTCATGTTAGTTAGGTAATGAAGATAAAAAACAAAAAGAGACTTACCACCTAGTACCCAAACAACACAATCATTGTTTGAGCTGATGGTTGGGGAGAGGTATAGCAGCAACACGTTGTTGATCAACACACATCACATTGGCAGCTCTGAGCTGGCTAGAGCCACCAGCTAGCTGAGCCAAGCTGCATGCACAGACTCAACTATTGACAGCTTCCATAGCTAGTATTTAGCTATGGCATACCTAAGTCAGCTCACAGCTAGCTGAGCCATGGCAGCACTACAGCACTTGCCACCACCTCACCAACACAGCTCAGGTTCCCCCCAAAACTTATCAGAATCTTGAAAGATTTTTTTTTCAGGCTATTTCACTCATTCCTGATCCTTTCCCTTTTTTTCTTTTTGGTAAATAACTCTTATGTATGTATATAGAGTGTTAATAAACAACTGTTACTGCTTTTATAGCTATATCTCAGATGTCGTGACCTGGTGATGAGCACTGTATGGAGGAGGCAGCATCGATGGTGGTCACATTGCATAGGTCATGGGAACGAATGGCAGATGTAACCTTCCAAGCCAATAAAGCCAGGTACTGAGGGCATAAGTAGTGATGTATACCTATAGTTAGTAAGTCCCTGTGGTGTAGCAGTTAAATGTTTAACACTTTACCTTGTTTACCTCTTTTTGTCTCTTACTCTTGACATCGCTAGTTCAATACTCAGTGTTGCAAAGTTTTGCAACCACTATGTCAGATGTCTTGTGTTCAGTATGTATGTCTTGTGCTTGGACAAAATGTTGTCCTAGTCTGAGTACACCCAAATGTAGTAGAACTGTCTGAGTAAAGTCCTAGAGTCTGAGTCAGTCTGTACAGAGTCCATGTGGACTCTGTGTAGACTCCTAGTGGTTCTATCACAAGTAAATTAGCAATCCTGGGGAATCCAATCTGCACAGTGATAATGCTTGACCTGGAATTCTAACAAAAAACATCTAAGAAGTACAACACAGGCTAGATGAAGGGTATGAGTTGGTACTAAATATCATTGCTGATACCCAAGGATGTGGTTAAAGGTGTGAAATGATGAGGCATGTTGCAAATGGTTTTTAGAGGTGTACAAAGAAGTTTGAAAGAGTTTAAAATAGGTTCGAAGATGTGTGAAATAGTTTGAAGAAGGTCCAAAGGGGTTCAAAGAGGTTCAAAGTAGTTTTGAGGAAGTTCAAAGATGTTCAAAATGGTTCAAGAAGTTTTGAAAGAGTTGGACTGGTGTCAAGGTATGTCAAGGAGCAAATATAGCAAATGAGAAGTGTTTTTTGAGAGATGAGGGGTGATGTGCAATAAGTCAAAAAGCAAATACAAAAGTTTGAAGACGTTCACGATATTTTGAAGACGTTCACGATATTTTGCAGAACTTAGAGATACGATGCGAGGCTAACACTCAAGAGAATGGCTCTTAAATCAAATGATCAGGGAGAGGGTAAATTCTTCTCTGTTCCCTTTGCTCTAACTAATACAAGTCTATATGCAATTTGAAGAGATAGTACTAAAAAGGAAACAATAACATGTGGAAAACATGAGGCAGTATGCACAGCAAATAAAGGTATTGTAAAACATAAAACAAATGAGAAATGATAATAAATAAAATGTACATTGTCCTAGTATAGTAAAAGTACTTGTCCTATTGCTTCAATATATTATTGAAACACAAAGCCACCATTATCGCATTCTCAATCTCTTGTCATCTCTCCTCATGTCCAGTAGTGCTTGATATGCAACAAAATGGCTCATTCTGAATGTGCCATGTAAGTCAAAAGGGTTTTGAAACAGCTATATGGTGGCCTACATCATTTAAAGTAGTGCAAAGTCATTCAAAAGTGTTCAAAGTGTCACAAAGCCATTTGAAGTTGTTCAAAATTATTCAAAGTATCCAAAATAGTTCAAAAAGGGTTCAAAATCGATTTTGTGGCATTTATAGGGGTTGGGATCATATGTTGTAATGTGTTTATACAATTGGAAACCTTCTACAGAGCTTAGAGCATGCAATGGACCTATCAATGGAGTCCATGCAGACTCCATATGGAATATATGGTGAACAGTAAGGACCTCTATGCAAACTGCAAAAACTTGAGAAAACATTTATTCAATCATGGGATCAGATTGGAAATGCCACCTTGTAATGTCCCACACAAGAGTAGGGGGTGTCCACATAAGCTGATGAAGAAAGTTCCTAAAGTTTATATACTGTATTAATATGACCAACTCTTCATGCCTTGTGACATGTGACAGATTTCAATGACTGACCAACTCTCCAAAGTTGTGAAAACTGTGTGACAAACCTCAGATCTCTTCAAAGCCCTGATTGGGCTGAGAGGCGATGATAGGTCCACTATGTGCTTTAAGGTCTGGAGAACATTCCCACTCATATCAAGACATTACGACATGCACTCTGAATCACTACGAATGCCATGAAATTGACTTCGAACCATTTTGCACTATTTTGCACTATTTCGGACAACTTTGAATAACTTCGAACTATTTTGCAACACTTCGAAACAACTTCGCAGCGTTTCAAACAACTTCGGCCACCATATAGCTGTCTTGAAACACTTTCAACACATGCTGCACATCTGGAACAAGCCAATTCATTGCATATTGAGCACTACCAGACACGAGGAGAGATTACAAGAGAGTTAGAATGCGATAAGTGTGTTTTTGTGTTTCATTGATATATTGAAGCACAAGATAAGTACTTTTCCTATATGGGAGCACTACATGTTTCATTATTTATTATTTCTCATTTGTTTCATGATCTACAAGTCCGCATTGTTTGATATATTTGCCTCATGTTTTACACATGTTCTTATTTCCTTTTTAGTACTATCTCATTACTTTGTATATAGACTTGGATTAGTTAGTTAGAACAATAGCAAGCAATGGGAAACACAGCACAAGTTACCCTTTCACTCATCATCAGATTTAAGAGCCATTCTCTTGAGTCTTAGCTCGCATCATATCTCTAAGTTCTGTGAAATATCACAAACTTCTTTGAACTTTCATATTAGTCTCTCGACTTATTGCCCATCACCTATTGCCACTCAAAAAACACTTCACATTTGTTATACTCACTCCTCAATATACCTCGAACCACTTTGAATTACTTTGACATTTCTTGAAACTACTTTGAACCATTTCGCACACCTTCAAACATCTTTCAAACTCTTTCGCACATCTTCGAATCTATTTCGAACTCTTTTGAACATCTTTGTATACCTATACAGACTATTTGCACCATACTTCACTGATTTGCCTCACTAATTACAACTTTTGGGTATCAGCAGTGATATTTAGTACCAACTCGCACCCTTCCTCTGACTTGTGTTACACCATCCGAAGCCATTTAGTAGGTTTTGTTTAAGTTTCCAGGTTGAGTATTATCAGTGACATGCAACATGCACTAACATCAGGATGGCAGTCTGACATGCAACTTAAGTGCGAGTCAGAATTTGAACATTAAATGCTGGTTGAAAAAATTGTTATGTGCTTTGAGTGAATGCCTAGGACTATGGAGCTACAACCATGACCACAAATGGGAGTGACACAGATGAGGGGTAAAATTTAGGTACTTTTTAAAAATGGATAAATAAATATTCCCATTTAGGACATTTTTTAATGATTTTCATCACAGTCTTGAGAACACCTGACCTTCCCACATTACAAGCCTAATAATACTGAGTCATCTCATGCTTGCCTCAGTATTATTAGGCTTGATCTGGTCTAAACTCAACACTGGCATTAAAACCTTCCCCAGCTCACATCTAAACTTTATAAATCTAGTCCCTACAACCTAGTTAGGTAGGGCCCATTGGCACTTACTATCAAGGGCAGCCTAGTGCCTCCTAGCACCTACCTTCCCATCCAAACAACACTCAACACACTACCACATCACTGTTGCATGCTGCACATCGCTGTCAATAATGTCCCCATCATTGCCACCACCATCCAAGCACTCTCCTCCTGTCGCTATCCATTTGAGGGCAGCTACACCACACCTTCTTGTCTAAACAACACCCTCTACAGTGCCATGTCATTGGTCCATGCTATGTGTCACCTTCCACTGCATTTGTGTGCTGCATGTCGCCATCTTCAATGTTGTTGTCTAGTGCTGCTCCTGCCATCTTCTACACTTTGTATCTGGTGAGTTTCAGCATCCTATATCTAGATAACAGCTAAGGAAATACCCTGCTAGGCCCACACACCACTCTCAGTATCTTCATTCACTGTTGCTGTTGTCAAGTGTGATGCTGGACATCTCAGCTGCTTCCTCTCCTTTCTGCATCACTTCTGCCTTTCTGCTGCAGTCACAGCCACCCCATTTGCACCATCAACTGTGATAGCAAACACATGGCATCATCCAATTGCTCTTTACCACTGCAACATTGATCCCCACTCCTGTTATACTGTAAATCTTTAAGCTCTCATTGCCACACTGTTCTTCTACCACTACTGTTGTTGAGCACAATGCTAGACATCTTTACAGCTTCCCACTCCTTTGTCATTTGACTCTCACTTTACACTGTACTTGCCACCTTGCCTTCAGTTATTACAAGACTATATTTCCTCCACTCTAGTTACTTTGTCACCATTATCAACTATGATGCCCAGACATCACCACAAACACCTTTTTGTCCACCCTGGGTCCACAAGCTGCTCATTAAGCCTTGTTTAGCACTGCAACATTCAATTTTTACACTGTCATTTACCCTGCCTGACAAGCTGCTTGTTTAGCATTACAACATTTGATTCCCACACTGTCATGTACCCTGCCCACATTTGAAGTGCTCTTGCCATGCATGTCGCTCTCACATTTTCTCCCTTGCAAACCTATTCTAATTCCCTCAGCCTTTCATTCCAAGCTACACATCACTACCTGTACTTATGAAGGAGCTAGTCATTCCAATGTCATTTGCTTCTCACCCCAGGAGGTTGAGTATATAGAAGTATTGTATGTAACCCATCCCATACCAGCTGTCAGATATCAGAACACTTTGGGACATCACTAGCTTTAGTCATATGATTACTTTCTAATTGTAATTACATTAATGATATACTTTGTCATTGGTTAACTGCTTATGTTTGAACTAATGATCAGCCTTGTCACAATATCTTCCAAGTCTCTCATGTCCCAGTGGTCAAAACACCAGGGACTTTCAAAGTCTGTTATTTAACATGGCTTCCAGCATGGCCACGAAAGGCAAAGAGATATTCTACAGTCTGGAAAGCAAGCAGTTTGGCAAGCAGCTGATGTTGAGCATCGACAAAGATCAATCCAACATATGAGCATATGAGTCAGTTAAGTTGTATGGTACCTAGGTCCTAGCTGATCATTTGATATCTAGAACTTTCACAAGAGGTACATGATGCTGTTGAAGAAATGGACAATGATGCTAGACATTTGCTAGATAATTTTGTGGCTATTTCATATACTGCTCCACCTGGGGAGGAAGGTTTTGATATAAGCCATGAAGGTGGTGAGTATGAAGTCCTCGAGGATGTTGCAGCAAGCCTTGCTGAATCTATAGGATGGTAAGGTATAGCTTTACCTTGATTCTCCAAGTAATAGCCTTGAAAAGTCAAAGAGTAGATCACTGAAACTGTACAAATCACATAGAGATCCAAACAGAGCAGTGGGATATTTAGATGACCCAACTGGTTGATGTGTACCTTGACTCCTGCCACCATGATGAAGAGGAAGGGTTGCCAAAGATTCCTGAGCAACCCCATGGTGCTGCTGTAGGTCAATTGGTAAAGATTGAGGTCATTGATATATTCTGTACATTTAGAGCTCTTCCTTGTTCAAATACTGAGGTATGCTATCAGTTCGATGGCCCTTGTCAATTCCAGTCATACCTGGAACCTTGTACCTGAATGAGACACTTTTGCAATATGGATATCTCAGCTGTTCTCTGGTACAACCTACCCTGGCATTCTCCATCAGGACCCCTGCAGCATATCAGCAGTCTCACCAGATGTGTCCCCATTTTAGTGTCTAGAATGCTGTGCCTTATGCATAATGTATTTCAATCAAACTCCCACATATTCATTTTTACACTAAATTCAGGTACCTTACAACAAATATCTTGCCACTCAATTTGCCACCACTTTTGATGCATATCTGGAGATATGCTGACAGGTTGACCAGAAAATTGATGAAGCTCTCAAATATGATACTTGCATGTCTTGGCTTGGATGGAGTTGTCCCTGCTGCTTTTATAACCTGGAGGGAGAGCTTGAATTGTGGTTTTCATGTTTTGTTTCTACCGATGGCAATAATTTGCTGAAATGCCTCAGTACATCTGTGTTAGGGCAACACCCACTAATCTGCTAGCTGGACCATGCAGGTTCTCCTACAAGAAGGCAGCGGAGGGCACACACATGATGGGGGGTTTGATGGTTTTGATGCAAGGGGTTAAAAATAGAACAGTTGGCTGAAATAGGCTTTTTGCACCACTATTGTGGATGGAATACCTAAGAGAACTCAACTGAGGTCTCCTAGTATTTATTTTAGGGTTATATACTATTTTACATATATTGTAGTATGTTGTTATGGACACATGTGCACATGCATGTACATGTGTGTAATATTGATGTGTGTAAATAGAGAATTTCCATGCTGACAAATAATGCATATATAGGTGGTTTGTAGCACATTTTGGTGAAATAAAATGAAATAAAATAAAATAAAAATAGTATTATGTAATAGGCATGTTAGGAGACTATTTCCTAACAATCTGTCCAGAATATGAATGATTGCATTAATTCACATACTATTGTTTCAAATCGATGGCTAATGGCAGAGAAAGTAAATTAGTTAAAAGATGATGTGAAACCCTGGGCAAGGATTTCATCATTGCACTACTGCATCACTGATATTGATTAGTTGGCAATACTGGTGGTGGCAAACAATTCCACTGATGATTGGGAAGACATAGCAGATGAAGGGACCAGCCTGGGGTGTATTGAGTGATGGAGAAATGCAGGGCCAGAAGAGTGAAAAAAGAAGTTTGCACTCTTTGATGAGTCTGGTATCTTCATCGCCTCATGCCATCATCAGTTGGTCCTACTAATGTGTGACCTGATAAAAAGTGGCGAGGTGTACATAACTTTTTATCAATCTTGTTTCTGCCCTGATACAGGGCCAAGAGCCAAATATGAACTAGTGATTGTTGATTGGCTGATTGATAACCTTGGCAGTAAAAGTGGCTGTGCTTATGATTGGCTGTGCATTTTCAAAGATCCTTGAGAGCAGTAGCCTGTCAGAGAAAGTCAAAAACTCTTTATTCTGCATTATGGTGGGTGCATTCCATGGCCATGCTCACAATCGAGCTTGTCAGCTTGTGTAGCACCCTTTATACTTATATCAAAGTTACCAGTCATTCCAAAGGTGAGGGATGGGAGCATGTTTTCTCATCACCAAATGATCTTGCCTGAGGTACCCAACATGCTATCCAATTTTGTCACCATCAAGCCATTAAAGAACATTTTGCTTTCTGGGATCAGGACAAATATGCCAATTTGAGTATGGATTTTCATGATTATATATGATGCAACAACAGACTGGTCCAGTTTCAAAGGTCAGTTTATTCAAAATTATTATCAAGAGGAGGTTCTAGCTGTCTAGCCTCTCAAGACTGAACTCAAGCTCTTACAAACTGAATTTCAAGTCATGGATGAAGATTTTAACCAGTACTTGGTTGCTGAGTGCAAATATTTTCTCGATTTGCAGGAGACATCTTGTTGGATCAGACTATATACACTGCACAGGGAAAGAGACAACATACCTACCTGGGGTTTAGTTAGACTTTACAGCTAGAGTTAGCAGAGGTAAGAACACTGTATTCCTACTACGGTACAGGTTCTCCTTGTATACATAATAATAAGGATGTCACATGACTCAGGAATGTGTTTACCACATGTATGCACAGTAAGTGCAGTAACATGTGTATGCTGCATGTATTGCCTCATGTATGCAGAATGTATCTCAGGGTTTAGTTTTAACACCCCCCCTCAAACTGTACAGTGCTCAAAGCAGCTAAGTTTGAATCTCAAAAGTAATTCTGAGAGAGTCTCTAAATTTTCTGAATAGGATGGTGCCAAGGTTCTTTGTGAACATGTCAGCTGGATTATCACTTCCAGGAATGAAAATGACTGTGACTTTGTCATTTTCTATGCATTCGTGGTGATGATACTCAACCTGGAAACCCAAACAAAACCTACTAAATGGCTTCAGATGGTATAACATGAGTCAGAGGAAGGGTGCGAGTTGGTACTAAATATCACTGCTGATACCCAAACATTGTGTTTAGTGATGCGAAATGGTAAGGGATGTGATGAATAGTCTTTATAGGCATATGAAGGTGTTCAAACGAGTTAAGTTCGAAAAGGTTCGAGGTATATCGAGGAATGAGTTTAGCGAATGTGATGTTTTTTTTGAATGGAGATAGGCTATGGGTGATGAGTCAAAAGACTAATATGAAAGTTCAAAGAAGTTCACGATATTTCCCAGAACTTAGAGATATGATGCAAAGATATGACCCAAGAGAACAGCTCTTAAGTCAGATGCTAAGTAAGAGGGTAACTTATGCTCTGTTCCCCATTGCTTTTCTTCTGATTCTAAGTAACTAACACAAGTCTATATACAAATTGAAGAGATAGTACTAAAAGGAAATAATAACATGTGTAAAACATGAGGCAATATATCAAACAATGAGGACTTTGTAGATCATGAAACAAATGAAAAATGATAAATAATTGAAATGTGTAGTGTCCCCATATAGTAAAAGTACTTATCCTTTGCTTCAATATATCAATGAAACATAAAACCACACTTATCATATTCTAAGTCTCTTGTAGTCTCTCCTCATGTCAGGTGGTGCTTGATATGCGATGAAATGGTTTGTCCCGGATGTGCAGCATGTATTGAAAGTGTTTTAAAACAACTATACAGTGGCCGATGTCATTCAAAATGTTGTGAAGTCATTCGAAGTGTCATGAAATGTCATTAAATAGTTCGAAATGGTTCGAAGTCATCCAAAATAGTGCAAAATAGTTTGAAATAGTTTGAAGTCAATTTCATAGAACTCATAGCAATTTGGTGATAGGTCCATTGCATGCTATAAGATCTGGAGAAGGATCTAATCATATCAAGACATTACGACACACACTCTGAATCACTACAAATGCCATGAAATTGACTTTGAATGTTTTCGATTTATTTCGCACTATTTCAGATGACTTCGAACAACTTCAAACTACTTTGAATGCCTTCGAACTATTTCATGACACTTCAAATGACTTCACAGCATTTTGAATGACATCAGCCACCATATAGCTGTCTTGAAACACTTTCAATACATGCCGCACATCTGGAACAAACCATTTAGTCACATATCGAGCACTACCAGACATGAGGAGAGATTACAAGAGACTTAGGATGTGATAAGTGCATTTTTATGTTTCATTGATATATTAAAGCAATAGAACAAAAACTCTTACCATACTGGGACAATGTACATTTCATTTATTATCTTTTTTCATTTGTTTTATGTTTTACAATACCTTTATTGTTGTGTACATTGCCTCATGTTTTACAATTGTTATTATTTTCTTTTTAGTACTATTCCTTCAAATTGTATATAGACTTGTATTAGTTACAAAGAGAAATAGCAACGGGGAACAGAGCACAAGTTATCCTCTCACTTATCATCTAACTTAAGAGCTGTTCTCTTGAGTCTTATCTTTGTGTCATATCTCTAAGTTCTGTGAAATATCATGAACTTCTTTGAAACTATTGTATTCGCTTCTCATTTTATTGCCCATCGCCTATCGCCTTTTGACAAACACTACACATTTACTAAACTCATCCCTTGATATATCTTGAACCTCTTCAAACTTATTCAAACTACTTTGCACTGCTTCAAACCTTTTCGGACACTTTCGAACATCTTTCAAACTACTTTGCACACCTTTGAACATCTTTCAAACTATTCGAACAACTTCACAATGTTTGTAAATCAGCAGTGATATTTAGTACCAACTCGTACCCTTCCTCTGATTCATATTATACCATCCGAAGCCATTTAGTAGGTTTTGTTTGGGTTTCCAGGTTGAGTATCATCATTTTGGAGCCCACCATGAGGGGTTTCTAGATCATTTCATTGTTGAACCTCCACTCCTTCCATCACTCATCTCACCTAAAGGGGGCTCAATGATCTCGACTTCACATTGAAGTTGTTTTGCCTCCAACCCTCTGAAAACCCAGGAGACCTCAATATAGTATCTCGACCTCGATAATATTATTTTGCACTCTTTTTTTTTGCTTTTGCACTTATGACATCGCTACCATCTTTGACCTCGAACACATACAAAACACACCATTGCATGAATTTCGACCTTGCGACCTCTGAAATCCACCTCAAACATGTCAACATCATTTATGCCAGCTCCCAGTCATTCTACATCTCTGAAATTCGATTCAAGACAACCTAAAGAGCTTCTAAAATACTTCGAAGATCTCAAATTTTTGTTCATGACTTGCAATATTAAAGATCACAACTTACAGAACAGACACGCTTGCAGTTACATTGACCTTGACTCTTACAATCTCTGGGAATTGCTTCCAGAGTATGAACATGGCACATTATTTGATAAATTTCACATCACAGTATTCAAGTTCTATCCTGAAATAGAAGATGAATGAAGATACAGCATTTCGGACATGGATACACTCGTTAACGAACAGCTTCGCACCAGTATTTTCGACGAAAATGATTTAGCAGCTTATTACAGGTCATTCTACAAGGTCACAAGCTTTCTTCACTTAAAACATAGACTCTCAGAACCCAAACAAAGTCGAGCTTTTCTTCAAGGCTTTCAAATGGACTTATGGACTCAAATTGCAGACCATCTCGAAGTGAAGTTCCCTGATCATTATCCTGATGACCCAGACACACTGAATGACATCCATGACACCGCAAAATTTGCTATAGCATCTTCGAACTCATATTCTATTTCCCAGCAATCAAATCGACCTCGAGTTTATCACAGTCTAGCACATCAATTGATTCCGAAGACATTTCACACATTCTTGAAAATTTGGCAGCAAGCTTCACATCGGCTATCACAGCTTCGAATTTGACCAAATCAGCACCCAAAGTATCCATCTCGACCTCGTTCAGCACCGATATTGCACCTTTGATTACATCAAATTCAGTGTCTGATAGTATACCTCACAGCTCAAATGATTCAGATGACTTCGAAGCTTGTATTGTGGCACTCAAACAGGAACTGGCCCTCAAAAAACAGCTTGCACTCGAACAAGAAAATGTTGCACTTCAAAATGGTCATGTTGCACCTCCTGGTCTTTATTGCATTGTCCCAGCTACATCGCTCATGTCCATTCCAATCCCATCGTCTTCAGCTTTGGTAGTTCCTGCCCAGTCCACTTTAATAGTCACACCTTTGTCAGCTTCGAAGTCGATCTCGCCTCTGATATCTTCATTGTATTCTCCCCCTCCATTGCCTATTTCAACCTCAACTTGCCATTCACCACTACCAGTATTTTCATCTTCAATTTCATCATCTGCACCCTCTTCCATCTATCCATCTATTTCAACATCACATTCACCCTCAACACTAGTTTTGTGTTCGCATTTGCCCTCAAAAGCCACTATAGTGCTTGAAATTCCATTCCCATCATCTATCTACAGTCATCACCTCAAAATTCGTTTACCCCTTATCCTCAAAATTTTTATTACATCTATCACCAACAAATATTGCCTCGACCTCATTTTTGACCCCTTGATCTCTCATTCAATTTTAATTCGACCAGCTGCTTGACTCGATTATTACGATCATGGCTAGTATTATCGACATCGATTAAATTCTCCCATTCCCTTTTCTTTTTCGCATTTTGACCTCATTTTATTTATTAAAAACATTTTATTATTCTCAACATTCTTTGAAACAGCTTCGACAGCTCTCGACTTTATGTGCCCACATATGCCTTCTCTCACTTTGATCTTGACTCCAAACTTCCTTGACAATGCCCTATGACCATTTCTCTTTCGCTGAATCCTCTCCCTATTGACTTTGAACATGTTGAAAAGCTTTGAACAACTTCGCTAAGTTTCAACACGATCATGCATTCCACAAGTGACTTTGATCAGCTGACTAAGACAGTCAGGATTTCAGTAAGGGGGAGGATGATAGGTCTACTGCGTGCACTAAGGTCTGGAAAAGATTCCCACTCATATCTACACATCACAACATGCACTCTGAATCACTACAAATGCCATAAAATCGACTTTGAATGTTTTCAATTTATTTTGCACTATTTCGGATGACTTCAAATGACTTTGAACTACTTTGAATGCCTTTGAACAATTTCACAACACTTTGAATGACTTTGCAGCATTTTGAATGATATCGGCCACCATATAGTTGTCTTGAAACACTTTCCATACATGCTGCACATCCAGAACAAGCCAATTTGCTGCATATCGAGCACTACCAGACACAAGGAGAGACTACAAGAGACTTAGAATATCATAAGTGCAGTTTTGTGTTTTATTGATATATTAAAGCAATAGAACAAGAACTATTACCATACTGGGACAATGTAAATTTTACTTATTATCATTTTTCATTTGTTTTATGTTTGACAATACCTTTATTGCTGTGCACATTGCCTCATGTTTTACACATGTTATTATTCCCTTTTTAGTAATATCTCTTTAATTTGTATATAGGCTTGTATTAGTTACTTAGAATAGGAAGAATAGCAATGGGGAACAGAGCATGAGTTACCCTCTCACTTATTGTCTAACTTAAGAGCCGTTCTCTTGAGTCTTATCTTCGCATCATATCTCTAAGTTCTGTAAAATATTGTGAACTTCTTTGAAACTATCATATTCGCTTCTCATTTTATCACCCATCGCCTATCACCTTTTGACAAACACTACACATTTGCTAAACTTGTCCCTCAATATACCTTGAACCTCTTCAAACTTATTTGAACTACTTTGCACTACTTTGAACCTTTTTGGACACTTTTGAACATCTTTCAAACTACTTTGCACACCTTTGAACATTTTTCGAACTATTTCAAACAACTTCACAATGTTTGGAAATCAGTGGTGATATTTAGTACCAACTTGCAACCTTCCTCTGACTTGTGTTATACCATCTGAAGCTATTTAGTAGCTTTTGTTTGGGTTTCTGGGTTGAGTGTCATTATCAGAGTGTGTGTCGTAATGTCTCAATATGGTTAAATTCTTCTCCAGACCTTATAGCGCGCAGTGGACCTATCAGTGGGTATAGTGGTAGTGAATGTCTATATGTTTGGTCCTTCTTTCCTGAACTGGATTTAATCTGATAAAATTGGATCCCTGATTATCAGTGCAGATTGGTGCACCATTCAGTACTTATTCAAGTTCCTGGAATAAGGACTTCATCCACACTATCTGCTGATAAGTGTCAGAGAGAGCCATGTATTTGGCTTCTGTGGATGACAGTGCTATAGTTTTTTGTAAACGGGACTGCCAGCAAACAGTGCCACTCACTAGAGTAGCAAAGTAGCCCATTGTAGATTGGAGTTTGACAGTGTCAGCTGCCCAATCAGAATCTGTGAAGGCCTGTAGCCCTTCGAATTTCTCTCCATCGTAGACTATGTTATATTTCTGGGTCCCCACCAGATAGCACATGATGTACATTGCTTTGTCTAGATGTTCTTGGCTAGGATTAGCTGAGAATTGTGACATCCTGATTACCATGTGAGCGATATCAGGTTGTGTTCTGAGCATCAGATATAATAAAGATCCAATCACAGACTGATATTTTGATCTAAGCACTGCATTTGGTGTTGCTGTGTTTTCTGATGGTTTGTAACCAGTTGGGAGCAGAGTGGGGGCAGCTTTGGCATTTGTCATCTCGAACCTCTCCAGCACTTTGGTGAGATATTTAGTTTGATCAAGTTTGACTTTGCTTGCAGTCTGGGTGACGCACATGCCTAAGAATTCTGTGACTTTTTCAATACTATGGCACTCCCAATGCTTCAGACAAGCATTCTTCTTTTCATCCACAAGTTTCTTGTTCTTCCCCATAAACAAACCATCATCAACATAGACTAGTGCAATAACAATGCTGCCTGTCTTAGGATTCTTGTGTATGAAAATGCTGGCATTGGAGCTGGTGTGCACAAACCCAATAGTGTGCATAAATGCCTCTAGCTCTTTCCACCATGCTAGTGAGGCCTGTTTAAAGCTGTACAATGCTTGGCATAAGAGCATTATTTTGCGTTCTTTTTCCTTGAGTCTGAAACCCTTGGGTTGATCCATATAGATCTCCTTTTCTAGTATGCCATATAGAAATGCAGTTTTTACATCTAGACCAGTCATATACATGCTTTCTAGAGATGCAAGTGCAAACATGAGGCATACAGTCTAGTAGTGGACTACTGGTGAGAAAATCTCATCAAAGTCAACACCTTCAACTTGTGAAAAGCCTTTGGCCACAAGTCTGGCTCATTTTCTTCCATCCAATTTTATGGAGAAAACCCATCTATCTTTGATCGTTTTTTGAGCATGTGGAAGAACAATGATGTCATAGACTTGTTGCTTGCAAAGAGCCTCTAATTCTTCATGACAAGCTTGTTTCCACTCATGTTGCTGCTGCCATGGTAGGTGCGCAATATCATGAAATTGGTTTGGAACTTGGCTTATTTTGCTTGATAGTTTGACTGCTTTTGACAACAGCCAGCGAATAAGCTTATCTCCACCTTCCTTGGTTATCTTTTGAATATAACCTGTTTCATCCAGTTCCCCCATTGCATGATCATGTTCTTGATTATTGGAATCGGGCACACTCTCGTTGGGTGCCAAACTCGGTCCAGCAACTGGTTCTTGCTGTTGAGATCATGGTCATGTTCGGTTATGATCTGAATCTTGACCCACAGATCTCTTCCATATCAATCATATGCAATGTCTCTCTCTATGTCAGAAGGGAGTCACTTCTCTCCTCACATCTTAGATGAAAGTCCTCAGTGGTTACTGAAGGCAGTGGAGGAGGAGTGTCAGTCGCATCATCATGCACCTTTTGCTCGCTTGGTACATCATCATCATCATCATTTTCTGATGATGGAGGAAGGGGTGGATTTTGTGGTGGTATAGAATCATCACCATCCATTCCAGATGAGTGGTCATCATCTTCTGGTTCTGGAGGTGGAAAATCACCAAGGTCTGTCTTGGCAGAAGTTTTAGCTCCAGGACAGCATGGGAACAATGTTTTATCAAATAGTGCCATAGCACCAATAAATATTGTGCCACTAAGTTGCATGAAATGGTATGCTTTAATGCCATCTTCTAATCTAAGGTACATCATTAACTCCGATCAAGGAGCTAATGTGGTTGGACATTTCTCCTTGGGTAGATAGATGTAAGCACTGCAACTGAAGACCTTCAGACTGTTTAGATCTGGGTGGACCTTCGTCAGGCCCTCAACAGGTGCCAGCCATTTTAGGCACCTTATTGGGGTTTGGTTGTATAGGTGTGTTGCATGTTCAATGCAAAATTCCTACCATGATTGTGGTAGACAAGCAGTAAATCGCAGGGTTTGCAACTTTTCCATTATTGTCCTTATGGTGCACAGAGCACACCCATTCTGTTGGTGAACATGGGGTGTGGACATCTCTATTTTGATGCCAAAATCCTTGAGCATATTTTGTAGCTCACAATCTTTGAACTCTCTTCCTAGATCAACATGCCAGCACTTGATTGTAGTACCATACTGGGTCAAAGCCATTGCCTGAAATTGTCTAATTGCTGTAGTAGCATTAGACTTCTTTCTAAGGCACTGGACCCAGATATGTGACATCTTGTCATCCAGAAATACAGTAAAGTATTTACGTTTGTAGTATGATAGTACTGGGAGTTCCTTTAGATCAGAATGTATTAACTCAAAGTGTTTCTCTGCACATGAATTTGATTCAGAAAAAGATTTTAAGGTCATTTTCCCTTCAGCACACCCTGGACATATAATTTTGTCTTTAGAAATAATTAAATTCCTTGGGAATTTTATGGTGCTATTAGGCATTTTCCCTAGTGCCTCTTTGGATGGGTGTCCAAGTCGCCTATGCCAAGTCAAGTAGTCTGTGACATACATGGTCACGACATTGATCCTCTTGGTGCTCAATATATGAGTCCAAGCCCAAAAATTATGTTACATCTCCTAAGAGGAACACAATCCATAATTGGATTTTCTTGCTCGAAAAATGAAATGTGTGCAGAGGAACCATGCACATCACTTCCATCTTGTAAGAAGATGCCCATTGACAGTAATCAAGCATTACAGTCAGATATGTAGTAGATGGGATATAATCGTGTTTCATGTGTCTCTGACTTTCTGTGACATACTACCTGATGTCTAATGAAAACTGCTCCTTTTTCTACTGTATGAGTAGTACTCATGGCTGTTTGAACCAGGGTAGAGTCCTTTCTCAGTAAAGGCTCATAAGAAGTGAAATCTTTCATTTCACCAGTGAAGTGTTTTGATGCACCTGAATCCATGATCCAGTCAGCACCTTTCTTACAATTTCCATTTGCACACATAACACATATATTAAGATGTAAATTGTTTCATGATACATTTAATAGCAGTAAAATTTCACATGAAAAGTTTGCTATAATCATTGGAATATTAATCTTAGTGCTTGCGGCAGGAAAAAGAACTGACCTATCATCATATCTTCCTGTTTCAAGTGGTTTATCGATGGCTTTCCATACTTTCTCATCAGAAACTGGAGGTTCCGATCTGAGGGAGATGATGTTGTCTTCTACCTCCACAATCCTCAATTCTGGTTTGATCCTCTTCCTCTTACCTTCTTGCACTGTTTTTTCCAGTGGTTGCAGATTTTTTGCACTGTGCAGAAGATGCATTTGCTCAAGGGTGTCTCGAGCTTGCTGATATTCAGTGTAAATTAAACAAGAGGTAGAGGCTGCACCCATATATGCCTGTGCAGGTGGTTGGTGGCGAGGATCCCTTGTGGGAGTGTGGTCACACTTTTTGATGCACTGAATGAGCAGCATCAGCAGTATGATGGTGTCATTACCATTTACAGTGGTAAAGGCACTGGAGGCAAGGTGGGTATGTTTCTCTTTAGGTTTTCCTCCTTAGTCTTTTTGTCCCCGCATCATCCACATTTTTGGGACAAATCTCCATTGTTGTTTTGAGGCTGCCATTTGGGGTTTCCCCTTTTGTGTTTAACAGTGGAAAGCTTGGTGGCCTGAGGTGAACTGGTAGGTTTCCCAACTGCCATGCGCCTTGAGGCTTTAGCAATAATGGAGTCCTTGATATGTTTAAATGTCAAGGCACTAGTAGCAGTCATGTTAAGGACCATGGTGGACAAAGAATTGTACTCGCGTGGTATTGCAGCAAGTAGGATCATCACCTGAACTAGTTCAGGGATGGCAATATTGGCAGCCATGAGGCACTCAAACTTGTCAGCCATCTTAGCAATCTCTGGCACAGGATTCATAGCCAGAATTTTGATTGCTATTGCAGACTTAAAGTCCGCAAAGACTTGGGAGGGGCCATCGACACCATAATTGGTGTGAATGAGGTCCCACATCTCCTCAGCAGTGTCCTTAGTGTTGGCATGCTGCCAAATGGAAGGGGCCAGGTGGAGCACTAGGCTTTCAATGGCCTGGTCATTTTGGTTGCTCCAGGTCTGGAGCTTGGCAATAGCATCCACTATGAGAGCAGCATTCATCACCATCAAAGGAGGCGCTGCAGGCGGTTTAATTTCTGCCCCACTAGTTATCTGCCAGAGGCCCTTAGACCTGAGCCACATCTTCATGGAGTCAGCCCATTGAATGTAATTTGAGCCATTGAAAGTTTGTATGAGTTTTTCAAGGGTTGAAGACATGATTTTGTGGTGGCAGCTGTTATAAGTGCTCAATCGGTCTTTTATCCAAGAAAACACATTTCACAATCTCAGGAAAAAACACTCCTTCAAAGTGGTTAACCCTAGTCAACCTAGGTTTTTAAGTGCAGCTTGCAGGGAGCACAATGCAGCTCATGAAGAGCACAAGGTTATAATTTGGAGCCTATGAAGTCAACGTCGTTCACAGCCAGTTAAGGCACATTCTCGATGTGCCCAGCATGGCCCATAACCTGTTGGAGCAGACTATATATGCTGCACAGGGGAAGAGACAACACATTCCTTACAACCTACCTGGGGTTTAGTTAGACTTTGCAGCTAGGGTTAGCAGAAGTAAAAACACTGTATTCCTACTATGGTACAGGTTCTCCTTATATACATAGTAATAAGGATGTCACATGACTCAGGAATGTGTTTACCACATGTATGCACAGTAAGCGCAGTAACATGTGTATGCTGCATGTATCTCAGGGTTTAATTTCAACACATCTCCCATGACAACCCTAAATATACAGTATGTCCAGGCACTCAATGAACTTTCTCAGTGCAGGTGTGAACTTTTTGATTGGAAATGCATAGATACTCAGGCTAACCCAACATAGGAAAGAATGGAATGATGCCCAAGCTGCTGCAAACAATATTTTTACCACAATTGCATCAGGCCAGATTCATGTCATGATCACTCAAGTCAGATGGTGTATTGATACAGCATACTCAAAGCTCCAAAATGCAGAATCATATGTCAAACTCTTGAGAACAGCCTCAATGTTGAGGAATGCTGGTCATCCGCATTCCCAGAATACCAGTCTTTTTACCAACAAACAGTACAGACAAACTATGACTGTGCACTGGATGAGTTGGAGCATTTAGTAGTCATGCAATTGTTTGAGCTTACCAAAATGAGCACTTTGGGTACAGGTACAGTAGTACATCTATTAATTCTTGTTGATCTACTTAATTTTACAGTAAGGTACAAACTCCATCATCAAATTGGAAAGGCTCTCTAGCATCATTCAGATGCAATCAAGAATGCACTTAACTATTACAACGTACAAGCTGCAAAATTGATGCTGATAGGTCCATGGTGTGTTCTAAGGTCTGGAGAAATTCCAAATGTATCAACACTTTACAATTCACATTCCCAACCCCTACAAAAGCCACAAACTCCATTCTGAACCTATTTCAAACTATTTTAAATGACTTTATGACATTTCAAATGCCTTTGAACCACTTTGCAGCACTTCGAACGAAGTTGGCCACCATATAGCTGTCCAAAAACTCTTTTGTCTTACATGGTACATCCAGAATAAACCATTGCATTGCATATTGAGCACTGCTGGACATGAGGAGACATGACAAAAGATTTAGGATGCAAAAACACAGTTTTGTGTTTCAATGATATATTGGAGCAATAGAACAAGCCCTTTTCACTATACTGGGACAACATACATTTCAATTATTATTGTTTCTCATTTGTTTTACAATTTACAAAGTCCTTTATTGTTGTGTATATTGCCTCTTGTTCTCCATATGTTATATTTCCTTTTTAAGTACTATCTCTTCAAAATGTATATAGACTTGTACTAGTTACTTAGAAGAATGGAGAAGAAGTTATCCTCTCCACTATCATCTGATTTAAGAGCTGTTCTCTTGAGTCCAAGTCTCGCCTCATATCTCTAAGTTCTGCAAAATATCATGAACTTCTTTGAACCTTCATATTAGCCTCTCGACTCATCACCTATTGCCTATTGTCACTTGAAAACACTTCCAATTTGTCATATTCATCCCCTCAATATTCCTTGAAGCCTTTGCAATTCTTTTCAGACTCTTAAAACATCCTCAAATCTCCTTGAATCTATTTGAACCTCTTCGAACTTTTTCGAATGTTTTTTGAACCTTTTTGGACACCCCAAAAGACTTTTCATAACATGACTGACCATTCCATACCTTTAACCATGACCCTTGGGTGATAGCAGTAACATTTAGTACCAACTCACACCCTTCCTCTTGCCTGTGTTATACTTTTTAGACTTTTTAACAGGTTTTTGTTAGGTTTCCAGGTTGAGCATTATCAATGCCACCTCATCTATCTCTATCTTGGTGACAAATCATCAATTACAGTTTTCTGGGCAAGTTTGATCTTCTATGGCATTCTAGAGTCAATATCCATAACCAGCCATGGATTCAAGTTACTCACTGTGAAGCAATGGTAAAATATTTTGAACTATGCCATGCAGAGGAGGAGTTAACATGACTGAACATTGAAATTCAATGCCTTCAGACTTTAATGATAGCCATGGCAAAACTATACATATGACACACATCCTTTCTCAGCTTTCATTGTCAGACCCTCCAATAGCCACAGAATTGCACTGATGAGGGCAGCTATGAAACTTGGTAGATCAATTACACAGTCAATGTCTTAATGTATTTAAGAATTCTGCATCCTTTACAGGACTACGAGGAATTGGCACACATACAGCAGCTTCCAGTACATCTCCTGATACTGAGATGGTAGGAATAGATGGAGTCAGGACAGTGGAAAAGGAACAGCAGACTGGGGGACACAACATACCCTTTGGAGATGATGACATCAAGGATGGCAACAATGTGCTTGAAAGGATCACTGATCTTGTATTAACAATTACAGATTGACTTAGAATTAGACTGAACCTAGAATGCTTGAACAGCTCAAATAAGAATTGACTTCTAGAAGTTGAACATTGAATGGTTGCAAATGTTCTGATGTAAATTGCTCCCAATTAGATGTGTTGACAAGAATGAATTGCTTGTACAGTCTAAACTGAGGATTATAATATATAAAGTCAGATCACAAAGTTGACTCAGGACTGTGCATGCAAAGTTTGAAGTACTACCAATTTAACATTAACAGTGATTGACAAGTTTGTTAACAGTGATCAATGTGCGATCATTCAAATCGTCATCATGATTCAGTAGTATTTGATATTACTAGCATATAATGCCTCAATAGTACAATTACCATTCCATTATTATTTCATGATGTACTGATTACTACTCAGGCTATAGTGCTAGGTATTCATTATGCATGTGTTGCTACAGTGTAGTATGCTAATCTTGTCAATGTTTGTCCATGTTGAATCATATCGCCAAACTACCAACTATTATAATAAGTTAAGATCTCATTACTTCTCTTCATTCTCAATTGCTATGGCTATGCTCAACACATCTCAGACCAAGAACTTGAGGCTCTACAATTCTACTAGCATTTCAAGTGCATTCATCTCAATACATGGCATCACCTTCTCTTGGGATGAGTGCAGTGCCAGCTCTCATGCAATGCTACACTGCAATCAACATATAAAGGATTACTCATCAACAAGGACTCCTAGTGATCTTCATACCATGTATGTTGGTCTTCATGGTATCAAGGCCTGGGGTTTCTCTCGAGAGGAGAAGAAAAAAGTCGATGTTTTACTCAAAGATACTCTTCATGACCTATTCGATGTTGTAAGTCCTAATTGGATTGTGCTCTGTTTCACAACTACTTATTATAAGTTTAAAAGGCTGCTATGCTTGATAGAGTTGATGGTAGGATTACTCTTGTGCTTCATTGCCCTGGGCATCAGCCTGTTTCAACTGTTGAGGCCATCACTATTGACACATATATTTCCCCACACGAAGTGAAGGAGGATGGAAAAGAACTAAGGACACACCTTGCTCTCATGGTTCAGACTTTTAGTGCTGAGGTTGTCCTTCCTCACTTACATCGTTTTGCTAAGTGCTGCCTTGTTGAGCAATTTGAACCTCCTGCTGTTTCAAGTAAGTTGCCTTGCTGTTTTTACTGTCCTGAAAAAAGCCTGACTTGTATAGAATCCAGAAAATACATTAAAGTTGATGGCAATTTGTATCTCCCAAATGTGATTATAAAAGATGGACCCTACATCCATGTGTGATGCCATCCTGTTGAAACTCTGGCTCAAGACATCACAATCCATCAGATGGACTTCCATCTTTCTCCCCCAACTGCTGTTCCTACCCATGCTCTGGACACATCCTCTGTGAAGGCTGTTCCTACCCTTGCCCCAGCTGCATCCTCTGTGAAGGCTAGCAACCCTAAGAATAATTCTGATTCTGATTGTAATTTGTAATAGTGAGAACATGCCACTGATGTTGCATCTAGATACAATAATCGACCTGCGTCTTTTACTAGGAATAGGTGGCTCAATTTTAGCTTGCTGTATTCTGATAATAACCAAGGCACAGTACCATGCCAAAGTTTGGCTAATGGCTTCCAAGGTGCTCCAATCAGTATTGGACCCAAGACAGATGCTGTCATTGACCAGTTTGGGTTGAACGACAGCTTGGTTTTCCATTTACAGGTTCTGATTGGTAACATATGCAGCTCTTGTTGGGAATCTGTCCTTAGAAAACCTCATTGGGGATTATGAACAGGCTGCAAACTTGGCCAAAGCAATGCAGGCTGATATATCTAAATGTTGGAATCAAGATTTACAGGTTTTTCTTCTGTTTTCAATGAATTCTCCAGATGGCTCACTTATTAAGCTAGGTCTCCATATAGTTTGGTCTCAAGTTTGCCTTTCTACTTTTGTTTATAATACCAACTGCCATCATCTTGGCTTTCTTTTACTAGGCGATCTGCATCAAATACCCTAGTGTGTTCCAAAGGAGTATACCCTGTTTTTGTGTGTTGTTCATTTTATATGCTTTTCACATAATGATTTTCACTGTCCATTCTTTCTGGTTCCTTATCAGCCTAAACTCCAGAAGCTAAATTTGACAAACCTGAGGATTGCCATAATTTACAGGCTCAACTTGGCTTAGTTTGTATGGGTATATTTTCTTGCATGACTGAGATCTACTCTTTGCTTATTGGATTGAACAGTGCCAATCCTGTTACCAAATTATCGCACCCCTCATCATGCCCACAAAATTATTTTGAGCCTTTGCAGCTTAGTGCATCAAAATTAGTGAGTAGTTTTGCCACACCATGCATGTCTGTTTGCAATATTCTCAGTGCTGACCATGTTACCAAACTTTTGCACCCAACTTGCCACACCATTACTTTGCAATTCCTAGTTTGGACTTGCTCAGTTAGTGAATTATTTGTAGCAGAGTTACGATGTCAGAAAAAATTAGGGATATTTTATTATAATTTCTGTTGTGGATATAACCTACTCCCTCAGACTCCTACCCAAAAAAATGCGAGTGTGATTCTACCAAACCTTGGCCAAGTATAGTAGGATGATGCAAGGCATCAAGAAAAAGATTCAGCATCCAAAGCTCAGCAAAGAGGCCCATGCAGCACTGAATGCCCATTGACTGTTGGCTGTGAAGCAGTACAAGGATGCATTGGATGGAACATGGAAGACAATTGACAAGCTCACCAAATAAATTGCTACCTCAAACCATAAAAGTGTCTGCCATGTTCAGACAGAGCTCTATACTGGCTTGCAATACTCACATACTGAGCACAAAAAAACCAGTGCCTGGAATGCATTTACCTGGAAAAAGTTTTAAGAACAAGAAAACTGCAAGTGATACCATACAAAGTAACAGCTAACTGACAAAACATTAGTCCCTGACTCGGTGTCTTCATGCCACAGTAAAACTGTTCTTCCAGCACTTGCCTGAAGTCTTCAGGAAGAGTATGCTGAGATGTCAGTACGAGACCACAAGGCACTTGTTTGCAAGTTTGAAGAAGAAAAGGCTAACATAGCAAAATCTTTCCATTCATCCACCAAGTCAAGAATCAATGACACAACACAAGCTCTTGGTGCAATCTAAAATGAAGTTCAGTCTCTATGTATTGAAATGTAAACTGTCACTAATGCTGCTTGGATTGACAGCTAAATAACCTCAAATCATGTATTGGTGTTGAGAGTATGCTGTTTGTTTTGCATGGGACTACTGACCTGCCCTTGAGAGGTGTTGTACTCACAACACCTGGAGTTAAAAATTTTCTTGAGGGCAGTATGAAAATTGATACACAGGATTTTTTAGTGAAGATGGAAGGGTTTGCTGTTCAGGGCATACATGGTTTGAAAAACAGTATTCATCCCCATGCATTCTACTAATCCACTATTCATAAGTTGCAGCAAAAAACCATCAACAGCAAGTTGCAGCACTGCATGCTGATGTGTGTAATATTGTTATTGAGAACCTTAGTATGTCAACATGATGTGGCCATGGTGCTGGCCTTCAATTTTGAAACATACTTACCCTGATTAGGATTGGTAACAGGTGATGAGTCAGTCCACATGGAATGGAAGCATTATTGGTGGAGCATTGTAAAGCAACATCAAGTTATCATTGAGGGATGGCCTAATAACAACCTATTTTGGAACCTCAGCAAGACATCAAATTCATTGTCTGACCTTGAAGACCTGCTCCAGAAGTGGCATTCTGGTGCAATGTATTGGAAGAAGTTGAGTGTGAGAGAGCTAGAGGCCTTGAATCTGGAGTGTGACAAGCAGGTCTCAAACACCAAAGTTGATACACCAGCACCTTGCTGTCATTGTTCTGACTATGGTAAAATGTGCCCATGATCCAAACATTTCATGTCAAATGAGAATGATATCTGGAAGAAGAAGCAAAAGGAATTGAGGGCATGGGTTTCAGGCTCAGACGATAGTGTATCTGACTGAGAGAACACCCCAGCCACATCCAGTACACACTCAGATTCTCCTGCCTTGTTATCCTTATGTGTGCCTGCCACTCCTGCATCAACAGCCACTTCATCATCTTCTGCAGCACCAGCTACTTCACCCTCCACATCTGTGGAGTCAGTCAGCGAGCCAGCACCTACTTATATATCCACAGCCACTTCATCATATTCTACAGCACCAGCCACTTCATCATCCATTTCTGGAGCTTCTTAACTTAATATCCCTATGCTATGAGCAGTAGAATTATGGTCAAGAAAGTGCCCTCAAATCATTGAGAAGAATGATAAAGAAGATTACTTGATGATGGTGGTGGGAATCAATGTTGCAGTGATAAAGAGCAATTTGACACTGCCACATGTTTACTATTGCAGTTGATGACACTGATGGGGTGTATTGAGTAATAGAAGCAGCAGAGCTTGAAGATGGGGTGGCTGTGACTGCAGTGGAAAGTTAGAAGTCGTGTGGAAAGTAGAGGAAGCAGCTGAGATGTCCAGCATTGCACTTGACAACAGCAACAGTGAATAAAGATACTGAGAGTGGTGTGTGGGCCTAGCAGGGTCTTTTTTTAGCTGTTATCTAGATATAGCATGCTGAAACTCACCAGATACAAAGTGTAGAAAATGGCAGGAGCAGCACTAGACAACAATGGTGAAGACAGCAACATGCAGCACACAAGTGCAGTGGAAGGTGACACATAGTGTGGACCAATGATGTGGCACTGTAGAGGGTGTTGTTTAGACAAGAAGGTGTGGTGTAGCTGCCATCAAATGGACAGCAACAGGATGAGAGTACTTGGATGGTGGTGGCAATGACAGGGACATTGTTGACAGCGATGCGCAGCATGCAGCAGTGATGTGGCAGTGTGTTGAGTGTTGTTTGGATGGGAAGGTAGGCACTAGGAGGTGCTAGGCCACCCTTGTGGAAGAGAGGGCTAACTCTCAACACTGAGATTGGGCTCGAGAACAGGAACATAATATATAGTAAAGAGTAAAGTAACATGTACAACACGATCATACAATAAGTAGAACAGTCACATGATATCATTATGTAAGGGGATACCTTACACCTGCCCTTTTCCTGAAAAATTAAATCACTCCCCATTTTTCTTTTCCCAATCCTCTAGCACTTCAGAATCTACCAGTTCACATCTTGGTAACCACAAGTCTGACTCTTCCCCATATCCCAGCCATCATACTGTTAGGAAACAGTCTCCTAACATGCCTATTACATAATACTATTTTTATTTTATTTGATTTGATTTTATTTCACCAAAATATGCTAGAAGACGCCTATATACACATTATTTGTCAGCATGGGAATTTTCTATTTACATGCATCAATATGTATGTGCATGTGTGCGCGCATCTGTAACAACATACTACAATATATGTAACATAGTATATAATCCTAAAATAAATACTAGAAGACCTCAGTTAAGTTCTCTTAGGTATTCCATCCACATTAGTGGTGCGAAAAGCCTATTTCAGCCAACTGTTCTATTTTTAACCCCTTGCATCAAATCCATCAAAACCCCCCATCACGCGCATGCACCCCGCCACCTTCTTGTAGGACAACCCACATGGTCCAGCTAGCAGATTAGTGGGTGTCGCCCTAACAGAAGAACTCAACTGCCCCATCAGTGCGCCTTCTCTTACATGCACATACGTCATTTGTCTCAGCGCACCACATCCGCTTACTCATTATTTCGGCAAGAGCGGGAATTAATTGTATATACATATTTACCTTGCTTTCATAAGCCAATGCCAGGCCTCGCCTTACATTGCGACCGCCAGTGATTGAAAGGCAGCGCTCATCATTAGGACAGCTGCAACCAGACAACCGATTGGATCTGGTTTAGCCGAGATTTACATTACTCAATTTGGACAACTATTTTAGGTAGTTACTAGCCAAATTCAGTGATAGCTCCGAGATCAGGCCCTGTTGGAAGGGTTATTGATCCAAAGTGCCCAATAGCCAAAATCACATGTTTTGCCATGTTTGGTATCTGAAATAGCTGGATCACATGACTTGAAATTTTGCGAAAAAATTCTACAGCCGAATCTCTACACAGCCAAAGAAGTGACTCATCACAGATTACATTATCATGTCAGAACAAGCAACTTCAAATCCTGGTCACAATCCTGTTCCCATGCCCATTCTAGAAGCCAAAATTGATGCTTTAACAGCACAAATGTCTCAATTAGTGTCAGTATTAGCAGTATCACAGCCCAAACAAGCACAAACAAATGCAGAAACAGTAGAAGATAAAGATGATGAGATGGAGGAGATGGTAGAGTGGATGTCTCAGGAGGGTGAGCATGCAGAGGGGAGATCTGAGAGTGGAAAAATGTGTTTACCTAAATATGTGCCCCCGCAAATATTTGATGGTACCATGGAGAACACAAAATCCTTTATCAGCTCTATAGTCTTGTATATTCATGGGAGAAAGCCCAAATTTCATATGACTGAGTCTAGAATTATGTTTGCTCTCTCATACATCCAGGGAGGAAAAGCACAGTTTTGGAAAAATGAAGCCATTAATCAAATTGCTGTGGGATATACATAAACTGTTTGTGACTTTCAGGAAATTTTTGGAGAGATAGGAGGCACAGTTTGGAGACCCTAACCCAAAGGTGACAGCGAATGCAAAATTAAAAACTATGCGCCAAGGTTCTCTGACTGCAGATGAATTTATCTTGCAGTTCAAAGCAGAAGCATCACAGACCGATATGAAAGAAGCTGCATTGGTAGAATATTTGAAGGCAGGAATAAATCCCTCATTATTCAAGTCAATCTATTGACTACCTTCTATGCCAGAGAGGTTGGATGAGTGGTATAATTGGGCAATGCATCTTGATCGGCAATATTGACAGGAACAGGCAGAATCGAAATTGATGTATGGAAATTCCAGATTTGGAAAGTCATCAGGAGGAAAGTCCGAGAAAGAAAGGACACCTCAGGTACAAACTCCGAGGGCACAGCCACCGGCCATGACAGTGACACCTATTGTTAAGGAGTCAGCAGCATCAACAGATGCGATGGATGTTGATCAAGTAGGGAGACGAGCTCCAGTTAAATGTTTTAATTGTGGGCAATTGGGGCATATGGCTCAAAATTGTAGGCAGAAAAGGAAGATCAGAGGAAGAGGATGTGTACAGATTATAGGTATTTGAATGAGTGGACAGTGAAGAATGCGTACCCTTTGCCGTTAATCTCAGAAATAATTGACAAGGTGGGAAAGGCCAAGGTCTTTACAAAATTGGATTTATGCTAGGGGTACAACAATGTATGAATAAAGAAAGGGAATGAGTAGAAAGCAGCATTTGCCACACATCAAGGATCCTTTGAACTGCTTGTCATGTTTTTTGGGATGACCAATAGTCCCCCAACTTTCCAAAATATAATGAACAACATTTTCAAGGATGTGATAGACAAAGGCGTGGTGATAATATTCATTGACAACATTTTGATATTCATGGAGGATGAAAAAAATCATGAAGCAATAGTACAGGAGGTGTTGAAGAGGTTGGCAGAGAATGATTAATTTGTTAAACTGGAGAAGTGTGTATTTGGAGCAAGCAAAATCGAGTTCTTGGGATTAAAGATTGGTCCTGATGGAATCAAGATGGATCCTATCAAGGTACAGGCAATTGTTGATTGGCCAGTGCCTACCCATATCAAGGAAGTTCAGGCTTTTTTGGGACTCACCAATTTTTATCGTTGCTTTGTTCATAATTTTTCCAAAATTGCTGCACCATTACACAACCTTATGCGAAAGGGAGTAGTGTGGAGATGGGGAGAACAACAGCAGACAACATTTGAGGAGTTGAAGAGGAAGTTTGTGGAAGAACCAATATTGGTCCCACTAGATTTCACATGTCCCTTATGAGTGGAATCAGATGCATCAGACTTTGCTACTGGAGTGGTATTATCAATGTTATGTGAAGATGACAAATGGCATCCTTGTGCATATTTGTCTCGAGGGTTGAATAATGTGGAGAGGAATTATGATGTGCATGATAAAGAGATGTTGGGAATAACATGAGCATTGGAGGCATGGAGACATTATTTGGAGGGATGTACACATCAGATCGAAATCTGGACAGACCATCAAAATCTGCAGTACTTCATGTCTGCTAAAAAGCTTAACCGTTGACAAGCACATTAGGCATTATTCCTATTGTGCTTTAATTTTCACTTGGTCCCCAAAGTGGGAAGCTTGATGAGGAAAGCAGATGCATCATCCAGATGTACAGATCATAAGAGGGGAGTGGAGGAGGACAATAAAAATATTACCCTACTCAAACCTGAATACTTTCATATTTGTGCTATGCATCAAGAGCATTTATTGGTGGATAGCTCAGAGATGGAAATGTTGTCTAAAATCAGGCAATGTTCAGAGATGGATGATGAAGTGGTGGAAGCTGTGAAATCTTTGAGTGCAGAGAAGAAAGGTAATATTAAAGGAGATGAATGGGTTGAAGAACAAGGGTTAGTGTTGTTCAGAGGAAAGGTGTATGTACCGAAGGATCAAGATTTATGAAGGGAGATCA
The DNA here is from genome assembly GCA_029959215.1 of Tricholoma bakamatsutake. Lineage (NCBI taxonomy): Eukaryota > Fungi > Basidiomycota > Agaricomycetes > Agaricales > Tricholomataceae > Tricholoma > Tricholoma bakamatsutake. Next base: position 12,090,941 of record CP114857.1, on the reverse strand, counting down.
TATGGTTACATCATAACATGCCAGCTGCTGGACATCCAGGAAGGTGGAAGATGTTGGAGTTGGTGATGAGAAATTATTGGTAACCCAGAATTTCAAAGTATGTGTTGGGGTATGTGGATGGGTGTGATACATGCATGAGGGGAAAGAAATTTCCAGAAAAGCCTGCAGGGAAATTAATGCCAAACCCTATACCTAACGTGCCATGGCGAGACATATCTGTGGAATTTATCACAGGACTACCTGAAGCTCAAGGATACGATGCAATATTTGTAGTATGCGACCACTTCACAAAGGAAGTCCATATTATTCCTACTACTACAGAAACCTCATTGTTGGGCTTGGTGCGCCTCTATCTAAATCAGGTATGGCGGTTACATGGATTACCTGATACAGTTATCTCTGATCATGGATCACAATTTGCTTCTGCATTTATGTGAGAGTTAAATAACATATTGGGGATTCAAACCAAACTATCTATGGCATATCACTTACAAATGAATGGGCAGACAGAGAGAATGAATCAGGAGTTGGAGCAGTACCTACGCATGTTTGTCAATCACTGACAAACTGATTGGCCTGAATGGTTGGCTATTGCAGAATTTTTCCACAATAATAAATTCCATTCGGCTACTCACATGTCACCTTTCTTTGCTAATTATGGGTATCATCCCAGAATGGGAGTAGAACCTCGAAGGGAAGTCAAGGTACAGTCAGTGGAGGACTTTGTGTCAAAAATGCGAAAGGTGCAGGAGGAAGCAGAGGTGGCATTGATGAAAGCATGTGATGATATGATGCGACACACAGATTGTACTCGAGCTATTGCTCCAGAGTATAAAGTTGGTGACTTGGTATGGCTAAGTACCAAGGATCTGAATATTCCACCACCTTCAAGAAAGCTTACAGAGAAGCAAGTTGGCCCATATCCAATTTCTAAAATAATTTCACCCAATGCAGTAGTGTTAAAATTACCTCAATCATTCAAGATTGATCCTGAAATTAGCATTTCCTGTTTATGCCCTTACTGCCCACCCACTATTCCCAGTCAACAAACTACTCCACAGCCTCCAATAATGGTAGAAGGTGCTCCAGAATATGTAGTGGAAGAGGTTTTGGACTCATGTCTTCGACGAAATAAATTGGAGTTCTTAATCAAGTGGAAGAACTACACTGATGAAAATAATTCATGGGAACCTGAGGAGAATTGTAAGCGAGCATGTAAAGCAATTGCCCAATTCTTTAAATGTAATCCAAATGCTCCGCATTGCATTGCTAGAATGGTGTATGAGGAAATGAATTTCCAGCCTTACCAGAATTTGACAGAGGGGACAGATGCAATATTTTCTTGCCTAGAAGTCGAGGCATAAAAGGGGGGTAATGTTAGGAAACAGTCTCCTAACATGCCTATTACATAATACTATTTTTATTTTATTCTATTTCATTTTATTTGATTTTATTTCACCAAAATATGCTACAAAATGCCTATATACACATTATTTGTCAGCATGGGAATTTTCTATTTACATGCATCAATATGTATGTGCATGTGTGCGTGCATCTGTAACAACATACTACAATATATGTAACATAGTATATAATCCTAAAATAAATACTAGAAGACCTCAGTTGAGTTCTCTTAGGTATTCCATCCACATTAGTGGTGCGAAAAGCCTATTTCAGCCAACTGTTCTATTTTTAACCCCTTGCATTAAATCCATCAAAACCCCCCATCACATGTGTGCACCCTGCTGCCTTCTTGTAGGAGAACCCACACAGTGCAGCTAGCAGATTAGTGGGTGTCGCCTTAACACATGCTAGGTATTGTTTACCTCATCCTTGCTTCCTTTCATCCAATTTTCTTTCAATGTAGTACTCTGTCAATCCTTCATCTGTAACAATAGGACCTGGCCATTCTAATGCCCTGCCAGGAAATTGCATGTCATCATTTTCTTTATGAGCCTTGAGATGTGAAACGTGAAAGGTAGTCATTTTGTCACCAGGTCAGTCTGAAAGAAAGTACTGCCCTGGTGCATCATTTGCTTGCATCACAGGTTACAAAGATCTTGTTATCTCCTGGATTATCATGGTCAATTGCCATTAAACAGTCACAAGATAAAACCAGTTTTTTGATTGCCTCGAATGCATACTGATGTTCAGCTGTCCACACGGGGAAGTTCGACTTACACTTCTTTTTCATCAATGGTGTCAAGATCGAGGTATGTTCTGCCAAGGCTAACAGGATGGCTGCAAGGTATCATACTAGGCCAAGGAAGCACTGCACCTCCTTCGCATTTTTTGGAGCTGGCCAGTTCAAGATTCGCTCAATTTTTGATCCATCCACCTCAATCCCTCTCTCAGAGATGCAGTGACCCAGGAAGTTAATCTCCGATGTAAAAAGCATAGACTTCTTCAATGAGCAGAACAGACCCGCCACTCTTAAGGCTTCCAGTATTAATTTCACATTTTTCTCATGTTCCTCCACCGAGTTAGACCAGATCACAATGTCATCCAGGTATGCATGGCATATACAACCAATGTATTTCGCTAATGCCAGGGTTACTCACCATTGGTGTGTAGCAGGAGCATTTTGTAGGCCCATAGGCATCACCACCCATTTTAATAGACCATAGGGTGTTAATGTAGCCATGTAATTTATGTGTTCAAGTTTTACCAGTGTCTGAAAAAATGAATTCATCATGTCAATAATTTCCCAGACTTTACCCTTGGCACAATCTGCCAGTATGTCATCTACCTGTGGTAGGGGGTAGTGGTCTGGGATGGTCATGCTATTAAGGGCCCAATAGTCATTTACTTAGCATGGTAGCACAGTTGTATCTGCCTTTGGAATAATGAAGGATGGGGATGTGAATTCTTATGAGGAGGGTCAGATACACCCTGCTGCCCGATGTTGTTCAATGAGAGTATTCCAAGTGGCCCTGTATTTATGTGGGCATGTATATGCATGTGCTGTTCTTACTGCCACCCCTGATTTTAGTTTGATGTAATGGTAGATGTCAGTAGGTAATTCATCCACATGTGGAATGTCTTTTGGGAATCAGTCCTCAAAATCCTCCTTCAATTTCTTGTCCGGGGCCAGCAATTCATCCAGTCAAGCCAGTTGTTCGACCCTCATCTTGACTAATGCAACAACATCTGGACCTTCTGATGTATGTTGACTGAAGTCAAACTTTCCAGGGTTGTCATCAACATAGTTTTCCAAGTCAGTCATTAATATTGCCCACTTGAATTTGTGTTCAGTATGGCCCTCCTCTGTAAGCTTTTGTTCTGTTTCTCATTTTTGTTTTGGAGATAGAGTTGAAGATGAAGAGTTGTCATTGTTGTTTCCTCCCCTCATTGTCAATTGAACCCCTCCAGCCCCTCCCTTACCCATCGATCTTGAATCAGAATTTGAGTGGGACATCGCCAGCTTCAGCCAAGTGCTTCGCAATTCACAGCACTCATCATCAAAGAGTCATACATGCTCAATCCACTCGTCAAGGTCCATAACTGCATCCAGGTCCTTACGTTTCACCTTGTACACCAATTTTAAACCAGTTGAAAGCCTCAGGATGAAATGTACATGCAGTTTGTTGTTTGTGATGTGGTATCCTGATTGTGCTGCATGGAGCTCTGCATTTGCATTTCGGACTTTCATTACCCAGGTCAAAAAGTTTTCCTCTCCCTGCAATCCAATCTGCTCCTTGACCAGTTCATCCTCCCATGAAGTCAGCAAGAACTTTTTCTTGATTTCTGTAATAAACTTGGGGAAGGTGAGCACTGTCAATCTTGCTTCATCTGCATATATCCAGGTTTGGATGTCACTCCCCTCGAAGTTGTAATTTTTCCAACCTGGTCTGCTGCATCTATGCTCTTCATCAAGAAGAATCTCCAGCATCCATTCTGGAATGCCCAGAGGACTGAGATCATCAGACATCCTGCCGATAAAATGGGTGCATGAGAGGGCAACAATTGGACAACTTCTGCCTTTGTGTATTGGTTGTTAGGTGCCATTATGCATCGATATTTGGTTTTACTATCTGTAGAGTCTGAGTTGGAGCTGGGCCTGTGGTAATTATGTCTTTGCAAGTTTTGGTTTCATTGGGGTCAGTTTGGGGTCAGTCGTGATGTCATCAAGCAGTGGTTGACTGCCTGTCAGGTCAACGTTGGTCATGCAGGGGGTGACAGGGTCAGAGGCGATAAGAGTGATAGCGATGGTGTACTGGGTTCATGGTCATTGTTATGTGCAGGGGTGACAAGTGATACGTTGTCCAATTGTATGCATGCTTGTGCATTTGGTATTGGTGACAAGGGGTTCTGAGATGTTTGAATCGAGAGTTGTGTGGTGTTTTGTGTCCTACTCCGTGTTTTTGGGCCCCTACTAAATGACACAATTCCTCGCAATGTGTTTTTTGGCAGTTTGTAAGCATGTTGTGTGCTGCTCTGGGTTCATTGTTGATTGGGTCAAATTAGGTCTTGTGTGAAGCTACATTCATGTTCAAAAAAAGTGGAAGAGAGTGCTAACTCTCAACACTGAGATCGGGCTCGAGAACAGGAACATAATATATAGTAAAGAGTAAAGTAACATGTACAACACAATCATACAATAAGTAGAACAGTCACATGATATTGTTATGTAAGGGAATACCTTACACCTTGATAGCAGGTGATGATGGGACCTACTTAACTAGGTCATAGGGACTAGATTTGTAAAGTTTAGATGTGACCTGGGGAAGGTTTTAATGCCAGTGTTGAGTTTAGACCAGATCAAGCCTAATAATACTGAGGCAGGGACGATATCACTCAGTATTATTAGGCTTGTAATGTGGGAAGATCAGGTGATGTGAAATGCATGTTATGTGTATTTTAGCTCTCTGACAGAACTCCGCCTGGGAAGCAGGCCACACCACAACGGATTGGAACGAGACTATGTAGTATTGTATATAGTAATGCAGTGTAATGTATAAGACCTTTCGCTCCCTTTCTTTCATCATAAATCCTACCATATTATTTAGTTGATACCCCTTGGCATGTGCAGTGATATCTTCATTCTAGCTTTGGATTATTTAGCTGTTACCCTTTGATATGTGCAGTGTCCATTTTAACTTTGTATTCTTACTGCTTGATACACACAAGAAAGGAAACCAAAGAACAAAGGGTATCAGCTAAACAATACAAAGCTAAAATGAAAATACCGCACGTTGTACTGAGAGTAGTTTAAAAATATTGCCTGTTTCATCCACCTCCAAGAGTTGTTTCATGCTGTCAAACGATATGTCCCATGCTAAGCCAGAGAAATTCTCGTTGAGCAGAAAAAAAGTTAAAATGGAGGGCCTTTACTTTACAGAAGACAATGGAAATGTCTTTCAAAAAGTTGTTATGTGTGATGCATGACATTGATCTGATCAGTGCATTGGAAGCTCAGAACTAGACAGTAGAGGAAAAGGCATATGTAGACATGTTTTCCAAACAACAGGAGCCTACAACTCAGAATTGGGAAAGTATTGGCTATGAGAATTCTAGTAGTTGGTGATAAATTCCACATATTACTTCCTAGGAAACTTCTCTCACCTTCCAACCTGCTAAGGCCTATTCCTGTCATCACAATTTACAAACATTGAAACAATGGACCTTAGTGGTGTAAACTGATGCTGCGAGTTGTCACTGAGCTTACAAGTGGAAGTCAGTGTTGAATTTTTAGAGGACTTGATAGAGTATAGAACACTTCGTTAAGTTAATAAACTATTTACAATGAATATTTATACTAGCATGGGACACTGCCCTGTAATTAAATCTAAAATGAACAGGCGATGTTACTAATGACTGTGGCTGTACACCACGGCTGTTTGGTGTTGGCATCGGTGTTGCCTAAACCATGTACCACTGCCCAATTTCAACACTTCCCCTTGACACCTATGCCATCCCTAAGTGATTAACAAGGTCATTGTGTTTTGGCTTTGGTAATGCTTTGGTAAGCAAATCAGCTAGGTTGTCATCCATTGCACAGTACTGAATGTGTATCTCATTGGAGATGAGTTTCTCACATACAAAATGGTGTTGGATGTCAATGTGTTTGGTGCAGCCATGATTGATGGCATTGTGAGAATAAGCAATCATGCCTTGGTTATCCACCTTGAGGACAGTGGGTCCAGAGTAGGGAACACTGAGCTCAGCAGTAAGGGTCCTTAACCAGACTGCTTGGTGCATTGCTAGACTTTCTGCCATGTACTCGGCTTCCATAGATGATAATGTGATCATTGGCTGCTTCTTTGATTGCCAAGAAATTGGACTGCCAGTCATCTGGAAGATATATCTGGAGATAGATTTTTGATCATTTACATTTGATTCCCAATCGGCATCCAAATAAGTGAAGGGTTCGACTTCCCCCCTTGTCAGTAAATGATCCCAAGTTTGCAAGTGCCATTGAGATACCAGAAAATGCACTTGACAGCAGTCCAATGGGTGGGTCCAGGGTTGCTCATGAATTGACTAAGTGTTTGGACTGCAAATGAGATGTCAGGTCACATTCCTATCGCTGCATACATGAGTGATCTGATTGTGCTCCGATACTCCAGGATATCGTGATGCTCGTTATCAGGGGTTTTGATCAATTTGATGTTAGAGTCCAGTGGTGTGCTGACAGGGTGTGAATCTGACATTCCAAACTTCTCCAGGACCCTCTTGATATATTGGGCTTGCATAATTTTGAGAGTGGCCCTTTCCAAGTCCCTCTCTAATTCCAGTCCTACAATCTGCTTTGCCTCTCCCAAATCCATGATTGTAAAGTACTTCCTCATTTCGGCTTTCATTTCCATGATGGCATCAACATCCGATCCTAGGATTGTTATGTCATCGATATGAACTGATGTGATTAGAAGATCATGATCAGTGTGCCTGATATAGATGCATTGATCTGAGAAAAGCCACATAAAGTTCATTTTGAGAAATGTTTGATTGAGCTTGTCATTCCAGGCCCATCCTGCCTGTTTCAAGCTGTAGAGAGGTTTTAAGAGTTGCCACACATGCCTGCTACTGTCATCGTATTCTGGTGGTTGCAACATGAAAATAACCTCCTCCAAAACTCCATTAAGGTGTGTGCCCACCACATCGACCATGTGAATCACAAGTCCTAAATTCATTGCGAGTGCTATTAATAGCTGGAATGTTTCCAGCTGCATAACTCGCACGAAGGTCTCCACGAAATCTATTCCCAGAATTTGTGAACATCCTTTCATACAAGCCTAGCCTTGTGCTTTGAGATTTCCCTAGTGTGATTGCATTTGATGTGATATACCCACTTGCTTGCAATTGCCTGGTGATCAGGGAATAAGTCAACCAATTTGTAAGTACCTCATTTGGTTAACTGCATTCTTTTGTTGTTCATTGCCTCCTTCCATTTCAGCCAATCTGATCTGCCTTTTGCTTCTTTCACTGAGAGTGGGTCATCTTCGGATGTTGCCCCGATCATTGCATAATTGATCATGATGTAGCCAGACTCTTCTATAGTTGGCACATGATGCTTCCATTCCTTTGGTCTGCATGCATTCAGGTTATTAAGTAACTGGTAGTTGATGAGTGGTTTCGCAAGGATGCAACTTGATCGTTCCTGAGGAACCAGTATGCAAGATGGCAATGATCAGTGTATTTCCTTTTCCAGTGAGTGATCTGTATCTGATGCAGTGCCATTCCCATTGTCACCCATAGGCTGCTTGGCATTGGTTTCATGCTCCCCCTCAAGTGGTGCAGGGTGAGTTACCTCTACAATGTTAGGATCATCCTCTTCTATCATGAACACCACATTCCTAGAGGTAAGGATTTGGCATGTCTGGAAATTGTAGTACCTGTATCCCTTAGTACCATCAGCCATTCCCACAAAAATAAATTGGCATGATTTTGGATCAAGTTTTGAGTTTTTCCCATCCTGCTGTAAAACCCAACAAGGCTTGCCAAACTCCTGCAGGCCCGATATGTCTGGCTTCTCTCCCCAGAAGACTTCATCAGGTACCTTACAATCTTTGATCACTCGTGTCAGGGATCTGTTTTTAAGATAAGTTGCATAAGCGATCGCCTCCCTCCAATGGGAGTGAGGTAGTCCATGCTGATGTAACATTGCATGTGCATGTTCTACCAGTGTTTGGTTTAGATGTTTGGCAATTCCATTTTGGGATGGCGAGTGCAGGGCTGTGACTTCCAGTCGGATCCCGTTGTCAAGTAAAAATTTTCTGAATTCCTTGCTAAGAAATTCTCCTGCACCATCAATGCAAAGTTTCTTGAGCTTCCGACCAGTTTGAGTTTCGACGGAGTTTTTGTACTGCTTAAATTTTATAAGCGCTTCGGATTTCTGCTTTAAGAAATATGACATAGTGCATCATGCCTTGCCATCAGTGAATGTGATGAAATACTGATCTCCTCCTGGAGCTTCAGTGCATGCTGACCCCCACAGATCACTTACTGTCAGATCTCCGATCTCCTTGATCTTGGTTTGGCTCTCCTTGGGAAAAGGCTGGACATGCTGCTTGGCGACGATGCATGCTTGGCATTGAGCAGCTGGCTGCACAGTTCTATCCACTTCCATTCCCAAAACCATTTCCTTTTCCTTGAGCATCTTTACTGACCCCATGTTCAGATGCCTGAAGATTCTATGCCATTCATCCCATGTTCTGCTATTACGAGAAGGCAGGGGAAAATCAAATTCTTTTTGTTCTTATTGTTCTTACCTCGTACATTGTCCCACGCTATTGTCTCCTTCATTATTGTCTCGCAATCGCACGCCTTCACTATCCCACCCTATTGTAATGCACTACAGATGCCCTTTACTATTGTCTTCTCATTCTTATTGTTTCTATTGTTCTCTGATGTGACTTGTTTATCTACAATCCATTGCTTGTAGTATTTAAATGATGAATACAGGACCAGTCAACTCAGCTTGACCTAGTCTTTCATATGCTTCTAACGAGCTATCGATCTAAGTCTCTCTCAGCCATTGCTTATGAGCTTTGGTGATCTGAACCTTTGCTGAACATCGACGCTTACGAGCTTCAACTCATATTTGATTTAGGAGCTTCGACTATAACAAAAAGTCAAGCTGCTCTTACTCTGCCGACTAAACTCTAGTCTAGGCAGCACTCATTATATGACAAGATTCTTATGAGAACTATCCGACCACTCCCCACAAAACGAATCATGGCAGCTCCATCTACTCCTACCATTCCTACTCCACCCACCGCCCCCGCTCGCCCCACTGAGATCAAAATGAGGGCACCAACCGACTACTCAGGGGATAGAGCCAAGACCATGCTCTTCCTCCTCAAATGCAGAGCTTACGTTGATCCGAACGCGGCCGCATTCCCAGACGACCGACACAAAATTTTGTTTATGTTGTCCTACATGAATGGGGGGACGGCAGGGCCATGGAAACAAGCATATCTGGAAGAAAGATACATCGAATCCAAACCTTGGGACACGTTCCAAGAGTTCATCACAAAAGTATGTGCAGCATTCTCACCTATTGATGACGCAGGAAATGCGTGCACCCAACTCCGAGCACTTTCGCAGGGAGGAAGGGGGGTAGATGAATACATCGCACAGTTTAAGACACTTGCCTACCGCATGAAGATCAAAGAAGATGCCGCCCTCATCGAATACTTTGTCGACGGGCTCAACAACAAGGTGCTCGACAAGGTCTTCGGTATGGAAAACCCACCCGATACAATCGAAGGCTGGTACACCCATGCAGCGAGAGCAGAAGGGCACTTAAGGAGGGCCAAAACAATAAAGGAAAGAACATACAGTAAAGCAGGGGGAGGAGGAGGAGCAAGCGGCTCCTCGAAGGACCCCAATGCTATGGATATTGACGCGACATGCCTCTCTTACGCAGAGAGGGTTGAACACATGAAAAAAGGGAAGTGCTTTATTTGTCACAAAACAGGACATAGGGCAAGCGATCACAGAGGAGGGAAAGAACTGCCCATGAAAGAAGAAAAGAAGGAGACGAAGAAGACTTCCCGCGACCACTATATGAAAATTCGAGCTCTTATCAACGAGCTGGAAGAGAATCAGAAAGAAGAGGTACTCGATCTCATGGTAGAAGAGGGTTTTTGAAGCGGCGGCCTGCATCGGCAGCAGAGCCCACCAGAGTTATTGTCTCAAGTGTACTTGTAGCAGATGTAAGCAATCAATCTATGTGCGTCCCAGTTCACTGTCTGCTAGACAACGAAAAAGCCGAAATCCCTGCCCTGATCGACTCAGGAGTGGGCAAAACCTTTATCGATCACCGAGTTGTCGGGAAACTCGGACTAAAGAAAATTCCACTCGCCAGAAGGATCCTCGCCAAAAACGTTGATGGGACCCTGAACAAAAACAGGATGATCTCACACTATGTCCATATTGACACCGAAATCAGGGGAAGAGAGGAAAAGATCAGGATGCTAATAACGGGGCTGGGGAAGGAAATGATGATCCTGGGGTACACGTGGCTCCAGAGATGCAACCCTGCCATTGATTGGAAAAGGGGGACTCTCACCGACAGCCAGACCGAGAGGTCTCTTATGAGAAAGATCCGAACCATGATCGAACGAACACGAACCATGATTGGTAAGCAAAGTCTCACTATAGATGACAAGGGGCCACTTGCACCGAGAGTAACGTTGAGTCCGACTCTTGGGAGGCTACCTAAAAGGAGTGCTGGGGAGACCTTTGGGGAAACCCACCTCGCTGCCGCCGAGCATGTGAAGAGTAGGCTCGGGACGGTTCATCTCGCAAAAGGACTTTGCACCACGAATGAACTCGATAAAGACAGATCACACCTGGCAATGGACACGGTAATGGACACTCACCCCGAGATCAATCCATGGATCTCTGTACTGGACAACTCCGATATCGGCTTATCGCTTGACACTGAAGGGAAAAACGATGGGACAGATGCACTGTTTGCCTACATCCGAGGGGAACCAATGATCGGGGTGTTCAGGACTGAGGAATCCCCCCTCACGATCGAACATGACTATATTCCCCCAAATTACCAGACACTCAAGCACATCTCATGCATCACTCGATCTCGATTAACCGGCAGATTCGCCTTCTCCCACATGACTCATATCCGAGCCAAAACCTCCGTCTCGCAGAGGCTTGCTCACAAAAGGGAAGACGTCAAGGAGAAACGATCACTCGATGACCTGCTCCCCGATAAATACAAGGAGTATCGGAACGTGTTCAAAAAGGCAGCATCAGAGAGGTTTCCCGAATTGAGACCGTGGGACCATGCAATCGAGCTTAAACCCGACTTCATCCTGAAAGACTGCAAAGTCTACCCCATTACCCCAGCGGAACAGAAAAAATTGGATGAATTTATCGATGACAACCTAAGGAAAGGATACATCACCCCATCCAAGTCGCCCATGGTGTCACCGTTCTTCTTCGTAGCAAAGAAAGACTCCGACGCACTCCAACCCTGCCAAGACTACCAGTATTTGAATGAAGGAACCATCAAGAACTCCTACCCCCTTCCATTGATCAGTGATCTACTCGATAAGCTGAAAGGGGCAAAATGGTTCACTAAGTTGGACATCAGATGGGGATACCACAACATCCAAATAAAGAAGGGAGATGAGTGGAAGGCAGCTTTCAAAACCAACAAAGGGCTGTTCGAGCCCAAAGTTATGTTTTTCGGCCTCTGTAATTCCCCGGCAACTTTCCAGGCAATGATGAACGACATCTTCCGAGATATGCTAAACGAGGGGTGGCTGGTAATCTACATGGACGATATTCTTATCTTCTCTAAAGACAAGGGGGAACATGAAGAGAGAATGAGAAGAGTCCTGGCAAGGCTCAGGGAAAACGACCTGTACCTAAAACCTGAAAAGTCTAGATTTGATGTACAGGAAGTCGAGTTCCTTGGACTGATTCTGCGACCAAACCAACTAGCCATGGACCCAACTAAGCTGAGCGGAATCAGGGATTGGCCACCGCCAACCAATGTCAAAGGGGTCAGATCATTCTTGGGCTTTGGAAACTTCTATCGCAGATTCATCGGCAACTTTGCCGTGATCACGAAGCCACTCAATGATCTAACCAGAAAAGATCTACCCTTTAACTGGACAAACGAATGCCAAGGGGTGTTTGACACACTAAAAAAGAAATTCTCCGAGGCACCCATTCTACTGATGCCTGACACTGAGAAGCCCTTTGTAATTGAGAGTGATGCCTCTAAATATGCGATGGGGGCTGTCCTGAAACAAACAGACACGAACGGGGACTGGCACCCTTGCGGCTACATCTCCCACTCCCTAATGGCAACCAAGCAGAACTATGAGATTTATGATCGAGAGCTGCTGGGAATCATACGAGCATTGGAAACCTGGAGACACTATCTCCAGGGATCCAAACATCCAACGACGATCCTATCAGATCACAAGAACCTGATGTATTTCAGAACGGCATGGAAACTAAATCGGCGACAGGCTAGGTGGAGCCTCTTCCTATCACAATTTAACCTGCAATTGGTACATGTCCCAGGAAAAATGATGATCCAATCTGATGCACTATTACGGTGGGGAGACCACATACCCAATGTCGATGATGACAACAATGACATCACACTATTAAAAGACGAGATCTTTGCACGGACGATTGACGCTGAACTAAAAGAAGTACTGGCAGAAAGCATGATGTGCGATGACTTACTAAAAGAAATAGTAAGGGCCATCAAAGAAGGAGGAATGCCACCGATCAAGTCGGTGGTAGAAGACTGGAGAATGGAAGATGATGGGACGGTCTTTCTTAAAGACCAATGCTACATCCCAGACAACAAAGAACTGAGGAGGAAGATCGTGGAAAAGTACCATGATAACATACTTACAGGGCACCCTGGCCAATTTCAAACCCTAGAATTAATATGGAGGGACTACTGGTGGCCAGGAATGACAATTTTCATCTGAAACTATGTTGACGGCTGTGCCACCTGCCAACAAATGAAGGTGAACACACACCTGACAACACCGGGTTTATCACTGATCAAATCAAATGCCACTCGACCATTTGCACTAGTCACGATGGACTTTATCACAGATCTCCCAATGAGTGATGGATGCAATACCATCATGGTCGTGGTAGACCATGGGCTTACTAAGGGGGTAATTTTTATCCCTTGCAATAAGACCATCGATGCATTAGGGGCAGCAGACCTTTATCTGCACAACGTGTTTAGGAGATTTGGCCTCCCAGACAAAATCATATTGGATCACAACCCACGTTTTGCCTCAAATGCATTCCAAGAACTGGGAAGGCTCCCAGGAATAAAGATGGCAATGAGCACGGCCTATTACCCTCAAACGGATGGGGAAACAGAAAGGGTAAACCAAGAACTCGAGATCTACCTCCGAATCTTCTGCACGAACAAACCATCACAGTGGAAGAGGCACCTCACCACCGCTGAATTCACACACAATCAGAAGCATCATTCAGCAATTAAGAACACCCCATTTTATGTAATGATGGGAACACACCCTAGGGCTATCCCCACGACTTATCAGAAAATGAATGTACCGGCTACCGAACAAAGAATAGCCAAACTAGGAAACATATGGTGGGAAGCCCTAGCGGCACACGAGCTATCCCAACAGGTGATGATCGGACGAAATGAACGGGGGTTCTGCCCATTCTCAATAGGGGAAAAGGTTTGGCTCGACTCAAGGAACCTGAAGCTGGGATACCCAACCAGAAAACTCGCCCCCAAATGTGAAGGACCATTCCCCATCACATGGGTGATCTCATCCCATGCTTATAAATTGAGGCTCCCCTCTCAATGAAAAATACACCCCGTATTCCACGCCTCACTCCTCTCGCGTTTCAAAAAGAACGAGACCCACGGACCGAATCTTCTTCCTCCTCCACCCGATCTGATCGAAGGAGAGTTGGAACACAAGGTTGAGGCAATCTTGGCTCACAAGGGGACGGGCCGAAGGACCCGATTCCTGGTGAAGTGGAAAGGGTACAGCATGGCAGAAAACACCTGGGAGCCAGAGGCTCATTTAAAAAACACTGCTGAAATACTAGACGAATACAGATCCACCCACAACCTCTCTCCAATATGAGCCGCCCTCTTCACTTTTACATGAATGTCACACCCAATCCTGACCCCGTTAGAACCTTCGAACTTATTCTCAGCTTTGTCTGAGACATGGACAACATCTGAAATGAAGAAAGATTGCTCTCCGTGACCCAAGACTGTGCGCTCCTGCACAGCACCGCACAAAACCTCTTCGAAACCTGCAGAGCCATCTCCCGCCTCCAGCGTGTATTCCGATGACTGACAGAAGAGGCCTACTATCTAGATCTGCTCCCGCTCATGAGAAGCTTGGATGAGCAGGCGCTCCGCTACAGACCTGGAGAGCGGGTCCCCACACTGCAACAGATTTTTATCATAGAACCACTAAGTGACGAAGAAGATGAAGAGACACCACTAACAACATCCCCACACCCACCACTTCCCCCACACACTTCACAATCTCCACCACGATGAGTGCCCACCCCTTATCCCACCCAGACCACCGCTGAACACGCACCCACACCATCGTGGATGCGTAACTCAGTCTGCTTCACCTGTGCACGAGTAGGACACTTTTCATTGCACTGCCCCGAGTACCAGTGCCCACATTGCCGATGGTGGCGACCTGAGCACTCTGTGCTCTTCTGCCCCAGTAACCCATTGCATGACAATCTGCCACGTCATCGCACCACCTAAACCTAACCATCATGATCTACAATTTCTACATCGCCATCGTTCTTGGCACCATCTTTGGCATGGCCATTCTCATTATGCTACTCTGTTACGTGCTCATTCTATTTAAAATCATCTCCGCCCCACATCTCCCACAACTCACTACGTTCACTACCGGCACCTCGGTGCGCTTCGCTGGGGGGAACGACATTGAACTACCAACTCAGGTTTATGCCCACGACACCCCGACTCCTACGTCCTTCAGCATGTTCACCACAACAACCGACGATGCAGCATCCTTCGACCCCATGCGGATGATTAGGACATAGTTTCGGTTGGGACTCGAAACTTTGGGAAGGAGCTAATGTTACGAGAAGGCAGGGGGAAATCAAATTCTTTTTGTTCTTATTGTTCTTACCTCGTACGTCATCCCACGCTATTGTCTCCTTCGTTATTGTCTCGTGATCGCATGCCTTCACTATCCCACCCTATTGTAATGCACTACGGACGCCCTTTACTATTGTCTTCTCATTCTTATTGTTTCTATTGTTCTCTGACATGACTTGTTTATCTACAATCCATTGCTTGTAGTATTTAAACAATGAATACAGGACCGGTCAACTCAGCTTGACCTAGTCTTTCATACACTTCTAACAAGCTATCGATCTAAGTCTCTCTCAGCCATTGCTTATGAGCTTTGGTGATCTGAACCTTCACTGAACACCGACGCTTACGAGCTTCGACTCATATTTGATTTAGGAGCTTCGACTATAACATCTGCTGTTCCTGGCAGGGTATGCTTGGTCTTGTTTGACAATACCTTCGACATTCATGTCAAATAACTGGTTCTTGACCTGACCTTCCATAATAATTGTCTTGTTTGGTGCCTGGAACTGTACCCCCAGTGTTACAAATAGAACTTTGATCTTAGCCTCAAGTGCACATGAAATTGAGATAAGGTTGAAAGGTGCATCAGGTGCGTGTACCACATCTTTTAGGGTAAGCATTAAGGTTCTCCCATCCATGGTACATTCCAGCCATATCAAACCTCGTTTGAGCCCAGGAGATTTACCAAAACCCAAGATTTGATGTCCAGGAGTGGGAATGTAGTCAATGAAGATATTTCGATCCCGTGCTATGTGTGAGGTGCATGCTGAGTCCACCAACCAAGAGTCTGTTGAGTCTGCTAGTGCAGTGTCATCCCCACAATCTCCACAGAAGGCAAATTCCTCATCCGCTGCTGCATGGGCTTCTGTCGATCCCTTTTGCTTTCCTCCCAATCTCCCCTTTCCTGATTTGGACTTGTTCCTGCACTGCTTGCTGATGTGCCCCTTTTCTCTGCATCCATAGCAGGTTATATTAGGATTGATTCTTTTTCCAGGCTTTCCCACCAGGGCTGTATCGTCTGAGTTTTGTAGGCTAAGCCTTTGATTGTGTTCTAGAATTCGAGCAATAAGTGCTGGAGCATCCTTCAGAGTGGTGGTGTCTATGGATGCAATGTAATTATTCCAATTTTCAGGGAGTGAGGTTAGCAAAATGATGGAAAATTCTTCTCCATCGATCTTCTGCCCCAGATTGTGCAGCTCTTCCTGATAGTTGTGCAATGTCTGAATGTGTTCATCAATGGACATTCCTTCTGTGCATTGAGACCAGAATAGCTTTTGTCATGCCTGGACTATTCCTAATGCCCCCTGAGTCTCCAGTAATGACTTCAACATACCCTACACTTCCAACATGCTCGTTGAACTTGCAACGTACACCAACATTTTGTCAGCCACCTGTAAACGAATCATTGACAGTGCCATCCAATCCTTCTTACACCACACTGTCAGCAAGGCCACTTTCGATGGCTGGGTAGTTGATCCATCGACATATTCCCACAGATCTTGCCCCATCAAAATGTCCATCATTTTGATCTTCCATATGGCATAATTCTTGGCATCTGTCAAGGGTTCTATTCAGTAAACGTTTGTGTGCATTGAAGCATTCGAAACATCGGCCATTGTTTAAGTTTGATCCAGGTAGTGTTATGTTAGTTTGATTATAGCGTGAGCGAGAAAATTCAGTTAAGGCCAGGGCCCATAACCTGTTAAATTTTTAGAGGACTCGATAGAGTATAGAACACTTCATTAAGTTAATAAACTATTTACAATGAATATTTATTCTAGCATGGGACACTGCCCTGTAATTAAATCTAAAATGAACAGGCAGTGTTACTAATGACTGTGGCTGTACACCACGGCTGTTTGGTGTTGGCGTCGGTGTTGTGTAAAGCGCATACCACCGCCCGATTCCAACAGTAAGCATGTGCACTGTACCTCCCAGTTTGTAAAGCTGGGTTTGTGGTAAGAACCATAAGATCAGGTGGTGGAAGGAGGATGTACAGGGATGTATCCAAGACTGAGGCATGTGGTTGCTGATAGCAAGGTACGGATTCGGACTCGAAAAGGCCCCAAGTCGCCAAATATGGTCTGCAGATCCGCAAGTTGCGGGACAATTGCGGGAGACGCATTGCTCGACTTCGAGCACAGTTCTGAACGTTCGTTTTCGTTTCATCGTTGATTTTATCAACATTCATACAGCCGCAGTTCAAAATTCGCACAGGCATAATCGGGATGTCCCCTACGGGCCCTACCAGTCCCTTCCCTCTGCATGCTTCCACACTCCCCTGTCTTATTATTCTTTTGCATGGTAAGTCTTTGTTAGCATCCTACGTGTATTTCCATTTTACACGTAACCTATGCGACACACCTGTCAAAATTAGAGAATGTTCTACGAGTCCTCCAATCAGAACTGCCCAAATGCAGTCAACAAACTTTTGTTGAGCTGCAAGTTGAGCGGTCGCAAATGATTTAGCCCTATGTAAACCTCCGATCAGAACTGCCCAAATGCAGTCAACAAACTTTTGTTGAGCCGCAAGTTGAGTGGTTGCAAATGATTTAGCCCTATGGAAACCTCCGATCAGAATTGCCCAAATGCAGTCAACAAAATGTTGTTGAGGCAGTTGCACATTTATTTTCGATAGAGGGTTGCTCAATTGCAGCATACGCACTGGATCACCACACAAGCACACACAGGATGGGTCATCAAAATTTATGTAGTTTACCAGAGGATCATGAGCGTACAAACCGGTATTAGCCACAACTCATCACCAATATTATCATAGTCATCGAGGAACAGCCTGAGATTTTTGCCAATGACTTGAAGTTCTTCGCTTGACGCATGGTTCGTTTCTCAGGCAGACAAAGGCAAGATAGCTACGAAAAAGGTGGGATATATTGGAAAACTGGTTTTTTGTAAGATAGACCTGCATAGCGTGTGACAGCTCCTCCAACGACGATCCAGGATCATCGAGGGTTGTGCTGAGCACACTTCGAGCACAGCATTCAGTTCAACAGCAGTTCGGCACCTCGGCATCGAGGGGTGTGGTGATTGTGTGCGTGTGCTGCAATTGAGCAGCCCTTAGGCAGTGCTCCTGCACTCATGTACGTTCCATTAGGAACATTGTTTGTCCAAATAAAATTCTTTCGCACCACCCTGTTCGCTTAAATATGCACTTCTGATTCGATTCTTGACCCAAACAACTTCCATCTAAAGCAGCATGAAATTACTCAATGCTATTATTGCATGTGTCCTCCTTGGTATTACCGCTTGGGCAGCACCTAATAGTGACACTCCCTTAAGCAGACAACTTCCATGTGAGTTGTTTCTGTTTCTTTCAATGGTGACAAGTTACGACAATGAACTATTTCATAATCACAGGTGGTGCTACTGCAGTAAGTGTTTAATGTGTATTTTTGGGGAATGATATGACCAATCCAGTTCATCGGTTTGAGTAGTGGTGTATGCTATTCCTGTTTCCAAGTTGTCTAGAGTTTGACAATGTTCTTAGGTCCGTGGCAAAACGGGAATCCCAGACCGAGGGGGGTGGCTGTCCCCGAAGGCTGAGATTTTTTTTTTTGACTTACAAATTACCAATGCTGCGAAGACACAATAGGCAAAGGATTTACTTAAATGACTCTCAGAAGCTATCCTATGAAGTCTTCCTGTAGATCCCATAGATACCTGACAGCTGAGGATGAAACTTTTTGGTCTGGTTGACTTGTGTTCGCATTGATCGTGCAAGATGGTGAAGAAGGCGAGGTAAAGTTTGAATACTAGTAGGTGTTTAAACTAAGGCTCCAACCGTTCCATATATATAACTGTTTTATATGGTTTATACCATATATATATATGTATGTGTTTAGGCCCTACCCTCCAAGGTGGTGTATGCAGTAAATATACACTATATAGATGGTTATATGGTTTACATATTAGATAGAAGCTACAAACGTAATTAAGGGAAGGTTGAAAAATTATACCACTACCTCTATCTTTCTTTTCAGCTTGAGGATTGAGCAGACAATGGCCCACCAGCAGACTCGAAACAATCCTGACCCAAAAAAATATCATACCTGACAACACAAAGCGAAAACGGAATGTGACTGATCACGCTCAGGGTTTCGATTCATATTTTAAGACTGTGAAAGCCACAACTAAACCCCGACAAGCTCAAGCTCAAGGTTAGTGGGAAATTCAATGATTGAGTAAAAATTCTTATCTTGAGTGGTAGAATCACGTCCTAGTCTTAAAATTGTCATTCCGAAAGATGCGTCCAAGCCCGATGGGGATGCTGTCGAGAATGGTGCCTTGCTGTCTGCTAGCGAGCTCCATGCACATGGTCATTTTGTCAATTCTCCTTCAGATACAGCACCTACCCAGGCTACCCTTGTTGAGAAGACCAAGGGCAATGACGACGACCTGAAGGACAAACCATACCAACCGCCAAAATGCAGTGATGCACTGGACAATGAGGCACCAGAACACATTCATGCAAGTGATGGGGAGGAGATCACAAATGAGATGGAGTATGGCCATGAACTGGTATGCAGCCAATTATGACTCAGAAAAGCGAAATTATTCTGAATGAAGCACCATATTAGCGTGAGAGGAGAAAAGAGAAAAGAAAGTGCAAGGCTGAGAACCAACTGAAAGGATGATGTTCAAAAACAAGAGACTCGGGGAGCAAAAAAACATCTAGCACCAGAGCGGCAGGGCTTGATGATGATATCGATTCTGGTGATGAGTCTGATAGGAGAAATGCATTGAGAAAAGTGGAGGCATGGGAAGAACCACCCCCGTGGTCCTGGGAATGCAAGTATGCAACATTTCTATGAGCCAACAGCGATGGTGGACAGTTCGGGGCAAAAATGCTGGGAGTTCCAGTGCCGTGTCTGCACTTGGGATGTAAAACCAGTAGAAAAATTGTATGGTGATGCTCACATCAAGTTAACAAACAGCACACGCAGTTTCCCAAGAACCATTGATGGTGCCAATGTCAATTTCGACATGGAACCAAAGCTGCCAAAGCTGAATAACCTTGCTGGGCATGTATCGGAATGCAAAGGGGACAAAGACGATAACAAAAAACCAAACCAAATAGTGCAGAACAAATCAACCTAAAACAGAGTGCTGAGATGATGAAGGCATATTTAAGAGAGGGTGAGCTGAACCCGGAAGTAGTTGCGACATATAAAGGGTTTCTTCACATTTTTTCAGCCTCGATAATTAATGAGAGTTTCCCCTGGACTGCTGGAGATGCATCGACTCTTCAAATGTTATTCTGATATCTCAAAATCACATACCAGCTACCCTCTGATACCACGGATCACAACCAGCTGGCACACATCATTGAGGAGCTTCATGGGAAAGTTGTTCATAAATTTTTGGTCAGTATTTTCCCAAAAATCCCCATGATGGTTTTCATTCTCCTTCCAGGCAGTCAAACCTAAGATTGCCTATGCCACTAATATGTGAACCACACCACAGATGATGTATACATTCACATGCTCAATTGGGTGTTTTATCAACAATGACTGGGAGATTATTGAGTGCATGATCGATTTCAAGCCTCTCGAGGACAAAGATCATGAAGGCTTGTATGGTGGCAAAATGTTTGCTGATGGTGCATGCAAGATTGGTGGTTTTGATAAGATAAGTTTGCATGTGACTCTGGTAACCATAACTGACTTCCACTGCACTGCATTAGCATCTCGACTGACAATGCCTCCATCAACAATGTTATTTTTGCAACTGTTGCTCAGATTCTTTTGGCCAAATATGGGATACCTCAATCACCAAACTTACACATTCATGGTATATGTCACATTGTCAACCTCGTGGTTCAAGCCATCCTGGCCACACTTGGTGAAGCTGATGATCCTGGCAAAGTTGACTACTTTACTCTCAACAAGGAACAGCCATTACATCTCGACATCAATGTCGACCCTGATCAGGTTGGGTTGGATAATGAGGAATTCCAAGATAAGGAGGATGATGAGGCAATGCCTAAAGAAAATATCACACTGGAGGATGAAGAGAAGCTGAAGGCAATGGAGAGTTTGCTATCAAAGGTACATATTCTTAACTGTGAAAATCTCATATTTGGCCCACTCATTTGCTTTAGCTACACTACATTACACACAAAATTGTTTCAAGCCCTCAGCGGTGGAAGAAGTTTCAGAAATGCGCAATCACAAAATACTACAAGAAAAACTCTGAGCACAAGGACAGACGAGAGGCATTGGCAGTGGTCCGAGATGTGCGCATGCATTGGAACTACATGCATGCAATGATTCGTCGAGCTGAGCTGCTCAAAGTGGTCAGTCTCAAACAAACTGTGTTGGTCATAGTATTTGATATTCTCCTGTAGGCAATCGATGATTGGGTTTTCAAGACACCTGGCTTGCATGCATTGTTGTTGACAGAGGATGAATGGAAGACTTTGGGAGAAATTGCAGACGTCCTTGAGGTGTGTATGAGCACATGAGTCCACCATGACAGTTCCCCTAACCCATGTCTACAGCCATTTACAGAGGTGACCCTACAGATGTCACACAGCAAAGTCCCCACCATTCCATTTGTGTTACCCCTTTATCACAAAATGGAAAAACATCTTGAGGCAGTCTCGACTTCTTGGGAGCACTCATACAAGATACAGAATGCTGCAGAGCAGGGCCTTGAAAAACTCAGGAAGTGTGCCATCCCTGTGAAACTGCATCATTCTTATATTGTTGGGACTGGTAAGTCACTTTGTCATTCTCTCAATCCAACAGGTGAACTGAGATATTATATTTTGATAGTTTTACACCCATGTTTGCATAGCCACTGGTTTGCAGCCACTGTGGATCCAAATGATGCAGCTGCACAAGATGATGCCATCAGTACTGCCAAAGCCATTTTCAAATACATTGCCGAGACTTACCTCGAAGTGCCAGTGCTGGCCCCAGCTCTTGTGCCACAACCAGCTGTGAAACCTGTTGCAAAAACATCATCATTTCTCGCCAGTGCATGCTAATTCCAATGGCCCACCACCATGACTAAAACCACCACAATCTTGAAGTGCACACCACGAGAAGAACTTGCTGACAAGCTGGCCCAGTACTTCAGCTTTGAAGCCACTCCAATGGAGATGTGAGAAGAGGAAGAGGGAAAGAGTGATGAGCCATCAGCTCAGGATGTTGAAATTAAATCCTCATACATGCTGCATACATGAGGCCATGCATGCAGCACACACATGTTACTGCGCTTACTGCACATACATGTGGTAAACACATTCCCGAGTCATGTGACATCCTTACTATTATGTATATAAGGAGAAACCTGTACTATAGAAGATATACAGTGTGTTCTTACCTCTGCTAAACCCTAGCTCTAAGACTAACTAAACCCCAGGTAGGTTATAAGGAACATGTCGTCTCTTCCTCTGTGCAATGTATGTAGTCTGCTCCAACAGGTTATGGGCCCTGCTGGGCACGTCGTGAACACACCTTAACTGGCTGCGAACGACGTTGACTTTATTGTCTCCAAATTGTAACCTTGCGCTCTTCGTGAGCTGCATTGCGCTCTCTGCGAGCTGCATTTAAAAAAACCCAGGTTGACTAGGGTTAACCACTCTGAAGGAGTGTTTTTGCCTGAGATTATGGAACGTGTTTTCTTGAATAGAGGACTGATTGAGCACTTTTACCAGCTGCCACTATAACATCATGTCTTCAACTCTTGAAAAACTCACACAAACTTTCGACGGCTCTAACTACATTCAATGGGCCGACTCAATGAAGGTGTGGCTCAGGTCTCAGGGCCTCTGGTAAATAACTAGTGGGATGGAACTAAAACCACCCCTGGCACCTCCTTTGACAGTGACAAACGCTGCACTAGTAGCGGAAGCTAATGCCAAGCTCCAGACCTGGAACAATAAGAATGACCAGGCGATTGGTAGCTTAGTGCTCCACCTGGCCCCCTCTATTCAGCAGCGTGCCAACACCAAGGACACTGCTGAGGAGGTGTGGGATCTCATCCGCACCGAGTATGGTGTTGATGGCCCCTCCCAAGTCTTTGCAGACTTTAGGTCTGCAATCACAATCAAAATTCCGGCTGCAAATCCCATGCCAGAGATTGCCAAAATGGCTGATAAATTCGAGTGCCTTACGGCTGCCAATGTCGCCATCCCAGAATTAGTACAGGCAATGATTCTACTTGCTGCGATGCTGCATGAGTACGATTCTCTATCTGCCATGGTCCTTAACACGACCGCTACTAGAGCCTTGACGTTTAAACATGTCAAGGACTCCATTGTTGCTGAAGCCTCACGGCGCACAGCAGTTGGAAAGCCCATTGGCCCACCTCAGGCCACCAAGCTTTCTGCTGTCAAGCGCAAAGGGGGAAACCCCAAATGGCAATCTCAAGGCAACAATGGAGAATTATCCCGAAAGCATGGACGACGTGGGGACAAAAAGACTAAAGAGGAAAAACCTAAAGAGAAACATTCCCATCTCGCCTCACAAGCCTTTACTACTATAAATGGTAATGGCACCATTATACCACCGATGCCACTCATCCAGCACATCGAGAAGCATGAACATACTCCCACAAGGGATCCTCGCCGCCGACCGCCTGCACAGGCATACACAGGCACGGCCTCTACCTCTCATTTGGTCTATACCGAATATCAGCAGGCTTGAGACACCCTTGAGCAAATGAATCTCCTGTGCAGTGCAAAAAATCTGCAACCGCTGGAAGAGCACCTAACAGTGCAAGAAGGTAAGAGGAGGAGGATTGAACCAGAACCAAGGATCGTAGAGGTAGAAGATGATAGCGTCTCCCTTGGATCGGAACCTGCAGTTTCTGATGAAGAAGTATGGAAAGCCATTGACGAAATGCTTGTCGATGAACCACTTGAAACAGGTACATATGATGAAAGGTCAGTCCTTTTCCTTGCCACAAGCACAAGAATTAACATTCTGCTGATCACAGCGAACTTTTCATGTGAAATTTTACCGCTACTAAATGTATCATGGAACAATTTACATCTTAATATATGTGTTACGTGTGCAAATGGAAATTGTAAGAAAGGTGCCAACTGGATCATGGATTCAGGCGCATCAAAACACTTCACTGGTGAAATTAAAGATTTTGCTTCTTACCAGCCTTTACCGAGAAAGGACTCTACCCTGGTTCAAACAGCCATGGGTACTACTCATATAGTAGGGAAAGGAGCAGTCTTCATTAGACATCAGGTAGTATGTCATGGGAAGTCAGAGACATGTGAAACGCGATTATACCCCGTCTACTACATACCTGACTGTAATGCTCGATTACTGTCAATGGGCGTCTTCTTACAAGACAGAAGTGATGTGCATGGTTCCTCCGCACACATTTCATTTTTCAAGCAAGGAAACTCAATTATGGATTGCGTCCCTCTTATGAAACTTGACACTATTTATTGGGCTCGGACTCATATATTGAGCACCAAGGGAATCAATGTCGCAACAATGTATGTCGCAGACTACTCGACTTGGCATAAGCGACTTGGACACCCATCCAAAGAGGCGCTAGGGAAGATGCCTAATAGCACCATAAAATTCCCAAGGAATTTAATTATTCCTAGAGACAAAATTATATGTCCAGGGTATGCTGAAGGGAAAATGACCTCAAAATCTTTTCCTGAATCAGATTCATGCACAGAAAGACCCTTTGAATTAATAAATTCTGATCTGAAGGAACTCCCAGTACTATTGTACCATAAACATAAATACTTTATTGTATTTCTGGATGACAAAATGTCACATATCTGGGTCCAATGCCTTAAAAAGAAATCTGATGCTGCTGTGGCCATCAGACAATTTCAGGCAGTGGCTTTGACACAGTATGGTGCTACAATCAAGCACTGGCATGTTGATCCAGGGGGGGAGTTCAAAGATCGTGAGCTACAAAATGTGCTCAAGGACTTTGGCATCAAAATAGAGATTTCTGCACCCCACGTTCACCAACAGAATGGGCGCGCAGAGCGTGCCATAAGGACAATAATGGAAAAGTCGCAAACCCTGTGATTTACCGCATGTCTACCACAATCATGGTGGGAATTTTGCATTGAACATGCAACACACCTATACAACCAAACCCCGATAAGGCGCCTGAAATGGCTGACACCGGTTGAGGACCTGACAAAGGTCTGCCCAGATCTAAACGATCTGAAGGTTTTTGGTTGTGGTGCTTATGTCTACCTACCCAAGGAGAAGTGTCCAAACACATTGGCTCCTCGATCGGAGTTGATGACATACCTTGGATTAGAAGATGGCATTAAAGCATACCATTTCATGCGACCTAGTGGCGCAATATTCATTGGTGCTATGGCACTATTTGATGAAACGTTGTTCCCATGCTGTTCCAGAGCTAAAACTCCTGCCAATACAGACCTTGGTGATTTTCCACCTCCAGAACCAGAAGATGATGACCACTCATCTGGAATGGATGGCGATGATTCTATACCGCCACAAGATCCGCCCCTTCCTCCATCATCAGAAAATGATGATGATGATGTACCAAGTGAGCAAAAGGCACATGACGATGTGACAAATGCTCCTCCTCTGCCGCCTCCAGTAACCACTGAGGACTTTTGTCCAAGACGTGATGATCAACAGGAATGGCAGCAATTGCCCCGTCGATCAGGCAGGCAGAGGAACATTCCAAACCATCCTGGCAATACCTATGGAGAGAAGCGACTCCCCTCTGACATAGAGAGAGACATTGCACGTGATCGATATTGGAAGAGATCTGTGGGTCAAGATTCGGATCGTAACCGAACATGACCACAAACTCAACAGAAAGAACCAGTTGCTGGACCGAGTTTGGCACCCCACGAGAGTGTGCCCGATTCCAATGATCAAGAACATGATCACCCAATGGGGGAACCAGACAAAGCAGGTTATATTAAAAAGATAACCAAGGAAGGAGGAGATAAGCTTATTCGCTGGCTGTTATCAAAAGCAGTCAAACCATCAAGCGAAATAAGCCAAGTTCCAAACCAATTTCGCGATATTGCGCGCCTACCATGGCAGCAGCAACGTGAGTGGAAACAAGCTTGTCATGAAGAATTAGAGGCTCTTCGTAAACGACAAGTCTATGACATCATCGATCTTCCACATGATCGAAAAATGATCAAAAATAGATGGGTTTTCTCCGTAAAATCGGATGGAAAAAAATGAGCCAGACTCATGGCCAAAGGCTTTTCACAAGTCAAAGGCATTGACTTTGATGAGATTTTCTCACCGGTAGTCTGCTACGAGACCGTACGCCTCATGTTTGCACTTGCATCTCTAAAAGGCATGTATATGACCGGCCTAGATGTAAAAACCGCATTTTTATATGGCAAACTAGATGAGGAGATCTATATGGATCAACCCAAGGGTTTCAGACTCGAGGGAAAAGAGCACAAAGTATTGCGCTTACGCCGAGCATTGTATGGCCCTAAACAAGCCTCACTTGCATGGTGGAAAGAGCTAGAGGCATTTATGAACACCATTGGGTTTGTGCACGCCAGCTCCGATGCCGGCATTTTCATACACAAGGATCCTAAGACAGGCAGCATTGTTATTGCACTCGTCTATGTTGATGATGGCTTGTTCATGGGGAAGAACAAGAAACTTGTGGATGAAAAGAAAAATGCTTGTCTAAAGCATTGGGAGTGCCGTAGTACTGAAAAAGTCATGGAATTCTTAGGCATGCATGTCACCCAGACTGCAAGCAAAGTCAAACTTGATCAAACTAAATATCTCATCAAAGTGCTTGAGAGATTCGAGATGACAAATGCCAATGCGACCCCCACTCCACTCCCAACTGGTTACAGACCATGGGAAAACACAGCAATGCCCAACGCGATGCTTAGATCAAAATATCAGTCTGTGATCGGATCTTCATTGTATCTGATGCTTGGAACGTGACCTGATATCGCTTATGCAGTAATCAAGATGTCGCAATTCTCAGCTAATCCTAGCCAAGAACATATAGACAAAGTGATGTACATCATGCGCTCTCTGGTGGGAACCCAGAAATATAACATTGTCTACGATGGTGAGAAGTCCGAGGGGCTACAGGCCTTCACAGATTCTGATTGGGCAGCTGACACCCTCAAACGCCAATCTACAACGGGTTACTTTGCTACTCTAGCAAGTGGCATTGTGTGCTGGCAGTCCCGTTTACAAAAAACTGTAGCACTGTCATCCACAGAAGCCAAATATATGGCTCTCTCCGACACTTGTCAACAGATAGTGTGGATAGAGTCCTTATTCCAGGAACTTGGATATGTACTGAAGTGCATACCAATCTGCACTGATAATCAGGGATCCATCTTTATCAGATCAAATCCAGTTCAGGAAAGAAGGACCAAACATATAGACATTCACTACCACTATACCCATGAATGCATAGAAAATGACAAAGTCACAGTCGTTTTCATTCCTGGAAATGATAATCTAGCTGACATGTTCACAAAGAACCTTGGCGCTGTCTTATTCAGGAAATTTAGAGACTCTCTCGGAATTACTTTCGAGATTCAAACTTAGCTGCTTAGAGCGCTGTACAGTTTGAGGGGGGGTGTTGAAATTAAATCCTCATACATGCTGCATACATGAGGCCATGCATGCAGCACACACATGTTACTGCGCTTACTGTGCATACATGTGGTAAACACATTCCCGAGTCATGTGACATCCTTACTATTATGTATATAAGGAGAAACCTGTACTATAGAAGATATACAGTGTGTTCTTACCTCTGCTAAACCCTAGCTCTAAGACTAACTAAACCCCAGGTAGGTTATAAGGAACGTGTCATCTCTTCCTCTGTGCAACGTATGTAGTCTGCTCCAACACAGGAAGTTTTGTTAAACCCACTCCTTAAGTGGAAGGTGAGTTTTATGATTAACACCCATAACTTTTTAACAACTCGGTATTTGGGTACATGCCACTGAATTTTCTACCATTGCTCAAATGGCTCAGGACTATCTCGCTATACCTGTGACCAGTGTCTCCATCGAGTGAGTCTTCTCAAAGTCCCAACACATTTGCAGCAATTTATGCAGTTCTTTGAAAGAGAAGACAATTACCATGGCCCTACTGACAAAGGTTTGGATATGAGGTGGGTTGTTTGAGATGATGCCATGCAAGGTGCTTCAGTGGAAGCATGGTGATAATTGAAAAAAAATAGTATTAAAAAATGTGTATATACTGTTTATTATACATATATAGATGGTTATACAGTTTAGACAACCATTTATGTATACCTGGTCATCAGCATGTATACATATACTAAATGGTTGGAGCACTAGCTTAAACTTTGAGCCTAATACCAATGAACATGCAGGGGCACTGACTCAGATGTCAAATATACTGATACCAGTACACTAAAATGCCCAAACTGTGAGCAAGATATTTGGGTTGGCACAGCCAGTTCCAAAAATCTTGACATCCACTGTAGTTCATAGGCCTGTCAAGCGGAATCTGTAATGGAATGCAAGGTCCACAGATGTGAGACAGTTTGGGTGAGTCATGCCATTAAGTTATGTTCTTATCATTCATTTGCACATCTAGTATCATTTCACATGCATGAACTATGATTTTGCACCAAAATATTGGACATGCCCAAGTTGTAAGATGAGCAACATGACTAAGCATCACTGCATGTGATTTTGCACATTGTATCTGGTATTATATGCTGTTTGTATATCTACAAACTTCTAAATAGTACCTACAGCTTTGGTTTTCTTGAACCCATCTCACAAAAAACATAACATGTGACTAAAACATACCATATTAGGAAGGAAGGGTCTGGTGAGCTGCAAAAAACAAGAACCAACATCATATAAAAAATTCCTGTCCCACCACCCCCTTGTCAGGTCTATGAATAAATCTTGCTGCCCAGGTGGGAATAGCGAAAACATAGTCACATAGTGAGTAGAAATTCATCCATGGAATTTGTCAAATTAATTAGTTTTTCTAGCTCCTGTGTCAAAACTAGCTGCTAGTGATAGGATTTCTAGTGGTAGGATTGTTAGTGGTAGGATTGCTATAATATGTGGACAAGTCTTGTAGAAATTTCTGTGATCGGTACTAGGCATTAGCCTGTAGGATTAACAATCCCATGATTGTATACTTCTGTATCTCGGGTTTATATACCTGTATGTGCTGTGTCTATACTGGATTACATAAGACAATTAGTATACAGCCAAAATATGGCTGATTGTACTTTGAACACATCTCAGCACTAGATCCTGGCAGGATGATATATAACTGCCTATACATACTGTTTATAGCTGTTGCATGTACAGCTGTTGATATTATAAATTGATGCATCAGAACAACTGCAATTGATGTGCCAAACTGGATGTTTCTGAGAATGACCAGCAGGCTGCTGGTTGTTGGATTATCAAACAGAGCTTGAGTATTATCAGCCAGAAAATTAACTTGGCCAACCAGAGAATAGCTTATGGGTTAACCATTCTAATGTCTCCAGCATCTCGGAAGCAAATGGTAAGCACTGGTTTGACTGCAGGCAAATAGAAGCTGAAGATTCCACATAGACAATAGACAAGCCAGCTTAGTCCCTGATGGGGATGTACTGTAGATGTCAGTATTATCTACTCATCAGAACAAATGGTATGCACAGATACTTACTTGTTAAGTTGCCATGACATATCATTCAACATTCAGGAGAGCATCACAATCCAGATCCACATTAATGGTAGCTACTTGGTAAACCCAGTCTTCAACATAAAATTCAAACAAGTAAAGAAAAGAAAGTGAGGGTTCAATAGGAAGATAGAGAATGGTGAGCAGAATAAGTGGCAGAAAGTAATGGACAGCAGAGACAGGATCAAGTTATTTTTGTTGCACAGAAGTGAAAACCTGTAAGTTACTACAGGTGAAGAAATAATGTGTTACTATATCATTGTTGCACAGAAGTGGCAATGAAGGCAGAATTAGAAATGAGGTCAATTAAATATGTGTGTGAAAGATTGATTGTATAAGTAAAAAGCCACATCAAGCATAATCTGTGATTTAGAAAGGCCACATCAAGCATAGTTGCATAATAGGAAGATGCTGTATCAGTAATCAACACCAGTGATGTCACCAATGTACATGTTGTCAGTGTGTGCAGTGCCAGTGGTGTATGAATATAAGTCATGTGCTGACTAAGTGACCACAGATGGGTAATGGAAATTTAGTCATGTGATCACTGAGCCACTGCAGGCGAGTGCAGGCAGCTGTAATGTATTGTGTATTGTCATAAGTCTGTGTGGTCAGGGTAACTCCTCCCCACTTTAAAAAATTGTGTGGGTCTCAAACCTCTGTCCCATTCCAATCTTCCTATCTGTTCAGAGCAGGTGTGTGAGCCATTTCTTGGCCAGGGTGCCACTCATCATGTTCCTTCCCATATCATTCATAATGGACAAGGTATTGTACCCCTCAGCCTGTTGGTGTGTATCCACAATTTCGTCAATGTACCACTCTTCAGTGCCATCTTCAGTGACAATAGGGTGTGGTGATCTAGTTCCCAGTCAGGGAAAAGAAGTGGATCATTGGGGACATATCATTTGAGTAGGTGTGCATGGAACACAGGGAAGGAGTTCTCATTGTTGGGTAATTTTAGGGTGTATTCAGAGCATTCAGGGGAGGCCTGTGTGATGATATAGGGGCCATTATATCATGGCATGAATTTGGTGACCCATGTTTTGCCTTTGCATTTGTAGTTGCAGTGGCAGTTTTTAGTGGAGAGCATGATGAGGTCACCTACCTCATAGACATCTTCAGTTGCTCAGTGTTCATTGGCATAGTATGCCTGATGGCTCTTTGCAGCAGTTAAATTGTCCTGAGCTTCCTGCACATTGAGTGTGATGCACATGATAATATCATGGGCATTGGTTTGTTTCACATAGGCATTTCTGGGTAGGGGAACAATTGGGAGGATAAGGCATGGGGATCTCCCAGTCTTTAGTTAAAAAGGGGAGAAACCAGTGGATGCATTTATGGTGTTCATCATGGTGAAAGATATGCAGTGGAGTTTGGCTAGCCATCCATGGGAGTAGAACCCCAAAGGGAAGTTAAGGTACAATGAGTAGAACACTTTGTATCTAAGATGCAAAAGGTACAGGAAGAGGTGGAGGCAGCATTGATGAAAGCATGTGATGATATGATGTAACACACGGTGATGATACTCAACCTGGAAACCTAACAAACCCTGTTAAAAGGCTTAGGAAGTATAACTCAGGCTAGAGCAAGGATGCAAGTTGGTACTAAATATCACCACTGAGACCGAAACATTGTGTTTAGTGACACAAAATGGTATGGGATGTGGTGAATAGTCTTTAAAGGTGTGCAAAGATGTTCAAAAGAGTTTGAAATAGGTTTGAAGACATGTGAAGTAGTTCGAAGTAGGTTCAAATGGGTTCGAAGATGTTCAAAGTGAGTTTGAGGAGGTTTAAAGATGTTGGACTGGTGGCGAGATATGTTGAGAACAAATTTAGCAAGTAAGAAGCAGTTTTCAAGTGGCGATAGATGATAGGTGACAAGCTGAGAGCGAATACAAAAGTTTGAAGAAGTTTGCAATATTTCACAGAACTTCAGAGATACAACGCTAGCTAAAACTCAAGAGAATGGCTCTTAAATCTGATGGTAGTGGAGGGGGTAACTTGTTCTCTGTTGTTCTAAGTAACTAGTACAAGTCTATATACATTTCAAAGAGGTAAGTACTAAAAAGGAAATATAACAAGTGTAGAACACAATGCAGTATGCACAGCAATAAAGGTATTGTAAAACATAAAAACAAATGAGAAATGATAATAATTGAAACATTCAGTGTCACCATATAGTAAGAGTACTCCTCTTGTTGTTTCAATAGATCATTAAAACCCCAAAACCACCATTATCATATTCTAATTCTTTTATTGTCTCTCCTTGTGTCTGGTAGTATTTGATATGTGATGCAGTGGCTTATGCCAGATGTTTTGTGTGTGTTGAAAGGGTTTTAGAATATCCCTATGGTGGCCGATGTCATTCTAAGTAGTGCAAAGTCATTTGAAAGCATTTGAAGTGTCGCAAAATATTGTGAAATGGTTCAAAATAGTTTGAAGTCATCTGAAATAGTGCGAAATAGTTCAAAAAGGATTCAAAGTTGATTTCATGGTGTTCGTAGTGATTCTGAGTGCGTGTCATAATGTATAGATATGATTAAATCCTTCTCCAGACCTTATAGTGTGCAGTGGACCTATCAATGGATCATAGTCAAGCCATCGCTCCAGAGTACAAAGTTAGTGACTTGGTATGGCTAAGTACCAAGGATCTAAATATTCTCATGGAGAAACAAGTGGGCCCATATGCAATCTCTAAAGTAATTTTGCCTAATGCAGTAGTGCTAAACTTACCTTGATCATTCAAAATTGATCCTGAGATTAACATTTCCTGCTATGCTCTTACTGCCTGCCCACTATTCCTGGTCAACAAACTACTCTGCAACCTCCCATAATGGTAGAAGGTGCTCCAGAATATGTAGTTGAAAAAATTCTCGACTCACATCTTGAAAAAGAATTGTACTAGGGTATATACAATGGCAAAAGGTGTTATTGAGCTACCAGATCTGTTAGGGCAACACCCACTATCTGCTAGCTAAGACCATGGGGTTCTCTCTACAAGAAGGGGGAAGGATCTATGTGTGTGATGGGGGAATGGAGTGTTTTAATGGATAGGGTTATTATTAGATGAGTTGGTTGAGAAAAGCTTTTTGCATCACAAGTGTGGATGGAATACCTAAGAGAACACAACTGGGGCCCCCTAGGTGTATATTTAGGGTTTATATACTATGTTACATGTATTGTACAATGTTGTCACTGACATGCTCATACATGCATGTACATATTGATGCCTGCGAAATGAAATTCTCATGCTAACAAAATGTAGTATCCTTCAGTGTAGGATAGCATAATTCAACATAATAAATAAAATAAAATTTTATTAGGTAATGGGGCTGTTTTCTAACAAGATGGTTGTATTATGGCTCTATGGACTTGTAAATTATGTACAATGGCTTTATTTGGCCATTAATTGTTGTAGAATAGCTCATTAATTGGTATAAAATGTGAGATTTACCAAAAATGCATGCTAAGCACTTCTTATGAACCCAATCTACACTTGGATACAGACAGCTACATCTTACTCTCCAACCCTCTCTTGTCTACTGCCTGATCTCTCATGCTTCCAGCTTCACAGCCTTAGTCCCCAGTGTTAAAAAACAGCCCCATTACCTAATAAGGTTTTATTTTATTTATCATGTTGAATTATGCTACCCTACACTGAAGGATGCTACATTTTGTTAGCATAAAAATTTTATTTCACATGCATCAATATGTACACACATGTATGAGCGCATCAGTGACAACATTGTAGTGCAAAAAGCCTTTCTCAACCAACTCATCTAATAATAACCCTATCCATCAAAACCATCAATTCCTCCATCATGTGCATGGATCCCATCCCCTTATTGTAGAGAGAACTTGCACAGTCCAGCTAGAAGATAGTGGGTGTCGCTCTAACACCCAGCTACCACTGACTCTGCTCACTATTATGGCCTTTCCACATCCATGTGTCCAGGGATTGTAACAGCGCTTAAGAGTTTAGACAGTTTACCAGGGCATGAAATGCAACAGGATTCAGGATGTGGCAAGAGAAAGGAGTTGGCAGTGTGCAAAGGATCAGGTTGGTCAGGGAAAGTCATTTGTAATTGAGTGATGTGCTAGTGACGCATCATCAACAAAATTCAACTGTGCATGTGATGTGCACCTTATTGAATTCACATCATCTTCCAAATGGCAGCAGTTGCAGGTGTTAGTAAACATCCAATAACAATGTTGAAGCCACTTAGCATAGTAGAAAGCCTGAGGGCAGTGCTAGGAAGTCAATACAAGTTGGTGATGAAAATTTTCTGAAAATTGCTTGAGGAAAAACTTTACATGTAATGAAAAAATTACCATATATAATAGGAGGGGGGGAGGTGGTCAACTGGGGGGCTGAAAAAAAAAAACTGAGTGGATATGTAATTTTCCCATTCTGCCACCCACTTGGTTGTGTTCTCATAGGATTCCCACCAGCATAGTGTGTGGAAAAGCCTATTTCAACCAACCAACTTAAAAATAACCTCTTCCATTGCATATGTAATCAACCTCTTGTGCCTTCTTGTAGAGCCCATGCATGAAGTCCCTTAGTGGACTTGGTGCTAAACTTTCATCAATACCACCATTGGCTGATTGGAGTGGGATATGAATTGAAGGGTCATAGACGAGGCCAAGTTCATGACAGACTTCTTTGGACATTGTGATAATCAAGGATCTAGGATTAGTGATGCTTTCGATGGGATTTCTTCCATTGACATTCATAATAATTGATCTGATGGAGTGAAATTCCTTCACAGCAATAAATGGTTCCAGAATATTACCAGGCCAAAGACTGTTAATGTAAGTTTTGAAAGGGTCATCAATCATGAAACTATCATTGTTAAGGAGATTCATAGCATTATTTTCTTTAGGTTGCTGGATACAATGTAAAGTGACCTGTTCCTTTCATTTTGTATGAACTTTGGGGGATCATGACAGTAATTCTTTGGACATTAGGGTGATAATGGGAGTCTTCATAGGGCAAGTGAAAATGTCTTCCATGATTTTATTCTTTTTAATTGGCTTGGGTATGATACAAGGAACCATCTTATTCTTTACCTTTCACAGTCAATCCAAAGTTTCATTCGTGAGGTGGCAAGTACCAATTTTTTTTGTAGCAGTGTAAGGGTGAATAATGGTTTGTGAAGTCATTTTGAAAGTCAAAGATGGTGCTGAATTTGAAGTGGATGGATTGGTTACCATGGATGAGATAGATGGTGCTGGTATTTGTGGAGTAGATGGTTTGACTGGTGTAGGGTTTTGAGGGATTTAAGGCTGAAATGTAGGAACTGTTGGTATATTTGAATTAGTTCTGGCAAAGAGTCTACTACTTCACAAAGCATATAGCGCTTGTTCGAGCTTTGCGATACAATCTTCAGCTGTTGTGGATAGATCAGAAATTTGGTAAATGGCTCTGGATAGTGTCAAACAAATTGTCAAAGGTGCGATATTATACATTAGCAATGGTGCAGTGGTAGATGGGGGGTTTTGTCGAGTCCATTTGTCAATCCTGTTTTTGATAAAATGACCACGGATGTTTTGAGGAGTGAATTGACTATGTGGAAGAATAATTTTGCCTTCGGTGTTCTTCTTACACTTTCTTTTGTTGATGTATGACTGGCAAACCAAGCAGTCACTGATGAAATGAACAGTAAGTCCACAAAAGATGCAAACTAAATCTTCGAGCTGGTCTGAATGAAATCCACTGTTAGATCAAGGGGTATTAGTAGGTTTAGAACCTGCTAAAGTGGTGATGAGTGCATTTGAAAATTTTTAGAGGATTGCCAATAAGTCTTCCAATTTGATTTGGGGTGAAGATGTTGAGGTTGTTGGTAATGCTGAAGGTGTTGAGGAGTGTGAATCGAGTAGTGATGTCGAGTCCAAACTGATGAATCCTGCTAGAACAAATTTTGCTGCTGCATGAATATCATTGAGTGGGTAGGCATCATCTGGATAATGGTCAAAAAATTTGAGTTTGAGTCATTGTGCAATTCATGACTATAAGCCTAGCTGAAATTTACAAATGAATGCTCTGCTTTGTTCAGCTTCTAAAATTTGGCCTTTCATGTGGAGGTTGTAGAATGATTGATAATACAACCATAAATTGCTTGCATTAAAAATCCCCATGCAAAGTTGTTCACCGACAAGTTTTTCCATGTCTGAAATTGACCATTTTTGATCATCTTCCAATCCTGGGTAGAGCTTGTGGATGGCAATGCAAAAATTCTGGAATGAAGTGCCAGTTTTGTATTCTGGAATCAATTCCCAAAGTTCAGTGGTGTCAATGTTGACATATCAGCAGGTGTGCTTCTTCATAACTTCTGAATCCATGATATTGCAGTCTATAAAAAGTATTTTGAGCTCGTTAAAATATCGGCAAAGTTCTCGAGGCTGGGTGGAAATAAATTTTGGAGCTGTAGAATGACCATGAGCTGGCATAGTGGCTTGTGTAATCATGGATGCAATGACTCTTGGGGTAGGAGTTAAGACTTGGATGAAGGATGGTAGAGGTGTCAAAGTTGTTGGAAGAATGAATGAAGAGGTAGACAATGAAGAGGATGAGGATGAAGATGAAGATATAGGCGAAAGGAACAGTTGACAATGAGTAGACTCTGCTTTGGAAACCAGGATTAGAATATCTCCCAATTGGTCGAGAGATTTGAAGGTGTGAGGAGTCTCAATTTGAAGGTTTCTAGCTTGAGTTGGCCTAAGCTGGAAAATTTAAGATGGATTAGGTGATGAAATGGTTTAGAAACCCCTCATGGTGGGCTCCACAAATAATAATACTCAACCTGGAAACCAAACTAAAACTTGCTAAAAAAAGAAGTGTTACACAGGTTAGAGGAAATGTGTGACATAGTACTAAAGATCACCACTGTTACCCAAGAATTGTAGAGAGAAGTACAAAGTGGTGAGAATGGTTGCAAAGGGTTTTAGGAATGTACAAAGGTTTTTAAAGCACTACAAACAATTTTGAGATAGTGTGAAGTTGTTTTGAGAAAAATATGAAGTTCAAAGAAGTTCAGAAAATTTCACAGAACTTTTAGTATATGGACAAGAGGCTTAGATACAAAGTTAGAGTTCAAATCTGATGATAGATGATGGATTTCCTGTTTGAAACAGTAAGTAGTACAAGTTTAAATAAGTTTTCAAAGGGGTAGTACTAAAAAGGAAATGGCACATGAGGCCTACATGAGGCAGAGATAAAGGGCAAAACAAAAGCCCTTTTGACTTGGTGTAAGTAAGAAATTGATGAAGAATAAAATATAAGACAGTAACATATCAAGTGGTACCTTTTTATTGTTCTAATGAATCACAGAAATGTTGAAATACCTCATGGAATCAGAAACCATAACTTGTTCTGTCAAGATTTGTTTTCCAGGTGCTTCTTACAATGGCCAAGTGTGCATGAAATAATGTGAAGTTGTCAAAATTTGTTTGAAACATCTCAAAATATATTTGAAGTCATTTGAAATTGGTTTGAAGCTGCTTTCAATAGGTTTGAAGTCATTTGCAATAGGTTTGAAGTCATTTCATAAATGTTCATAAAGGTTTGGAGAGTCACAGTGGTCAAATAACAGTATGAGAAATAATGTATATGTGGTTCCAGTGCTTGAGCAGCAAAGTGGACCTACCAATGAGGATCATGAGTGACAATGAAGTTGGGGCCTTTCCTCACTTGGGATGTAGATCTGGATTTCTCAGTACTGCCAGGATCATGATACCAGTTGACAGGCAGCCAATGCTTCTTGAACAATTAAACCCAAAAATAGGCCTTTTACACCACTATTGTGGATGGAATACCTAAGAGAACTCAACTGAGGTCCCCAGGTATATATTTTAAGTTTATATACTATGTTACACATATTGTAATATGTTGTTACTGACATGCACATACATATTGATGTGTGTAAATATAAAATTCCTATGCTGACAGATGTAGCATTTGTAGGCATTTGGTAGCATGATTTGACTTAATAAAATAAAATAAAATATTATTATGTAATAGGCATGTTAGGAGACTGTTTCCTAACATTACCCCCTTTTTATGCCTTGACTTCCAGGCAAGAAAATATTGTATCTGTCCCCTCTGTGAAATTCTGGTAAGGCCAGAAATTCATCCCCTCATACAATTCTAGCAATGTGATGCGGAGCATTTGGATTATATTTAAAGAATTGGGCAATTGCCTTATGCACTCGCTTACAATTTTGTTTGGGTTCCCATGAGTTATTTTCATCGGTGTAGTTCTTCCACTTGATTAAAACTCCAATTTATTTCGTCGAAGATGTGAGTCCAAAACCTCTTCCACTACATATTCTGGAGCACCTTCTACCATTATTGGAGGGTGTGGAGTAGTTTGTTGACTGGGAATAGTGGGTGGGCAGTAAGGGTGTAAATGGGAAATGTTAATTTCAGGATCAATCTTGAATGATTGAGGTAATTTTACCACTACTGCATTGGGTGAAATTATTTTAGAAATTGGGTATGGGCCAACTTGCTTCTCTGTAAGCTTTCTTGAAGGTCGTGGAATATTTAGATCCTTGGTACTTAGCCATACCAAGTCACCAACTTTGTACTCTGGAGCAACAGCTCGAGTACGATCCATGTGTCACATCATATCATCTCGTGCTTTCATCAATGCTGCTTCTGCTTCCTCCTGCACCTTTCACATTTTTGATACAAAGTCCTCACTGATTGTACCTTGACTTCCCTTCGAGGTTCTACACCCATTCTGGAATTATAACCATAATTAGCAAAGAAGGGTGACATGCGAGTAGCTGAGTGGAATTTATTATTGTGAGAAAATTTCACAATTGCCAACCATTTAGGCCAGTCAGTTTGTTAATGATTGACAAACATGCATTAATTTCCCTGCAGGTTTTTATGAAAAGCTCTTCCCCTCATGCACATATCATATCCATCCACATACCCCAACACATACTTTGGAATTCCAGGCCACCAATAATTTCTCATTACCAACTCCAACATCTTCCACCTTCCTGGATGTCCAGCAGCTGGCATATTATGATGTAACCATACAATCTCCCTTTGTAAATCTTGATCCTTCAGTACATACACCTTTGCTCTGAACAACACTAACCCTGGTGCTTCAACCCATTCGTCTCCTTTAATATTACCTTTCTTCTCTCCCCTCAAAGATTTCACAGCTTCCACCACTTCATCATCCATCTCTGAACATTGCCTAATTTTAGACAACATTTCTGTCTCTGAGCTATCCACCAATAAATGCCCTTGATGTATAGCACAAATACAAAAGTATTCAGATTTGAGTAGGGTAATATTTTTATTGTCCTCCTCCACTCCCCTTTTATGATCTGTATGTCTGGATAATGCATCTGCTTTCCTCATCAAGCTTCCTGATTTGTGGACCAAGTGAAAATTAAAGTGTGATAGGAATAATGCCCAAGGTGCTTGTCGACAGTTAAGCTTTTTAGCAGACATGAAATACTGCAGATTTTGATGGTCTGTCCAGATCTCAATCTGATGCATACATCCCTCCAAATAATGTCTCCATGCCTCCAAAGCTCATATTATTCCCAACATCTCTTTATCATGCACATCATAATTCCTCTCCACATCATTCAACCCTTTAGACAAATATGCACAAGGATGCCATTTGTCATCTTTACATAGCATTGATAATACTGCTCCAGTAGCAAAGTCTGATGCATCTGATTCCACTCGTAAGGGACATGTGAAATCTACTGGGACCAATATTGGCTCTTCCACAAACTTCCTCTTTAACTCCTCAAATGCTGTCTGCTGTTGTTCTCCCCATCTCCACAGTACTCCCTTTCGCATAAGGTTGTGTAATGGTGCAGCAATTTTGGAAAAATTATGCACAAAGCGATGATAAAAATTGGCAAGTCCCAAGAAAGCCTGAACTTCCTTGATACGGGTAGGCACAGGCCAATCAACAATTGCCTGTACCCTGATAGGATCCATCTTGATTCCATCAGGACCAATCTTTAATCCCAAGAACTCGATCTCGCTTGCTCCAAATATACACTTCTCCGGCTTAATAAATAAATCATTCTCTGCCAACCTCTTCAACACCTCCTGCACTATCGCCTCATGATTTTCTTCATCCTCCATGAATATCAAAATGTCGTCAATAAATATTATCACCATGCCTTTGTCTATCACATCCTTGAAAATATCGTTCATCATATTTTGGAAAGTTGGGGGACTATTGGTCATCCCAAAAAACATGACTAGCGGGTTGAAGGATCCTCGACGCATGGCAAATGCTGCTTTCCACTCATCTCCTTTCTTTATTCATACATTGTTGTACCCCCAGCGTAAATCCAATTTTGTAAAGACCTTGGCCTTTCCCACCTTGTCAATTATCTCTGAAATCAATGGCAAAGGGTATGCATTCTTCACTGTCCAATCGTTCAAATACCCATAATCTGTACACATCCTCTTCCTGTGATCTTTTTTTGGTACAAAGAATACTGGTGATGTCTGTGGTGATTTCGAAGGTCATATGTATCCCTTGCACAACTGTTCATTAAGGAATGCATCCACTTTTTCTTGTTCCTTTGGAGATAATGGATAGACTTTTGACTTCTTCAGCACAAATCCCGGCTTCATCTCAATAACATGATTCCATGGCTTTCACACTGGCATCTGCTCCGATTCCTTCTTCTAAAAAACTGACAAATATTTATGGTAGGTTTTTGGCACCCACTCCTCCATTGGCTTCTCCACCTTCTCCACATTTTTATTCCATGACTGTCCTCCACAAATTTGCCTAAACATTTGCTTCTGTTCTTCCTTACTAGTCATGACTGGAACTTCCCTGTTTGGCATATCCTCTTCCTCCACTTCCTCCATCGTAACAGAATACTTCCTCAGATGCTCTTTCTCTTTCTTTTCCTTCTTCTCCTTTTTTACTTTTCTCCCATATACATTACATTCTTTAGGACAATGAGTCATGTGTACCTTCCCAGTTTTCCAATCAATTTCAGGATTATGCTTTCATAACCACAGACATCCAATTATCAGATTGGTTTTCCCAAGGTCGCACACCTCAAATACAGCTCGCTCCTGATGATCCTGATACTTCAATATCATCATCACTTCCTCCTTAATAGTTTCTCCACAGTTGATCATACCATCAATATTGTACACCATTATAGGTTGTGGCAGTTTATGCATGCAAATACCATTTCTGGTAATTAGGGATTGATTAATAAATAATCCGGTAGCACCACTGTCAAGCAATGCCTCCACATTAATTGCTGCATGCGTGTCCACTGTCTTCAATCCTACTGTCAAGCTGATTTTGGGTTCTATCTGTGCTGAGTAAATAAAAAATTTAGGGGTCTTCAGAAATAAGGCTGGGCATTTTTCTTTGTCAGATAAATGATGATGGTTGTACTCTTCAATTTCTGTTTTAGGTTCACTCTGGGTTTCCTCAGATACTAATACATTATATTGATTCTGGGTCACCAATGGGGAAACCTTCACTGGGACTCTTCCACAAAATTCTTCTGCTTATCTTCCTCCCAACTTCACTTCCTCGATTGTTCCTTCCCTAATCTTCCTTTTCTGCCTACAATTTTGAGCCATATGCCCTAATTGTCCACAGT
Organism: Tricholoma bakamatsutake; assembly: GCA_029959215.1. Classification (NCBI taxonomy): domain Eukaryota; kingdom Fungi; phylum Basidiomycota; class Agaricomycetes; order Agaricales; family Tricholomataceae; genus Tricholoma; species Tricholoma bakamatsutake. The sequence continues at coordinate 12,049,536 of CP114857.1, read as the reverse complement.
TAGAACATTTAACTGGAGCTTGTCTCCCTACTTGATCAACATCCATCGCATCTGCCAATGCTGCTGACTCCTTAACAATGGGTGTCACTGCCATGGCTGGTGGCTGTGCCCTCGGAGTTTGTACCTGAGGTGTCCTTTCTTTCTCGGACCTTCCTTCTGATGACTTTCCAAATCTGGAATTCCCATACATCAATTTCGATTCTGCCTGTTCCTGTCAATATTGCCAATCAAGATGCATTGCCCAATTACACCACTCGTCCAACCTCTCTGGCATAGAAGGTAGTCGATAGATGGACTTGAATAAAGAGGGATTTAATCCTGCCTTCAAATATTCTACCAATGCAGCATCTCCCATATCAGTTTGTGATGCTTCTGCTTTGAACTGCAAAATAAATTCGTCTGCAGTCAGAGAACCTTGGCGCATAGTTTTTAATTTTGCATTCGCTGTCACCTTTGGGTTAGGGTCTCCAAACTGTGCCTCCATCCTCTCCAAAAATTCCCTGAAGGTTGCAAACAGTTTATATCCCATGGCAATTTGATTAATGGCTTCATTTCTCCAGAACTGTGCTTTCCCTCCCTTGATGTATGAGAGAGCAAACATAATTCTAGACTCGGTCGTACAAAATTCGGGCTTTCTCCCATGAATATACAACACTATGGAGCTGATAAAGGATTTTGTGTTCTCCATGGTACCATCAAATATTTGCAGGGGCATGTATTTAGGTAAACACATTTTTCCACTCTCAGATCTCTCCTCTGCATGCTCACCCTCCTGAGACATCCACTCCACCATCTCCTCCATCTCATCATCTTTATCTTCTACTGTTTCTGCATTTGTTTGTACTTGTTTGGGCTGGGATGCTGCTAATACTGACACTAATTGCGACATTTGTGCTGTTAGAGCATCAATTTTGGCTTCAAGAACGGGCATGGGAACAGGATTGTGACCAGGATTCGAAGCTGCTTGTTCTGACATGATTATGTAATCTGTGATGAGTCACTTCTTTGGCTGTGTAGAGATTCGGCTGTAGAATTTTTTCGCAAAATTTCGAGTCATGTGATCTGGCTATTTCAGGTACCAAACATGGCAAAACATGTGATTTTGGCTATTGGGCACTTTGGATCAATAACCCTTCCAACAGTGCCTGATCTTGGGGCTATTACTGAATTTGGCTAGTAACTACCTAAAATAGTTGTCCAAATAGAGTAATGTAAATCTTAGCTAAACCAGATCCAATTGGTTGTCTGGTTGCAGCTGTCCTAATGATGAGCGCTGCCTTTCAATCACTGGCGGTCGCAATGTAAGGCAAGGCCTGGTGTCGGCTTACAAAAGCAAAGGTAAATACATATATACAATTAATTCTGGCTCTTGCCGAAATGATGCGTAAGTGGATGTGGCGCACTGAGGCAAATGATGTATGCGCATGAGTAAGAGAAGGCACACTAATAGGGTAGTTGTGTTCTTTTGTTAGGGCGACACCCACTAATCTGCTAGCTAGACTGTGTGGGTTCTCCTACAAGAAGGCGGTGGGGAGCACATGCGTGATGGGGGGATTTGATGGATTTGATGCGAGGGTTGAAAATAGAACAGTTGGCTGAAATAGGCCTTTCGCACTACTAATGTGGATGGAATACCTAAGAGAACACAACTGAGGTCTCCTAGTATTTATTTTAGGGTTATATACTATGTTACACATATTGTAGTATGTTATTACGGACGTGCGCACACATGCGCATACATATTGATGCGTGTAAATAAAAAGTTCCCATGCTGACAAATAATGTGTATATAGGCATTTTGTAGTGTATCTTGGTGAAATAAAATAAAATAAAATAAAATAAAAATAGTATTAGGTAATGGGCATGTTAGGAGACTGTTTCCTAACACTCAGGAACAGTCTGAGTCTGTGCTGATGATCACTTGCTCAGACTAGGATGCTCAGAATCTGCTTATTCCAAGCAAAAAGCAGGGATTCTGGATGGACTGGCTAGGATTCCGCACTGAATCCAACCTTGTATTCCACAAGTAAAATCAATAATTTGCTTGTTCATGATTCTGTGTGGACTAACTTGGATTCCACATGGATTCTGCCACACAGAATACATGGCTTGGAGTAAAGATCTCCTCATTATACCTTTTCACTTGATTTCCCAAACTGCAATACCCTGAGCCCAAGTGTTGAGCACAGTGAGCAACCAGAGATTGTGCTAAAAAAAAATATATGCCTTATCATTATACTTGAAGTTTAATATCTCATCAACCTCATAAGTATATGGAGCATCCTCATCCTCAGAGGATGATTCCGTCAGAGGAGAGGTAACATGATCCACATGGGCATTTGAATCATCCACCTATTTCTGGCAAGTCTGAGCTTGAGTTACCGGATGCTTGAGTGAACTAGGTCCAGCAGGCATGGGTTTCTTCTGCTTTGTGGAGATGGAGGGTGTGTCATCAGAAACATCTTGAGGTAGAAGAATTTTTGGCAGAGGAGAAGGAGACCATGAATTCAGTGTAACAGATGTGTTTTTGTTTATTGCAGGGGTGGAGCCATGAATGGCAGTGGCAGTCCACTGGTCTTCAGCTACTGGGTCTGGTATTTTAAGCTGGGATGGAAGTTGGGATGACTTGTTTCTTTGAGAAAACTAGATTATTTTTGGGTTTCCTCTCAGACTACCCATCATTAGATAGTGAAGTCAAAATTTAAATCATGTGACATACACTGATTCCTCCAGCTGAATCATGTTTGGCTGATTAGGTAGTCTCAAGACAAAATAAGCCTTACAAATGAAGGCAACTGTCAATGTTATTGTTCTCAAACACAACATAAAAACATACCTTTCCTCCCTCATACTCATGCCTCACCACTTCTTCAATTTCTACATCATAGGACACCAGTTGGTCAAATGGCCAATTGTGACCATTAAAAAAAATCAAAACAATATGTAGGGTGGATAGAGGAGATGAATAGTGACAGATTGACTCTAAAATTATAAATTTTTGTGGACCAGTTCTTGAGATATGCAGGAGATACTGAAAATATAGAATATATGAGTTTTTATATAAATGAGGCTTTCAAAAATCGATGTTTTGCCACATTTGGCCTTGGAATATGTAACAATAAGTCAATTAAAGGGTTTGGAGAATTTTAGAATCTTATGTAAGTTCTGAAGAAGGTAATCATGAAATTATAAGAACAAGGACTTGTATCTTGAGCTTTACTCATTCAAAATTCATGATTTTCACTGTTTTCAAATCCCACAAGCATACTGAAGTTGGGAATAAAGGCATTTTAATTTTTTAGTGGCCATAGGCTAGTGCAATGACTTGTTCTACATCAATGTGCATGTGACAGTCACAGTCACATGCATCATAACACAATGTATTATCTGTGACTATATTTACATCTCAGAAGATGGACCCAGGCTGTGATTTGGCATCTGCAGACAATGAGTAGGGACAATGGTGGTAGGTCGAAAAGAATGGGAATTAGTTGTGCAATGTAGATCTGAGATAATTAGCACAAATTTGTGGCAAAATAAATACACATCATGGGTCCGACCCATCACATGCATATTTCTTTGGGAAATAATTCTCTGTGTTCTTTCTCATCTATTCATTTCCTCTTTAGCTATCACCATGGTCTCTGCAATACAGATGGTCATTACCATCCATACTTGTTGGCAGCATGCTTCCCATTAGAGATAGAAATGGCAGTCTCTGAGAATTAATTTGAAAAATCAGAACAATAAATATAAGCAAATGATAACTTTGTTGTTATTAAAATACAACAGCTTCTCCAGTCACTTCTGCTACATTGGATTCATCATGTCTTATTCTCTTCTGAGCTCATTCATCACTAATACATTTGTTCTTATTATCGCAATCTGCACCTTTGGGACCCCACATGAGTGACACTTTGATCTACCAAGCCAGTGACATTCATCGGTGTTGTGATTCAACCATCCACAGTGCTTGCAACCTTTGCACAATTTTGGCTTTGACCCACTGGTGGACATGGATGCTTGGTTAGATAGAGTTATATGGTACTGATACTCTTCTTTCATAAGTCCCATGAAGTCCTGAGAGTTGATCAATTTTCTGTGATCTAAATATTCAGTGATATAGGAGTCAGTGAAATTGTTCCAAGATGATGACAATGAATCACCAATAGTGAGTTTGAAGTTGAAGTTGGTGATGTGATGATCTTGGTTTGAAGAGGAATTGATTTGCTCCCAATAGATCTTGAGTTGGTTGAGGTATTTGATAATGTCAGTCTCATCATCAGCCTTAAGTGACTTCAAGTTGCATTTGTAAGCATGAAATGTGAGGTGGGCTTTCGAACTTGAAGGATGATGGTCAGGTTCATCAGGATAATTCATGATGGGTTGGCCACCATTTGACTGAGAGGTATTTTACATTGCGGAAGTTGTCTCAGATAGAGTAACTACATGAAAAGTGTAGATATTGCAGCAAAAGTTGTTAACAATGTATAGTTAAATCACAAGATGAGCATAAGGCCCATAACCTGTTGGAAAATAGAGGCTAAAAGAGTTAAGGGCACCATGAACCAGTAAGCAGTCGAGAGCAAAAGCTAATGTTTTTCAGAGGCCTCTGCGCCTATCAAACATGTTTTCACATTCCTTACTTGCTCTTTTCACGTGTAGTTTAAAGTATATTACTTGTTTATTACTTTAGCCTCTCTACTCCTCACCCAACAATGATGGGACCACTTCAGTGACCTCAGTTTCTGCTACTCTTCATTTCAGAAACAATGGTAAAGGCAAAGATGACATTTAATATTTCAAAAAAGGAACTGACTACTTTCTCATGACTATCAGACAGAGCTGAGTTCTAACTTAATTTTCACTTTAGCTCATGCAACAATCACAGAACAAATAATCAAAGAAGACTTTAAATAAAGGAAAAAATTCCTACCACACCTTACACACTTACTATATTTTTATATCATTAACATATTTTTTTAAAAGTATGTTCCTTATAGTATGATGGACAAATTCAATGAGGCATCCAAAAATTGGTTTTTGCTACATTTAGTCTTGGAACATGTCACAGTAAGTCAAATAATGGGTTTGCTGAACTTTAGTATCTTATGTAAGTTTTAAAGGAGGTAATCATGAAATTATGAGAACAAGAAGTTGTATCTTGAGCTTTACACAATCAAAATTCATGAATTTGACAGTTCCCACATCCTGCAGGCCTACCAAAGTTGGAAATAGAGGTATTTTAAATTTTAGTTGCCAGTGTCTAGTCCAATAGCCTGTACTGTCATAGATATCACAAGTGCATGTGATGGTTCTGAACCATCATGTGCATCTTAATACATGTGACAGTTCAGAACTGTCACATGTACATTTAGTATGTACTATCTTAGTATCTAATCCATTGTGGTTTGGCCACTATAATTTGAAATACAACCAATGTTAATACATGTAATGGTTCAGTACCATCACATGCACAGTATAGGCCATGGTATGTACTAGACACCTATCTTATTATGACACTCAAGTTGTATTGAGACTGTTGGCCACCAGGTCAATGGTAATATGTGTGCTTTTCTACTGTCATCCTATTTCACATTTTCCCTCCACCATACCTCTATTCTCATCTCCATTTTATACAGTGCATGTACATTTTAGTCAAATTTATTGCATAATAAAACATCATTCAAATCCCATAAACCCTAGAGGTATTCATGAGTTGTGAACAGTGATATTTTTTACAGTGCTTTTGAATGACATTGGCCGCCCCACATCCAAATATGTTGCAAGTGGAACTTGAAGGTGCCAAACATCATGTATTGATCAAACAACACAGTTGGGTCAACTAATTCCAGAAGTATGAATTAGTTATCACTGTTGGTTGCATCAGTACACATGCTTTCATTTTGGATCTTCACACAGGTCACTCCTTTGCACTTGAAACTTGGCAATATCCAACAACCCTTGACAAGCAGCTGGCTACAGTCCAGTTAGTAAATGTGCATGTAATGGTTCAGACCCATCATGTGCACATTTCACTTCAACAACCTAGACTGTACTAATAGGGTTTTACCCCTGCTATTCATGTATTCCATCCAATGTATAAATAGATTTGACAACAATGCACTGGAGGAGTTGCTGGTGCTGACAACATTGGGTAGTTATATGAGACTTGCAGAAAATAATTGCACAATCAGTTGATGACTGTCAGACAGAGCTGTTCTAACTTAATTTCTACTTTAGCTCACACAACAATCATGGAACAAATAATCAAAAAATCTTTAAATAAATTTTTTTTTTCTACAATTCCCTCTGAACTCACTGCACTTTGTATCATTTAATGGGTATGTCCCTCATAGTATGATGGAACAAATTGAATCTAGATATAGAATACAAAACAAATCTAGCATGAGTAAGGCACTTTAAATCTAGCTCCCGTCCAATGGAGAGAAGCATCCAGTAATTGATGTAAAAGAACTGTTCTTCCAATCTAATGAGAAAAAATACAATATTCAGGATCACAGTCTTTTATATCAGGTATGTGTTTAAACAATAGGAAAGGTGATAGGTTATTTATTTGACTAGGTAATGTGCAATGCCCTATCATTCTATAATCTGGATGGAGTGGCACTGAATCACTGAGTATTGCGAGACAATGCTGATGATTCAGAGTGGGTGATGAACACTGATTATCAGGTAAGTCTGGCAGTGATGCATATATAATAAATGGATGTACTAATGGTATACCATTGCAGGTGTGTGATGACTCCAGGGATGTATTTTTCATGCTTGCATGTCCATGTCAAGGAAAAAGTTGTACTGCCATGTAAGATGTTTTTCAGTGCTGATATTACATCTTCTCAATTACACTTGAACAGTCTTGCATAGTTGAAATGGCTTGAGCAGAGCCCAAATATTACTTGCATTGTGCATTGTAATTTAATTCACACTTGTTAGGGTGACACCTACTAAGCTGCTAGCTGGACTGTGCACAGTCTCCTACAAGAAGGCAATGTGGAAATGTTAGGAAACAGTCTCCTAACATGCCTATTACATAATACTATTTTTATTTTATTTTATTTTATTTTATTTTATTTCACCAAAATATGCTCCAAATGCCTATATTTGTCAGCATGGAAATTTTCTATTTACACACATCAATATGTATGTGCATGTGCATGCACATCCGTAACAACATAGTACAATATATGTAACCTAGTATATAACCATAAAATAAATACTAGGAGACCTCAGTTGAGTTCTCTTAGGTATTCCATCCACAATAGTGGTGCAAAAACCCTATTTCAGCCAACTATTCTATTTTTAACCACTTGCATCAAAACCATCAAACCCCCCATCATGCACGCATGCCCCGCCACCTTCTTGTAGGAGAGCCCACATGGTCCAGCTAGCAGATTAGTGGGTGTCACCCTAACAGAGGAACTCAACTGCCCCATCAGTGTGCCTTCTCTTACATGTGCATACGTCATTTGTCTCAGCATGCCACATTTGCTTATGCATCATTTCAGCAAGAGCTGGAATTAATTGTATATACAGTGACTCACAAAACTGAGTCAATGTTTTGCACTTTTTAATTTATTGTTGAATAACTTCCCATAAACAACAAAACCAAACAAGGTATTGGTGTACCGAATAACATACATGATCAGGGCTACCAAACAGACAAAGAATTATGTAATTTTAATCATCCCTCATGGAGATATGATCATTTTAATTCAAGGACTCATTGACTCAGTTTTGTGAGGTGGTATCAATATTATGATAAATTGTAATTCTAGTATTTTGTATGACCTCCCTTGGCCTTAATAACTGCTCCCAACCTTCTAGGCATGCTTTCAATCAAATTCTGACACACCTCTGATGGAATATTATTCCACTCTTCCACTACTCTTTCCCATAACTCCCAAATTCCTTTTGGCGCTGTTGGATACTTGTCTAACTGGTTCTTGAGGTGAACCCATTGATGTTCAATAAGGCTGAGGTCTGGAGATTGGGCAGGCCAATCCAGAAGAGTAATATTGTTGTTCTTCATCCATTTCTTGGCCTTTTTTGAGGTATGCTTGGGGTCATTGTCTTGTTGAAAAATCACCTCTTCTCCAGAAATTCCACTCTCCTCCAAGCTAGGCAGCATATGGTCCTTCAAAATGGACACATACTGGTCAGCATTCATCCTCCCCTCAACCTCTGCAAGATGCCCCACTCCATTCCATTCCATACACCCCCATACCATAATGTTTCCTCCCCCAAATTTGACAGTTCCCTGCACCTCTCTCTCAATCAGCCCCTCTCCCTTCTGTTTCCAGACCCACTCTCTCCCATCTGACCCAAACCTGTTGATTTTAGTCTCATCTGACCAAATAACCCTTCTCCAGTCCTCCACAGTCCACTCTCTATACTTCTGAGCAAAAGCCAATCTTGCTTTCCTATGCCTTATACTAAGCAAAGGCTTTTTCTTCTTCACCACAGCCTTGAATGAGTTTTTTCTGAGAACTCTTCTGACTGTTTCTGAGGAGACTGGAGTGGGGATGATGCTGTTGATGTAATGGGTGGCCTGAACGGCATTTGCAGCCTTGCTAGTGGTGATTTGGGTAAGGATGGCTCTCTGAGAGGTAGATGAGAGCTTAGAAGGACAACCACCAGAGGGGTAATCCAGGTTTGGATGGAGAGCCCTGAGTGTTCTGGATACACTAGACTGGCTGAGGTTGAGTTTAGAGGCAATATTGTGGATAGAATAATGATTGGAAACCAGGGAAAAAATGTTTTCCTTCTGAGCAGAGGAGATGGGATGCATTGGAGAATATTGAAGTATGAAGAATGCTAGTCCTAATTAAATACTATAATTTAAGGTCCCATCAAGGGTCACATCACCTTAGAAACCATCTGTCAAGTTTTTGACATTATACAGTTGGTGGACCATCAGATTCTAATATTTCTGACTACACCTCACAAAACTGAGTCAATGAGTCCCTGAATTAAAATAATCATATCTCCATGAGGGATGATTAAAATTACATAATTCTTTGTTTGTTTGGTAGCCCTTATCATGTATGTTATTCGGTACACCAATACCTTGTCTGGTTTTGTTGTTTATGGGAAGCTATTCAACAATGAATCAAAAAGTCCAAAACATTGACTCAGTTTTGTGAGTCACTGTATGTATTTACCTTGCTTTCATAAGCCGACGCCAGGCCTCGCCTTACATTGTGACTGCCGGTGATAGAAAGGCAGTGCTCGTCATTAGGACAGCTGCAACCAGACAACCGATCGGATCTGGTTTAGCCGAGATTTACATTACACAATTTGGATGAGTAGTTACTAGCCAAAGTTAGTAATAACCCTGAGATCAGGCACTGTTGGAAGGGTTATTGATCCAAAGTGCCCAATAGCTGAAATCACATGTTTTGCCATGTTTGTACCCAAAATAGCCAGTCACGTGACTCGAAATTTTGCAAAAAAAATTCTGCAGCCGAAGAAGTGACTCAGCCAAAGAAGTGACTCAGCTGAAGAAGTGACTCATCACAGATTACATCATCATGTCAGAACAGGCAACTTCGAATCCTGGTCACAATCCTGTTCCCATGCCCATTCTAGAAGCCAAAATTGAAGCTCTAACAACACAAATATCCCAATTAGTGTCAGTATTAGCAGCCTTACAGCCCAAACAAGCAGAAACAAAAGCAGAGACAGTAGAAGATAAAGCTGATGAGATGGAGGAGATGGTAGAGTAGATGTCTCAGGAGGGTGAGCATGCAGAGAAGAGATCTGAGAGTGGAAAAATTTGTTTGCCTAAATATGCACTCCTGCAAATGGAGAACACAAAATCCTTCATCAGCTCTATAGTCTTGTATATTCATGAGAGAAAGCCCAAATTTCATATGACCGAGTCTAGAATTATGTTTGCTCTCTCATACATCAAGGGAGGGAAAGCACAGTTCTGGAGAAACGAAACCATTAATACAATTGCCGTGGAATATAAACCGTTTGCAACCTTCAGGGAATTTTTGGAGAGATTGGAGGCACAGTTTAGAGACTCTAACCCAAAGGCGACAGCTAACACAAAATTAAAAACCATGTGCCAAGGTTCTCTGACTGCAGATGAATTTATTTTGCAGTTCAAAGCAGAAGCATCACAAACTGATATGGGAGATGCTGCATTGGTAGAATATTTGAAGGCAGGATTAAATCCCTCTTTATTCAAGTCCATCTATCGACTACCTTCTATGCCAGAGAGGTTGGACGAGTGGTGTAATTGGGCAATGCATCTTGATTGGCAATATTGACAGGAACAGGCAGAATCGAAATTGATGTATGGGAATTCCAGATTTGGAAAGTCATCAGAAGGAAGGTCCGAGAAAGAAAGGACACCTCAGGTACAAACTCCGAGGGCACAGCCACCAGCCATGGCAGTGACACCCATTGTTAAGGAGTCAGCAGCATTGGCAGATGCGATGGATGTTGATCAAGTAGGGAGACAAGCTCCAGTTAAATGTTCTAACTGTGGACAATTAGGGCATATGGCTCAAAATTGTAGGCAGAAAAGGAAGATTAGGGAAGGAACAATCGAGGAAGTGAAGTTGGGAGGAAGATAAGCAGAAGAATTTTGTGGAAGAGTCCCAGTGAAGGTTTCCCCATTGGTGACCCAGAATCAATATAATGTATTAGTATCTGAGGAAACCCAGAGTGAACCTAAAACAGAAATTGAAGAGTACAACCATCATCATTTATCTGACAAAGAAAAATGCCCAGCCTTATTTCTGAAGACCCCTAAATTTTTTATTTACTCAGCACAGATAGAACCCAAAATCAGCTTGACAGTAGGATTGAAGACAGTGGACACGCATGCAGCAATTAATGTGGAGGCATTGCTTGACAGTGGTGCTACCGGATTATTTATTAATCAATCCCTAATTACCAGAAATGGTATTTGCATGCATAAACTGCCACAACCTATAATGGTGTACAATATTGATGGTATGATCAACTGTGGAGAAACTATTAAGGAGGAAGTGATGATGATATTGAAGTATCAGGATCATCAGGAGCGAGCTGTATTTGAGGTGTGCGACCTTGGGAAAACCAATCTGATAATTGGATGTCTGTGGTTATGAAAGCATAATCCTGAAATTGATTGGAAAACTGGGAAGGTACACATGACTCATTGTCCTAAAGAATGTAATGTATATGGGAGAAAAGTAAAAAAGGAGAAGAAGGAAAAGAAAGAGAAAGAGCATCTGAGGAAGTATTCTGTTACGATGGAGGAAGTGGAGGAAGAGGATATGCCAAACAGGGAAGTTCCAGTCATGACTAGTAAGGAAGAACAGAAGCAAATGTTTAGGCAAATTTGTGGAGGACAGTCATGGAATAAAAATGTGGAGAAGGTGGAGAAGCCAATGGAGGAGTGGGTGCCAAAAACCTACCATAAATATTTGTCAGTTTTTTAGAAGAAGGAATCGGAGCAGATGCCAGTGTGAAAGCCATGGAATCATGTTATTGAGATGAAGCCGGGATTTGTGCTGAAGAAGTCAAAAGTCTATCCATTATCTCCAAAGGAACAAGAAAAAGTGGATGCATTCCTTAATGAACAGTTGTGCAAGGGATACATATGACCTTCGAAATCACCACAGACATCACCAGTATTCTTTGTACCAAAAAAAGATCACAGGAAGAGGATGTGTACAGATTATGGGTATTTGAACGATTGGACAGTGAAGAATGCATACCCTTTGCCATTGATTTCAGAGATAATTGACAAGGTGGGAAAGGCCAAGGTCTTTACAAAATTGGATTTACGCTGGGGGTACAACAATGTATGAATAAAGAAAGGAGATGAGTGGAAAGCAGCATTTGCCATGCGTCGAGGATCCTTCAACCCGCTAGTCATGTTTTTTGGGATGACCAATAGTCCCCCAACTTTCCAAAATATGATGAACGATATTTTCAAGGATGTGATAGACAAAGGCATGGTGATAATATTTATTGACGACATTTTGATATTCATGGAGGATGAAGAAAATCATGAGGCGATAGTGCAGGAGGTGTTGAAGAGGTTGGCAGAGAATGATTTATTTATTAAGCCGGAGAAGTGTATATTTGGAGCAAGCGAGATCGAGTTCTTGGGATTAAAGATTGGTCCTGATGGAATCAAGATGGATCCTATCAGGGTACAGGCAATTGTTGATTGGCCTGTGCCTACCCGTATCAAGGAAGTTCAGGCTTTCTTGGGACTTGCCAATTTTTATCATCGCTTTGTGCATAATTTTTCCAAAATTGCTGCACCATTACACAACCTTATGCGAAAGGGAGTACTGTGGAGATGGGGAGAACAACAGCAGACAGCATTTGAGGAGTTAAAGAGGAAGTTTGTGGAAGAGCCAATATTGGTCCCAGTAGATTTCACATGTCCCTTACGAGTGGAATCAGATGCATCAGACTTTGCTACTGGAGCAGTATTATCAATGCTATGTAAAGATGACAAATGGCATCCTTGTGCATATTTGTCTAAAGGGTTGAATGATGTGGAGAGGAATTATGATGTGCATGATAAAGAGATGTTGGGAATAATATGAGCTTTGGAGGCATGGAGACATTATTTGGAGGGATGTATGCATCAGATTGAGATCTGGACAGACCATCAAAATCTGCAGTATTTCATGTCTGCTAAAAAGCTTAACTGTCGACAAGCACCTTGGGCATTATTCCTATCGCACTTTAATTTTCACTTGGTCCACAAATCAGGAAGCTTGATGAGGAAAGCAGATGCATTATCCAGACATACAGATCATAAAAGGGGAGTGGAGGAGGACAATAAAAATATTACCCTACTCAAACCTGAATACTTTCGTATTTGTGCTATGCACCAACGACATTTATTGGTGGATAGCTCAGAGACAAAAATGTTGTCTAAAATTAGACAATGTTCAGAGATGGATGATGAAGTGGTGGAAGCTGTGAAAGCTTTGATGGGAGAGAAGAAAGGTAATATTAAAGGAGATGAATGGGTCAAAGAACAAGGGTTAGTGTTGTTCAGAGGAAAGGTGTATGTACTGAAAGATCAAGATTTACAAAGGGGAATTGTATGGTTACATCATAACACGCCAGGTGCTGGACATCCAGGAAGGTGGAAGACATTGGAGTTGGTGATGAGAAATTATTGGTGGCCCAGAATTTCAAAGTATGTGTTGGGGTATGTGGATGGGTGTGACACGTGCATGAGGGGAAAAAAATTTCCAGAAAAGCCTGCTGTGAAATTAATGCCAAACCCTATACCTAAAGCGCCATGGCAAGATATATCTGTGGACTTTATCACAGGATTACCTGAAGCTCAAGGATACGATGCAATATTTGTAGTATGCAACCACTTCACAAAGAAAGTCCATATCATTCCTACTACTGCAGAAACCTCATCGTTGGGCTTGGTGTGCCTCTATCTAAATCAGGTATGGTGGTTACATGGATTACCTGATACAGTTATCTCCAATCGTGGATCACAATTTGCTTTTGCATTTATGCGAGAGTTAAATAACATATTGGGGATTCAAATCAAATTGTCTACACCATATAACCCACTAACTGATGGGCAGACAGAGAGAATGAATCAGGAGTTGGAGCAGTACCTATACATGTTTGTCCATTACTGACAAACCGACTGGCCCAAATGGTTGGCAATTGCAGAATTTTCCCATGATAATAAATTCCATTTGGCTACTCGCATGTCACCCTTCCTTGCTAATTATGGGTATCATCCCAGAATGGGAGTAGAACCATGAAGGGAAGTCAAGGTACAATCAGTGGAGGACTTTGTGTCAAAAATGCGAAAAGTGCAGGAGGAAGCAGAGGCAGCGTTGATGAAAGCACGTGATGATATGATGCAACATGCGGATCGTACTCAAGCTGTTGCTCCAGAGTATAAAATTGGTGACTTGGTATGGCTAAGTACCAAGGATCTAAATATTCCACGACCTTCAAGAAAGCATATGTAGAAGCAAGTTGGCTCATATCCGATTTCTAAAATAATTTCACCCAATGCAGTAGTGTTAAAATTACTTCAGTCATTCAAGATTGATCCTGAAATTAACATTTCCCATTTATGCCCTTACTGCCCACCCACTATTCCTGGTCAACAAACTACTCCACAGCCTCCAATAATGGTAGAAGGTGCTCCAGAATATATTGTGGAAGAGGTTTGGGACTCACATCTTCGATGAAACAAATTGGAGTTCTTAATCAAGTGGAAGAACTACACCAACAAAAATAATTCATGGGAGCCAGAAGAGAATTGTAAGCGAGCGCAGAAGGCAATCGCCCAATTCTTTAAACGTAATCCAAATGCTCTGCATCGCATTGCTAGAATGGTGTATAAGGAAATAAATTTCTGGCCTTACCAAAATTTCACAGAGGGACAGATACGATATTTTCTCGCCGGGAAGTCGAGGCCTAAGGGGGGGTAATGTTAGGAAACAGTCTCCTAACATGCCTATTACCTAATACTATTTTTATTTTATCTCATTTCATTTTATTTGATTTTATTTCACCAAAATACACTACAAAATGCCTATATACACATTATTTGTCAGCGTGGGAATTCTTTATTTACACACATCAATATGTACGTGCATGTATGCACATGTGCGCCCATGTGTGCGTGCATCCGTAATAACATACTACAATATATGTAACATAGTATATAACCCTAAAATAAATACTAGGAGACCTCAGTTGTGTTCTCTTAGGTATTCCATCCACATTAGTGGTACGAAAGGCCTATTTCAGCCAACTGTTCTATTTTTAACCCTCACATCAAATCCATCAAATCCCCCCATCACGTGTGCACCCCCCGCCACCTTCTTGTAGGAGAACCCGCACGGTCCAGCTAGCAGATTAGTGGGTGTCACTCTAACACTGAGTCCTCTGAGAGTCCATATGGACTCACATGGACTGTCTGTGTTCTATTTTAGGCAGTAGCTAAATAAGACTCTGAGGAGACTCAAACCTCAGACTGACTGAGAACAATAGCAATGTGAGAACATCGGGTGCTTAACCACTACACCACATGGTCTTGTATTGTGTAGGGATACTATTTCTACATGACACCTGGCCACTTGACTGGTTTGCAAGCAAAATTGTAATTTTAGTGGGAGATCAAACAAAAGCAAATAGGACAGAATTTGGCAGGCGATGCCAGTACCCACACTCACTACCACCATCAATGTCACCACCTCCCTCTACTCTACTCTGCTACCACCACCACTGCATGCATGCACATTACCACTGTTCCCATGCCCACTCCCACCATCACCACCACCTTCAAACATGCCAACTGGATGAAACACGGGCCCAAATGATGGCAACTGTTGTTTGGGCCATAGATAACTTTTTTTGTTTTTTTTTTTGTTTTTATCAATGAACTAACAGCATTTTACTACTTTTTAGATTGGATACTACTGGGGATGACCTGCCACAACAAAAAATGCATAATGTGGGCCTAAATGATGGCAACTGTTGTTTGGGCCATAGATAAGTTTTTTTTTTCATTTTTTCATTTTGTTTTTATTAATAAACTAGTTGCATTTTACTACTTTTTAGATTGTATACTACTGGGGATGACCTGCCATGATGAAAAATGTGTAACACATCCCCACAACCTGCCCCCAGCCACATGAGCAACTGCTCATGGGGTGGATTACAGGTGGAATGATGACCACAATAATAACATCAGCAGCAGCAAGCAGCCAATGACACACCACCTGCCTCCAGCCCCATGAGCTGCTGCAAAAGAACATATATAAGCCTACATAGAGAGGGATATTGGCAAGAGGAGCAATAGGAGCAGGAACAGCAGGAACAGCAGGAGGAGGATCAAAAACAGGAGGAGGAGGAGGAGGAGGAGGCTAGATCATAATATTGTCAGATAACATACATCATGTGAAAGATAAACCAACATACAGCAGAAAATAGAGGTGGCAGTACAGCATGCTGAAAAGCAAGTTTGGTCCAGTCCATTGCAGGAGCTGCCACAGGAATGGGAGGTGCAGAAATTGGAGGTGCAGGAACAGGAGGGTCAAAAACAGAAGGTGCAGGAGGGGCATTAAAATAATATGAGAAAGCTGCATTGTGTAAAGGAGCAACAACAGGCTGAGGTGGAGCAGCATGACTTGAGCCTCTTCCCCTCCCTCTTCCCCTCCCTCTTCCCCTCCCTCTGCCCCTGCCTCTTGCAATCTGTGGAGGGGAGGAAGTGCTGCCAGCTGCTGTGCCAAATGAGGAGGAAGGTGATTGTATTGAGGAGGTGGAGGTGGAGGGGCAAGAAAAGAATTGGTGTCATTCCCATTCAGCAAACTACCATGGGGTGGTGGCACTAGCAGCAAACGCTGGGCAATGCCCATCATGCAAGTGTGGTGTGGAGTCCAGTGGTGAGTATGGCTATCCAAGGTCCATTGATCCCATTCATTTTGTTGTGTGGCCATCCGGGCATGTCGAGGAGTGTTGGGTGGAGTTGGGTCCCTGGGAATCGGGGAGCTCTCTTACAGTGATAGAGGATGTGAGATTCTTGCAGGAGGCTGTGTTATCTCCAATTATGAATCAATAGTCCATAGCCAAACCTCATCATCGTAACCCATACCAGCTCATACTTAGTTAATATGGTATGGATTTTCTAAATGCATGTTGCAATGTTTGCATATGGCATCTTGGTGTTCATTCACCATCGACGTGTTCATGTACTTGCAATGTCTTGCCTAGTGCTGCCACAGTTCAGTTTAAAGTTCAAAGGTCTGGGTGAACCAAACCAAAAGTTCAGTTCCAGGTTCAGGCAGTTGCAAAACTATGTGAACCTGTTCAAACCGATGCACTACAAATAATTATGAAAATTACTTGTGACGAACCTGTGAATCAGTGATGGGTATAATTCAGGGTCAAATCAACTTTTCTGGTCCTCACTCTGGAAATTTGGTGCATCAGTGGCATCATGACCAAATCAGGATGCTCCTTGCAGACTTCGGGCTTGTTTGGTTGAGGCACAAAATACCCTTCCACACTGACATCCAAAAAAAAGGAAGGTTGCTCACAAAGTCAAATTTTTAATTTGAGTGCTAAGAACAACTAACTCCTGCTCAAGCTAGCACTCAGGCTGCTGAGGCATGGGCATGCAGGAGGCAAAACAGGCAGAGGTGGTTGTGGTGGTGCAGGATCAATCTTGGATAATCAAGTCAGTCACCAAATTTATCAAAACAATATCAGCATGCTTACATGTGGAGGTACATTGGCAACAGGATCAGCAGGAGCAGGAACAGAAGGAACAGCAGGAACAGCCAGAGGTGGGGGAGGTAGAGGGGGAGGTAGAGGTGGCTACATCATTATTCAGTCAGACTATTGCACATCATTATTCAGTCAGACTATTGCACATCATTTGTATATTAGCAATTTGAACTGAAATAAATAAAAAAATTCAGCTCAAATGCATACATAATTTAATCAAAAAAAATAACTAACCTCCCTTGCAGGTACCACACAATTATATACATAAGAAAAACTAACCCCCACCTGACACAAATGCAAGGGGGATGGGGCAACAGTATTAAATAGAAAAAGAAAAAGCCTGATGCAGCAATGCCATATACAGTAAATACTGTATATGTATACCCCCTGGGCTTGAAAGTGCAGTATAGGGTAAATATACAGTAATATATCGACACCAGTTGAACATCTTCGCACCTCCTTGAACTTTCCCAAAAAACTTCAAACCCATTCAAATAAATGGATATAGCAAATAAGAAGTGGTTTTTGAGTAGTGATAGGTGATGATGAGTCGAGAGCAAATACAAAAATTTGAGGAGGTTCGCAATATTTCACAGAACTTCAGAGATATGATGTGAGGTAAGAGTCAAGAGAACTGCTCTTAAATCTGATGGTAGTGGAGAGGGTAACTTATTCTCTGTTTTTCTAAGTAACTAGTACAAGTTTATATATATTTTTGAAGAGATAGTACTAAAAAGGGAATTAAAACCTGTGTAAAACATGAGGCAATATATCAAACAATGAGGACTTTGTAGATCATAAAATAAATGAGAAATGATAAATAATTGAAACATACATGCCCCCATATGGTAAAAGTATGTTGTTGTCCATCATGGTTGACAACTGTGCTTTGCATTCTGGGGCTTCTGGTGCTGGTAGGTGGCATCATTGTCATTGTCATCAACTGCACATACTCACGATCCACCCTATGAGCAGAGGCTCACAGGCATGGAGTGGGTGTGTTGTCTGTTTCAGGGGTCTCCTAGTTTGGAGGGATTCTACCCACAATCCACCCCCTTGATCCATGATCAGAGATAACTGTATCAGGCAATCCATGTAACCGCCATACCTGATTTAGATAGAGGCACACCAAGCCCAATGATGAGGTTTCTGAAGTAGTAGGAATAATATGGAGTTCCTTTGTGAAGCAGTCGCTGATGATACTCAACCTGGAAATCTAGCAAAACCTGTTAAAAGGCTTATGAAGTATAAGTCAGGCTGGAGGAAGGGTGCAAGTTGGTACTAAATATCACTGCTAATACCAAAACATTGTTTTTAGTTATGTGAAATGGTAAGGGATGTGATGAATAGTCTTTAAAAGCATATGAAGATGTTCAAAAAAGTTCAAAATAGGTTTGAAGATGTGCGAAGTAGTTTCTACATGACCTCATGCACACATACAAAATCAAACTCCAACTTATTGAAACCATTGATGTGGTATACCACAACACATGATGGAAGCCTGATGCAAATATATCAATCGCAGTCACAGCCAATGATGCCATCCATGATGCACAGCATGACAATGCAGACATCAAGGTATACACCAACGGATCAGGGATGGGGGGTAGAATAGGAGCAGCAGCTGTTTTATACTGGGGCAGAAGAAAGAAAGCAACCATATGCTACAAGCTCAGCACACAGAATCAACATACAGTATATGAAGGAGAGGGCATAGGAATGATATTGGCCATCAAGCTGATATCCAAGGAGTGGGGGATACAGTCAGCCACATTTTGTGTTGACAATCAAGATGACCTCCTCATGGTCATGAGCCTGTGCCCTCTCATGTCAGATTCCAGCAGCAGATATTTTCTTTGATGCTTTTTCAAGAGGTTGATCACTAGTCTTATGCTTCCTTTTTTGTTCTCTTCTCTCTTGCTAACCAAGTGAATCAGAACAGGTCACATTATAGCATTGGCTTCTCACCACTTTGTGGCCATGCTCTGTCTTGCTTGTCATTTCTTCACCTTCACTATCATATATGGAGTTTGGTGCCTCATTGTCGAGTGCATTGCTATGCTTCAGTAGGTGGTAGGTCTTGTCATCTTTGTCACTGTTGTCATTGTGGCGCTCACTCTCAATGGCAGGATTTGGTGCTATATCTGATGGAGAATGGACAAAGTAACCACGGGCCTGGAGTTCACTTGCTGATAGCAATGAACCATTTTTGACAGTGTCTCCATCTGGTTTAGATGTATCTTTTGGGATCATGATTTTAAGGTTAGGACATGGCTCTATCGTGACTCGGTATCAGACTTTTTGCCTGATTGTGGAGGATACATTCCACTGGCATGAACCTTGAGCTAGATGGAATTTAGTCATGGCTTCGACCATCCTAAAATATGGATCAAGGCCCTGAGCATGATCTGTTGCATTTTGTTTGCATTTTGTAGCATCTGATATGATGTATTTTGGGTCTGGGTCATCTTGAGTATGCTGGTGGGCCATTACCAATGAGGAGGGGTAAGAAAATTTTCAGTGGAGAAGCTCAAAATCCCCACTTCCACAATGCTCTGGGTTCTCTTACATTTTATGTAACCATTTAGTATAATCTATATACCATATAACTACTGTGTACATGATTCTGGCAGTCAGCAGGGTATACACAAACATAAACACATATGGTATAGAGTGTTTAAAACAGTTAGCTAGATAGAACACATAGGTAAGCTACAATATATCGAATGATACAACCTATCGAATGCATACAATGTATCGAGTGATACAGGTTCAGTGGACACCGTCAAACACTCTCATAGTATATATAGTATCTACTATATAGTAACTAGTCAATGAACTATTACATTGCTTGCTGTGCCATATAGTAGACATAGCATTATAGTAAGCATATATGGAGGAATTGGCACTGATATCAGCTTAGGAATGGCATCAGGATCAGGATCAGGCACAAACATTCAGTGTGCCTTGCTGATGGGAGCCATAGAATGACCATTGACAATGAGATAATTATTATAAGTTCATGTATAGTATATACTGAAAAATCGGTACCGGCATCACTTAGGTACATTGGCATCAGGGATTGGGTACAAAATATTCAGTGTGCCCCACCAACAGGTGCCGTCAGATAATTATTATAAGTTCATGTATAGTATATACTGAATACTCAGCACCAGCATCACTTACATACATTGGCATCAGGGATTGGGCATGACATGTTTAGTAGGCCACGACAACAGGAGCTATTAACAAGATAATTATTATAAGTTCATGAATAGTATATACAGAACAATTGGCACTGGCATTGGCTTGGTATCAGGATCAGGATTAGGCAAGTGCATCAGCATCAGAAAACAAATGAAAAATAAGTGTCGATTCTTAGCTTAGATAACAATGTTGTACTGTCCTAGTTACATAGATGTAAGGTAGGCCTATCATTGAGTAAAGCCACATCAATGAGAATCGGCAGGGGAATCGGCCTTGTTGTCATTGGCACAAACTTTTGAGAACCTGCTTTTGAATGATTTCAGATTACACTCCATCCTTTCCTTCAAGGTTGCATATGTCTTCAGTGTAATATCTTGTTGTTCAAGCTTTTCAACCTCAGCCATGTAAAGATGATGACTGGCATCCTTGTACAATATGCCAAGCTGGGTTTGAAGGGCCTTCACATCAGCATGGCAGCTCAACAGCTCCCTATCTGTCAACTTCTGCAATGGCATAAACTGATATAGCCACACAAATGAGGCCAATGACGCTTACTGGATCGGCAGGTAGCTTGAGCTGATTTTGAGCCACAGTGTAGGCTGGTTCATTGGTCATGTTTCCAGACTGCAAATTAATGATGAGTGATATGATAAAGGCATTGGCACCAAGAGAGGATGGCATCAGGCCCATCAGGTCAAGTATCAGCACCGGCCAATATTGGCATCAGCATCAGCCAGAGGCATGGACAGTTTGAAATGAAGGAATGCTTACCCCTCCATATGCATCTTGCACATTAAGGTCTACCTTCTTGCGATAGGCCTCCATCACCTGATGGGTGGCCAGAATCATAAAAGGGGGCACTAGATGGTGCTGCCCATCATTACTGTGAATAATGACATACCCCTGTGGAATATCCCCCTGGCTTTCCTGCTGATTGCTCATTGTAGATGGATGTAACAACTTTATCTTATAACAACTTTATCTTATATTGTACATCGGTGTTTCATCAGTGATAAGACAGTGTTTGTTTGTCCATCATTCTTTGTTTGTTGTTTGATCTTACATCAACATCAACACGTGTTGGTTGATTTTCATCTTTTCATATCAACATCCATCTGCCCCATCCCTGTATCCATCTGCCCCATCCCTGTACCCGGTCTGAGTCATCATGAACATTACACCGGCAAGAGTCCTCAGCCACCTCAGCAAGATTGATATAAAAGTGCAGAAGGGCCTTCACATAGGGAACATCAAGGCCATGATGAAAGATCAGAGAGCCACCATTGTAAGTGATCTGCATAATTTCACGACTTGGATGACACTCACATACTTGAGAAACAATTGTTCTCTTGGCAAAAGGAAATTAAAACAGCTGAAATTCAAGCCATCTTTCTTCAAAACATGTTTTTATGGGAATTCATTGTGGCATGGGAAAACTTGGAGAAGACTGGGAACCAGGGGTTTATCGAAAGTCAGTGGAAAGCCATGAGTAAATGGGATGAGGAACATGGGGTAGCGGCAACAGCAGTCAGAGTAAGATTGGGAGATCAGGGTAAGACGACATCGGCAGTGGCACCGGCATCAGGAGCAGGTGGACCATCAACATCAGGAGCAGCTGGGGGAATGACATCAGGAGTGGCATCAGCATCGGGAGCAGCATTGGCACCGGTACGCCCACATGTAGCGCCAGCACCAAAAGTGACACTGACCCTCAAACCAGCCAACACATGAAAAACAGTCATCAAACCAGTTGAACTATTGCCCAGACCAGTGGTGGTGCATGCCGAACCAGAAGCTTCGGGATCCAAGCCCCCAGCATGACACCCACACCATCCAAAACCAATCATCCCAGCGATCACAGTAACAGGTCCCAGGCCAGTAGTCCAGAGCGACTCAGATGCATTTGAGCCCGATGAGGAGGGGGAAGATGAGACAGAGAGTGAGGCCAATCCTGAGCCCCCAAAAAAGCAGAAGTGGGAGAATGCCCCAAAGGCAGAGGCATGAGGAGGACCCTGTCCTGGAGCTCACCGCCCAATGCCATGTGAACGATGTGCCCAGCTTGGGCAAGTTTGTTACAAGCAGGTTAATGGTAAAACAGCATGCTACAACTGCAGAAAGAGCAAGGTGCACTGCAACACAGAGGAGATAGATTGAGTGGCAAGACCAAAGAAAGCAAAAGGATCAGCCAAAAGCAAAGGGAAGAAAGTCTCCACTTCCAGGATTATTGAGGAGCAAATATAACAAACAAGAAGTGTTTTCAAAAGGTGATGGGCAATGTGTGATAAGTCGAGGGGTGAATATGAAAGTTTGAAGAAGTTTGCAGAATTTCACAGAACTTAGAGATATGATGCAAGGCTAAGACTCAAGAGAATGGCTCTTAAATCTAATGATAAGGGAGAGGATGACTTCTTCTCCACTTGTATCGAGAAATCACTATAAACACCATGAAATCAATGTTGAATCATTTTTGCACTATTTTGCACTATTTTGGACAACTTCAAACTATTTTGAATGCTTTCGAACTATTTCGCAACACTTTGAGCAACTTCACAGTATTTCGAACAACATTGGCCGCCATATAGCTGTCTTGAAACACTTTTGATACATGCCACACATTCAGAACAAGCCAATTCAATGCATATCGAGCACTACTGAACACAAGGAGAGACTACAAGAAAGTTAGAATGTGATAAGTGCATTTTTGTGTTTCATTGATATATTGAAGCACAAGATAAGTACTTTTACTATTTTTATATAGGGGAACACTATATGTTTCATCATTTATTATTTTTCATTTGTTTCATGATCTACAAGTCCTCATTGTTTGATATATTTGCCTCATGTTTTACACATGTTCTTATTTCCTTTTTAGTACTATCTCTTCATTTTGTATATAGACTTGTATTAGTTACTTAGAAAAAAAAGAATAACAATGGGGAACAGCACAAGTTACCCTGTTGCTATCATCAGATTTAAGAGCCATTCTCTTGAGTCTTATCTTTGCATCATATCTCTAAGTTCTGTGAAATATTGCAAACTTGTTCAAAACTATTGTATTCGCTCCTTGTTTTATTGCACATTGCCTATAGCCTTTTAACAAACACTTCACATTTGCTAAACTCATCCTTCGATATACCTCGAACGTCTTTGAACTTTTTCAAACCACTTCGTGCATCTTCGAACTTATTTGAACTATTTCGCACATCTTTGAACCTATTTCAAACTCATTCGAACAACTTCGTATGCACTTACAGACTATTCACACCATCCCTTATCATTTTGCATTACTAAATACAACATATTGGTCTCAGCGGTGATATTTAGTACCAACTCGCACCCTTCCTCTGACTTGTGTTATACCATCTGAAGCCATTTAGTAGGTTTTGTTTGGGTTTCCAGGTTGAGTATCATCAAACATGTTCATATTTGTCCTCAAAATCCACTATAGCATTCAAAGTTCCCTATCCACTGTATATCCATACTCATTGGCTCAAAATTTACCTAATCCTTATCAGCAAAATTTCTATTGCATACATTGCTGATGAATATTTTCTCAACCTAATTTTTGATCCCTTGAATTTACGTTCAATTTCAATTTGACCAGTCCTTCAACTCAATTATTACGATCATGGTTAGTACCATCAACATCAATCAAATTCATGTATTCTGTTTTTCTTTTTCACATTTTGACTTCATTCTATTTATCAAAAACATATTACTATGCTCAACATTTTTTCAAAATAGCTTTGACACCTTTTGCTTCTTTTTGCCCATCTCAATCCTGATTTCAATATCACTCAAAAATACCCTACGAACATTTTTCTTTTGCCAAATGTCCTCGATATCAACTCCGAATATTTCAAAAAGGCTTTGAACACCTTCAAACTCTGACAGTAATACTTCCAAAGACTTTTGAGACCTCAAAAATGGATAACTATACCTCTCCTTTAATTTTCTCTTTCTTTTCTTATTGCTACTATCCAAGACTCAGACAATTCAAATTTCAAATTAAAAGATATAAAATGAAAAACGAAAAAGGGAGGGTCCTACTCCTCTAACATCTGTTCTAATAGCTCAACTTCCCTACCCAATACCTCCATCTCCACTCTTTTCTGTGCCAATTTTGCAGCAATCAAGCTGTAGCACACAACCCACACATCCTCACCTCCTTCAACCCCTTTGACAACTCAGGCCTCCTTCACTTTCCCCTTCAACGATCACCTCTTGTGCTTCAATTTCGATGGTGATGACTGGGAGGGCCCTGCAACTGGCTCATCATCCTTGACTGGGCCCATGAGATGAATTTGATGTACTACAAGATTTGAAAACATGTTAACAAACACCTTGAAACAATTTTGAACAGCATTTGTACCTGGTTTTGGGTGCAAAGCTCATTTTGTGCCCCCAAACCTTTTTGCTTTGCCTTTGTGAAGCCCCCTCCTTGAAACTCCATTTCAGTAACAACCTTGTGCTTCTTGAGTGCACTTTGTGCACTTTGCAGCACCATCCTTGACGATACAGCATAGCTAGGACTTGAACCTAGCACATAGATCACACTATGAAAGTATTAGTACCTCAAAAACTCTTTACAACTAAGTAAAAACTCACTGGGCCCTCAAAATTGAGGAACTCACTTGTTTCAACCCTGGCCTGCTTCGTTGTCCCTGCTCCCTTGACCTCTTCCTCCCCATCATCCTCCTCATCAACCTCTACCATTTTTTGTTTTGCCACCCTGGCTACAGGCAGCTCAACCTCATTTTCATCTTTTCATTGCCAGCCTCCACCCTCTCAATGGCCTTTGCCTCAGCCTTGAACTCTGCATTTCTTCATTGCAAGTCCTCCTTTGAAATCATCTTCACATGAAATGCAGCAAGAGCTGCATTTCGAGCATCTGCCAATGCCTTCCTCCAACCTCGATTTTTGCCTTCTTTATGGCCCCATCCTCCTTTCTCACCCATTTTTCTTCCTCCTCCTGTGCCTCTTGCTCTACCTGCTCATTCAAATCCACAAACAACAAACCTCCGCCCATGAAACTCACTCCCAATGAGCCAAAGGTTGGTATAGTTTGAAAAGCTCATTGACAATGCTTTGCACTGCCACATTGTGCTCCTCGACCAGATCATCTGCGAGATCATCATATTTCATTTACAAAACATGAATATAGAACACATACAGCAAAACAAAGATGAAGCGTATTATTTTCTCACAAAAACCCTTGCCCCACAATTCAAAATCTGAATCTTCAGTGATGCCATACTCGGGCATCGACTTTGCATATTTGACAATTTCAATGTTATGTTTGGACAAGAGAGACATTACCTCACTGGCAAGGAGGGATGGAAGTGGGGAAATGTGCAGCAGGAGGCATTCAAGAAGCTCAAAGAAATGGTCACTTCTACTCCAATCCTCACCTTTGCTGATGACTTGTGTCCCTTCCATGTAGAAGCTGACAATTGGGACTTTGCAATGGGCACAATACTGTCCCAACAATCTCCCAAGTACCAGAACTGGCACCCCATTGCCTTCTACCTGAAGAGTCTCAGTGCTGTGGAATGCAATTATGAGATCCACATCAAGGAGATGCTGGCATAATGTGGGCATTGGAGGAGTGGCAACATTTCCTGGAGGGTGCTCAACACAAGGTCGAGATTTGGACAGACCACAAGAACCTCGAGTACTTCATGACCACTAAGAAACTTAATTGTCACCAAGCCTGCTGGTCCCTTTACCTCTTCAGGTTCAATGAGGATGCTGTGGCTCTGGCTGTGAAGGAGCTGAGGAAGGGATCTATGGCTTCACTTCATGCAGCAGAGTGGGCAGAAAAGGACAACATCCTGTACTTCTGTGACCACATCTACACCCCTAATGACTCCCAGCTGCAACGATGACTCATTGCCAGTCACTCTGGACATTAGAAGACACTGGAGCTCATATCATGGAATTATTGGTGGCCTCAGATGTCTCGACTCATTGGTCAGTACTGCCATACCTGTGATCTCTGCTTACACACCAAGACTCCACAGTGCAAACCCATGGGCAAGTTACACCCCCTCCCAGTCCCAGAGAATCATTGTGACATTGTCAGTGTAGACTTTGTGGTGGAACTACCAGAGTCCAATGGGTTTGCAGTAATGTCTACAGTCGACTCACCTGGGAAGCAAGCTTATTTTATCCCCACTCAAATGACTGTCACCGCACTTGGAGTGGCTCGACTATACACCATGTATGGAAGCTCCATGGACTGCCTGACACATTCCTCTGTGACCGAGTACCACAATTCATTGCAGAGTTCACCCAGGAGCTGTACCACCTGCTGGGGATCAAACTCCTCACTTTGACCACCTACAGACAGATGGACAGACAAAGTTAGTCAACCAAGAACTGGAGCAATACATCCACATCTTTGTCAACAAGCAACAGGATGATTGGGAAGATCTCCTCCCCATGGCTGAGTTTGGATACAACAATCATGTCCACTCTTCCACCCAGCAAACTCCCTTCCTCCTTAATACAGGGGGATACCCACACATGGGCTTTGAACCTCGACAAGCACCCTTGCACTTGGAGAGGATGAAGGACACCTTGGAGGAGGCAAAGTCAGCTTTGGTTAAGGCGAAGGACAACATGGCACACTTCTACAACCAGCATCACTTGCCAACACCCACATATAAGGTTGGTGATCATGTCTATCTTGACTCTAGTGACATTTCCACCACATGTCCATCCAAGAAACTCGCCCACCATTTTCTTGGACCATTCCTCATCACTAGATGCATTGGGTTGCATGCCTATTGCCTATGGTTACCACAGTGGATGTCCAGACTCCACCCTGTCTTCCATGTCATAAAGCTACTGCCTGCCCCCACAGATCCATTCCCTGGACATGTGACACGGCCTCCTCCACTGCCTACAGTCATCGAGGGTGAACCACAGTACGAGGTCAAGTCTATCTTAGACAGTCACTTGCATCGAGGGAAACTCAAATACCTGGTACACTGGAAGGGTTATGGGCATGAGGAAAACTCCTGGGTTGCTAAGTCCGATGTGAACACCCCATGACTGGTCAGAGAGTTCCACCGGCAACATTCCTCTGCACCTCAGTGCATCCAAGCATCCAACTTTGGGCGAATATGGTTTTGAATGCATTGAGGTAATGCATCATAGAAGGGGGGTGATATAAGGAAAAAGGAAGGCGCCCCAGGCATCTGGGCAATTTTCTGCATTCATCCCATATTTTTTTATATTTTATTTCACCCTATTCTGCCTTTTCTATGATTTTCTATGATTTTATTCCTATTTTATTATTATATTTTGGTTTTTTCCATGTTGGTACATGTTGACAATTCTATTCTTATAAGTGGGACCTCTTCTGGATGTTTACCCATCATTTACCCATCAAGGTGACATCATCCCGCAGCTTGATCTGCCTATTTCCACCTTTTTGCTATTTTTAGCTCACTATTTGATTTTCGGCTCTATCACATATACTGGGCATCAACAGATGGGTCCTTAGAGTTTTCTCTTTGGATTCCCCTCTGTTAGCTCCCTATTAAGTAAGGCTTTGAGGTTGCCCTTACAGATATGGGATGATAGAAGATGGATTTCTTGTTTAAAATGGTAAGTAGTACAAGTTTAAATAAGTTTTCAAAGGGGTAGTACTGAAAAGGAAATGGAACATGAGGCCTACATGAGGCAGATATAAAGGGTAAAATGAAATCCCTTGATTTTGCATAAGTAAGAAATGGACAAAGGATAAAATATAAGATGGTAACATATCAAGTGGTACCTGTTTTATTGTTCTAATAAATCACAGAAATGTTGAAATACCTTATTGCATCCAAAACTGTAACTTGTTCTGTCAAGCTTTGTTCCAGGTGCTTCCTATGATGGCGAAATAATGCAAAGTTGTCAAAGTTTGTCCGAAACATCTTGAAATAGGTTTGAAGTCATTTGCAATAGGTTCAAAGTTGTTTCGCAAGGTTTTTGCAGGTGTTCATGAAAGTTTGGAGAGTTGTAGAGGTCAAATGAGAGTATGAGGAATAATGCATACATGGTTCCAGTGCTTAAGGAGTGAATGGACCTATCAGTGCCCATAGCTTAGCTTTGGACTTCAGTTTGCAAATTATATTCATCTACACATTGTAATTCACTTGTGTTTAATCACCCCCAGTCTAATATCAATCCTTAACTCATCCTCAACCCAATCTTGACTTAATCTCTTGATCTCATCACTTTTCTTGACTTCCATTCAACTCTAAACCTCTGCTTAATCTACCCTTGCCCTCCATCAGGAAACTTCCCAGAAATTTGAACTACCTTCACCCTGAAATTGGACAACTGATGAGGAGAAGAGTGCAACTTCTTACAAGTTGAAGCCAAGCGCTCTCTGGCCCCTTTTCACCTGGCCTACTACAGCCCAGTGGATTCTGCCTGGATACCTCTGAACCCTCTGACCACTGACAACTGGGTCCAACCAGAAGTCCAGTGTTTTTCCGACCAAGTCCTGACCTTGGTAGTAGCAATCTGAAACCCTGACACCTGCTCATCTCATGCTTCTGCAAACATCTACACCTACAACAGCAGAGGTCTCTACCCAAAACTATTGTCACTCTTTGAATATTGGTATTTTCTGCTTGCAGGGTTGCACTCTCTGTCTTAAGGTCTATCAATTTTGAGTCTACAGTTACCCTTCGTGTAACACTGAGATATCGATCTAACTACAGGAATAGGCATAGTTGTACAGGCACAGACAGATGTGGGGTCATGGGAGCACTACCTGATAACAATCAGGCAGGCAAACCAGCACGCCATAAGCTCCAATCATGTCGTTTATTTATACTAAGAGCGACTGCCACCCTCACAACCCTACTCTCCTCAACGTCTCCTCAATCTCCACACACTCGCTCGGGTCTCTAAACACTCTCAACGCAACACCTTTGGGCATCCGCCTACGCGCCTTGTATACACGCTTCTGCAACGCGTCTCTCTTTCTGTCCACGTCCGACATACCCGCCAGCGACATCACGAATGTGGACGATGGCTGTGCAGTGTATCTTGGACTGTGTGGTTTTGGTGAGATTCTAGGCGCGGGCGCTCCTACTGTCTGACTTTTAGTTTGGTTTCTGGGGCTGGTGTTTGGACTGGTTTTTGATGCTTGTAAAGGATTGAAGGGCGATGCACGAAGAGGAGGCAAGGGTATCGTGGCTGATTCGGGTTCGGTGGTGAGCCACGTAGGTGTGAAGTAGTTCGTGCTTCCATTCGTGCTCTCTGTGGTAGCCGTGTCGGGAGAGACGTTGAGGGGGGAAACCAAGATCGGCGACTTGGTGATGGAGGGGGATGAAGAACCCCAGCCTAGCATGTCTGACAACGTTCTAGTCAGGCTTGGTCTACCACCAATGTTCCCACCTCCGTTCGACAGAAACGGCCTAGAACGTGTCCGGGCTGCACCAATTTCTTTCTCCCCTGTTGTGTCGCCAATCGGTTTGGAAACGTTGTCTGCGTAGCGTATGAGGACGGCGAAAATCTGGTGCGGGCGCTCGTAGGCTAGGCTAGACCATACAGAGGAGAATTAGGAAATGGGGAAAGGGAGGGGGTCGATGTTGAGAGGGGAGAACTCACTCAGCATACAGCTCGAGGTCCTGTTGCCCGGAGTCACCGATGAGGAAGAAGTGTGACTCGGGAAAGGCATCGAGAATGTCGACAACACCGCGTCGCTTGCGTGCTCCGTGCGGGGAGAGGACCCCGGAGCCACCTGCGTAGTATTTGAGTTTGATTGAACCTGAGGGTGGATGGAATCAGGATGATGTTGATCGCAGGGAAATAATCAAACCTGGTGGGAGTTTGGAGACCTGTAGGAACTCGTTGATGACGGGGAGGATCTGGACGGGGCTGTTCGACTAGAGCCAATTGCTGAGCACAGATACATGACACACATTTGAGGTAACGTAACTTACGACATAGTGGAACCGAACACCCCTGTTCCACATCCCATCGTACCACTCGCTCATGGCGGGAATGACATTTTCCTGCAGATCTTTGATGAACGTGTTGCGAAACACCATGCGTGCGCCGAGGAGTATGTCTGACAATTTCACTGTGTCGTCAATATCTGAAATAACACGGATCGGAGTGTGGGATAATGTGATCTGCATCGTCGATGGAATTGAAGAAGACATAGGGGACACGTCTCGTGGTACCTGGTCACGCTGTGAATGGAGGGATTGCGCATCCACGGACGATGGGAACGTTGGTGATGAGGTGGCAGAGGTTGAGGGCGATGCTGAAGATAGGAATGTTGGGGATGAG
The DNA here is from genome assembly GCA_029959215.1 of Tricholoma bakamatsutake. Classification (NCBI taxonomy): domain Eukaryota; kingdom Fungi; phylum Basidiomycota; class Agaricomycetes; order Agaricales; family Tricholomataceae; genus Tricholoma; species Tricholoma bakamatsutake. Next base: position 12,018,753 of record CP114857.1, on the reverse strand, counting down.
GCAGCAGAGATCGAGGGCGATGCGGAAGGCGGTAACAACTGGGCATTGACCAACAACTCGTGCTCCTTGGACCGGTGGTCGAAAGTGATGTGTCGTGCAGCGGGGTGCTGCAACAGATCCGCCCATGGTATCTGGAACAAAACCTCGAAGCTCCCATCCGCGGCTGTAATGACGTCCCGCGAATCAAGTGGGTGGTAGGCGGGGTTTTGCAGGTGTTGTTCTTCAGGAAAGGAGGGGTGTGGGGAGGCAAAGAGCTGGAGGCGCACAGTACGCGCGGGAAGAACCGGTGCCCAGAAATGCAGCAACCGCCGTTCGAGGTTGGTATGCTGACGGCGCAGGACATCGACTACTGCTTGGGTGTGTGACTGTGGGGAATGTTCGTTTGGAGTGACATCCTCATTTTCTGATGCGTCACGGCGCGCTTCCGCAAAATCATCTACAGATGCACCGATGACGTCGTCGGCAGCACTAGCACGCTGAAATTTATGTTTTAGGGTTTTGATGGTGTATTTTTTTGGAATTTCGGTGCACTGAGGTGAAAGCTTGATGTCCGAAGCGAGACTCTCCGTTAAGGTGGTGACTTGAGGGCAAGTCGACACTTCAGAATCAGGATTGGGTGCGATAACGTCTGCTGTGAGTTTCGGGAGGGAAGCGAAGCCTAGAACGTCGTCAGATGGACAATAAAAAAAGCTTGTGTGTAACTTACTTTTTGCGAGACGGATGAAGACGCGTTGAACGCGAGTTATCTGTTCAGGTACGCGGGGGCTAGATGCAAACCCAGACACAAACACATATAAAAAATCATCTAAGATAATTCCGTCAACACACAGAATATGTACAAAAACGGCAACGTTAGCGGAAACCTCAAACGTACCGTTGTTCACATCGCTATATCTCCTTGTCGCCCATCCTGGGAACAAAGTTAGCCTCTCTGTTACTAAGGTATCACCAACGTCTGTTCTTCTTCTTTTAAGCTTGATTTTCTGGCCAGCCCATTCTTTCAACTTCTGAGTCCGAGTTTGGTCCGAATTACTGCGTTGTAGATAGCCTTTGACAGCCGGAAATCGAGAAATTTTCGGGTAAGTGGGTATTTCGCCAGTCATGGTAGAGCAGTGAAGGAAGGCTGCTTACCTTCACGTCACTAGCGTCAGTTGCGGCCTCGAGGTGTGGGCGCCAACAGATGGAGGGCATCACGAGGCATGAGCAGCGCCTGCTATCATGATATCAATCACACGACTCTGAGTATTGATGCAGCTGCTGTAGTCATATTGATGACAGAACCACAGATTCGCAAGTCAAGAAGGTTGAAATGTTGACACTGGAAATGGAAGGCTGTCTCCAACGTAATTCCGACAAGGCGCCCCTGGGACCTGAACGTATAGCTTAGGCGGATAGATTTCTTGCTCCCTACCCACAAGAAGGTTTAAAAAGACTCGGTCAGGTTCCGCCGAGTTCCGTTCGGTCCCCACGAGTTTTATCTAAAAGTACATTATTGAGGCTGCAGAAGGACCCTGACCGTCGGAAACACAGTTCTGCGTCTAGAACAAGGAAGTCCTATCTTGCTGTAGTCAGTCAGAAAAATCGGTTGTTGACGACAAACATTAGTTGCTCATCGATCACAATAACGAGCAAAACGCTTTTCCTTGTGTCCCTCACTCCAGCCAGCCATGATGACTATGTCTTTTTCTAGGAGTCAGTAACATACCAAGATAACGGTGACCTTATCGTAAACAAGGAGAAACGAGCATGCCTTGAAGGCACGGAAGGAATTGAAATTGACAGATCTTATAAGCACGCATTGCCAAGATGGCGTCACGGTGCCGTTGCTCCACTACCCAATTGCGGCCTTGTCAACATGTCCATGCACTACTCTTTGTTTCGTGTGCTGCTAAAGGAAGACTCAGATTACCTCAGGCCTCGACGTTCAACTATCAGCTGTCTCGCGCGTTCGACTTATCGATAGCGCTTTTCATGCAAGAACCTAGCTTACGAATCTTTAAATGCGGGCCCTGTGTCATTCTGATCGTGAGCTCCTACTGCTAATTCCGCTTAGATCAAACAATACGATTGTGACTCTCAAGGGGGTGTCGGGACAAGGCTCCAACCATTCCCTCCACATAGGTAAGCTACAATGTATCGAATGATACGACCTATCGAACACATACAATGTATTGAGTGATACGGGTTCGGTGGACGCCGTCAAACACTCTCATAGTATATATAGTACCTACTATATAGTAACCAGTCAATGAACTATTACATTGCTTGCTGTACCATACAGTAGATGTAGCATTATAGTAAGTATATATGGAGGAATCAGCACTGATATTGGCTTAGGAACAGCATCGGGATCAGGATCAGGCACAAAACATTCAGTGTGCCTTTCTGATGGGAGCTGTAGAATGACCATTGACAATGAGATAATTATTATAAGTTCATGTATAGTATATACTGAAAAATCGGTACCGGCATCACTTAGGTACATCGGCATCAGGGATTGGGTACAAAATGTTCAGTGTGCCCTGCCGACAGGCGCCATCAGATAATTATTATAAGTTCATGTATAGTATATACATGAAATAAATGTGCATCATTCATCGTCCGTAGTGTCCATATCATCAGAACCAAAGTCCACATGACTATAGGTGGGCAGTGTGATGCAAGAAGGAGTAGGGTGCTCTATCTGGGAGGTGCTGTGGGACTCACCACTAAAATTATCCTCTGAGTCAGTATCGCCATTGGCATCAGCATTGGCACCAGATTTGGATTCACCATGAGATCCAGTGGAATCTGTCTCTGACAATGAAAAGGAAACATCAGCCACATCAGATCCAGTGGGAAAGGCTGTTGAAATGGGATTGCCAAGTGAAGATGCATCACGATCGGATTCACCACCATAGCTAGCAGAATCTGTCCCCGACAATGAGAGGAAAACATCTGCCACATCAGCTGCAGTGGCAAAAGCCATTGGAAGGGGATTTTTGGGTGGAGATGAAGGGGTCAGTCAATGATGGAAGGAAAACATCCACCACATCAGCTGCAGTGGCAAAAGCCATTGGAAGGGGATTTTCAGGTGGAGATGAAGGGGTAGAATTGGCAAGGTAAAAGTCAGTGACATCCAAGCCGGTTGGGGAACCACTATGGGCAGATGATGAATCAGTATCATATGCCATGGCTGCCTGAAAGGTGGTGGGATCAGCATCATTTGCTGCATCATCTTTGCCCTGCCATATCATAGGCACATTGGCATTGGCAGTGGCATCAGCATCAGCATCAGTAGAAACAGGATCAGCATCAGGAGCAGGAACAGGATCAGCATCAGGAGCAGGAATGGGATCGGCATCAGCATTGGGCACAGAATTGCAATGTGTTGAATGGTTGGATCCAGTAGTAGAAAAATAGAGCCCAGCATTGACACCAGTTACCATGGGTAGTCGACTGTAGGCAGCTGAGCCAGCTGTTGGGAGACTTGGTGTGACCGACCACTCCTTTTGGTTTCCACCATCATGCAGAGACCCTGCATACTCGGAATGATGTGCCCTTCCCTTGCCCTTTCGCCTGGTTGATTGCCAAGACATCATTCTCTGTGATGTCAACACCCCAGGTCCACTTGTGGGAGGTGGGGGGAAGCGCCTTCAGGAGCTCGAGTTCAGCCTGTGCACATGCTTCCACGAGTTGCAATTGTCTTCTTACAGCTGATTGCTTCGAAGGTCCCCCAGCGTGTCGAAAATTTTTTTTTAATGCCAGTACTAAAAACAAAGTCTAAAGTTCATCCTGAAGCTCCTTGAGCAGGGTGAGCTCATGAAACACATGAAACCCTGCCGCTTTCCTGACATTGGCATTGAGTGCAGCATCTGCTGATGATTCACAGCCATTTATGAAATTATGTGTACTGCATGCTTCATTGAATATATCATCAATGAGAGCATGCAGGTCGATGCAAGATCAGCAATCGGCTTGGCAGTCAGCATCGGCTCAGGCATCGGGAGCATCAGGTGTAGGCTGGCTATCAGTAGGAGTCGAGCTGACTGGGGAAGGGATATATTGCCAATAGCGATCAAGACACTCATCCAGGGTGTCGATGCCTGAAATCCTTGCTGGGTCTGGTTCCCTAACATGTCTCCACCAATCACATGCATATAAAGATACAAGGCAGCTCGGACTGTCTGTCACAACACCATCATCCACCACGGCCAAGAGAGATGTATGGAATCCAAGGGGTAGGTGATCTAAATTGATGTCAGCCAAACTGTTGGCCAAGGACCGCAGGAGGATCAGCACATCGATCACCAGGCCGATGCTGGCAGCAGTACCAATCCATGACATGACATACATTTGTGATATTTTTTAGATATTACTTTTAAAAAATCTAATCTAATCTTACAAGTTTGGCATACAGAGTTTTTTGCATCCATTGTTGTTTGATGACATTTCCCTCCTTGATCTCCAACAAAATAGCCTGGAATTGGGACTCCGCATACCAAATAGTTTTCTGTGTATGCATTTGAAGTGGAACTTTTGGCCCCGATTGCAAAGAAAAAGGGTTGAAGATCAAGAGAGTTTTGTTTGCCATACTGATCATGGTTAATGATCAAGATAATCAAGTTTACATAATACAGGATAGGTCATAGAGGGGAGATATAATCGACATTTGTTGATCTAAATGCTTTGTCAGCCCTCAATGCCAATTTGTGACATACATCCTGCTGATGATTAGCATAGGCTAGGGGGGTGGGAAGGGTGTTCTCAGAGTGGGAGGCCGACTGCCACAGTTGGCTTTGATAAATGAAATACTGCATGGTCCACTGCATTTCATATGTGATCAGTAGAAATTCCTCCCTCCATCTATTCCTCTGAGCCCGTGATCGAAGCCAATGGATGTGCCTGACTATAAAAAATGTTAGTGAAATCAAAACAAATCGCAACTAAAGACATTTACATTCCCAAACTCGGCCGGCATCAGCATTGGCATTGGCCCCAACCCCAATCTCCTCATCAGCAAAGACACCAGTCTGAATGTGGGCATTGTGTGCCAAATCCAGGATAGACAAAGAGCAGTGGAACCAGGTACATTCGACTTCAAAATAGCAGTACTGGCATGAAGGTCATCCTTTGTTAACTGCTGAAACATACTCAATGTCTCAGCATTGCAATTCAATGCCAGCAATTGGCTTTGGCAATGGTTATACATTCTGGCATGTGAGGTAATTTTGTTCACCAACTCCTGGACAATGGCTCATGATCGGGTGTGAACTCCCTTTCGCAGCACTGCTTGCATGATGTGTGAATACTGAAATGATTTGTCAGCAATGAACTCCTGCAGCTGATGCAGGAGTCAGCTTGCCTGGTTCTTGTGGAGGTTAATCTCTACATCAGCGAGATTACCACTACAGGGGAGGTATACTTGTTGGTCCTTAACTGGAATAGGGTGGGCCCAAGAATTTGAAAGACCCAATGCAACTGGAGTGTCATCTTTGGCTGGGTCTAGTTCATTGGAGGAATCAAATTCGGCTTCATTGTCATGCCTGATTCATGAGGGAGCAATCTCATGATCGGCAATGTTGGCAGAGTTTTGTAAATGTTTTAAGGTTACCATGTGGGATGCAAGAGCTTCTCTTTCCCATTCAACCGATTGTGTATCAGAAATGTGTGGTGATTTACCAAGTCAATAAACTTTGTCTCATAATTCAATCCTGTCACACGTCAATGATGGGATGTAATGGAGAGACAGTCCAACTTACTGCATCTGTTCAAAAATGATAGCAAAATCAATCCACTCTTCAACAGGGGATTGAATCAATGCTGATGCTGACCCCGATGCTGATGATGCTGATGCCAATCCCTGAGTGGCATACATATCCATTACCTTTACATTTGTTAGCCTCAGGGATTCTGCAGACATCACTTCATCCTCCCATCTTTCGATTGCCTGTTGGCCAAATGCTTCAGTCAGTTCTGCATGGTGCTGGCCAAGTCGTGTGGAGACCTCCAGGGCTTCTTGAGATTTTGAGCACAGTCTAACTGTCATGCCAAGCATTTTTTTGTGATTTAAATCTGTAGCATGATCATCAAGCATTTCCGCCCAATGTGCCAAGGTCACTGTTCTGCCTGTCAGGGAAATGGAATTCAGTGATGACCACAGAGACTCGAGTATTTCTCCTGCTACAATGCCTGACCCCAGAATGAAGGATGGAGCATAGCGAAAAAAGCATTCATCCTTGTGGCCATGAACATGCAAAAGCCCAATGGCCTTGTCAATGGTCAAGCCAGCCAGAAGATGGGCACCAATATGGTCCCAAATGTGGATGATGTCCTGGCAGACAATGTTGTAAATAAGCATGACTCCCTGTTGAGGGTCAACCCTGGTGATCTTCAGTGCTTAAAGGAAAGCAAAGTTGACATTCTTTTACTGTTCTCCATGGAACAAGTCTACCAATGCATTGCGTACATAGCAGCCATGCTGTGCACATGCAATGGCCGCCAGTCCAGTCCTATCACATGCCTTCAATGCCAGAAAGTGTTCACAAGAGCTAGGAATTTGTTTTCACAAGGAGCCTTCTGGAAAACCGGGTCATGATCAGACCAGCATTGGCATTGGCATCAGTCATCAGCAGGGAATGGTACCTACCATTAATAATTCTATGGTGGCTTGGAGGAACTGCTCATATTCAGCTTGATTTGGGGCCATCCCACCTCCATTCCATAGCCATATATAATCATCAGCATTTTTCTGCTGAACATGATCGGCTTTGAAGTTGCCATCAGCCACAAATATGCATTAAAAACAAATCTGATTTTGGCACAATCATTTTAGATACCAGTGTAAGTATTTAGTGACTCACTGGTTTACATCATCCTTCTAATCTTCCGATATATTTATGCTGACTTGAGGACAGGCCAGACAAAAATTGGCAAGTGATCCTGGTTTGGGATTCAAAGGATCTTTTTGGTTGTGTCCATACCCCGCCCACTTCAATCTTTTCATCCAATGCCATAAGTGGGACATGTGCCAAAGCTCGTAATAGAGATTGACCACTTCAGCAGGCCTCATTGGCAATGTTACATGCCAAATCAACTGGTAAAACGGATAGGCTGATGCCTTTAATTCTAGATTACAAAGCCGAAAATGATCCAGGACCTGCACAGTGAAAAGAGTCTGTATTTTGGTGAAGCTAGTGGGTAGTAAGTTACTGGTTACTAGGTCCAAGGCAATTCAGTGTTCCCCCTGACACTGGCAGGTAACCATTGCTAAGTGATGTATTCCATTTGTATGCACCACACAGATATAACTGTTGTTCAAGGCATCAGCTGTCAGTAGTGAGGGGCTCAGAATGGCATTGGCAGTTGGCAGTGCCGTGGTCAGCTCGGCATCAGCAGGTTGATTAGGATTAGGCAAATATGGGTCAAACCCATAGATGTCTTCATCGGTGTCTTTAACTTCATATTCATCATTGCCATGAAAGAAGTCTTGTAACTATCCTCAACATCAATATTCTCCTGTCCTTGATGCCAGAGGGCATCAAGGTGATCAAAAAATGCTGAGTCAGCCCCAGTTTCATTTTCAGCCCCAGGTGCTTCATCGGGGCTGATTCCATCTACTGACATTCCCGATGCCAAGTCAGGTGATTAGGGCCGATGCCAATTGTCGGCATGCCAATTGAAGGACTCTTGCTCTGCTTTGTCCTTTATGTCTTCAAATGTCTCCAGATATTTTAGTTGGAAGTTAAGAGCATTGCAAATCAGCTGATCTGTCTGGTGCTGGACTAAAATGTATGTGCCAACCTCCCATAGCTCATCCCAGCAGAAGTGCATGCTGGTCCAGCATTCAATGCAATGGAAGGGATTTTCCCTGTGGGTTATGTGCATGCATGTCTGGCAAAGCATGCTCCCCAGTGAACAATCAACACATCTCCAAATTGCCTGTTTATTGGATGGACAGTGGTTGCAAACTTGTTTGTCAGCTGACCATGCCTGCTGAGACAGGGATGCTTGCAGCAATTCATCCACTCGTCCAACAAACTCCAAGACATAGTCTTGCTGCCTCTATTATTTGCATATGAGCCTCGGTAAGATTGATGTCGACAGTTCTAACCATGGTCATAATAATTGAGTCGAGCGACTGGTCGAATCGAAATTGGATGAGAAGTCGAGGGGTCAAAAATGAGGTCGAGATATTTGTTGGCAATGGATGTAATGAAATCTTTAATAAGGGCTAGATGAATTTCAAGGTGATGGCTGTAGGTATATGATGGGAATAGAACTTCAAACGTTGTACTGGATTTCAAGAACCAATGCGAATGCAAATCTGGCAAAGGCGATTTTGAAATAGATGATGAGATGGCAGATGGTGCAGATGATGAGACCAAAGATGAAAATATTGGGAGAGGTGAGCAGCAAGTCGAGGTCAAAGTCTGGGATAATGGGGACAAGTGCGATGAGGGTTTCGGAGGCAAGATCGAATTCGAAAGTGACGAAGGTGCGACTATTGGAGTGGACTTGGCTGGAGCTACTGAAGATGAAGATGATGAGACTAGAATAGGCATGTGTGATGAAGCTCAGATGATGCAATAAAGACCAGGAGGCATGAGATAATGATTTCGAAGTGCGACATTTTCTCATTCATGCACAAGCTGTTTTTCGAGGGCAAGTTCCTGTTCAAGGGCCACAATACGAGCTTCGAAGCCATTTGAATCATTTGAGCTGTAAGGTATACTGTCAGATGCTAAATTCAATGTAGTTGAAGTTGCGATATCGGTGATGAACGAGGTCGAGATGGATACTTTGGGTGCTGATTTGGTCGAATTCGAGGCTGTGATAACTGATGCAAAGTTTGATGCAAACTTTTCGAGGATGTGTGAAATGTCTTCAGAATCGATCAATGTGCCAGACTGCAATAGATTCGAGGTCAAAATTGATTTCTGGGGAATGGAGTACAAATTCGAGGATGCTATAGCAAATTTCGTGGCATTGTAGATGTTGTTCAGCATATATGGGTCATCAGGATAATGATCAGGGAACTTCACTTCAAGATGGTCTGCAATTCTAGTCCATAAGTCCATTTGAAAGCCTGGAAGAAAAGCTCAACTCTGTTTGGCTTCTGAAAGTCTACATTTCGAGTGAAGGAAGCTGGTGACCTTGTATAATGACCTGTAATAAGCTGCTAAATTATTTTCGTCGAAAATACCAGTGCGAAGCTGTTTGTAGACAAGTGAATCCATGTCCAAAATGCTATATTTTCATTCGTCTTCTATTTTGGGATAGAACTTGAATATTGTGATGCAAAATTCGTCAAATGATGTGCCAGGTTCGTACTCTGGAAGCGATTCCCAGAGATCGTAAGAGTCGAGGTAAATGTATCTGCAAGCATGTTGCTTCTTCAAGTCATGATCTGTAATACCGCAAGTTATGAACAAAAATTCAAGATCTTCGAAGTAATTTTGCAGTTCTTTAGGTTGTCTCAAATCGAATTTCAGAAATGTCGAATGACCAGGAGCTGGCATAAAGGATGTCAACATGTTCGAGGTAGATTTTTCGAAGGTCACAAGGTCAAAATTCATGCAATGTCATTTTTTGTATGTTTTTGAGGTCAAAGATGGTAGCGATGTCATAAGCACGAAAGGCGAAAAAGTGCGAAATACTGTTATCAAGGTCGAGATACTATATCGAGATCTCCTGGTTGTTCAGGAGGGTTAGAGGCAAAATGAGTTCAATGTGAAGTCGAGATCATTGAGCCCCTTTTAGGTAAAATGAGTGGTGGAAAAGAGTGGAGGTTCAACATTGAAATGATCTAGAAACCCCTCGTGGTGGGCTCCAAAATGATGATACTCAACCTGGAAACCCAAACAAAACCTACTAAATGTCTTTGGATGGTATGACACGAGTCAGAGGAAGGGTGTGAGTTGGTACTAAATATCACCGCTGAGACCAATATGTTGTGTTTAGTGATGCAAAATCATAAGGGATGGTGTGAATAGTCTGTAAGTGCATATAAAGTTGTTCGAATGAGTTCAAAATAGGTTCGAAAATGTGTGAAATAGTTCAAATAAGTTCAAAGATGCACAAAGTGGTTCGAAAAAGTTCAAAGAAGTTCAAGGTATATTGAAGGACAAGTTTAGCGAATGTGAAGTGTTTGTTAAAAGGCGATAGGCGATGTGCAATAAAATGAGGAGTGAATATGATAGTTTTGAAGAAGTTTGCAATATTTCACAGAACTTAGAGATATGACACGAAGATAAGACCCAGATTATGTGAGAATGTGCAGTTCACTTTTGTTGGAATTGTGGTGTGCCTCGAGTAAATATGCCAGTAAGCTGGAAGCTGTGGTGCACAGTGCAACTAGTATGGTGGATTGTTGTGTGTGTGATAGGGACTGTGCAATGAGTGCACAGCAAAGAATGTGAGTTGTGGGTAAAGCATAAAAGGAGCATGCAAAGGTGCATCAAGCATGCAATAACTGTGAAAGGCAGGTAAGAAGTGTGGGGGGGGCATGCAAAGGCAGTTTGAAGCATAACAGGGCACATTTATGGTGCACAACAGCAGACAGCTATGGGGGAACCAAAAGCACAGTAGAAATGTAAAAGGCGCACAAAAGTGCACCTAAACGGTCAAAGGCATGCAAAAGTGCATGAAGGCACACAAAAGCGCGCTGCACAAAGTGTGCGGAACCCATCTAGGAGCTGTGCACAATTGCAAAAAATGCCATAGTATGAGCACAGGGTGAGAGGAAGCTGTATCATCTCCTCCCAACTGAAATACTGACTGTCCTCAGGCAGCATCCCTGTTAGTTATTGAAGTGCAAAACGTGAGCACTGAGAAAGTGGGTGAGTGGTAGAAGTGAATGTTTGGGATATTTGAAGAGGCCAAGTAAAGTGCACAAAAATGTGCAAAGCAAAATGCACAAGTGCAAATAAAGTGCAGAAAAATCATCCAACCATCACTTTCCTCCTCTCAACTGAAATTTTGACTCTGTCCAAATGGTGAAAGTATGAGAGATAAAAGGAAGTGCACACCATTTGACCAATTGTATGAAAAGGTGAAATATCCATAGCGGTGTGCATGGAGCGCTAATTGCATGCCTCATCAGCACTTTCTTCATCCTCTGTGCTATCTCCTTGTGCTTCTTCTTTGTCAACTGCTTCTTCATCTTCTGTGTCCACTACTATGGACTATTCCATCTTTCTCAACTGCGTTGTGGTGATATCGAGTGCTATGTCAGGAAGCACAATGGACTTGTGCACATGGTATGGCAGTAGGTGAAACATGGCTACTGGCCTGTCAAATACTGTCCTATTGAGTTCACAAATGATATATGCACCACCTTGATTGCATGACACTATAACTAGAGGACCGAGATAACATGCACACATTTTGCGGTTAAGGCTCTTCTCGATTGCTGTGTTGCACATAAGGACTAAATTGCTGCACTTAAATCTGATGATAGCAAGTGGGTAACTTGTGCTGTTCCCCATTGTTATTCTTTTTTTTCTAAGTAACTAATACAAGTCTATATACAAAATGAAGAGATAGTACTAAAAAGGAAATAAGAACATGTGTAAAACATGAGGCAAATATATCAAACAATGAGGACTTGTAGATTATGAAACAAATAAAAAATAATAAATGATGAAACGTATAGTGTTCCCATATAGTAAAAGTACTTATCTTGTGCTTCAATATATCAATGAAACACAAAAATGCACTTATTGCATTCTAACTTTCTTGTAGTCTCTCCTTGTGTCCAGTAGTGCTTGATATGCATCGAATTGGCTTGTTCTGAATGTGCAGCATGTATCAAAAGTGTTTCAAGATGGCTATACAGTAGCCAATGTCATTCAAAATACTGCGAAGTTGCTTGAAGTGTCGCAAAATAGTTCAAAAGCGTTCGAAATAGTTCGAAGTCATCCAAAATAGTGTGAAATAGTGCGAAAATGATTTGACATTGATTTCGTGGCATTCGTAGTGATTCGGAGTGTGTGTCGTAATGTCTCGATACAAGTGAAAATGTTCTCCAGACCTTAAAGTGCATATTGAACCTATTAACATATCTGGTGTCATGGGTGAAGGCAATATCGAAATAGATGGTAAATGGCAGATGGTGCAGATGATGAGATTGAAGACAAAAATTGGGAGTGGTGAATGGCAAGTCTAGGTAAAAGTAGGCGATGGTGGGGACAAATGCGATGAGGATTTTGGAGGTCAAATAGAGTTTGAAGCTGATGAAGGTGTGACTATCAAAGTGGACATGGCTGGAATTACCAATGATGTTACTCAACCTGGAAACCTAACAAAAACCTGTTAGAAGGCTTAGGAAGTATAACACAGGCTAGGTGCAAATAGTCTGTGAGAGCATACGAAATAGTTTGAATGAGGTTCAAAATAGGTTCAAAGACATGTGAAAGAGTTCAAAAATAGTTTGAAGTTGTTCAAAGTTGTTCAAAGTGAGTTTGAGGAGGTTTGAAGATGTTGGAGTAATGTCGAGATATGTCAAGAAGCAAATATTACAAATAGGAAGTGTTTGTCTAAAGGTGATAGGCGATGTGCGATAAAATGAGGAGCAAATATGATAGTTTGAGGAAGTTCACAATATTTTGCAAAACGTAGAGATACAACGTGAGCTAAGACTCAAGAGAACTGCTCTTAAATCTGATGATAGTGGAGAGGGTAACTTATTTTCTGTTCCCCCATTGCTTGTCTATCATTCTAAGTAACTAATACAAGTCTATATACAATTTGAAGAAATATTACTAAAAAGGAAACAAGAACATGTGGAAAACATGAGGCAATATGCACAGCAAATAAAGGTATTGTAAAACATAAAACAAATGAGAAATTATGATAATTGAAATGTTCAGTGTTGCCATATAGTAAGAGTACTCCTCTTGTTGTTTTAATAGATTGATGAAACCCCAAAACTGCACTTATCACATTCTAAATCTCTTGTAGTCTCTCTTTGTGTCTGGTAGTGCTTGATATGCAATGAAATGGCTTACTCTGAATGTGCAGCATGTATCGAAAAAAATTTCAAAACAACTATGTGGCAGCTGATGTCATTCAAAGTGGTGTGAAGTCATTCGAAAGCATTTGAAATGTCATGAAACCATTCAAAATTGTGCAAAGTTGCTCGAAAAGTGTTCAAAGTCGATTTCGTAGTGTTCATAGTGGTTCAGAGCATCTGTCATAATGTGTTGATACAATTGGGAATCTTCTCCAGACCTTAGAGCATGCAGTAGACCTATCATCCTGCCCCTTACTAAAATCCTGACTGTCCCAGTCAGCTGATTGAAGTCACATGTGAAATGCATGATCATGTTGAAAACTTAGCAAAGTTCAAAATATTTCTCATTCTTCTTTATTTTATACATCCACCAATACTAGCTTTCTAATGTCTCTTCTGGCTGAACTCAACTCTGACATTCTTGAGTACATGAAATCAATGCCCAAGCACAGCGTAGTGGAAGATATCAACTTCAAAGTCTGGGGGTAGGGTTTCTGTGAGAAAATGGTACATTTTGTCTTCGTTTTGTTCTATGTTTTCTAAATTCACATTTTGTAGGTGGTGATGAACTTACTGATGATTTAGGCGAGGAGCATGATGCGACTGTACAAGTGGTTGTTAACAAAGTATTCGAGCTATTAAACCAATGGCTCATTGGGAATGTATTTTGTGGGGTGGGAAACTGTTATTTGTAGACTTAGCTGAGGAGGTAGAGTGCGAAAGGAGGGAGGAGGAAGCAAAATTCATTCAAGAGGAGGAGGAGCAAGTGAAGAGGCAAACATTGAAGATCAAAGGAGGGCATTGGTGGATGCCCAAAATGCTGCCCTCACTGAATTTTGTGTGAGGACTATTTTGAAGGAGGACTTGAAGAGGCAAAATGTGGAGTTCGAGGCTGAATCAAAGGCAATTGAGAAGGCAGAGGGAGGCAAGGACAATAAAAACAATGACAAAGATGAGCTGCCTGTGGTGAGGGTGGCAAAGTGAAAGGTGGTCAAGGTTGGGAGCGAAGAGGATGAGGAAGAGGAGGTAGAGGGGGTAGAGGCAGCAAAGTGGGCACGAGTCAAAATGGGAGGGCTGTTCAATTTCAAGGGCCTGGTAAGTGTTTTACTTATTTTAGAAGGATGTTTGAGAAACTAATACATTCGTAGTGCAATTGATGTGCTGGTTTTAGGTCCCAGCCATGCTGCATCATTGAGGAGGGCACCCCAAAATGTATGAAGTGCACCCAGGAGGTGCAAGGTTGCTATTGGGGTGGGGTGTCGAGGTGTGGGCTTTGCAAAGGTGAGGCAAAGAAATTCAGTGGTGCAAAGCAGAATTTGTGCCTGAGATCAGGTACAAAGTCTGTTCAAAACTGTTTTGAAATGCTTGCTAACTTGTTTTCGATTTTTGTAGTACATTGAATTCATGTCATGGGCCTGGTCAAAGATGTCAAACTGGTAGCAGGACCTTCAAAGCCATCAAAGGAGAGAAAAAGGTCATTGAAAGGAAAGGTGAAGGTGAAGGAGTTGCAGGGGTCAAGGATGTCAAGAAAGAATGGGTGGTGCACCGTGAGATGATTGCTGTGAAATTGGTGCAGAAAAAGGTAGAGTGGAGATGTTGGGGAGGGAGATTGAGGTGTTAGAGGAGATGTTGGAGGAGTAGCCTAAAATACTTTAATTTTTTTGTTTGTTGTATTTCTTTTGATTTGAAAATGAAGTCTCGTGGGCTTCAAAAGGTACTGATAATAAGAGTGAAAAAAAAATAGGAAGATAAGGGAAAGGTATAATTATTTATTTTCGAAGTTTTGAAAGTCTTCAAAAGTATCTTTGTCGAGGTTCAAAGGTGTTCAAAGCTTTTCAATACATTCGAAGTCGAAATCAAAAAGATTCAGCGAAAGGGAAATGGTTGTAGGGTATTTTTTGAGGATTAATAAGGTTGAGATGAGCAAAGGTCTGCATGGGTGAATAAAAGCGAAAGCTGTCAAAGCTTTTTTGAAGAATGTTGAGCATAGTGAAACATTTTCGATAAATAGAATGATGTCGAAATGCAAAAACAAAAACAAAATAGGCAAATTTAATCAATGTTGATGATACTAACCATAATCATAATAATCGAGTCGAGCGACTGGTCGAATTGAAATTGAATAAAAGATTGAGGGGTCAAAAATGAGGTCAAGAAAATATTCGTTGGTAATTGATGTGATAGAGATTTTGGTGATTAGGGGAAGGCAAATTTTGAGGCAATGACTGTAGATATACAATGGATATGGAACTTCGAGCATTATACTAGACTTCGAAGGTGAATGTGAACACAAATCTGGTGTCAAGGGTGAAGGTGATATCAAAATAGAGGTAAGATGGAAGATGGTGCAGTGGACAAGATCGAAGAAGAAACTACTGGGAGTGGCAATTGGCAAGTCAAGGTCAAAACAGGCAATGGTGGAGACGAATGCGACGAGAATATCAGAGGTGAGTTTGAGTTCGAAGGTGGCAAAGGTGTGACTATCGAAGTGGACTTAACTGGAATTACCAAAGGTGAAGATGATGAGACTGGGGTGTGTGTGTGTGATGAAGCTGGGACAATGCAATAGGGACCAGGAGGCGCGACATGACAATTTCAAAGTGCAACATTTTCTCATTTGAATGCAAGCTCTTTTTTAAGGGCTAGTTCTTGTTTGAGTGCTGTGATATGAGCTTCTACATTATTTGAATTGTTTGAGCTGTGAGGTATACCATCAGATACTGGATTTGATGTAGTCGAAGGTGCAGTGTCGGTAAGGAATGAGGTCAAAGTGGGAATTTTGAGTACTGATCTGGTCAAATTTGAAGCTGTGATAACCGATGCAAGGTTGTATGCAAAATGTTCCAGAATGTTCAAAATGTCTTCTAAGTCAATCAATGTGCTAGACTGTGAGGAATTTGAAGTCGAAATTGATGGCTGGGGAATGGAGTACAAGTTCGAGGATGCTATAACAAATTTTGCAGCATCATGTATGTTGTTCAGCATGTATGGGTTATCAGAATAATGATCAGGGAACTTCACTTTGAGATAATCTGCAATTCAAGTCCATAAGTCCATTTGAAAGCCTCGGATAAATGCTCAACCTTGTTTGGCCTCTGAAAGTCTACATTTTGAGCAAAGGAAGCTCATGATCTTGTAGAATGACCTGTAATAAGCTCCTAAATCGATTGCATTAAAATACCAGTGTGAAGCTATTCACTGATGAGTGTATCCATGTCCAAAATGCTGATCTTCATTTGTCTTCTATTTTGGGATAGAACTTGAATACTGCGATGTGAAAGTCGTCAAATGAAGTGCCAGGCTGGGACTCTGGAAGCGATTTACAGAGGTCATAAGAATCGATGTTGATGTATCTGCAAGCATGTCTTTTCTTCAGGTCATGATCTGTAGTACCACAAGTAGTGAACAAAGATTTGAGCTCTTCAAAGTATTTTTGGAGTTCTCTAGGTCATCTTGAATTGAATTTTGGAGATGTAGAATGACCGGGAGCTAACATAGACATTGTCGACATGTTCGAAGTAAATTTTAGAGGTCGCAAGTTCAAAATTTGTGCAGTGTCATGTTTTGTATGTTTTCAAGGTCAAAGATGGTAGCTAAGTCATAAGCATGAAAGGCGAAAGACTGCAAAATAATATTATTGATGGTCAAGATACTATATCGAAATCTCCTAGTTGTTCAGGAGGGTTGGAGGCAAAATGAGTTCAATGCAAAGTCAAAATTATTGAGCCCGCTTTAGGTAAAATGAGTGGTAGAAAAGAGTGGAGGTTCAATGATGAAATGATCTAGAAACCCCTCATGGTGGGCTCCAAAATGATGTTACTTGGCCTGGAAACCTAACAAAAACCTGTTAAAAGGCTTAGGAAGTATAATGCAGGCTAGAGGAAGGGTGTGAGTTAATACTGAATATCACTGCTGATTTCCAAACATTGTTTTTAGTGATGTGAAATGATAAGGAATGGTGCGAATAGTCTGTGAGAGCATACAAAATATTTTGAATGAGGTTTGAAATAGGTTCGAAGATGTAAAAGAGTTCAAAAATAGTTCAAAGTTGTTCAAAGTTGTTCAAAGTGAGTTTGAGGAGGTTCGAAGATGTTGGAGTAAGAGGTACTTGGACCATCTGGCTTGGTGGTGGGTGAGGAGCTTGGTGGTGCTGAAGTACTCCAGGTTTTTGTGATCAGTGACCACATTGATCAGGTTTCCAGAGCCCTCCAGATAATGTCACCAATGTTTGAATACCTTGAAGATGGCCAGAAGTTCTTTGTCATGGGTGTTATAGTTTAGCTCAGTGGAATTGAAGGAGCAGGAGTGGAAGGCAATAGGGTAAATGTCACCATCAGGAGTGTGGGCCGAAAGGATTGTTGCCAGGGCATAGTCAGAGGCATCTGTTTCAAGGACTAGGCAGGAATCTGGTACCCACTGAGAGACAACTGAAGCATGGGTGAATTCTTCCTTAAGCCTGTCAAAGGCTTTTTGGCACTTCATGTTGAAGTCCCAGTAAAAGTCCTTCTGCATCAAGCAGGTAAGAGGAACGACATTGTCAGAGTATCCATGAATGAACCTGCAGTAAAAGTTGCAGAATTTGAGGAAAGACTGGTTATCCTTGACTTTCCAGGGTACTGGCCAGTCCAGGATGGTCTTTACTTCGTCTCTGGACATCCAGAGTCCATCCAGTGACAAGATGAATCCAAGATATTCAACTGTAGTTTTGTGGAACTTACATTTCTGTGGAGAGGCATAAAGACCATGTTTCTGGAGTCTCTGGAGGACTTCTTTAATGTGAGTCTTGTGTTTTGACATGTCATCAGAAAAAATGAGAATATCATCAAGATAAATGATGCAGACATCGAGCATGTCACTGAAGATGTCATTCATGAGGCACTGGAAGGCCACAGATACATTGGTTAGGCCAAAGGGAACCACCAGCTACTTGAAGGACCCATAGCAGGTCTGGAATGTTGTCTTCCATTCATCACCATTGGTGATGCATACCAAGTGGTAAGCATGTCTGAGGTTGATCTTAGTGAAGATGCAGGATTTGCAGGGTGCATCAAGGAGGTCAGAAATTAGTGGGAGCAGGTAGCAGTCCTTCTTTGAGATGCAGTTGAGGCCCCAGTAGTTGACACAAAGCCAGAGTGTACTATCCTTCTTCTTGACAAAGAGTATAGGAGCACCATGAGGTGATTTGGAGGGCTGGATGGAGCTGGAATGAATATTCTCTTCAATGAACACTCACAGGGCTTTGAGCTCAGATGGGGAGAGTGGGTACATACAGCCCAGAGGTGGGGACACATTATCTTCCATCTCTATCTTTAGGTTGTAAGGGCGGTGTGGAGGAAGGGTGTCCACCTTCTGTTTATTGAAGACATTGGTGAACTCATGATATTCTTCAGGGATATTCGAAAGGTCCACCAGATTTCCAGTGACAGCCGAGGATTTGGCTGTGAGGCCTTCTGGGAAAAAGATTATGTAAAAGGCAATAGCCCCAGGAAGTTTGCTAGTATGCATGTATGCAGCAGCATTGATGAATGAGATTGCAGGAGGTGTGCAGGTATCCACTGGAAGGTTCAGAGGTGACTCAGAAGTTGGAGGGTCAGAAGACATCAGGGGTGCCAGACCTCTATGATCTGCAGAATGGAAAGTTATTTGGCCAGAAGACCAGTCAATCAATGGATTGTATTGCTTCAGCCAGTTGTGACCAAGGACTGCAGAACAAAAAGAGTTGAATGGGGTTACATAAAATGTCAGATTGAATACTTTACCAGATGGAAAAGTGACCAGGAGCTTTGCGACTTGCATGATGACAGAGTTGCAAGTTTGTTAGGGTGACACCCACTGTTCTACTAGCTGGACCATGTGGGCTCTCCTACAAGAAGGCAGTGGGGCGCATGTGCATGATGGGGTGTTTGATGGATTTGATGCGACAGGTTAAAAATAGATTAGTTGGCTGAAATGGGCATTTCACACCACTAATGTGGATGGAATATCTAAGAGAACTCAACTGAGGTCCTCTGGTATTTATTTTAAGGTTATATACTATGTTACATATATTGTACTATGTTGCTACCAACACATGTGTACATGCACATACATATTGATGTGTGTAAATAGAAAATTTTCATGCTGACAAATAAAGCATTTATAGGCATTTGGTAGCATATTTTGATGAAATCAAATAAAATAAAATAAAATAAAATAAAAATAAAATATTATTATGTAATAGGCATGTTAGGAGACTGTTTCCTAACATTACCCCCCTTTTATGCCTCGCCTTCCAGGTGAGAAAATATTATATCTGTCCCCTCTGTGAAATTCTGGTAAGGCTGGAAATTCATCCCCTCATACACCATTCTAGCAATGTGATGCAGAGCATTTGGATTATGTTTAAAGAATTGGGTGATTGCATTACATGCTCACTTACAATTCTCTTCAGGTTCCCATGAGTTATTTTTGTTGGTGTAGTTCTTCCACTTGATTAAGGACTCCAATTTATTTTATTGAAGACATGAGTCCAAAACCTCTTTCACAATATATTCTGGAGCACCTTCTACCATTATTGGAGGTTGTGGAGTAGTTCGTTGACCAGGAATAGTGGGTGGGCAGTAAGGGTGTAAACAGGAAATGTTAATTTTAGGACCAATCTTGAATGATTGAGGTAATTTTAACACTACCGCATTGGGTGAAATTATTTTAGAAATCAGATATTGGCCAACTTGGTTCTCCGTAAGCTTTCTTGAAGGTCATGGAATATTTATATCCTTGGTACTTAGCCATACCAAGTCACCAACTTTGTACTCTGAAGCAACAGCTCAAGTATGATCTGCATGTTGCATCATATCATCACATGCTTTCATCAATGCCACCTCTGCTTTCTCCTGCATCTTTCACATTTTTGATACAAAGTCCTCCACTGATTGTACCTTGACTTCCCTTCGAGGTTCTACTTCCATTCTGGAATGATACCCATAATTAGCAAAGAAGGGTGACATGTGAGTAGCCGAATGGAATTTATTATTGTGAGAAAATTCAGCAATTGCCAACCATTCAGGTCAGTTGGTATGTCAGTCATTGACAAACATGGATAGGTACTGCTCCAACTCCTGATTCATTCTCTCTGTCTGCCCATCAGTTTGTGGGTGATATGCCATAGATAACTTGGTTTGAATCCCCAATATGTTATTTAACTCTCGCATAAATGCAGAAGCAAATTGTAATCCACGATCAGAGATAACTGTATCAGGTAATCCATGTAACCACCATACCTGATTTAGATAGAGGAATGTTAAGCCCAACAATGAGGTTTCTGCAGTAGTAGGAATGATATGGACTTTCTTTCTGAAGCAGTTGCATACTACAAATATTGCATTGTATCCTTGAGCTTCAGATAATCCAGTGATAAAGTCCACAGATACATATATCTTGCCACGGCACTTTAGGTATAGGGTTCAGCATTAATTTCCCTGCAGGGTTTCTTCTCCCTCATGCACATATCACACCCATCCACATACCCCAACACATACTTTGAAATTCCGGGCCACCAATAATTTCTCATCACCAGCTCCAACATCTTCCACCTTCCTGGATGTCCAGCTGTTGGTGTATTATGATGTAACCATACAATCTCCCTTGGTAAATTTTGATCCTTGGGTACATAGACCTTTCCTCTGAACAACACTAACCCTTGTTCTTTATAATATTACCTTTCTTCTCTCCCCTCAAAGCTTACACAGCTTCCACTACTTCATTATCCATCTCTGAACATTGTCTGATTTTAGACAACATTTCCATCTCTGAGCTATCCACCAATAAATGCCCTTGACACATAGCACAAATACAAAAGAATTCAGGTTTGAGTAGGGTAATATTTTTATTGTCCTCCTCCACCCCCCTTTTATGATCTGTACATCTGGATAATGCATCTTCTTTCCTTATCAAGGTTCCTGGTTTGTGGACTAAGTAAAAATTAAAATGTGATAGGAATAATGCCCAATGTGCTTGTCGATGGTTAAGCTTTTTAGTGGACATGAAATACTGCAGATTTTGATGGTCTGTCCAGATTTCAATCTGATGCGTACATCCCTCCAAATAATGTCTCCATGCTTCCCATGCTCATATTATCCCCAACATCTCTTTGTCATGCACATTATAATTTCTCTCCACATCATTCAACCCTCGAGACAAATATGCACAAGGATGCCATTTGTCATCTTCACATAACATTGATAATACTGCTCCAGTAGCAAAATCAGATGCATCTGATTCTACTCATAAGGGATGCATGAAATCTACTGGGGATAATATTGGCTCTTCCACAAACTTCCTCTTCAACTCCTCAAATGCTGTCTGCTGCTGTTCTCCCCATATCCACACTACTCCCTTTTGCATAAGGTTGTGTAATGGTGTGGCAATTTTGGAAAAATTATGAACAAAGCAACGATAAAAATTTGCAATTCCCAAGAAAGCCTGAACTTCCTTGATATGGGTAGGCATGGGCCAATCAACAATTGCCTATACTTTGATAGGATCCATCTTGATTCCATCAGGACCAATCTTTAATTCCAAGAACTCAATCTTGCTTGCCCCAAACACACACTTCTCCCATTTCCCAAATAAATCATTCTCTGCCAATCTCTTCTACACCTCCTGCACTATTGCCTCATGATTTTCTTCATTCTCCATGAATATCAAAATGTCATCAATGAATATTATTACCACACCTTTGTCTATCACATCCTTGAAAATGTCATTCATCATATTTTGGAAAGTTGGGGGACTATTGGTTATCCCAAAAAACATGACTAGTGGCTTGAAGGATCCTCAACGCATGGCAAATGCAGCCATCCACTCATCTCCTTTCTTTATTTGTACATTGTTGTACCCCCAGCATAAATCCAATTTTGTAAAGACCTTGGCCTTTTCCACCTTGTCAATTATCTCTGAGATCAATGGCAAAGGGTATGCATTCTTCACTGTCCACTCATTCAAATACCTATAATCTGTACACATCCTCTTCCTCTGATCCTTCTTTGGTACAAAGAATACTGGTGATGTCTGCAGTGATTTCGAAGGTCATATGTATCCCTTGCATAATTGTTCATTAAGGAATGCATCCACTTCTTCTTGTTCCTTCAGAGATAACAGGTAGACTTTTGAACTCTTCAGCATAAATCCTGGCTTCATCTCAATAGCATGATCACATGGCTTTCACACTGGCATCCACGCCGATTCCTTCTTCTGAAAAACTGACAAATATATATGGTAGGCTTTCAGCACCCACTCCTCCACTGGCTTCTCCACTTTCACAGCATTTTCATCCCATGACTGTCCTCCACAAATTTTTCTAAAGGTCTGCTTTTGTTCTTCCCTACTTGTCATAATTGGAACTTCCCCATTTGGCATATCCTTATCTTCTACTTCCTCCATCATAACAGAATACTTCCTCGGATGTTCTCTCTCTTTCTGTTCCTTCTTCTTCTTTTTTACTTTCCTTCCATACACTTTACATTTTTTAGGACAATGAGTCATGTGTACCTTCCCAGTTTTCCAATCAATTTCTGGGTTATGCTTTCATAACCATGGACATCCAATTATCAGATTGGTTTTCCCAACATTGCACACCTCAAATACAGCTTGTTCCTGATGATCATGATACTTCAGTATCATTGTCACCTCCTCCTTAATAGGTCCTCCACAATTGATCATACTGTCAATATTGTACACCATTATAGGTTGCAGCAGTTTACACATGTGAATACCATTTCTGGTAATTAGGGATCAATTAATAAATAATCCAGTAGTACCACTGTCAAGCAATGCCTCCACATTAATTGCTGCATGCATGTCCACTGTCTTCAATCCTACTGTCAAGCTGATTTTGGGTTCTATCCATGCTGAGCGAATAAAGAATTTAGGGGTCTTGGTAAATCACGCTGGGCATTTTTCTTTGTCGCATAAATGATGATGGTTGTACTCTTCAATTTCTGTTTTGGGTTCACTCTGGGTTTCCTCAGATACTGATACATTATATTGATTCTGGGTCACCAATGGGGAAACCTTCACTGGGACTCTTCCACAAAATTCTTCTGCTTATCTTCCTCCAATTTTACTTTCTCAATTGTCACTTCTCTAATCTTCCTTTTCTGCCTACAATTTCGAGCCATATGCCCTAATTGCCCACAATTAAAACATTTAACTGGAGCTCGTCTCCCTGTTCGATCAACATCCATTGCATCCATCGATGCTGCTGACTTCTTCATGATAGGTGTCACTGCCATGGCCAGTGGCTGTGCCCTCGGAGCTTGTACCTGAGGTGTCCTTCCTTTCTCGGACTTTCCTCCTGATGACTTTCCAAATCTGGCATTCCCATACATTAATTTCGACTCCACCTGTTCCTGTCGATATTGCTGATCAAGATGCATTGCCCAATTATACCATTCATCCAACCTCTCCAGCATAGAAGGTAGTCGATAGATAGACTTGAATAAAGAGGGATTTAATCCTGCCTTCAAAAATTCTATGAATGCAGCTTCTCCCATATCCGTCTGTGACGCTTCTGCCTTAAACTGCAAAATAAATTTGTCTGCAGTCAGAGAACCTTGGTGCATGGTTTTTAATTTTGCATTCACCATCGCCTTTGGATTAGGGTCTCCAAACTGTGCTTCCAATCTCTCCAAAAATTCCCTGAAGGTTGCAAACAGTTTATATCCTGCAGCAATTTGATTAATAGCTTTGTTTCTCTAGAACTGTGCTTTCCCTCTCTGGATGTATGAGAGAGCAAACATAATCCTAGACTCAGTCATATAAAATTTGGGCTTTCTCCCATGAATATACAATACTATAGAGCTGATGAAGGATTTTGTGTTCTCCATGGTACCGTCAAAAATTTGTGGGGGTGCATATTTAGGTAAACATATTTTTCCACTCTCAGATCTCTTCTCTGCATGCTCACCCTCCTGAGAACATCCACTCTACCATCTCCTCCATCTCATCATCTTTATCCTCCACTGTCTCTGCTTTTATTTCTGCTTGTTTGGGCTGTGATGTGTTAGGGCGACACCCACTAATCTGCTAGCTGGACCATGCGGGTTCTCCTACAAGAAGGTGGCGGGGGGCGTGCGCATGATGGAGGGTTTGATGGCTTTGATGCGAGAGGTTAAAAATAGATTAGTTGGCTGAATTAGGCCTTTCGCACCACTATTGTGGATGGAATACCTAAGAGAACTCAACTGAGGTCTCCTAGTATTTATTTTAGGGTTATATACTATGTTACACATATTGTAGTATGTTATTACAGATGCGCGCACACATGCGCATACATATTGATCCATGTAAATAAAGAATTCCCACGCTGACAAATAATGTGTATATAGGCATTTTGTAGTGTATTTTGGTGAAATAAAATAAAATATTATTATGTAATAGGCATGTTAGGAGACTGTTTCCTAACAAAGTTCCATCGAACAGTCAGAGTCTGATCAGCAAAATAGTTTCTGTGCTGAAATGATTTTCCAGCATGAAAGTGGAGTCTAGAAAACAGTGGGATGAGCCAGAGTCGATAAGGGTTCAGGTGGGTATGGAGTTGTTGGAATTGGAGAGGAGGATGGTCAGGGAATCAAGGTTGGAAAGAGTGGATGCATTGAGGTGAACATAGGCAGCCAGCTAGGAAAGGTCAGAATCCTTCGTTGTGTCACTGAACCATTAGCAAGGTTGTCAATGAAGCTCGAGTGTTGGGCAGTGGAGAAATTGATGCAGTTTCAGGGGTTGAAATTAATTTGGCAGATTTCACAGACATACGAATGCAACCCTCAGCCCCATTGGCATATTTCTGAGGGTTGCAGACTATTTTTGAGTCTGCGGAATCTGGCATGGATTCAGAGACTGCAGCTGCATGGGCTTTCATGGCTTTGGACTTGCCGCAGTTGCCAGCTAGGTGGCCTTCTTCACCACAATAGAGGCAAAGACTTTCCTTCATCCAGCACTCCCATTCTTCTCTGGTTAGTTTGCCGTTCTTCCCCAACTTGTCAGAGATGGAGTCCTTCAACTTGTCACTATTGGATTCGGAGGAGGTGCTGGTCGAGGGTTGATTACTGCAATTAAAGTTAAACAGATTCTGGGGTTTGCACTGATTATTAGAGTTAGAGCTGGAATTGGAATTGGAGTTTGGGGAACCCTTGGAGTCCTTTTTCCTGAAGTTTGCAGGAATTCCAGATGGCTTGGTGTCAAGGCAATTCTCTTCTTCCTGCATCCAGTAAACAATGTCAGCATCTTGGGCCTTGAGTCATATGGCTGCCAGAGTGTCAGGCTTTCTGCCCTGAAAAACCTCTAAGCAAAGATGAAGCAGAAGTTTGCAGAAGTACCAGTTGTGATGAGCATATTCATTCCAATCGACCCAGGAGGCTAGTTCCCAAAAGTCTACATTATACTTGACTATATGTCCTCCTTTCTTCATAGTGAGCTCAGAAAGAGCCTTCTTGGTGATAGGTCCACTGCATGCTCTAAGGTCTGGAGAAGCTTTCCAATCATATTGACATACTACAACAGATGCTCTAAACCACTATGAATGCCATGAAATCAACTTCAAATCCTTTTTGAACTATTCTGCAGTATTTCAGACGATTTTTAATGACTTCAAACCATTTTGAACCATTTCATGACATTTTGAATGCTTTCGAAGAACTTTGTACTACTTAGAATGATGTCAGCTACCATATACCTATCCTAAAGCCCTTTTGATACACGCTGCACATTCAGAATAAGCCTTTTAGTTGCATATCAAGCGCCATTGGACACGACAAGAGACGACAAGAGACTTAGGATGCAATAATAGCATTTAGATGTTTCAATGATATATTGAAGCAAAAGATAAGTACTTTTACTATATGGAAACACTGTACATTTCAATTATTTATCATTTCTCATTTGTTTTATGATCTACAAAGTCCTCATTGTTGTATATATTGCCTCATGTACTACACATGTTATTATTTTTTTTTAGTACTATCTCTTCAATTTGTATATAAACTTGTATTAGTTACTTAGAACAACAGCAAAGTAAAGGGGGAACAGAGAATAAGTTACCCTCTTTACTATCATCAGATTTAAGAGCAGTTCTCTTGAGTCTTAGCTCACGATGTATCTCTAAGTTCTGCAAAATATTGTGAACTTCCTCAAACAATTGTATTAACTCCTCATTTTATTATACATCGCCTTTCACCTTTCAACAAACACTTTCTATTTGCTATATTCACTTCTTGACATATCTCGACATTACTCCAATATCTTCAAACCTCCTCGAACTCACTCCAAACAACTTCGAACCACTTCGAACTATTTTCAAACTCTTTTGCATGTCCCTGAGCCTATTTCGAACCTCATTTGAACTATTTCATATGCTCTCACAGACTATTCACACCATTCCTTAACATTTCACATCACTAAAAACAATGTTTGAAAATTAGCAGTGATATTTAGTACCAACTCACACCCTTCCTCTAGCCTGCATTATACTTCTTAAGCCTTCTAACAGGTTTTTGTTAGGTTTCCAGGTTGAGTGACATCATTTTGGAGACCACCGCAAAGGATTTCTAGATCATTTCATCATTGAACTTCCACTCTTTTCTACCACTCATTTTACCTAAAGGGGGCTCAAGGATTTCGACTTCAAATTGAACTTGTTTTGCCTCCAACCCTCCTGAACAACCAGGAGATCTCAATATAGTATCTTGCCTTTCGATAATATTATTTCGCACTCTTTTGTCTTTTGTGCTTATAACATCGTTACCATCTTTGACCTTGAAAACATACAAAACATGACACTGCATGAATCTCAACCTTGCGACCTTTGAACTTCACCTCAAACATGTCGACATCCTTTATGCCAGCTCCCGGTCATTCAACATCTCCAAAATTCGATTCGAGATGACCTAAAGAATTGCAAAAATACTTCAAAGAGCTAGAATTTTTGTTTTTGACTTGCAATATTACAGATCACGACTTGAAGAAGAGACATACTTGCAGATACATTGACATCGATTCTTATGACCTCTGGAAATTGCTTCCAGAGTACAAACCCAGCACATCATTTGATGAATTTCACATCGCAATATTCAAATTCTATCCTGGAATAGAGGATGAATGCAAATACAGCATTTCAGACATGGATACACTCATTGGCAAACAGCTTTGCACTGATAATTTTGACAAAAAATGATTTAGAAGTTTATTACAGGTCATTCTACAATATTACAAGCTTTCTTTGCTCGACAAGTATACTTTTAGAAGCTGAACAGAGTCGAGCTTTTCTTCAAGGCTTTCAAATGGACTTATGGACTCGAATTGCAGATTGTCTTGAAGTAAAGCTCCCTGATCACTTTCCCAATAACCCATATATGCTGAACAACATCCACGATGCCATGAAATTTGCTATAGCATCCTCGAACTCATATTCTATTTCCCAGCAATTGATTTCGACCTCGAATTCATCACAGTCTAACACATCGATCGATTTTGAAGACATTTCACACATTCTCAAAAATTTTGCATCAAACCTCACATCAGTCATTGCAGCTTCGAATTTGACCAGATCAGTACCTGAAATTTCTGCTCTGACCTCATTCCTCACTGATGTAGCACCTCCAACTATGTTGAACCAAGCATCTAACGGTATACTCACAGCTTGAACAATTCAGATAACTTAGAAGCTCATATTGTGGCACTCAAACAGGAACTAGCTCTCAAAAAACAGCTTGCACTCAAACAAGAAAATGTCACACTTCAAAATCGTCATGTTGCACCTCCTGGTCTTTCTTGCATAATTCCAACCTTCTCACACACATCCATGCCAGTCTCATCGTCTTCGCCTTCAGTACTTCTAGCCAAGTCCACTCTGATAGTCACACCTTTGTCATCTTTGAACTCAATCTTACCTCCAAAATCCTCGTCGCATTCGCCCCACCATTGCCTATTTCGACCTCAACTTGCTGTTTGCCACTCCCAATATTCTCGTCTTCGATCTCATCATCTGCACCCTCTTCCAATTCAACATCTATTTTGATATTGCCTTCGCCCTATATTTCATTGCCAGATTCATATTTGCATCCACCCTCGAAGTCCAATATAGCATTTGAAGTTCCATTCCCATCCTACATCTACAGTAATCATTTAGAAATTTGCCTTCCCCTCATTGCCAAAATTTTTATTACATTCATCGCTTACAAGTATTTCTCTGACCTCATTTTTGACCCCTCAATCTTTCATTTGAATTCAATTTGAATGGTCCTTTGACTCTATTATTACAATCATAATTAGTATCATCGATATCGATCAAATTCATCTATTTCATTTTCCTTTTTTGCATTTCGACCTCATTCTATGTATCAAAAACATATTACTATGCTAGACATTCCTCGAAACAGCTTCGACAGCTTTCACTTCTATGCACCCATGCATGCCTTCTCTCACTTCGATCTCAACCTCGATAACACCCTCAAAAATACCCTACAACCATTTTTACTTTGCTGAATCTCCTCGATATTGACTTTGAACCCCTTAAAAATCTTTTAACACCTTCCAACCCTGGCAATAATACTTTTGAAGACTTTTGGGACTTTAAAAATGAATCACTATATTGTTTCCTTATTTTTCCAATTCTTTTCACTTTGCTTATTGCTACTATTTAAGACTCCAATTTCAAATTAAAAAGATATACAACAAAAGAAAAACTTTTTCTACTCCTTCAGCATTGCTTCTAACAATTCTACTTCCCTCCCCAATACCTCCATCTCAACCTTTTTCTGTGCCAGTTTTCCAGCAATAATCCCATGCCACACTGCCCATTCTTCCTCGACATCCTTGATTCCCTACAACTTCCTCACCTTCCCCTTCACCTTTGCCTTTGACAACTTTTTCTTTTCTTTTGATGCCTTCAAAGGCCCCATGACCAGTTTGATGCCCTGTATGGGGCCCACGAGATGAATTCACTGCACTATACAAGTCAAAAACAAGTTAGTGAGATGTTCAAAACAATTTTGAATATTTTTCATGCCTTGTCTGGGGTGCAAATCTCGTTTTGCACCTGTGAATTTCTTTGCTTCGCCTTTGCGAGGCCCCCATCTCGTTACTCCATTCCAGTAGCACACCTGTGCCTCCTGGGTGCACTTCGTACATTTTTCAGTGCCCTCCCTAACAATGCACTGCAGCTGGGACTTGAACCCAGCACATCTATCACACTACAAAAGAGGTAATGGCTCAAAAGTCCTTCAAAAATAGAAAAACACTCAACGGACCTTGAAAATTGAGCAGTGTGCTCACTTCGCTGCCCCTCCACCCTCGACCTTTTCCTCCCCATCCTCCTCTTTGACATCTATCATTTTTCGCTTTGCCACCCACACCATGGGCAGCTCCTCCTCATCATCGTCATCGTCCCCTCTCTCTGCCCTCTTGATAGTGCTCATCTCTACCTTGAGCTCCACATTTCTCTGCCGCAACTCCTACTTTGACACAGTCTTCACACGAAATGCAGCGAGAGCCACATTTCGAGCATCTGCCACTGCTTGCCTCCACCCATCGACATTTGCCCTCCTCACCTGTTCCTCCTCTCAAACCCTGCCCCATGAAAGCCACTCATGTCGAGCCATCAGTTTGAAAAGCTCAAAGACTTCTTCCATGACCTTTTGGATGGTCGGGTCACACTCCTCACCTAAATCGTCTGCGAGATCGCCATATTCCACCTATGAAACATGAATATAGAACACATACAGCAAAATGAAGATGAAGCACACCATTTTTTCACAAAAAGCCTTGCCCCACAATTCTAAATCTGATTCTTCAGTGATGCCATGCTCAGGCATTGATTTCACATATTTGAGAACTTTGGTGTTGAGTTCAACCAAAAGAGACATGATAAAAGCTAGTATGGACAATGTAGGAGGTGATGGAAGAAGAACAAGAAATATTTCGAACCTTGCTAAGTTTTCAACACGATCACACATTCTGCACGTGAATTCAATCGGCTGACTGGGAAAGTCAGGATTTCAGTAAGGGGGAGGATGATAGGTCCACTGCATGCTCTAAGGTCTGGAGAAGCTTTTTAATCGTATCGACACACTACAACAGATGCTCCGAACCACTATGAACACCACAAAATTGACTTTGAATCCTTTTCGAACTATTCTGCACTATTTTGGATGATTTCGAATGACTTTGAACCATTTTGAATGAATTTGAACCATTTTGAATAACTTTGAACCATTTTGAATCATTTTGCAACATTTTGAATGCTTTCGAAGAACTTCATACTACTTCAAACAATGTCGGTGATAGTTCTTAACCAGAAACCCAAACAAAACCTACTAAATGGCTTCGAATGGTATAACACGAGTCAGAGGAAGGGTGTGAGTTGGTACTAAATATCACTGCTGAGACCAAACATTGTTGTTAGTAAGGCGAATTGATGAGGGATGGTGCAAATAGTCTGTATAAGCATACAAAAAAGTTCGAAATAGTCCAAAATCGGTTTGAGAATGTGCAAAGTAGTTCGAAGTAGGCTCAAAGAAGTTCAAAGAGGTTCAAAGAAGTGAGGAGAGGTTCAAAGAATATCGAGGAATGAGTTTAGTGAGTGTGAAGTGTTTGTTGAATGGCGATAGGTGATAAGCGATAAAATGAGAAGTGAATACAATAGTCTCAAAGAAGTTTGCAAATTTTCACAGAACTTAGTGATACGATGCGAAGATAAGACTCAAGAGAATGATTTTTAAATCTGATGATAAGCGAGAGAGTGACTTCTACTGTGTTCCCCCATTTGTGTTCTCTGTTCTAACTAACTAATACAAGTCCATATACAAAATGAAGAGATAGTATTAAAAAGGAAATAAGAACATGTGTAAAACATGAGGCAAATATATCAAACAATGAGGATTTGTAGATCATGAAACAAATGAAAAATAATAAATGATGAAACATATAGTGTTCCCATATAGTAAAAGTACTTCAATATATCAATGAAATACACAAACAGACTTATCGCATCCTAACTCTCTTGTACTCTCTCCTCATGTCTGGTAGTGCTCGATATGCGATGGAATAACTTGTTCCGAATGTGCAGCATGCAGAAAAAGTGTTTGAAGACAGCTATATGGCAGCCAGAGTCATTCTAAATGCTGCAAAGTCATTCGAAGTGTCGCAAAGTGTCGCAAAATGGTTCAAAATAGTTCAAAGTCATCCGAAATAGTGTGAAATAGTTCAAAAATAATTTGAAGTCGATTTCGTGGCATTTGTAGCAATTCGGAGTGCATGTTGTAAGGTCTCGATACGAGTGGGAATGTTTTCCAGACCTTTAAGTGCATAGTGGACCTATCATCAGCTGCCATATACCTATCCTAAAACCCTTTTGATCCATGCTGCACATTCAGAATGAGCCTTTTAGTTGCATATCAAGCGCCACCAGACATGACAAGAGACAACGAGAGACTAAGGACATGATAATAGCATTTAGATGTTTCAATGATATATTGAAGCAAAAGATAAGTACTTTTACTATATAGGAACACTGTACATTTCAATTATTTATCATTTCTCATTTGTTTTATGATCTACAAAGTCCTCATTGTTGGATATATTGCCTCATGTACTACACATGTTATTATTTTTTTTAGTACTATCTCTCCAATTTGTATATAGACTTGTATTAGTTACTTAGAACAACAGCAAAGTAAAGGGGGAACAGAGAATAAGTTACCCTCTCCACTATGATCAGATTTAAGAGCAGTTCTCTTGAGTCTTAGCTCACAATGTATCTCTAAGTTCTGCAAAATATTGTGAACTTCCTCAAACAATTGTATTAACTCCTCATTTTATCATACATCGCCTTTCACCTTTCGACAAACACTTTCTATTTGCTATATTCACTTCTTGACATATGTATCTCGACATTACTCCAATATCTTCAAACCTCCTCGAACTCACTCCAAACAACTTCGAACCACTTCGAACTATTTTCAAACTCTTTTGCATGTCTCTGAGCCTATTTCGAACCTCATTTGAACTATTTCATATGCTCTCACAGACTATTCACACCATTCCTTAACATTTCACATCACTAAAAACAATGTTTGAAAATTAGCAGTGATATTTAGTACCAACTCACACCCTTCCTCTAGCCTGCATTATACTTCTTAAGCCTTCTAACAGGTTTTTTGTTAGGTTTCCAGGTTGAGTAACATCATCAGCATCCCCCAAAGGATCATAAGGGCCGAAATTGCTCTCTAGCTTTCTAAGAAATACCTCAAAGTTCCATATCCAGTGGGCAGAATCCATTGGGTCATTGAGGCTGAGTTCAAACCAGCTGAGCGCTGATCCCTTTAGATAAGAGATAATGAATAAGATCTTCCTTTCCTCAGAAGCAAAGACATGAGGGCAATTTTGGAAATGGAGGGTGCAAGTGACTAGGAAGTTTTGAAGTTTCTGGAAATTAGAATCATCAAATGTGTCAGGTTCCCTGACCTTGATCTTCTCAGGCTTTGGGGCTTGGTTCTGGCGGAGAGTGTGGAGACTGTCCAAAAGGTCAAACAGGGCATCAACAAATCTGTTGTCCAGATCTGGGCTTCCACCTAAAGGAGGTTGATCTCCAGGGTCATCAGGATCACAGTCATCCCTGGGGCCATCAGAACCACCAGGAAGTCCATCCTCTTCACCTGTAGCTTCCTTGTCGGTAGGGTTGGGTTGCCTGTCATCCCCCACATAGTCGAGTGGAGTTGGAAGGCAAGTGCATAGACATGATGTTGGTGCTAGCGGATGGTGCACCAGAGCTGACTCATCAAAATATGTTTGATGGTCAGACTGAGGCACCAAAAGTAGAAGTGGGTCTAGGAGCTAAGAGTACTGATTGTTGGATAGCTGATAAGCCTGGAAGAGTGCCTGCACAGCGGGAGTTTCTTGTTGTCCACTGAGAATGTGATTCTGTGTGGGACATAGAATAAGGTTCAGAATGGTGTAGGTTGATGAGAAAAGTGTGAGTTTGCAAATACTGTCAAGATTCAAGATTGCTACTACCAAGGTCGGGACTTGGTCAGGAATACAGCAGACTTCTGGTCGGACCCAGTCGGAGGTGGTCAGAGGTGTTCAGCAGTTCTGGGCAGAATCCACCAGGCTATAGTGTGCCAGGTGAAAAGGGGCCAGAGAGGACTTGGCTTCAACTTATAAGAAGTTGTGCCCTTCTCCTCATCAGTTGTCCAATTTCAGGTGGGAAGTGTGCAGATGTCCAACAGGTTTCTGGACAGAGGGCAAAGGTAGAATGAAGCAAAGGTTATGAAGTGATTAAGTCAAGAGGAGTCAAAAGATTAAAGGTTTGGTTCAGGAATGAGTTGAGGATGATTAAGGATTGATAGGAAAGATACAAGCAATAGACAATGTAATGCACAAGAACAAGTACAAGTAATTTGCAATCTAGAGACTAAGGCTAAGCTATGGGTGCTTAAATAATGAGGGCTGGAAGAATACCAGGTAATGCAGAAGTTTACTAATGGGTTTTGGTAAGTGTCTGTGACCAGAATTGGTAAAACTGTATTGCGAATAAAGTGAGTAAGCAAATGATTACTAAGGCATGTAATGACTTGTCTGATGACTAAAAGGTGCTGCAGCTGGGATGCCAATGGACAAGGTCAGAAGGGAATCAGAAAAGAGTTCAGGAATGATCAGGAATCTGATTGGGTGAATCGGGTCTTGACACATTCTCAGAATGAAACTGGCCCAGGCTCAGTAAATCCAGTTGCAGGACCAGAAGTATTCATTAAAGTAAGTGATGCTGAGTCCAAAGTTGTTAAAACTACATGGTGGCCAAAGTAAAAGTGTACCAGCCAGAAACTAGTGCTGGATGGATCCCTATGCAGATCAGTTCTCGATGGTTCAAATAAATGGGGTACTCAGGTGTAAACAGATTGGCTGTGAAACACAATGGGTAAGTGGGGCATATCTCAGATGATACTTCATTTATTGACTCACAAAAACCATTCAGTTCCATCTTGAATGCATAAACCTCAAACTTGCCCCCCAAAATTGGGTTTGTGCAGCTTGCAAGGGTGTTCCTAGCATGCTACCCAGTTATTTTGTAGTGGTGCACCAGTTCTTGATTACCCTAGGTGCAACTGCAACAAAGCATGTGTACCATTTACTTAGCTTTTCTTTGTGTTGCATGGCCGTTGCTGATATGCTTGAAGAACTCAAAAAAGATTATCAGATTGGTATTTCTATCGGTTTTTTTGAGCCTTTTCTGAGCTCGCCTTGGCATCTGGTTCAGGACATGGAGAATAGTGCTCAAAGAGATGATGTTAAATTACTATATATAGACATGTGCCTAATTATGTAAGTTAGTTAGTTCCCCACCTCAGTGTTAGGAAACAGTCTCCTAACATGCCTATTACCTAATACTATTTTTATTTTATTTTATTTTATTTTATTTTATTTCACCAAAATACACTACAAAATGCCTATATACACATTATTTGTCAGAATGGGAATTCTTTATTTACATGCATCAATATGTACGCGCATGTATGCGCATGTGTGCACACATCTGTAATAACATACTACAATAGGTGTAACATAGTATATAACCCTAAAATAAATACTAGGAGGCCTCAGTTGAGTTCTCTTAGGTATTCCATCCACATTAGTGGTGCAAAAGGCTTATTTCAGCCAACTATTCTATTTTTAACCCTCACATCAAATCCATCAAATCCCCCCATCACGCGCACGCCCCCCGCCACCTTCTTGTAGGAGAATCTGCATGGTCCAGCTAGCAGATTAGTGGGTGTCGCTCTAACAGAAGAACTCAACTACCCTATCAGTGCACCTTCTCTTACTCACGCGCATAGGTCATTTGTCTCAGCACGCCACATCCGCTTATGCATCATTTCGGCAAGAGCCAGAATTAATTGTATATACATATTTACCTTTGCTTTCATAAGCCGATGCCAGGCCTTGCCTTACATTGCGACCACCAGTGATCAAGAGGCAGTGCTCATCATTAGGACAGCTGCAACCAGACAACCGATTGGATCTGGTTTAGCTAAGATTTACATTACCCAATTTGGACAACTATTTTAGGTAGTTACTAGCCAAATTCAGTAATAGCCCCGAGATCAGGCACTGTTGGAAGGGTTATTGATCTGAAGTGCCCAATAGCCGAAATCACATGTTTTGCCATGTTTGGTACCCAAAATAACCGGATCATGTGACTCGAAATTTTGCGGAAAAAATTCTACAGCCGAATCTCTACACAGCTGAAGAAGTGATTACATAATCATGTCAGAACAAGCAGCTTCGAATCCTGGTCACAATTCTGTTCCCACGCCTATTCTTGAAGCCAAAATTGATGCTCTAACAGCACAAATGTCCCAATTAGTATCAGTATTAGCAGCATCCCAGCCCAAACAAGTACAAACAAATGCAGAAACAGTAGAAGATAAAGATGATGAGATGAAGGAGATGGTAAAGTGGATGTCTCAGGAGGGTGAGCATGCAGAGGAGAGATCTGAGAGTGGAAAAATGTGTTTACCTAAATATGCGCCCCTGCAAATATTTGACAGTACCATGGAGAACACAAAATCCTTCATCAGCTCTATAGTATTGTATATTCATGGGAGAAAGCCCAAATTTCATACGACTGAGTCTAGAATTATGTTTGCTCTCTCATACATCCAGGGAGGGAAAGCACAGTGCTGGAGAAATGAAGCCATTAATCAAATTGCTGCAGGATATAAACCGTTTGCAAGCTTCAGGAAATTTTTGGAGAGGTTGGAGGCACAGTTTGGAGACCCTAACCCAAAGGTGACAGCTCCTGCAAAATTAAAAACTATGCGCCAAGGTTCTCTGACTGCAGATTAATTTATTTTGCAGTTTAAAGCAGAAGCATCACAAACCGATATGGGAGAAGCAGCATTGGTAGAATATTTGAAGGCAGGATTAAATCCCTCTTTATTCAAGTCTATCTATCGACTACCTTCTATGCCAGAGAGGTTGGATGAGTAGTATAATTGGGCAATGCATCTTGATTGGCAATATCGACAGGAACAGGCAGAATCAAAATTGATGTATGGGAATTCCAGATTTGGAAAGTCATTGGGAGGAAAGTCCGAGAAAGGAAGGACACCTCAGGTACAAGCTCCGAGGGCACAGCCACCGGCCATGGCAGTGACACCTATTGTTAAGGAGTCAGCAGCATCGATGGATGCGATGGATGTTGATCGAGTAAGGAGATGAGCTCCAGTTAAATGTTTTAACTGTGGGCAATTAGGGCATATGGCTCGAAATTGTAGGCAAAAAAGGAAGATTAGGGAGGCAACAATTGAGGAAGTGAAGTTGGAGGAAGATAAGCAGAAGAATTTTGTGAAAGAGTCCCAGTGAAGGTTTCCCCATTGGTGACCCAGAATCAATATAATGTATTAGTATCTGAGGAAACCGAGAGTGAACCTGAAGAGAAATTGAAGAGTATGACCATCATCATTTATCCGACAAAGAAAAATGCCCAGCCTTATTTCCGAAGACCCCTAAATTTTTTATTTGCTCAGCACAGATAGAACCCAAAATCAGCTTGACAGTAGGATTGAAGACAGTGGACACGCATGCAGCAATTAATGTGGAGGCATTGCTTGACAGTGGTGCTACCGGATTATTTATTAATCAATCCCTAATTACCAGAAATGGTATTTGCATGCATAAACTGCCACAACCTATAATGGTGTACAATATTGATGGTACGATCAATCATGGAGGAACTATTAAGAAGGAAGTGACGATGATATTGAAGTATCAGGATCATCAGGAGCGAGCTGTATTTGAAATGTGCGACCTTGGGAAAACCAATCTGATAATTGGATGTCCATGGTTACAAAAACATAATTCGGAAATTGATTGGAAAACTGGGAAGGTACACATGACTCATTGTTCTAAAGAATGTAATGTGTATGGGAGAAAAGTAAAAGAGGAGAAAAAGGAAAAGAAAGAGAAAGAACATCCAAGGAAGTATTCTGTTATGATGGAGGAAGTGGAGGATGAGGATATGCCAAACGGGGAAGTTCCAATTATGACAAGTAAAGAAGAACAGAAGCAGATCTTTAGGAAAATTTGTGGAGGACAGTCATGGAATAAAAATGTGGAGAAAGTGGAGAAGCCAGTGGAGGAGTGGGTGACAAAAGCCTACCATAAATATTTGTCAGTTTTTCAGAAGAAGGAATTGGAGCAGATGCCAGTGTGAAAGCCATGTGATCATGCTATTGAAATGAAGCCAGGATTTGTGCCGAAGAAGTCAAAAGTCTATCCATTATCTCTGAAGGAACAAGAAGAAGTGGATGCATTCCTTAATGAACAGTTGTGCAAGGGATACATATGACCTTCGAAATCACCACAGACATCACCAGTATTCTTTGTACCAAAAAAAGATCACAGGAAGAGGATGTGTACAGATTATGGGTATTTGAATGAGTGGACAGTGAAGAATGCATACCCTTTGCCATTGATTTCAGAGATAATTGACAAGGTGGGAAAGGCCAAGGTCTTTACCAAATTGGATTTACGCTGGGGGTACAACAATGTATGGATAAAGAAAGGAGATGAGTGGAAGACAGCATTTGCTATGCATCAAGGATCCTTTGAGCTGCTAGTCATGTTTTTTGGGATGACCAATACCCCCAACTTTCCAAAATATGATGAATGACATTTTCAAGGATGTGATAGACAAAGGCATGGTAATAATATTCATTGATGACATTTTGATATTCATGGAGAATGAAGAAAATCATGAGGCAATAGTGCAGGAGGTGTAGAAGAGATTGGCAGAGAATGATTTATTTGGGAAATGGGAGAAGTGTGTGTTTGGGGCAAGCAAGATTGAGTTCTTGGAATTAAAGATTGGTCCTGATGGAATCAAGATGGATCCTATCAAAGTATAAGCAATTGTTGATTGGCCCATGCCTACCCATATCAAGGAAGTTCAGGCTTTCTTGGGACTTGCCAATTTTTATCGTCGCTTTGTGCATAATTTTTCCAAAATTGCTGCACCATTACACAACCTTATGTGAAAGGGAGTAGTGTGGAGATGGGGAGAACAATAGCAGACAGCATTTGAGGAGTTAAAGAGGAAGTTTGTGGAAGAGCCAATATTGGTCCCAGTAGATTTCACACATCCCTTACGAGTGGAATCGGATGCATCAGACTTTGCTACTGGAGCAGTATTATCAATGCTATGTGAAGATGACAAATGGCATCCTTGTGCATATTTGTCTAAAGGGTTGAATGATGTGGAGAGGAATTATGATGTGCATGATAAAGAGATGTTGTAAATAATACGAGCTTTGGAGGCATGGAGACATTATTTGGAAGGATGTATGCATCAGATCGAGATCTGGACAGACCATCAAAATCTGCAGTACTTCATGTCTGCTAAAAAGCTTAACTGTTGACAACCACGTTAGGCATTATTCCTATCACACTTTAATTTTCACTTGGTTCACAAAGCGGGAAGCTTGATGAGGAAAGCAGATGCATTATCCAGATGTACACATCATAAAAGGGGAGTGGAGGAGGACAATAAAAATATTACCCTACTCAAACCTGAATACTTTCATATTTGTGCTATGCATCAAGGGCATTTATTGGTGGATAGCTCAGAGACAGAAATGTTGTCTAAAATCAGGCAATGTTCAGAGATGGATGATAAAGTGGTGGAAGCTGTGAAAGCCTTGAGGGGAGAGAAGAAAGGTAATATTAAAGGAGACGAATGGGTTGAAGAACAAGGGTTAGTGTTGTTCAGAGGAAAGATGTATGTACCAAAGGATCAAGATTTATGAAGGGAGATTGTATGATTACATCATAGCATGCCAGCTGCTGGACATTCAGGAAGGTGGAAGATGTTGGAGTTGGTGATGAGAAATTATTGATGGCCCGGAATTTCAAAGTATGTGTTGAGGTATGTGGATGGGTGTGATACGTGCATGCGGGGGAAGAAATTTCCAGAAAAGCCTGCAGGGAAATTAATGCTGAACCCTATACCTAAAATGCCATGGCAAGATATATGTATCTGTGGACTTTATCACTGGATTACCTGAAGCTCAAGGATATGATGCAATATTTGTAGTATGCAACCACTTCACAAAGGAAGTCCATATTATTCCTACTACAGCAGAAACCTCATTGTTGGGCTTGGCATGCCTCTATCTAAATCAGATATGGTGGTTACATGGATTACCTGATATGGTTATCTCTGATCATGGATCACAATTTGCTTCTGCATTTATGTGAGAGTTAAATAACATATTGGGGATTCAAACCAAATTGTCTATGGCATATCACCCACAAACCGATGGGCAGACAGAGAGAATGAATCAGGAGTTGGAGCAGTCCCTATGCATGTTTGTCAATCACCGACAAACCGACTGGCCTGAATGGTTGGCAATTGCAGAATTTTCCCACAATAATAAATTCCATTCGGCTACTCGCATGTCACCCTTCTTCGCTAATTATAGTTATCATCCCAGAATGGGAGTAGAACCACAAAGGGAAGTCAAGGTACAATCAGTGGAGGACTTTGTGTCAAAAATGCGAAAGGTGCAGGAGAAAGCAGAGGCAGCATTGATGAAAGCACGTGATGATATGATGTGACATGCAGATCGTACTCGAGCTATTGCTCCAGAGTATGAAGTTGGTGACTTGGTATGGCTAAGTACCAAGGATCTGAATATTCCATGACCTTCAAGAAAGCTTATGGAGAAGCAAGTTGGCCCATATCTGATTTCTAAGATAATTTCACCCAATGCGGTAGTGTTAAAATTACCTCAGTCATTCAAGATTGATCCTGAGATTATCATTTCCCATTTATGCCCTTACTGCCCACCCACTATTCCTGGTCAACAAACTACTCCACAGCCTCCAATAATGGTAGAAGATGCTCCAGAATATATTGTGGAAGAGGTTTTGGACTCACGTCTTCAACGAAACAAATTGGAGCTCTTAATCAAGTGGAAGAACTACACTGACAAAAATAATTCATGGGAGCCAGAAGAGAATTGTAAGCGAGCGCGCAAGGCAATCACCCAATTCTTTAAATGTAATCCAAATGCTCCACGTCGCATTGCTAGAATGGTGTATGAGGGGATGAATTTCTGGCCTTACCAAAATTTCACAGAGGGGACAGATACAATATTTTTTTGCCTGGAAATCGAGGCCTAAAAGGGGGTAATGTTAGAAAACAGTCTCCTAACATGCCTATTACCTAATACTATTTTTATTTTATTTTATTTTATTTCACCAAAATACACTACAAAACGCCTATATACACATTATTTGTCAGCGTGGGAATTCTTTATTTACATGCATCAATATGTATGCGCATGTGTGTGCATGTCTGTAATAACATACTACAATATGTGTAACATAGTATATAACCCTAAAATAAATACTAGGAGGCCTCAGTTGAGTTCTCTTAGGTATTCCATCCACATTAGTGGTGCGAAAGGCCTATTTCAGCCAACTATTCTATTTTTAACCCTCGCATCAAATC
Organism: Tricholoma bakamatsutake; assembly: GCA_029959215.1. Lineage (NCBI taxonomy): Eukaryota > Fungi > Basidiomycota > Agaricomycetes > Agaricales > Tricholomataceae > Tricholoma > Tricholoma bakamatsutake. The sequence continues at coordinate 11,978,215 of CP114857.1, read as the reverse complement.
CATCAAATCCCCCCATCACGCGTGCGCACCCCCTGCTGCCTTCTTGTAGGAGAACCCGCACGGTCCAGCTAGCAGATTAGTGGGTGTCGCCCTAACACTCAGCCATTATCAAAAATATTGACCCCAGGTCTTTTTTTGTTTTTCTGGAACCCCCTTGGAGCTAACAGAGGAGAATTCAAAGTTTATATAATGCAGACACTTCAGGCACACCTAACAAAGGGGAATTCAAAGAGAAAACCTTAAGGACCCATCTGTTAATGCTCAGTATATGTAAATGACCCAAAAATCAAATGGTAGGCTAAAAATAGAAAAAGGCAGAGATAGGCTGATCAAAGCTATGGAATGATGTCATTTTGATGGGTAAGAGGACCCCTGAAACTCCAAGATGCCTGATCTCCTGGTGCAGATAAAAATGTGGCAAAAAATCCATGAAAATTTTGTGTAAAATGCTTGACATGTGATGAAACACCTAAATGCAAGGTCAGAAAGCATGGGAATATTTTTTTTGGTGCAGATAAAAATTCAATTTTGAGGATCAGGCATGTCATACTACTTTCAGGGGTCCTTGGGTAAGTATCTGAAAGGGGCCCTGCTTCTAAAAATAAAACTTTCAACATGTACAAATGTGGGGAAATGGAAAAATAATCATAAAACAGGGACAAAATCATAGAAAATCATAGAAAATGCAGAATAGAGTAACACAAAATGTAACAAAATATGGGACAAATGCAGAAAATTGCCAAGACTCTTGGGGCACCTCCTAGTCCCCTTACACCTCCCATCAGATTACCAATGGAAACCCATGGCATGCTCACTGGGCAGTTGCATAGCAGACATGCTGACAGTGTGGTATCATGGAGGACATGTCTAGAGAACAATACATGAAGGACATGGTGGCAGGGTACATGGTGCACTTATATAGATATTTAAAAGGCTTGCACCTTGCAGAAGGAATTTTAGAGATTTCTCTTTGGTTCCCCTTGCAAGGTTAGTAGTAACTCAAGTGTATCTATTGGTTGACAGTAATTAACTTTGGTTCTCCACTGCAAGGTTCATCAAACCCCGAGCCGATGCCATAAGGTTGCCCTTACACCATGTGTGTCCAGTGGTCTTTATATAATCAAAAGTCTCACTCATCTTAACTAATTCCTGCATGTGATTGTCAAAGATGGTAGTCCTGCTGTCTGATCTGCAATGTAAGAGGGCAAATTTACCAAGTCCCATTTGGCTATCAGATGCACAGGATTTGACAGAGGATATCCAATGTCCTGCCTGCTGGGGAAGGGTTCAAACCATACTCCATGATGGGCATGTGTTGCTTATTGAGACAGGGATGGTCTATGCTGGAGTTGGAAAAGGCTCCGGACTGGCCACATATAACTAAAGGATGTCAAACTTCGGTCCGTTTCCCTAAAAAGAAGAAAGAGGTTGATAAACGGGACAGAATGTACCTTCCTAGGGCTGAAATGTCCTTAAGTTGACTTTGTTGATGAAGATTGCCGACTACGACCATGAACCTATTGACCGCTTCTGAGCCCAGGATTCGACCCTTCTCCGGATGCTTTCCACGCGAATGACACCCCTTTCCCCATCCTCCAATCAAAGATCCGTCGACAGTTTCATATAAACGGTACTGCAACGCCGTGATCTGACGTAGGGGGAACCAGGATTAGTTGACCAGCAGCATTTGTTCTACCGAACACAGCTTAGGGCTGTCGCCGCCATCTTCATCATTAGATTCATCAATACGCAGCTTGTATCCACCCCTGCTGATGCTGTCGACCTTTTAGTGGGAACAGATGATAGCAGGCTGGGGGTTTGGGGAAAGCATATTTCGAGGAGATGTCAAAGGATGGTCGAGTACTGGCCCAAGCAAGCTCCTGGTGCTAGGACAAGCACCAATTCCGTCCGGTGCCCGAATCGAATTTGTTTCAGCGGCTTCTACCGGGCCCGGAAAGCGTACTGATCGTGGGTGGGGATCGGCAGCCTAGAGGTATCAAGGGCTCTGACTGCCGTTAGATTATAACGAATCTCGTGGAAGCTGTGTTCAGAATGGGAGCCTATGCGATAGTCGAAGTTAGATGAAAGATTTACGGCTTTTGAACACGAAGAAGGTAGGTAAAAACAGGATGATAAGGCGACGATATTATGCCCCAAGTCTCGATATCAGTGCTTGCAATTGTATACGTAAATGTCCTTCTGTAGAAAGCAATTCGTCGACTACTTAGTTAGCTAAACTCACTGGATGCAGCTCTATCACCGCTATCTCCATCATCAGATCCATCAATACCCACCATGTATCGACCCTTGCTGATGCTGTCGACCTTATAGAACAGATAAAGTTTCAGCGATAGCTGGCTGGGAGAGTTTGGGAAAAGCATGTTTCGAAGAAACGTGAAGGAATACCCAAGTACATTGTTGTTTCGTCCCAAATTTCCGGTGCTCGTCCTAGCACTGTCCTACCACACTTTCATCCCATGCTCTGATTGACCAAACCGTACCGGTAGACACGATGAAAGTTTGACGTCAACAGGTACTGTAACGGACATATACTGTTTGATGTAAAGTTAGCAACAAAGTCGGCTCGGCTCCGACTGGCGCGGAAGCGCTTACATGCTATCTACGTGTCCGACTGATGTTGTCGCCTTTATTCCTCCATGAGGAAGAATTCTTTTTCAGACCATTAGGATCCACTCTATACTTACCTCCCTGAGCTCAGATATATTAAAAGCGCAAAGTGTGGCAGTGACACCATTTGCTTACATAATGAACAGGTGACACCTCATATTATTTGTGTACTTAGCAACGAAACGGCTCGGTTCCGCGTGGAACGGCTTACATGCCATCTACGGGTCCGACCAAAAAAAAAGCAGGATGATGAGAGATGGCAAAGGATACCCTAAAATTTCAAATAAGTGTATCGCCATGCGTCCGTGGATGTCTGGTGGGAATTCGTCGACTTCTTGATCAACTGAACGTTGAACTTCGGAATAGTGCTACAATAGTGCCAAGAGAATCTGGACATCAAACGCAGTATACAGTTTTTTCCAAAAAAAATGAAGAATGTATGCAGAGATTGCTGAACAACGCACCGCCTGTCATTCTTTTGCCACTGACAAGTTCCACCACGGATTGACCAGAAGATCCGTCACCGGTCTCAAGGGTCAAACCTAATCGGGTACAAGAGCGAAGACGTACCAAACAGAACCTGATATCGTATAATCTAGGTATAATAAACCTTGACTCGGATAAACTCCGATTCCAATACTTTCTGGGTCATCAGTGGCGCGTGTATATTCCGAAGAGGATACACTGCAAACCGTTGACCGAGTATGAGAGCATTGTCGGCGTTGGGTCCGGAGCAACGTCAGAAATGGGTCGTGTCATCATTTTCTTCACATTTTTATGGCTTCAAACAATTTGAGTTGACGATATGATTATGTGCAGATCGTGGACTATCTTGATTCTTCCATCCATTCTATGACTGTGCAGCGAGACTAATCTCCTTGACCCTAGGTTCGATCTCAAAGCATCATGCACATGGTTTTGCGGCTAAGACCGCTAAACACAGGTTCTGCAACGAGGATGCAGGGATACCTACTCTGTGTTCTTGGCCGGACGGAAATTTCGTGAATAGCTGAGATTGGACGGAAAAAACTCATATTCTGCTTGGACAACAAGGCGACATAAGAAATAAAGAACGATCCTATTGGGAAAGGTTTCTAACTATAGCCTTCGCTTATCTGCTCGAGTGCCTGACCTTCGAGACCGGAAACGGAGAACGACAACCAATAGCGAAAATATGCCGAGGCTGTAGTACAGCATTCTGTTCGGAGACTCCTTCTATCCGCTTTGGGGAACATGACCACACCAGATCGATTCCGCTTGCCCTAACTCTGGCACATCAGACTCGTTATCCCCAGGCGGCAGCAGCGACCTCTCGTGAGGTAACTGTGGTCACTCCATATGACATCTTTCAGAATACTATCACCAAGCCCCGCTTGGCTCCCCTTTGACACCATACCGAGACTTGAGCTCCTGCAGTCCGACAGGTTTGCGAAGTTTATACACGCTCCGCACGCGGTATACAAAGTTGTAGCATTCCCAGTCCTTGTGCCTCTCGAGAGTTCCTTGTTTCCTAACCCACCCTCGATCAGAGGGATATCGCCTACTTTTCGAGTTCTGGCAGGATCGATTTCGCAGCATGGGCCGATGTGTGGAAATGGTGCTTCAAGGTAGAACCACACGCGCTTCACTGAAGAGGCAATGAGATACCGTCGAAACTTGTGTTTCTTTTCTCCACAGATAATTTGCTGCATGAGGCGTGTCAGGATAAATCAGGCAGCAATAAGTAGAAACTTACTGTCACAGGAACATCCATAGATCCAGCAGGAGCTATAATGCAAGTTATTATTAAGAAAGTGAATATTTCAGAGCGACTTTAAAATAAAATTTGCGCCGAGGTGGCTGTGCCGTCTTTACATTCATTAGGCGACATTCTTAACTACACATCTTTCTACTACACGTAGTGACTGACGACACATATCAAATGCATCAAGCAAGGACGCAATCAACATCAACCCTTTCTCAATGTCCCATCATTTGACATTTGCTTGGTCAATCATCCTCAAATGCTTCATACATGACCATGGTTGAATAAACTTTTCAGCCAATTGACATATCTTGGGGAATTTTCGGTACTTCTTCGCATCTGCTGTACGACGCGAGGGCCCACAGGCGTTACTTCTGACTACACGTGCCACCTAACCTTGTCGGCTCAGCTCAAACGCCCGGACGTCACAGCTTCCATTTTGGCTATCTCCACTGGCGCGCAGATATCTCCTATTGGCATGTCGGTACTGGCTGTCCGATCTCACAGGGTTTCTTGGTAACACCGTGTCACCCCTGTGTCTCGGCTTGCGCGCCTAAGTTTTCTTCCCCTTATATATCTTCCCTTTCACCTTCGGTTTCAAGACACCGCAACCAAATTCCATCGATACCATCCCCAAACTGGATGATTTAAGAGCGGGCTACTTATTTCATCTTGAATAATTGTTCTTTAAGCGAATGGCTTACAGAAGCCATGATAATTTACCTCCTCGAAGCGATTCCTCCGCAGCCTCTTCTCACGCGCCCTCAGCTTTAGCCTCATACGACGCCTTACATGCGTTACCTTCGACTGCGATCCCCTCTCTTGAGGGTAGTGGTTGGTCCCAAAGCGACCACGGAACCTCGAGTCAATACCGGACTGACATACCTCGTGGCTCTCCCGGCAGTAAGGGAGGATGCTGGTGAGTTTCGATACCTTATCTTTTATTTGATTCTGATGCTGTTCAGGACGTGTCGATTGCGTCGAAAAGTATGTTTTTGTGATCACGTATTAATGGTGGTGTATGATGGCACCTCCGTAGAAATGTGATGAACAGCGGGAAGGCAATTCATGCCGAACTTGTAAACGTCTCGCGATTGAATGTTTGGGCTGGGGACAGAAGCGTCCTGAGTGGATGCGAGTAAGTCCCCGAGAGGTTAATCATACCGTCTTCCTCATATTATTTGTGCAGGACAAAGCAGCGGTCAATGCCTACAAGGCTAACATCAAGGCAATACTAACCCGTGCTGGGCGTATCCGCGGACAGCCTCGCTTATCAGTGCATGGGACTTCAGCGTCTGCGCCTACGTTGCCTTCACAAACGTCAACAAAGACCTATGACTGGTCCTCCTCTTCTTCTCACTTTAATCAGTCATCCACCCTCCATTTCGATCCTCCAGTTCACTATCCATACGATAGTGGTATCCCTAAATCTTTCGTTTCCCATTCACAGCCTCAGCGACAGGTTGTCGGCTTCAACGACATCCTTAGATATGACGTTTCCGATCACCAAATACAGCAGTCTGCTCAATCGTACAATCGCATGTTTACAAGCTCTGATGTTATACCTGAATACGAAGGTATGCTGTTGCTTGTGATAGTGCTATCGGTCCATATAACTAATCAACGATTTTTGGTTTGAAGGCTCTCTTGAGAACAGCCGACGCGTTTCGGACAGTGTACTCAGTTCTACGCTGCACCCCTGGAAAACGCAAGCCGCTAATGAGTCGGAGTTCAGATCTAGTAATGCATGGCGCCAACCATCCGGAATGCTATATGTCGGGCATTCTTCTGATGGCGCGCTAGAGAGAGGCGCTGAAGTTTCTGGTATGGACCAGCTCGGTGCTGATAGTGCATCAGGCGCTTCAACCAATCTGCCGATCTCGTTCGGACAGCATATGTATTCTGTGCATGGGAGAGAAGATCCTATGCCATATTCGAGGTTAAACGAAAGCCTTCCCAGCCGGGGAACTATGTCGTCCCTCGAACTGCAGAAGAGTGCGAGCTCCTGGTCAACACTAACACCCTCTACCCCACTGGACTTGGGGCGGCATGACTTGGATCTGGATATTATGCAGGGTTTAGATGAGAGCCTTGAACAGGAAGGAGACCAAAATGCAGTATTCCCTGAGGATGAAGTAGCCGATGCGGCATTCGTGGTTTGCTGGCCAACGAAACGAAGTACGCCTAGCGGGTGAGAACATAAATATACGTATATCAATGAACTCTTTTAATATACTTCAAGGCCTCCGTTTTTTAGTCAAGCGACTTTGTGCAGTCCAAGTGATTTTCCTTGTTTCAATAGTTCATGGCATGGGGGTTGCATATTGTCAGTGTATGATTCTGACCTGGCTGATGCGTGGATCGACAAGCACTATGACCATGAGTTGTTGGTTCTGCTTCGGAAGGAAAACATAGGTGGGCCAATTGCTTCAATGCTTTCTGTCCAGTCGATGGCGTTGGTCATCTTTGGAGACATGACCACACACCTAATCCGGATGGGTAATGAGCTTTCAGAGCTGTCGGGCTTTCCTGTTATGATGAGGCCTCTCGAAGATGATCCATCTCCTCGTTTCAAGTCGGTTAATTTACATTGAGCCTCTTCAAGATCGCTCTTATTGGTGTTCACAGAGAGCAAAAGCACAATTCAAACAACGGAGAGGGTTTAGGTGCCGATGCCGGCTCGCACAGCATGCCAGCTCAGATCAGCTTCTCAGGTCAGAGAACTCACCATGCTACTATTGCTAAGAAGGGCCCCTGGGATATGCAACATGAAAGGGGCATGGGATCGGATGATGAGGGAGATCCCTCAAATCCTCGGCCGACACCACCCCCGTCTCCACCACCGCATGGACGCCCCGATGAAAAAAATATCATTCACAGCACGGATGTTTCCTTAATGCTTTTGGTCGATGGTGAGAACAAGGGTCACTTCCTGCGAGTTATAACAAAAGCCAAGGTTTGTATGGTGGCGTACTTGTCTTGATCATGTTTTTATCATTGATTGCTTCAGTTCTACCCGTTACCAAATTCGAAGGACCAACATAAAGCGATGGTATTTGAGCAATCATCAATCGAAAGCCATATTTATCTCGAGACAAGAAGTAGCCCTTCTGTCGAAATTGATGGAGCAGTAGGTTGTGTGGGGTTTCTGGCAAAGAAATGTAACTATCTGCACACCGAACATCTGTACGCATGCAATTCCTTTTTCTTATGTGACTCAATGCTAATTACCTATCTGGAAGCATATCTCGAGGGTATGATCGACCAAATGCCAAGTTCAAGCTGATCAGAGGCAATGAACGTTCAAAGGGCGTGACTGCTTTGTTTGGATTGGGAGGAGGAAAGCCTACAGCAACGGTTAGCTATGCCGCCGGCAAATTGGCAAGCACCATGACTGAGATAGCTGACGATGAGGTATGTCACTCCGCTTCTCGGGAGTTCTGATGAGCCAAATTTTCATATACTAGGTCGCGAAGCAATGGGTCGTGACCCATCAACCTAGATATGATAACTGGGACAGTCCTTCATCTTGTTACCGCTCATTGAGTACATCAATCAAGAGATGGCCTCCTGGCGATTATCAAGCCCCAAACTATCACAATGTTTCGGACATCAAAGCAGAATATGGGATCGCAGTGGAGGTAGCCCAGTCCATCAGCAACGTAACTCTTCGATCGTTCATTCATTTCATGAGTATTAAGGGAACGCTCATCACAGGTGACGCCCCCGGTATCTTTTATATATCGTCACCAAATACATTGCTGGGTAGCTGTCCAGTCGAGGGCAAGAGTCCGAGGCATCGTTGTGCTAACCGCGGTAATTGTGACCTTTGCATGTAATAAATGTTTTACTGACAAGTGCGGATAAGCATTATGTGCCCGATATACGCACAGAGAAACCCCTGTGGATCTCAAGCAGCCCTAGCCTGAATCTCGCTAATCAAAATCTTCAGCCAGGAAATGGAGAAGGCGACAAACAAGCCAGAGATGCTCAGGGAAGAAATAAAGAACGCATCGAAGGCAATGCAAGTTTGAGTGCAAGTGGGGATTCTGATGGCATGTCCATTGAAATTCTATTTATTGAGACAAGAATATTGATCCTCACAAAGATAGCTTTGTGTTTTCGACTGCCACGGTGCCTGAAGTAGCAGCGAGGACCTCTTTTCGAACCTCCTTCGGTCTTTTTCCAAGTGCGTTATCATTCAAACGAAGAAAGGACGGAGAACAACCAGAAGCAGTACCTATGCGCGAGCTGGTGTTTCAAGGAAGAAATCGTAGTGACATAGGGTGGGACCACTCAGAGCAGCAGTGGTACCACCCTGTCTGGCCAAAGCTGGATTGTAACTTGGAAGCCTCATGGGATGGGTCGAACGTGAGGTGGAAATTGGATTGGGAACATGAGGGTGGATGCAATGACTGAATCACAATACCCCAAGCTACATATAGGGTCTAAAAAAATTAGTCCTGGGATAACGGGATGCTGATCACACTCAATACTCACGAGAGAGGTATGTGGACTATTTCAAAGTTTTTGGAGCAGCAGAAAGGAGGTATCTAGTACAGATACTATGAAATCTAGATAATGCCAAGTCGATGTGTTCTCAGAAACATGTAAATATTAAGTCTGAGACTGATGGAAGCAGTTTCACGATCGGCGTACCTTATCCACCTCCCGATGGTCCCGGACAAGCGTCTGATGCTTTCCTCTTTCTGTGATGCATCTCCTGATTTACTACAACGTGTAGCTCCAAGCATTGAATTCTGTCAATGCAAGTTTCGGGCTAACAATGTTCTCTTCAAGTGCACCAAATCGATCATAGTTGTCCTTGGAAGCTGGCGTCGTCGGAGATATGGATGCTGGACAATATACGATTTCTGCTTCTGACTCATTAAACGTCTGCTTTTATGACTCGGATCATGCGCCGGTGCAGGTCACGATTCCCAGGTGGGTGCCATCCACATCACAATCATATTCGCACTGCTAAAGTGTAAAATTTACCAATCAGAGGAACAAGCGGTTATTTCCAAACTGAGTTCGTAGGCCTTGAGGTCTTGCACTCGTAGTTCGAAGAATCTCTGCGTCACCTTTGGCGATGGCATCTACCACAAATCGACCAACGTCGTCTCCAGCGGTGCCAGGTTTCTATTTCAAAGGTCCCAGGTGCTAGACTGTTTCGTTCGTCCCTATCGCAATGAAACACGATATGCTCCGACTGTGAACACCCGTGTACAGCAACTTTTCCACAGATATGTGGCACCAGTGCCTGACACCGATGCATCAGTCCTGCAGTAGCAATACACCCCGCCCCTCTTGATCCGATGTCCAGGCCCTTCCTATTGTTATTTAGTGGGACAGCCGCAACAACAAGATGAAAAATGGATAATACTGTACGTTGCGTAGATAGCGGACACAGCATTGGCGTCAATGACGTCCGATTCTGATTCTTCTGGGACTGACTGTACTTCATTTGATCAGATTGGGATATGATAATGCAATGATTGAATTTATATGTGTTGCACGTACAGGGTTAGCGTAACCATTAGCATCAATTCATTAGACTCTCCCGTCCACCCAACAGTGATCGTATCAAATCTTGCCCAGATGCGACGACAGCTTGATCACAATTTGCCGTAACGCCCTAATATGGACCTCCGCCTCCTTATGCGAATGTCAACATGGTGCTGGCATGGATCCTGACCTGAACCTTAGTCGCTGTGCGACCCTGAATTGCGACGAAGTTTCTGCGGTAGATAAGCTGGCGTGAGCAAGGTGATGAGCTGAGGCCTAAGGGAAACAGTGGGGACAGGGGGTGGTGGTTTGTATCTGTACTCTAGGATCAGCAGCTTTTTTGAGATGCAACCCAGCGGCATACTAGCCCCAGGCGGGGTGTGAGGTTGTGTCAGGACCGACAAGGTGCATTTGGCAACTAAGGGTAAGCCGAAGTTCGGTTCGGTCCGGTATTTGCCTGAACGGGCGTATAACTGCGAACGAGACCTGCAGAACCAGGTTCGATAACCTACAATTTTTCCTTGGGGCCTCGGGGACGTATTTACAAGCTATCCAGGTAAATGCTAGTTGTGTTCCCATCTTATTTTATCTTATCTCAGCAGAGGTGTAGCAGAGATTCAGAATACAATGCAGAGATCTTCTCTGCACCACAGGGATTATGGACCATGAACTTCTTGACCAACTCAAGCAGCTCAGGATTGTCAACTTTGAGCACATGAGGCTGTCTATCTGCTCAGGTGTGCTTGGACTCTGCATTGAGAAAGATAATGCAGTGCATGTGAGGCAGGCCATGCTTCTGAAACTTGATCACAAACACAGGCACCGACAATTATTGCACTAGAGTGGAAAAACAAAAAAAAAATTTAGGGAGTCTGAAGCATACCAAACAGGTGCTCACCAGTCCAGTGTTAGCCTTGGCAGTTGTGCCCACCCAATTGTGATACATAAGAGAGTGCCTTGCCAAAAATCCCAGCCTTGATGTCTTTGATCATCTTCTTCCGCTTTGCATAGGGTGCATGAATGACCAAGTCAGGGTGATCAGCAGCAATCTGTCCTGGGTTGAGCTCATCCTGATTCTAGTGAATGACATGGGTATGCAGACCCACAGGGGTAAGTAGGATGGGTATGTGAGGGTATGGGTATGGGTATGAATTATTGTACCCCTGAGAAATCTGTACCCCTCAGGCAGGTTCACTGGGTACCAAGGTCAGCACAGATTTTCACTCGGTGGGGAAACTTCTACACAAATTATGTATGGATGTTGGTCTTAATGGAAACCAGCTTTTGTACCTACTTGGAGTGAGCCATTTTTAGCCATTGTACCCAGTTCTATGGGGATATGATGCAGCCAGCATCTCCTGGTGTATTGGATTGCAATGGGTAAGTTTCATTATCGTTGTACCTACATACCCTACTCTAATTTACTTGACTGCTAGTCCTACATCCATGCCACAAGCTCGATTACTTCAAGATGGCCAAGTGGGATAAGAAATGGATTGACATTGCAAGACAGATAGTATGCAACAAGTTTGAATGCACCTACAAAGCCCCCCCTGATACCGATGTGACAATGTGGACCAATGGTGAATGAGGCAAAGCTCAAAGAAGGTATGTTACATCCAACTTCGAACTGCTTAACAATTTTACTAATACTTTACTATATGAAGACAAAAAAAAATTTCAATAGCCTTCCCATGATCTGTGCACCAAAAACAACCAATTTCTGCAACAAACTTGACAGATACCTTAGCACTGACCCAGAGCATACCAACTGTTGAAATTAAATTCTGATACATACTGCATACATGAGGCAATGCATGCAGCACACACATGTTACTGCGTTTACTGCGCATACATGTGGTAAACACATTCCTGAGTCATGTGACATCCTTACTATTATGTATATAAGGAGAACCTGTACTGTAGTAGATATACAGTGTTCTTACCTCTGCTAAACCCTAGCTCTAAGAGTAACTAAACCCCAGGTAGGTTATAAGGAACGTGTCGTCTCTTCCTCTGTGCAGCATATGTAGTCTGCTCCAACAGGTTATGGGCCCTGCTGGGCACATTGCGAACGCGCCTTAACTAGCTGTGAACGACATTGACTTCATTGTCTCCAAATTGTAACCTTGCGCTCTTCGTGAGCTGCATTGCGCTCCCTGCGAGCTGCATTTAAAAACCCAGGTTGACTAGGGTTAACCACTCTGAAGGAGTGTTTTTGCCTGAGATTATGGAACGTGTTTTCTTGAATAGAGGACTGATTGAGCGCTTTTACCAGCTGCCACTATAACATCATGTCTTCAACTTTTGAAAAACTCGTACAAACTTTTGACAGCTCTAACTACGTTCAATAGGCCAACTCAATGAAGGTGTGGCTCAGGTCTCAGGGCCTCTGGCAAATAACTAACGGGATGGAACTAAAACCACCCCTGGCGCCTCCTTTGACAGCGACAAATGCTGCACTAGTAGTGGAAGCTAATGCCAAGCTCCAGACCTGGAACAATAAGAATGACCAGGTGATTGGTAGCCTAGTGCTCTGCCTGGCCCCCTCTATTCGGCAGTGTGCCAACACCAAGGACACCGCTGAGGAGGTGTGGGATCTCATCTGCACCGATTATGGTATTGATGGCCCCTCCCAAGTCTTTGCAGACTTTAGGTCTGCAATCGCAATCAAAATTCCGGCTGTGAATCCCATGCCAGAGATTGCCAAAATGGGTGATAAATTCGAGCACCTTATGGCTGCCAATGTCGCCATCCCCAAATTAGTACAGGCAATGATTCTACTTGCTGCGATGCCGCACGAGTATGATTCTCTATCTGCCACGGTCCTTAATACGACTGCTACTAGAGCCTTGACGTTTAAACATGTCAAGGACTCCATTGTCGCTGAGGCCTCACAGCGCACAGCAGTTGGAAAGCCCATCAGCCCACCTCAGGCCACCAAGCTTTCTGCTGTCAAGCGCAAAGGGGGAAACCCCAAATGGCAATCTTAAGGCAACAATGGAGAATCGTCCCGAAAGCATGGACGACGTGGGGACAAAAAGACTAAAGAGGAAAAACCTAAAGAGAAATATTCCCACCTCGCCTCACAAGCCTTTACTACTATAAATGGTAATGGCACCATCATACCGCCGATGCCGCTCATCCAGCGCATCGAGAAGCGTGAACATACTCCCACGAGGGATCCTCGCTGCCGACTGCCTGCACAGGCATACACGGGCACGGCCTCTACCTCTCATTCGGTCTATACCGAATATCAGCAGACTCGAGACACCCTCGAGCAAATGAATCTCCCATGCAGCGCGAAAAATCTGTGACCGCTGGAAGAGCACCTAACAGTGCAAGAAGGTAAGAGGAGGAGGATTGAACCAGAACCAAGGATCGTAGAGGTAGAAGACGATAGCGTCTCCCTTGGATCGGAACCTGCCGTTTCTGATGAAGAAGTATGGAAAGCCATCGACGAAATGCTTGTCGATGAACCGCTTGAAACAGGTACATATGATGAAAAGTCAGTCCTTTTCCTTGCCACAAGCACAAGAATTAACATTCCACTGATCACAGTGAACTTTTCATGTGAAATTTTACCGCTACTAAATGTATCATGGAACAATTTACATCTTAATATATGTGTTACTTGTGCAAATGGAAATTGTAAGAAAGGTGCCGACTGGATCATGGATTCAGGTGCATCAAAACACTTCACTGGTGAAATTAAAGATTTTGCTTCTTACGAGTCTTTACCGAGAAAGGACTCTACCCTGGTTCAAACAGCCACAGGTACTACTCATATAGTAGGGAAAAGAGCAGTCTTCATTAGACAACAGGTAGTATGTCATGGGAAGTCAGAGATGCATGAAACACAATTATACCCCGTCTACTACATACCCAACTGTAATGCTCGATTACTGTCAATGGGCGTCTTCTTGCAAGACAGAAGTGACGTGCATGGTTCCTCTGCACACATTTCATTTTTCAAGCAAGGAAACCCAATTATGGATTGCATCCCTCTTATGAAACATGACACTATTTATTGGGCTCGGACTCATATATTGAGCACCAAGGGAATCAATGTCGCAACGATGTATGCCACAGACTACTCAACTTGGCATAAGCGACTTGGACACCATCCAAAGAAGCGCTAGGGAAGATGCCTAATAGCACCATAAAATTCCTGAAGAATTTAATTATTTCTAAAGACAAAATTATATGTCCAGGGTGCGCTGAAGGGAAAATGACCTCAAAATCTTTTCCCGAATCAGATTCACGTGCAGAAAGACCCTTTGAATTAATACATTCTGATCTGAAGGAACTCCCAGTACTATCGTACCATAAACATAAATACTTTATTGTATTTCTGGATGACAAGACGTCACATATCTGGGTCCAATGCCTTAAAAAGAAATCTGATGCTGCTGTGGCCATCAGACAATTTTGGGCAGTGGCTTTGACACAGTATGGTGCTACAATCAAGCACTGGCATGTTGATCCAGGGGGGGAGTTCAAAGATCGTGAGCTACAAAATGTGCTCAAGGATTTTGGCATCAAAATAGAGATGTCTGCACCGCACATTCACCAACAGAATGGGTGTGCAGAGCATGCCATAAGGACAATAATGGAGAAGTTGCAAACCCTGCGATTTACCGCATGTCTACCACAATCATGGTGGGAATTTTGCATTGAACATGCAACACACCTCTACAACCAAACCCTGATAAGGCACCTGAAATGGCTGACACCGGTTGAGGACCTGACAAAGGTCCACCCAGATCTAAACAATCTGAAGGTTTTTGGTTGTGGTGCTTACATCTACCTACCCAAGGAGAAGTGTCCAAACACATTGGCTCCTCGATCGGAGTTGATGACGTACCTTGGATTAGAAGATGGCATTAAAGCATACCGTTTCATGCGACCTAGTGGCACAATATTTATTGGTGCTATAGCACTATTTGATGAAACATTGTTCCCATGCTGTCCCAGAGCTAAAACTCTTGCCAATACGGACCTTGGTGATTTTCCACCTCCAGAACCAGAAGATGATGACCACTCATCTGGAATGGATGGCAATGATTCTATACTGCCACAAGATCTGCCCCTTCCTCCATCATCAGAAAATGATGATGATGATGTACCAAGTGAGCAAAAGGCACATGACAATGTGACAGATGCTCCTCCTCTGCCGCCTCCAGTAACCACTGAGGACTTTCATCCAAGATGTGATGATCAACAGGAATGGCAGCAATTGCCCCATCGATCAGGCAGGCAGAGAAACATCCCAAACCGTCCTGGCAATACCTATGGAGAGAAGCGACTCCCCTCTGACATAGAGAGAGATATTGCACGTGATCGATATTGGAAGAGATCTGTAGGTCAAGATTCGGATCATAACTGAACACGACCACAATCTCAACAGAAAGAACCGGTTGCTGGACCGAGTTCAGCACCTCATGAGAGTGTGCCTGATTCCAATGATCAAGAACATGATCACCCAATGGGGGAACCAGACGAAGCAGGTTATATTAAAAAGATAACCAAGGAAGGAGGAGATAAGCTTATTCGCTGGCTGTTGTCAAAAGCAGTCAAACCATCGAGCAAAATAAGCCAAGTTCCAAACCAATTTTGTGATATTGCATGCCTACCATGGCAGCAGCAACGTGAGTGGAAACAAGCTTGTCATGAAGAATTAGAGGCTCTTCATAAGCAACAAGTCCATGACATCATTGATCTTCCACATGATCGAAAAATGATCAAAAATAGATGGGTTTTCTCCATAAAATTGGATGGAAGAAAATGAGCCAGACTCATGGCCAAAGGCTTTTCACAAGTCGAAGGTGTTGACTTTGATGAGATTTTCTCACTGGTAGTCCGCTACGAGACCGTACACCTCATGTTTGCACTTGCATCTCTAGAGGGCATGTATATGACTGGCCTAGATGTAAAAACCGCATTTTTATATGGCAAACTAGATGAGGAGATCTATATGGATCAACCTGAGGGTTTCAGACTCGAGGGAAAAGAGCGCAAAGTATTGCGCTTACGCTGAGCATTGTATGGCCTTAAACAAGCCTCACTTGCATGGTGGAAAGAGCTAGAGGCATTCATGCGCACCATTGGGTTCATGCGCGCCAGCTCCGATGCCGGCATTTTCATACACAAGGACCCTAAGACAGGCAGCATTGTTATTGCACTCGTCTATGTTGATGATTGCTTGTTCATGGGGAAGAACAAGAAACTTGTGGATGAAAAGAAAAATGCTTGTCTAAAGCATTGGGAGTGCCGTAGTACTGAAAAAGTCATGGAATTCTTAGGCATGCGCATCACCCAGACTGCAAGCAAAGTCAAACTCGATCAAACTGAATATCTCACCAAAGTGCTTGAGAGATTTGAGATGACAAATGCCAAAGTGACCCCCACTCCACTCCCGACTGGTTACAGACCATCGGAAAACACAGCAACGCCCAATGTGATGCTTAGATCAAAATATCAGTCTGTGATTGGATCTTTATTGTATCTGATGCTCAGAACATGACCTGATATCGCTTATGCGGTAATCAAGATGTCGCAATTCTTGGCTAATCCTAGCCAAGAACATCTAGACAAAGCCATGTACATCATGCGCTATCTGGTGGGAACCCAGAAATATAACATTGTCTATAATGGAGAGAAGTCCAAGGGGCTACAGGCCTTCACAGATTCTGATTGGGCAGCTGACACTCTCAAACGCCGATCTACAATGGGTTACTTTGCTACTCTAGCGAGTGGCATTGTGTGCTGGCAGTCCCGTTTACAAAAAACTGTAGCACTGTCATCCACAGAAGCCGAATATATGGCTCTCTCCGACACTTGTCGACAGATAGTGTGGATAGAGTCCTTATTCCAGGAACTTGGATATGTACTGAAGCGCGTACCAATCTGCGCTGATAATCAGGGATCCATCTTTATCGGATCAAATCCAGTTCAGGAAAGAAGGACCAAACATATAGACATTTGCTCCCACTATACCCGCGAATGCATAGAAAATGACAAAGTCACGGTCGTTTTCATTCCTGGAAATGATAATCCAGCTGACATGTTCACAAAGAACCTTGGCGCTGTCTTATTCAGGAAATTTAGAGACTCTCTTGGAATTACTTTCAAGATTCAAACTTAGCTGCGTAGAGCGCTGTACAGTTTGAGGGGGGGTGTTGAAATTAAAATACTCATACATGCTGCATACATGAGGCCATGCATGCAGCACACACATGTTACTGCGCTTACTGTGCATACATGTGGTAAACACATTCCTGAGTCATGTGACATCCTTACTATTATGTATATAAGGAGAACCTGTACTATAGTAGATATACAGTGTTCTTACCTCTGCTAAACCCTAGCTCTAAGAGTAACTAAACCCCAGGTAGGTTATAAGGAATGTGTCGTCTCTTCCTCTGTGCAGCGTATGTAGTCTGCTCCAACAGATGAAACTTCACCACCATGGGCAACCCACTCCCATACCTTGCCATGTCCACCAAGTCTCAAAATTCATCAATGTAGTCATCCACAGATCGACGTGCTTGGTAGTAGGAAGTGGATTCAAGGCACATTATGGCTTGTTGGCACTCATTGAGGGGGCAGAAGTGTCATATGAACTCATCATGGAAGTCCCCCCAGGTGGAAAATGGAAGGGATCCACGCTCCTTGGTTTGGCATAATATATGGTCAACATAGAGAGAGGCACGCTCAGATTTCATGTACGTGAGGACCCAATACATTTTAGCGGCATCATCCATGAATTGGTTTGGGCATAGACTGATGTACTACAACTCACAGGAATTGAGGAATGCACATCCCTGGAAATGTGCACCATTGAATTCAGTGGGGGGCACGGTGATAATACTTGACCTGGAAACCTAACAAAAATTTGTTAAAAGGCTGAGGAAGTATAACACAGGCGAGAGGAAGGGTGCAGATTGGTACTAAATATCACTGCTGATATCCAAACATTGTTTTTAGTGATGCAAAATAATAAGGGATAGTGCAATTAGTCTGTGAGAGCATACAAAGTTGTTTGAATGAGGTTTGAAATGGGTTTAAAGATGTGTGAAATAGTTCAAAGAAGGTTCAGAGAGATTCAAAGAGGTCTGAAGTAATTTTGAAGAAGTTTGGAGATGTTGGACTGGTGGCAAGATATGTTGAGAAATGAATATAGCAAATAAGAAGCGTTTTTGAGTGGCGATAGGCGATAGTCAATGAGTTGAGAGTGAATACAAAAGTTTGAAGAAGTTCGTGATATTTCACAGAACTTAGAGATACGATGCGAGCTGAGACTTAAGAGAACTGCTCTTAAATCTGACGATAGTGGAGAGGGTAACTTATTCTCTGATTTTCTAAGTAACTAGTACAAGTCTATATACAATTTGAAGAGATAGTACATATACTAAAAAGGAAATAACAACATGTGGAAAACATGAGGCAATATATACAACAATGAGGACTTTGTAAATCATAAAATGAATGAGAAATAATAAATAATTAAAATGTACAGTGTTCCCATATAGTAAAACTACTTATCTTTTGCTTCAATATATCATTGAAACCTGTTAGGAAACAGTCTCCTAACATGCCTATTACATAATACTATTTTTATTTTATTTTATTTTATTTTATTTCACCAAAATATGCTACCAAATGCCTATACATGCATTATTTGTCAGGATGGAAATTTTGTATTTACATGCATCAATATGTATGCGCATGTATGCGCACGTCCGTAGCAACATAGTACAACATATGTAACATAGTATATAGTCATAAAATAAATACTAGGAGACCTCAGTTGAGTAGTTCTCTTAGGTATTCCATCCACAATAGTGGTGCGAAAAGCCTAATTCAGCCAACTAATCTATTTATAACCTCTTACATCAAAACCATCAAACCCCCCATCACACACGCGCACCCCGCTGCCTTCTTGTAGGAGAGCCCGCATGGTCCAGCTAGCAGAACAGTGGGTGTTGCCCTAACAGAAGAACTCAATTACCCTATCAGTGCACCTTCTCTTACACGCACATACATCATTTGTCTCAGCGCGCCACATCCACTTATGCATCATTTTGGCAAGAGCTGGAATTAATTGTATATATGTATTTACCTGGCTTTCATAAGCCAATGCCAGGCCTCGCTTTACATTGCGACTGCCAGTGATTGAAAGGCAGCGCTCATCATTAGGACAGCTGCAGCCAGACAACCAATTGGATCTGGTTTAGCCGAGATTTACATTACTCAATTTGGATGACTATTTTAGGTAGTTACTAGCCAAATTTAGTAATAACCCTGAGATCAGGCACTATTGGAAGGGTTATTGATCTGAAGTGCCCAATTGTTGACAAATAGCCGAAATCATGTGTTTTGCCATGTTTGGCACTCGAAATAGCCAGGTCACATGACTCAAAATTTTGAGAAAAAATTCTGCAGCTGAATCTTGACTCAGCTGAAGAAGTGACTCATCACAGATTATGTCATCATGTCAGAACAAGCAACTTCAAATCCTGGTCACAATCCTGTTCCCATGCCCATTCTAGAAGCCAAAATTGATGCTCTAACAGCACAAATGTCTCAATTAGTGTCAGTATTAGCAGCCTCCCAGCCCAAACAAGCAGAAACAAAATCAGAGACAGTAGAAGATAAAGATGATGAGATGGAGGAGATGGTGGAGTGGATGTCTCAGGAGGATGTGCATGCAGAGGAGGGATCTGAGAGTGGAAAAACACCTTTACCTAAATATGCACCCCTGCAAATTTTTGATGGTACCATGGAGAACACAAAATCCTTCATCAGCTCTATAGTGTTGTATATTTATGGGAGAAAGCCCAAATTTTGTATGACTGAGTCTAGGATTATGTTTGCTCTCTCATACATCCAGGGAGGAAAAGCATAGTTCTGGAGAAATGAAGCCATTAATCAAATTGCCATGGGATATAAACAATTTGCGACTTTCAGGGAATTTTTGGAGAGATTGGAGGCACAGTTTGGAGACCCTAACCCAAAGGTGACAGCGAATGCAAAATTAAAAACTATGCACCAAGGTTCTCTGACAGCAGATGAATTTATTTTGCAGTTCAAGGCAGAAGCATCACAGACCGATATGGGAGAAGCAGCATTGGTAGAATAATTGAAGGCAGGATTAAATTCCTCATTATTCAATATCTATTGACTACCTTCTATACTGAAGAGGTTGGATGAGTGGTATAATTGGGCAATGCATCTTGAATGGCAATATCGACAGGAACAGGCAGAATCGAAATGGATGTATGGGAATGCCAGATTTGGAAAGTCATCAGGAGGAAAGTTCAAGAAAGGAAGGACACCTCAGGTACAGCTCTGAGGGCACAGCCACTGGCCATGGCAGTGACACCTATTGTTAAGGAGTCAGCAGCATCGACAGATGCAATGGATGTTGATTGAGTAGGGAGACGAGCTCTGCTTAAATGCTTTAATTGTGGGCAATTAGAGCATATGGCTCAAAATTGTAGGCAGAAAAGGAAGATTAGGGAAGCAACAATTGAGGAAGTAAAATTGGAGGAAGATAAGCAGGAGAATTTTCTGGAAGAGTCCCAGTGAAGGTTTTCCCATTGGTGACCCAGAATCAATATAATGTATTAGTATCCGAGGAAACCCAGAGTGAATTCAAAAGAGAAATTGAGGAGTACAACCATCATCATTTATCTGACAAAGAAAAATGCCCAGCCTTATTTCCAAAGACCCTTAAATTCTTTATTTGCTCAGCGCAGATAGAACCCAAAATCAGCTTGACAGTAGGATTGAAGACAGTGGACACGCATGCAGAAATTAATGTGGAGGCATTGCTTGACAGCAGTGCTACCAGATTATTTATTAATCAATCCCTAATTACTGGAAATGGTATTTGCATGCATAAACTGCCACAACCTATAATTGTGTACAATATTGATGGCATGATCAATTGTGGAGGAACTATTAAGGAGGAAGTGACAATGATATTGAAGTATCAGGATCATCAGGAATGAGCCATATTTGAGGTGTGCGACCTTGGGAAAACCAATCTCATAATTGGATATCCATGGTTATAAAAGCATAACCTGGAAATTGATTGGAAAACTGGGAAGGTACACATGACCCATTGTCCTAAAGAATGTAATGTGTATGGGAGAAAAGTAAAAAAGGAAAAGAAGGGAAAAAAAGAGAAAGGACGTCCAAAAAAGTATTCTGTTATGATAGAGGAAGTGGAGGATGAGGATATGCCAAACGGGGAAGTTCCAATTATGACAAGTAAAGAAGAACAGAAGCAGACCTTTAGGGAAATTTGTGGAGGACAGTCATGGGATAAAAATGTGGAGAAAGTGGAGAAGCCAGTGGAGGAGTGGGTGACAAAAGCCTACCATAAATATTTGTCAGTTTTTCAGAAGAAGGAATCGGAGCAGATGCCAGTGCAAAAGCCATGGGATCATGCTATTGAGATGAAGCTGGGATTTGTGCTGAAGAAGTCAAAAGTCTATCTGTTATCTCCGAAGGAACAAGAAGAAGTGGATGCATTCCTTAATGAACAGTTGTGCAAGGGATACATATGACCTTTGAAATCACCACAGACCTCACCAGTATTCTTTGTACCAAAAAAAGATCAGAGGAAGAGGAAGTGTACAGACTATAGGTATTTGAATGAGTGGACAGTGAAGAATGCATACCCTTTGCCATTGATTTCAGAGATAATTGACAAGGTGGGAAAGGCCAAGGTCTTTACCAAATTGGATTTATGCTGGGGGTACAACAATGTATGGATAAAGAAAGGAGATGAGTGGAAGACAGCATTTGCTATGCATCAAGGATCCTTTGAGCTGCTAGTCATGTTTTTTGGGATGACCAATACCCCCAACTTTCCAAAATATGATGAATGACATTTTCAAGGATGTGATAGACAAAGGCGTGGTAATAATATTTATTGATGACATTTTGATATTCATGGAGAATAAAGAAAATCATGAGGCAATAGTGCAGGAGGTGTTGAAGAGATTGGCAGAGAATGATTTATTTGTTAAACCAGAGATGTGTATTTGGAGCAAGGAAGATTGAGTTCTTGGGATTAAAGATTGGTCCTGATGGAATCAAGATGGATTCTATCAAGGTACAGGCAATTGTTGATTGGCCCATGCCTACCCATATTAAGGAAGTTCAGGCTTTCTTGAAACTCACCAATTTTTATCGTCACTTTGTTCATAAGTTTTCCAAAATTGCCACACCATTACACAACCTTACACAAAAGGGAGTAGTGTGGAGATGGGGAGAACAACGGCAGACAGCATTTCAGGAGTTGAAGAGGAAGTTTGTGGAAGAGCCAATATTGGTCCCAGTAGATTTCATGCATCCCTTACGAGTGGAATCAGATGCATCAGACTTTGCTACTGGAGCAGTATTATCAATGTTATGTGAAGATGACAAATGGCATCCTTGTGCATATTTGTCTCGAGGGTTGAATGATGTGGAGAGGAATTACGATGTGCATGATAAAGAGATGTTGGGAATAATACGAGCATTGGAGGCATGGAGACATTATTTGGAGGGATATATGCATCAGATTGAAATCTGGACAGACCATCAAAATCTGCAGTACTTCATGTCTGCTAAAAAGCTTAACTGTTGACAACCACGTTAGGCATTATTCCTATCACACTTTAATTTTCACTTGGTTCACAAAGCGGGAAGCTTGATGAGGAAAGCAGATGCATTATCCAGATGTACAGATCATAAAAGGGGAGTGGAGGAGGACAATAAAAATATTACCCTACTCAAACCTGAATACTTTCATATTTGTGCTATGCATCAAGGGCATTTATTGGTGGATAGCTCAGAGACAGAAATGTTGTCTAAAATCAGGCAATGTTCAGAGATGGATGATAAAGTGGTGGAAGCTGTGAAAGCCTTGAGGGGAGAGAAGAAAGGTAATATTAAAGGAGACGAATGGGTTGAAGAACAAGGGTTAGTGTTGTTCAGAGGAAAGATGTATGTACCAAAGGATCAAGATTTATGAAGGGAGATTGTATGATTACATCATAGCATGCCAGCTGCTGGACATTCAGGAAGGTGGAAGATGTTGGAGTTGGTGATGAGAAATTATTGATGGCCCGGAATTTCAAAGTATGTGTTGAGGTATGTGGATGGGTGTGATACGTGCATGCGGGGGAAGAAATTTCCAGAAAAGCCTGCAGGGAAATTAATGCTGAACCCTATACCTAAAATGCCATGGCAAGATATATGTATCTGTGGACTTTATCACTGGATTACCTGAAGCTCAAGGATATGATGCAATATTTGTAGTATGCAACCACTTCACAAAGGAAGTCCATATTATTCCTACTACAGCAGA
The DNA here is from genome assembly GCA_029959215.1 of Tricholoma bakamatsutake. Taxonomy (NCBI): domain Eukaryota; kingdom Fungi; phylum Basidiomycota; class Agaricomycetes; order Agaricales; family Tricholomataceae; genus Tricholoma; species Tricholoma bakamatsutake. The sequence continues at coordinate 11,954,966 of CP114857.1, read as the reverse complement.
AACCTCATTGTTGGGCTTGGCATGCCTCTATCTAAATCAGATATGGTGGTTACATGGATTACCTGATATGGTTATCTCCAATCATGGATCACAATTTGCTTCTGCATTTATGTGAGAGTTAAATAACATATTGGGGATTCAAACCAAATTATCTATGGCATATCACCCACAAACCGATGGGCAGACAGAGAGAATGAATCAGGAGTTGGAGCAGTACCTACACATGTTTGTCAATCACCGACAAACTGACTGGCCTGAATGGTTGGCAATTGCAGAATTTTCCCACAATAATAAATTCTATTCAGCTACTCACATGTCACCCTTCTTCGCTAATTATGGGTATCATCCCAGAATAGGAGTAGAACCTCGAAGGGAAGTCAAGGTACAATCAGTGGAGGACTTTGTGTCAAAAATGCGCAAGGTGCAGGAGGAAGCAGAGGCAGCATTGATGAAAGCACGTGATGATATGATGTGATGCACAGATCGTACTCGAGCTGTTGCTCCAAAGTATAAAGTTGGTGGCTTGGTATGGCTAAGTACCAAGGATCTAAATATTCCACAACCTTCAAGAAAGCTTATGGAGAAGCAAGTTGGCCCATATCCAATTTCTAAAATAATTTCACCCAATGTGGTAGTGTTAAAATTACCTCAATCATTCAAGATTGATCCTGAAATTAACATTTCCTGTTTATGCCCTTACTGCCCACCCACTATTCCTGGTCAACAAACTACTCCACAGCCTCCAATAATGGTAGAAGGTGCTCCAGAATATATTGTAGAAGAAGTTTTGGACTCACGTCTTTGACAAAATAAATTGGAGTTCTTAATAAAGTGGAAGAACTACACCGACAAAAATAACTCATGGGAACCTGAGGAGAATTGTAAGCAAGCACATAATGCAATCACCCAATTCTTTAAATTTAATCCAAATGCTCCCCATCGCATTGCTAGAATGGTGTATGAGGGGATGAATTTCTGGCCTTACCAAAATTTCACAGAGGAGACAGATGCAATATTTTCTCACCTGGAAGTCGAGGCATAAAAGGGGGTAATGTTAGGAAACAGTCTCCTAACATGCCTATTACATAATGATATTTTATTTTTATTTTATTTTATTTTATTTTATTTTTATTTTATTTTATTTTATTTTATTTTATTTTATTTCACCAAAATACACTACCAAATGCCTATACATGCTTTATTTGTCAGCGTGGAAATTTTCTATTTACATGCATAATATGTATGTTGATGTGTTCAGTTGGTACTCAGTGCAGAGTCTCAATGGAAGGGGTGAACACTAAACCTACAACTGCAGGCATGCTCGGGGTGAGGGGTTTTGCTTAGAGGGCCTCGGATCGTCCTTTGGGGCATGGTGATGTTACTCAACCCAGAAACCCAAACAAAACCTACTAAATGGCTTTGGCTAGTATAACACAAGTCAGAGGAAGGGTGCGAGTTGGTACTAAATATCACCGCTGAGACCAAAACATTGTGTTTAGTAATGCGAAATTGTAATGGCTGTGGTGAATAGTCTTTAAAGGCATACAAAAATGTTTGAAAGAGGTCGAAATAGGTTTGAATATGTGTGAAAGAGTTCAAAAAAGGTTTGAAGAGGTTTGAAGTTGTGCAAAGAAGTTTCGATGACTGTCGAAGTAGTTCGAAGTAATTCGAGGTATATCGAGAAGCAAGTTTAGCAAATGCAAAGTATTGTTTGAATGGCAATAGGCAATGGGTGATAAAATGAGGAGCGAATATGATAGTTTCGAGGAAGTTCACAATATTTCACAGAACTTAGAGAAACAATGCGAAGATAAGACTCAAGAGAACGATTCTTAAATCTGATGATAGTGAGAGGGTAACTTCTGCTGTTCCCCATTGCTCTTCGTTCTGAGTAACTAATACAAATCTATATACAATTTGAAGAAATAGTACTAAAAAGGAAATAATAACAATTGTAGAACAAGGGGCAATATGTCAAACAATAAAGGTATTGTAAAACATAAAACAAATGAAAAATAATAAGTGAAATGTACATTGTGCCAATATAGTAAGAGTTCTTGTTCTATTGCTTTAATATATCAATAAAATGTAAAACACACTTATTGCATTCTAACTCTCTTGTAGTCTCTCCTCATGTCTGGTAGTGCTCAATATGCAGTGAAATGGCTTGTTCTGGGTGTGCAGCATGCATCAAAAGTGTTTCAAGACAACTATACAGCAGCCAAAGTCATTTGAAATGCTGCAAAGTCATTCAAAGTGTCACGAAATGTCACGAAATGGTTCAAAATAGTTCTAAGTCATTGGAAATAGTGCAAAATAGTTTGAACATAATTCGAAGTTGATTTTGTGGCATTCATAGTGATTTGGAGTGTGTGTTGTAATGTCTCGATACAAGTGGGAATCTTCTCCAGACCTTATAGTGCATAGTGGACCTATCAGCAGAGACTATGAAGAGGCTGGTATGTCAGTTTTCAATGTGTGCACTAATTGTGTACACTAAAGGGAAGATATGCACAATGGTGGAAAAGTGCGCAATGCAAGGGGGCAAAAATGCACAGTGTGGAAAAATGCACAACAGGAGCGAAAAAGTGTGCAACAATGAGGATGATGAAAGCGGGAGGTGCAGTGGAATGAAGACGACACAGGGGTGTGCTGAAAAAGGGACACACAGGTTAGGGGCGCAAACAGAATGAAAGCACAATGGGCAAAATAGTACTATCTCTTCATTTTGTATAGACTTGTATTAGTTAGTTAGAATGAAGAATAGAAGAAATGGGGAACAGCACAAGTTACCCTCTTGCTATCATCAGATTTAAGAAGTCATTCTCTTGAGTCTTAGCTTGCATCATATCTCTAAGTTCTGCAAAATACTGCAAACTTCCTCGAGACTATCATATTCACTTTTCGTTTTATTTCCCATCGCCTATTGGCATTCGACAAACACTTCACATTCATTATACTTGCTCCTCGATAAACCTCAAACCTTCTCGAACATCTTCGAACATCTTTGAACCTACTTTGGACTATTTCACACAATTTCAAACCTATTTCGGACTCTTTCGAACACCTTCATATGCTCTTACAAACTATTCGCAGCACGATTCATCCTTTTGCATCACTAAACATTATGTTTTGGTCTCAGTGGTGATATTTAGTACCACCTCGCACCCTTCCTCTGACTTGTGTTATACCATCCAAAGCCATTTAGTAGGTTTAGTTTGGGTTTCTGGGTTGAGTATCATCAATGCAAACACAGCTATATGAAGGGCGCACTACAAAGGTGCATGGACTGGATGCTGGTGCACAGACTATGTGTGATGCTGACTGAGCTATGAGCTATGAGAGGGGGGGAAATATCCTCTGGATTCTCTATCTGTCTGCCTACTATGTACAAATGGCTTATGTGATAAAAATTGGTAAAATAAAATGTAAAAATAGAAAGCACCATGCACTACCCACAAGCGCATCCATTCGCCCATCTAAACCCAACCACACTATGCTGCTGCCTCAGCCAATAAGATTCGCGCACGCTATAGCCCAATACCCATCTGTTCCAGTGTGATGCACTATTTTGGTGTGCTCTAGGTCCTGTGCACTCTTCCCAATTAATCTGCTTCAGTGTTATGTGTTGCATGCTGCACCTTAGTAATAATGATGTGATCAACCTGTGCCAGTTACCAGATAAGGCAATGCCAATTGAAAATGCAGAAGAACTATAAGGAGATGCTGTGCGAGGCCAAATAGCACCAAAGCACTAGGATTATGTGAAAGTGCCCAAGTGTGCACAGTCCAATGCCAAATAGGTGCAAAGCACCCAGATTATGTGAGAATGCACAGTTCGCTCATGTCAGAATTGTGGTGCACCTCGAATAAATGCACAAGTAAGCTGGAAGCCATGATGCACAGCACAATTGGTGTGGTGGATTGTTGTGTGTGTGATAGGGATTGTGCAATGAGTGCACAGCAGATAATGTGAGTTGCAGGTAAGGCATAAAAGGAGTGCATAAAGGCACATCCAGTGCACAATAACTGTGAAAAGCAGATAAGGAGTGTGGGGGGGGCACGTGGAGGTGGTTTGAAGCATAACAGGGTGCATTTAGAGGGCATGACAAAAGGCAGCTATGGGGGATCCAAAAGTGCAGTAGAAATGTAAAAGGCGCACAAAAATGCCCCTAAACAGTCAAAGGTGCACAAAAGTGCATGAAGGCGTGCAAAAGCATGCTGCACAAAGTGTGCAGAAGCCATCTAAAAGATGCACACAATCACAAAAAATGCCATAGTATGCATGCAGGGTGATAGGGAGCCATATCATCTCCTCCCAACTGAAGTACTGACTGTCCTCAGGCAGCATGCGATTGTTCAGCGCAAAATTTTCATTGCTCACATAAGTGGCCATCCTTTCCTTATCTATCTCTGACCACCATCTATTCTCAACAACTCTTTCCACAATCCATATATCCATGATCCAATGTCTTCAGCATTCACCTTAGCTCTCACACATAGGTAAGCTACAATGTATCGAATGATATGAGCTATCAAATGCATACAATGTATCGAGTGATATGAGTTTGGTGGATGCCATCGAACACTCATAGTATATATAGTACCTACTATATAGTAACCAGTCAATGAGCTATTACATTGCTTGCTGTACCATATAGTAGACATAGCATTATAGTAAGTATATATGGAGGAATTGGTACCGATATTGGCTTAGGAATGGCATCGGGATCAGGATTGGGCACAAAACATTCAGTGTGCCTTGCTGATGGGAGCCATAGAATGACCATTGACAATGAGATAATTATTATAAGTTTATGTATAGTATATACTGAAAAATCGGTACCAGCATCACTTAGGTACATCGGCATCAGGGATTGGGTACAAAATGTTCAGTGTGCCCCACTGACAGGTGCTGTTAGATAATTATTATAAGTTCATGTATAGTATATACTGAAGACTCAGCACCAGCATCACTTATGTACATCAGCATCAGGGATTGGGCATGACATGTTCCAGGAGCTATTCACAAGTTAATTATTATAAGTTCATGAATAGTATATACAGAACAATTGGCACCAGCATTGGCTCGGGATCGAGATCAGGATTAGGCAAGTGTGTCGGCATTGGAAAACAAGCAAAAAATAAGTGTCCATTCTTAGCTTAAATAACAATGTTGTACTGTCCTAGTTACATAGATGTAAGGTAGGCCCATCATTGAGTAAAGCCACATCAATGAGAATCAGCAGGGGAATCAGCCTTGTTGTCATTGGCATGAACTTTCGAGAACCTGCTTTTGAATGATTTCAGATTACACTCCATCCTTTCCTTCAAGGTTGCATATGTCTTCAGTGTAATACCTTGTTGTTCAAGCTTCTCAACCTCGGCCATGTAAAGACGATGACTGGCATCCTTGTACAATATGCCAAGCTGGGTTTGAAGGGCCTTCACATCAGCATGGCAGCTCAACAGCTCCCTATCTGTCAACTTCTGCAATAGCATAAACTGATATAGCCACACAAATGAGGCCAATGACACTTACTGGATCGGCAGGTAGCTCGAGCTGATTTTGGGCCACAGTGTAGGCTGGTTCATTGGTCATGTTTCCAGACTGCAAATTAATAATGAGTGATATGATAAAGGCATCAGCACCAAGAGAGGACAGCATCGGGCCCATTGGGTCAAGTATCGGCACTGGCCAATATTGGCATTGGCATTGGCCAGAGGCATGGACAGTTTGAAATGAAGGAACACTTACCCCTCCATATGCATCTTGCACATTAAGATCAACCTTCTTGCGATAGGCCTTTATCGCCTGATGGGTGGCCAGAATCATAAAAGGAGGCACTAGATAGTGCTGCACATCATCACTGCAGATAACAACATACCCCTGTGGAATATCCCCTTGGCTTTCCTGCTGATTGCTCATTGTAGATGGATGCAACAACTTTATCTTATAACAACTTTATCTTATATCATACATCGGTGTTTCATCAGTGATAAGACAGTGTTTGTTTGTCCATCATTCTTTGTTTGTCATTTGATCTTACATCAACATCAACATGTGTCAGTTGATTTTCATCTTTTCATATCAACATCCATCTGCCCTGTCCCCATATCCATCTGCCCCATCCCTGTACCCGGCCTGAGTCATCATGAGCATTACACCAGCAAGAGTCCTCAGCCACCTCAGCAAGATTGATATGGAAGGGCAGAAGGGCCTTCACATAGGGAACATCAAGGCTGTGATGAAGGATCAGAAAGCTGCCCTCATAAGTGATCTGCATAATTTCATGACTTGGACGACACTCACATACTTTAGAAACAATTGTTCTCTTGCCAAAAAAAAATTAAAATGGCTGAAATTCAAACTGTCTTTCTTCAAAACATGTTTTTATGGGGATTCATTGTGGCATGGGGAAACTTGGAGAAGACTGGGGACTAGGGGTTTATCGAAAGTCGGAAAGCCATGAGTAAATGGGATGAGGAACATGGGGTAGTGGCAATGACAGTCAGAGTAAGATTGGGGGATTGGGGTAAGATGAGATCGGCAGTGGCACCAGCATCGGGAGCAGCTGGACCATCAACATTGGGAGCAGGTGTAGCAAGATCAGCAGTGGCACTGGCATTGGGAGTGGGTGGACCATCAACATCAGAAGTGGCTGTGGAAATGACATTAGGAGCAGCATCGGCATCAGGAGTGGCATTGGCACTGGTACCCCCACATGCAGCACTGGCACCAAAAGTGACACTGACCCTCAAACCAGCCAATACACAAACAACAGTCATCAAACCAGTTGAACCATTGCCCAGACCAGTGGTGGTGCATGCCGAACCAGAAGCTTCAGGATCCAAGCCCCCAGTGCGACACCCACACCGTCTGGGACCAATCATCCCTGTGATCACAGTAACAGGACCCAGGCCAGTAGTCCAGAGTGAATCAGATGCATTAGAGCCCAATGAGGAGGGGAAAGATGAGACGGAGAGCAAGGCCAATCCCAAGCCCCCAAAGAAGCGGAAGCATGAGAACGCCCAGAAGGCAGAGGCACAAGGAGAACCCTGGCCTGGAGGTCACTGCCCAATGCCATGTGAATGATGCATCTGGCTTGGGCGAGTTTGTTATGAGCAGGTTAATGGTAAAACAGTAAGGATCAGCCAAAAGCAAAGGGAAGAAAGTCCCCGCTTCCAGCTGAAAGAAAGAATCACTTAGGCAGTTCACTCAAACAGAAAAGGGGAAATCCGAAGGTAAGTGTTTTATATCGTGACAAATACAACCACTAACTCATATACTTATTTATAGCCACCCATAGTGATATTGAGATGGCCAACCCTGACCCTGCTTTCACTGTCGCTCCCACTCCTGCTCCCACTCCTGCTGCTGATCCCACTGCCAAAGCCCGCTATGCCGATCAGTACAATACCCTTGCCAATCGCTTGGAATACCTCGAGCATGGTATAAATCAACAAATGTATGACCAGGCATGGTGGGTCAAAGAAACAATCCAGGACACCTTGCTCAAGGTACAGGGATTATGGGATACGGTCAACGAGCTTATGAGGAGGATGAACGACATTGAATGGTACCTTGGGTAACAGTCTCAGCCCATTGCCTTGTACGATGGCCAGTCTTTCCGGCAGGTTAATCACATTGAAAGGGTTGGAAGCAGGACAGGAGAAGAGATGGGCAACATGAGGGAGGACGAAGTGAATCCTGTTGCCGCTGCCACTCCTGATGCCGCTGCTGGTGCCATTTACAATCACATTGAGGTTAGGGTTCCAATGGAAGGGATTACTGCTGTGGAGATTGCTGCCGATGCCGATCTGAGAACGGACAGAGAAATGGAGGTTGGAAGTGGTGCTGATGGCAAGCTGGTGGAATGGGAAGTCCAGCCAGGCAAGCCCAAACACTTCGAGCCCGACCATATCCTCCATGCACTGGCTGTGCCCAATCTTTCTCAACCTGCCATGGAGGAAGTAGGAGAGATGTCTTTGCCTGCTGCTCCCCCCATCCAAATAATTCCCGCCACACCACAGGACTCTCAAGAAGTGTCGCAGCAACAAACATCGATGGCCCCACCACTCCCTCCACTGTTCACCCCGACTGCACTTGATGAGCCCGAGGTGTGCTCACTGGAATTGGCAGCAGCATTGGCAGTCGACAGTATCACCTCGCCTGACTCCTCCCCTGCTCCTCCACAGTTCTGCAAGTCCCCACAACCACTGTCACCTGGTCCATCTGGACTATCACATACCACTCCTGCACCTGAAAGAGGCCTGTCACCCTCACCCCATGCCTCCCCTCCACCTGCACAGTTGTGCTGATCCCCTCGCAGCCTTACACCTCAGCCATCTGGACTATGTTCCAGGAATACCACTCCTCAGCCAAACCTGAAGAGGAGATCAGGAACTTCTGAGGACCAAGATGATGCCAAATGGGGCAGAAAAGAATAGAGGGGCATTTTTCTTGTGTTACTTGACATGTACATAAAAGTTAAACTTTTGTAACTGTATTTAGAAATTGGTAAATCTACTATGCAAATTTCACTTTTTGAATTCTCCGTCTTCTCCCAACAGTCTGAGTTGAGATGGCTTCCTGCTGTGCAAGGTCATCAGCTGTCCTTCGGATGTGATGGGTGTCTGATTGAGTGTTTTGAGAGGATGGTGGGGTCATTTGTTGAAATGTGTCTACTGCCAATACTGCTGTTGCCAATCCCACTGTTGCCAATCCACCTGTTGCTGACCCACCCATTGCCGATCCTAGTGTTGCCAATCCCATTGTTGTTACTGATCCCACTGTTGCCGATCCCATTGCCAATCCTACTGTTGCTGATCCTACTGTTGTTGCTGATCCTACTGTTGCCATTGCCGACCCACCCATTGCTAATCCTACTGTTGCTGATCCTACTGTTGTTGCTGATCCTACTGTTGCCATTGCCGACCCACCCATTGCTGATCCTACTGTTGCTGATCCTACTGTTGCTGATTCTACTGTTGTTGCCGATCCTACTGTTGCCATTGCCAACCCACCCATTGCTGACCCACCCATTGCCAATCCTACTGTTGCCAATCCTACTGTTGTTGCTGATTCTACTGTTGCCGTTGCCGACCCATCCATTGCCAATTCTACTGTTGCTGATTCTACTGTTGCTGATTCTACTGTTGCTGATCTTACTATTGTTGCTGATCCTACTGTTGCTGTTGCTGACCCACCCATTGCCAACCCACCCATTGCCAACTCACCCATTGCCAATCCTACTGTTGCTGATCCTACTGTTGTTGCCGATCCCACTGTAGCCATTGCTGACCCACCCATTGCCGATTCTACTGTTGCCAATCCTACTGTTGGTAATCCTAATGCTGCTAATGCCCTTGCCCTTGCAAGCGGGTCCTCAGTTCATTTTCCCCCCACAAGTCATTGAGGCTTTGGATGTCCTGAGCTTTCTTGGGGTGGAATGGTCCCGGTGTCCATTTCTTCCAACAGAGATGGATCAATTGTGCATTTGTTTTCATTGGCATTTGCAACTGCTGTGGGTGTTATGATGTACCTCACATAGATGAGTCGAGGCACAAGATACTCTGGTTCACCATCACCAGGACCATTAATTGCCTGTGGTCGAGTGACACCAGCTGTGCAGAGCATGTCCATTGTCCTTTGATTGACTTGGATATAGTTCAACTCAGTATCTATAATTTTCAAGGACTCAGGTGGACCAGAGTTGGGGGCCTGATCTGCCATAGTTGTATCCATAATTTGCGAGGATTCTGGGGGGTCAGAGTTGGGGGCCTGAGCTGCTGTTGATTGATGGACAGCTTGCTTTTCCTTGCTTTTGCCTTTCCCAACTTTCCTGCTCCTTGATCGGGCAGCATTGGACTCATATTCGGCAGTCAGCTCTCAGCCATGGCATTTGGAAATGCATTGGGAAGAAGGGTTGTTCAATTCATCTGGATAGTGTGTAGGCAACATCCCATCACTGGCTTTGATAGCTTTGAACTGGAATGCTCTTTCAGGACCCTGGGCTGTTTGTTGCTGGTGAACATGGTCAAAGAAGTCTTCTATGACTGCCTTGTGCAAGTTCTGTGGGTCTCTGAATTTAAACCTAGCTGGGAGATATTCTGGATTGATGAATGAAGCAGTACAATTGGCAATTGCTTTGAATGGGATACGGCAGTGATGACCACCATTTGCTAGTTCTGCAGAGAGATAAGTAATGGTTTGTGGAATAGGAAGTCATCATACTGTAATGCTGCCCAACATACAAGACAAACCACTCTTCAAGCTCTTTTTTCTTGTATTCTGATCCTTTCCATGGTGTGGGAAGGAGCAGGAACCTGTCTTTAGTCATCGGTAGTTGGGTTATTGTGGCATTAGGTTCCCTTGAAGTCAGGTCTGGTGTGTGTAAATTCTTCAGATAGATCATGAACTTTCACTTCAGATCCCAGACCTGAGCATCATACATATCGAGAAATGATTGTCCAGGGGTGCCCATCAGAGAGGCGACATGTTCATGAATGGAGTCAGCGTCGGCATCGGCATCGGCATGTCATTGGCAGTAAATGATTCGGACACTCACACATCGACAATGATCAATCAATTAGGTGCAGTATAAGCTGTGAAGGTCATGGACAGCACACCCATTTTTAGCCAGTGTTGTCATGCACTCTCCTCCACATGCTTAAGCAGATTTTTCTCTGCGAGACTGTGAAATATTAGTTATCTCTGGCATCAGCATCGGCATTGGCCTCCATGTCGGCATTCACTTACCTTCGCTTCATCTGCTCGGGATATCCTTCCTGCATCATTTTCTCCCACTCAGCATCAAGGACTGCTTTCTCCTCTGCAGTCATATTGTCGAAAACATGCTTGATAGCTGGCAGTTGCATCTGGAACCATCCAGGTGTACTTGTGGTGGCATCCTCAACATTTAACAGGTTTGCAATCTGTTGGAACACTCTGTCCTGGTATAAGCTCCAAATGGCTTCCGACCGCTTCACTCAGAAGTTGTTGGATTTCTGTGAGGAGCTTTTGGTCATTCACCAGTTGTTGGAAAGCCAGGTTGTTAGTTCCTGGCAATGTGATCAATACTACATCCTTGACATGCTTGAGAGTCTACCTTGGCACGAGCACAACTCTCCTCATCATCCTTTGGGGCCTTGTCAACTGACACCCAGTAATTAAATATTGCAGGGAGAATGTTACTCCTGAGTATCTGCACTTGGCCAGCTTTCAAGTCCTGCATTCGGAATGCCACTTTATAAGGCTCAATTATCTTCTGCTCCTTGACTGTATATCTGCTCCCCTTCCAGTACTGTCTCAACCGCAGGGTCTGTAAGGGCTCAGGCGGCATTGGAGGAAATTGATGTGGAGGAAAGAAGAGATTGGCATGACATATCATCGAACATATCATCAGCATGAGGATCACATGAGGATCACATGAGGATCACACAAGGTTGATAGTACAATATTAATAGTCATACATGTCATTCATTCCCCTTGAATCATCATGAGCCTAACAAGACCTTTTTACAAGTGAAAGAGAAGATCAAAGAAGAATGCCACCCTGCATGAGGACGACGATGATACCATTGATACTGTTACACATGTAGAAGTTGAAGTCAACACGAAACACGGACCAAAGACAAAGTGTATCAAAGTCCCCTTGACTGCCTCTATCGAAGAACAGGGTCCAGGTATCCATCATAATCCTGATCTTGCTGCAGGTGCAGGTTGGAATATGCAAGAACCTCAGGTTGCCAAACAGCCGAGTCGGCCACGGGTCGGCATGGTCAGTTTCTGACACTGATTAATTTACCAAGGCTCATATGCAAATAATAGAGGCAGCAAGACTATGTCTTGGAGTTTGTTGGATGAGTGGATGAATTGCTGCAAGCATCCCTGTCTCGGTAGGCATGGTTGGCTGACAAACAAGTTTGCAACCACTGTCCATGCAATAAATAGGCAATTTGGAGATGTGTTGATTGTTCACTGGGGAGCATGCTTTGCCACACATGCATGCACGTAACCCACAGGGAAAATCCCTTCCATTGCATTGAATGCTGGACCAGCATGCACTTCCACCAGGCTGAGCTATGGGAGGTCGGCACGTACATTTTAGTTTAGCACCAGACAGATCAGCCAATTTGCAATGCTCTTAACTTCCAACTAAAATATCTGGAGACATTCGAAGACATGAAGGACAAAGCAGAGCAAGAGTCCTTCAATTGGCATGCTGATGATCGGCATTGGCCCTCATCACCTGACTCGGCATTGGGAATGTCAGTAGATGGAATCGGCCCCAATGAGGCATCCGGGGCTGAAGATGAAACTGGGGCTGACTCAGCATTTTCTGATCACCTTGATGCCCTCTGGCGTCAAGGACAGGAGAATATTGACATCGAGAATAGTTTACAAGACTTCTTTGATGGCAATGATGAATATGAAGTTGAAGATGCTGATGAAGACATCTATGGGTTTGACCCATATTTGCCTAATCCTAATCAACCTGCCAATGCCAAGCTGACCACGGCACTGCCAACTGCCAATGCCATTCTGAGCCCCTCACTACTGACAGCCGATGCCTTGAACAATGGTTATATCTGTGTGGTGCATACAAATGGAATACATCACTTAGCAATGGTTACCTGCTAGTGTCAGAGGGAACACTGAATTCCCTTGGACCTAGTAACCAGTAACTTACTACCCACCAGCTTCACCAAAATATGGACTCTTTTTACTGTGCAGGTCCTAGACCATTTTTGGCTTTGTAATCTGGAATTAAAGGCATAAGCCTATCAGTTTTACCAGTTGATTTGGCACATAACATTGCCGATGAGGCCTGCCAAAGTGGTCAATCTCTACCACGAGCTTCAGCGCATGTCCCACTTATGGCATTGGATGAAAAGATTGAAGTGGGTGGGGTATGGACACAATCAAAAAGATCCTTTGAATCCTGAACCAGGATCACTTGCCAATTTTTGTCCAGCCTGTCCTCAAGTCAGCATAAATATATTGGAAGATTGGAAGGACAATGTAAACAGTGAGTGACTGAATACTACACCAGTATCTAAAACAATCATGCCAAAATCAGATTTGTTTTTAAATGCATATTCGTGGCCGATGGCAACTTCAAAGCCAATCATGTTCAGCAGAAAAATGCCAATGATGATATATGGCTATGGAATGGAGGTGGGATGGCCCCAAATCAAGCTGAATACGAGCAGTTCCTTTAAGCTGCGATAGAATCATTAACGGTAGGTACCATTCCCTGCCGACGACTGATGCCAATGCCAATGCTGGTCTGATCATGACCCAGTAATGATACTCAACCCAGAAACCCAAACAAGACCTACTAAATGGCTTCGGATGGTATAACACAGGCCAGAGGAAGGGTGCGAGGTGGTACTAAATATCACCACTGAGACCAAAGCATAATGTTTAGTGATGCAAAATAATAAGGGCTGTGGCAAATAGTCTGTATAAGCATATGAAGGTGCTCGAAAGAGTTCAAAAAAGGTTCAAAGATGTGCGAAATAGGTTTGAAAAAGGTTCGAAGAGGTTTGAAGTCGTGCGAAGTAGTCCGAAGAAGTTCGAATAAGTTCGAAAAGGTTTGAGGTATATCGAAGAGCGAGTTTAATGAATGTGAAGTGTTTGTCGAATGGTGGTAGGCAATGGGCAATAAAACAGAGAGCGAATACGATAGTTTTGAAACAGTTCGCGATATTTCGCAGAACTTAGAGATGTGATGCCAAGATAAGACTAAAGAGAACAATTCTTAAATCTGACGATAGCAAGAGGGTAACTTGTGCTGTTCCCCATTGTTCTATTGTTGTTCTAACTAACTAATACAAGTCTATATACAAAATGAAGAGATAGTACTAAAAAGGAAATAAAAACATGTGTAAAACATGAGGCAAATATATCATACAATGAGGACTTTGTAGATCAAAAATAAATGAGAAATGATAATGATGAAACATACAGTTTTCCCATATAGTAAAAGTACTTATCCTGTGCTTCAATATATCAAAGAAACACAAAAATGCACTTATCGCATTCTAACTCTCTTGTACTCTCTCCTCATGTCTGGTAATGCTTGATATGCAACCGAATAGCTTGTTCCAGATGTGCAGCATGTATCGAAAGTGTTTCAACACAGCTATACAGCCGCTGAAGTCATTTGAAGTACTGCGAAGTCGTTCAAAATGCCGCGAAATGGTTCGAAGTAGTTCGAAGTCATCCGAAATAATGCAAAATAATGCGAAAATGATTCGAAGTAAATTTTGTGGTGTTCATAGCGATTAGAAGTGCATCTCGTAATGTTTCGATACAAGTGGGATCCTTTTCCAGACCTTAAAGCATGCAGTGGACCTATCACCGGTTTTCCAGAAGGCTCCTTGCGAAAACAAATTCCTAGCCCTTGTGAATGCTTTTCTGGCATCAAAGGCATGTGATAGGACTGGACTGGCAGCCATTGCATGTGCATGGCATGGCTGCTATGTACCCAATGCATTGGTAAACTTGTTTTGTGGAGAATAGCAAAAGAATGTCGACTTTGCTTTCCTTCAAGCGCTAAAGATCACCAGGGTTGACCCTCAACAGGGAGTCATGCTCATTTACGACATTGTCTGCCAGTACATCATTCACATTCGGGACCGTATTGGTGCCCATCTGCTGGCCGACTTGACCATTGACAAGGCCATTGGGCTCTTGCATGTTTATGGTAACAAGGATGAATGCTTTTTTCACTATGCTCCATCCTTCATTCCCAGGTCAGGCATTGTAACAGGAGAAATACTCGAGTCTCTGTGGTCATCACTGAATTCCATTTCCCTGACAGTCAGAACAGCGACCTTGGCACATCAGGCGGAAATGCTTGATGATCATGCTACAGATTCAAGTCACAAAAAAATGCTCGGCATGACAGTTAGACTGTGCTCAAACTCTCGAGAAGCCCTGCAGGTCTCCACACAACTTGGCCAGCACCATGCAGAACTGACCAAAGCATTTGGCCAACAGGCAATCAAAAGATGGGAGGATGAAGTGATGTCTGCAGAATCCCTGAGGCTAACAAATGTAAAGGTAATAGATATGTATGCCACTCAGGGATCGGCATTAGCATCATTGGCACCAACATTGGCATCGGGGTCGGCACCAGCATTGGTTCAATCTCCTGTTGAAGAGTGGATTGATTTTGCTATCATTTTTGAACAGATGCAGTAAGTTGGACTGTCTCTCCATTACATCCCATCATTGACATGTGACAGGATTGAATTATAAGACAAAGTCCATCAACTTGGTAAATCACTGCACATTTCTGATACACAATCTGTTATATGGGAAAGAGAAGCTCTCGCATCCCACATGGTAACCTTAAAACATTTACAAAACTCTGCCAACATTGCCGATCATGAGATTGCTCCTCATGAATCAGGCGTGACAATGAAGCCAAATTTGATTCCTCCGATGAACTAGACCCAGCTGAAGACAACACTCCAGTGGCATTGAATCCTTCAAATCCTTGGGCCCACCCTATTCCAGTTGAGGACCAACAAGTATACCTCCCCTGTAATGGTGATCTCACTGATGTAGAGATTACCCTCTGCAAGAATCAGGCAAGCCAACTCCTGCATCAGCTGCAGGAGCTCATTGCCAACAAATCATTTCAGTATTCACACATCATGCAAGTGGCGCCACGAAAGGGAGTTCACACCCGGTCACAAGCTGTTGTCTGGGAGTTGGTGAACAAAATTACCTCGCATGCCAGAATGTATAACCATTGCCCAAGCCAATTGCTGGCACTGAATTGCAATGCTGAGATATTGAGTATGTTTCAGCAGTTAACAAAGGATGACCTTCATGCCAGTACTGCTATTTTGAAGCCAAATGTACCTGGTTCCACTACTCTTCATCTATCTTGAATTTGGCACAATGCCCACATTCGGACTGGTGGCTTTGCCAATGAGGAAAGTGGGGTTGGGGCCCATGCCAATGCCAATGCCAATGCCGGCCGAGTTTGGGAATGTCAATGTCTTTAGTTGCGATTTGTTTCGATTTCACTAACATTTTTCATAGTCAGGTGCATCCATTGGCTTTGATCATGGGCTCAGAGGAATAGATGGAGGGAGGAATTTCTACTGGTCACATATGAAATGCAGTGGACCATGCGGTATTTCATTTATCAAAGCCAACTGTGGCAGTCGGCCTCCCACTCTGAGAACACCCTTCCTGGCCCCCTAGCCTATGCTAATCATCAGCAGGCTGTATGGCACGAATTGGCATTGAGGGCTGACAAAGCATTTAGATCAACAAATGTTGATTATATCTCCCCTCTATGACCTATCCTGTATCATGTAAACTCAATTATCTTGATCATTAACCATGATCAGTATGGCAAACAAAACTCTCTCGATCTTCAACCCTTTTTCTTTGCAATCGGGGCCAAAAGTTCCACTTCAAATGCATACAAGGAAATTATTTGGTATGCAGAGTCCCGATTCCAGGCTGTTTTGTTGGAGATCGAGGAGGGAAATGTCATCAAACAATGATGGATGCAAAAAACTTTGTATGCCAAACTTGTAAGATTAGATTAGATCTTTTTAAAAGTAATATTTAAAAAATATCACAGATGTTTGTCATGTCATGGATCGGTACCGCTGCCAGCATTGGCCTGATGATTGATGTGCTGATCCTCCTGCAGTCCTTGGCTGACAGTTTGGCTGACGTCAATTTAGATCACCTACCCCTTGGATTTCATACATCTCTTTTGGCCATGTTGGATGATGGTGTCGCAATGGACATTTTGAGCCACCTTGTATCTTCATATGCATGTGATTGGTGGAGACATGTTAGGGAACCAGACTCTGCAAGAATTTTAGGCATTGATACCCTGGATGAGTGCCTTGATCACCATCGGCAATATATCCCTTCCCCAGTCAGCTCGATTCCTACTGATAGCCAGCCTACACCTGATGCTCCCAATGCCCGAGCCAATGCTAACTGCCAAGCTGATTGCCGATCTTGCATCGACCTGCATGCTCTCATTGATGATATGTTCAATGAAGCATGTAGTACACATAATTTTATAAATGGCTGCAAATCATCAGCAGATGCTGCACTCAATGCCAATGTCAGGAAAGCAGCAGGGTTTCATGCGCTTCATGAGCTCGCCCTACTGAAGGAGCTTCAGGCTGAACTGTAAACTTTGTCTTCAGTACTGGCATTAAAAAAAAACCCTCGACATGCTGGGGGACCTTCAAAGCAATCAGCTGTAAGAAGACAATTGCAACTTGTGGAAGCACGCACACAGGCTGAACTCGAGCGCCTGAAGGTCCTTCCCCCCACCTCCCACAAGTGGACCTGGGGTGTTGACATCACAGAGAATGATGTCTTGGCAATCAACCAGGCAACCAAGGGCAAGGGAAGGGCACATCATTCTGGGTACACAGGGTCTCTGCCTGATGGTGGAAACCAAAAGGAGTGGTCAGTCACACCAAGTCTCCCAACAGCTGGCTCAGCTGCCTACAGTCAACCACCCATGGTAACTGGCATCGATGTTGGGCTCTATTTTTCAACTACTGGATCCAACCAGTCAGCACATTCCAATTCCATGCCTGATGCCGATGCCAATCCCATTCCTGCTCCTGACACTGATCCTGTTCCCACTCCCGATGCCAATCCTGTTCCTACCGATGCCGATCCTGATGCCGCTGCCGATGCCGATGTGCCCATGATATGGCAGGGTGAATATGATGCAGCAAATGATGCTGATCCCACCGCCTTTCAGGCAGCCATGGCATATTATACTGATTCATCATCTGCCCATAGTGGTTCCCCAACTGGCTTGGATGTCACTGACTTTTACCTTGCCGATTCTACCCCTTCATCTCCACCCAAAAATCCCCTTCCAACTGCTTTTGCCACTGCAGCTGATGTGGTAGATGTTTTCCTCTCATCGTCAACTACCCCTTCATCTCCACCCCTTCATCTCCTTTCAATGGCTTTTGCCACCGCAGCTGATGTGGTGAATGTTTTCCTCTCATCATTGGGAACAGATTCTGCTAGCTCTGGTGGTGAATCTGATCATGATTCATCTTCACTTGGCAATCCCATTTCAACAGCCTTTCCCACTGCATCTGATGCAGCTGATGTTTCCTTTTCATCATCAGAGACAAATTCTGGTGCCAATGCCAATGCCTGATGCTGATACTGACTCAGAGGATAATTTTAGTGGTGAGTCCCCTAGCACCTCCCAGATAGAGCACCCCACTCCTTCTCGCATCACACTGCCCACCTATAGTCATGTGGACTTTGGTTATGTTGATGACACTTGGTTGTCTAGCTCTGATGATATGGACACTATGGACAATGAATGATGCACATTTATTTCATGTATATACTATACATGAACTTTTAATAATGCCAATGCACTTGCCTAATCCCGATTCTGATCCCGAGCCAATGCTGGTGCCAATTGTTCTGTATATACTATTCATGAACTTATAATAATTAACTTGTGAATAGCTCCTGGAACATGTCGTGCTCAATCCCTGATGCTGATGTATGTAAGTGATGCTGGTGCCAAGTCTTCAGTATATACTATACATGAACTTATAATAATTATCTGACAGCACCTGTCGGTGGGGCACACTGAACATTTTGTACCCAATCCCTGATGCCGATGTACCTAAGTGATGCTGGTACTGATTTTTCAGTATATACTATACATGAGCTTATAATAATTATCTCATTGTCAATGGTCATTCTATGACTCCCATCAGCAAGGCACACTGAATGTTTTGTGCCCGATCCTGATCCCGATGCCATTCCTAAGCCAATATCGGTACCGATTCCTCCATATATACTTACTATAATGCTACGTCTACTATATGGTACAGCAAGCAATGTAATAGTTCATTGACTGGTTATTATATAGTAGGTACTATATATACTATCAGTGTTTGATGGCATCCACCGAATCTGTATCACTCAATACATTGTATGCATTCAATAGGTTGTATCATTCGATACATTGTAGCTTACCTATGTGGCTCTCAGGCAAATGATCCTGGCCCTCAGTGAGACCCTCCCTGCTGCTGGGAGTGAGAAGACGACTATGCAGGCTTGGGGTGATGGGTTTTGCAGCAAACTGGTGCACTTTTCATATTTCTATAACTGGCATAGGTTGCTAAGGATGGGGGCATGTAGAACATGTATAAAAGCCAAGCAGACACTGTTAAAGATGATGCAGAACTCAATGCGCTCCTTGCAAAGGCATGCGGCACATTCAGTGGGATCCTGGTCAAAAAATGGCTTACTTGGGGTGAGGAGCTGATGCCCAATATGCGTAAGATGATCAAGGAGAAGGAGCAGTCCACAGAATTTAAGCATAAAGTGCACGAACTGGCGGGGCAGCTGGAAGCATGCATGGAGTGCACCAAAGCATGCAAGGTGCACCATGCGCTCTTGATGGCTGAATTGCAGGTGCCCAAGGTCAACTTGGAGTGGTTGGAAGGTGAGTTCAGGGTGATTGACAAAGCAAGTGATATAGATACTGCCAAAGTGCAGGAAGATGAAAAGGCATGCATCACGCTGGTGTGCTCTTTGTGCATGCTTTCCAGAGCGACCGATGTCAAGGTAGTAGGTGAAGGTACTGGGGAATCTTGGGAGAGTGGGGTGACAAGCGAAGGGGAGAGTGAGCCGAGCGATGAGAGTGCTAGCATGGATGAGGGCACAAGTGCATGCCCAGTGCGCACAATGTAGCAATGTGCATACATTGAAGTACCACCACTGAGTGGTGTTGGCGCTACATCCAATGCTAATAGCAGACCAGTAAGTTTCTTTTGATATGCTTCAGACTCACTAAATGCTTTCCCTCCTACTCTAGTGCGATAACTGCCGCCGCATGGGCCAGCCTTCTAGGTGTGTCTCTGTTAATAGAAAGCAGTGCACTCCATGCACAAAGGGGAAGTGAAAGTGCGAGTGGAAAAAGCGCACTCTTGCACAGTTGCATGCCACCTCTAGAGGCAGAAAAGTGGCTGCTGGGCACCCTGGTATGTCTTTATCCTCCTCCCACACTTTGCTAACTATGCCAAAGGTGCATCGCAAACTGACAAGGGTAATGAGAGCAATGTGGGGCTTATCAGCACCTTGAAAGAGTGCACATTGAAGCACTGCAAAGTCGAGAATGCACCCCCCACACCATTGCAAGTGCACCCAAGGCTGCACTGCCTTACTGTTTGACAGGCAAGCACGCACACCCAGTCCTCACACCAGACCCGGTCGGAAAACACCTCTGGGGATGCAGTCTATCAAGGGAAAGACATCAAAGCGCTCAACTTAGCACAGTGCCACTTGGTGGTTACTGTCTTGGGCACCACACATGATTGCCTTAAAGAGGATGTCCAAAGGTCGCTGGTCGAGTTGGAAGTCACCAAGAGCCAGTTGCACAGTGCAGAGCAAGCAGAGGCAGATGCAAAGGTGAAACTGGATGCAGCCGTGGAGCACTTGGAGTTCCTGGAGTCGATTGAATAGTCACCCGCTTGTGTAAAGCCATAGATAGCTTGTCAATCGATTCATGTGTTGTGCCTGTGATAAACATGTTATGTGCCCCAAAGTGGTGCAATGTGCATGCGTGTGCAAATGTGCACATGCACTTCCATAGTGTTATAAAATGCAAGTTGTAAGCCCAGATAATATGTGTGAAGGAGAAGGATAAGATAGGCAACATTCAAACAAGAAATGCCAAGTGCAAAAAAAATGCACACCAGTGCAAAAGTGTGCAAATGCAAAGAAGTGCAGAAAAATCGTCCAACCATCACATTCCTCCTCCCAACTGAGATATTGACCATGTCCAAACAATAAAAGAGTAAGAGATAAAAGAAAGCACATGCCATATGACAAAGTCTAAAAAAATGGGAAAGGCTCAGTAGATCATCATGGCTGGTAAAACCCATGGGTTGCACAATCATGGAATATGTCCAGATGCGACTTTGCAAATAGAAGAAAGGTAATGTAAAAAAATGAAAGAAAGCAAAGCATACATATACAGTGACTCACAAAACTGAGTCAATGTTTTGCACTTTTTAATTTATTGTTGAATAACTTCTCATTCACAAAAAATACAGACAAAGTATGGTTGTACCAAATAAAGTACATTATCAGGGCTATCAAACAAACAAAGAATCATGCAATTTCAATTACAGTGCATGAAGATATGATACTTTTAAATCAGGGACTCATTGACTCAGTTTTGTGAGGTGGTATCAATATTATGATAAATTGTAATTCTAGTATTTTGTATGACCTCCCTTGGCCTTAATAACTGCTCCCAACCTTCTAGGCATGCTTTCAATTAAATTCTGACACACCTCTGATAAAATATTATTCCACTCTTCCACTACTCTTTCTTTGTATGACCTCCCTTGGCCTTAATAACTGCTCCCAACCTTCTAGGCATGCTTTCAATTAAATTCTGACACACCTCTGATAAAATATTATTCTACTCTTCCACTACTCTTTCCCATAACTCCCAAATTCCTTTTGGTGCTGTTGGATACTTGGCTAACTGGTTCTTGAGGTGAACCCATTGATGTTCAATAGGGCTGCGGTCTGGAGATTGGGCAGGCCAATCCAGAAGAGTAATATTGTTGTTCTCCATCCATTTCTTGGCCTTTTTTGAGGTATGCTTGGGGTCATTGTCTTGTTGAAAAATCACCTCTTCTCCAGACATTCTACTCTCCTCCAAGCTAGGCAGCATATGGTCCTTCAAAATGGACACATACTGGTTAGCATTCATCCTCCCCTCAACCTATGCAAGATGCCCCACTCCATTCCATCCCATACACCCCCATACCATAATGTTTCCTCCCCCAAATTTGACAGTTCCCTGCACCTCTCTCTCAATCAGCCCCTCTCCCTTCTGTTTCCAAACCCACTCTCTCCCATCTGACCCAAACCTGTTAATTTTAGTCTCATCTGACCAAATAACCCTTCTCCAGTCCTCCACAGTCCACTCTCTATACTTCTGAGCAAAATCCAATCTTGCTTTCCTATGCCTTATACTAAGCAAGGGCTTTTTCTTCTTCACCACAGCCTTGAATGAGTTTTTTCTGAGAACTCTTCTGACTGTTTCTGAGGAGACTGGAGTGGGGATGATGCTGTTAATGTAATGGGTGGCCTGAACAGCATTTGCAGCCTTGCCAGTGGTGATTTGGGTAAGAATGGCTCTCTGAGAGGTAGATGAGAGCTTAGAAGGATGACCACCAGAGGGGGAATCCAGGTTTGGATGGAGAGCCCTGAGTGTTCTGGATACACTAGACTGGCTGAGGTTGAGTTTAGAGGCAATATTGCAGGTAGAATAATGATTGGAGGCCAGGGAAAGAATGTTTTTCTTCTGAGCAGAGGAGATGGGATGCATTGGAGAATATTGAAGTATGAAGAATGCTAGTCCTGAATAAATACTATAATTTAAGGTCCTATCAAGGGTCACATCACCTTAGAAACCATCTGTCAAGATTTTGACATTATACAGTTGGTGGAGCATCAGATTCTAATATTTCTGACTACCCCTCACAAAACTGAGTCAATGAGTCTCTGAATTGAAATAATCATATCTCCATGAGGGATGATTAAAATTACATAATTCTTGGTTTGTTTGGTAGCCCTGATCATGTATGTTATTTAATACACCAATACCTTGTTTGGTTTTGTTGTTTATGGGAAGCTATTCAACAATGAATCAAAAGGTCCAAAACATTGACTCAGTTTTGTGAGTTACTGTAAAAAGGTGAAATAACCATAGCAGTGCGCATGGAGTGCTAATTGCATGCCTCATCGGCACTTTCTTCATCCTCAGTGCTATCTCCTTGCGCTTCTTCTTCATCAACTGCTTCTTCGTCTTCTGTGTCCACTACTATGGACTCTTCCATCTCTCTCAACTGCGTTGTGGTAATATCGAGCACTATGTCAGGAAGCGCAATGGACTTGCATGCATGGTATGGCAGTAGGCAAAAGGTGGCTACTGGCCTGTCGAATACCATTCTATTGAGTTCGCAAACAATATATGTGCCACCTTGATTGCACGACACTAATAGCACTAGGGGACCAAGATAATGCACGCGCATTTTGTGGTTAAGGCTCTTCTCGATCACTGTATTGTGCATAAGGACTAAATTGCCATGCTGGAGGTCAAAATTGCAGATGGTTTTTGAGTGCACTTTCTCGAAACGGAGCGCCACTTTGTGCCTCTCTGCATAGATGTGAGAATAAATGTGTGCTAAGTCTTCTGGCCACTTTTGTAATGTGTGCACTCACCGCATGATCAAGTCTGTAGTGGAGAGTATAGAATCAGGGGGTGGGTTAAGGTATGTCACTTCAATGATATTGAGAGGGATTAGAGGCTGCACGCCTGTAACAATGAAGTATGGCGAAATGTTAAGGTGCTTCCAAACTGTGATGTGCTCTGCCCAAAAGACTGAGTACAGCAAACTGAACCATTTTGACTCTACTCCATCTGCAGCTTTGATAAGTGCTTGATGCACATCGACATGTGTGCACTCAACAATTCCATTAGCATGTGAATTATAGCCAGATATGTGAATGTGATTGATATGGTAGTGCTTACTGAGATAGGTTAGCGCTTTGATGAATGGCTTGCCATTATCAGTAACTATTTGTACAACGCACCCCACCTGCAGATGAGGTCTTGGAACATCCAATCGCTGAGTGTGCTCGCATTTTCTTTAGGAAGTCCACAGAATTCTGGCCAAGTCGCAAGCAAGCAATGCCCTTGGACAATATAGCACCACCCTGCTGATACTGGTAAGTGCATCGTATCGATATAAACTTTACTGAAGAGAGGCGCAGGCATTGCAACGACTGGTGGTATTAGAATCTTCTGTGTTTGCTGGATCTGGCAAATATTACAAGTGCACACAAACCAAATGATGTCATCCATAATGTGCAGCCACCAAAAGCACTCAAGTAATGCAGAGCACATCACATAAAAGTGCTTGTGTCCAATGTTGTCATGGATGGCACGCAATATTGGTAGGCATCTTGACTGCCAAATAACAAGCTGGTGAGTGCCATGTGCATTGCACTTCCATAAGCACATATTGTCTTTGAAAAAGGCACTCGTGTAGCACACGAGCATGCTGTACTCAGAATCTGTGAAATCACTAGGGCACATTAGGGTATCCATACAAATCCACACCAAATCTAACCTCTCATCCTCTGCATCTGCTGCTGTGCTTCTCAGAACTTGGCTATAGTCATTGTCGTAAATAAGCGCACTATTGTGTGCATTTTGCATGTTTGCGCTTGGCTCTGGCTGCATTAGCACAAGTGCTTGCACATCAAAGGACTGTAAAATGGGATGTATTACATGCATAAAGCCATGTAGCACATCAATCCAATCCTAAAACTCTTCATCTTGTTCTTCTTCTAAGTCCTCTGGTTGCTTCGGCTGATGCAAAAGCCCATCTGGACCATGCACTGCTCCCCTAACATGTATGAGTGTAAAGTGGAATGTAAGGATTGAGATGATCCACCAGTTAATGCTGGCGGATGGTTGGATATCGGGGTTTTGTAGCATGCCCTTGATATAGTGTGCATCAGTCTCAACATTTAAGTTGTGCACACCTATAATATAAAGGTGCAAACTGCACAGTGCACAGTAAAGTCCATAGATCTCTAGCTTCAGTTGTGAAAAGTATGCTTCTCTGTTGTTGAGCATAATCAAGCTGAACCAGTTGTAAATGTGCATCTTCACATTGCACTTTTTTGCTGGCAAAGGTAAAAGCCGACCGCTATTTGGGAAGCATCAACCACAAGGATAATGGGGAATTCTGAGGAATAATCGATTGGTTGTAGCGCAGAGCACTCTAGTACTGCTTGCTTGATGTCATTTTGTGCTGCTATCTGCTCTGGGCCCCATTTGAATTGAGCATCCTTGCACATAAGCCTTGTGAGCACATTAATGCGGTGCGCATAATTGTGGATATAAATGCATATTAAACCAACTGTTCCCAAGAATGCACGCACTTCTGACAGTGTGTGGCATGCACCCCAATTGCAGATAACATCTACCTTGTCGCATTCAGGTTTTCTACCTTCTGGCATGCAATAATGGCCAAGAATGATGAAGTTCTCAGTGCACAATGTGGATTTCATCCCAGAGAAAGTGCTGCCACTATATTTTATGTGCTGCACAATAATGTTCACGTTCTGGAAGTGCTCCCACACAAAGTGCCTTATGCTGTGGTTTGCAGTGAGCACTTCACATGAGCCATCTGGTAAAATGTAGCGCTTCGAAGGCCCCTTGACTAGAACATCATCGATATAGGGAATGGTGTAATGTGGTATCTCTGGCTGCAAAATATAGCACACATTATCATGGAAGATCAGTACTGAGTTTGTCCAACCCATTGGCAATGTAATGAGGCACATTGCGCCATAAGGCATCTGGAATGTTGTAAGGTCATGTGATGATTCTTTGATTAAGCACTCATCATATCCCACATATAGATATAGGTTAAGGACAGCACTGCATGCACACCCTGCAAACTGCTCTGCAAGGTGCTTAGGTGTAGGGGTAATGCTGGAGTGTTTAATGGTAATGTGATTAAGTGGTTCAAGGCTATGTATGATGTGCAGCACTTTTCCATCTTTCTTGAGCGTGCAGAACCACTGCGATCTATATGCTGAATTTGAGCACTCATAAATGCCTGAGTCTATCTTCTTCTGGATAATAGTGCAAACTTCTTCATATATGCCTGGCAGAATGGGGATGTTGCACTCTATCCAAGGAGTGTGCAGAATAACTGGGATTTTGACTGGGGAAAAGAATGCAGCCTTGAAGATGCCATGCTCCTCATTGCTCCATGCAAAGGCTTCATTCTGCAAAGACATCAAGTGGTGTAAAACCTTCATCTCCTCTGGTAATAAGAAATTGGTGTGGTGCTTTTGGAGCACTTGCATGCACTCTTCAGTATAGCACCCAGTCAGGGTAAACAGTGGCGGGTTTGGTAAAAGCACAGGAAGTGCCACTAGCAGATCATCTATAATGTTGCACTCGATGCAGAATTTATTTGGGATGGGCACAATAACTGGTTTGACTTTTCTAGCAACTGGTTTATACTTCTTCTTGGTTACTACACCTTTTTGTGGTGCACGCACCGCTAAATTGATAAAAGTTGTGCACGCATGTGTGCTTTTCAGAAACGCAGCTGGAATAAGTGCCACAGGGTCAATCAAATTTAAGAGTGCCTGCACATGACTGTTGGTACACTGGGATAGGTAGAGTTGAGAGATAATAGAGGTCAATGGAATGGAAGCAGAAAATGGAATAAGTGCAAATGCAGAAATGTCACAAGATTGGGTATCAGAGTCAAATGTTATGATAGTAGTGGCTTCTCCTTGGTCTGCGACCAATTCCTTGAAGCCTGGCGAAAATTTCTGTGTGGGTTATTCTGAATAGTGAAGTGCAGTGTTGCTGCAGCTGGTAAGAAGTGGCATGGCTTTCCCCTAGGCTTTGTTGGAATGGTAGAGATGGCACCTGTGTTTGGATTGCAGATAGTAATTGTTTGCACTTTGTCTGCAAAATTGCACATGACGGAGCACATTAACACGTCGAAGGGGTGCCCTAACAGAATATTGTAAGTGGGCAAATGGATAACATAAACTTGCACATAGACAATGATATCTCCAATGCATGTGGAAACATTGCACGCAAGCCCAAATGATTTATTTACCTCTCTATTGGCCAATTGCATGTATAAATGAATGTGTGGGTCATACTGAAGTCCGAGACAATGGCAGACCCCTTCTGTGGCATGTTTTGGTTAGATGCAGATGGCATGTGCATGGTAGCCATGGTAGGTGAAATAAGGTGTGTAGAGTTAAGATCTGGTAAAAGTGCAGCGAAATTTGAAGGTGGGGAAGAATGCGGTGATGCGGACAGAGTTAGAGTAGGTAGGGATGATTCAGGTGAAGGTAGAGGTAAAGACAGTGCAGACGAGTGATGCATGTTGTTTAGGAAGAGTGATTCAAATACTGGTATTTCCCCAAGCTGGAGCACAGTTGCCAACAGCTCGGAATGGAGAGTGCAAAGGTGGTTAATGTTGAAGTGAAGGGTGAGCTAATGGAGGTCTAAATAAGGTCTGATAAACAGAAACCCCTCGCAGTGGGTTCCAGAAATGATGTGTTCAGTTGGTACTCAGTGCAGAGTCTCAATGGAAGGGGTGAACATTAAACCTACAACTGCAGGTGTGCTCAGGGTGAGGGAGTTCACTTAGAGGGCCTTGGATCATCCTTTGGGGCACGGAGACTATGAAGAGGCTGGTATGGTGGTTTTCAATGTGTGCACTAGTTGTGTATGCTAAAGGGAAGATATGCACAATGTCAAAAAAGTGCACAATGCAAGGGGGCAAAGATGCACAATGGGAGTGCAAAAGTGTGCAACGAGGATGATGAAAGTAGGAGGTGCAGTGGGATGAAGACAACACTGGGATGTGCTGAAAGGGGGATGCGCAGGTTAGGGGTGCAAACAGGATGAAAGTGCAATGGATGGAAAAAGGCACAAATGGTGTGCAAAATGTGGCTATACAAATAAATGCGCAAACAGTGCACAAACATGGCTATACAAAGGGCACACTGTTGGAGTGCACAAACAAGGATGAAGGATGCAACACAGGGATGAAATGCAGCAATATGATGAGAGGACACAAATGATATGCAAACACGGCTATATGAAGGGCGCACTACAAAGGTGCATGGACTGGACACTGGTGCACAGACTATGTGTGATGCTGACTGAGCTATGAATTATGAGGGGGGAAAAGATCCTCTAAATTCTCTATCTGTCCACCTACTATGTACAAATGGCTTATGTGATAAGAATGGTAAAATAAAATGTAAAAATAGAAAGCACCATGCGCTACCCACAAGCGCATCCATTCGCCCATCTAAACCTGACTGCACTATGCCGCTGCCTCAGCCAATAAGATTTGCGCATGCTATAGCCCAATACCCATCTATTCCGGTGTGATGCACTATTTTTGGTGCACTCTAGGTCCCATGCATTCTTTCCTATTAATCCACTTTGGTGTTATGTATCACGTGCTGTGCCTTAGTAATAATGATGTGATCAACCTGTGCTGGTTACCAGATAAGGCAATGCTGATTAGAAATGTGGAAGAACTATAAGGAGATGCTGTGCGAGGCCAAATAGCACCAAAGCACCAGAATTACATTGATGATACTCAACCTGGAAACCCAAACAAAACCTACTAAATGGCTTCAGATGGTATAACACAAGTCAGAGGAAGGGTGCAAGTTGGTACTAAATATCACCGCTGAGACCAAAATATTGTGTTTAGTGATGCAAAAGGACAAATCGAGTTGCAAATAGTCTGTAAGGGCATATAAAGGTGTTCAAAAGAGTCCGAAATAGATTCAAAGATGTGCAAAATAGTCTGAAGTAGGTTTGAAGAGGTTCGAAGAGGTTCAAGGTTTATCAAGGAGCAAGTATAATGAATGTGAAGCATTTTTCGAATGGCGATAGGCGATGTGCAATAACATGAGAAGTGAATACAATAGTTTCAAGGAAGTTCACAATATTTCACAGAACTTAGAGATATGACAAAGATATGACTCAAGAGAATGACTCTTAAATCTGACAATAACTGAGAGGGTAACTTGTGCTCTGTTCCCCATTTTTTACTCTTTGTTCTAACTAACTAATACAAGTCTATATACAAAATGAAGAGATAGTACTGAAAAGGAAATAATAACAATTGTAGAACACAAGGCAATGTGCACAGCAATAAAGGTAATGTAAAACATAAAACAAATGAAAATCATAATAAGTAAAACATGCATTGTCCCAATATAGTAAGAGTTCTTATTCTATTGCTTTAATATATCAATGAGACATAAAACTGCACTTATCGTATCCTAAGTCTCTTGGAATCTCTCCTTGTGTCCAGTAGTACTCGATATGCAGCAAATTGGCTTGTTCCAGATGTGCAGCGTGCATCGAAAGTGTTTCAAGACAGCTATATGGCAGCCGAAGTTATTCGAAATGCTGTGAAGTGGTTCAAAGTGTCGCAAAATAGTTCGAAAGCATTCAAAATAGTTTGAAGTCATCCAAAATAGTGTGAAATAGTTAGAAAAGGATTCAAGGTTGATTTCGTGGCATTCATAGTAATTTGGAGTGTTCAGAGTGCATGTTGTAATGTGTCAATATGAGTGGAAATCTTCTCTAGACCTTAAAGTGCATAGTGGATCTATCAACATGAAAGCACCCAAGTGTGCACAGTCCAATGCCAAATAGGCACAAAGTGCCCAGATTATGTGAGAATGTGCAGTTTGCTCATGTCGGAATTGCAGTGCACCTCGAATAAATGTGCAAGTAAGCTGGAAGCCATGATGTGCAGCGCAATTGGTGTGGTGGATTGTTGTGTGTGTGATAGGGATTGTGCAATGAGTATGCAGCAGATAATGTGCAAAGGCGCATGAAAATGCATGAAGGCATGCAAAAGTGCACTGCGCAAAGTGTGCAGAAGCCATCTAGGAGGTGTGCACAATTGCAAAAAATGCCATAGTATGCATGCAGGGCAATAGGGAGCCATATCAATGTGTATGTATGCATGCATCCATAACAATATAGTACAATATCTGTAACAAAGTATATAACCTTAAAATAAATACTAGGGGACATCAGTTGAGTTCTCTTAGGTATTCCATCCACTTTTGTGGTGAAAAACACCTATTTCAGCCAACTGATCTATTTTTAACCCCTCACATCAAATCCATCAAATTCCCCCATCACGTGCATGCACCCTGCTGCCTTCTTGTAGGAGAACCTGCACAGTCTAGCTAGCAGAACAGTGGGTGTCACCCTAACAAGTACCTACACATGTTTGTCAACTACCAACAAACTGATTGGCCCAAATTATTAGCAATTGCTGAATTTTCTCACAATAATAAATTCCATTTGGCTACTTGCATGTCACCCTTCTTTGCTAATTATGGGTATCATCCCCGAATGGAAATAGAACCTCAAAGGGAAATCAAAGTACAGTTAGTAGAAGATTTTGTATCTAAGATGCGAAAGGTACAGGAGGAAGCAGAGGCAACATTGATGAAAGCATGTGATATGATGCAACATGCAGATTGTACTCGAGCCATTGCTCCAGAGTACAAAGTTGGTGACTTTGTATGGCTAAGTACCAAGGATCTAAATATTCCACAACCTTCAAGAAAACTTACAGAGGAGCAAGTTGGCCCATATGCAATTTTTAAAATAATTTTGCCCAATGCAGTAGTGCTAAAATTACCTCAATCATTCAAGATTGATCCTAAAATTAATGTTTCCTACTTATGCCCTTACTGAATGCCCACTATTCCTGGTCAACAAACTATTCTGCAACCTCCAATAATGGTAGAATGTGCTCCAGAATATGTAGTGGAAGAGGTTTTAGACTCACATCTTCAACAAAATAAATTGGAGTTCTTAATCAAGTGGAAGAACCACTGACAAAAATAACTCATGGGAACCCAAAGAGAATTGTAAGTGAGTGCATAATGCCATTGCCCAATTCTTGAAACTTAATCCAAATGCTCTACTGATAGGTCCACTGCACGCTATAAGGTCTGGAGAAAAATTTAACTGTATTGAGACATTACAACACACACTCCGAATCACTATGAATGCCACAAAATTGACATCGAATTCTTTTCAAACTATTTCACACTATTTTGGATGACTTCGAGACATTTCAAATGCTTTCAAACCATTTCGCAACACTTTGAATGACTTTGCAGCATTTCAAACAACATCGGCCACTGTATAGCTGTTTTAAAACACTTTCGATACATGCTGCACATTCGGAGTGAGCCAATTCACTGCATATCGTGCACTACTGGACATGAGGAAAGACTACAAGAGACTTAGAATGCAATAAGTGCATCTTTATATTTCAATGATATATTAAAGCAATAGAACAAGAACTCATACTATGCTAGGAAAATGTACATTTCATTTATTATTGTTTCTCATTTCTTTTATGTTTTACAATACCTTTATTGCTGTGCATACTGCCTTGTGTTCTACACTTGTTATTATTTCTTTTTTAGTACTATCTCTTCAAATTGTATATAGACCTGTATTAGTTACTTAGAAGGATGAGAAAAAAAGCAATGGGGAACAGAAGAAGTCACCCTCTCACTTATCATCTGATTTAAGAGCCATTCTCTTGAGTTTTAGCTCACGTCATATCTCTAAGTTCTGCAAAATATTGTGAACTTCTTTGAACTTTCATATTTGCTCCTCATTTTATCACACATCGCCTATCGCCTCTCACCAAACACTCCTTATTTGTTATATTCACTTCTCAACATACCTCGACATTAGTCCAACATCTACAAACTTCTTTGAACCTCTTTGAACTTCTTCAAGCCTACTTTGAACTATTTCACACATCTTTGAATCTATTTCGGACTCTTTCGAACACCTTCATATGCCTATAAAGACTATTTGCAATATCCCTTACCATTTTGCATCACTAAACACAACATTTGGGTATCAGCAGTAATATTTAGTACCAACTCGCACCCTTCCTCTAGCCTGTATTATACTCCTTAGGCCTTTTAGCAGGTTTTTGTTAGGTTTCCAGGTCAAGTATCATCAATGCTACCTTTATTCAATATTGTACTGAATTCTTTTTAGACTCAGGCAAACTATGGAAAAAGGACTCCTATGGAGCTCACAAAATCATCACAACTCCAGAACATTGTCTCAAAATTATTCGTGCAGCTCACAATGATATTGGACACAAGATAGTTTTTGCTATGAAATCAGTTATTGCCCTTCAATTTTGGTGGCTGAATACGAAAGCTGACATTGCATGGTTTATTTGAACTTGCCACCTATGTCAAATTCAACAAATATGAAATCTTCTAATTCTGCCTACAGTCACCACTCCAGCACCTCTTTTCAGCAGAGTCTATATTGATATGATGCAAATGCCACCATTGAATGGATTCAAATACATTGTACAAGGTTGATGTTCACTAATGGCTTATTCCAAATGGCAAAAACTTCGACATGAAAATGCCATGTCTCTCAGTGACTGGATCTTCAAAGACATCATTTGTTGATGGGCCTTACTATACAAAATCATAACTGACAATGGTGCTGTGTTTATTGCAGCCATGGAATATCTCACAAAATGATATCATATCAACCTCATTCAGATTAGCAGTTATAATTCACATGCCAATGGACTCATCAAACAGGCCCACTTTGATGTTCGACAATCATTATTCAAAGCTGTCAATGGAGAACAAGCAAAATGGTCAGCAGGAGCACACTTAGTATTTTGGGCAGAACATGTCATGGTTCATAAACATATGGGTTGCTCTCCTTACTTCGCAGTTACAGAATTGCATCCTCTAATCCCACTCGACATCTCCAAAGCGACATACTTGCAACCACTTCCCAATTCTATCTTATCAACAACCGATCTCATAACTCGATGAGCCATAGCACTACAAAAATGATCAAACAACCTCAAAGTTTTATATTCAAAGGTCTATGCCTCTCGACTCGAAGCTGCAAAATGCTTTGAACTCATTCACAAACAAACAATGTGCAACAACAACTTTGCAAAAGGAGATTTAGTGCTACTTCAAAATATGCAAATCGAGAAATTCCTTAATCACAAGATGAAACCATGATATATCAGGCCTCTCATTGATATCGAATGAAACTATGGAGGAGCTTATATCCTCTGCAAACTTGATGGTGATAGGTCCATTGGGTGTCCTAGGGTCTGGAGAAGGGTTCCAAATGTATCAACACATCACGACACATGCTCCCAACCCCTACAAATGCCACAAATTTGGTTTCGAACTCATTTCGTATGATTTTGAACACTTTCAAATGAGTTCAAATGACTTCAAATGACTTCATGACACTTTGAACAAAGTCATCGAGCACCACCAGACACGAGGAGAGACAACAAAGGAATTAGGATGTGATATTAGTGCTTAGAGGTTTCAATGATATATTGAAGCAAAAGATAAGTACTTTTACTATACTGAAACAATATTCATTATCATTTCTCATTTGTTTTATGTTTTACAAGAACTCCTTTATTGTTGTGTATATTGCCTCATGTTTTCCACATGTTATATTTCCTTTTTAAGTACTATCTCTTTAAAATGTATATAGATTTGTACTAGTTACTTAGAACAGGGGGGAAGGAGAGAAGAAGTTACCCTCTCCATTATCATCTGATTTAATAACCATTCTCTTGAGTCCAAGTCTCACCTTGTATCTCTAAGTTCTGTGAAATATTGCCAACTTTTTTGAACTCTCATACTAGCTTTTTAACTTATTGTGTATTGCCCATCATCTATCTAAAACTTTCTCAATTCGCTATATTTGTCTCCCGATATCCCTTGACACCAGTCCGACTCCTTTGAACCTCCTCGAACATCTTCAAACTACTTTCAAACTATTTTGTATACCCCTAAAACTATTCGCATCATTTCTCATCATTCTACACCTTTAACTATAGCATTTAGGTAACAGTGGTGATATTTAGTACCAACTTGCACCCCTTCTCTAGCCTGTGTTACACTTCTTAGGCCTTTAGCAGGTTTTTGTTAGA
Source organism: Tricholoma bakamatsutake (assembly GCA_029959215.1). Classification (NCBI taxonomy): domain Eukaryota; kingdom Fungi; phylum Basidiomycota; class Agaricomycetes; order Agaricales; family Tricholomataceae; genus Tricholoma; species Tricholoma bakamatsutake. The sequence goes on along the minus strand of CP114857.1, from coordinate 11,921,291 downwards.
TTTCCTAGTTGAGCATTATCAACAGATGCTCTGATCTTCCTCAACCTCTTTGACTATCCAAACCTCCTTTGCCTTTGCCTTCCCTTTTGATGACTGCCACTTCTGCTTCGATTTTGGTGTCGATGGCTTAGAAGGCCCCACTACTGGCTCAATGTCTTTGAAGGGGCCCATGACACAAATACGATGCACTTTTGAAATTCAAAGACAAGTTAGTAAACATTTCAAAATGAATTTGAACAAATTTCATACCTGGTCTGGGGTGTGAATCTTGTTTCACACCCCCAAATCTCTTTGTGTCACCTTTGCAAAGCCCCCTCCTTGACACCCCATTCCAATAACACCCCTGCACCTCCTGGGTGCACTTTGTACACTTTGTGGCCCCATCCTTGATGAGACATCATGGCTGGGACCTGAACCCAGTGCATTGATCGCACTACAAAATTATTAGCAACTCAAAAATTCTTCGAAGACACATGAAAAAGCTCACTGGACCCTTGAAATTCAGCAGCCACTCATTTCAAGCCTTGGATGCTTTGCCACCCCTGTGCCCTTGACCTCATCCTCCCCATCTTCCTCTTCTTTGACCTCTACCATTTTTTGCTTCATCACCCTCACCATGGGCAGCTCGACATCCTCCTCCTCTTTGTCACCCTCCCCAGCCTCTTCCCTCTTGATAGCCTTCAATTCAGCCTTGAGTTCAGCATTCCACCTCTGCAAATCCTCCTTCGAAATGGTCTTCACACAAAACTTGGCCAGAGCAATTTTTTGACCTTTCTTTAAGGTGATCTTTTGAGCCTCAAGGTGTGCCCTTTTTGCTTCCTTCTCTCCTTCTTGTTTAGCCTCCTCCTCTGCCAATACTCATCTTGCATCCTCCTCCCTTTCTTCCCATTCAATCTTTTCAGCTAAATTTATGAATAGCAACTCCCCACCCCACAAAAGCTATTCTTGATGAGCCATTGGTTTGAATAGCTCAAATACTTCATCAATGATCTTTTGTACAGCCAAGTCGTGTTCCTCTGCCAAGTCATCAGCAAGCTTGCCATATTTTACCTATGAAACATTAATATAAAATACTAAAAGCGAGTACGAACCATGAAACTCACCATGCACTCACAGACTCCTTTTCCCCAAACTTTGAAGTTGACTTTCTCCATGATATGAGGTTCAGGCATCATCTTCAAGTATTTGAGAAGGTCTTGTTGAAGAACAGTAAGAAGCAACATTGCAATTTATGATGGGAGTTCAAAATAATGGGAAATGAGAGGTATTTCAAACTTTGCTAACTTTTTCAACATGATCATGCATTTCACATGTGACTCTGATTGGGGGAGGATGATAGGTCCATTCCATGCTCTAGGGTCTGGGAAGGTTTCCATATGTAATGACACATTACAACTCATGATCCCAACCCCTACAAACCCCATGAAATCGATTTTGAACCATTTTGAATGACTTTGAATGACTTTGAACAATTTTGAATGACTTTGAATGACTTCATGACACTTTGAATGACTTTAAATAACTTTGCAGCACTTTGAATGATGTTGGCCACCATATGGCTATCCTAACACCCTTTCGATACATACAGCACATCCAGCATGAGCTACTGCATCGCATATCGAGCACTACTGGATATGAGGAGACATGACAAAAGACACTTAGGACATGATAGTGGTAGTTTTGTGTTTCAATGATATATTGAAACAATAGGACAAGTACTTTTGATATCTTTCAACTCTGTATGTTTCATTTATTATCATTTCTTATTTGTTTTATGATTTGCAAAGTCCTTTATTGCTGTGCATATTGTCTCATATTGTCTACATGTTATATTTCCTTTTCAAGTACCATCTCTTCAAATGTATATAGACTTGTACTAGTTACTTGGAACAACAGAGAAGAAGTTGCCCTCTCCCATTCTATTGTCTGATTTAAGAGCCATCCTCTTGAGTCCAAGCCTCACATTGTATTTCTAAGTTCTGTAATTATCGTGAACTTCTTCAAATTCTCATACTATCCTCTCGACTTATCACATATCGCCTACCATTCCTCGAAAACCCTTCCAATTTGCTATATTCATTTCTTGATATCCCTCAAAACCACTTTTATTCTCACCAAGCTCCTTGAACATCCTCGAACTTCTTTGAACTTCTTTGAACCTCTTCGCAGTCCCTTCAAAAATCTTCGTATGCTTCAAAACTATTTGCAACATGTCTCACTCGTTCATCCAATCATGGATGTCATACCCTTGCCCGATCACTCCATTGGACCATCCATCAGTACTCTTTCGAGCACCCTGCCTCCATTTCTCCACAGATTCCCTTCAGTCCTTTTGCATTCTATGGAATCAACCTGCCTCTATTTATTCCTGCTCTCTGATTACAAGCACACCATGTCATTCTTGAGCTATGCTCAAATTATTGCCTTTTTGGGAACTCCTGGTTCAACACACTCTCTGGCATATTCTACACCCTCAACCACTATCTGGATGTTCTCTAACATGAGGGAACCTAATTTACTGTGATATTGTATTTTAATATATACAGCTACACCAAGCAATTGCAGTACTATGGACCTTGGGTGAGTGTCTGTAACCTACCTCCTTACATTGATTCTTCACCTCTCTTTTACAGGCTCATGGACCATCCTGAGGTGTTAATATTGTTTATAATACCTTGGTATACCTGTCTACACTGTCACTAATTGGTTATATGAGCTGGCATAGAGTGACAAGGAGAATAGGTGAGTAGGTGAAAACCTTACCTTGCAGGACGAAGTTTTGACTTTCAGGATTGTATCTAGGCTATTTCTATGGAGTAATGGACTATACTAAATGGTTGAAAGGATATATATATGCCAGGTAAGGTGTGTGCTCCATGGTGAGTGAAGTTCACCTATGTTGATGGGGAACCCATGCCCTGGTGAGTCAGGACCTTATCCTCCTGCCTTAACCTTTACTAACCCTCATTCTACTTTACTATTAGGCCCAGGAATCAAATAAAGTGAACCTTTTGGTGCCACAGATCTCACAGGGTAAGCATACCTTCTCCTGGATACATGTACTCTCTTATGTCTCTACCAATAACTGCAGGGCCTTTAAGGGGTCTATCAGGTCATTTATGAGGACCATTATGCCCTATTTCCATTTGTATTTTGTAAGGGGAAGGCCTGGGAATGCAGGTAAGTAACAAGCTCTCTCCCTTCTTCATACAGGTGCATCGACAATGCGTTTCTTTTTACAAGCACATCCTACATCACTCTCCACCTCTATGTACATCCCTCTACCCTTATACCTATACTTCTTGGGTTCTAGAGGGTGTGCAAGCCCAGTAGATTGTATGCTTAGACATAAGTGAAAAAGCGAAAATAGATGTTTATAATCACTATATATACATGCATAAGGATCAATATACAAAAAAAGCAAAGGGAAATGGTCAGGTATGAGTGGAAAGGCATGCTCATTGTCCAGGATGACGAGCATGATGTTAGCTGAAGCTGTAGCGCGCATTGATGAACCATGGGAGGTAGTGATCGGGTATTGATCAGGGGTGCGAATAGTGGCAGTGTACAAGTCGTTGGTAGGTTAACATTGTGTGCCCGATGCTGATGCTGTGGCTGTGGCCATGTCCGTCCCTGTTGCATTTTAAATGTTACTAATGTCTGTATTACATTCCTAATGCATGTCTATTGTAAGGTATAATAATCAGTGTACAATGTAGTCATTGGTAGGTTAACATTGTGTCTGTGCCTGATGCTGATGCTGTGGCCATCCCCATGTCCGTGCCCAATGCCGATGCTGTGGCCATCCCTGTGGCCATCCCCATTGCATTTCAAACATTACTAATGTCTGTATTACATTTCTAATGCATGTCTATTGTATAATAATCAGTGTGCAATGTAGTCATTGGTTAATATAGTGACTTTATATAGTGACTTCAACAGAGTCCATCAAACCTGTATCATTCAATACAATGTATGCGTTCGATAGACCGTATCATTCAAAACATTACCTATGTGCATCGAGCCCCTTGACACGTGAAGCAACGATAAACGGAGACGCATCGATGCATTTATTGGATTACATAATCACATAATTTTTCATGTTCTTGTGTCACCAGTGGGGGCTCACTCTCTCATGCAATAGCAAAATTGAGACCTGGGATAAGGTTTTTGAACCATTCTCGTTGTATTCTTTGTAACAGAAATCCAATATGTTGGTATAGGAGAGCTTGTAGATTGTGAGATCAAAGTGGAAACTGGTGCTAATAAAAATGTGCCACAAAGAATACCTGGAGGGTTACATTCCCTACAACTTTCCCCTGCAAACCTAGTCAGGGAGCTCTGTGTGGAGGTCCGCACTGTGTGCCCAAGTTGTATACCACATCCAAAGCCTGAGTGTCATTACATAAGCCCACATCCTTTTGCGGAACATTGCCAGTAACCCACTAGTTGAACAACCTTGGCCACAATCATGCTTCGCAGCACGCTACTTGAGCCGCGCTGGCAATGGCTTTCTTGTTCACTGACAACCAAAATGTTGTCTACATCCTCCACGTCACCTATAGCTTCCTCTTCGGAACTTTCTCCACAACCGTTAAACACGCACTACAAGATTACATTACGACGCTCTGCTATTTCGCTAGGCTCAAAAAAGCAAGGCACGTTAGTCTCGCTCGGCCTCCACCGACGCATGCAAACAGTTTATCATCGACACTCTCCTGAGGTTGCGGGCAAGATCCTTCTTGTGAAAGAATTGGTAGAGGTAGAGAATGTTTCCCCAGCAATGGTGAAGACTAAGCAGGAAATGAGGAAGGAAAGGATGGCTAGTAGGGGTTACGAAGTCGTTGGAAGTAGACGAGATAGATTTATGGGCATTTAGCTTCATGGGCATGACGACCAATGACCATCCATGCCTGGTTTCAGACGACGATGAGGTCACGTGATAGTATGAGCTTCAACTTCTACAGTTACTGTTTTGCCACGGTCACTTATTAGCGTGCGTTTTATTGGTTGATGGGCATAATGGGGTGGTTTTCAGGCAGTTCGAGCAAAGAATATTCGGTACCATTACGCCAAGACCGACAGAAATGTTGGAACACAAGAGATGCATATTTTTCATGTTTGGATCGCGCGGGTGTGGTCAAGGCAGGCGAGGAAGGAGAGGCATGTTCTGTTGAGCTACGCCAATATGAACAGAACTGTGCAAAAAGCTGGGTATGTGTCGCATGTTCTTCCTGAGGTGTTAAGGATACTCAACTGATGTTGGAAAGATGGAATATTTCAACCAACGGCGTGTGATCGCAGAGGCGCAGAAAGATCGACTTGCACAGGCCCGTATACAGGAACAGAGCCTAAAACGATAAACTTGGAGTCGCATTGTGCGTTTCGTCTGCCTCCTCATCGTTTGGGTGATATCCTGATTCCCAGAAGCACTAGTTCAATTTTCATAGCATATTCCATAATTAAGTATCTAACTCATCAATGAAAGTTGTACGCCATTGGTACAGCTTACCGCTTTTTATGCGCTTAAAAGGACAGGGTGTGTTTCAGACAACCATTCATGTTTGTCTTTTCTCACATTTCCTCTGTCGCTGTCAAAAGCTATCTTTCTATACTTGGACAACATAGCTCACCATCTGTCATCTACATGCTCTGATCCTCACATTTTATTATCTCTGCTGAACTCACCTATCGAATCTTGGTCAGGACAGCATGGTTCACATCATCCCATCTATTTTTTGCGTGCTCTGATGCCAATTGAATCTGAATGCTGGTATATAGTATAATGTTATCGCTCTGCCTATTACGAGCAAGTCCACGGATCTACCTGATCCCCTTCATTACATATGCATGCCAAGCATGCTGTATTTAATCCCTAGTATATACGGCTTCTGCTGTACCTCCATGATCATCATCAGAAAGCACCCCTGAAACCCATTGGTTGTGGAGTACTCGGCGCCCGGATATGCTAGGAATGCTTGCGTCGCTCTTCTCAATGATCTGATGCTGGTCCATTTTTATCCACCATTTACATTCCCGCGAGAACTAACTCGGAATCACACATTGCTGTCCGTCGAATCGGCATCGAGGCTGGATTTGTTCGCCTAATACTATTAGAATGAGATTGGTATCTTTGTCGCGAGTTGGCGCTAGGGGTTCGGAACTTACTTCAACGTTCGGTCACACAACCTGTTGTCCGGAGTAAAGGGTCACCGCCACCTTGTGATACACCGGCGCTTCATAAGGAATCGACTTATAAACCTAGAGAAAGCCAAAGCCCTTGTCCTAGCCCAACCCTCCTCTGCTGCCATGCAACGGACGAAACATGGCAGATGCTACTCTGAGCTTTTTACTTCAGGTTTTCGTGCTATGACGGAGCGACGTGGGCCTACGACCTACAACAGTAATATGTTATACCACTCTTATCCATTTCCTCCCCAATCGACAAAACGGTGTACTAGTTCCCCCAGTGGAAGGCTCACCAGCTGGCGCTCCTCCCTAATTTTTCCGTTTGTTCGCTCCGTAACTTCATTTGAAGCATCTCAGAGTCAACCTTCTCGACGATCATCCAAACGATCATCAGTTTTGTCTATATCCCGGCTGTTTGAACGCCGAAAGTTGTCGAAAAACTTTCTAGCTTTCAGTGCAGCACCACAAAAAACAAACGCCCGAGAACTCTTCGCCACTGCGGAGATAACAGAGGTGTGGATAACCACTGGTGGTCCCTATACCCCGTCCTGTATATCCAAAACGTAAGCTTCGTCATTGAATGATCTTCTTGGCCTTGAGAATTTTTTCCATCGTAGTCTCGAGGAAGACAGTTTCGAGAATATTGATCCGTTTACCTCTTCTCGCGATTCCAAATCCTTCTTCACGGACTTCACGGATTTTACAGACAGTCCGGCCCCCTCGTCACGCAACAAAAGGGAATCCTTTCTATCCTTCTCCTCAGATCATTCATTCTTTGCCGTTCCACGCTTATTTCGTCAGGACCGCCCTATGTCTATGTCTGCCCCATCCCCATCGCGACGTTCTTCAGAACCGTATCGTCCGCTAAGCTGGGTCATATCTGATCATTCGTTTGCTTCCGAGGAGGTAGTCCCGGATCTCCCACTAATCGAAGACATCGCATGGGTTGACCCAGCTGGAAGTATTGATTGGCGACAGTTTCACATCGAATTATTCCGCGAGGAGGCTGCGTGAAGTTTGGGATACATTTTTATATAACTCGTATGTGTCGTTCAACCTGACCCACAGTACTGTACCATCATAGGTCTTTAATTATCATTACCCAAAAGCTCCGTATATACCTATTTACTTAGAGTAGAGCATCGACAAATAATCAACATGTAACTGATATTGCATAGATGTTACAACAAATTTGCGATTATTGGAGCGATCGTTGGCTACAGTTTGATTACAGTACAAGAATTGCGTCATGAAGGTCATTACAACACGAAAAAGAAGGTAGAGAGAAGCAAGAAACACAACAGCGAATGAAAGAGATAGAGCAAATGAACGAATCCACATAAGAAAAAAAATGGAACGAGTTGAATAATCTCGTGCCGAGATGGGTTATTACACTTCGGTCCCTTGATACTTCTTGATCAAGTCCCGAAGCCTCGCTTGACCAAACGCCAGATCTCCCCTAGCTGCCGTGGATTTAGCACCGATGACCTTGGAAGTAGTCTTGACTTCCCCAACGCCATCTGATCTGTTATCAGCGATCGCCATCGGAACCTTGACAGCATGCTTAACCTTATACGGCGAGGAAGGCGAAGTAAGAGGGGGACGGGCGAGGGACGCAGTCGACGAAAGCATAGGTGTCGCATGCGATGACGATATAACAGCCGGAACAGAGGACGACTTCACCAAAGGTTTTCGCGCCGTCAAAGGTTTCCGCGCCTGTTCTACAAGTTTCGTCCCAGACGAGGAATCAGAATTAGAGTTGGAACGGTTTCCATTTGCATTACCCGTCAACAGTGGCGAGCGAGTGTACTTGGGCGGGGGTGCTGACAAGAAATCTGGTGTTTCCTTTTGGACATTGTTCTTCTGCTGCATCGCCCCAGACGCCCAGATGGATGCTACGGCAGTGACGTGCCCGCCCTTCCCGCCACGGGCAGATCGGATGTCGTACTTGACTTCTGGATCGAGGCGAGGGGAAGGGAATACCGGTAAGCGAGGAGACGGCTGAATCACCTTCTTTCGCGGTAAAGGCGGGGATAGTGAAATGAATTTAGTGATGGGCTCCAGAGGTTTCCTGGAATGCTGTCCCTTCATCTCATTGGGCGCTCGTGTAATTGCACCCGAGGTATGCAGCGTGGGTGTCGACGAAGACGGTGGGGACATTCGTCTGTTCTTCCTGATCGATTCAAGCATCCCCGGATGGGGAGATAGAACGAGGGACACGCCTTTAGACATAACCTCGGACGGTGAGGTATCTCTATTACTGTCGCCTACTGCAGGACTCGACGACGAGGACCAGATGCTCGCAATTCTCCTCGCATCCTCAGCTACGCTCGTGTCTTTCGCGATCGCTACAGGCCTGCGCAGGAACGTATCGTGTTTGAGTGTGCCAATAGGTACGAACCCAGACGAACGCGGATTAGGTGCAGACGAGACATTACTTCGCTTCTGCGCTTCCACGTCGTCGTTAACGTTCTCCTTTGCTTCCTCCCTTGCTACACCCTGCACAGCGTCTTCTGTCGCGATAGGAGAAAGTACGGGAGCATGAGTAAAGTCCTCCATGTCCCTTGGACTGGGCGGCACATCTTCAGGAGGTGGAACATCGGGATCGATCCCGCCTAGCCACGCTGCAACCCTTCCCTTCGCAGCTGCAGACTTCCTCGCTTTGGCCCCCGAGCTCTCGGATTCTTTCTCTCTCTCCTTGTCCTTCTTTTTGTTCTTCCTCCCCTTCTCTGTCGGAGACTTCGACCTAGCACCTCTCTCCTTCCTCCTCCGTCTCTCCTCCTTCCTCTTCCCCCTCAACTCCGCCCGTTCGTCCCCAGACACACTCGACCTCGTCGCACGATGCGTCTTCTCATCCGAATCACGCTCATGCTTCTCGTCCAACTCTTCATTGCGCAGACCAAACAACCTTTCATCCTCCACCTCCACCTCCACCTCACGATCAAATTCACGCTCCCCCACACCCGCAAGAGTCAAGCTGGAAATCGCCGAATCATTCAACGATTCTGCCTCCTTCCCAATGCTCTTCACCGGGATCGCAATCGGCTGCACCCCAAGTACATCCCTAACATCCGGCCTAGGGTCCTTATCCAGTTTCCGCGTCCCCACCTCGGCAAGCAGCCGCCTTTCTAAAGCGTCTAGACCACTCTCGTTCTCCCTAATCCCGTCCAGGCTTGTGAGAAGATGGGTATTCTGAGTGCCGGAGCGTTGGAGTTTGAAGGGTGTGACTGCTGTTAAGGTTGGCGTTGGGGGCGTTTTGTCTGAGGGTATGGGATGGACGTCGTCTGCGGCTAGGTCCGGTTGAGGTTTGGATGCGGTATTGGTAAAGTAGGTGTCAACCCAAGTTCTTCTATTTTTCTTCACTCTCTCCTTCCCGGATGGTAAAGGAGGTGGCGGAAGCGTCTTATTAACAACCGCATCCGTATCCACATCCAAGCCAACACCAGGATCCCCAGAAGAGCCAAGAATCCCCCTTACCGAGAGATCCCCCATCGTCCTCCCAACCTCCGCCGCCATCCGCTCAAGCACCTCCACACGGTCACTCTTAGTTATCGAATTACGCGTCACCGGGTCCACCGAGAAAGAATGTTTTGGGGAGATCACAGGGCGCGGCGAGTGGACTTCTGGTCCTGAGGCTGTTAGGGTGTTCGGCCTTACTGAGATTGAAAGTTGATTATTCGGGTCGTGGGTCTTGATAGGCGGCTGCGGTAAACTCCTCAACCGGGTCGGGCTGCTAGTGGTTTGGGAGACAGTGATGGACGGAGGCCCGGGGAACCTGTGTGACATTGGCGATACGGACCGATGACGTGACGATAGATGTAAATGACGAGTCACGCGTTCCGCTCGCTCGCCTTTACCTTCTTTTGGTTCTATATCTCCACTTGCAGCCATGTTGATACTATTGATATGGGCATCGGTGGCTGCAAAGTGTGGTTGTGTGAGGCCGGGGTCGGGATCGGGATGGTCCTGGGGGATACTGGAAAACTGGGCACCGGCACCAGCGCCTGCACTTAGAGGACGTGCGGGGAGGTACAAAGGCATGTACATGGGCACGGAGAGGTTAGGAGGTGGTGGGGAGAAGTAGACTTGCTGTCCTGCTCCTTGGTCGAGGGAGGGAGTGTGAGTGTAGTATGGGTATTGATATGGCTGTGTGTATGGATGGGGGTTGGGAAGAGGAGACATGGTCGGTGGTGGAAGCCATACATGTGTAGGGTTGACGTTGTGGTCTGTGTAGGTGTTGGGAATAGGCGAGAGCGGGAGAGGAGGGTAGATGTACGCAGGGTCTGAGTATGGAGCTGGGACAGGGGGGCTGGGGGTAGAGTATGGAGAATACAGATATGGGTATGGCTGCTCCTGGTGTGGAAGTGCGGCTGGGTGTACGATCTGTACTGGGATCTCGAGGTTAATGTCTTTACTGTATATTCCAAGAAAAGATCAGCTATTGAATGGCAAAAAGCATAGTAAGACACCAACTTCCCAAAGCCCATTCCGATCTTGACATGTACCGCACACCGTATCTCAAACAGCGACTCGGTGATATTGTTTACTTCCCGTCGGCTCGTATCCTCATCGTCCTCTCCCCCTTCAAGTGCACCGCCCGGGACACCCCGAGCATCTTTCGGGACATCAAATATTAGGCTTGCGACACCCTCCCCGCCAGGAGTGATGATGTATTCTGCACCCTTGAAGGATACTGTCGTTAGCGTGTCGGATACTTCTAGGATGGGTGTGCGGGGGTTTTCTGAGTGATTGGCATTAGAATTTGGGAGGACGAGTGTACGTGTTAAAGCCACAGATAGGGCGGTATTCTGCAGAGGAAAAAGGATGAGCATAAATGGGAGGCCGTGGTGACCCCGAAACTGACCTTTTTGTTTGAGTGGTTCTTGACCTGCAGCTCGACGAACGCACTTTCACCAGCCACAAGTACACCACCCACCACCTTGCCTTGCGCCCAAATCTTCCCATACTCACCCACCACCACGCCCTCGGGCTCTTGCCTTCCCATATCCTCCTCAAAGCTCCCAACAACCTGCACGTCCTTCCTACACGTGACGAGCCTCTTCTCTCCCTTCCAGTATACACTCACACTTGCACGGAGCTCATATTTAATCGATGCAAGGTCCACCCCGAAACTGATGGAAGGCGGTGACGAAGCAGGGAGCGGAATTCGGAAGAGAAAAGTAGAGATGCCGCGCCGGGCTTGGTAGTGGTGTTCCGGTAAGGGTGGGTCACCGGGTAAAGGATGCGCTTGGACGGCATTTGAAGGTGGGAGCCCTGGGCCCTGGAATAGCCGCCTTGTATGCAAAAAAGTAGAGGTAGCGGAGTGATCTCTGGATGTGAGTTCTCGAGTGAAGTCAGATTGGGCGATGGCCGGGTAAGTGTTAGCTGAATCTGAATACCTTGGGTAGCGAAGAGCTCGACCATGACGACGCCGATACCGAGACCTTGGTCTGCACGGCATTCCATTTCCATTTTCCCTGTGACATGAGTGCCGGCGACGAAGATGGTGTCTGCCTGGTGCAGTGTAATTTTGACTTTGGCATGGTGTGGTGAAGCATTCATAGGTTCTGGCCGAGTGTGTGGTGCCATACTACAACTTGAAAGAAACAGAAAAGAAAAAAAAGAAGGCTTGTGGTCGATGCTGAAGCTGAACAAGATAAGGATATGATAAAGAGTTGAATGTGACGTTCAGAAGAATCGTGTTGAGTAGAACAGAACCATTGCGAAGCCTTTGAGTTGAGAAGAACTGTTGACTGCTAGTCAGGTCGTCGAAGCCATCATGGTTTGCAGTCAACTCAGTGGCTGTGTCAGCTGGCTTCGTATACACAGTATGGTAAACGACCATCATCACCCAAGTAATGTTAGAAGACCATGCAGTACGAATTGCCTTGCATTGTATAGTACTCACGATTGGAGGGAAAATTGCATTTGTCTCTCGACGCACGGATATCCAGCAATCAGTAAGCATATGTCCCAAATGAAGAACTAGGTACACTAGGTACAGGAACCCCTTAAAGTTAATATCAAATTTAAAGGAGTTGCTGATTGATTTTCGTGGGCGCAGAGGCAGTACGAGAGACACTGAAACAGTATGATCTCATGGGACGACCCATCCTGCTGCTCACGCGCAACGGGCAAAACTGCCCGCTGATCCTCCCGCCAGCGAGACAGTCCCTGTCGTCCCTACCGTCTCTTACCCCAAGTACAGATCCCACAGATCTCAGTGGAAACTTGCAACACCTGCCGAAGAGAACACACCCTCTAACACCGTGCATACAGCCACCCCCAAGTCAGGACTGCACACACATCCACTCAGACTCTGACTCTGACACGTCATCCATATCTTCCCCACACCATCATCCTCCCTCGCTCTGTCTGCAAATACCGCGCCGAATGTGTGCACACTGAACTTAAGCAAATTCCCCTTCTCATGCCCAGCAACATCTCTTCCATTGTCTTGAGGCAGTGGAAAATGGCATGTGAAGATTTTTTTGCAGCTAATCAGACAATTGAGGCTGCTCAACAAGTTGTGTCAGTTCTTCCTGATTTAAATGACATGAGCCCTCTTGTTTTCTGAACTCATGAAGTTACTGAAAAAAGAGTTTCTGCTGGAGGGCTGGGATGATGAATTAATTCCACTCCCAGATTTGTAACTCTTGTCTCAAATCCTGATTTATTCTCAAAATGGCTTAATGATATCTGTCATAAAAACTATGCCTTCCATAACATGGATTATCACTTCGACAATGACACAGAATTTAGAGATGTGTTTGAGCCCTTACCTCATGTCAATAAACTACCTCAGAATGTGACTGCATGCATAAAGATCAAGAACTTAAAACATACTATTAAAACACAAACATACATATGCATATGCATGCCCATGCAAATTCTAAGATGCATGGTAAATTCTCATTCAACAGCATCTCAATGCAGGATGAATCCAACCATTGTCATCTCCTCATGCCTCTCTCCTGCTTTTGCCATTCCTAAGTCAGATCCATTGGTCTTACCTCAGTGGGTCAATGACTATCGTCAATTAAACAAAAACATGATTGCAGATTCTCATGCACTCCCTCATATTAATGATATCTTGAATGACTGCATGAAAGGTAAAATCTGGGGCACAATTGATATGATGAACAGTTTCTTCCAAACAGACATGCACCCAGATGACATACCTCTAACTGTGGTTTCAACACCATTCAGGCTTTTCAAATGGATGGTCATGCCAATGGGATTAATGAATGTTCTGGCAATCCATCAATGATGTGTAATGTCTGCACTGCATCTATGGATTGGTAAAATGTGCTGCATCTACCTTGATGACATTGTTATCTGGGTCAAACACAATTGTAGAACATTGCAAGAATGTGTGCCCTATCCTTGAGGCTCTTCATGCTGCTCAACTGTACAATCCTCAAAAAACTAATCTATTTTGGATGGAAATTAATTTCCTCAAGACAACCATATCTCTTGCCAAGGTATTGAAGTGGATATAAAGAAAAATGGATTGTATTGTTAACTGGCCTTTACCTTGGAGCACTAAGGACATGCAACATTTTGTGGCCTTGTCTGCTATGCAGTGCACTTTTTACCTCATATCACTGAATGCACATGTGTTTTGACAGAACTTATGACAAAGGAGTGCAACAAGGTATTCCCAACATGGACAGATCAACACCAGTGAGCATTTATAAAAATCAAGAAAGTTATCATTAGGTGAGATTGCCTTATGATGATTGACTATGACCTCATGCCTTCCCACAATTTTTCATCAACACTAATGCAGGAGCTGTTTTATCTTTTGGCAAATCCTGAGAAACAGCTCAACCTGTCGGATTCAATTCAATGATATTCAAGGGTGGTGAACTCAACTACCCAGTTCATGGGAAGGAAATGCTGGCAATTATGTGGGCACTTTAAAAATGGCATTTGGACTTGATTGGTGTCCCCTTACTCATTTATACAGATCACAAAACTCTGAAAAACTTCAATATGCAGTGGGATCTCTAGGGAAATGCAAGGGTTTTGCAATCTGCACAAGTCACTGGTAAGGGACATGTGGATATGGGTACAGGTATGGATTTCCCTACCCATGGGCTTCAAAATGAGCCAAAAATCCTCCAAAACAGTCAAGTATTAGATGAGTTATGATCAAAACCATGAGCTGGGATTGTTTTGACAATAACTCAGTCAATTCTTGATCATTTTGGCTGATTTTTGGTTTGTTATGATGGGGAAACCCGCAGGATCAGGGGTACGTGTTTCTACGGGTACAGCGAAATATACCCATGGGTTACCTGTGTAGTTGCCTAGGGATCTGAGTTGCCGCCAAGCTAGATGGATGGAATTCTTGATTGCAAAATCATTTATATCAAGGGAAAAGGCAACTATGGGCCAACACCCTCTCATAGATACCATTCAATGTGGAAGACCTGGATTCAACACCATATCCCCCTGATAACTCTGATTCTATTGCACTGGTATTCAGTTCTAGTAATAGCACATTCTTCTGTGCAAATGTCCTATCTTTAACTTCATTGATATCAAAACCTGCATACATTTCATTACATCTACATTATCTATTGCCACAGATGCTGAGCTTCTCAAAACCATAATAGAAGGCTATCTTGATGATCCTTGGTGTAAGTGAATTAAGAATACAAAGATCCTTCTGCATGGAATTCAACAGGTCAACAACTCATGATACCCAGGAACTCAAATGTACATATGTGAAGCACTATTTCACCTGGCTCATGACATTCTAGGACACTTTGGATTCTCAAAATTTTATGGTTCTCTTCATAATTCCTTCTACTGGCCAAACATGTGATGTGACCTGGAGGGTGCATATGTCCCTGACTGTCAATGCCACAAACCATTGAGAATGAAACCTATGGGACCACTACATCCCCTTCTGATTTCTGACCAACATGGTGATTTGGTGGCCATGGATTTCATTGGGCCTCTTCCCACAGACAAGGGTTTCAATTGCATAATCACATTCATGGATCATCTAAACAGTGACATTCATATTATTTCTACTCATACCAATATCTCCATGGACAATCTTGCCATGATTTTTTTTGATGAATAGTACTGCAAAAATGAACTGCCTCTAAAGATAGTTTCAGATTGTGACAAACCTTTCATTTTAAAATTCTAGCAGGCATTACACAGGCTTACAGGAGTTAAACTCAAAATGTCCACTGCATACCTGATTAATCAATGTCTATGATATCATGTGGAGAGGAACCAGACTGGTTGGCATAGAGCATTACCTCTAGTACATTTTGATATCATGAATACTGTTAATGCTTCCACAGATTTTTCACCATTTTAACTGAGAATGGGGCAGAGTCCTAGGATCATCCCTTCTCTTGTTTGGACACAGGATGGATCACTAGAAGACATTTGCACTAGTGATGTGATTGAGAGATTGGATTCAGACGTGAAAGAGGCACAAGATAATATGCTACAGGCTAAGATTTCTCAATCCCTTCCTGCTAATCAACACTGCTCTAATGATTTTCCTTTTTAGAAAGGTAAACAGGTCATATTATCAACACTCCACTGATGTCATGATTTGATGGGCCTTGTTGTATGTCATCACAAACACTGCCTTTGAAAAATTTAACTGTTACCATTGATCTCCCTAACAATCCTAAAACATTCCCTACTTTTCACACTTTACAGGTCCTCCCATTCATTGAAAATAACAAATCCCTTTCCTCTTCTCATGAACTGAAAAAGCCAGACCCTGTAATAATCAGAACAGAACATTGAATATTTAATCTTGGACAAACATAAGTGTGGACATGGCCCTGAAAATGACCAATGGCTTCCAGGGCATGAACTGGAAGAGTGCAAAGCCCTGGATGTATGGTTGGCATGGAAGGGTTAGTCACTTAATTAGTACTTACTTTTTCATCTGCCAACTAATAGCTTTTCCTGACTGGGGTTTATAATGCACCCATGTTCATGCACTTTTTACTTACTTTTCTTCTCTCATGATGGGTTTGAATTTTTAGAGGGGGTGGAGGTGTAAGGGCAATACCTATTTACACTTATTTATACCATAGGCCTCAGACCCATACCCTTGGCATGGATCAATAAGTGTTCAGTATTCCTGTTATCTTGTGGTGGTAGGTCCATTGTGTGCTCTAGGGTCTTCAAAGAGTTCCAAATGTATCGAAATATCACAACTCATGATACCAACCCTTACTAACCCCATGAAATCAATTTCAAACCATTTTGAACTACTTTGAATGACTTCAAATGACTTTGCAACATTTCAAGCACCTTCAAATAACTTTGCAGCACTTTGAATGATGTCAGCCACCATATGGCTATCCCAACACCATTCCGATACACACAGCACATTCAGCATGAGCTATTGCATCACATATCAAGCATTACCAGACACGAGGAGACACAACAAAAGACTTTTAAAACTTGATTGCAGTGTTTGACATTTCAATGATATATTGAAACAATAGGACAAGTACTTTTACTATACTGTGACACTGTACATGTCATTTATTATCATTTCTCATTTGTTTTATGATTTACCAGGTTCTTTATTGCTGTGCATATTGCCTCATGTTCTCCACATGTTATATTTCCTTTTTAAGTACTATCTCTTCAAAATGTATATAGACTTGTACTAGTTACTTAGAAGAACAGAGAAGAAGTCACCCTCTCCTATTATTATCTGATTCAAGAACTGTCCTCTTGAGTCCTAGCCTCATGTTGTATTTCTAAGTTCTGTGACTTATCGCAAACTTCTTTGAATTCTTGTATTAGCCTCTCGACCAATTGTATATCACCTATCATCCCTCAAACATTTTTCCAATTCGCTATATTTCTTTCTCAATATCCTTCGAAGCCATTTCCTATACTTGCTAAACTCCTCGAACATCTTCGAATGTCCTCAAACTTCTTTGAACCTCTTTTGAACATTTTTGTATGCTCCTAAAAACTATTTGCCACATGTCTCACCATTTCACACCTCTAACTACAACCTTTGGATAACAGCGGTGATATTTAGTACCAACTCGCACCCTTCCTCTAGCCTGTGTTACATTTCTTAGGCCCTTTAGCAGGTTTTTGTTTGGTTTCCAGGTCAAATATTATCAGCAGTTGACTTATCACATGGGCTGATCATCAGATCTCACCACCATCATCTGTACTGTAGAGCTCTCACTTGCAATCCATACTCTGAGCCTGTTCCCTACTCATGCATCCCTTTTCTCACAACTTCAATATCTAGCTCTTAGTGAATCTCACAGTCATCTGCTGTTAGGGTTAGGCAGGGGTATACTGGGGGTAAAAGTCCATGAACTGCACCCATACCCTTCAACACTGTAATTGTGGGGAGAGGGATACACATTGTACCCAAAACATACAAGGGTTGACACAATAAGCCATGGTAGAACATATACCACAGGTTTTTTGCCAAGTATATAAGCTATATAAATTAATTCCACCTGAACTAACTAATTTACTTGTACCCCCACCTTGTGTTTGTGACTGTGAGAGGGGGTGGCAGTCATGACTTCATACAAGTAACATTAGTTAGTAAATATAAAAAAGAGAAGACAACAAAAATAAACTTATGGCTCAAGAGACGCTAACAATGTCTCTTGGGCTTTTTTTTTAAATTTGCTTGTTGTACACTGCCATCTCCATCACCTGCCCCTGCCCTTTCAGCATCATCTTCATTGTCCCTGGCCCATCATCCCTGCCTAATCACTCCCCATTTTCACCCCATGAGCAGTTACTCGTAGTGGTTGTTGGGGGTACAACTGTGGTACTGGCAGTCACTGTGTAGTGGTGGGTACTGGGTTGTCCTCATGATCTTGCATTGCCTAGTGGTTGTTTCCTTTCTGTCCTGTGGTCATTGGCCATTGTTTTTATTGCCATCCTCTTCTTCGTCTTCTTCATTCTTGCAGTACTTTACAGTCCTCCACCTGTCCTAGTGGACTCCAACCGGACATCTACCTACCATGCATACCCATCTTTCATGACCAAGGCCTAGGTAGATACAGTTACAGTTATGGTATAAACTGTATAATATGATTATACACACAAAATGGTTGGAGCCTTAGTTCATCTCCTTCAGGCCATTTTTCTGCTTAAAGCGACCCAACTAGCATTGCTCAACTTCAACCTGTCCTCTTTGGGTATTCCAACCAAATCTGCAAATGTGTTCCCTTTCTGATGAAGAACCTCCCCTGTAAGTAGAATATAGTACTTTACAGTCCCCCACCTGTCCTAGTGGACTCCAACTGGACTGACTGGAGTCCAAGTGGGGTCTGAATGGAGTCCAATTGAACTACATTAAGTCATGTAGAGTTCAATCCACCACTGGTGTCTGAGTGGAGTCCAAGTGGAATGCATTTCAATCAAATGATAAGTCAATTAGATACTGAGCTCAAAGGATTTTGGACTTGATGAATTTCATAAAGTATGCACAAAGTAAAGCTGTATAATGCAGGAATTGAACTTAAGACCTCACAGTAAGGAATCACCTGATGAACCAAACAAGCATGCTCAACCAGTTGAGCCACAGAAGACTTATTAAGATTCAATATAAGGTTTATTTATGACTCAACTTTTCATATTCTTTGAGCAGGCAATTTTCAAACAATTAAGATCAAAATTTTTTAATTAACCAGATCCCTCATGTAGGACATGAGGGAGTGGGCATAATATAAATAATAAACAAAAAACAACCCTCTTGCATCTTGCGAGAGAGGGGGGATTACTACTATGTACATAAAAAACTAAACCCCTTGTGTTCAGCGCAAGGAGGAGATTCATCAGTACTACAATATATTTACCCCTTGCATTTGGTGCAAGGGGAGGACAGAAATAAGTTAAAAATAATAAGAACCCTCTTCATGCAAAATGCAGGGGAGGGGGGATTGGGGGATGTGGTCTGGGGTGGGCGACGATGCCCACCCCTCCTCACATGTGTTGATAGGTCCACTGTGCACTCTAGAGTCTGAGAAGGTTTCCAAATGTATCAACACATTACGACTCATGATACCAACCCCTATGAACTCCACAAAATCAATTTTGAATCAATTTTGAACTATTTTGAATGACTTTGAATGACTTTGTGACACTTCAAATGACTTCAAATAACTTTGCAGCACTTCAACCAATCTCAGCCACCATATGGCTATCCTAACACCCTTTTAATACACACAGCATGAGCTATTGCATCACATATTGAGCACTACTGGACACAAGGAGACACAACAAAAGACTCTTAGGATGCAATAATGGCACTTTTGTGTTTCAATAATATATTGAAACAATAGAATGAGTACTCTTACTATACAGCAACTCTGTACATTTCATTTATCATCATTTCTCATTTGTTTTATGTTTTGCAAAGTCCTTTATTGCTGTGCATATTGCCTGATGTTTTCCACATGTTGTATTTCCTTTTTAGTACCATAGTTTTTAGAGGCATACAAAGAAGTTTAAAAGAGTTCGAAATAGGTTGGAAGATGTGCAAAATAGTTCGAAGGGGTTCAAAGAGGTTCAAAGTAGTTTCGAGGAAAGTTGGAGATGTTTGAAGTGGTTTGAGGTATATCGAGGAATGAGTATAATGAATGGCAAGTGTTTTTTGAGAGACGATAGGTGATATGCAATAAGTCGAAGGTGAATACAAAAGTTTGAGGACATTTGCAATATTTCGCAGAACTTAGAGATATGATGTGAGGCTGAGACTCAAGAGAATGGCTTTTAAATTGAATGATAATGGAGAGGGTAACTTCTTCTCTGTTCCACTTCTTCCCCTCTTCTAAGTAACTAATACAAGTCTATATACAATTTAAAGAGATAGTACTAAAAAGGAAACAATAACATGTGGAAAACATGAGGCAGTATACACAGCAAATAAAGGTATTGTAAAACATAAAACAAATGAGAAATGATAATAAATGAAATGTGCATTGTCCCAGTATAGTAAAAGTACTTGTCCTATTGCTTCAATATATCATTGAAACATAAAACTGCATCTATTGCATTTTAGATCTTTTGTCATCTCTCCTATGTCTGGTAGTGCTCGATATGTGACACAATGGTTCATTTCAGATATGCCATGTAAGTAGAAATGGTTTTAAAACAGCTATATGGTGGCTGACATTGTTCAAAGTAGTGCTAAGTTGTTTGAAGGCATTCAAAGATGTGTGAAATAGTTTGAAGCAGTTCAAAAATGGTTAAAGTAGTTTAAAAAGGGTTCGAAATCAATTTTTTGGTGTTCATAGCAGTTCATAGCAGTTTGGAGCATGTGTCATAATGTCTCGATATGATTGGGACCATTCCCAGACCTTAGAGCACACAATGGACCTATCAGTATCATATTTCTAAAGTTCTGCAAATCATTGCAAACTTCTTCAAACTCTCATACTAAGTCTCTTGACCTATTGCATATCGCCTATCATCACTCAAAAACTTCTCCTATTTGCTATACTTGTTCCCCAATATCCCTCAAAACCATTCCAATTCTTCCCTAAACTCTTCAAACATTTTCAATCTTCCTTGAATCTACTTCGAACCTCTTCAAACATCTTTGTATGGTCCTAAAGACTATTTGCAACCAGTCTCACCATTTCACATCTCTAACTACAACCTTTGGATAACAGTGGTGATATTTAGTATCAATTCGCACCCTTCCTCTAGCCTGTGTTACACTTCTTAGGCCTTTTAGCAGGTTTTTGTTTGGTTTCCAGGTCAAGTATTATCAGCATCAGTTGCTGTAGCAAACCACACCCATCATCCACCCTATGAGCAGTTGCTCATAGGTGTGGGGATGGGTGCCATAGGAGGGTGTTGGTAGGTGTCATTGTCGACTATACATGCTCACAATCTATCCTACAAGCAGGGACTTGCAGGTGTGGGGTGGGCATGTTGGGTTGTCTCGCATCTGGCCATCATTATCAGTAGATTAGAACCTATAAAACAAAAGAAACAAGTTAGTTAGTTTATAAAAACAAACAAATGAAAAAAACTTACATAGGGCCTGAATGATGAAGATTATATTGTTTGGGCCCATGTTCCATCCAGTCAGCTCATTTGTGGGTGGTGGCATCATTACCAGTAGATTATAACCTAGAAAACAAAGAAATAAGTTAGTTAGTTTATAAAAACAAAAGCAAATGAAAAGAAAACTTATGTAAAGCCCCAATGATGTGATCTGCATCATTTGGGCCCATGTTCCATCCAGTTGGCTCATTTGTGGGTGGTGGTGATGATGGATTGGGCATGGGAGTGGTGGCAGTGGGTGTCCACACAGTGGTGGTGGTGGTAGAGCAGAAAGGAGGTGGTAGAGCAGAAAGGAGGGAGAGAGGCAGTGTCGATGGTGGTGGTGGTGGTGGTGAGTGATGAGCTGGCACAGTTGATGACATGGCTATATGCTTTGTCATACAGCCACACCACAGTACCTAAAGCAAGTAGATGATGCCTTACACAAGGTACTGTTGTCTAATGATTATATTGTGTACTATGATTATATAAGTGAACCACAGGAAAGTGGGTTCAATCCCTTTTCTTACACACTTTTTCAGCAGAATCCAACTGGACTCTGACTGCACTCCAACCAGACTCCACTGGACTCCACTGGACCAGTCTGAGTGGAACTCAGTATTTGAGTGGATTCCACTCAGAGTCTGGTCAGACTAGACTGGGACTGGACTGGCAACTTTGCAGGCAGTTGGCTGGTGACCAGTCCCAGTGGACTCCAGTCAGAGTCCACTGGGAAAGGTGGGGGAGTATAAAGACCTCGTAGGATCCCATCATTCATCTCTGAAACCTCAGGATGTTCAGTTTATTGGACTCATTTAGTTGCATGATCACTGCCTTGATTTGCCTGTTCCCACTGTGCCTACCATTTGGCTTCATCCTTGACCCATGATAAAATCAATGGCTGTTTGATCTTGAGGTTTGGTGATAGGTCCACTACATGCTTTAAGGTCTGGAGAAGGGTTCCAATTATATCGAGACATCATGACACATGCTATGAACCTCTACAAATGCCACGAAATCAAATTTGACTTCTTTTCAAACATTTTCGAATCACTTCGAACCATTTTGAACTATTTTGCAACATTTTGTGATACTTTGAATGACTTTGCAGCATTTTGAATGACATCGGCCACCATATAGCTGTTTTAAAACACTTTTGATACATGCTGCACATCTGGAACAAACCATTTCATCACATATCGAGCGCCACTGGACACGACAAGAGACTTAGAATGCGATAATAGCATTTTTATGTTTCAATGATATATTGAAGCAAAAGATAAGTACTTTTACCATATGGGGACATATACATTTCAATTATTTATCATTTCTCATTTATTTTATGATCTACAAAGTCCTCATTGTTGGATATATTGCCTCATGTTTTACACATGTTTTATTTCCCTTTTTAGTACTATCTCTTCAAAAATGTATATAGACTTGTACTAGTTACTTAGCAAAGCAAAACAGGGAACAGAGAAGAAGTTACCCTCTCCACTACTGTTAGATTTAAGAGCCATTCTCTTGTGTCTTAGCTCACATCATATCTCTAAAGTTCTGCAAAATATTGTGAACTTCTTTGAACTTTCATGTTTACTCTCAACTTGTCACCTATCATCTATCGCCACTCAAAAAACCACTTCTTACTTGCTATATTCATTCTCGACATATCTTGCCACCAGTTGGACATCTTCAAACCTCTTTGAACTCACTTCAAACAACTTCAAACCCATTCAAATCTGCTTTAAACTACTTCGCATGTCTTCAAACCTATTTTGAACTCTTTTGAACATCTTTGTACACCTTTAAAAACTATTCACCACATCTCTTACCATTTCATGTCACTAAACACAACATTTTGGTATCAGCGGTGATATTTAGTACCAACTTGCACCCTTCCTCTAGCCTGAGTTATACTTCCTAAGCATTTTAACAGGTTTTTGTTAGGTTTCCAGGTCGAGTATCATCATTGGATAGATTGGTGCAAAGTAATTTAGGTAAGCTCTTACTCCACAGTCAATTTAAAGTATCAGCCATAACAACCATTCTGGTGCATCATATCATTGTAATTACAACAAAGTGGTGATGCAAAAATGACTGTAGTTACAACTAGCCTAATAATATGCCAGCCATGCACTAGG
Source organism: Tricholoma bakamatsutake (assembly GCA_029959215.1). Lineage (NCBI taxonomy): Eukaryota > Fungi > Basidiomycota > Agaricomycetes > Agaricales > Tricholomataceae > Tricholoma > Tricholoma bakamatsutake. Next base: position 11,897,916 of record CP114857.1, on the reverse strand, counting down.
TGATGCATCGCAATGCATCATTGTGAATACCTCATGCACAATACTACATTACACACTAAAATATGATACACTACATTACACTTCCCCATACCATGCACCACCCTCATCCCATACATTACCCTTCCATGCACCACCTCCTCTGAGTCCTCCTATACACTACCCCTCCCATGCACCACCCTCATCTCATACACTACCCCTTTCATACACCACCCTCACCCCATACACCACCCTCATCCCATACACTACCCTCATCCCATACACCACCCCCTCCCATGCACTACTCTCATCCCATACACTACTCCATCCCATGCACCACGCTTGTCCCATACACTACCCATGCAATACCAATTCCATACACAGCTGTGGTGCATTGTGGTGCAAGATCTTAATTTATTGGACCATTACATGATGCACTACAGTCTACACTACTACCCAGCATACACTATGTGTCCAACTAACCCATATAAGGTAGTTCTCTATAATATTATTGATACCTCCCTCCCCAGAGTTATCGCTAAGCAAGCGGCAGCCTTTGCCCACCCACATTTATGTTCCAGCCACCATATCTTCCACTTTGGAATCTTCACTTAGTGCACCAGTGCTTCCCACACCTAGCCATATTTTGACTCCAGCAAAAGTACCTCTTCCCTTGCAAACAACAGGTTTGCCTGGACCTCCAGTGGCCCCTCCTGTACCTGCTGGTTCTGTACCAACTTCTCTCATGTTGGCTCTAATGCCCACCCCCCAACATGATGCAATGCCATCTGCGCCATCGGATGACCCAAGTACAATGTTGAATTCTTCATCTCCTCCAATCCCACGCTGCTCTGCTCATGCGGTTGTACCATCAATGTGGACTGAAAAGATAAATCAGATTGGATTGACAGCCATTATGGAAAAGGAGAATCAGGCTCCTTGCATTACCATGGACAGCTTGCCTCAGTGGCTGACAGCTGCTCATGCCCATCTCACTACTCGAGATCTTGGTGTTGAGTGGAAACATTGCATAGAAGCATGGGTTCACCTTGAAAAATCTGTTGGATATGGTCAGAAGTCCAAGGTAAGTCATGCTACTTAGATTCTAAACCTTTATTGATTACAATGAAGGGTGGTCTTTCACCCTAGCAAAGGCAGCCAAATGGGGGAAGTGGATTGCTAAGAGCTTGAAGGGGATCCAACCATATTCATCAATGCCAGTCATCAAGGATCCCCTAGAGTTTGGGGTGGCTATCATAAAGTGGTGGCATGCAATTCAACTAGCCTTTCATCATGGAGATGCTCTTTTGCCCACGGCAACCTGTGACACAGAGGAGGTGGGGGATGTATGGGCTGGATTGTAAAAGGGGGACCTGAACAGTCTGATTTCTTTACTGACACTGCTTGTATGGTGGGGTCAGTGTGCTGATACACACTCCCAGTGGCAAGAGTTGAACTTTCCATTGTAGAAATCGATGGTACTGGATTTGACCCATTGCATTGAGAAGATTGTCGAGACTTCCCAGAAGTGGGACTTGGATGGCGATGGTGATGATGATGACCACCCTGCAAAACAGTGAGTTCTTGCACAGCCTCCAATGTTCTGGATGTTGACTTCCATATAGCGTGAAGACCTGACATTATGTTTGTTTGGGTCCACTTTCTTGTATTTTGTCGCAACCACACTCTTTCATTTGTTTTTTTTGGATCTGTTTGGTCCTCTTTTTTGTATTTGTTACAACTACACTCTTGATGTGTTATCTGACATTTTGGGTCTGTTTGGTCCTCTTTCTTGCATTTGTCACAACTGCACTCTTTCCCTACCATCCTTACACTCACATTAAATGTTGCTATGATGTTGTTTTCCTGCCTCTATTTTTGGTATTTTGATCTATGTTATCTTGTTCTGTCTCATTGCCACGCATCATGTTCGACTGTCTCTGACTGTTTGATTTTAAAAATATCTCATGTTGGTGCAAATTGATGGGTGTATTATATGTACAGAATATAATGCTTTAAAAATAGCTCTGCTGGTATGCTAGTGCATGAACATATTTACAGTGGGAGGGATGGTGTACTATGGAGTGGTGTATGGGGAAAGGGCAGTGCATGGGAGGAGATGGTGTATGAGGAAGGGATGGTATATGAGGAAGGATGGTGTATGGCAGAAGTTGTATGGGAGAAGGGGTGGTGCAAGGGAAGGGGTGGTACATGGGAAGAGGGATGGTGTATGAGAAGGGATGGTAGAAAGGGTGGTGCTTGGGTGGTGCATGGGAGAAGATGGTGTATGAAGAAGGGATGGTGTATTGGAGGTGTATAGAGAAAAGGTGGTGCATGAGGAAAGATGGTGCATGAGGAAGGCATGGTGCATGGAGGTGTATGGAGAAAGGGTGGTGCATGGGAGAAGATGGTGCATGAGGAAGGGATGGTGTATGGGAAGGTGTATGTAGAAGGGTGGTATGAGAAGATGGTGTATAAGGAAGGGTGGTGTGAGAAGATGGTGTATGAGGAAGGGTGGTGCATGGGAGAAGGGATGGTGTATGGCCCAGTGATAGGTCCATTGCATGCTTTTAAGGTCTGGAGAATGCTTCCATTCTTATCGACACATCATAACATATGCTCCAATCTGCTATGAACACAACAAATTTGGTTTCAAACTATTTCAGACTACTTCGAATGACTTCGAATGATTTCATGACACTTCGAATGCTTTCAAACAACTTTGCACTACTTTGAATGACATCGGCCACCATATAGCTGTCCCAAAACCCTTTTGATACATGCTGCACAACTGGAGTGAGCCATTTTATTGCATGTCGAGTGCCACCAGACATGAAGAAAGACAACAAAAGATCTAGAAAGTGATAAGTGTGGTTTTATGTTATGGACTTGTATTAGTTACTTGAAAGGACAAGCAAGGGAAACACAGAAGAGTTACCCTCTCCATTATTGTTTGATTTAAGAGCCATTGATAGGTCCACTGCATGCTCTAAGGTCTGGAATGGATCCCAATCGTATCAACACACTACGACAGATGCTCTGAACCTCTACAAATGCCACAAAATTGACTTTAAATCATTTTCGAACAACTTCACATAATTTTCCATGACTTTGAATCATTTCAAACCATTTTGTGACATTTCAAATGCTTTTGAACAACTTCACAGCACTTCGAATGACATCAGCCACCATATATCTATCCTAACAACCTTTCAATACATGCTGCACATCCAGAATGAACCTTTCCATCGCATATTGAGCACTACTGGACACAAGGAGAGATGACAAGAGACTTAGGATGCAATAATAGCATTTAGATGTTTCAGTGATATATTGAAGCAAAAGATAAGTACTTTTACTATATGGGAACACTGTACATTTCAATTATTGATCATTTCTCATTTGTTTCATGATTTATAAAGTCCTCATTGTCATATATATTGCCTCATGTACTACACATGTTATTATTTCCTTTTTAGTACTATCTCTTCAATTTGTATATAGACTTGTATTAGTTACTTAGAACAACAGACAAGCAATGGGGAACAGAGAATAAGTTACCCTCTCCACTATCATCAGATTTAAGAGCAGTTTTCTTGAGTCTTAGCTCATGTTGTATCTATTAGTGATGTGCCCGGCCCGGCTCAAAGCCGTGAGCCAAGCCAAGCCGAGCCCATTTAGGCCGGGCCAAGCCAGGCCATTGGTGACGGCCCAATACTGGCTTTGGCCCGGCTCAAGGTAGTAGAAAGCCAAAGCCGCCAGCTCAGGCCGCGGCTTTAGTCGTACTAAATTTTCATCGAAACTTCTTGACTTGTACTTAGAGCTTGTATTGACTCAACTTTATTGAATCCGTTCCTATATTTAGTAGTCGCGCGTGCTGATTGCAAGTTCCGGAAATAGCTGAGCACATCGATCAAATGCATCGCAACGAAACCTTCACTGCTTCCACCCCAAAAGCTCTGGTGTGTAATTCTTTTGCATCTCAATTCTTTTAAAAACAGCCATCAAGCCCATATGATGGCAACACCAACAACAAGAATAATGCGGAAAACAGGTAAAAAAAATTTTCCCTCATTTCATTGCTACTAACTACCTAAAATTTCAGGTCCTAATTCGACAACAACAGATGGTGGAGTGACTACGGGGAAATGATGAACAGGATGGAACCGAAGTGTTCTGGATGCAATGAATGCCCAAACACCACCAACTGCTGTTTGGGCCTAGGTATCTTTCTTTCATTCATTTCTCACTAACTAGCTAACTTTTTTCTTGTTTTAGGATCTAAACTACAGGTATCGATGCAAAACTGGCCATGCACATGCATGGCCCAGAGACCCAAGATGGTGACAATGTGACAATGCACTGGACAACATGACACCCACCCCCAGCCCTGTGAGCAACTGCTCACAGGGTGGATCATGGGTGCTGCCGACCTATCCAATGCGAGCGACTCTCACCCCTCTCCCCAAATGTAGCCCCTGCAAGCAAGATGATGAGCAATAGCTTATCACTGTGCAGCAGGGGCTTCTAGGGCATAGCGGTGTTGAGGAATGGGGCAGGAGAGTGTGGTTACCGTGCCTAAACACATGTGGTAACCTCCCCGTCGTTTTTAGGGGCTCCTAGGTCCAAAATGACACCACATGCTGAAAGCCGTGGCCTGGGCCAGGCCGGGCCAGAACCAGGCCGTCGGTGGCGGCTTTGGCTCAGCCCAAGTTTTGAGCAGGCCAAAGCCACCTCGGGCCAAGCCAAAGCTGGGGCTTTTGGGCCAAGCCGGGCCGGAACATCACTAGTATCTATAAGTTCTGCAAAATATTGCAAACTTCTTCGAACCTTCATATTAGTCTCTTGACTCATCGCCTATTGCCTATCGCCATTTGAAAAACACTTCACATTCACTATACTCACTTCTCGATATACCTCGAGCCACTTTGAACCACTTTGACATTCCTAGAAACTTCTTCGAACTATTTTGTACACCTTTGAACATCTTTAGAACTATTTTGCACACCTTCAAACCTATTTTGAACTATTTTGCACACCTTTGAACCTATTTCGAACTCTTTCAAACCTTTTCATGTGCCTCTAAAGCCTATTTGCAACATGCCCCATCATTTCACGTCACTCACTACAACTTTTGGGTATCAGTGGTGATATTTAGTACCAACTTGCACCCTTCCTCTAGCCTGAGTTATACTTCATAAGCCTTTTAACAGGTTTTTGCTAGGTTTCCAGGTCAAGTACAATCACCGTTCTCTTGGGTCTTAACCTCGCGTTGCATCTCTAAGTTCTGCAAAATATTGCAAACTTCTTCAAACCTTCATATTAGTCTCATGACTTATCGCATATTGCCTATCACCACTTGAAAAGCAGTTTCCGTTTGCTAAACTCATTCCTTGATATACCTTGAATTTCTTTGAATGTTTTCAAACCCCTTCGAACCTCTTCGAACTCTTTTGAACCTACTTTGAACTATTTCGCATGTCTTCAAACCCTTTTCAAACCTTTTCAAACCTTTTCAAACCTCTTTGTAGGCCTCTAAAGATGATTCGCAACATTTCTTGTCATTTTGTGTCTCTTAACTACAACTTCTGGCTATCAACGGTGATATTTAGTACCAACTTGCACCCTTCCTCTAGCCTGTGTTTAAGCCTTTAAACAGGTTTTTGTTAGGTTTCCAGGTCGAGTATTATCACTGGGGAAGAGATGGTGCATGGGGAAAGGATGGTATATGGGAGAAGATGGTGGAAGGGATGGTGCATGGGAAGGGGTGGTGCATAGGTGGAGGGATGGTATGAGAGTGGTGTTATATGAAAGGGGCATTAGTGCAAGCATGGTGCAACAGTGGTGTATTCTATAGTGTATTAAATTGGAGCATTGTAACAACAACATTGTTTGCATCACCGTTTACTTGTAATTACAATACATTATTGCATCACTCTGCCACCTGGCGGTGAAAGTATTGCCGATGCTAATGCTTTCTGTGTTCAAAATTCGAAAGGCAACGAGATAGAACCTTAATGAGTATTTGATTCTGGTATTGTCAGGGAAGAACTGCTGCTGTCTTAGTTAAGCGCTTTTCTGGAGCGGACACATTGCTACCCAAAACCGTTTGATTCTATCCTTAAGTCTTGGTCTACAGCATTGGTGAGCACCATGTACGAAGACCATCCGCCTCTTCGTACGAACGAATGAGATATATGATCTCAGCAGGACTCAGTGAAGATACTAGTAGATTCGTCTGCTTAAGTATTGTTACACGTGCGTAGTTTCATGAAAGGCATTAAATTATAGTGACCCTCGTATTGAAGCAGAGTCCCTTGCTCATATACGAAAACTGGTTGTAAGCTTCACTTGACGTCCCGACAAGTGCAGAATCACCAATCTGCCCAAACATCATACACCAGATAAATACCTAAGTGCAAAGGAACAACCTTCCAACCCACACCTACAGTACTTCGTTTGCGTTGTTCACTTTATTCCCGGCTTGTACAAGCACAATATTCAATGCTTGTGATTGTAGTCTACGCGTGCTCTCGCTTTCAGTAATTGATGCTTCAGATGTATTCCGCTGAGTAATTCGGCTCTGATCTTCGAAGCGCATAGTACGCAATTGAGCTGGGGACTGCTGGGGGTAACGTAGAAGTTCGAAGTGAACGAGGACGATGGTCAGAGTTGGCAATATACCCTACAGGGTAAAGTCAGAAAATGTCCGTTTCGTAAATGCAGCGTGTTACAATCAGAGGCATAATCAAGTCGAGGAGGATGTGAATACCGGGGCTATTGACATGATTAAGGATGAGGGCAGTAAACTATGATAGAACTATCAGCTCCGACTGTCGAACAAGAAAAAAAAAATCCAACGTGTGACGCGCTATACACAGAGCCGGTCTCAATGAAGAGAAGGATTGTTTTGGGGAATCGACCAGCGGTGTCCAGCCTATCTCCGGATATATGATGGACCTGGTAGCCTGCATACCTAGCATAAGAACGTCAGAAGAACGTCAGCAAATCCCGTGGTCAAAAACAACTCAAGTACCAGATTCTTCCAGCAATCAAGAGCGTGCAGATCATCGTATTTGCTACTATCAACGCACTAGGTGCCTCAAAGAAGAGGGTTCTTATCTCATGAAGTGATGCAAGATTGATTGCGAAGCCTAAAGGCGAGTAAAACTCAGGTGAAAGATATGTTTAGTTCAAGCTGAGGATTGGACTGACCGGAAGAGATTATCATGATAATCAAAGGCCCTAATGCAATCCAGTAGTTATGTGCCCAGACCACCCAAACCCTGGGTTCGCATTGATAGTAGAGTAAGTTTCTGCCAAGCAATACATGCACCTACCTCCAGATCAAGACAAGGTCTCCGATAATGAACTAGAGGAGCTTTCCTAAATGGAAGGGCATTTGTTTGAGGATAATGGCGCACCTGAATTACAGTCAAGATCAATCTTGTTCGTGTATTTGCTAGGTTTATCTTTGCGATGGCAATTTGTTGAACAACCAATGCCAGATGAGCGATGGAAAGTAAGAACATCACGAATGATGCCAAGAATAGAACCTTGTGCATTGTGGACATTGTGCGACGCCTTGAACTAGATACAGACTAGATTAACCATCGAAAAATGAATCTGGGCATCCGGTCAATGCATACATTAACAACCACAAAACAACCAGCTCCAGCACAGCGTAAGCACCTACGCCATCTTGAGAACTTGAAGCTCGAAGAGTTTGGTACTAGATGATAAGGCTTACCGACCAGAAATGATTCACACATCACCGCAATGAGGTTCAGGACTAAGGCTGAAGGCGCCATGTCGTAATAGTACAGGAAAAGCGAGCGAGTCGAAGACAACCTAAAGAGCTGGAAAAATAGTGCCTTACCTTATATGTCTCAGGAACTTGAACATCCCTTCATGGCCCTGATTGGGTATATCAAGATGATGTATAACCAAGGCAAGAATGAGAACGGAACTTGAAGCCAAGTACATACAGCAACAGTGAACGCTAGTATGCTATATCCCCGGTCACAGGCTTGCGTTGGTTACATCGCCTATGATACTTCGCAACTGTGGCGCCACGCATCCGTATGACTGAAAGCTCACAACATCCCGTATAACACCACGTGGCCACGACTCCAAAGCCTGCATGCCCGTGCTTAAACCATTCATAATGCACTTCCGTGCCTCCTCCAGTTGATACCTTCACTTGCGATCATCATGATGACCTGTCCACCATACTTCCCTTGGAAAAGCCTGTTCTACTTTCGTGACACGAAAAGTCACCCTCATCAGCTATATCATACTACCTAGACCTATCCTATCCTATCCTATCCGTGATGTATCATTACTCGGAGATTTATTCTGGTCATCCAGGTTCTGAGTTTCATCTGAATCAGCACCGCCATTTCTCTCACTGGCATTCCCCTTATTCGCAATTCGTCCTCGCCCCTTGTATTGAGCTCCACGGATCGAGTCGCTTTAAGCCAGATATCTTTTTTAATGCCACTAAACAATGTTATCATTGTTTAATATATAGTGGTTCTGTCTCAATTGAGACACCCTAGGTCTCCCAAAGCGAGGTACATATTCTTCCAAGGACATCCACATTCTTCCAAGGACTCATCCAAAATCTTTGAAAGACATCCGAAATCTTTGGTTACATCTGTCAAAGCCATTGAAATGCTCTCAAAGATGCTTATAATGATAGAAATAGATACTATATTCACCCACCATAGAATTACAGGGAATCATAACTAGATGGTACTCAATTACACGAATAATGGCTTACGTGCCCCCAGTATCAACAGCCTTAGGTCGTCATCGCCTTCCTCGTGGTTGTGGGAGCGCCCCTGTTCTCCCCGTTGTCGGTGCCGTCTTCACCTGGGTTGGTGTTGGTGCCGTTGTGGTCCTCCTCGTCCTTCTGGTCCCATTTGTCCGTCGGGCGTTTGTCGTCGGTGCCTCCGGTACCATTCCCGTCACTTCGTCGTCGTGGTGGCGTAATCTTGGTCGGTTGGATCATTGATAGTGGGTCTCGTTACGCCATCCCGACATGAGGCATCGGCGTTTCCTGTTTTGAGGTGGTGGGGGTGATGAGCGGTCAGGGGGCGGCATTGGAGTGTTTAGTATGCTTACCTGGCATGCACTCGTTGCCAGGGCTTCCTCGTACCTCCCTTAGGTCTCTTAACCCCAAACGACCCCCTCACATCAAATTTGGACGGAGAGGAGGGGTTGGATGTGCATCGAGAAAGTAGTAGAAAAACAGGAAAACGGTCAGCATTTGGGAGAGAAGAGAAAAATGAAGTTAATTTACAGTGTGTTGGGGGACCTCGAGTTCCTCAACCCATGTCGGCGGTTGGCGACGTCCGAAAATGCTCGTGACGTGGCAATTTGTAGGCACGCATGGCGTTAATGGAACAGCATTGACACAGCCATCAACGGAGGTATGTAGGTGGTTGAAGTCGTGCGTCGTCGCGGTCAAACGTTTCGCAATTTGTTTGACTTTTAGCGGAGTTTTGAACTGACTTAAACAATCAACAATCATCTGATTCTGCTGCAAGCGTTGAAAACGAAGGCTTGTCTACCGACAATGAAATAGTGATGACAGCAGCTGTTGATATATGACGTATACGGTGTAAATGACTGATTGCGCAGGTGGTAGTATGCGGGAATAGTTAGATGGCTTCTCGCACTGAGGGAGTCGGCGCGTAAGAGGATTCTTAATTATTAAGTTTCAACCTCAATTTATATACAATATGAAATGTCTCATATTACGAGGTCCTCCACTTGGGCACTGCAGGGACTGTATCCTCAACACTCCCCCTCAAGTGGAGAGAGTGTCGCGGTGGTGCTCAAAAGGTTGATGCGGCAATGCTTCAGTAAAAATGTCCACCGACATATCTCCAGTGGGACAATATTTAATTTGTACAATCTCGTTCTTGATTTGATCGTGGATAAAGTGATGTTTAATGTTGAAATGTTTGGTGCACTTATGATAGCGCAGATTCTCGGCTATTCCCAATGCACTTAGATTATCACCCCGAATTAATGTAGGTTCAGGTTGAGTATATCCCAACTCTGAATATAGGCTCCGTAGCCATAGGGCATCACGCACTGCATCTGTCATAGAAATATATTCTGCTTCAGTTGATGATAGGGAAACTGTATTCTATTTCTTTGATCCCCACTGATGTATGATCAAAATTATTAGCGAAGCTTAGTGAATGACCTGGGTAACCCTGGGGTAAAAAAATCTGACCCGTGCATACCGCACCCATGAATGAAGGGTAAGGGTAAGGGTGGGTAAGGGTCAAGGGTATGGCGGGTATGATGGGTCATAAAACCCATGTGGGGGGTGTGTCATAATATGAGAAATATAACTACATACTATCTACTATTGAATTAAATCCCAATTCTCCTCGAGTGGCTCCTCCTCTTCATCCTCCTTGAGTTCAGGGAGCATTGTAACTGCTTTAACATCACTGTCTCATACATATCCCATTAAGCTCCATGCTCTGAGACACATCAAGGCTCATGTTGACTGAACTGAGGGGCGATTACAAAGGTGTGACAGCAAAATTTGGCCTTTGCTGAACACTCGTTCGACATCAACAGAGGTAGCTACAGAGGATGTAAGCATTAAACGGCATCACACTTATGTTTTTTTTTTCTTTTCATTATTGTAGCTTTTTTCATTTTGGAACTGTACAGAACCAGAGATGCCAGCTGCATTGTATCCCCATTATCTTCCATAGAACTAGGTACAATGGCTAAAATGACTCACTCTGAGTAGGTACAAAAGCTAGTTTCCATTAAGATGAACATCCATACATAATTTGTGTAGAAGTTTCCCCTGAGACTCTGGTACCCAGTGAACCTGCCTGAGGGGTATGGATTTCTCAGGGGTACAATAATTCATACCCATACCTGTACCCTTACATTCCTACTTACCTGTGTGGGTCTGCATACCCATGTCATTCACTAGCGAAGCTGGAATCAGAATATCTGTGAACATAATCATTGGAATCCTTGATTTTCGAGTAAATGATCCCATAATTCTTTGTCCCTTTGAGATAATGCATAACATGTTTGGCAGCGTTCCAGTGTGACAAAGTGGAATTTGCTGTGAACGATGCTAACCTGTTCACAGCATATGCTATATCCAGCCTTGTGGCAATGGCTGCATACATCAAGGAGCCAATAAGGGACACATGATTATTATTTTTATCTCCAGCCTCTGGTTCCCCAGGCTTGAGTTTAAGGTTTGAATCCATTGGGGTTTTTACAGGATTAATATCCTGTAATTCATATTTTCTAAGGATGGTATTAATATATGTTGATTGAATTATTGTGATCAATTTCTTTTCTTGATCTCGACTAATTTCAATGCCTACTATCTTATTAGGTTCACCAAGGTCAGTTACCTCAAACATTTCACTTATTTTATGTTTGAGGTTTGTCATGGATTCTAGAGTGATTGTAAAAATTAATAAGTCATTGACCCATACAGTTATTATTTGCATGCCATCTAGTCCCCTTCAGATATAGACACAAGGGTCAGAATACAAATTTATGAATTTATGACTGGTGAGCTTTGTATTAAGCTGAATATTCCATTCATGTCCTGATTGCTTAAGTCCATAGAGCATTTTGATCAATTTGCATACACTATTTGTGCCATCAGTGAACCCTTTGGGTTGCTCCATATAGATCTTCTCCTTTAGGATTCTATTTAGGTATGTGCCCTTAACATCCATGTGACATATTTCCCAATTTCCAACAGCAGCTAATGCAAGTATTGCTCACAGGGTTTCCAATCTTACAACAGATGAGAACACATCTACAAAATCCATTCCTAGTATTTGGGAATATCCTTTGGCTACTAATCTAGCCTTATATTTTGTTAGTGTGCCTTCTTTGTTATATTTCTTTAGGAATACCCATTTATATTTGATGGGAATGTGTTCATCCAGTGGATCAATAAGTTTCCAAATCTGTCGATCCTTGAGTTGATCTAACTCAATTTGGATCAAGTTTTCCCATTCTGGCCACAAACAATTTTTGCACTTCAATCAAAGACTGTGGGTCTTCTGATGCTAAATTGGCATGGTCTAGAACAGTGCTTATTACCTTATTAGGTGAGAAGACCACTGCCTCTTCCCCTGGATCACTATTACCTAATGTTGTTAATTCCAGGGATGGATCATATGCTAGAAGTGGATCATCCAATAGTCAATAATTGACCTGCTTTCAAGATCTCAAATTCCTCACTATAGGAGGAGTGTCATCATCTGGATGTTTTCTTTTTTGATTGTTGTGGGGCTCGACTAATTCAATTTGCTCTCCAATAGGCTGTTCCTCCCCCTCAAATTGAATATCAGGAGGATGTAAGGAAAAATGAAAGTGCCTCAGGCATCTGGGCAATTTTTTGCATTTGTCCCATATTTTTTTAATATTTTATTTCACCCTATTCTGCCTTTTCTATGATTTTCTATGATTTTATTCCTATTTTATGATTATATTTTGGCTTTTCCATGTTGGTACATGTTGATAGTTCTATCTTAGAAGTGGGACCCCTTCTGGACATTTACCCATGAAGGTGACATCATCCCACACTTTGATCTACCTATTTCCACCTTTTTGCTATTTTTAGCTTACTATTTGATTTTCAGGTCTATCACATATACTGGGCATTGACAGATGGGTCCTTAGAGTTTTCTCTTTGGATTCCCATCTGTTAGGTGTGCCTGAAGTATCTGTATTATGTAGTATAATATTAACTTTGGATTCCCCTCTGTTAGCTCACTATTAAGTGAGGCTTTGAGGTTGCCCTTACAGTAGAAAACTCTCCCTTAAGGCTCAAAATCTCAGACACTCTGCCAAGATAGGCAGGTACAGAGTAGAAGATGACTCCCAGAGCTCCACAGACTCCCTACACACCATCCCAGACACTCCTGCCTCTAGTGCACACCATGTTTCACCCAACCTGCCACCTAGGCCATGGATGCCCCAGAGTGCATTGATGCACTTGAAGGTGACATTGCTGGAATTCATGTGCAAATTGACACACTTACTTCTACCATTGAAACCTTCATTAGAACTCTTCAGTAGAATCCCACTCTACCCATTTTGACTCCTAGTGCACCAAGTGCACATGTGCCACCCAATGGATGCACAAGCAAAGATGTGTGCATTAAGCCCATGCCCCCCACCAAATTCAATGGCGTGCATTCCCATGGACATGCCTTCCTCAGTTTCTGGGAGTTATACATCAGTCTACACCCAAACCAATTTGTGGACGATGCTGCTAAAATTTATTGGGTCCTCACATACATGAAGTCTTAGCATGCCTATCTCTATGTCAACCATATATTATGCCAAACCATGGAACATGGCTCCCATTTATTTTCCACCTGGGGAAACTTTTGTGATGAGTTCATATGACATTTCTGCCCCCTCAATGAACACCATCGAGCTGTGACACACCTTGAGTCCACCTCCTACTACCAAGCACGTCGATCTGTGGATGACTACATTGACAAATTTTGAGACCTGGTGGACATGGTGAGGTATGGGGTTACCCATGGTGGTGAAGTTTTGTCGAGGTCTTAACTGGAAAATCCAAGACCAGATTGCACAGATGTTGGAAGAATGCCCAGCAGATGATAACATAAATGCATGGTACAAGGCTGCTTCCCTCTGTGATGAGAACCGACTCACAAATGTAGCCTTCACTGCAGCCTTCTGCACTCCTACCACCACCCATGCTCCCCCCATCTTTAATCAAGCACCCCCTCATCCTAACCCCATTCCTATGTGCCAACCCTCAGTGCTGAGCTCCAATACCTCCACTCCAATGGATGTCAATGCAGCCTGTAGTTGAGCTTTCAGGCTAAATCTCTGCTGCCATTGTGGGGAAACTGGACACATGGCTCAAAACTGCCCCCACTGCCAAGACATCCACAAACTCATGCCTGAGAGACAAGATGAACTCCTCCAAGATCTGTTGGCACTTGCAGATGTTGAAGGGCTGGAGAAAAAGAAAGAGGAGATTAAAGAAGAAGAGGCAGAGGACCAAAACTTTTCCACCCATGATGAGTGAACAGTATGCCCTCATTCCCTGTCCATAACCACTTTGAAGTTCTGTCTGTTGATTCACCAGAGGATAAATCTTATTCTATAACTGTTCCTTCCCCAGACCCTTCTGAAGTGGCTAAAGACATACCTACCCCTTCCTCCACCCTTCCCCCTCTACCCAGATTAAAATCTTGGGAGTGCAGCTACCATGCAAGTACATTGTGGTGTACACCCCCTCCCAACAATCACTAGAATTGAAGATTGAGCTGCTGACTATGGATCTGGTGCAAGTACTCAGTGTCTCTGCTTTCCTGGACTTGGGTGCCACAGGCCTTTTCATTGATTTACACCTGGTTCAACAAAAACAACTCAATACCCGCTCACTATCTTGACCCATACCTGTCTACAATGTAAATGGCTCTCCAAATGAAGCTGGGGCAATTCAGGAGGTTGTTAACCTAGTTCTCCAGTACAAGGATCATAGTGAATTGGCTCTCTTCACTGTAACCCAACTGGGGAAGCAGAAGGCAATTTTGGGCTACCCATGGCTTTATGACTACAATCCTGAGGTCAACTGGGTGACAGGTGAAGTCATGATGAGTCATTGTCCCTCTCGTTGCCATACTTACTTTACTGAAGGCAGACAGGAATATTGAGGGCAAAAGAAACTCTTGCAGTGCACTCGAAAGTGTCATGCTGGTCCAATGCCTATGGCCAATGGTCCCAGATCTTGCATCTAAATCTGACAATGATGAAGAGGAGGTGAAAGAGATCGAGGAAGGTGACCAAACTTTCTATACTGCTATTAACCCTTCACATGAGGTGCATGCCACCTCAAACATCTCCCAGCACCTTGTGGAGGCCTTTCACAAGAACAGTTCATCCAAATCCTTCACTGACTCTGTACTTCCTCACCTGCATGACTTTGAGGATGTCTTCTCCAAGGAATCCTTCAACTCCCTTCCTAACTGTAAGCCATGGAATCATGCAATTGAGCTCATGCTGGGTGCCACACCCTCCTCCTGCAAGGTCTATCCTCTCTCCCCTGAAGAACAATGACAACTTGACAAGTTCATCAATGAGCACTTGGCTTCAGGTCATATCTGCCCTTTAAAGTTGCCCATGTCCTCACCCATCTTCTTTGTCAAGAAGAAGGATGGGTCCCTTTGACTGGTTCAAGACTATTGATGCCTCAACAGCATTACAGTCAAGAATTGCTATCTACTACCCCTCATATCCAAACTCATGAACCAACTCCACAGGGCACATTACTTCACCAAGCTTGATGTCCATTGGGGTTACAACAATGTGCAGATAAAGAAAGTGGATGAGTGGTAGGCAGCTTTTTGCACAAACCATGGTCTTTTTGAACTGCTTGTCATGTTCTTTGGTCTCACTAATAGTCCTGCCACCTTTCAGACCATGATGAATGACATCTTTCACAATCTCATATTGGAAGGTGTTGTCTGTGTCTACCTCAACAACATTCTCATCTTCACTTAAGACCTCCCTGAACATTGTCAAATCACATGCCCAGTGCTGGAGCAACAGCAGTGGCACAAACTCTATCTTCATCATGACAAGTGCGAGTTTGAGAAGACACAAATCAAGTACTTGAGCTTGATTATCTCAGATGGAAGGTGGAGATGTACCCAGTCAAGGTTGCTGGCATTACAACCTGGCCCATGCCCACAAACAAGAAAGAGGTGCAGTCTTTCCTGGGCTTCATCAATTTATATCAGTGCTTTATCAAGGATTTCTCCCACCATGCATGCCCATTATTCAATCTCACTGGCAAGGAGGGATAGAGGTGGAAAAATGCA
Source organism: Tricholoma bakamatsutake (assembly GCA_029959215.1). Lineage (NCBI taxonomy): Eukaryota > Fungi > Basidiomycota > Agaricomycetes > Agaricales > Tricholomataceae > Tricholoma > Tricholoma bakamatsutake. Next base: position 11,882,047 of record CP114857.1, on the reverse strand, counting down.
CAGCAGGAGAAGCTCAAAGAGATGGTCACTTCTACTCCCATCCTTACCTTTGCTGATGACTTGCACCCCCTCCATGTAGAAGCTGACAGGACTTTGTGATGGGCACAGTGTTGTCCCAACAGTCTCCCAAGGACCAGAAGTGGCACCCCATTGCCTTTTACTCAAAAAGTCTCAGTACTGTGGAATGCAATTATGAGATCCATAACAAGGAGATGCTAGCAATAATGCAGGCATTGGAGGAGTGGTGACACTTCCTGGAGGGTGCTCAACACAAGGTCAAGATCTGGACAAACTACAAGAACCTCGAGTACTTTATGACTGCCAAGAAACTTAATTGTTGCCAGGCCCGCTGGTCCCTCTACCTCTCCAGGTTTGACTTCTTCCTACATTATCGCCTGGGCTGCAGCATGGGGAAGACTGATGCCCTTTCTCATCATTCAGACCACAGAGATGGAAGCAATGACAATCAAGGTTATTGTGTTGTTGCAACCTGGCTATTTACAGTTTCATGGAGTAAAGGGTGTTACTTTGTAGGGTGAGGAGCACAGTATGCTATGTGATATTCATCATGTGAACTGTAGCAGTTTACACAAGGATGCTGTGGCTCTGGCAGTGAAGGAGCTGAGGAAGGGATCTACTCTTTCACTTCGTGCAGCAGAGTGGACAGAAAAGGATGACATCCTATACTTCCATGACCATATCTACATCTATAATGATCCCCAGCTTTGATGATGAATCGTCTCTCAGCACCATGACTTGCTCATTGCTGGCCACCCTGGGCATTGAAAGACATTGGAGCTCATATCATGGAATTATTGGTGGCCCCAGATTTCTCAACTCATTGGTCAGTACCATTGCACCTGTGATCTCTGCTTATGCACCAAGACCTTACAACACAAGCCCATGGGTGAGTTACACCCCCTCCCAGTCTCAGAAAATTGTTGGGATGTTGTCAGTGTGGACTTCGTGATGGAACTACCAGAGTCCAATGGGTTTGATGTGGTAATGTGCACAGTCGACTCTGGTGGGAAGTGAGCTCATCTCATCCCTACTCATATGACTGTCACTGTGCTTGGAGTGGCTCAACTCTATCTGTGCCATGTGTGGAAGCTCCATGGACTGCCTAGTGCATTCCTCTGTGATCGAGGGCCACTGTTTATTGCAGAGTTCACTCGAGAGCTGTACTGCCTGCTGGGGATCAAACTCCTCATCTTGACCACCTACCACCCACAGACAGATGGACAGATGGAGTGCATCAACCAAGAACTGGAGCAGTAAATCCATATCTTTGTCAATGAGTGACAGGATGATTGGGAAGACCTCCTCCCCACAGCCGAGTTTGGATACAACAATCACATCCACTCCTCCACCCAACAAACTACCTTCATCCTTGACACAGGGTGATACCCATGCATGGGTTTTAAATCTTGGCAAGCACCCTCACACTTGGAGATGGTGAATGAGTTCACAGAGTGGATGAAGGACACCTCGGAGGAGGCAAAGTCAGCTTTGGCTAAGGCAAAGAATGCCATGGCATGCTTCTACAACCAGCATCACTCACCCACACCCACATATAAGGCTGGTAATTGTGTCTACCTTGACTCTAGTGACATTTCCACCATGCGCCCATCCAAGAAACTTGCCCACCATTTTCTTGGACTATTTCTCATCACCAGATGCATTGGACCACATGCCTATCACCTACAGCTACCACAGTCAATGTCCAGACTTCACCCCATCTTCCATGTCATAAAATTTCTGCCTGCTCCCACAGATCCATTTCTGGGATGGATAACACAACCTCCTCCACTGCCTGCAGTGATCGAGGGTGAACCTCAGTACAAGGTTGAGTCCATCCTGGACAGCTGCTTGCGCTGAGGCAAACTCAGATACCTAGCGCACTGGAAGGGTTATGGGTATGAGGAGAACTCTTTGGTCACAGAGTCCAATGTGAATGCCCTACAACTGGTCAAGGAGTTCCACCACTGACATTCCTCAGTGCCTCACTGCATCCAAACATCTGACTCTGGGCAAATACAGTTTTGAATGCATCAGGGCAATGCATCATACAAGGGGAGTGATGTAAGGGGAAAGGAAGGCATCCCAGGCATTTGGGCAATTTTCTGCATTTGTCCCATATTTTTTTATATTCTATTTCATTCTATCCTGCCTTTTCTATGATTTTCTATGATTTTATTTCTATTTTATTATTATATTTTGGTTTTTTCCATGTTTGTACATGTTGACAGTTCTATTCTTAGAGGTGAGACCCCTTCTAGACATTTACCTATCAAGATGACATCATTCCATAGCTTGATCTGCCTATTTCCACCTTTTTGCTATTTTTAGCCTACTATTTGATTTTTGGGTCTATCACATATACTGGGCATCAACAGATGGGTCCTTAGAGTTTTCTCTTTGGATTCCCCTCTGTTAGGTGCACCTGAAGTGTTTGTATTATGTAGTATAATGTTAACTTTGGATTCCCCTCTGTTAACTCACTATTAAGTGAGGCTTAATGTTGCCCTTACAGTATTGCTGCCAGTGTTTGAAGGCTTCAAAGATGGCCAGAAGTTCTTTGTCATGAGTGTCATAGTTTAGCTCCATGAAATTGAAGGAGCAGGAGTGGAACACAATAGGGTGAATGTCGCCATCAATGGTGTGGATGGAAAGGATTGCTGCTAGGGCATAGTCAGAAGTGTCCATTTCAAGGACCATGTGAGAATCCAGTACCCACTGAGAGATAACCAGAACATAAGTGAATTCTTTTTTAAGCTTCTCAAAAGTTTCTTGGCACTTCTTGTTGAAGTCCCAGGGGAAGTTCTTTTGCATCAAGTGGGTAAGAAGAACAACAATGTCAGAATATCCATGAATGAACCTGCAGTAGAAATTGCAGAATCCAAGGAAAGACTGGATATCCTTGACTTTCTGGGGTACCAGTGATGATACTCAACCCAGAAACCCAAACAAAACCTACTAAATGGCTTCAGATGGTATAACACAAGTCAGAGGAAGGGTGTGAGTTGGTACTAAATATCACTGCTGATTTCCAAACATTGTTTTTAGTGAGGCAAATTAATGAGGAATGGTGCGAATAGTTTGAAATAGGTTTGAAGAAGGTTGAAATAGTTTGAAATAGGTTTGAAGATGTGCAAAATAGTTCAAATAAGTTCAAAGATGTGTGAAGTAGTTTGAATAAATTCGAAGAGGTTCAAGGTATATTGAGGAATGAGTTTAGTGAATGTGTAGTGTTTGTTGAAAGGCAATAGGTGATGTGCGATAAAATGAGGAGCGAATACGATAGTTTCAAAGAAGTTCATGATATTTCACAGAACTTAGAGATACAATGCAAGCTAAGACTCAAGAAAACAACTCTTAAGTCAGACAATAAGTGAGAGGGTAACTTTTGCTCTGTTCCCCATTGCTATTCTTTGTTCTAACTAACTAATACAAGTCTACATACAAAATGAAGAGATAGTACTAAAAAGAAAATAAGAACATGTGTAAAACATGAGGCAAATATATCAAACAATGAGGACTTGTAGATCATGAAACAAATGAAAAATGATAAATGATGAAATGTATAGTGTTCTCATATAGTAAAAGTACTTATCTTGTGCTTCAATATATCAATGAAACACAAAAATGCACTTATTACATTCTAACTCTCTTGTAATCTCTCCTCATGTCCGGTGGTGCTCGATATGCAGCAAAATGGTTTGTTCCAGTGATGATACTCAACCCGGAAACCCAAACAAAACCTACTAAATGGCCTCAGATGGTATAACACAAGTCAGAGGAAGGGTGTGAGGTGGTACTAAATATCACCGCTGAGACCAAAATGATGTGTTTAGCGACATGGAATAATAAGAGATGGTTCAAATAATCTGTAAGAGCATACGAAGTTGTTCAAAACAGTTCAAAAGAGGTTTGAAGTTGTGCGATGATGGGGACAAATGCAATGAGGGCTTTGGAGGCGAGATTGAGTTCAAAACCAATGAAGGTGTGATTATCCAAGTGGACTGGGGTGGAATTACTGAAGGCAAAGACGATGTGACTGGGATGGATCTGGGCGATGAAGCTGGGATGATGCGATAAAGACCAGGAGGCACGACATGATGATTTTGAGCTGTGACATTTTCTCGTTCGAGTGCAAGCTGTTTTTCGAGGGCCAATTCCTGTTCGAGGGCTGCAATATGAGCCTCGAAGTTATCTGAAGTGTTCGAGCTACTTGGTATACTGTCAGATGCTGGATTTGATGTAGTCGAAGGTGCGATTTCAGTGATGAACGAGGTCGAGATGGATACTTCGGGTGCTGATTTTGTCAAATTCGAAGCTGTGATAACCAATGCGAAGTTTGATGCGAATTGTTCAAAAATCTGTGAAGCATCTTTGAAGTCAATCAATGTACTAGATTGCGATCGATTCGAGGTCGAAATCAATTGCTGGGGAATGGGGTACGAATTCAAGGATGCTATAGCAAATTTCACAGCATTGTAGATGTCATTCAGCATATATGGGTCATTGGGATAGTGATTAGGGAACTTCACTTCAAGATGGTCTGCAATTCTAGTCCATAAGTCCATTTGAAAGCCTCGAAGAAAAGCTTGACTCTGTTCAGCTTCTGAAAGTCTATGTTTCGAGCAAAGAAAGCTGGTGATCTTGTAGAATGACCTGTAATAAGCTCCTAAATCATTTTCGTCAAAAATACCAGTGCGAAGTTGTTCATTAACAAGTGTATCCATGTCCAAAATGCTGTATTTTTGTTCATATTCTATTTCAGGATAGAACTTGAATACTGTGGTGTGAAATTCATTGAACGAAGTGCTGGGTTCGTACTCTGGAAGTGATTCCCAGAGCTCATATGAGTCGAAGTCAATGTATCTGCAAGCATGTTGCTTCTTCAAGTTGTGATCTGTAATACTGCAAGTTATAAACAAAAAGTTGAAGTAATTTCAAAGTTCTTTAGGTTGTCTCGAATCGAATTTTGGAGCTGTCAAATGTCTGGGAGCTGGCATAAAAGAGGTCGACATGTTCGAGGTAGAGTTCTGAGGTCGTGAGGTCGAAATTCATGCAGTGTCGTAGTTCGTATGTTTTCAAGGTTGAAGATAGTAGTGATGTTATAAGTGCAAAGGGCAAAAGAGTGCGAAATAATGGTATCAAGGGGTGAGATGCTATATCGATCGAAATCTCCTGGTTGTTCAGGAGGGTTGGAGGCAAAATGAATTCAATTCGAAGTCAAGATCATTGAGCCCCTAAATGGTAAAACGAGTGGTGAAAAGAGTGGAGGTTCAACGATGAAATGATCTAGAAACCCCTCGCGGTGTGCTCCAAAATGATAATACTTAATCCGGAAACCCAAACAAAACCTACTAAATGGCTTCAGATGGTATAACATGAGTCAGAGGAAGGGTGCGAGGTGGTACTAAATATCACCGCTGAGACCAAAACGATGTGTTTAGCGATGTGGAATAATAAGAGATGGTTTGAATAATCTGTAAGAGCATACAAAGTTGTTTGAAACAGTGTCAAAGTTGTGCAAAATAGTTCGAAGTAGGCCTGAAAAAGTTCGAAAAGGTTTGAAGAAGTACAAAATAGGTTCGAAGTATATTGAAGGGTGAGTTTAATGAATGTGAAGTGTTTGTCGAATGGCAATAGGCGATGGGCAATAACACGGAGAGCAAATATGATAGTTTCGAAGAAGTTTGCAATATTTCACAGAACTTAGGGATGTGACGTGAAGATAAGACTAAAGAGAACAATTCTTAAATCTGATGATAGTGAGAGGGTAACTTGTGCTGTTCCCCATTACTTGTTATTCTATTCTTCTAACTAATACAAGTCTATATACAATCTGAAGAAATAGTACTAAAAAGGAAATAATAACAATTGTAGAACATGAGGCAATGTGCACAGCAAATAAAGGTATTGTAAAACATGAAACAAATGAAAAATGATAATAAGTGAAATGTTTAGTGTTGCCATATAGTAAGAGTACTTCTCTTGTTGTTTCAATACATTGTTGAAACCCCAAAACTGCCATTATCATACCCTAATTCTTTTATCATCTCTCCTTGCATCCGGTAGTACCTGATATGCGACTAAATAGTTCACTCTGGTTGAGCATCATGTATCGAAAGTGTTTTAGGACAACTATATGGTGGCCGAAGTCATTCGAAGTGTTGTGAAGTCATTTGAAGTGTTGCGAAATGTCGCGAAATAGTTTGAAGTAGTTCAAAGTCGTCCAAAATAGTGTGAAATCATGTGAAAATGGTTCGAAGTCAATTTCATGGCATTTGTAGCAATTTGGAGTGTGTGTCATAATGTCTCAATGTGAGTGGAAATGTTTTCCAGACCTCAAAGTGCATAGTGGACCTATCACCGGATGTGCAGCATGTATCGAAAGTATTTCAGGACAGCTATATGGTGGCTGATGTTGTTCAAAATGCTGTGAAGTCGTTCGAAGTGTCACGAAATTGTTTGAAGTCATTCAAAGTCATCCAAAATAGTGCAAAATAGTTCGAAAACATTTGAAGTTGATTTTGTGGCATTTGTAGCAGTTTGGAACATCTGTTGTAATGTGTCATACAAGTGGAAATGTTCTCCAGACCTTAAAGTGCATATTGAACCTATCACCAGCCAGTCCAGGATGGTCTTCACTTTGTCTTTGGACATCTGGAGTCCATCCAGTGATAGGATGAAACTGAGATATTCAAATGTATCTTTGTGAAACACACATTTCTGTGGGGAAGCATATAGTCCATGTTTCTGGAGTCTCCAGAGGACTTCTTTAATGTGAGGATTGTGTTTTGACATGTTATCAGAGAAAATGAGAATATTGTTGAGGTAGATGATGATGCAGACATTGAGCATATCACTGAAGATGTCATTCATGAAGCACTGGAAGGCCACAGATGCATTAGTGAGTCCAAAAGGAACAATCAGCCAGTCAAAGGACCTGTAATGGGGCTGGAATGTTATTTTCCATTCATCACCATCAGCAATGCACACCAAGTGGTAAATGTGTCAAAGGTCAATTCTAGTGAAGATGGAGGATTTCTGTGGGGCATCAAGGAGGTCAGATATCAGTGGAAGCAAATAGCAATTCTTCTTTGAGATGCAGTTGAGGCCCTGGTAGTCAACACATAACTGCACTGTACCATCCTTTTTCTTGAAAAAGAGTATAGGAGGGCCATGAGGTGATTTAGAGGGTCAGATGAAGCCAGATTTAACAATCTCTTCAATGAACACTCACAAGGCTTCAAGTCCAGATGGGGAGAGGAAGTATATACAACCCAGAGGCAGGAGTGCATTATCTTCCATCTCAATCTTTAGGTCATAAGGGCAATGTGGAGGAAGGGTGTCAGCCTTCTGTATGTTGAAGATGTCAGCGAACTCATGGTACTCTTCAGGGATATCTGGAAAGATCCACCAGATTTCTGGTGACAACTGAGGATTTGGCTGTGAGGCCTTCTAGGGAAAAGATCATCTGAAAAGCAATAGCTGCAGGAAGTTTGCTAGCATGCATGTAAGTGGCAGCATTGATGAAGAAGATTTCAGGAGGTAAGTGGGTTTCCACTGGAAGGTTCAGAAATGACTTGGAAGTCAGAGGGTCAGAAGATGTCAGGGGTGCCGGTGATAGGTCCATTGCATACTCTAAGGTCTGGAGAAGGTTTCCAATTGTATTGACACATTATGACAGATGCTCCAAATCACTACAAACACTACAAACTCAATTTCGAACCTTTTTCAAACTATTTTGGATGACTTTGAATGACTTTAAATAACTTTAAATGATTTTAAACAACTTTGCACCACTTCGAACAACATTGGCCACCATATAGCTGTTTTAAAACCATTTTGACACATGCTGCACAACCAGAATGAACCATTTTGTTGCATATCAAGTGCCACTGGACATGAGGAGAGATGACAAAAGATTTAGAATGTGATAAGTGCAGTTTTGTGTTTCAATGATATATTGAAGCAATGAGAGAAGTATTTTTACTATACTGGGACAATGTACATTTCAATTATTATCATTTCTCATTTTTTTTATAATTTACAAGATCCTCATTGTTGTATATATTGCCTCATGTTTTCCACATGTTATTGTTTCCTTTTTAGTACTATCTCTTCAAATTGTATATAGACTTGTACTATTTACTTAGAAGGACAGAAAAGGGAACAGAGAAGAAGTTATCCTCTCCATTATCATTCAATTTAAGAGCCATTCTCTTGAGTCTTAGCCTCACATTGTATCTCTAAGTTCTGCAAAATATTGCAAACTTCCTCAAACTTTTATATTTGCCTTTGACTTATCACATATCACCTATTGCCTCTTAAAAAACACTTCCTATTTGCTATACTCATTCCTTGATATACCTTGAACCACTTTGAACATCTCTGACTTTCCTCAAAGCTACTTTGAACCTCTTTGAACCCCTTTGAACTATTTCACATGTCTTTGAACCTATTTCAAATGTTTTTGAACCTTTTTGCATGCTCCAAAAGACTATTCATAACACTTATTACCATTTTGCATCTTTAACCACAATCTTTGGGTATAAGCAGTGATATTTAGTACCAACTCACACCCTTCCTCTAGCCTGTGTTATACTTCTTAGGCCTTTTGACAGGTTTTTGTTAGGTTTCCAGGTCGAGTATTATCACTGGACCTCTATAATCTGCAGAGTGGAAAGTTATTCAGCCATAAGACCAGTCAATGAATGGATTGTATTGCTTCAGCCAGTTATGACCATGGACTGCAGAACAGGAGGAATTGAGTGAGTTTATAAAAAATTTCAGATTGAACACTTTACCAGACAGAAAAATGACCAGGAGTTTCATGACTTGCATAATGATGGAGTTGCAAGTTCCATCAAATAGTCAGAGTCCAATTGGCAGAATAATTTCTGTGCTGAAATGATTTTCCAGCATGAAGGAGGAGTTGGGGGGACAATGAGTCGATAAGGGTTCAGATTTGTATGGAGTTGTCAGAAATAGATAGGAGAATGGTGAGGGATTTAGGATTGTAAAGAGCAGATACATTGAGATAGACATAACCAGTCATCTGGAAAAGGTGAATGCAACCCTCAGCCCCATTGGCATATTCCTGAGAATTGCAGACTATTTTTTTGAGTCTGCAGTAGCTTGGATTCAGTGACTGCTGGCTGCACAGGCTTTTGCAGCTTTTGACTTGCCAAAATTATCAGCTAGATGTTCCTCTTCACTGCAATAAAGGCAAAGACCTTTTTTTATCTGGTGCTCACATTCTTCCCCAATGAGTTTGCTGTTCTTCCCCAACTTGTCAGAGATACGTCCTTTGGCTTGTTACTCTTAGATCCACAGGAGCTGCTGGTTGAGGATTGATTAGTGTGATTAGAATTGGATGGGTTCTGAGGTTTGGACTAAATGCTGGAGCTGGAATTAGGATTGGAGTTTGGGGAACCTTTAGAGTCCTTCTTCCTAAAGTTTCCAGAATTTCTGGAAGTCTTGGCATTGAGGTGATTCTCTGCTTCCTGCATCCAGCAGATGTTGTTAGCATCTTGGGCCTTAAGCCACAAAGCTGCTAGAGTATTGGGCTTTCCTCACTGCAAAACTTTTATATGGAGGCAGAGCAGAAGACTGCAGAAGTAGTGGTCACAAAGAGTGGCTTCAATCCAATCGACCTGGGAGGCTAGTTCCCAGAAATCCACATTATACTTGACTATATGGCCTCCTTTCTTTAGTGTGAGCTTGGAAAGAGCCTTCTCAGCATCCTCCAAAGGGTCATGAGGGCCAAAATTGCTCTCTAGCTCTCCAAGAAATACCTCATAATTCTACATCCAGTGGGCAGAATCCATTGGGTCAGTGAGGCTGGGTTCAAACCAGCTGAGCACTGATCCCTTGAGGTAAGAAATGATAAATAAGATCTTTCTTTTGTTGGAAGCAAAGACATGAGGGCAATCTCAGAAGTGGAGGTTGCAAGTGACTAGGAAGCCCTGAAGTTTCCAGGGGTTTGAACTGTTGAATGTGTCAGGTTCCTGAACTTTAATTTTTTTGGCCTTAGGGGTTTGGTTCTGGCAGAGACTGCAGAGACTGTCTGAGAGGTCGAACAGAGCATTGACAAATCTGTTGTCTGGGTCTGGGTTTTCACCTACAGGAGGCTGATCTCCAGGGTCATCAGGATTGGGGTCATCCTCAGGGCCATCTGTACTGCTAGGGTCTTTGGGTCCACCAGGAAGTCCATCCTCTTCACCTGTAGCTTCCTTGTTGGCAGGATTAGGTTGCCTATTGTCCCCTGCATAGTCGAGTGGAGTTGGAATCCAAGGGGGTTCCAAAGGCAAATGAGTAGACATGACATTGGTGCTAACAGATGGTGCACTGGAGCTGACTTGTTGAAATATGTTTTGGTCAGGCTGAGGCACCAAAAGTAGAAGTGAGTCTAGGAGCTGGGAGTACTGATTGTTGGATAGCTGATAAGCCTGGTGATGTGCCTGCATGGCAGGAGTTTCTGTCTCCTGAGTTTGTGATTCTGTGCAGGACATAGAATAGGTTCAGAATAGTGTGAAGATTGACAAGAGAAGTATGAGTTTGCAAATACTGTCAAAGTTAAGATTCACTACTACCAAGGTCATGACTTGGTCAGGAAAATATGGACTTTTAGTCAGACCCAGTCATCAGTGGTTGGAAGGTTCAGAGGTTTCTGGGCAGAATCCACTGGGCTGTAGCAGGCCAGTTGAAAAGGTGCCAGAGAGGACTTGGCTTCAACTTGTAAGAAGTTGTGCCCTTCTCCTTGTCAGTTGTCCAATTTTGGGGTGGCAGTAGTTTCAGATTTCTGGAGGGTTTCTGGATGGAGAGGGAGGATAGATTAAGCAGAGGTTTAGGGTTGAATTGAAGTCAAGGAGAGTCAAAGGATTAAGAGGTTAAGTCAAGATTAAGTCAAGGATGATTAAGTTGATATTAGACTGGAGATGAATAGACAAAAGTAAATTACACAAGGCCATGGGTGACTTAGAAGGGTGGATATGACCAGGAGCCAAGTGCTTGTCAATGAACTTGTCAAGTTGTCATTGTTCTTTGGGAGAGAGAGGGTAGACCTTGCAGGAGAAAGACATGGTGGCCAGCATGAGCTCAATTGCATGATCCCACAGCTTACAGTTAGGAAGTGAGTTAAAGGATTCATTGGAGAAGACATCCTCAAAGTCATGCAGGTGAGGAAGCACAGAGTCAGTGAAGGATTTGGGCACACTGTTTTTGTGAAAGGCCTTTGAGAGGTATTGGTATTAGGGCAACACCCACTATCTGCTAGCTGGACTGTGTGGGTTCTGTTCTACAAGAAAGGGGTGGGATCTGTATGCATGATGGGGAAATTGATGGTTTTGTGTTGAGGGGTTATTAATAGATGAGTTGATTGAGAAAAGGCTTTTCATACCACAAGTGTGGATGGAATATCTAAGAGAACATAACTGGGGTCCCCTAGGTGTATATTGAAGGTTTATATACTATGTTACATGTATTGTACAATGTTGTCACCCATGCACTCATACATGTGTGTACATATTGATGTGTGCAAAATAAAGTTCTCATGCTAACAAAGTGTAGCATTTTTTGGCATAGAGTAGCATAATTTGACATAATAAAATAAAATTTAATTTGATTAGGTAATGAAGCTGTTTCCCAACATTACCCCCCTTCTATGCCTTGAATTCCAGGCAAGGAAATATTGTATCTGTCCCCTCTGTGAAATTTTGGTAAGGCCAGAAATTCATTCCCTCAAATACCATTCTCGCAATGTGATGTGGAGCATTTGGATTAAGTTTGAAGAACTGGTTGATTGCATTATGCACTCACTTACAATTCTCTTCAGTTTCCTGTGAATTATTTTCATTGGCAGTAATTCACACTGCCCCATATGTTCCACACAGATCTGCATGGAACTGTGCAGACTGTGTGGAGTCTGACCATCTGGTGACCAAAATAAAAAATTACACCCCCTTTGGCATGGACTCCATCCCAGTCTGTGTGGAGTCTGCATAAGTCCACATAAGTCCATGCATAGTCCACATAAGTCCACACAAAGTCCACATGAGTCTGCACAGTCCACATAAATCTGCATGGACTCTGACCATGTGTGTGCTAAATTCAGGGTTAAAGGATCATTGCATAGACACTACTGACTATCTTACAGATACAAGGATCAACTACATGTCACTATCATCATCAGTGTCATAGTCACCAGTGTTATCAGAATCAGAGTCACTACTACCATTATTGCCCCCAGACCTTTGCTGCTGTTTTTCCATCACCACCAAACTGTGATAAGACAACATTGTATGTAAAAACCAGTTGCAATTCCTGACTGTCAACAAGCTATAAGTTATACTATAAGTGTAATGTTCCTTCTGTTGCTTTCAAATTCCTAAGTTTGCAAGTAAATTGCCAAATTCAAAATCCATAACCTAAGTTACACAATTATATCTATTAGGCAAGGGAGTCAATGTGCAGGGCAGCATGTTGCTATGGTCCCCTCCTCTCATTCCCTCTGTCCCCCCATCCCACCCTTGTGCCCATACACTGATGTAGCACCTCTTTCCACCTCATGAGCAATTGCTCGTGGCAGTAATTGGGGGTGCTTCATGGGGCAGGTGTCATCGCCTCTCCTCCTCCCTCTCATCTCGTCTCGCCTCCCCCTTATTGTCTTCCCCTCATCATTCCACCCACCAACCACCTTATGAGCAGTTGCTTGTGAGGCTGGGGGTGGGTGGTGTGTCATCCCAGTCTCCTCTCTCCCCCCAACCTGTGAACCACCCTGCGAACAGATGCTCATAGGCGTGGCCTGTTCCCCATTCCCCATTGTCTCCCCTCCCTCTCATCTTTCCTCCCCATCATCATTTCACCACCAATGACTTCACGAGCAGCTGCTCATGAGGCTAGAGGCACATGGGGCATCATCCATGGTAGGTGTGGTGGTGGTCTGCCAGCTCAGTGCCATGATGTCTGGGTTGTCTTGCCTCTGTCCATTGTTACCAGTAGATTAGAACCTAGACAACAAAAAAAAAAATTAGTAAGTTTATAAAAACAAGAAACAAATGAAAAAAAAAACAAACAATGCAATCATCATTTGGGCTGGGTTGCATTCATTTGCTTTTTTGCAGCCATTGATGATGGTGTTTGAGGTGTGGGTGGACTTAGGGATGGTAGTGGCATGTGTGGCTTGTCCCTATATATTGGACCATTAGTTTAAAAAGTAAAGCAGCTTGAAAAGAAAAAAAATTACTTATTCTGCCAGGAGGCGATGCCCCTCCTGGCCCATCATCATTAGTATCATGCTCAGCACTGGTGGTGGTGCCAGTGTCTTCTTCGCAACTGTCCTCTTACATTGGTGGTATCTGGCCCATACTCGTTGTTATTGTCATTGCTTGGTTGTGGTGGTGTTGGGGTCTTCTCCTTGCCAATGCCACTGCCGTTGTTGCCACCATTGGCAGTTGGTGGTGGTGGTGGTACATGGGGTTGGTCCTGTTGGTGTAAAATGTTATTAAAATGAAAGCGAACAAAAAAAAACTAAAGGGAGGGGGGCTTAGGTGAGCCCCTCCCCATCCTCATCCTTATCGCAGAGTTAGAACCTAAAAAAACACAAGAAAACATTAATTAGTCAAAAAAAAAAAAGAGAAAAGAACATGAAAAATTACCTGGAGCCCAAACTAATTGATCACAGATGCAGACAGATGAAATTCATAGAATCTGAGTAAAATATGTGAAGTCCATGTTAGTCTGCACAGATCTATATGGACTATCACACCTTGTTGCACAGCTAAAATGGGTGATTGTATGGATTGCAAATCTGCATGGAGTCCATGTGGAGTCCATGTAATTCCATGTGGATCTGCATGGAACATATGGGGCAGTGTAAAGACCTCTTCATTGGTGTGGTTCTTCCAGTTTATTAAGAACTCCACAATTTATTTCATTGAAGATGTGAGTCTAAAATTTCTCCAACTACATATTCTGGAGCACCTTCTACCATTATTGGAGGTTGTGGAGTAGTTTGTTGACCAGGAATAGTGGGCAGGCAGTAAGGGTGTAAGTGAGAAATGTTAATCTAAGGATCAATTTTGAATGATCGACTACATTGGGCAAAATTACTTTAGAAATTGCATATGGGCCAGGTTCTTTCTCTGTCAATTTCCTTGAAGGTCATGGAATATTTAGATCCTTGGTACTTAGCCATACCAAGTCACCAACTTTGTACTCTGGAGCAACGGCTCGAGTATGATCCACATGTCACATCATATCATCACATGCTTTCATCAATGCTGCCTCCACTTCTTTCTGTACCTTTCACATCTTAGATACAAAGTCTTCTACTGACTGTACCTTGATTTCCCTTTGGGGTTTTATTCCCATATGGGGATGATATCCATAATTAGCAAAGAAGGGTGTCATGTGAATAGCTGAATGGAATTTGTTATTGTGAGAAAATTTGGCAATTGCCAACCATTCAGGCCACTCAGTTTGTTGGTAGTTGACAAACATACATAGGTACTGCTCCAACTCATGATTCATTCTCTCTCTCTGCCCATCAGTTTGCAGGTAATATGCTGTAGATAATTTGGTTTGAATTCCCAATATATTGTTTAACTCTCACATAAATGTGGAAGTAAATTGTAGTCCACAATCAGAGATAATAGTATCAGATAATCCATGCAACTGCCATACTTGATTTAGATAGAGGTGTGCCAAGCCTAATGATGAGGTTTCTGCAGTAGTAGGAATAATATGGACCTCCTTTGTGAAGTGGTTACATACTATTAATATTGCATCATATCCCTGAGCTTTGGGTAATCCAGTGATAAAGTCCACAAATATACCTTGCCATGGTGCTTTAGATATAGGGTTTGGCATCAATTTCCCTATGGGTTTTTCTGGAACTTGGCTTTGACAATACTGTTCCAGTAGCAAAATCAGATGCATCTGATTCCACTCATAAAGGATGCATGAAATCTACTGGGGCTAATATTGGTTCCTCCACAAATTTCCTCTTTAACTCCTCAAATGCTGTCTGCTGCTATTCCCCCCACCTCCACACTACTCTTTCACATAAGGTTGTGTAAGGGTGCAGCAATTTTGGAAAAATGATGTACAAAGCAATGATAGTAATTTGCAAGTCCAAAGAAGGCTTGAACTTCCTTGACATGGGTGAGCCCAGGCCAGTCAGTAATCGCCTGTATCTTGATCAGATCCATTTTGATTCTGTCAGGACCAATTAATAATCCCAGGAACTTGATCTCACTTGCCATGAACACACATTTCTCTGGTTCACAAATAAATCATTCTCTGCCAATTTTTGTAGCACCTTCTGTACTATTGCTTTATGGTTTTCTTGATCCTCCATAGATATGAGGATGTCATCAATAAATATCATCACCATGCCTTTGTCTATTACATCCTTGAAAATATTGTTCATCATATTTTGGAAAGTCAGGGGACTATTGGTCATCTCAAAAAAATGACAAGCAGGTCAAAGGATCCTTGATGCATGACAAATGCTGGCCTTCCACTCATCTCCTTTCTTTATTTGTATGTTATTGTACCCTCATTGTAAACCCAATTTTGTAAAGACCTTGGCTTTTCCCACTTTGTCAATTATTTCTGAGATCAATGGCAAAGGGTATGCATTTTTTGCTGTCCACTCATTCAGATACCTAGAATCTGTACAATCCTCTTCCTCTGATCATTCTTTGGTACACAGAATATTGGTGATGTCTGTGGTGATTTTGAAGGTCATATGTATCTCTTGCGCAATTATTCATTTAGGAATGCATAAACCTTCTTGTTCCATTGGAGATAGTGGATAGACTTTTGACTTCTTCAGCACAAATCCTGGCTTTATCTCAATAGCATGATCCCATGGCTTTTGCACCAGCATTCGCTCAAACTCTTTCTTCTGAAAGACCAACAAATATTGATAATATGCTTTTGGTACCCACTCCTCCACTGGTTTCTCCACCTTCACAGTGTTTTTATTTCATGACTGTCCTCCACAAATTTCTCTAAAGGTTTGCTTCTGTTCTTCCTTGTCGATTATGATTGGAACTTCCCCATTTGGCATTTCTTGATCATCCACTTCCTCCATCATAACAGAATACTTCCTCAAACATTCTTTCTCTTTTCTTTTCTTCTTCTCCTTCTTTACCTTCATCCCATACACATTACATTTTTAAGACAATGGCTCATATGTACTTTCCCAGTTTTCCAATCAATTTCAGAATTATGTTTATGTAACCACAGACATCCAATTATGAGATGGGTTTTCCCAAGGTCACATACTTCAAATATGGCTTATTCCTGATGATCCTGATACTTTAGTATCATAATCACCTCCTCCTTGATAGTTCCTCCATGATTAATGGTTCCATCGATATTATATGCCATTATAGGTTGTGACAGTTTGTGTGTTCTAATGCCATTTCCAGTAATTAAGAATCAATTAATAAATAATCCTGTAGCACTGCTATCAAGCAATGCCTCCACATCAATCACTGCATGGGTGTCCACTGTCTTCAATCCTATAGTCAAGGTGATTTCAGGTTCCATTTGCACAGAGCAAATAAAGAATTTAGGGGTTTTTGGAAATAATACTTGACAATTCTCTTCATCAAGTGATTGACAACAGTTGTACTCCTCAATTTCTTTTTCTGGTTTCCTCTGGGTTTTCTCAGATACTAATACATTATCATGGTTCTGGGTCACCAATAGGGAGACCTTCACTGGGACTCTTCCACAAAATTCTTCTGCTTGTCTTGATCTGGCTTCACTTCCTCAATTGTAGCTTCCCTACTCTTCCTCTTCTGCCTACAATTCCTAGTAATATGTCCTAGCTTCCCACAGTTAAAACATTTAAGTGAGGCTCATCTCCCTGCTTGATCAACCTCAATTGCATCTGCTGATGCTGCTGACTCCATAACTATAGGTGTCACTGCTGTGGCCAGTGGCTGTGCCCTCAGAGTTTGTACCTGAGGTGCCCTTCCTTTCTCAGACTTTCCTTCTGATGGCTTCCCAAATTTGACATTTCCATACATCAACTTTGATTCCACCCTGCCACCCTGTTCCTGCCGATATTGCTGATCAAGGCACATTGCCCAATTATACCACTCATCCAACCTCTCTGGCATAGAAGGTAGTCAGTAGATAGACTTGAATAAATAGAGATTTAAAACTTGTTCTTTGGGACCTCCCCAAATATTTATGGGTCATGTGATTCAGTAACTCAGGTACACAACTCAGCAAAACCCACCATTTGGTAACTTGTCAACTGTTCAGTTCATTAAGGACTTTGGTGATAGGTCCACTGCATGTGCTAAGGTCTGGAGAAGATTCCCACTCATATTGACACATTACAACAGATGTTCTGAACTGCTACAAACCCTACAAAATCCTTTTCAAACTATTTTGAACTGTTTCACACTCTTTCGGATGACTTTGAACCATTTTGAACTATTTCACAACATTTTGTGACACTTCGAATGACTTTGCAGCATTTCAAATGACATCAGCTGCCATATAGCTATTTTAAAACACTTTCGATACATGCTGAACATCTGGAACAAACCATTTCATCACATATAGAGCACTACCAGACATGAGGAAAGACTACAAGAAACTTAGAATGCGATAAGTGCATTTTTATGTTTCATTGATATATTAAAGCAAAGAATAAGTACTTTTACTATATGGGAACACTACACATTTCATTATTTATCATTTTTCATTTGTTTCATGATCTACAAAGTCCTCATTGTTTGATACATTGCCTCATGTTTTACACATGTTATTATTTCCTTTTTAGTACTATCTCTTCAATTTGTATATAGACTTGTATTAGTTACTTAAAATGAAAAAAAAGCAAAGCAATGGGGAACACAAAAGAAGTTACCCTCTCACTATCGTCAGATTTAAGAGTTGTTCTCTTGAGTCTTATCTTCGTGTCATACCTCTAAGTTCTGCAAAATATCACAAACTTCTTTGAAACTATTGTATTCACTCCTCGTTTTATCGCCCATCACCTATCGCCATTTGAAAAACACTTCACATTTGCTAAACTCATTCCTCGACATACCTCGAACCTCTTTGAACTTATCCAAACTACTTTGCACATCTTCGAACTTATTTGCACATCTTCGAACCTATTTCAAACTATTTTGAACATCTTCGAACACCTTTAAAGACTATTTGGAACATTCCTTACCATTTTGCATCACTAAACGCAATGTTTGAGTATCAGTGGTGATATTTAGTACCAACTCACACCCTTCCTCTAGCCTGTGTTATACTTTTTAAGCCTTTTAACAGGTTTTTGTTAGGTTTCCAGGTTGAGTATCATCATCGGATCAATATCCCTTCTGACAGTGCCTGATCTCAGGGATAGTAGTGAATTTGGCGTGTAATCAAAATAGTCATCCAAATAGAGTAAGGTAAATCCCAACTAAACCAGATCCAATCAGTTGTCTGGTTGTAGCTGTCCCAATGATGAGTGCTGCCTCTCGATCACTGGCAGTCGCAATGTAAAGCAAGGCCTGGCATTGGCTTGGCATCAGCTTATAACTGAAAGGGTAGATTACATATATACAAGTACTTTTGGCTTGTGCTGAATGGATGAGTAATTAGATGTGGCACAGTGAAACCATGATGTATGCTCAAGTAAGAGAAGGCACACTGATTGGGGAGTTGTGTTCTTCTGCTAGGGTGACACCCACTATCTGCTAGCTGGACTGTGCAGGTTCTCTCTACAAGAAGGGGGCAGGATCTGTGTGCATGATAGGGGAATTGATGGTTTTGATGGAAGGGGTTATAATAGATGAGTTGGTTGAGAAAGGCTTTTGGCACTATAAGTGTGAATGGAATATCTAAGAGAACACAACTGGGGTCCCCTAGGTGTATATTTAAGGTTTATATACTATGTTACATGTATTGTAAAATGTTGTCACCGACATGCTCGTATATGCACATATTGATGCATGTGAAATAAAATTCTCATGCTAACAAAGTGTAGCATCCTTCAGCCTAAGGTAGTGTAATTTGACATAATAAAATAAAATGAAATGAAACTAGGTAATGGGGCTGTTTTCTAACAGTTGGAAGACATTCAAGGTAACACACACCTCATGCAAAGGGTTAATAGCAGTGTAGAAAATCTGGTCACCTTCCTCACTCTGCTCCACCTCCTCTTCATCATTGTCAGAGTTGGGTGCAAGATCTGGAGTCCACATCAGGCAGGGGCATTGGAGCAGCACAACACTTTCAAGTATGCTGCAACAGTATCTTTTGCCCTTGGCATTCCTGTCTGCCTTCAGTGAAGCACATATGGCAGTGAGAAGGACAGCAACTCATAATGACTTCACCTGTCACCCAGTCAACCTCAGAATTATGGTCATAAAGCCATGGGTAGCCCAAGATTGCCTCCTGTTTCCCCAGTTGGGTCACAGCAAAGAGAGCCCATTCAGTGTGGTCCTTATAGCAGAGGACCAAATCTACAACCTCCCAAATAACCCCAGCTCCATTTGGGGAACCATCCACCTTGTAGATGGGTATGGGTCGAGACAGTGCATGGGTGTTAAGTCATTTTTGTTGGACTAGGTGAGAGTTGATGAAAAGGCCTGTGGCACCTGAGTCTAAGAGAGCAGAGACACTGAGTACTTGCCCCATATCCATAGTCTGCAATTTGATCTTCAATTCTAGTGAATGTTGGGAGGAGGGTGTGGACACCACAATGTACTTGCATGGTAACTTGCACTCCCAAGATTTCAATCGGGGTTGGGGTGGAGGAGATGGAGAGGAGGCAGGTATGTCTTTAGCCACTTCAAGAAGTTTGGAGAGGGGACAGTCATAGAATAAGATTCATCCTCTAGTGAATCAACAGACAGAACTTCAAAGTGGTTATGGACAGGCAGCAAGGGCATACTGTTCACTCATTGCAGGCAGAGAAATTTGTTCCTCCACCTCTTCTGCTTTAACTTCCTCATTTCCCTTCTCTCTCAACTCTTCAACATCTGCAAGTGCCAACAGATCTTGGAAAAGTTCATCTCATCCCTCAGGCATGACTTTGCAGATGTCTTGACAGTGGGGGCAGTTTCGAGTTATATGTCCTGTTTTTCCATAGCAGTAGGAAAGATCCAGTTTGCAGGCTTGACTATGGGCTGCATCAACATCCATTGGAGCTTGGGTGTTGGGGTTCAGCACCATGGTCTGGCACATAGGGATGGGATTGGGGTGAGGTGGTATTTAATTGAGGTGTGGAGGATGTGGGTGGTGGTAGGAGTGTGAAATGCAGCAGTGAATGCTAGATGCAGTTCTTATCACAGAGGGAGGCAGCTTCATACCACACATTTATATCACCACCTGCTGGGTGCCCCTCCAACATCTGCACAATCTGGTCCTGAATTTTCTAGTTGAACCCTTGATGGAACTTCACCACTACTGGTAACCCACTCCTGTACCTTGCCATATCCACCAGATCTTGAAACTCATCAATGTAGTCATCCACAGATCGATGTGTTTGGTAGTAGGCAGCAGATTCAAGGTGTGCCACAGCTCATTGGCATTCATTGAGGGGGCAGAAGTGTTGTATGAACTCATCTCAAAGTCCCCCCAGGATGAGAAGGGAAGAGAACCACACTTTTTGGTCTGGCAGAGTATACGATCAATGTAGAGATAGGCATGCTTCAATTTCATGTATGTCAGAGCTCAATAAATTTCAGCAGGATCATCCATGAACTGATTTGGACACAAACTAATATATAACTTACAGGAATTAAGGAAGGCATGTCTGTGGAAATGTGCACCATTGAATTTGGCAGGGGGCAACAATTTAATGCATGTGTCTTTGCTTGGAATGCATTGGGCAGTGCGTCTGTGCTAGGGATTGAAATAGGCAGTGTGGGGTTCGACTGGAAGGCTCTAACAAAGGTTTCAATGGTAGAGGTAAGTGCATCAATTTGTGTGCAAATTCCACCAATGTCACCTTCAAGCACGTCAATGCACTCCAGGGCATCCATGGCACTAGGCAGCAGGTCAGGTAAAAAACAATGCATACTAAATGCAGGAGTGTCTGAGATGGTGTGTAGGGACTCTGAGGAGCTCTGGGAGTTATCTTCTACTCTGTACCTTCCTATCTTGGCAGCATGTTTGAGATTTCGAGCCTTGAGAGAGAGTTTTTTATGGTAAGGGTAACCTCAAAGCCTCACTTATGAGTGAGCTAACAGAGGGGAATCCAAAGTTAATATTATACTACATAATACAGACACTTCAGGTGCACCTGTCAAGACCCATTTCACCCAATCAGATTTCTGATAACTTCTGATTCTTTTCCGACCTTGTCTATTGGCATCCCGGCTGCAGCACCTTTTAGTCATCAGACAAGTTGTCATGTGCTTTAGTAATCATTTGCTTACTCACTTTATTCCTAATACAGTCTTACCAATTCTGGTCACAGCCACTTACCAGGACTGTTAGTAAACTTCCATACTTTCCATTATTCTTCTGGCCTTCATTATTTAAGTGCCCATAGCTTAGCCTTAGTCTCCAGTTTGCAAATTACTTGCACTTGTACTTGTGAATCACTTGTATTACTTATCCTCTGCTTAATATCAAACTCTGTACTTACTCTTGCCTTATTCCTCAACCTAATCCATTAATCTCTCAACTCCTCTTAATTTCATAACCTCTGCTTTATTCTATCTTTGCCCTCCATCCAGAAACCCATGGACATCTGCACACTATCTGTCTGAAATTGGACAACTGACAAGGAGAAGGGCACAACTTTTTATAAGTTGAAGCCAAGTTCTCTCTGGCCCCTTTCAACTGGCATGCTACAGCCCAATGGATTCTGCCTGGAAACCCTGAACACCTTCGACCATCAATGACCGGGTTCAACTGGAAGTCTGGTGTACTCCTGACCAAGTCCTGACCTTGGTAGTAGTGATCTTGAATCTTGACAGCACCTAACAAAGGGGAATCCAAAAAGAAAACTCTATGGACCCATCTGTTGATGCCCAGTATATATAAGTGATAGATCCAAAAATCAAATAATAGGCTAAAAATAGCAAAAGGGCAGAAATAGGCAGATGAAAGCTGCAGAATGACATCACCTTGATGGATAAACATCCAGAAGGGGTCCTGCCTCTAAGAATGGAACTGTTAACATGTACCAACATGGGAAAAACCAAAAAATAATCATAAAATAGCAATAAAATCATACAAAATCATAGAAAATGCAGAATAGGGTGAAATAAAATATATAAAAATATGGGACAAACACAGAAAATTGCCCAGATGCCTGGGATGCCTCCCCTTCCCCTTACACTCATCTTATGCTACAACTGTTTTGTCAGAGTGCTGGTATGATGGGATCAGCTAAAAGTGGTAATTTGAGAGCTAAGAATAGTCATTTTAATTCTACTACATATGTTATGACTGTTTTGTGGGAGTGATAGCAAGCTAAATGGGGGAGTTTTTCAGCTGAGATTGGTGATTGATCGGCGATGATTGATGGGACGACGCACATAACATATGCTACAGTCATTTTGTGGGAATGATGGGAGTGATGGTTGATGGGATTATCTAAAATTTGTCAGAGCTGTGCAAAATTGGTCAGCACTGTGCAACATTAGTCAGAAATGATGGCATTAGTCAGAGCTAACTAAAAATTAGTCAGATAACTGGGTTTGAAACGTCGTCGTATAGCACCAACAATGCCGGTCAGTAACAAGTCAATACAAATTTGTGATTTGTAATGTGATCAGTAACAAGTCAATACAAATTTGTGATTTTGTAATGAAGTCAGT
This sequence comes from Tricholoma bakamatsutake, assembly GCA_029959215.1. Taxonomy (NCBI): domain Eukaryota; kingdom Fungi; phylum Basidiomycota; class Agaricomycetes; order Agaricales; family Tricholomataceae; genus Tricholoma; species Tricholoma bakamatsutake. Next base: position 11,859,224 of record CP114857.1, on the reverse strand, counting down.
AACATGACAATACAAATTTGTAATGAGGTCAGTAACATGTCAATACAAATTTGTAGTGAGGTCAGTAACAAGTCAATACAAATTTGTGATTTGTAATGAAGTCTGTAACATGACAATACAAATTTGTAATAACAGGTCAATACAAATTTGTAACGAGGTCAGTAAAAAGTCTGAAGTCAGTAACAGGTCAATTCAAATTTAATGAAGTAATAACATGTCAATAGAAATATGTAATGAGGTCAGTAACAAGTCAAATACCAAAAAGGGAGATTTGGGTGCATAAAATTTCGGTTGCGATATAGTGGACACCTACTTTCACGCCTCTTCCAGAACACACACAACACGACCAAACAGCTGACAATTCCTTACATGTGGAGAGAGAGTGCATGACAATCAGTTGAGTACCTCTCTTCACACAACATTTGGGGCTATAATAGTGATACTATTGCAATTGCTATCTATTATCAAATAGCAAAATTGGGATTGTCATTACATAAGTGTTGGAATTGGCTATTGAAACTTGAAAACAGTTGAATTACAGTGAGTGTTGTGACAACTGGCTTTTAAAGGAAGTTGTTGCTGACCTTACTTCAGCTGTGCTACATTGTTGGCTATTGAACAAAATTATTATTGGGCTTTACCATTACTAAATATGTGAGTGGTGTTGGTATATGTTGCAATAATAATGGCTTATTAGAGTATTTGCAGGAATCAAAGTAGACCTTCTACACCAGAAGTGGAAAGGGCTAGAATTAGAGATGCAGACCATTTGGAAAGGTTGCAAATGACCAATCCTGATGAGAGGAGAAGCAGAGTCAGAGTGACTGCCCCTGCTGAGGAAATTGTTCTACTGAACTATGGAGCTGCATTGGCTGCTCAGATACCACAGGTGCAGATGCCTGCTAATTGGGATGCTCCAAGGCAGTTTGAATTGTCTGTTGTACCTCCTGCTCCTGTATTACATAGGAGAGGGGCTCCTGTGATGCCATCTGGATCTGTTTTGGCAAACCATGGAATAGGGGCAAATATAGCTTCTACTATACCACAGGTTCAATTACCAGCAGGGTGGAATGCACCTTTGGCCAATCCTATTCCTGTAATTCCACCTGCACCTCAGTTACAAACAAGAAGGGGCAGAGGGAGAGGGAGAGGGAGAGGGAGAGAGGGGGGACTGGGACCATTGCATAATATTTCAGGTGGTCATGCAGATCCCGCACTCAATAATCTGCATAGGGGACATATTGCATTGAGGGAAAGGACTGCAGATTATGAGGCCCATATTCAGGAATTGCAACAAGAAACAGCTAAACAGTATCAGCATCAGCAGGAGCTATTACAGAAGATTGCTGAGGAAAGAAGAATTGCTGAAGCTACTGCTGCCAGAGAAAGGATATCACAGCAAGTAGCTGAAGTAAGTAGGCAGCATAATCTGCAATTGCAGGAGGTGAATGAACAGAGGCAAGCTGCTGAAGTGGAAGAAGCTAGGTGGCACAATTTGCAATTGCAGCAGCTGGCTGAACAGGAAAGAAACAGGCAAGCTGCTGAAGCTGAGGAGTATGCCCAAAGACAGGCTGCTGAAGCTGAAGCAGCTAGGCAGCACAATCAACAATTGCAGCAGCTGGCTGAACAGGAGCTGGAGAGGCAGGCAGCTGCCCAGCAAGCTGCTTTGGCTGCTGAGCCATGATATCATGATCCACCCAGACATATTAATATAGAGGCTGCATTGCAAGAACGTAACAGGCGCGATCAGGAATAGGCTCTCAGGATGCATCAGATGTGGAGAAATGAACAGCTTGCAGATGAGCAGGCACAGATGGATGAGGCTGAGGAACTACAATGTCTATCCATTGCAGACAGGAACTTGCATCAACAAATGATGAGGTTGGATCAATTGGCTAACAATATGTCTGGAGATCGGATTGATCAATATCGAGCTCAAGTGGATGCACAGGCAGAGCAAATTCAAATGGATAGGGAAATGGCTGCATTGTTGGCTGCTGAGTATGAAGAACAGAGGAATAATGAGATTGCTTTGAGGAGAAAAATGGAAAATGAGGAATCTGATGATGATGATGGGAGCCAGTCTTTTTTGCAATTTCCACCTTCTCCCCTGCCATCAGATTATTATAATGAATTTGGAAGGGTGACCACTTTGCAATTTTCACCATCTTCTATGCCATCAGATTATTATGATGAGTTTGAAAGCGTATCTCCTCTACAATTTCCATCTTCTCCTCCGCAATCTTCATCACCACTGCTGCCTGACCCAATATTCCATGTTCCATCATTGCCACCATCTCCTATGCAATCTCCTTCACCGCTGCCACCTGCTTCATTCTTGAATCCCCCAATGTTGCCACCTTTGCCTCCACCTATGCCTGTACCTCTACCTCCACATCAACCTGCAAGGCCATTACCACTAGGCCGTGCACCTTATCAGGAGCCAATTCCCAGACATTCACTTGGACCCATGAATGTGGAGTGTCCACACTGCCATGCCTTGCATTTTGATTGTGAAAAACTGTCCAGGTCTACCAGAGCTGTGCCAAAGTTTGGAAGTTGCTACTTGCAGGGACAAATTCGTCTGCCATCTTTCTGACCTGCTCCTGCCACATTGCGAGATCTGTTGTGTGGCAAAAGTCCTCTTTCTAAGGAATTTAAAACAAATATCCGACAGTACAATGCTGCATTTGCATTCACTTCTTTAGGTGTCAAGGTGGACCATTCTGTTACAGGTACATCAGGCGTATACAGCTTTTGTATTCATGGTGATCTTCATCATCTTTCTGGAGCACTCCTGCCACCTCCTGGACAGCCTGCAGCCTATGCACAGCTCTATATTCATGATCCTATCGCACAGCTCAACATTCATGAGCAGCGAAACAATAATCTCAATTCAGTTATCATGACAGACCTGCAGGCTATGCTAAATAATACCCATCCTTATGTGCCTTTATTCAAGCAGGCATTTCAGATCATGAGGGAAAAGCCTCCAGAAGAGCAGGACAATGTCTCCATATGGCTGCAATCAGATAGAACCCAGGATTTACGTCACTATAATCTCCCTACAGCCAATGATGAAGTGGCAGCTATTATTCCAGGTGATGGCTCTGAGGAACGGTCTAATCACAGAGATATTGTTCTCAGGCTGAGAGGGGGAGGGCTTAGGTGTATCAGCCAGTTGCATCCATCCTATTCAACTCTGCACTATGTCTTGCTCTTTCCTCATGGTGAAGATGGATGGCACCCAGATATACCTGCACACCAAGGTGCATATGGAGCCAGAAGAGTTCCCAATGTCAGTCAGAGATGCTACCATGCTTATCGGTTGCACCCAAGGCCAGGAGAGCAGCCACCATTGTTTTGGGGTGGAAATCTTTTGCAGCAGTATGTTGTAGATGCTTGGGCATCTATCGAACAGAATATGTTAAACTGGGTCCGACATCACCAGAAGGAGCTTAGGGCCGATGTGTATGCTGGATTGAGAGATGCTGCCATGGGTGACCAGGATGAAAATATTAATCTAGAGGATCATGGGAGTCGCATCATTCTTCCATCAACCCATATAGGTAGTGAAAGGCAAATGAATCAGCTTTTCCAGGATTCTATGGCCATTTGTCGCTTTTTTGGCAAGCCAGATCTCTGTCTCACCATGACTGCCAATCCACAGTGGCCAGAAATCCAGGAAGCTCTGTTGCGGGAGGAATCACCCAATCCACATTTTAGCACCTATGGAAAAAAGCAGGAAGCTTATGACAGGCCAGACATTGTTGCACGTGTCTTTGAACAGAAAAAGAATGCATTAATCAAAAATGTCAAGGATGGTGTTTTGGGTAAAGTGGTGGCACACATCCATACCATTGAGTTTCAAAAGAGAGGCCTTCCACATATGCACCTCCTCATATTTCTTGATCCAGCCGACAAAATCCGTGATGCCCATGATGTTGATTCTATTGTGTCTGCTCAGATTCCTGACCCTGTCACACAGCCAATGCTCTATCACACTATAATTACCTGCATGCTTCATGGTCCTTGCGGTGATGTGTTCAGTTGGTACTCAGTGCAGAGTCTCAACAGAAGTGGTGAACACTTAACCTACAACTGCAGGCGTGCTCGGGGTGAGGGGGGAGTTCGCTTAGAGGGCCTCAGATCGTCCTTCAGGGCGTGGAGACTATAGAGAGGCTGGGACAGTGCTTTTCAATGTGCGCACTAGTAGTGTATGCAAAAGGGGAGATATGCACAGTGGCGGAAAAGTGCGCAACGCAAAGAGGCAAAAACGGGCAGTGTGGAAAAACGTGCAACGGGAGTGCAAAAGTGCACAACGATGGGGATGATGAAGGCGGGAGGTGTAACAGGACAAAGACGACACTGGAATGTACTGTGAAGGTGGTGCACAGGTTGGGGGTGTGAACGGAGTGAAAGCACAAGGGGGGGAAAAAGGCGCAAACGGTGCACAAAATGTGGATATGCAAATAAGTGCGCACACAGTGCGCAAATGTGGCTATATGAAGGGCACACTATGATAGTGCACAGACAAGGACGAAGGATGCAACGCAAGGGACGCAACGCAACAATACGATGAGGGGACGCAAACGATAATGCAAACGCGGCTATACAAAGGGCGCACTACAAAGGCGCACGGACTGGATGCTGGTGCACAGACTATGTGCGACGCTGACTGAGCTATGAAGTATGAGGGGGGGGAAAGATCCTCTGGATTCTCTATCTGTCCACTACTATGTACAAATGGCTTATGTGATAAAATGGTGAGATCAAGTATAAAAATAGAAAGCGCCATGCACTACCCACAAGCGCATCCATTCGCCCATCTAAACCTGACCGCACTATGCCACTGCCTCAGCCAATAAGATTTTGCGCACCTATAGCTCAATATCCAACTGTTCTGGTGCAATGCGCTATTATTGGTGCACGCTAAGTCTCGTGCGCTCTTTCCAATTAATCTGCTTCGGTGTTGTGTGTCACATGCTGCGCCTTAGTAATAATGATGTGATTGACCTATGCCGGTTACCAGACAAGGCGATGCTGATTGGAAATGCGGAAGAACAATAAGGAGATGCTGTGCCAGGCCAAATACTGCCAAAGCACCTGGATTACGTGAAAGCGCCCAAGTGTGCACAGTCCAATGCCAAATAGGTGCAAAGCGGCCCAGTTATGTAAGAATGCGCAGTTCGCTCATGCTGGAATCGTGGTGCGCCTCAAGTAAATGCGCCAGTAAGATGGGGGCTGCGATGCGCAGTGCACTGGTGCAGTGGATTGTTGTGTGTGATAGAGATTGTGCAAAGAGTGTGCAGCAGGGAATGTGTGTTGCAGGTAAAGTGTAAAAGGAGTGCGCAAAGGTGCATCGAGCGTGCAATAAATGTAGAAGGTAGATAAGGAGTGTGGGGGGGGCGCACAGAGGCGGCTTGAAGCACAACGAGGCGCATTTAGGGTGCACAATGATTGGCGGCTATGGAGAACCAAAAGCACAATAGAAATGCAAAAGGCACACAAAGGTGCACCTAAAAGGTCAAAGGCACGCAAAAGTGCATGAAAGCGCACTGTGCAAAGTGTGCGGAAGCCATCTAGGAGGTGCACACAATCGCAAAAAATGCCGTAGTATGCACGCAGGGCAATAGGGAGCCGTATCAGCGGTCATGACAAACCCAAGGCTTCATGCATGGTCGACAATAGGTGCAGCAAGAGGTATTCCAAGCAGTTCAGAGAACAAACTTCCTTTACTGCAAACAATTATCCTGATTATGCCAGACCCAACAATGGTAGAACAGTGAGGAAGCGTAATTATCTCTATGATAACAGACATGTCGTCCCACACAATCCTTATTTGGCTGCAAAGTAAGGAACATTTATCTGACATTATATTTATTGGTTAACAACTTGGTTCATTTGTCAGATACAACTGTCACATCAATGTCGAGATCTGTTCTTCAGTAGAGGCTGTCAAGTACATCCACAAGTACATATACAAAGGCCATGACAGAACCATGATTGAGATTCTTGACCAAGACAGAGATGAGGTCAAGTATCTGGATGCACGTTACATTGGATCTGTGGAAAGCTGCTGGCACATGAATGAATTTGGAATGCATGCAGAGTCTCCTCATGTTTATCGTCTGCCTGTCCATCTGGAAAACCAGCAAACTGTCTACTTCAATGCAGATGACAACATTGATGAGGTTTTGGAGAGGCCTGCTGCCAAGACCACACGTCTCACTGCTTGGTTTGAAGCCAACAGAAGATATGAAGCAGCACATACTGTCACCTACCAGAACTTTCCTCAAGCATGGGTTTACAATGCAACCAAGAAGCAGTGGAACTCAAGAAGGCGTGGCGAGCCTGCTATTGGCAGAATGTACTTTGCTTCTCCTGCCCAGGGGGAAAGGTTCTACCTCAGGCTGCTTCTTACTGTTGTCACAGGGGCAACATCATTCCAGCACTTGCGCACCATCAATGGTGTCATCCATAATACATTCAAGCAGGCCTGTGTTGCATTGGGTCTTTTGCAGGATGACCAGGAATGGGTCCAGTGTCTTACAGAGGCATCCCAGATGCAGCTTGGTTCCTCTCTCAGATTGCTCTTTGCCACCATTCTTCTTCATTGCAATCCAACATCACCTGACATCCTGTGGAACCAGTTCAAACATCACATTTGTGATGACCTCAGAGTCAAGCTTCTTTCCATCTATCCAGATACAGACTTTACAGATGATCAAGTCTACATGTATGGCTTGCATCTCATCAATCAGATCCTTATCAGATCAGGCAAACAACTTTCTGATTATCCAGAGATGCCCGCCATTGAAGGAAACTGGCACATTGATGTTCCTGCCAATAGGCTTTTGCAGGAACAGAGGGATTACAATGTTGAAGAGTTGGCCATCACTGTTGCTCACAATCTCCAGCTTTTCAATCACAGGCAGAGACAGGTTTTTGATGTTACAATGGATTCTGTCAACAATAACAAGGGAAAGCTCATGTTCTTGCATAGTGCTGAAGGTTGTGGAAAGACCTTTGTCTGCAACACCATCGCAGCTGCTGTTCGTGCTCAAGGAAAAATCGCTCTCTGTGTGGCATCATCTGGAATCACTGCATTGCTTCTAGAAGGGGGTCACACAGCACATTCCATGTTCAAAATCCCAATTGAAATCGATGACACCTCTACTTGCAGAATACTTCGAGGTTCAGATTTGCACCAGGTCCTTGATCAAACTTCTATCATCATCTGGGATGAAGTTCCTATGCAGCACAAATATGCCACAGATGCAGTAGACCGCACCTTGTGTGATCTCAAGAAGAAGAATGTTCTATTTGGTGGAATCACCGTTTTGTTTGGAGGTGACTTTAGACAGACCCTACCTGTCATTGCTAGGGGCACTAGAGAACAGATCATAGCTTCATCCATCAAAAGGAGCACTCTCTGGCAACGCATTACTGTCTATCACTTGACCGAGAATATGCGACTCGACAGAACTCCAGAGAACACTGCACATGCTGCCTGGCTCTTGCACATTGGTGCAGGCACAACAGTCGATGCTGCAGACACTATACAGATTCCACACAATATGCTCTGCCATGGAAATACCATGGATCACCTTATCAACTCCACATATCCAGGCATAGAGCAGGGGAACAAGCCAGATCAGTACTATTTGGATAGGACCATTCTCTCCTGCACAAATGACAATGTCGATGTCATCAACTCTCTTCTCCTTGCCAGATTTCCTGGACCAGAGCATGTCTTCAACAGTGCTGATACAGTCTCATTCAGAGAGCAGGAGTTAAACAACTACCAGCCATATCCTGCAGAGTATCTAAACTCTATCAAAGCAAGTGGCCTTCCTCTTTCCAGGCTGGCACTTAAGATAGGCTGTCCTCTCATGCTTCTACGCAATCTGGATGTCACCATGGGTCTTTGCAATGGAACTCGACTTATCCTCCTTGAAGCCAGACCACATGTATTGAAGTGCAGGATCATCAGTGGAGAAGCACAGTTTGCAGGAAATATCATTTTCATTCCTCGGATCACATTGGAGCCTTTGGCAGAGACCTTGCCATTACCACTCCATCGACATCAATTTCCAGTTCGCTTGGCATTTGCCATGACTATCAACAAGTCACAAGGCCAATCAGTATCCCATGTTGGCTTGGACTTGCAGACACCAGTGTTCTCACATGGGCAGCTATATGTGGCACTATCAAGGTGTACATCTGGAGAAAGGATCAAGGTGCTGTTGAATGAAAACAATCCAAATAACAGAACTGCCAATGTGGTATACAAGGAAGTGTTGAATGGAGTTGTTTAGCAAAGGTGAGTCACTTGAGAGATTATTTACAGGAATTGGAAACTAATATAGATATCAACATAGACTTGGATTTAGGTTTAGAATTAGAATTAGAATTAGATTTGGATTGTACTGGGATTGAATCAAATGGTTGAAAAATGTATTGTGAGAAGACTTTAGGGCAGGTTACTAAACCTTGGTGTGTATTCAATAACAAGTCAATAAAAGTTTGTGCTAATGTCAATAACAGATCAATACAAGTTTCTAATGATGTCAATAACAAGTCAATAACAAGTGAATACAAATTTGTAATAAAGTCAATAACAAGTCAATAAAAGTTTGTAATGATATTAGCAACAAGTTTGTAGTGAAGTCAATATAACAAGTCAATACAACTTTGTAATAATGTCAATAACACCTTAATACAAGTCAATACCAAGTCAATCAAGAAGATCAAAAGAATCTCTCTTTAAAGACGAGGAAGAAATAAAAGCAGGGCGAGTTCAGTTCAGAATGGACATGGTTTTGTATAAAAAGAGTGTCTGGAGTAGCTGAAAGCAAAGGCTCTTTGAAGATGAGGAAGAAATAAAAGCAGGGTGAGTTTGGTTCAAAATGGACATGGTTTTGTATAAAAAGAGTGTCTGGAGTAGCTGAAAGCAAAGGCTCTTTGAAGATGAGGAAGAAATAAAAGCAGGGCGAGTTCGGTTCAAAATGGACATGATTTTGTATAAAAAGAGTGTCTGGAGTAGCTGAAAGCAAAGGCTCTTTGAAGACGAGGAAGAAATAAAAGCAGGGCGAGTTCGGTTCAAAATGGACATGGTTTTGTATAAAAAGAGTGTCTGGAGCAGCTGAAAGCAAAGGAGTGTAATTCATTACATATGCCATGACCATTTCGGTCATTGAGTAACTGTAGTGGGATTAAGCATTGTGTTACATATATGCAAGCTGGCCCATGCCGGTGTCAGGCTGAGTGAGCAAAGCGAGCGAATGCCATGACAAAGGCATGGGTCATAAGCTCGTGTACATCATATGGGATGACTGTTTTGTGGCAATGAAGTGATGGGATTATGTAAAATTGGTCAGAGCTGTGCAAAATTGGTCAGCCTTGGTAAGAATTTGTCACCTCTGACAAATATAGCTGGGTTTCAAAACATAGTTGTCCCATATGTATAGGTGAGCTGAGGCAAGTATGGCAGAGTTTGATGTGGAGTTTGAAACTTCACAAGTGAGCTGAGTCTGGAGGAAGTGTGAAGGGGGGGTGATGGGGGGTGAGGGGGTGAGGAGGGGTGGGAAGGGGGGTGGAAGGGAGAGGAGGAGAGGGAGATTGGGGAGATTGGGATGGGGATGGGGGTGGGGGTGGGGGAGATGGGCATGGGCATGGTGTTGGAGCAGACTACATATGCTGCACAGAGGAAGAGATGACACATTCCTTATAACCTACCTGGGGTTTAGTTAGTCTTAGAGCTAGGGTTTAGCAGAGGTAAGAACACTGTATATCTTCTATAGTACAGGTTCTCCTTATATACATAATAGTAAGGATGCCACATGACTCAGGAATGTGTTTACCACATGTATGCGCAGTAAGCACAGTAACATGTGTGTGCTACATGCATGGCCTCATGTATGCAGCATGTATTAGGATTTGATTTCAACACCCCCCCTCAAACTGTATAGTGCTCTAAGCAGCTAAGTTTGAATCTTGAAAGTAATTCCAAGAGAGTCTCTAAATTTCCTGAATAAGACAGCGCCAAGGTTCTTTGTGAACATGTCAGCTAGATTATCATTTCCAGGAATGAAAACAACTGTGACTTTGTCATTTTCTATGCATTCATGGGTATAGTGGTAGCGAATGTCTATATGTTTGGTCCTTCTTTCCTGAACTGGATTTGATCCGATAAAGATGGATCCCTGATTATCAGTGCAGATTGGTATGTGCTTCAGTACATATCCAAGTTCCTGGAATAAGGACTCTATCCACACTATCTGTTGACAAGTGTCAGAGAGAGCCATATATTCAGCTTCTGTGGATGACAGTGCTACAGTTTTTTGTAAACGGGACTGCCAGCACACAATGCCACTCGCTAGAGTAGCAAAGTAACCCGTTGTAGATCGGCATTTGACAGTGTCAGCTGCCCAATCAGAATCTCTGAAGGCCTGTAGCCCCTCGGACTTCTCACCATCATAGACAATGTTATATTTCTGGGTTCCCACCAGATAGCGCATGATGTACATCGCTTTGTCTAGATGTTCTTGGCTAGGATTAGCCAAGAATTGTGACATCTTGATTACCACATAAGCAATATCAGGTCGCGATCCAAGCATCAGATACAATAAAGATCCGATCACAGACTGATATTTTGATCTAAGCATTGCATTGGGCATTGCTGTGTTTTCTGATGGTCTGTAACCAGTCGGGAGTGGAGTGGGGGTCACTTTGGCATTTGTCATCTCAAATCTCTCAAGCACTTTGGCGAGATATTCAGTTTGATCGAGTTTGACTTTGCTTGCAGTCTGGGTGACAATTCCATGACTTTTTCAGTACTACGGCACTCCCAATGCTTTAGACAAGCATTTTTCTTTTCATCCACAAGTTTTTTGTTCTTCCCCATGAACAAGCCATTATCAACATAGACGAGTGCAATAACAATGCTGCCTGTCTTAGGATCCTTGTGTATGAAAATGCCAGCATCGGAGCTGGCGCGCACGAACCCAATGGTGCACATAAATGCCTCTAGCTCTTTCCACCATGCAAGTGAGGCTTGTTTAAGGCCATACAATGCTCGGCATAAGCGCAATACTTTGCGCTCTTTTCCCTCAAGTCTGAAACCCTTGGGTTGATCTATATAGATCTCCTCATCTAGTTTGCTGTATAAAAATGCGGTTTTTACATCTAGGCCAGTCATATACATGCCCTCTAGAGATGCAAGTGCAAACATGAGGCGTATGGTCTCGTAGCGGACTACCGGTGAGAAAATCTCATCAAAGTCAACGCCTTTGACTTGTGAAAAGCCTTTGGCCATGAGTCTAACTCATTTTCTTCCATCCGATTTTATGGAGAAAACCCATCTATTTTTGATCATTTTTTGATCATGTGGAAGATCGACGATGTCATAGACTTGTCACTTACGAAGAGCCTCTAATTCTTCATGACAAGCTTGTTTCCACTCATGTTGCTGCTGCCGTGGTAGGCACGCAATATCGCAAAATTGGTTTGGAACTTGGCTTATTTTGCTCGATGGTTTGACTGCTTTTGACAACAGCCAGCGAATAAGCTTATCTCCTCCTTCCTTGGTTATCTTTTTAATATAACCTGCTTTGTCCGGTTCCCCCATTGGGTGATCATGTTCTTGATCATTGGAATCGGGCACACTCTCGTGGGGTGCCGAACTCAGTCCAGCAACCGGTTCTTTCTGTTGAGTTTGTGGTCGTGTTCGGTTATGATCCGAATCTTGACCCACAGATCTCTTCCAATATTGATCACGTGCAATGTCTCTCTCTATGTCAGAGGGGAGTCGCTTCTCTCCATAGGTATTGCCAGGACGGTTTGGGATGTTCCTCTGCCTGCCTGATTGATGGGGCAATTGCTGCCATTCCTGTTGATCATCATGTCTTGGACGAAAGTCCTCAGTGGTTACTGGAGGCAGTGGAGGAGGAGCATCTGTCACATCATCATGCGCCTTTTGCTCACTTGGTACATCATCATCATCATTTTTTGATGATGGAGGAATGGGCAGATCTTGTGGCGGTATAGAATCATCGCCATCCATTCCAGATGAGTGGTCATCATCTTCTGGTTCTGGAGGTGGAAAATCACCAAGGTCCATATTGGCAGGAGTTTTAGCTCCTAGAGAGCATGGGAACAATGTTTCATCAAATAGTGCCGTAGCACCAATGAATATTGCGCCACTAGGTCACATGAAATGGTATGCTTTAATGCCATCTTCTAATCCAAGGTATGTCATCAACTCCGATTGAGGAGCCAATGTGTTTGGATGCTTCTCCTTGGGTAGGTAGACATAAGCACCACAACTGAAAACCTTCAGATTGTTTAGATCTGGGTGGACCTTTGTTAGGTCCTCAACTGGTGTCAGCCATTTCAGGCGCCTTATCGGGGTTCAGTTGTATAGGTGTGTTGCATGTTCAATGCAAAATTCCCACCAAGATTGTGGTAGACATGCAGTAAATTGCAGGGTTTGCGACTTTTCCATTATTGTCCTTATGGCATGCTCTGCATGCCCATTCTGTTGGTGAATGTGGGGTGCAGACATCTCTATTTTGATGCCAAAGTCCTTGAGCACATTTTGTAGCTCACGATCTTTGAACTCCCCCCCTGGATCAACATGCCAGCGCTTGATTGTAGCGCCATACTGTGTCAAAGCTACTGCCCGAAATTGTCTGATGGCCACAGCAGCATCAGATTTCTTTTTAAGGCATTGGACCCAGATATGTGATGTCTTGTCATCCAGAAATACAATAAAGTATTTATGTTTATGGTACAATAGTACTGGGAGTTCCTTCAGATCGGAATGTATTAATTCAAAGGGTCTTTCTGCACATGAATCTGATTCGGGAAAAGATTTTGAGGTCATTTTCCCTTCAGCGCACCCTGGACATATAATTTTGTCTTTAGGAATAATTAAATTCCTTGGGAATTTTATGGTGCTATTAGGTATCTTCCCTAGCGCCTCTTTGGATGGGTGTCCAAGTCACTTATGCCAAGTCGAGTAGTCTGTGACATACATTGTCGCGACATTGATTCCCTTGGTGCTCAATATATGAGTCCGAGCCCAATAAATAGTGTCACGTTTCATAAGAGGGACGCAATCCATAATTGGGTTTCCTTGCTTGAAAAATGAAATGTGTGTGGAGGAACCATGCACATCACTTCCATCTTGCAAAAAGACACCCATTGACAGTAATCGAGCATTACAGTCGGGTATGTAGTAGACGGGGTATAATCGCATTTCACGCATCTCTGACTTCCCGTGACATACTACCTGATGTCTAATGAAGACTGCTCCTTTCCCTACTATATGAGTAGTACCCGTGGCTGTTTGAACGAGTCCTTTCTCGGTAAAGGTTCGTAAGAAGCAAAATCTTTCATTTCACCAGTGAAGTGTTTTGATGCGCCTGAATCCATGATCCAGTCGGCACCTTTCTTACAATTTCCATTTGCACACATAACACATATATTAAGATGTAAATTGTTCCATGATACATTTAGTAGCAGTAAAATTTCACATGAAAAGTTCACTGTGATCAGTGGAATGTTAATTCTTGTGCTTGTGGCAGGGAAAAGGACTGACCTTTCATCATATGTACCTGTTTCAAGCAGTTCATCAATGAGCATTTCGTTGACGGCTTTCCATACTTCTTTATCAGAAACTGCAGGTTCTGATCCAAGGGAGACGCTATCGTCTTCTACCTCTACAATCCTTGGTTCTGGTTCAATCCTCCTCCTCTTACCTTCTCACACTGTTAGGTGCTCTTCCAGCGGTCGCAGATTTTTCGCGCTGTGTGGGAGATTCATTTGCTCGAGGGTGTCTCGAGCCTGCTGATATTCGGTATAGACTGAATGAGAGGTAGAGGCTGCGCCCATGTATGCCTGTGCAGGCAGTCGGCAGAGAGGATCCCTTGTGGGAGTATGTTCACGCTTCTCGATGCACTGGATGAGCGGCATCGGCAGTATGATGGTGCCATTACCATTTATAGTAGTAAAGGCTTGTGAGGCGAGGTGGGAATGTTTATCTTTAGGTTTTTCCTCTTTAGTCTTTTTGTCCCCATGTCATCCACGCTTTCGGGACGAATCTCCATTGTTGCCCTAGGATTGCCATTTGGGGTTTCCCCCTTTGCGCTTGACAGCAGAAAGCTTGGTGGCCTGAGGTGGGCTAATGGGCTTTCCAACTGCCATGCGCTGTGAGGCCTCAGCAACAATGGAGTCCTTGACATGTTTAAACATCAAGGCTCTAGTAGTGGTCGTGTTAAGGACTGTGGCGGATAGAGAATCATACTTGCGCGGCATCGCAGCAAGTAGAATCATTGCCTGTACTAATTCGGGGATGGCGACATTGGCAGCCGTAAGGCACTCGAATTTATCAGCCATTTTGGCAATCTCTGGCATGGGATTCACAGCCGGAATTTTGATTGCAATTGCAGACCTAAAGTCTGCAAAGACTTGGGAGGGGCCATTGACACCATAGTCAGTGCAGATGAGATCCCACACCTCCTCAGCAGTGTCCTTATTGTTGGCACACTGCTGAATAGAGGGGGCCAGGCGGAGCACTAGGCTACCAATAGCCTGGTCATTCTTATTGTTCCAGGTCTGGAGCTTGGCATTAGCTTCCGCTACTAGTGCAGCATTTGTCACCGTCAAAGGAGGCGCCAGGGGTGGTTTTAGTTCCATCCCGCTAGTTATTTGCCAGAGGCCCTGATACCTGAGCCACGCCTTCATTGAGTCGGCCCATTGAATGTAGTTAGAGCCGTCGAAAGTTTGTATGAGTTTTTCAAGAGTTGAAGACATGATGTTATAGTGGCAGCTGGTAAAAGCGCTCAATCAGTCCTCTATTCAAGAAAACACATTCCATAATCTCAGGCAAAAACACTCCTTCAGAGTGGTTAACCCTAGTCAACCTGGGTTTTTAAATGCAGCTCGCAGGGAGCGCAATGCAGCTCACGAAGAGTGCAAGGTTACAATTTGGAGACAATGAAGTCAACGTCGTTCACAGCCAGTTAAGGCGTGTTCGCGATGTGCCCAGCAGGGCCCATAACCTGTTGGAGCAGACTACATACGCTGCACAGAGGAAGAGACGACACATTCCTTATAACCTACCTGGGGTTTAGTTAGTCTTAGAGCTAGGGTTTAGCAGAGGTAAGAACACTGTATATCTTCTATAGTACAGGTTCTCCTTATATACATAATAGTAAGGATGTCACATGACTCAGGAATGTGTTTACCACATGTATGCGCAGTAAGCGCAGTAACATGTGTGTGCTGCATGCATGGCCTCATGTACGCAGCATGTATTAGGATTTAATTTCAACAGATGGAGGAGATGGGAATGGGGTAGGAGTAGGTGGAGAGTGGTGAAACACTAACCCCCCCCCCCCTGGCCCCATGTTGACTTGGGACCAATGGTCCCAAGTCAACTGACACATTGTGTACTATCTATACAGATACCATTTCAGTTCATACTGGCTCATTCCATCATCCAACAAGTCAACTAAAGAGTTGTGTGACCATGACCTCCCAAACATTGACTTTGGGCCAATGGTCTCAAGTCAACTGAAGAGTTGAGTAACTGTAGTGGGATTAAGCATTGTGTAATTGTATATGTGAGCTGGCCCATGCCAGAGTCACACTGAGCAAACAAAGCAAGTGAATGCTATAACAAAGGCATGGGTCATAAGCTTGTAATGCCATGTGTTGTGCAGATGTTGTGCAGCACATATTAGTGATTAGGTAATTAATTTTAACAGGTCATCCACAACGATGGGGACCTCGCCAGCGCCCCCCTCCGAAAGAACTCGAACATGCTGTGCAAAGCAGCGGCAGCACAATATCAGCAAGTTACTGAAATTGCTGCCAAAGAAGTATCGTTAGCATTCTTGCCGCTCCACAACAACAGCATCAAGGATGCCGCCGGCGGAAAGATCTCTGCCAATAGATCGCTCTCTCAATAAACCCCAATCATTCCACCAGTTATCCGCCTCATCCTCAGCGTCATATCCAAATATCTGTTTTATATCTTCCCACTGCAAATTTATCTCGAGGTCGCCGTCTGCTGCATCAAGAACATTCAGGCCAGCATCACGTTTACTCCTTAAAGTTTGATCGCGGCACCGCTGAGAATCGCCAGGCGGCATTGCCATAAAATTGATGTCATCAAACTCTCTGGCAATGGCCTGCTCGCAACGCTCTTGTCTAAGGTCTTGGAAGGCATAAAGAAATGAACTGATCTGGTCTTCACTACGAAGATGTGAAAACAGTTTTGCCAGTACAGCACCATCCTCGACTGACATTGCACTTTCCTGGATTGAAGCCGGCTATGTGCACTGCTTAACGCAAATAAAGTACATGCAAGAAGCTTAGAACTTACAGGAAGAGGATGGGCTGCTTGGCCAATCACCAGCATTCGACCACTATCGTGGACCCACTGTTCCAGATGTGGATACTTGACGACAGGTACGCAAACCGGAGGGCGAGCTAATCGGGCAAGCTTGCGCAGTCTAGAACAACATCTGAACGATTTGATGACTCTGGCGGGTGGATAAATTTTACCGAGGTTCGCCTGATTCGAGCACACGCTCCATTGCTTGACGAGGCACTCGTTCATCCCAAGTTCCACCACGCCCATCAGCGGGGCCATAGACAAGCATCCCGAACTCGGGTGTTCCACCCTAACAAATAGTTATTATCAGTTTTGAAAACAAAAAAAAATTGAATCCACGCACCAGAGGATAACCTAACGCTAGGCGTGAGTTTCCGAACCAACAAAACATTGAAATCTGAACGACTTTGATTAGGGACTGTTAAAATAGCACAGGCGAGAGACGCACGTAGGGGCGACTGTAGAAATAGGCCAGGTCCGGGTTTTCCAGTATCAATGTCTTTGGTACCGTCGTACTGAATACTATATGAGATGGTTAGAAGGCCACCAAAACCACACGGCACCTATAGAGGTTCATTGTTGGTGGCTCTGCTTCTTCAACCTGAAATAATTGCCGAGACAATCCATTCACGCCATCCGCACCAACGATGACGTCAGCTCTCAGTACCTCTCCACCTGCCAGCGTCGCAGTTCGGTTGTCTGGATCAACACGTACCACCCGAGTATTGAGCCAAACCTTAGCTCCATGTGAGATCGCTGCATTGTAAAGGAACCTCCGGAAGTCCCCATGCTGCACAGCCCTCGGGATCAAAGTCTGACACCACGGGAGAGATGGTGGGACTAAAAGCCTACGTGAACATAAACATAATCGCCTTTCGTCTCCCGTAACATCTCTTCCTGCCACACATGCGTTCCGATGACCTCTGCGGTTTCATCTACTCTGTATGTTAGGGAGAGCAAACAGAGCCAAGGACTCCTAAGTATACGTACATAACAATAAGTCGGCTGCTTGTGAATTAATCACAATTCCTTGCAATTCCTTCCGCAAACCCCAACGATACATTATTTTTGTGAGGTTCGGTGGCATTCGAATCCCTCCTGAAGTCTTCGGAACGACGTTGATCAGTTAGTTAGTTACGCTTCTCTTACAAAAATAACTCACATGGTCATTTATTGACTTGTTTCTCTCCAAGACGGTGACGCGATGGCCAAGTCGTCGAAGTGCGATGGCAGAAGCGAGACCAGCGATACCACCGCCGACGATCAAGAAATCGATAGTCAGAAACGCCTGTTTCACCTGGGAGTGAAAGTCATTCCGAGTGAGGTCAGATGAGAAGAGGATGTTATAGGTCAGCCTACTTACAGGTAGGTCCATTGGCAAAGTTAATAACAAAGAATGAGGAGAGAAAGAAATGAGAATCACGACGATACTGCGAGAATGAAGGGAATAAAATCATGGCATCCAGATGTTCAATTATTTATTGAAGGACCGATACGCGAAAATGGCATCACGCTGTCGGTTAACAAGGGACGCAATATCCTGGTTTAGAATGGACCCCGGAATAGCCCGGAATACACCCTAACGGTGTTTCCAAAACGTCGAAATTCCGGAATTTGATCCCAGCGAATGTGGGAATTGGAAACTCAGGCACAACTACGGCATCACTACATGTAACAATCACACTAGTTTTCAGATTTGTTGGAAAACAAGACGACATCGGCCTTCCAGCGACGCATCACCGTGACGACTCACTTCCCGTGCTGCCACCATCTTTGCCTTAACCTATCTTGACATCCCCGAGAGCCTATTAGATACTTTTTGATACTCCCACGTGTGTTTTACCTATTCTTCAGTTTACCTTTGCCCCGATATTCTTTATCCACTAGTCCTCGAGCTTTCCTGACATTATTACGTGTATATCATCATTTGTACTTATACGACACATCCCATTTTCCGCACCTCAGTCGTTTGCCCTTGCAACGCTGAGGTATAGTTCCTTTTCTTGATCTTGTAGCATTCTATACTTACTATGTATATAGCCGCTGTTGCTATTCTTACAGGTATATAATATATACATATAGTCACTTCCCCTTGCAACACTGAGACGTTGTTGCTATTCTTACAGATTATGGGCCCTGCACTACCTAACTGAACCAGATTCTCCAAGAAAACATTGCAAGCTTACCATGTCTACTATGCTGACTACCACAGACATCCTGCCCTCCTCCGTGCCTAAGCTCATGCCAACAGGCATGAATTGGACAGCATTTTCCATTTATTTTGAGGAGGCAATTGAGGTCAAGGGGTTTTGGGGCCATTTCGATGGCACAACCCCATGCCCAGTTCTGGTAGCAAGCCCTGCGATGCAGGAAGAAAATGAGGCCATTGCAAAGTGGAATTGCGATGAGAAATCCATGAAGGCCCTGCTCATGCATTGCATCCCTGACTCAACCATTATTCATGTCCATGGAAAGGCCTTTCTGAAAGACCAGTGGGACTTGATTGTTGCTGAATACATGTCGAAGGGTGCCTTTGCTCAGGCTGACCTTTGTGCATGCTTCATGGAGTTGCATTTCTCCAAGAAAGGAAGTGTTTGAGAGTTCCTCAACAGCCTCAGGTGAAATGCAAGGACTTATCTACTTATTGAGCTGATATCGAAGCTGCAGATTACCATTTGACCATCATTTCCTCACTTCCACTCCACCTCTTGCACTTCGCATCAAATCTACTTGCCAACATGCGGCTGTATGCCTCCTCCAAGACTGTAGATCCTAATGAGCTCATTGCACTCATTTCAGAAGAGTCAGAGTGGAACATTGCATACTGCTTGCATCGGGGTGGTAAACCTTCCAAGGGAATGACAAGGACAAGGCAATGACAACTTCAGCTGGAAAACACAACAAGAAAAAGACTTACTGGAACTGCAGTGAGGAGGGGCACTTTAAACATCAGTGCAAGAAGCCTTTGAAGGACTCTGATAAGAAGGAGGCTGGCAAAAAGAAAGATGACTCCAAGACAAAGGGTGGGTCTGTGAACACAGCTGAGGAGTCTGAATTTAAGATTGATGCAGCCTTTGCCACTTCAATGTTGAAGACAGTGACTCAGGTAATGAGTCAGACTGGTTCCTAGTGAATGAGTCAGCAGAGAGCATAGCGACAGACAGTGATTGGTTCACAGAGGCTGATGACTCGGGAGTGGGCAGCGATACTAAGGAGTTATCTGGAATTAGTAGCAACAACTGGCAACAACTGTGGATTGTGCTCCGATGTTGACCTGGACTCAGCTGGCCCAGAAGAAGTCCTCACAATTGGAGCCAGGATCACTGATGATAACACTCAACCTGGAAACCAAACTAAAACCTGCTAAAAAGGTCTAAGAAGTGTTACACAGGCTAGAGGAAGGGTGTGAGATGGTACTAAAGATCACTGCTGATACCTGAAAGTTGTAGTGAGGAATGTGAAATGTTATGAATAGTTTGTGGGAGTGTTCAAAAGTTGTTCAAAGTTGTTTAAAGTTGTTTGAAGTTGTTTGAAGTTGTTTGAAGTAGGTTCAAAGATGTGCAAAATAATTCAAAGGAGGTTTGAAGGGTTTGAAGAGGTTTGAAGTAGTTTTGAGGAAGTTCGAAAATGTCGGTGATAGGTCCACTGCATGCTGTAAGGTCTGGAGAAAGTTTCCAATCATATTGACACACTACAACAGACCCTCTGAACTGCTATGAACACTACAAAATTGACTTCAAATTCTTTTCGATTTATTTCACACTACTTCGAACAATTTTGTGACACTTTGAATGATTTTGTACTACTTCAAATAACATCGGCTGCCACATAGCTGTTCCTAAAACCCTTTCAATACATGCTGCACAACTGGACTGAGTTATTCCATCACATATCAAGCACTATCGGACACAAGGAGAGATTACAAGAGATTTAGGATGTGATAATAGCATTTTTATTTTTCAATGATATATTGAAGCAAAAGATAAGTACTTTTACGATATGGGGACATGTACATTTCAATTATTTATCATTTCTCATTTATTTTATGATCTACAAAGACCTCATTGTTTGATATATTGCCTCATGTTTTACACATGTTTCATTTTCTAGTACTATCTCTTCAAGAATGTATATAGACTTGTACTAGTTACTTAGAAAAACAGAGAAGAAGTTACCCTCTCCACTACCATCAGATTTAAGAGCCGTTCTCTTGAGTCTTAGCTCACATCATATCTCTAAAGTTCTGCAAAATATCACGAACTTCTTCAAACTTTCATATTTGCTCTCAACTTGTCACCTATCTTCTATCACCACTCGAAAACCACTTCTTACTTGCTATATTCATTCTCGACATATCTTGCCACCAGTTGGACATCTTCGAACCCTTTGAACTCACTTTGAACAACTTCGAACCCATTTGAATCTACTTTGAACTACTTCACATGTCTTCAAACCTATTTTAAACTCTTTCTAACATTCTTGTATGCCTTTTAAAGTACTATTTGCCATGACCCTTACCATTTTGCATCACTAAACGCAATGTTTTAGTATTAGCAGTGATATTTAGTACCAACTCACACCCTTCCTCTAGCCTGAGTTATACTTCATAAGCCTTTTGACAGGTTTTTGCTTGGTTTCCAGGTCAAGTATCATCATTTTGGAGCCTACCATGAGGAATTTCTAAATCATTTCATCACCTAATCCACCTCAAATCTCCCATCTTAGGCCAACCCAAGCTCGAAACCTTAGAATTGAGACTTGCCACACCTTCAAATCTCTCAAACAATTGGAGAATATTCTAATTCCTGTCTCTGACGCTGAATCTACACATTGTCATTTGTTTCTTTCACTTATTTCCTCATCTCCAACCTCGTCTTCCTCTTCTTCCTCATCGTCTACTACATCATTCATTATTCCAGCCACTTCGACATATCTACCATTTTTGCTCAGGTTCTAACTCCTCAAATCGTTACATCTATGGCCACCCAAGTGACAATGCCAGCTCGTGGACATTCCACAGCCCCAAAATTTGACCCTACTCAACCTCGAGAGCTATGTTGATACTTTAACAAGCTTGAAATCCTCTTTATCGACTGTAATGTTATGGATCCAGAACTTATGAAGAAGCATGCCTCTCGATATGTCAATATCGATACATCCAAACTTTGGGAATCAATTCCTGAATATGAAACCAGCACTTCATTTCAAGATTTTTGTGTCACAATTCACAGACTATATCCTAGTTCCGAAGACAATCAAAAATGGTCAATTTAAGACATAGACAAACTTGTTGGTGAACAACTTCATATTACAGGTTATTCTACAACATTATGAAGTTCCTACTCTCTAAAGGCCAAATTTTGGAGGCAGAACAAAGTAGAGCATTCGTTCGAGGTTTTCAGCCAGGTTTATGGTCACGAATTGCATGACGGCTCAAACTAAAATTTTCTGACCACTATCCAGATGATGCATACCCACTCGATGACATTCATGTGGCAGCAAAATTTGTTTTAGCAGGGTCAATTAGTTTGAATTTGACATTGTTACAGTCTTCAGAAACCTCGGCATCAACTTTGACATCTTCAACACAGATCAAATTGGAAGACTTATTGGCAATTCTCAAAAAATTCACAACCACACTCGTTATGGCTCTAGCAGGTTCAAAACCCACTAATCCTCCTTGACCTAACAGTGGATTTCGCTTGGACCAGCTCGAAAATTTAGTTTGTGTCTTTTGTGGACTCACTGGTCATTTTATTAGTGACTGCTTGGTTTGCCAATCCTATATCAATGAAGGAAAGTGTAAAAAGAACAATGAAGGAAAAATTGTCCTTCCAAATGGATGGTTCACCCCTCAAAACATTCCTGGTCACTTTATCAAAGACAGAATTAATGAATGGTCTCAATTAAATCCTTCAACTACAACTGCATCATCACTAATGTACAACATTGCATCCTCAACAGCTACTTCGACATCACCTAGAGGCATCTACCAGGTTTCCGAACAATCTGCAACACCCAAAGATATCATTGCAAAGCTTGAACAAGAGATATATGCCTTGTGAAGTGGTAGGGCCTTTGTGAAAACTAATTCGAGCATACCAACAGTCTTTGTCTCTCGACTTTTAGTTTCCACAAACACTGCAGCAGTCGAACAATTGACTCCACAAGTACCCACATCATCCATCTCATCTATGGCAACAAACCTACCAACCTCGACTTCAGCATCACCTTCGACTTTAGAAACAACTTTGCAGCCCATCATTCATCCTTATGCTGCTGCAAAAGAAAATTCATACTTACCACCACACAAACAAAACTTTGGATCAACTGTGAAAGGTAAAGCCAAAGATGGTCCTTTGCACCATACCCAAGCCCCATTCAAAAGGATAAAATAATGGAAGATGTTTTCACTTGTTCAATGAAAACACCAATTATCACACTAACCCCTGATAAATTGTTATCTCTATTGCCCAAAGTTCTTACAAAATGGAAGGAACAGGTCACTCCACGTTGAATTCAGCAGTACGAAGGAAATAATGCCACAAATTTGCTTAACAATGAGATTTTCATAATCGATGATCCTTTCGAAACTTACAGTAACTCACAAAACTGAGTCAATGTTTTGGACTTTTTGATTCATTATTGAATAGCTTCCCATAAACAACAAAACCAAACAAGGTATTGGTGTACCGAATAACATACATGATCAGGGCTACCAAACAAACAAAGAATTATGTAATTTTAATCATCCCTCATGGAGATATGATTATTTTAATTCAGGGACTCATCGACTCAGTTTTGTGAGGGGTAGTCAGAAATATTAGAATCTGATGCTCCACCAACTGTATAATGTCAAAAACTTGACAGATGGTTTCTAAGGTGATGTGACCCTTGATGGGACCTTAAATTATAGTATTTAATTAGGACTAGCATTCTTCATACTTCAATATTCTCCAATGCATCCCATCTCCTCTGCTCAGAAGGAAAACATTCTTTCCCTGGCCTCCAATCATTATTCTACTGACAATATTGCCTCTAAACTCAACCTCAGCCAGTCTAGTGTATCCAGAACACTCAGGGCTCTCCATCCAAACCTGGATTCCCCCTCTGGTGGTCGTCCTTCTAAGCTCTCATCTACCTCTCAGAGAGCCATCCTTACCCAAATCACCACTGGCAAGGCTGCAAATGCTGTTCAGGCCACCCATTACATTAACAGCATCATCCCCACTCCAGTCTCCTCAGAAACAGTCAGAAGAGTTTTCAGAAAAAACTCATTCAAGGCTGTGGTGAAGAAGAAAAGGCCCTTGCTTAGTATAAGGCATAGGAAAGCAAGATTGGCTTTTGCTCAGAAGTATAGAGAGTGGACTGTGGAAGACTGGAGGAGGGTTATTTGGTCAGATGAGACTAAAATCAACAGGTTTGGGTCAGATGGGAGAGAGTGGGTCTGGAAACAGAAGGGAGAGGGGCTGATTGAGAGAGAGGTGCAGGGAACTGTCAAATTTGGGGGAGGAAACATTATGGTATGGGGGTGTATGGGATGGAATGGAGTTGGGTATCTTGCAGAGGTTGAGGGGAGGATAAATACTGACCAGTATGTGTCCATTTTGAAGGACCATATGCTGCCTAGCTTGGAGGAGAGTGGAATTTCTGGAGAAGAGGTGATTTTTCAACAAGACAATGACCCCAAGCATACCTCAAAAAAGGCCAAGAAATGGATGGAGAACAACAATATTACTCTTCTGAATTGTCCTGCCCAATCTCCAGACCTCAGTCCTATTGAACATCATTGGGTTCACCTCAAGAACCAGTTAGACAAGTATCCAACAGCACCAAAAGGAATTTGGGAGTTATGGGAAAGAGTAGTAGAAGAGTGGAATAATATTCCATCAGAGGTGTGTCAGAATTTAATTAAAAGCATGCCTAGAAGGTTGGGAGCAGTTATTAAGGCCAAGGGAGGTCATACAAAATACTAGAATTACAATTTATCATAATATTGATACCACCTCACAAAACTGAGTCAATGAGTCCCTGAATTAAAATGATCATATCTCCATGAGGGATGATTGAAATTACATAATTCTTTGTTTGTTTGGTAGCTCTGATCATGTATGTTATTCGGTACACCAATACCTTGTTTGGTTTTGTTGTTTATGGGAAGTTATTCAACAATAAATTAAAAAGTGCAAAACATTGACTCAGTTTTGTGAGTCACTGTATATTAACAATCTTCGACCTGGTGATATTCCAGAACCCTTTATCACTGCGAAGGAATCCCATTTGATTAGGTCAATTATCATAAATGTTAATGGAAGGAATCTAGTCAAAAGTGTTGTAGACCCCGGTTCTTCGATTATCACAATGTCTGAAGAAATTTGCCACAAACTTGGTCTCACTTACGATCCTTCAATCCACATCCCACTCCAATCGGCTAATGGAGGCATCGACAAAAGTTTGGGTTTAGCATGAAATGTGCCTTGCAAAGTGGGGAGTATCACACTATTCATGCAAATTCACATAATTCACGACCCAGCCTACGATATCTTACTTGGTTGACCATTCAATGGGCTTACCAAAAGCACTGTCAAAAACTACAGAAACAAAGCTCAGACAATCACGATATATGATCCTAATTTAACATGATCATGTGCAATCCCACAATACCCCATTCTCATCAGTGTCGAAAGGATTTTTGCAACTAGAGGATGAAATTTTGGACAATGACCAGTGCGCTTTCATTATCTCATTCAATCCCTCTAATTTATCTATCACTATCAAATGCACTGTGAATATTCCTGATATGGAGTCCTTGAACTTCTCGAAATCCATTTCTTATTCTTTGATCCTTGCAAATTTATATTTAACAGCCAGTCATCATATCTATCGACCTCGATGGTGATGTCTACACCTTCTACACCTATTATCAACTCCTCACATCCAATTTTCATGGCATCAAAAAAGAGATACAAGCGTGTCACACAAAAAATTTGCTTAGTTATCACTGAACTACCTGACCAATTTTGCATTATTCGAACAATTACTGGCAACCCTCTCAAAAACATGCCAAAACTAAATCCTCATCCACCATTGTTCATCCCCACTTGAATCTTATGCACGATTTTATTTGAAATCAGGAAACAGCTTTTGCATGGACAGAACAAGAGCAAGGAAGTTCTCACTCTGACTTTTTTCCTCCTATAGAATTTCCTGTCATTCCTCACACCTCATGGGTTGAGCAAAACATTCCTATGCCTCCAGGGTTGTATGAACAAATATGCGAAATGCTGAAAAAGAAGATAGAAGCAGGAGTATATGAACCATCAAACTTTTCGTACTGATCACAATGGTTTTGCATTGTGAAAAAGGATGCAAAATTGCTTTAAATTATCCACAGTCTCGAACCACTTAACCAAGTAATGATCCAGCACTCAGGCATTGTACCGATACCCAAACATTTAGCAGAACAATTCAGGGGACAATCATGCAGAGGAATGTTGGATCTTTATGTGGCATTCAACAAAAGGAAAGTTGCAGAATCATTTCATGATCTGACAACATTTCAGACACTGTTCAGAGCACTTCGCATAGTTAACCTACCTATGTGTTGAACAAATTCTGTCCCTATTTTACACAACAACATGATATTTATTCTACAGCCCAAAATTCCTCATATCACCATCCCTTACATCAACAACACACTGGTTAAGGGTCTGAAATCAAAATATAGAACAATTGGTGGATCCTACAAAATGATTCCTGACAATCCAGCTATTCGACACTTCATCTGGGAACGCTTCAAAAATTTAAATCAGATAGTTCAGTGCATAAAGTATTGTGGAGGAACATTTTCAGGTTGTATGGCTGATCCTACTCGAATCGCAGCTGTTAGCAAGTGGGGACCATGTCGAAGCCTCACCAAAGTCACAGTATTCCTAGGAACCATTGGAGTTTGTTGTATTTTTATCCAAAATTTTGCTCAACGAGCTGCAGCACTGATCCAACTCACTCAAAAAGATGTTCCTTTCAAATTCAGAGCAGAACAAAAGCAGCCCAAGAAGATTTGAAAGAAGCTCTAATCAATTCCCCAGTGATTCGAGCTATCAATTACTCATCTTCAGCCCTGGTTATCCTATCAGTTGACACTTCAAACATCACTATTGGTTTCTTTCTCCCCCAATGTGATTCTGAAAACCCTCAAAAATGATATTATAGTCGATTCAGATTGATTATGCTTAATGACCATGAAACCCAATTTTCACAGTGAAAACTCGAACTTTACGGTCTATATCATGCTCTTGGAGCACTATGATTGTACCTAATAGGAGTTCAAAGGCTTATCATTGAAGTCTATGCATGATATATCAAATGCATGCTTTTCAATCCTGATATTGCACCTAGCACTAGCATCAATCAATGGGTAGTATCCATCCTAACTTTTCACTTTACATTAGTCCACATTGCAGGGCCACACCATGGTCCTGACGGACTTTTGAGATGCCCCCCACAAGACAAAGATGTTCAGCTTGACAATGAAGATAATTTCAGAGACTGGATTGACTGTCTTCACAGTTTCATGCATCAAATAAATCCTATTACAACCCGACCATTTACTTCGCATCGAATTTCGACCCTCTCTCTCTTTTTGGATTTCAGTAAGGGGGAGAACCTCACCTATAATAATGTTTCATGAACGAATAACACAAAAATGAACAACGAAAGGTTACTTTGCATTCAAAAATGGTTACATGACTTGGTGTGACCCTGTGATCTATCAGATGCAGAATATGCTACCTTTATTCGATATTGCACTGAATTCTTTTTAGACTTGGGCAAACTATGGAGAAAAGACTCCCATGGAGCTCACAAAATCATTGCTACTCCAGAACATCATCTTGAAATCATTTGTGCAGCTCACGACAACATCGGACACAAAATGGTTTTTGCTACAAAATCAGTTATTGCCCTTTGATTTTGGTGGCCAAACATGAAAGCCAACATTGCATGGTATATTCAAACCTGCCACCTATGCCAAATTCGACAAGCATAAAATATTCTAATTCCACCCACAGTCACCACTCCAGCACCCCTTTTTGGCAAGGTCTATATTGATATGATGCAAATGCCACCTTCAAACAGATTTAGATACATCATACAAGGTCGATGCTCACTAACGACCTATCCAGAATGAACTTTGACATGAAAATGCCACATCTCTGGGCGATTGGATCTTTGAAGACATTATTTGTTGATGGGGTTCGCTATATGAAATTGTAACCAACAATAGCACTGTGTTTATTGCAGCTATGGAATATCTTGTGAAACAATATCATATTAACCATATTCAAATTAGTGGCTATAATCTGCATGCCAATGGACTTGTCGAATGAGCCCACTTTGATGTTCAACAATCATTATTTAAAGCTGTTGATAGAGAACAAGCAAAATGGTCAGCAGGGGCACACTCAGTATTTTGGGCAGAATGAGTCATGATTCATAAATGCATGGGTTGTTCTTTTTACTTCACAGTTACAGGAGCACATCCTATAATTCCCCTCGACATCTCCGAGGCAACATACTTACAACTGCCACCCGATTCCATCTTATCAACAACCAATCTTATAGCTCGATGAGCCATAGGATTACAAAAATGATCTAATGACCTTAAAGTGTTATATTTGAAGGTCTATGCCTCTTGAATCAAAGCTGTGAAACACTTTGAACTCATTCACAAATGTACAATGTGCAACTACAACTTTGCAAAAAGAGATTTAGTGCTGCTTCGAAACACAAAAATTGAGAAATCCCTTAATCGCAAGATGAAACCACAATATTTCAGCCCTCTTATCATTATTGAACAAAACTATGGAGGGGCTTATATCCTCTGTGAGCTTGATGGTTCAGTACTACATTGACCTATTGCTGCATTTTATTTGCTACCATATCTCACTCAAAAATCAATTTCCCTTCCACTAAATTTCCTCAATATTGACTCTGAGTGCCTCGAACAACGTCAAACAACTTTGAACTTCAACAAAGATACTTTCGAAGATTTTCAGGACTTTGAAAATGAATAATTATCCTTATTTTCTTTTTTTGCAATTACTTACAAA
Source organism: Tricholoma bakamatsutake (assembly GCA_029959215.1). Classification (NCBI taxonomy): domain Eukaryota; kingdom Fungi; phylum Basidiomycota; class Agaricomycetes; order Agaricales; family Tricholomataceae; genus Tricholoma; species Tricholoma bakamatsutake. The sequence continues at coordinate 11,830,706 of CP114857.1, read as the reverse complement.
AGATTTCGATTACTTTTAGTGTACGATACAAGTCATGATATCACATCATAGTGTGGTCATGCAAACTCCAAAGGGTTTTTTGGCTATGATGAACTACTGAGCCTTTCCCTAAAAAATTCAATTTTTTTCATCCATTATATCTTCATTTCTTCTTCATCTTACTTCTCAAAGACATTTAGCAAGAAAAATAATTTGAAATAGACAAAACAAAGAAACAGAAACAAAAAGTCCTACTCCTCTAACATCTCCTCCAACACCTCTACCTCCCTCCCCAATATTTCAATCTCTACCTTTTTCTGCACCAATTTTGCAGCAATCAAACCATGGTGCACCACCCAGTCATCCTCATTTCCTCTGAACCCCCACAACTCTATTGCCTTTGCCTTTCTCTTTGATGACTTCTTCTTTTCTTTTGATGGCTTTAAAGGCCCCACAACTTGCTTGCCATCTTCAAAAGGGCCAATGACACAAATTCAACACACTACAAAGTTTGAAAACCAGTTAGTAAGCTCTTGAAAACAATTTCAAATATTTTTCATATCTTGTCTGGAGTGTGAATCTTGTTTTGCAATCACAAATTTTTTTGCTTTGCTTTTTTGAAGGCCTTGCCTCAACAATCCCACCCAGTAACAGCCTTGTGCTTCCTGGGTGCACTTTGAACACTTTGCAGTGCCTCCCTAACAACACACTGCAGCTGGGACTTGAACCCAGCACACCAATCACACTATGAAAGTAATTAGCTGCATGAAAAGTCTTCGAACATAAGAGAAAACACTTACTGGACCTTCGAAATCGAGCAACTCACTTGTTTCAACTCGTGCTCACTTCACAGCCACTACCCCTGCAACCTCCTCTTTCTCATCCTCTTTGCTCTTGACCTCGACCACCTTTCGCTTTGCTACCCTCACCATGGGCAGCTCATCTTCATTGTCATTTTTGTTGTCCTCACCTCCCTCCACCTTTTCGATTGCCTTTAATTCAGCTTTAAACTTTGCACTCTGCCTTTTCAAGTCCTCCTTCAAAATTGTCTTTGCATGAAATGCAGCAAAAGCTGTGTTTCAAGCATCCACCAATGCCCTCCTCCAACCCTCGATTTCTGCCCTCTTCACCTCCTCCTGCTCCTCTCTAACCCATTTTTCTTCCTCCTCCCTTCTTCTGCATTCTATCTCCTCAGCCAAATCCACGAATAACAGCTCCCCACCCCACGAAATCCATTCACATTGAGCCATGGGCTTGAAAACCTCGAAAACTTTCTCAATGACTCCTCGCCTAGATCTTCGGCAAGCTCATCATATTCGGCCTACCCAAAACTTTTCAGCATTTTAACCATGAACAGATCAGTGAGAGATGTACCATTTTCACACAAAAACCCTTCCCCAACAGTTTGAAATCTGAGTCCTCAGCGATGCTGTGCTTGGACATCGATTTTGTGTATTTGAGTATTTCAGTGTTGAGTTCAACAAGGAGAGACATTATAGAAGTTAGAGTTGATGAGTGTAGGAGGTGACAGAATAATGAGCAGTATTTTGAACCTCACTAATTTCCTCAACCTGATCACACATTTCACATGTGACTTTGATCAGCTAACTGGGACAGTTAGGATTTTAGTAAGGGAAAGGATGATAGGTTCACTGCATGCTGTAAGATCTGGAGAAAGTTTCCAATCATATTGACACACTATGACAGACCCTCTGAACTGCTACGAACACTACAAAATTGACTTCAAATTCTTTTCGAGTTATTTCACACTACTTCAAACAACTTTGAATGACTTTGAATGATTTTGCGACACTTTGAATGACTTTGTACTACTTTGAATAACATTGGCCACCACATAGCTGTTCCTAAAACCCTTTTGATAAATGCTGCACAACCAGAATGAGTTATTCTGTCACATATCAAGCACTACCGGACACGAAGAAAGACGACAAAGGATTTAGGATGCAATGATAGCGCTTAGAGGCTTCAATAATATATTGAAGCAAAAGATAAGTACTTTTACCATATGGGGACATGTACATTTCAATTATTTATCATTTCTCATTTATTTTATGATCTACAAAGTCCTAATTGTTTGATATATTGCCTCATGTTTTACACATGTTTTACACATGTTTTACACATTTTTTACACATGTTTTATTTCCATTTTTAGTACTATCTCTTCAAAAATGTATATAGACTTGTACTAGTTACTTAGAAAAACAGAGAATAAGTTACCCTCTCCACTACCATCAGATTTAAGAGCAGTTCTCTTGAGTCTTAGCTTGCATTGTATCTCTGAAGTTTTGTGAAATATTGTGAACTTCCTCGAACTTTTGTATTTGCTCTCAACTTGTCACCTATTGGCTATCACCACTTGAAAACCACTTCTTATTTGCTATATTTATTTGTTGACATATCTTGCCACCAGTCAAACATCTTTGAACCTCCTCAAGCTCACCCCGAACAACTTTGAACCCATATGAAACCTATTTCAAACTACTTCACACATCTTTGAACCTATTTCGAACTTTTTTGAACATCTTCGTACACTATTAAAGACTATTCATCACATCCCTTACCATTTTGCATCACTAAATACAATGTTTTGGTATTAGCGGTGATATTTAGTACTGACTCGCACCCTTTCTCTAGCCTGAGTTATACTTCATAAGCCTTTTAACAGGTTTTTGCTAGGTTTCCAGGTCAAGTATCATCAATGTGCCTTAGTAATCATTTGCTTACTCACTTTATTCCTAATACAGTCTTACCAATTCTGGTCATGGACACTTGCCAAGACCCATTAGTAAACTTCTGCATTACCTGTTATTCTTCCAGCCCTAGTTATTTAAGTGCCTATAGCTTAGCCTTAGTCTCCAGTTTGAAAATTACTTGTACTTGTGCTTATACTTGTACTTGCAATTATCCTTGTATCATCCCTGCCTAATAACATTTTCTTAATCCTTTTCGACTCCCTTCTGAACCAAACCTTCAATCTTTTGACTCCTCTCAACTTAATCTCGTCATAAACCTCTGCTGCAATCTACCTTCTCCCTCCACCTGAAAACCTGCTGGACATCTGCATGCTTCCCACCTGAAATTGGACAACTGACAAGGAGAAGGGTGCAACTTCTTATAAGTTGAAGCCAAGTCCTCTCTGGCCCTTTTCACCTGGCATGCTACAGCCTGGTGGATTTTGCCTGGAACCCCTGAACACCTCTGACCACCTCCGACCAGGTCCTACCAGAAGTCCAGTGTATTCCTGACCAAGTTCCAATTTTGGTAGTAGTGATCTTGAACCTTGACACTATGCCAATGCATGCTCAGGCAGCAAGTCATGCAGCTTATGCCTCACCTGTTGGTCCTACAGTGACTCACAAAACTGAGTCAATGTTTTGCACTTTTTAATTTATTGTTGAATAACTTCCCATAAACAACAAAACCAAACAAGATATTGGTGTACCGAATAACATACATGATCAGGGCTACCAAACAAACAAAGAATTATGTAATTTTAATCATCCCTCATGGAGATATGATCATTTTAATTCAGGGATTCATTGACTCAGTTTTGTGAGGTGGTATCAATATTATGATAAATTGTAATTCTAGTATTTTGTATGACCTCCCTTGGCCTTAATAACTGCTCCCAACCTTCTAGGCATGCTTTCAATTAAATTCTGACACACCTCTGATGGAATATTATTCCACTCTTCCACTACTCTTTCCCATAACTCCCAAATTCCTTTTGGCGCTGTTGGATACTTGTCTAACTGGTTCTTGAGGTGAACCCATTGATGTTCAATAGGGCTGAGGTCTGGAGATTGGGCAGGCCAATCCAGAAGAGTAATATTGTTGTTCTCCATCCATTTCTTGGCCTTTTTTGAGGTATGCTTGGGGTCATTGTCTTGTTGAAAAATCACCTCTTCTCCAGAAATTCCACTCTCCTCCAAGCTAGGCAGCATATGGTCCTTCAAAATGGACACATACTGGTCAGCATTCATCCTCCCCTCAACCTCTGCAAGATGCCCCACTTCATTCCATCCCATACACCCCCATACCATAATGTTTCCTCCCCCAAATTTGACAGTTCCCTGCACCTCTCTCTCAATCAGCCCCTCTCCCTTCTGTTTCCAAACCCACTCTCTCCCATCTGACCCAAACCTGTTAATTTTAGTCTCATCTGACCAAATAACCCTTCTCCAGTCCTCCACAGTCCACTCTCTATACTTCTGAGCAAAAGCCAATCTTGCTTTCCTATGCCTTATACTAAGCAAAGGCTTTTTCTTCTTCACCACAGCCTTGAATGAGTTTTTTCTGAGAACTCTTCTGACTGTTTCTGAGGAGACTGGAGTGGGGATGATGCTGTTGATGTAATGGGTGGCCTGAACAGCATTTGCAGCCTTGCCAGTGGTGATTTGGGTAAGGATGGCTCTCTGAGAGGTAGATGAGAGCTTAGAAGGATGACCACCAGAGGGGGAATCCAGGTTTGGATGGAGAGCCCTGAGTGTTCTGGATACACTAGACTGACTGAGGTTGAGTTTAGAGGCAATATTGTGGGTAGAATAATGATTGGAGGCCAGGGAAAGAATGTTTTCCTTCTGAGCAGAGGAGATGGGATGCATTGGAGAATATTGAAGTATGAAGAATGCTAGTCCTAATTAAATACTATAATTTAAGGTCCCATCAAGGGTCACATCACCTTAGAAACCATCTGTCAAGTTTTTGACATTATACAGTTGGTGGAGCATCAGATTCTAATATTTCTGACTACCCCTCACAAAACTGAGTCAATGAGTCCCTGAATTAAAATAATCATATCTCCATGAGGGATGATTAAAATTACATAATTCTTTGTTTGTTTGGTAGCCCTCATCATGTATGTTATTCGGTACACCAATACCTTGTTTGGTTTTGTTGTTTATGGGAAGCTATTCAACAATGAATCAAAAAGTCCAAAACATTGACTCAGTTTTGTGAGTCACTGTATAATCACCAGTCCTGCAGCTCAGCCAAGCCTTGAAGATTGGGCTGGTCTTGGGTCACTTCACAAACAATGTATTTTTACTGCATATGGTGCTGAACATGTCCGAAATGCAATTTAATTTGCCTACATTCTCTCAGCTTCATATACTTTGATTCTAAAAGCACCTCTTCTTTGAAACATTCTATCTTTATTACCTAGCTACTCCAGTTGCTACATATACCAGTTAATCTTCAAAATATACTACTGTTTAATGTTGTTCAAAGATACACAAAGTCCAAAAACCAGCCTCGAGCTTTATCCGCTGTTATTGCTGCAAAACATGCATCAGCAAAATCCCTCTCCAGAAACAAGCTATTCTGAAAGTGCCAATAATGACAATGAAGGTACTTTTTTACTGTTGAGTAAGTTAGGTAAACAGCATGACAGGATTGTATATGTAGCTTACAACAACTAAAGCTCCCCTCAATTGGACTGTAATCAGGTGAGTATGGAGGAAGAAAGATGTATAAACATCCTATACAACATGTTAACAAACTTCTGAACAGAAATGAAGAACATGAGCAAACCTGAAGCTTCCACAGCCTCTTGCACAGCTCCAATCTTACATATGAATTGAACAGTTGTCAATAAGCATAACGCTTCTGGGACCAGGGAAGGGATTCATACAGGGTAACTGGTAGCATGCCAGGTCAGAAAATGTTGGAAGGTTATTCAAGGGCAGACATACCATGTCATTTACAACAAAATCATAGAATTATATGCCATCAATAGACCCTTCAACTATTCAAACTGCAAGATAGCCATCTATTGTAGGTCTGGAAGAAATGCCTCAGTCAAGGGTAACTTCCACAAAAGGATCCTCTCCACTCAGTGCATGTCCATATCTGTTAGGGTGATACCCACTGTTCTGCTAGCTGGACCATGCAGGCTCTCCTATAAGAAGGCAGCAGGGTGTGCACATGTGATTGGGGGGGGGGGTTTTAATGAATTTGATGTGAGGGTTTAAAAATAGATTGGTTGGCTGAAATAGGTGTTTTGCACCACAAATGTGGATGGAATACCTAAGAGAACTCAACTGAGGTCCCTTAGTATTTATTTTATGGTTATATACTATGTTACATATATTGTACTATATTGCTACCAATGCATGCATACATATTGATGTGTGTAAATAGAAAATTTTTATGCTGACAAATAAAGCATGTATAGGCATTTGGTAGCATATTTTGGTGAAATAAAATAAAATAAAATAAAATAAAAATATTATTAGGTAATAGGCATGTTGGGAGACTGTTACCTAACATTACCCCCCTTTTATGCCTTGACTTCCAGGCGAGAAAATATTGTATCTGCCCCCTCTGTAAAATTCTGGTAAGGCTGGAAATTCATCCCCTCATACACCATTCTAGCAATATGAGATGGAGCATTTGGATTATGTTTAAAGAATTGGGTGATTGCATTATGTGCTCGCTTACAATTCTCCTTGGGTTTCCATAAATTACTTTTGTCAGTGTAGTTCTTCCACTTGATTAAGAACTCCAATTTATTTTGTTGAAGATGAGAGTCCAAAACCTCTTCCACTACATATTCTGGAGCACGTTCTACCATTATTGGAGGCTGTGGAGTAGTTTGTTGACTGGGAATAGTGGGTGGGCAGTAAGGGCATAAATGGGAAATGTTAATTTCAGGATCAATTTTGAATGACTGAGGTAATTTTAATACTACTGCATTGGGTGAAATTATTTTAGAAATTGAATATAGGCCAACTTGCTTCTCCGTAAGCTTTCTTGAAGGTCATGGAATATTTAAATCCTTGGTACTTAGCCATACCAAGTCACCAACTTTGTACTCTGGAGCAACAGCTCGAGTATGATCTGCATGTCACATTATGTCATCACATGCTTTCATCAATGCCCCCTCTGCTTCCTCCTGCACCTTTCACATTTTTGACACAAAGTGTCCTCCACTGATTGTACCTTGACTTCCCTCCGAGGTTCTACTCCCATTCTGGGATGATAACCATAATTAGCAAAGAAGGGTGACATGCGAGTAGCTGAATGGAATTTATTATTGTGGGAAAATTCTGCAATTGCCAACCATTTAGGCCAGTCAGTTTGTCGGTAATTGACAAACATGTGTAGGTACTGCTCCAACTCCTGATTCATTCTCTCTGTCTGCCCATTGGTTTGTGGGTGATATGCCACAGATAATTTGGTTTGAATCCCCAATATGTTATTTAACTCTCACATAAATGCAGAAGCAAATTGTGATCCACGATTGGAGATAACCATATAAGGTAATCCATGTAACTGCCATACCTGATTTAGATAGAGGCATGCCAAGCCCAATGATGAGGTCTCTGCAGTAGTAGGAATGATATGGACTTTCTTTGTGAAGTAGTTGCATACTACAAATATTGCATTGTATCCTTGAGCTTCAGGTAATCCTGTGATAAAGTCCACAGATATATCTTGCCATAGCACTTTAGGTATAGTGTTCGGCATTAATTTCTCTGCAGGCTTTTCTGGAAATTTCTTCCCCCTCATGCACATATCACACCCATCCACATACCCCAACACATACTTTGAAATTCTGGGCCACCAATAATTTCTCATCACCAACTCCAATGTTTTCCACCTTCCTGGATGTCTAGCAGCTGGCATATTATGATGTAACCATCCAATCTCCCTGCGTAAATCTTGATCCTTCGGTACATATACCTTTCCTCTGAACAACACTAACCCTTGTTCTTTAATCTATTCATCTCCTTTAATATTACCTTTCTTCTCTCCCCTCAAAACTTTTACAGCTTCCACTACTTCATCATTGTTAGGAAACAGTCTCTTAACATGCCTATTACATAATACTATTTTTATTTTATTTTATTTTATTTGATTTCATTTTATTTCACCAAAATACGCTACAAAACACCTATATATGCATTATTTGTCAGCATGGAAATTCTTTATTTACATACATCAATATGTATGCGCATGTGTGAGATTTAGATTTAGATTTAGATTTAGATTTAGATTTAGATTTAGATTTAGATTTGGATTGTACTTGGATTGAATCAAATGGTTGAAAAATTTATTGTGAGAAGACTTTAGGGCAGGTTACTAAACCTTGGTGTGTATTCAATAACAAGTCAATAAAAGTTTGTAATAATGTCAATAACAGGTCAATACAAGTTTCTAATGATGTCAATAACAAGTCAATACAAGTTTGTAATAATGTCGATAACACCTTAATACAAGTCAGTAACACGTTAATATGGGTTTGTAATAAAGTCAATAACAAGTCAATAACAAGTGAATAACAAGTCAATACAAATTTGTAATATAGTCAATAACAAGTCAAGAAAAGTTTGTAATTATGTCAGTAACAAGTTTGTAGTAAATCAAGGTAGACTTGAGTAACTGTAGTGGGATTAAGCATTGTGTTACATATACGTGAGCTGGCCTATGCCAGTGTCAGGCTGAGCGAGCAAAGCGAGCGAATGCCATAACAAAGGCATGGGTCATAAGCTCATTTTATTTTATTTCACCAAAATACACTACAAAACACCTATATACACATTATTTGTCAGCATGGGAATTCTCTATTTACATGCATCAATATGTATGTGCATGTGTGCATGCATCTGTAATAACATACTACAATATGTGTAACATAGTATATAACCCTAAAATAAATACTAGGAGACCTCAGTTGAGTTCTCTTAGGTATTTTATCCACATTAGTGGTGTAAAAGGCCTAATTCAGCCAACTGTTCTATTTTTAACCCCTTGCATCAAATCCATCAAACCCCCCATCATGCGCGCATGCCCCGCCACCTTCTTGTAGGAGAACCTACATGGTCCATCTAGCAGATTAGTGGGTGTCACCCTAACAATCATCCATCTCTGAACATTGCCTAATTTTAGACAACATTTCTGTCTCTGAGCCATCCACCAATAGATGCCCTTGATGCATAGTGCAAATATGAAAGTATTCAGGTTTGAGTAGGGTAATATTCCTATTGTCCTCCTCCACTCCCCTTTTATGATCTGTACATCTGGATAATGCATCTGCTTTCCTCATCAAGCTTCCCACTTTGTGGACTAAGTGAAAATTAAAATGCAATAGGAATAATGTTCAATGTGCTCGTCGACAGTTAAGCTTTTTAGCAGACATGAAGTACTGCAGATTTTGATGATCTGTCCAGATTTTGATCTGATGCATACATTCCTCCAAATAATGTCTCCATGCTTCCAATGCTCATATTATTCCCAACATCTCTTTATCATGCACAAGGATGCCATTTGTCATCTTCACATAGCATTGATAACACTGCTCCCATAGCAAAGTCAGATGCATCTGATTCCACTTGTAAGGGACACATGAAATCTACTGAGGCTAATATTGGCTCTTCCACAAACTTCCTCTTCAACTCCTCAAATGCTGTCTGCTGTTGTTCTCCCCATCTCCACACTACTCCTTTTTGCATAAGGTTGTGTAAAGGTGTGGCAATTTTGAAAAAATTATGGACAAAGCAACGATAATAATTTGCAAGTCCCAAGAAAGCCTGAACTTCCTTGATATGGGTGGGCACAGGCCAATCAACAATTGCCTGTACCTTGATAAGATTTATCTTGATTCCATCAGGACCAATCTTTAATCCCAAGAACTCGATCTCGCTTGCCCCAAACACACACTTCTCCAGTTTAACAAATAAATCATTCTCAGCCAATCTCCTCAACACCTCCTGCACTATCGCCTCATGGTTTTCTTCATCCTCCATAAATATCAAAATGTCATCAATGAATATTATTACCATGCATTTGTCTATTATGTCCTTGAAAATGTCGTTCATCATATTTTGGAAAGTTGGGGGACTATTGGTCATCCCAAAAAACCCAAAAAACATGACAAGCAGTGATGATACTCAACCTGGAAACTTAGCAAAAACCTGTTAAAAGCCTTTTGTAGTATAACTCAGGCTAGAGGAAGGGTGCGAGTCAGTACTAAATATCACTGCTAATGCCAAAACATTGTTTTAGTGATGCAAAATGGTAAGGATGTGATGAATAGCCTTTCTAAAGCGTACGAAGATGTTTGAAAATGTTCAAAATTGGTCCAAAGACGTGCAAAGTAGTTCGAAATAGATTCAAATGGGTTCGAGGTTGTTCAGGTGAGTTCGAGGGGATTTGAAGGTGTTCGACTGGTGTCGATATGTTTTGGCAAATGAATATAGCAGTTATGAGCTGGGTTTTTTAGTGACGATAGGCGATGATGAGTTGAGAATGAATACGAAAGTTTGAGGAAGTTCACGATGTTTCACAGAACTTCAGAGATACAACGTGAGGTAAGACTCAAGAGAACTGCTCTTAAATCCGACTATAGTGGAGAGGGTAACTGGTTCTCTGTTTTTCGAAGTAACTAGTACAAGTTTATATACAGTTTTGAAGAGATAGTACTGAAAAGGGAAGTAAAAGATGTGTAAAACATGAGGCAATATATCATACAATGAGGACTTGTAGATCATGAAACAAATGAAAAATGATAAATGATAAAACATTGATAGGTCCACTACACACTATAAGCTCTGGAGAAGCTTTCCACTTGTATTGACACATTACAACATGCACTCCAAAGTACTATGAATGCCATGAAATCAACTTCAAACCATTTTCGCATTATTTCACACTATTTCAGATGACTTCGAGACACTTCGAGCGACTTTGAACTATTTTGCGACACTTTGAATGACTTTGCAGCATTTAGAATGACTTTGGCACCATATAGCAGTCTTGAAACACTTTCAATACATGCTGCACATCTGGAACAAGTTATTCCATCACATATTGAGCACTACTGGACATGAGGAGAGAGTACAAGAGAGTTAGAATGCGATAAGTGCATTTTTGTGTTTCATTGAAGTACTTTTACTATATGGAAACACTATATGTTTCATCATTTATTATTTCTCATTTGTTTCATGATATACAAGTCCTCATTGTTTGATATATTTGCCTCATGTTTTACACATGTTCTTATTTCCTTTTTAGTACTATCTCTTCATTTTGTATATAGACTTGTATTAGTTAGTTAGAAGGAAGAATATAGATCAATGGGGAACAGCACAAGTTACCCTCTCGTTTTATTATCAGATTTAAGAGTCCTTCTCTTGAGTCATATCTTCATGTCATATCTCTAAGTTCTGCAAAATATCGCAAACTTCTTCAAAATTATCATATTTGCTCCACGTTTTATTGCCAATCGCCTATTGCCTTTCAACAAACACTTTACATTCGTTAAACTCACCCTTCAGTACACCTCAAACATCTTCAAACTTATTTAAACTTATTCAGATTACTTTGCACAACTTCGAACCTCTTCAAACCTCTTTCAAACCTCTTTGCACATAGTCAAACCTCTTTCGAACTCTTTCGAACACCTTTGTACACCTATACAGACTATTTGCCACAGCCCTTACCATTTTGCATTACTAAACATTACATTTTGGTCTCAGCGGTAATATTTAGTACTGACTCGCACCCTTCCTCTAACCTGAGTTATACTACATAAGCCTTTTAACAGGTTTTTGTTAGGTTTCCAGGTCGAGCATCATCAATGTATAGTGTTCCCATATAGTAAAAGTACTTATCTTGTGCTTCAATATATCAATGAAACATAAAAACTGCACTTATTGCATTCTACATCTTTTGTACTCTCTCCTTGTGTCCAGTAGTGCTTGATATGCAAGTAAATCATTTGTTCTGGATGTGCAGCATGTGTTGAAAGTGTTTTAAGACAACTATACAGTGGCTGATGTTATTCAAAATGCTGCAAAGTCATTTCAAAGTGTTGGGAAATTGTCTGAAGTTGCTCGAAGTATCTTGAAGTCATCCGAAATAGTGTGAAATAATGCGAAAATGGTTCGAAGTTGATTTCGTGACATTCATAGTACTTCGGAGTGCATGTCGTAATGTGTTGATACAAGTGGAAAGCTTCTCCAGAGCTTATAGCATGTAGTGGACCTATCAGGGGCTCGAATGATCTCAATGCATGGCAGATGCTGCCTTCCACTCATATCTGTTCTTTATTTATACATTGTTGTACCCCTAGCATAAATCCAATTTTGTAAAGACCTTGGTTTTACCCACCTTGTCAATTATCTCTGAGATTAATGGCAAAGGGTATGCATTCTTCACTGTCCACTCATTCAGATACCTATAATCTGTACACATCCTCTTTCTCTGATCCTTTTTTGGTACAAAGAATACTGGTGATGTCTGCAGTGATTTCGAACGTTGTATGCTGTTAGGAAACAGTCTCCTAACATGCCTATTACCTAATACTATTTTTATTTTATTTTATTTGATTTTATTTCACCAAAATACACTACAAAATGCCTATATACACATTATTTGTCAGCGTGGGAATTCTTTATTTACATGCATCAATATGTATGTGCATGTATGCACATGTGTGCGCATGTGTGCATGCATCTGTAATAAAATACTACAATATGTGTAACATAGTATATAACCCTAAAATAAATACTAGGAGACCTCAGTTGTGTTCTCTTAGGTATTCCATCCACAATAGTGGTGCGAAAGGCCTAATTCAGCCAACTAATCTATTTTTAACCTCACACATCAAAGCCATCAAATCCCCCATCACGTGCACGCCCCCCGCCGCCTTCTTGTAGGAGAACCTGCAGGGTCCAGCTAGCAGATTAGTGGGTGTCACCCTAACAGAAGAACTCAACTACCCCATCAGTGCACCTTTTCTTACTCACACGCATACATCATTTGTCTCAGCGCGCCACATCCACTTACGCATCATTTCGGCAAGAGCCAGAATTAATTGTATATATGTATTTACCTTTGCTTTTATAAGCTGATGCCAGGCCTTGCCTTACATTGTGACTGCCAGTGATCAAAAGGCAGCGCTCATCATTAGGACAGCTGCAACCAGACAACCGATTGGATCTGGTTTAGCTAAGATTTACATTACTCTATTTGGACAACTATTTTAGGTAGTTACTAGCCAAATTCAGTAATAGCCCCGAGATCAGGCACTGTTGGAAGGGTTATTGATCTGAAGTGCCCAATAGCTGAAATCACATGTTTTGCCGTGTTTGGTACCCAATATAGCTGGATCACGTGACTTGAAATTTTGCGAAAAAATTCTACAGCCGAATCTCTACACAGCCGAAGAAGTGACTCATCACAGATTACATAATTATGACAGAACAAGCAGCTTCGAATCCTGGACCCAATCCTGTTCCCACGCCCATTCTTGAAGCCAAAATTGATGCTCTAACAGCACAAATGTCCCAATTAGTGTCAGTATTAGCAGCATCCCAGCCCAAACAAGCAGAACCAAAAGCAGAGACAGTAGAAGAGAAAGATGATGAGATGGAGGAGATGGTGGAGTGGATGTCTCAGGAGGGTGACCATGCAGAGGAGAGGTCTGAGAGTGGAAAAATGTGTTTATCTAAATATGCGCCCCCACAAATATTTGATGGTACCATGGAGAACACAAAATCCTTCATCAGGTTTATAGTCTTGTATATTCATGGGAGAAAGCCCAAATTTTGTATGACCGAGTCTAGAATTATGTTTGCTCTCTCATACATCCAGGGAGGGAAAGCACAGTTCTGGAGAAACAAAGCCATTAATCAAATTGCTGCGGGATATAAACCATTTGCGACCTTCAGGGAATTTTTGGAGAGGTTGGAGGCACAGTTTGGAGACCCTAATCCAAAGGCGACAGCTAATGCTAAATTAAAAACTATGCACCAAGGTTCTCTGACTGCAGATGAATTTATTTTGCAGTTCGAAGCAGAAGCATCACAAACCGATATGGGAGAAGCAGCGTTGGTGGAATATTTGAAGGCAGGATTAAATCCCTCATTATTCAAGTCTATCTATCAACTACCTTCTATGCTGGAGAGGTTGGATGAGTGGTATAATTGGGCAATGCATCTTGATCGGCAATATTGACAGGAACAGGCAGAATCAAAATTGATGTACAGAAATGCCAGATTTGGAAAGTCATCAGGAGGAAAGTCCGAGAAAGGAAGGACACCTCAGGTACAAACTCCGAGGGCACAGCCACCGGCCATGGCAGTGACACCTATTGTTAAGGAGTCAGCAGCATCAATGGATGTGATGAATGTTGATTGAGTAGGGAGACGAGTTCCAGTTAAATGTTTTAACTGTGGGCAATTAGAGCATATGGCTCGAAATTGTAGGCAGAAAAGGAAGATTAGGGAAGCGACAATTGAGGAAGTGAAGTTGGAGGAAGATAAGCAGAAGAATTTTGTGAAAGAGTCCCAGTGAAGGTTTTCCCATTGGTGACCCAGAATCAATATAATGTATTAGTATCCAAGGAAACCCAGAGTGAACCCGAAAGAGAAAATGAGGAGTACAACCATCATCACTTATGTGACAAAGAAAAATGCCCAGCTTTATTTCCGAAGACCCCTAAATTTTTTATTTGCTCAGTGTGGATAGACTCCGAAATTAGCTTGACAGTAGGATTGAAGATAGTGGACATGCATGCAGCAATTAATGTGGAGGCATTGCTTGACAGTGGTGCTACCGGATTATTTATTAATCGATCCCTAATTACCGGAAATGGTATTCGCATGCATAAACTGCCACAACCTATAATGGTGTACAATATTGATGATATGATCAATTATAGAGGAACTATTGAGGAGGAAGTTACAATGATATTGAAGTATCAGGATCATCAGGAGCGAGCCGTATTTGAAGTGTGCAACCTTGGGAAAACCAATCTGATAATTGGATGTCCATGGTTATGAAAACATAATCCGGAAATTGATTGGAAAACTGGGAAGGTACACATGACTCATTGTCCTAAAGAATGTAATGTGTATGGGAGAAAAGTAAAAAAGGAGAAGAAGGAAAAGAAAGAGAAAGAACGTCTGAGGAAGTATTCTGTTACGATGGAGGAAGTGGAGGATGAAGATATGCCAAACGGAAAACTTCCAATTATGACAAGTAAAGAAGAACAGAAGCAAACCTTTAGGAAAATTCATGGAGGACAGTCATGGGATAAAAATGTGGAGAAAGTGGAGAAGCCAGTGGAGGAGTGGGTGCCAAAAGCCTACCATAAATATTTGTCAGTTTTTCAGAAGAAGGAATCGGAGCGGATGCCAGTGTGAAAGCCATGGGATCATGCTATTGAAATGAAGCCAGGATTTGTGCCGAAGAAGTCAAAAGTCTATCCATTATCTCCAAAGGAACAAGAAGAAGTGGCTGCATTCCTTAATGAACAGTTGTGCAAGGGATACATATGACCTTCGAAATCACTGCAGACATCACCAGTATTCTTTGTACCAAAAAAAGATCACAGGAAGAGGATGTGTACAGATTATAGGTATTTGAACGATTGGACAGTGAAGAATGCATACCCTTTGCCATTGATCTCAGAGATAATTGACAAGGTGGGAAAGGCCAAGGTCTTTACAAAATTGGATTTACGCTGGGGGTACAACAATGTACGGATAAAGAAAGGAGATGAGTCGAAGGTAGCATTTGTCATGCGTTGAGGATCCTTCGAGCTGCTAGTCATGTTTTTTGGGATGACCAATAGTCCCCCAACTTTCCAAAATATGATGAACGATATTTTCAAGGATGTGATAGACAAAGGCATGGTGATAATATTTATTGACGACATTTTGATATTCACGGAGGATAAAGAAAATCATGAGGTGATAGTGCAGGAGGTGTTGAAGAGGTTGGCAGAGAATGATTTATTCATTAATCCAGAGAAGTGTGTATTTGGAGCAAGCGAGATCGAGTTCTTGGGATTAAAGATTGGTCCTGATGGAATCAAGATGGATCCTATCAAGGTACAGGCAATTGTTGATTGGCCCATGCCTACCCATATCAAGGAAGTTCAGGCTTTCTTGGGACTTGCCAATTTTTATCATCGCTTTGTGCATAATTTTTCCAAAATTGCCCCACCATTACACAACCTTATGCGAAAGGGAGTAGTGTGAAGATGGGGAAAACAACAGCAGACAGCATTTGAGGAGTTAAAGAGGAAGTTTGTGGAAGAGCCAATATTGGTCCCAGTAGATTTCACATGTCCCTTACGAGTGGAATCAGATGCATCAGACTTTGCTACTGGAGCAGTATTATCAATGCTATGTGAAGATAACAAATGGCATCCTTGTGCATATTCGTCTAAAGGGTTGAATGATGTGGAGAGGAATTATGATGTGCATGATAAAGAGATGTTGGGAATAATACGAGCTTTGGAGGCATGGAGACATTATTTGGAGGGATGTATGCATCAGATCAAGATCTGGACAGACCATCAAAATCTGCAGTATTTCATGTCCGCTAAAAAGCTTAACCGTCGACAAGCATGTTGGGCATTATTCCTATCACGCTTTAATTTTCACTTGGTCCACAAAGCAGGAAGCTTGATGAGGAAAGCAGATGCATTATCCAGATGTACAGATCATAAAAGGGGAGTGGAGGAGGACAATAAAAATACTACCCTACTCAAACCTGAATACTTTTATATTTGTGCTATGCATCAAGGGCATTTATTGGTGGATAGCTCAGAGACAAAAATGTTGTCCAAAATTAGGCAATGTTCAGAGATGGATGATGAAGTGGTGGAAGCTGTGAAAGCTTTGAGGGGAGAGAAGAAAAGTAATATTAAAGGAGATGAATGGGTTGAAGAACAAGGGTTAGTGTTATTCAGAGGAAAGGTCTATGTACTGAAAGATCAAGATTTATGAAGGGAGATCGTACAGTTACATCATAACATGCCAGCTGCTGGACATCCAGGAAGGTGGAAGACATTGGAGTTGGTGATGAGAAATTATTGGTGGCCTGGAATTTTAAAGTATGTGTTGGGGTATGTGGATGGGTGTGACATGTGCATGAGGGGAAAGAAATTTCCAGAAAAGCCTGCTGGGAAATTAATGCCGAACCCTATACCTAAAGCGCCATGGTGAGATATATCTGTGGACTTTATCACAGGATTACCTGAAGCTCAAGGATACGATGCAATATTTGTAGTATGCAACTGCTTCACAAAGGAAGTCCATATCATTGCTACTACTGCAGAAACCTCATCGTTGGGCTTGGCATGCCTCTATCTAAATCAGCTATAGCGGTTACATAGATTACCTGATATGGTTGTCTCTGATTGTGGATCACAATTTGCTTCTGCATTTATGCGAGAGTTAAATAACATATTGGGGATTCAAACCAAATTGTCTATGGCATATCACCCACAAACTGATGGGCAGACAGAGAGAATGAATCAGGAGTTGGAGCAGTACCTACACATGTTTGTCAATTACCGACAAACTGACTGGCCCAAATGGTTGGCAATTGCAGAATTTTCCCACAATAATAAATTCCATTCAGCTACTCGCATGTCACCCTTCTTCGCTAATTATGGTTATCATCCCAGAATGGGAGTAGAACCATGAAGGGAAGTCAAGGTACAATCAGTGGAGGACTTTGTGTCAAAAATGCAAAAAGTGCAGGAGGAAGCAGAGACAGCATTGATGAAAGCACGTGATGATATGATGCGACACATGGATCTACTCGAGCTGTTGCTCCAGAGTATAAAGTTGGTGACTTGGTATGGCTAAGTACCAAGGATCTGAATATTCCACGACCCTTACGGAGAAGCAAGTTGGCCCATATCCAATTTCTAAAATAATTTCACCCAATGCAGTAGTGTTAAAATTACCTCAGTCATTCAAGATTGATCCTGAGATTAACATTTTCCATTTATGCCCTTACCACCCACCCACTATTCCTGGTCAACAAACTACTCCACAGCCTCCAATAATGGTAGAAGGTGCTCCAGAATATATTGTGGAAGAGGTTTTGGACTCATGTCTTCGATGAAACAAATTGGAGTTGTTAATCAAGTGGAAGAACTACACTGACAAAAATAATTCATGGGAGCCAGAAGAGAATTGTAAGCGAGTGCGCAAGGCAATCACCCAATTCTTTAAATGTAATCCAAATGCTCTGCATCGCATTGCTAGAATGGTATATGAGGGGATGAATTTCCAGCCTTACCAAAATTTCACAGAGGGGACAGATACAATATTTTCTCGCCTGGAAGTCGAGGCATAAAAGGGGGGTAATGTTAGGAAACAGTCTCCTAACATGCCTATTACCTAATACTATTTTTATTTTATTTTATTTTATTTTATTTCATTTTATTTCACCAAAATACACTACAAAATGCCTATATACACATTATTTGTCAGCGTGGGAATTCTTTATTTACATGCATCAATATGTACGTGCATGTACGTGCATGTGTGCATGCATCTGTAATAACATACTACAATATGTGTAACATAGTATATAACTCTAAAATAAATACTAGGAGACCTCAGTTGTGTTCTCTTAGGTATTCCATCCACAATAGTGGTGCGAACGGCCTAATTCAGCTAACTAATCTATTTTTAACCTCACGCATCAAAGTCATCAAATCCCCCATCACGTGCACGCCCCCCGCCACCTTCTTGTAGGAGAACCCGCACGGTCCAGCTAGCAGATTAGTGGGTGTCGCCCTAACATATGCATCTCTTGCGCAATTGTTCATTAAGAAATGCATCCACTTCTTCTTGGTCCTTTGGAGATAATGGGTAGACTTTTGACTTCTTCAGCACAAATCCTGGCTTCATCTCGATTGCATGATCCCATGGCTTTTGCACTGGCATCCGCTCTGATTCCTTCTTTTGAAAAACTGACAAATATTTATGGTAGGCTTTTGGCACCCACTCCTCCACTAGCTTCTCCACTTTCACAGCATTTTTATTCCATGACTGTCCTCCATGAATTTTCCTAAAGGTTTGCTTCTGTTCTTCCTTACTGGTCATGATTGGAACTTCCCCATTTGGCATGTCCTCATCTTCCACTTCCTCCATCATAACAGAATACTTCCTCGGATGTTTTTTCTCTTTCTTTTCCTTCTTCTCCTTTTTTACTTTCCTCCCATACACATTACATTCTTTAGGACAGCGAGTCATGTGTACCTTCCCAGTTTTCCAATTAATTTTTGGATTATGCTTTCATAACCATGGACATCCAATTATCAGATTGGTTTTCCCAAGGTCACACACCTCAAATATGGCTCGTTCCTGATGATCCTGATACTTCAGTATCATCGTCACCTCCTCAATAGTTCCTCTATAATTGATCATATCATCAATATTGTACACCATTATAGGTTGTGGCAGTTTATGCATGCGAATACCATTTCCGGTAATTAGGGATCGATTAATAAATAATCCGGTAGCACCACTGTCAAGCAATGCCTCCACATTAATTGCTGCATGCTTGTCCACTGTCTTCAATCCTACTGTCAAGCTGATTTTGGGTTCTATCTGCACAGAGCAAATAAAGAATTTAGGGGTCTTCAGAAATAAAGCTGGGCATTTTTCTTTGTCACATAAGTGATGATGGTTGTACTCTTCAATTTCTCTTTCAGGTTCACTCTCAGTTTCCTCAGATACTAATACATTATATTGATTCTGGGTCACCAATGGAGAAACCTTCACTGGGACCCTTCCACAAAATTCTTCTGCTTATCTTCCTCCAACTTCACTTTCTTGATTGTCGCTTCCCTAATCTTCCTTTTCTGCCTACAATTTCGAGCCATATGCCCTAATTGTCCACAATTAAAACATTTAACTGGAGCTCATCTCCCTACTTGATCAACATCCATTGCATCTATCGATGCTGCTGACTCCTTAACAATAGGTGTCACTGCCATGGCCGGTGGCTGTGCCCTCGGAGTTTGTACCTGAGGTGTCCATCCTTTCTCGGACTTTCCTCCTGATGACTTTCCAAATCTGGCATTCCCATACATCAATTTTGACTCTGCCTGTTCCTGTCGATATTGCCGATCAAGATGCATTGCCCAATTATACCACTCATCCAACCTCTCCAGCATAGAAGGTAGTCGATAGATAGAC
This sequence comes from Tricholoma bakamatsutake, assembly GCA_029959215.1. NCBI lineage: Eukaryota > Fungi > Basidiomycota > Agaricomycetes > Agaricales > Tricholomataceae > Tricholoma > Tricholoma bakamatsutake. The sequence goes on along the minus strand of CP114857.1, from coordinate 11,810,743 downwards.
TTGAATAAAGAGGGATTTAATCCTGCCTTCAAAAATTTTACCAACACAGCTTCTCCCATATCTGTGTGTGATGCTTCTGCCTTGAACTGCAAAATAAATTTGTCTGCAATCAGAGAATCTTGGCACATGGTTTTTAATTTAGCATTAGCTGTCGCCTTTGGATTAGGATCTCCAAACTGTGCCTCCAACCTCTCCAAAAATTCCCTGAAGGTTGCAAATGGTTTATATCCTGCAACAATTTGATTAATGGCTTCATTTCTCCAGAACTATGCTTTCCCTCCCTGGATGTATGAGAGAGCAAACATGGTCATATGAAATTCAGGCTTTCTCCCATGAATATACAAGACTATAGAGCTGATGAAGGATTTTGTGTTCTCCATGGTACTGTCAAATATTTGTGGGGGCATGTATTTAGGTAAACACATTTTTCCACTCTCAGACCTCTCCTCTGCATGCTCACCATCCTAAGACATCCACTCCACCATCTCCTCCATCTCATCATCTTTATCTTCTACTGTCTCTGCTTTTGTTTCTGCTTGTTTGGGCTGGGATGCTGCTAATACTGACACTAATTGAGACATTTGTGCTATTAGAGCATCAATTTTGGCTTCTAGAGCTGGCATGGGAACAGATTGTGACCAGGATTTGAAGTTGATTGTTCTGTCATCTATTACATATGCTATGACGATTTGTGGGAGTGATGGCGTGATGGTATCAGGGCTAAAAATAGGTGACACGCTGCATAACATAGGCTACAGTCATTTTGTGGGAATGATGGGACTGATGGTTGATGTGATTATCTAAAATTTGTCAGGCTTGGTCAGAAATGATGGCATTAGTCAGAGCTGACTAAAAATTAGTCATATAACTGGGTTTGAAATGTTGTTGTCCCATATGTATAGCACCAATAGTGCTGGTCAGTAACAAGTCAATACAAATTTGTAATGAGGTCAGTAACAAGTCAATACAAATTTGTGATTTGTAACGAAGTCAGTAACATGACAATACAAATTTGTAATGAGGTCAGTAACAAGTCAATACAAATTTGTAACGAGGTCAGTAACAAGTCAATACAAATTTGTGATTTGTAACGAAGTCAGTAACATGACAATACAAATTTGTAATGAGGTCAGTAAAAAGTCTGAAGGCTGTAACAGGTCAATACAAATTTAATGAAGTCAGTAACATGTCAATAGAAATGTGTAATGAGGTCAGTAACAAGTCAAATACTCAAAAGGCAGATTTGCGTGCATAAAATTTAGGTTGCGATATAGTGGACACCTACTTTCACGCCTCTTCCGGAACGTGCACAACATGACCAAACAGCTGACATTTCCTTACATGTGGATAGAGAGTGCACGACAATCAATTGAGTACCTCTCTTCACACAAAATTTGGGGCTATAATAGTGATACTATTGCAATTGCTATCTATTATCAAATAGCAAAATTGGGATTGTCATTACATAAGTGTTGGAATTGGCTATTGAAAGTTGAAAACAGTTGAATTACAGTGAGTGTTTTGACAACTGGCTGTTAAAGGAAGTTGTTGCTGACCTTACTTCAGCTGTGCTGGATTGTTGGCTATTGAACAAAATTATTATTGGGCTTTACCATTACTAAATATGTGAGTGGTGTTGGCATATGTTGCAATAATAATGGCTTATTAGAGTATTTGCAGGAATCAAAGTAGACCTTCTACACCAGAAGTGGAAAGGGCTAGAATTAGAGATGCAGACCATTTGGAAAGGTTGCAAATGACCAATCCTGATAAGAGGAGAAGCAGAGTCAGAGTGACTGCCCCTGCTGAGGAAATTGTTCTACTGAACTATGGAGCTGCATTGGCTGCTCAGATACCACAGGTGCAGATGCCTGCTAATTGGAATGCTCCAAGGCAGTTTGAATTGCCTGTTGTACCTCCTGCTCCTGTATTATATGGAAGAGGGGCTCCTGTGATGCCATCTAGACCTGTTTTGGCAAACCATGGAGTAGGGGCAAATATAGCTTCTACCATACCACAGGTTCAACTGCCAGCAGGATGGAATGCACCTTTGGCCAATCCTATTCCTGTGGTTCCACCTGCACCTCAGTTACAAACAAGAAGGGGCAGAGGGAGAGGGAGAGGGAGAGGGAGAGAGAGGGGACTGGGGCCATTGCATAATATTTCAGGTGGTCATGCAGATCCTGCAGTCAATAATCTGCATAGGGGACATATTGCATTGAGGGAAAGAACTGCAGATTATGATGCACATGTTCAGGAGTTACAACAAGAAGCAGCTAGGCAGTATCAGCATCAGCAGGATTTATTACAGAACATTGCAGAGGAAAGGAGAAGTGCTGAGGCTATTGCTGCCAGAGAGAGGATATTACAGCAGAAGGCTGAAGTGAGTAGGGAGCATAATCTACAACTGCAGCATGTGAATGCACAAAGACAAGCTGCTGAAGCTGAAACAGCTAGACAGCATAATTGGCAATTGCAGCAGCTGGCTGAACAGGAAAGGAACAGGCAGGCTGCTGAAGATGAAGCAGGCACTCAACAATTGCAGCAGCTGGCTGAACAGGAGTTGGAGAGGCAGGCAGCTGCCCAGCAAGCTGCTTTAGCTGCTGAGCCATGATATCATGACCCACCCAGACATATTAATATAGAGGCTGCATTGCAAGAATGTAACAGGCGCGATCAGGAATGGGCTCTCAGGATGCATCAGATGTGGAGAAACGAACAGCGTGCAGATGAGCAGGCACAGATGGATGAGGCTGAGGAGCTCCAACGTCTATTCATTGCAGACAGAAACTTGCATCAACGAATGATGAGGTTGGATCAATTGGCTAACAATATGTCTGGTGATCGGATTGATCAATATCGAGCTCAAGTGGATGCACAGGTGGAACAAATTCAAATGGATATGGAAATGGCTGCATTGTTGGCTGCTGAGTATGAAGAACAGAGGAATAATGAGATTGCTTTGAGGAGGGAAATGGAGAATGAGGAATCTGATGATGATGATGGGAGTGAGTCTTCTTTGCAATTTCCACCTTCTCCTCTGCCATCAGATTATTATGATGGATTTGGAAGGGTAACTGCTTTACAATTTCCACCATCTCCTATGCCATCAGATTATTATGATGAGTTTGGAAGGGTGTCTCCTCTACAATTTCCATCTTCTCCTCCACAATCTTCATCACAACTGCTGCCTGACCAAATATTCCATGTTCCATCATTGCCGCCTTCTCCCACGCAATCTCCTTCACTGCTGCTGGCTGCTTCATTCTTGAATCCCCCAATGTTGCCACCTTTGCCTCCACCTATGCCTGTACCTCTACCTCCACATTGACCTGCAAGGCCATTACCACTCGGCCGTGCACCTTATCAGGAGCCAATTCCCAGACATTCACTTGGACCCATGAATGTGGAGTGTCCACACTGCCATGCCTTGCATTTTTACTGTGAAAAGCTGTCCAGGTCTACCTGAGCTGTGCCAAAGTTTGGAAGTTGCTGCTTGCAGGGACAAATTCATTTGCCATCCTTCCGACCTGCTCCTGCCACATTGCAAGATCTGTTGTGTGGGAAAAGCCCTCTTTCTAAGGAATTTAAAACAAACATTTGACAGTATAATGCTGCATTTGCATTCACTTCTTTGGGTGTCAAGGTGGACTGTTCTGTCACAGGTACATCAGGTGTATACAGCTTTTGTATTCATGGCAATCTTCATCATCTTTCTGGAGCACTTTTGCCACCTCCAGGACAACCTGTAGCCTATGCACAGCTCTATATCCATGATTCTATCGCACAGCTTGATCTTCATGAGCGACGGAATAATAACCTCAACTCAGTTATTATGACAGAGCTGCAGGCTACGCTAAATGACACCCATCCTTATGTGCCTTTATTCAAGCAGGCATTCCAGATCATGAGGGAAAAGCCTCCAGAGGAGCAGGATAATGTCTCCATATGGCTGCAATCAGATAGAAACCAAGATTTATGTCAGTATAATCTCCCTACAGCTAATGATGAGGTGGCAGCTATTATTCCAGGTGATGGCTCTGAGGAACAGTCTAACTACAGAGATATTGTTCTCAGGCTACCAGGGGGAGGACTCAAGCGCATCAGCCAGTTGCATCCATCCTGTTCAACTCTGCACTATGTCTTGCTTTTCCCTCATGGTGAAGATGGATGGCACCCAGATATACCTGCACACCAAGGTGCAAATGGAGCCAGAAGGGCACCCAATGTCAGTCAGAGATGCTACCATGCTTATCAATTGCATCCAAGGCCAGAAGAGCAGCCGCCATTATTTTGGGGTGGAAATCTCTTGCAACAGTATGTTGTAGATGCTTGGGCATCTATCGAACAGAATATGTTGAACTGGGTTTGACATCACCAGAAGGAGCTTAGGGCTGATGTGTATGCTGGATTGAGGGATGCTGCCATGGGTGACCAGGATCAAAATATCAATCTAGAGAATCATGGGAGTCACATCATTCTTCCATCAACCCATATAGGCAGTGAAAGGCATATGAATTAGCTTTTCCAGGATTACATGGCCATTTGTTGCTTTTTCGGCAAGCCAGATCTCTTTCTCACCATGACTGCCAATCCACAGTGGCCAGAGATCCAGGAAGCTCTGTTGCAGGAGGAATCACCCAATCCACATTTTACCACAAATAGAAAAAAGCAGGAAGCCTATGACAGGCCAGACATTGTTGCACGTGTTTTTGAACAGAAAAAGAATGCATTGCTCAAGGATATCAAGGATGGTGTTTTGGGTAAAGTAGTGGCACACATCCATACCATCGAGTTTCAAAAGAGAGGCCTTCTACATATGCACCTCCTAATATTTCTCGATCCAGCCGACAAAATCTGTGATGCCCATGATGTTGATTCCATTGTATCAGCACAGATTCCTGATCCTGTCACACAGCCAATGCTCTATCACACTATAACTACCTGCATGCTTCATGGTCCTTGTGGTCATGACAAACCCAAGGCTTCATGCATGGTCGACAACAAGTGCAGCAAGAGATATCCCAAGGAGTTCAGAGAACAAACCTCTTTTACCGTAAACAAATATCCTGATTATGCCAGAACTAACAATGGTAGAACAGTGAGAAAGTGTAATTATGTCTATGATAACAGACATGTCGTCCCACACAATCCTTATTTGGCTGCAAAGTAAGGAACAATTATCTGACATCATGTTTATTGGTTAACAATTTGGTTCATTTGTCAGATACAACTGTCACATCAATGTTGAGATCTGTTCTTCAATTGAGGCTGTCAAGTACATCCACAAGTACATATACAAAGGGCATGACAGAACCATGATTGAGATTCTCAACCAAGACAGAGACGAGGTCAAGGAGTATTTTGATGCACATTACATTGGATCTGTGGAAAGCTTCTGGCACATAAATGAATTTGGAATGCACTCAGAGTCTCCTCATGTTTATCATCTGCCCATCTATCTGGAGGACCAGCAAACAGTCTACTTCAATGCAGATGACAATACTGATGAGGTTTTGGAGAAGCCTGCTGCCAAGACCACACGTCTCACTGCTTGGTTTGAAGCCAACAGAAGATATGAAGCAGCACATACTGTCACCTACCAGAACTTTCCTCAAGCATGGGTTTACAATGCAACCAAGAAGCAGTGGAACCCAAGAAGGCGTGGCGAGCCTGCTATTGGCAGAATGTACTTTGCTTCTCCTGCCCAGGGGGAAAGGTTCTACCTCAGGCTGCTTCTTACTGTTGTCACAGGGGCAACATCATTCCAGCACTTGCACACTGTCAATGGTGTCATCCATAATACATTCAAGCAGGCCTGTGTTTCATTGGGTCTTTTGCAGGATGACCAGGAATGGGTCCAGTGTCTTACAGAGGCAGCTCAGATGCAGCTCAGTTCCTCTCTCAGATTGCTCTTTGCCACAATTCTTCTTCATTGCAATCCAACATCACCTGACATCCTGTGGAACCAGTTCAAACATCACATTTGTGATGACCTCAGAGTCAAGCTTCTTTCCATCTATCCAGATACAGACTTTACAGATGATCAGGTGTACATGTATGGCTTGCATCTCATCAATCAGATTCTTATCAGATCAGGCAAACAACTTTCTGATTATCCAGAGATGCCTGCCATTGAAGGAAACTGGCACATTGATGTTCCTGCCAATAGGCTTTTGCAGGAACAGAAAGATTACAATGTTGAAGAGTTGGCCATCACTGTCGCTCACAATCTCCAGCTTTTCAATCACAGGCAGAGACAGGTTTTTGATGCTGCAATGGATTCTGTCAACAATAACAAGTGAAAACTCATGTTCTTGCATAGTAGTACTGGAGGTTGTGGAAAGACCTTTGTCTGCAACACCATCGCAGCTGCTGTTCATGCTCAAGAAAAAATCGCTCTCTGTGTGGCATCATCTAGAATTGCTGCATTGCTTCTAGAAGGTGGTCGCATAGCACATTCCATGTTCAAAATCCCAATCAAAATCGATGAGGCCTCTACTTGCAGAATACTTTGAGGTTCAGATCAGCACCAGGTCCTTGATCAAACTTTCATCATCATCTGGGATGAAGTTCCTATGCAGCACAAATATGCCACAGATGCAGTAGACCGCACTTTGCATGATCTCAAGAAGAAGAATGTTCCATTTGGTGGAATCACTGTTTTGTTTGGAGGTGACTTTAGACAGACCCTACCTGTCATTCCTGGGGGCACTAGAGAACAGATCATAGCTTCATCCATCAAAAGGAGCACTCTCTGGCAACACATTACTGTCTATCACTTGACCAAGAATATGCAACTTGACAGAACTCCAGAGAATACTGCACATGCTGCCTGGCTCTTGCACATTGGTGCAGGCACAACAGTGGATGCTGCAGACACTATACAGATTCCACAGAACATGCTCTGCCATGGAAATACCATGGATCACCTTATCAACTCTACATATCCAGGCATAGAGCAGGGGAACAAGCCAGATCAGTACTATCTGGATAGGACCATTCTCTCCTGCACAAATGACAATGTTGATGTCATCAACACTCTTCTCCTTGCCAGATTTCCTGGACCAGAGCATGTCTTTAACAGTGCTGATACAGTTTCATTCAGAGAGCAGGAGTTAAACAACTACCAGCCATATCCTGCAGAGTATCTGAACTCTATCAAAGCAAGTGGCCTTCCTCTCTCCAGGCTGGCACTTAAGATAGGCTGTCCTCTCATGCTTCTATGCAATCTGGATGTCACCATGGGTCTTTGCAATGGAACTCAACTTATCCTCCTTGAAGCCAGACCATGTGTATTGAAGTGCAGGATCATCAGTGGAGATGCACAGTTTGCAGGAAATATTGTTTTCATTCCTCAGATTACACTGGAGCTTTCAGCAGAGACCTTGCCATTACCACTCCATTGACATCAATTTCCAGTTCGCTTGGCATTTGCCATGACTATCAACAAGTCACAAGGCCAATCAGTATCCCATGTTGGCTTGGACTTGCAGACACCAGTGTTCTCACATGGGCAGCTATATGTGGCACTATCAAGGTGTACATCTGGAGAAAGGATCAAGGTGCTGTTGAATGAAAACAATGGAAATAACAGAACTGCCAATGTGGTATACAAGGAAGTGTTGAATGGAGTTGTTTAGCAAAGGTGAGTAACTTGAAAGATTATTTACAGGAATTGGAAACTAATATAGATATCAAGATAGACTTGGATTTAGAATTAGAATTAGAATTAGAATTAGAATTAGAATTAGATTTGGATTGTACTTGGATTGAATCAAATGGTTGAAAAATTGATTGTGAGAAGACTTTAGGGCAGGTTACTTAACCTTGGTGTGTATTCAATAAGAAGTTAATAAAAGTTTGTAATAATGTCAATAACAGGTCAATAAAAGTTTGTAATGATGTCAATAACAAGTCAATACAAGTTTGTCATGATGTCAATAACAAGTTAATACCAAGTTAATACCAAGTCAATACAAGTTTTGTAATAAAGTCAGTCAGAAGTTAATACGAGTGTGTAATTGAAGTCAATACATCAATAATGTGTTTGTTAGTTTGATAACCAAGTTAGACTTGAGTAACTGTAGTGGGATTAAGCATTGTGTTACATATATGCGAGCTGGCCCATGCCGGTGTCAGGCTGAGTGAGCAAAGCAAGCGAACGCCATGACAAAGGCATGGGTCATAAGCTCATAATGACATAAGCTGTGATGAGTCACTTCTTTGACTGAGTCAAGATTTGGCTTCAAAATTTTTTTCACAAGTTTTCAAGTCATGTGATCCAGAAATTCAGGTACCAAACATGGCAAAACATGTGATTTCAGTTATTTGTTAATTGATCCAAAGTGCCTGATCTTGGGGTTATTACTGAATTCAGCTAGTAACTAATTTAACTGAAATAGCTGTCTGAATAGAGTAAGGTAAATCTTGATTAAACCAGATCTGATCAGTTGGCTGGTTGCAGCTGTCCTAATGATGAGTACTGCCTCTCAATCACTGGCAGTTGCAATGTAAGGTGAGGCCTGGTGTTGGCTTATGAAAGCAAGGTGAATACATATATACAATTAATTCCAGCTCTTGCCAAAATGATGAGTAAGCAGTTGTGGCATGCTGAGACAATGACGTAGCTAGCTGGACCATGTGGGCTCTCCTACAAGAAGGTGGTGGGGCACGTGTGCATGATGGGGGGTTTGATGGTTTTGATGTGAGGGGCTACAAATAGACTAGTTGGCTGAAATAGGTGTTTTGCACCACAAATGTGGATGGAATACCTAAGAGAACTCTTTGAGGTCTCCCAGTATTTATTTTAAGGTTATATACTATGTTACATATATTGCACTATGTTGCTACCAACACATGCATACATGCACATACATATTGATGCATGTAAATACAAAATTCCCATGCTGACAAATAAAACATTTATAGGCATTTGGTAGCATATTTTGGTGTAATAAAATAAAATAAAATAAAATAAAATCGAAATAAAATACTATTATATAATAGGCATGCTAGAAGACTGTTTTTTAACAATAAGCAGCCACAGCAAAATAGGAGGAGTTAGTCTTCCATATCCACATCTTCTGCAGCATCAACTTCCTCCCATTCCATTACTGGGGTCTGCATCAAATTATCTTTTGGTGTGGATTGGTGAGGTTGTTGTGAAAGTGAATTATACCATTCTACAGCAATTATTAGCTGAGTTAACTTATCTTTCTTCTTCATGTTCCAGATTGGTGTCTTGGATGTTATCTGGTCTTTTGCAACATATGTATCATCAATGCCAATTGATCTTGAGCATGATATTTGTGGCATTCAGGCACCTTTCAGATGTTTTAAGCTATTCCAAATCTAGATGGGGAGCAAGATTCCAGCTGTGCTTCCACAGCATCTGCTTTCTCTTTTTTCACAACATCTACCTTTTGGTGTTCCACTGCTGCATATTGATCATATTTGGCTTGTTCTTGGCACATCTGCTTCTCTTGACCTGAAGAATCAACACATTATGCCTCTTGATAGATGTATTTTTTTGTCTGTGGCACTGAGAATGTCACTTCACATGAAACCATGGGTATTGTTTTATTTGTACATTGTCAAGCATTGTATTGTGTGATGGTCATACTTGGGGCATGACACCAGGTCTGTCACAAGCTTCCTAAGGCTTTTTCATTGTGATTATTTGTCAGCTGTATAGAGACATGGTGTTAGAAAACAGTCTCCTAACATGCCTATTACATGACACTATTTTTATTTTATTTTATTTTATTTTATTTCACCAAAATATGCTACCAAATGCTTATACATGCATTATTTGTCAGCATGAAAATTTTCTATTTACATGCATCAATATGTATGTGCATGTGCATGCACATCCATAACAACATAGTACAATATATGTAACATAGTATATAGTCATAAAATAAATACTAGGAGACCTCAGTTGAGTTCCCTTAGATATTCCATCCACAATAGTGGCATGAAAAGCCTATTTCAGCCAACTATTCTATTTTTGACCCCTCACATCAAAACCATCAAACCTCCCATCACGTGCGCATACCCCGCCACCTTCTTGTAGGAGAGCCCACACAGTCCAGCTAGCAGAACTGTGGGTGTCACTCTAACACATGGTTATTCTCAGCTTAAGAAGCTAAGAAATTAGGCTTTCTTCTTCAAACTCAGAACAAAATCTTTTCTAAGTCTCCAATGCCCCTTCAAAGAAACTTACAAAACATCCAGTAAAATGGATTCAGATAACTGATGGTCTGCATAGAGGATTTTAGGCTGCTTCCAGACCTTCCCATTCAGTGCACCAGTTGTATAGTCACTTTAAAGGGAAAGGGAGGCATCCCAAGTATCTGGGCAGTTTCCTGCATTTGTCCCACATTTTTATATATTTTATTTCACTCTATTCTGCCTTCACCATGATTTTTTATGATTTTATTCCTATTTTATGATTATTTTTTGGTTTTTTTTATATTGGTACATGTTGACAGTTTTATTCTTAGAGGCAGGGCCCCTTCTGGATGCTTACCCCTTTGGGTGACATCATTCTGCAGCTTTGATCTGATCTGCCTACTTCTGCCTTTTTCCATTTTTAGCCTATTATTTGATTTTTGGGTCTTTTACATATACTAGGTGTTAGGGCGACACCCACTAATCTGCTAGCTGGACTGTGTGGGTTCTCCTACAAGAAGGTGGCGGGTGGTGCATGCATGATGGGGGGTTTGATGGTTTTGATGTGATGGGTTAAAAATAGAACAGTTGGCTGAAATAGGCCTTTCACACCACTATTGTGGATGGAATACCTAAGAGAACTCAACTGAGGTCTCTTAGTATTTATTTTAGGGTTATATACTATGTTACACATATTGTAGTATGTTATTACAGATGCATGCACACATGCACATACATATTGATGCATGTAAATAGAGAATTCCCATGCTGACAAATAATGTGTATATAGGTGTTTTGTAGTGTATTTTGGTGAAATAAAATAAAATGAGCTTATGACCCATGCCTTTGTTATGGCATTCGCTCGCTTTGCTCGCTCAGCCTGACACTGGCATAGGCCAGCTCACATATATGTAACACAATGCTTAATCCCACTACAGTTACTCAAGTCTACCTTGATTTACTACAAACTTGTTACTGACATAATTACAAACTTTTCTTGACTTGTTATTGACTTGTTATTGACTTTATTACAAACCCATATTAACTTGTTACTGACTTGTATTAAGGTGTTATCGACATTATTACAAACTTGTATTGACTTGTTATTGACATCATTAGAAACTTGTATTGACCTGTTATTGACATTATTACAAACTTTTTTTGACTTCTTATTGAATACACACCAAGGTTTAGTAACCTGCCCTAAAGTCTTCTCACAATCAATTTTTCAACCATTTGATTCAATCCAAGTACAATCCAAATCTAAATCTAAATCTAAATCTAAATCTAAATCTAAATCTAAATCTAAATCTAAATCTAAATCTAAATCTAAATCTAAATCTAAATCTACATCCAAGTCTATCTTGATATCTATATTAGTTTCCAATTCCTGTAAATAATCTTTCAAGTTACTCACCTTTGCTAAACAACTCCATTCAACACTTCCTTGTATACCACATTGGCAGTTCTGTTATTTCCATTGTTTTCATTCAACAGCACCTTGATCCTTTCTCCAGATGTACACCTTGATAGTGCCACATATAGCTGCCCATGTGAGAACACTGGTGTCTGCAAGTCCAAGCCAACATGGGATACTGATTGGCCTTGTGACTTGTTGATAGTCATGGCAAATGCCAAGCGAACTGGAAATTGATGTCAATGGAGTGGTAATGGCAAGGTCTCTGCTGAAAGCTCCAGTGTAATCTGAGGAATGAAAACAATATTTCCTGCAAACTGTGCATCTCCACTGATGATCCTGCACTTCAATACACATGGTCTGGCTTCAAGGAGGATAAGTTGAGTTCCATTGCAAAGACCCATGGTGACATCCAGATTGCATAGAAGCATGAGAGGACAGCCTATCTTAAGTGCCAGCCTGGAGAGAGGAAGGCCACTTGCTTTGATAGAGTTCAGATACTCTGCAGGATATGGCTGGTAGTTGTTTAACTCCTGCTCTCTGAATGAAACTGTATCAGCACTGTTAAAGACATGCTCTGGTCCAGGAAATCTGGCAAGGAGAAGAGTGTTGATGACATCAACATTGTCATTTGTGCAGGAGAGAATGGTCCTATCCAGATAGTACTGATCTGGCTTGTTCCCCTGCTCTATGCCTGGATATGTAGAGTTGATAAGGTGATCCATGGTATTTCCATGGCAGAGCATGTTCTGTGGAATCTGTATAGTGTCTGCAGCATCCACTGTTGTGCCTGCACCAATGTGCAAGAGCCAGGCAGCATGTGCAGTATTCTCTGGAGTTCTGTCAAGTTGCATATTCTTGGTCAAGTGATAGACAGTAATGTGTTGCCAGAGAGTGCTCCTTTTGATGGATGAAGCTATGATCTGTTCTCTAGTGCCCCCAGGAATGACAGGTAGGGTCTGTCTAAAGTCACCTCCAAACAAAACAGTGATTCCACCAAATGGAACATTCTTCTTCTTGAGATCATGCAAAGTGCGGTCTACTGCATCTGTGGCATATTTGTGCTGCATAGGAACTTCATCCCAGATGATGATGAAAGTTTGATCAAGGACCTGGTGCTGATCTGAACCTCAAAGTATTCTGCAAGTAGAGGCCTCATCGATTTTGATTGGGATTTTGAACATGGAATGTGCTATGCGACCACCTTCTAGAAGCAATGCAGCAATTCTAGATGATGCCACACAGAGAGCGATTTTTTCTTGAGCATGAACAGCAGCTGCGATGGTGTTGCAGACAAAGGTCTTTCCACAACCTCCAGTACTACTATGCAAGAACATGAGTTTTCACTTGTTATTGTTGACAGAATCCATTGCAGCATCAAAAACCTGTCTCTGCCTGTGATTGAAAAGCTGGAGATTGTGAGCGACAGTGATGGCCAACTCTTCAACATTGTAATCTTTCTGTTCCTGCAAAAGCCTATTGGCAGGAACATCAATGTGCCAGTTTCCTTCAATGGCAGGCATCTCTGGATAATCAGAAAGTTGTTTGCCTGATCTGATAAGAATCTGATTGATGAGATGCAAGCCATACATGTACACCTGATCATCTGTAAAGTCTGTATCTGGATAGATGGAAAGAAGCTTGACTCTGAGGTCATCACAAATGTGATGTTTGAACTGGTTCCACAGGATGTCAGGTGATGTTGGATTGCAATGAAGAAGAATGGTGGCAAAGAGCAATCTGAGAGAGGAACTGAGCTGCATCTGAGCTGCCTCTGTAAGACACTGGACCCATTCCTGGTCATCCTGCAAAAGACCCAATGAAACACAGGCCTGCTTGAATGTATTATGGATGACACCATTGATAGTGCGCAAGTGCTGGAATAATGTTGCCCCTGTGACAACAGTAAGAAGCAGCCTGAGGTAGAACCTTTCCCTTTGGGCAGGAGAAGCAAAGTACATTCTGCCAATAGCAGGCTCGCCACGCCTTCTTGGGTTCCACTGCTTCTTGGTTGCATTGTAAACCCATGTTTGGGGAAAGTTCTGGTAGGTGACAGTACGTGCTGCTTCATATCTTCTTTACAACCTTCTGGGACACCATCAAGACAGAGCAACTTACAAAGCCTGCATCATGGAGGATACTAAGACAAGATGACAAGGCAGATAAGGAAGAAGTCATATTTATGATTCAAAGCATTATCAAAATGAAAGACTTACCACCAGTCATCACTAAGCTGAGGTGCATCCAGACGAACCCATACAACAAACATCGTAATAACCAGGAGGCAGAATCCCAGCCTACCAATACAAGTAACTGCACCAGAGCATAACACTCACAGGCCTGTGAAGCCCCACATTTTCTAGTGTGTTATCAGCAGTGAAAACCATATACAATCATTTTGACTGACAGTTCAAAGATGTTAGGAAACAGTCTCCTATCATGCCTATTACATAAGAAAGAGAATTGCTCATTCAATCACATATATGCCAAGGTTGTTAAGATAGTCCTCATTCATAACCAATGACATTAGGTGATGTGACCTTTGATGTAATCCATCACATGTATTCACCAAGCAATAATGCACATCGACGCGCTTTGACCCAATTTCATAAGAATTTCGATCTAAATAGGATAAGTAGTATATAACTAAGTAGATATAGCATTTGGCTTATCAAATGAAGCAAGAAGAGTCTTTGGAATAACATGGTGACCTTTATATTTTTTGCATGCCCATGCAGCATCTTTGCCATTGAGACCTTCATAATAAGCATGCATAAAACGTTGGGATCGATAAGAGTATCTGATAGGTATATAGTTAAAAAAACCAAAATATTAACTGTCAACTTACCTGCACATTTTGTCAAGTGATACCATCTCCAATGCCACAAGGAGATTCCTCTCGAGATCAGCTTCTTTTGATGATGGCAGAAACTCATGATATTTTTATTTTGCATAACCCCAATATTGCTCAATAAAGTTGAGCTCACAGTTCACTGCTGATAATGCACTAGAAAATGTGGGGCTTCCCAGGCCTGTGAGTGTTATGCTCTGGCGCAGTTACTTGTATTGATAGGCTGGGATTCTGCCTCCTGGTTATTATGATGTTTGTTGTATGGGTTCGTCTGGATGCACCTCAGCTTAGTGATGACTGGTGGTAAGTCTTTCATTTTGATAATGCTTTGAATCATAAATATGACTTCTTCCTTATCTGCCTTGTCATCTTGTCTTAGTATCCTCCATGATGCAGGCTTTGTAAGTTGCTCTATCTTGATGGTGTCCCAGAAGGTTGTACCCTCCTGTCACTGGTGTGAGTGTCATTGCATTTTCTGAGGTCTTTTCATTATCTTACCTTGGCTATAGCTGTCAAGCTTTCATGCTCAGGGTCTGCTGTCACCTCAACAGCAATTTGCTCAAGCACATATCCTGTTCATCTGAATTAGCTTCTGGACACTTGGATCTGTTGTTTATGCATGTGTTTTCTCAGTGTTCATTTGGCTTTGCATGTTTTTGTCGCTGAGCCTTTTTGTGTGGAGGAAGAGGGGGCAGGCAGCTGTGTTGTGCTAAGTCTTACCTCTATCTGATGCACCTCCATTTTCCCCTTACTGTTTTGGTTCCGCAGTGGTCTACTCACTACTACCTTTGGCATCAGATTTCTGTTTAATTGCCACATGCTTGATATTGTTCTATGTCCTTCAATTAATGGCTTGCTGTCATCTCCATGCATCTGCTTTGCTGTTATTGGTGTCCAAGAATCTCAATCCATTGCTTGGCACTGTTTTGGCAGCCATGCTGTGCTTCATTTGGTGCTTCTTCTCATCCATTGTCTTCTGTTCTGCTTCCTTGTGTCTGCTTTGACAACCACTTCTTGGTTTTACAATGAATTGGTGTCTCCTCATGTCATTTCCTCAGTTGGATTTTCCTATGACATTTGTTCCTGAGCCACGTGAAACATCTTCTTTTGATCTATTGCATGGCATCTGTTGTATGCCAGGTTATCTGTTCCCTATTGGTCCTGGTGCATCCTCGCTTGTCTGCATTCTCTGTTTGCATGCTTGAATTTTTCTTTTTTCTTTTTTCTTTCTTTTTTTAGTCTTTGGTCTTTGGCCTCAGTCAGCCATTTGGTTCTGCTTGTCTGGGCCCCCCATTTCTTGAGTTTGTATAAGTTCCAGTCTCGCCCTTGTTGCTCAAAACAATTTGTCTTTCCTGTTGCCATTTACTCTTTTCTACCCTTGTGCTTGAAATGGCAAAGTCTCAGTCATGCATTTGTTCCATCCTTTTTATTTTTCCATGTGTTGATCTATGTATCAGCTCTTTAAAAAAGGTTCCTTCAGTCCTGGCCAATCTGTAAGTCAATGGTGCTTTTTTTATAACATGACATCTCATTGCCTGCCCCAGCATTTGGACCTGCAAGAGTGAGTTGTTGGTCTTGATCTGCCACCATTTTTGTCTAATGATGCTGTTATGCAGACTTGTCTCTTGTCAGCTGTCTTCTATGGGTGCAGTGTATGTCACGACTTGTTTTGCATGTGGTAGATTTGCATGTTGACTGCACAACAGCAGCCCTCAGAGCTCTGGCCACTCAAAGAAGCATAAATCTGCACCCGTTGTGCTTAGTGACAGCTCTGGCATGTATGTATTTTTAACACTCTACTCTCAGTTGTCTAGTGCTGATCTGTTCTATAGCAAAGTCACGGTGCCCCCCAAGCGCAAGCACAGCAGTGATACCCCTCCTGCTCCTGGGACTCCCACTTTTGACCTCTTGTCTGTGGTCTTGATAATGTATGTTCCTGTATTGGCTTGAGTTGTGTGATGTATTCAGCTTGTTTGTTGCATAGTGCTTTGATTGATCATGCCATTCATGATGGGCACACTGCAACCCTGCCATCTGTTTTCAGTGATCAGCAGTGTGTCCCCCTCCCAACTCCCCCAAATTGTTGCCTTACTGATGTTGGTTGTAGTGAGACTAGGCCCAAGTATGCTTGCTACTATGCACTGGTGTTACTTCGGCTTATCATGTGAATTTTAGAAGGAACATTGTTAAGACCAAAAAAGCCAAGGCTAACAAAGATGCATCTGACAAGAAGTAGGTTTTCCCAATGGGCACAGCATTGTTTGTTGATCTCGTTTCAGGGTTTGAAAGTGCAAAATAGTAGAAGTCCAGGCCACTGGAAGCGAAGGAAGAGGTGGTGTCTCTTGCTCCATCATAAGTACAAGGTCATCCCCTGTCTTATTATTTATCTTACTCCTTCTGTGAAGATCCCCTGTGCAGCTCCAAGCTGCTACTGGTAACATTAGGAATGAATCACCCCACCCAGAGAGCTGTGGATCTCAGTATGTCCTGTTGATCCTGTTTGACTTTGTTTTTGTTGACCTCATTGACCTAGGTCTCTGGGCTACAAGTCCTGGGAGGATATGCCTTGCATACCTGCAAGTTTACCTTTGATCACCTCCAGGAATCATTCCATTCCTATGGATGGTGACGCCGATGCTTCCCCATAAGTCTTCGACACTCCTGTGATCAACTTAATGATAATTTTGGTTACCTGTGCAGGGCAATCATTGGTCAGCCACATGCCAGCGATCGCAATTGGGTCATGATGACTCCATGCCCTGACCCAATATTAGCTCCTTTTTATGTAGGCCTCCCACACCTCCCATGAGTTAGACATCTTCTGCTCCTGCTCGTGTCCTTAATTGGGATTCAATAGTCACTTGTGTGAAGTGAGATCATTTCTTGGATCTCCTGATTCTCTCAGCACCCCCATTGCCAAGATGTTTGTGGGTATGAAAGTGGAATACATAAGGTGTGTATGACTTGGTCGATATCATTTGTCCATAACTGACAGCTTTTCAAATAGATCAGTATTGAATGTGCTGCTCTTTACAAGGAGCAGCTTGTATGTAAATACAGCTAGGATTGACCCTGCACTGCTCCACTGATAGGTCCACTGCATGCTTTAAGGTCTGGAAAACATTCCCAATCATATCAACACATTATGACAGATGCTCCAAACTGCTATGAATGCCACCAAATCGACTTTAAACACTTTTTGAACAACTTCACATGATTTTGAATGACTTCAAACCACTTTGAACCATTTTGTGACATTTTGAATGCTTTCAAAGAACTTTGCATTGCTTTGAATGACATTGGCCACCATATAGCTGTTTTGAAACCATTTCAATTTGCACTGCACCTCTGGAATGAACCATTTTGTCGCATATCAAGTGCCACCAGACACGAAGAGAGAAGACAAAAGGTTTAGAATGCAATAAATGTGGTTTTTATATTTCAATGATATATTAAAGCAATAGGACAGGAACTCTTACTATACTGGGACAATGTACATTTCACTTATTATCATTTTTTATTTGTTTTATGTTTTACAATACCTTTATTTGCTGTGCATATTGCCTTGTGTTTTCCACATGTTATTGTTTCCTTTTTAGTAATATTCCTTCAAATTGTATATAGACTTGTATTAGTTAAATAGAAAAGCAAGGGAAACAGAGAATAAGTTACCCTCTCTACTATCATCAGATTTAAAAGTAGTTCTCTTGAGTCTTAGCTTGTGTTGTATCTCTAAGTTCTGCAAAATATTGCGAACTTCTTCAAACTATCATATTTGCTCCTCATTTTATTGCACATCACCTATCACCTCTCAACAAACACTTCTTATTTGTTATATCCATTCTTCGATATACTTCAACACCAGTCTGACTCTTTCAAAACTTCTCGAACTACTTTGAACCTCTTTGAACCTCTCCAAACCTCTTTCAAACATCTTTGAACCCATTTCGTACCTTTTTTGAACATCTTTGTATGCCTCTAAAGACTATTTGCAACACACCTTGTCATTTTACATTACTCACTACAACCTTTGGATATCAGCAGTGATATTTGATACCAACTCGCACCCTTCCTCTAGCCTGTGTTATACTTCTTAAGCCTTTAACAGGTTTTTGTTAGGTTTCCAGGTTGAGTATCATCACTGCATCAACAACAGTTACTTATGAATTGCTGATACATGGTCTATGGCAGTTGGAGTAATGATGGGGACTGTCACAGAGAGTGTCTTGGTTGCACCAGTGGAAGCCAACTCTCGCCATTCCCCTTACACTATACACAAAATTACGATTGCCCCCGTCCAGCAAGACTTTCATCAGGATGTCTCAACTTGGGGTCTGCTATTTGACTTCCATATCATTGTTGGGAAGATATCTCCTGCTGGCTTCAGGTTTACCTCAAGGGGTGAGGGAAAAGGGGATAATTACCAGTCATGTAAGTATTCTCACAATGACCATTTTTTACTTTCTTATTTATTTTTTTCTTCCTTGATGCAGTGTCAGCTCTGTTGTCTCCTGTGAAAGGTAAATCAAGCATTCTAAAATTGGTATCCTCAGCTTTGGTTGCCATCTCCACCGACGTCGCATCGTGTTCATACAATGATATTAGTATATTGTGTGCTTTTCATTTCTTACTTGATTTTCAAGCTGACAATTGTTTTTAGTTCCAGTCTATGATGGGAGAGTTTCAAAAGATCACAAGGCCTTTGGGTTCACTGACTTTGATTTTAGATGACTCAGTTCTTGGCCTTTGTACCAAGGTGGTCAGACTGAGGTTCCATCGGATGCTGTTGTATCAGTTGGGTATACTGTGTTAGGAAACAGTCTCCTAACATGCCTATTACATAATACTATTTTTATTCTATTTTATTTCATTTTATTTGATTTTATTTCACCAAAATATGCTACCAAACGCCTATATATGCATTATTTGTCAGCGTGGGAATTTTCTATTTACACGCATCAATATGTATGCGCATGTGCACGTGCATCTGTAACAACATACTACAATATATGTAACATACTATATAACTCTAAAATAAATACTAGGAGACCTTAGTTGAGTTCTCTTAGGTATTCCATCTACAACAGTGGTGCGAAAAGCCTAATTCAGCCAACTATTCTATTTTTAACCCCTCACATCAAATCCATCAAACCCCCCATCATGCGTGCATGCCCCGCTGCCTTCCTGTAGGAGAACCCGCATGGTCCAGCTAGCAGATTAGTGGGTGTTGCCCTAACAGAAGAACTCAACTGCCCCATCAGTGTGCCTTCTCTTACATGTGCATATGTCATTTGTCTCAGCATGCCACATCCACTTACTCATCATTTTGGCAAGAGCCAGAATTAATTGTATATATGTATTTACCTTGCTCTCATAAGCTGATGCCAGGCCTCGCCTTACATTGCGACTGCCAGTGATCGAAAAGCAGCGCTCATCATTAGGACAGCTGCAACCAGACAACCGATCAAATCTGGTTTAGCCAAGATTTACATTACTCAATTTGGATGACTATTTTAGGTAGTTACTAGCCAAATTCAGTAATAACCCCAAGATCAGGCACTGTTGGAAGGGTTATTGATCCAAAGTGCCAATAGCTGAAATTATGTGTTTTGCCATGTTTGGTACCCCAGCTAGATAGCTGGGTCACATGACTCAAAATTTTGCGAAAGAATTCTGCAGCCAAATCTTGACTCAGTCAAAGAAGTGACTCATCACAGATTATGTCATCATGTCAGAACAAGCAACTTTGAATCCTGGACACAATCCTGTTCCCATGCCCATTCTTGAAGCCAAAATTGATGCTCTAATAGCACAAATGTCCCAATTAGTGTCAGTATTAGCAGCATCCCAGCCCAAACAAGCAGAACCAAAAGCAGAGACAGTAGAAGAGAAAGATGATGAGATGGAGGAGATGGTGGAGTGAATGTCTCAGGAGGGTGACCATGCAGAGGAGAGGTCTGAGAGTGGAAAAATGTGTTTATCTAAATATGCGCCCCCACAAATATTTGATGGTACCATGGAGAACACAAAATCCTTCATCAGCTCTATAGTCTTGTATATTCATGGGAGAAAGCCCAAATTTTGTATGACCGAGTCTAGAATTATGTTTGCTCTCTCATTATCCAGGGAGGGAAAGCACAGTTCTGGAGAAACGAAGCCATTAATCAAATTGCTGCAGGATATAAACCATTTGTGACCTTCAGGGAATTTTTGGAGAGGTTGGAGGCACAGTTTGGAGACCCTAATCCAAAGGGGACAGCTAATGCTAAATTAAAAACCATGTGCCAAGATTCTCTGATTGCAGACAAATTTATTTTGCAGTTCAAAGCAGAAGCATCACAGATTGATATGGGAGAAGCAGCATTGGTAGAATATTTGAAGGCAGGATTAAATCCCTCTTTATTCAAGTCTATCTATTGACTATCTTCTCTGCTGGAGAGGTTGGATGAGTGGTATAATTGGGCAATGTGTCTTGATCAGCAATATCAACAGGAACAGGCAGAATCAAAATTGATGTATGGAAATGCCAGATTTGGAAAGTCATCAGGAGGAAAGTCCGAGAAAGGATGGACACCTCAGGTACAAACTCCGAGGGCACAGCCACCGGCCATGGCAGTGACACCTATTGTTAAGGAGTCAGCAGCATCGACGGATGCAATGGATGTTGATCAAGTAGGGAGATGAGCTCCAGTTAAATGTTTTAATTGTGGACAATTAGGGCATATGGCTCAAAATTGTAGGCAGAAAAGGAAGATTAGGGAAGTGACAATCAAGAAAGTGAAGTTGGAGGAAGATAAGCAGAAGAATTTTGTGGAAGAGTCCCAGTGAAGGTTTTCCCATTGGTGACCCAGAATCAATATAATGTATTAGTATCCAAGGAAACTCAGAGTGAACCCGAAAGAGAAAATGAGGAGTACAACCATCATCACTTATGTGACAAAGAAAAATGCCCAGCTTTATTTCTGAAGACCCCTAAATTCTTTATTTGCTCTGTGCAGATAGAACCCAAAATCAGCTTGACAGTAGGATTGAAGATAGTGGACATGCATGCAGCAATTAATGTGGAGGCATTGCTTGACAGTGGTGCTACTGGATTATTTATTAATCGATCCCTAATTACTGGAAACAGTATTCACATGCGTAAACTGCCACAACCTATAATGGTGTACAATATTGACAGTACGATCAATCATGGAGGAACTATTAAGGAGGAAGTGACAATGATACTGAAGTATCAGGATCATCAGGAATGAGCCATATTTGAGGTGTGCGACCTTGGGAAAACCAATCTGATAATTGGATGTCCATGGTTATGAAAGCATAATCCAAAAATTGATTGGAAAACTGGGAAGGTACACATGACTCATTGTCCTAAAGAATGTAATGTGTATGGAAGGAAAGTAAAAAAGGAGAAGAAGGAAAAGAAAGAGAAAGAACATCTGAGGAAGTATTCTGTTACGATAGAGGAAGTGGAGGATAAGGATATGCCAAATGGGGAAGTTCCAATTATGACTAGTAAAGAAGAACAGAAGCAAACTTTTAGGGAAATTTGTGGAGGACAGTCATGGAATAAAAATGTGGAGAAAGCGGAGAAGCCAGTGGAGGAGTGGGTGCCAAAAGCCTACCATAAATATTTGTCAGTTTTTCAGAAGAAGGAATTAGAGCGGATGCCAGTACGAAAGCCATAAGATCATGCAATTGAGATGAAACTGGGATTTGTGCTGAAGAAGTCAAAAGTCTATCCATTATCTCCGAAGGAACAAGAAGAAGTGGATGCATTCCTTAATGAACAGTTGTGCAAGGGATACATATGACATTTGAAATCACTGCAGACATCACCAGTATTTTTTGTACCAAAAAAGGATCAGAGGAAGAGGATGTGTACAGATTATAGGTATTTGAATGAGTGGACAGTGAAGAATGTGTACCCTTTGCCGTTGATGTCAGAGATTATTGACAAGGTGGGAAAGGCCAAGGTTTTTATGAAATTGGATTTATGCTGGGGGTACAACAATGTACGGATAAAGAAAGGAGATGAGTCGAAGGTAGCATTTGTCATGCGTTGAGGATCCTTCGAGCTGCTAGTCATGTTTTTTGGGATGACCAATAGTCCCCCAACTTTCCAAAATAACATTTTCAAAGATGTGATAGACAAAGGCATGGTGATAATATTCATTGATGATATTTTGATATTTATGGAGAATGAAGAAAATCATGAGGCAATAGTGCAGGAGGTGTTGACGAGATTGGCAGAGAATGATTTATTTGTTAAACCAGAGAAGTGTGTATTTGGAGCAAGCGAGATTGAGTTCTTGGGATTAAAGATTGGTCCTGATGGAATCAAGATGGATCCTATCAAAGTACAGGCAATTGTTGATTGGCCCATGCCTACCCATATCATAGGACTCACCAATTTTTATTGTTGCTTTGTTCATAAATTTTTTAAAATTGCTGCACCATTACACAACCTTATGCAAAAGGGAGTAGTGTGGAGATGGGGAGAACAACAGCAGAAAGCATTTGAGGAGTTGAAGAGGAAGTTTGTGAAAGAGCCAATATTGGTCCCAGTAGATTTCACATGTCCCTTATGAGTGGAATTAAATGCATCAGACTTTGCTACTGGAGCAGTATTATCAATGTTATGTGAAAATAACAAATAGCATCCTTGTGCATATTTGTCTCAAGGGTTGAATGATGTGGAGAGGAATTATGATGTGCATGATAAAGAGATGTTGGGAATAATATGAGCATTGGAGGCATGGAAACATTATTTGGAGGGATGTATGCATCTGATCGAAATCTGGACAGACCATCAAAATCTGCAGTACTTCATGTCTGCTAAAGAGCTTAACCATCAACAAGCACCATCGACAAGCACGTTGGGCATTATTCCTATCGCATTTTAATTTTCACTTGGTCCACAAAGCAGGAAGCTTGATGAGGAAAGCAGATGCATTATCCAGACGTACAGATTATAAAAGGGGGGACAATAAAAATATTACCCTACTCAAACCTGAATACTTTCATATTTGTGCTATGCATCAAGGGCATTTATTGGTGGATAGCTCAGAGACAAAAATGTTGTCCAAAATTAGGCAATGTTCAGAGATGGATGATGACATAGTAGAAGCTGTAAAAGTTTTGAGGGGAGAGAAGAAAGGTAATATTAGAGGAGATGAATGGGTTAAAAAACAAGGGTTAGTGTTGTTCAGAGGAAAGGTGTATGTACTGAAGGATCAATATTTATGAAGGGAGATTGTACAGTTACATCATAACATGCCAGCTTCTGGACATCCAGGAAGGTGGAAAATGTTGGAGTTGGTAATGAGAAATTATTGGTGGCCCAGAATTTCAAAGTATGTGTTGGGGTATGTGGATGGGTGTGATATGTGCATGAGGGGGAGGAAATTTCCAGAAAAACTTGCAGGGAAATTAATGATGAATCCTATACCTAAAGTGCCATGGTGAGATATATCTGTGGATTTTATCACAGGACTACCTGAAGCTCAAGGGTACAATGCAATATTTGTAGTATGTGACCACTTCACAAAGGAAGTCCATATCATTCCTACTACTGCAGAAACCTCATTGTTGGGCTTGGTGTGCCTCTATCTAAATCAGGTATGGTGGTTACATGGATTACCTGATACAGTTATCTCCAATCATGGATCACAATTTGCTTCTGCATTTATGCGAGAGTTAAATAACATATTGGGGATTCAAATCAAATTATCTACAGCATATCACCCACAAACTGATGGACAGACAGAGAGAATGAATCAGGAGTTGGAGCAGTACCTATTCATGTTTGTCAATCACCGACAAACCAATTGGCCTGAATGGTTAGCAATTGCAGAATTTTCCCACAATAATAAATTCCATTCAGCTACTCACATGTCACCCTTCTTCACTAATTATGAATATCATCCCAGAATGGGAGTAGAACCTTGAAGGGAAGTCAAGGTACAGTCAGTAGAGGACTTTGTATCAAAAATGCGAAAGGTGCAGGAGGAAGCAGAGGCAGCATTGATGAAAGCACGAGATGATATGATGCAACACATGGATCATACTTGAGCTGTTGCTCCAGAGTACAAAGTTGGTGACTTGGTATGGCTAAGTACCAAGGATCTCAATATTTTATGACCTTCAAGAAAGCTTACGGAGAAGCAAGTTGGCCCATATCTGATTTCTAAAATAATTTCACCCAATGCGGTAGTGTTAAAATTACCTCAGTCATTCAAGATTGATCCTGAGATTAACATTTCCTGTTTATGCCCTTACCACCCACCCACTATTCCCAGTCAACAAACTACTGCACAGCCTCTAATAATGGTAGAAGGTGCTCCAGAATATATTGTGGAAGAGGTTTTGGACTCACGTCTTCAATGAAATAAATTGGAGTTCTTAATCAAGTGGAAGAACTACACTGACAAAAATAATTTGTGGGAGCCAGAAGAAAATTGTAAGCGAGCACATAAAGCAATTGCCCAATTCTTTAAATGTAATCTAAATGCTCCATGTCGCATTGCTAGAATAGTGTATGAGGGGATGAATTTCCAGCCTTACCAGAATTTCACAGAGGGGACAGATGCAATATTTTCTTGCCTGGAAGTCGAGGCCTAAAAGGGGGGTAATGTTAGGAAACAGTCTCCTAACATGCCTATTACATAATACTATTTTTATTTTATTTTATTTTATTTTATTTGATTTTATTTCACCAAAATATGCTACCAAATGCCTGTATATGCATTATTTGTCAGCATGGAAATTTTCTATTTACATGCATCAATATGTATGCGCATGTGCACACACATCCGTAACAACATACTACAATATATGTAACATAGTATATAACCCTAAAATAAATACTAGGAGACCTCAGTTGAGTTCTCTTAGGTATTCCATCCACAATAGTGGAGTGAAAAGCCTAATTTAGCCAACTATTCTATTTTTAACCTCTCGCATCAAATCCATCAAACCCCCCATCATGCACGCATGCCCCGCCACCTTCTTGTAAAAGAGCCCGCATGGTCCAGCTAGCAGATTAGTGGGTGTCGCCCTAACATACTGTTGGTACCTACCATGGCAATTCTAAACCTGTCCTTTTGTCCAACCTTTTGTTTGTCATTCTCCTTGCTATTGGGTAGTATTCTGATGCATGTCACCTGTGCTCTGATGGCTCCTTTGGCTAGTAGACTCATCTGTACCATGTAGTAGTCTTGCCATTTGTAAGATTGTCATACTGTAAAGCCAATTTATCAGTTGTTGTTTCACTTGTTCCCTTGAGTTTGGACCTTTCCATTGTGTCCATGAGTTCTATGGTCTAGGCCAAGTCTAGGCTTCACACTGACAGTCTGGGCACCTTTGACTTGCACGTACTACCTTCATCTCGCTTCCAACAGCTTTTGATCCACCATGGTTTAATGTTGTTGCGACAGCAGCTCGAAGCATGTCTCTCAGGTTTCAAGTTGCCAGTGTGGTATTTACATATCGAGGCGCTCATGTAACAGCTTTGTAATGTGGCCCACATTATAATGTGGCATTGTGGATTTCCTGAGGTGCATAACAACACCACTACATCTACTGTTGAAATATCTCTGGGCTTCACTCGATTAATTACTGGCAGATCACTTTTCTCTAAAATGCCCTTTCTACCGATGCCTTCCAGCCTTCTCTGTGGTCCAGCAATCTCAAACTTCTGATGTTGTTTTGGTTCTGAGGTTCTCCACTTCCCTGTAAGATGAAATTTTTAATTTTTGCTTTTCATGCCCATCAAGACCAGCACCTTCAAGTTGAAGGGTTGTGCCATTTTTCTCTGCTGGCCACTGCAATGCCTTCCACCTCCCAAACTATGGCCCTTGCAGCTTTTCACCCTTTCAATGGGTTGGCTCCCAAGCTGATTGGTGCCAATTTGAAGTTTAGCCTTGCTGATCACAAACACTGACCAGACGTCATGGACTCCCCCCTCCATCTTCAATGGCTGGCTTTGAGGTCCACATGTCACTTTTTTTTGACATTTTCTCTTCTTCCCCAAATCCTTTCCAATGTATTGACCTGGTTTATGATGGAAAGCAATGTGTTGAAGAATCACTGATAGGTCCATTGCATGCTCTAAGGTCTGGAATGGCTTCCAATCATATCAACACATTATGACAGATGCTCCAAACTGCTACAAACACCATGAAATCGACTTTGAATCCTTTTCGAACATTTTTGAACTATTTCACACTACTTTGAGCAACTTTGTGACATTTCAAATGCTTTGAATGACTTTGCAGCACTTTGAATGAAGTCAGCCACCTCAGCCACCACATAACTGTCTTGAAACCCTGTTGATACACGCTGCACATTTGGAATAAGCCTTTTCATTGCATATTGAGTGCCACTGGACACGAGAAGAGATGATGAGAGACTTAGGACACAATAATAGTACTTAGACAATGATATATTGAAGCAAAGAGATAAGTACTTTTACTATATGGAAACACTGTACATTTTAATTATTTATCATTTCTCGTTTGCTTTATGATTTATGAAGTCCTCATTGCTGCACATATTGCCTCGTGTACTACACATGTTATTATTTCCTTTTTAGTATACTATCTCTTCAAATTGTATATAGATTTGTATTAGTTACTTGGAATAACAGCAAAGCACAAGGGAACAGAGAAGAAGTTACCCTCTCACTTATTGTCTGATTCAAGAGCCATTCTCTTGAGTCTCAGCCTTGCATCGCATCTCTAAGTTCTGCAAAATATCATAAACTTCTTCAAGCTATCGTATTCACCTTCGACTTATTGCATATTGCCTATTGCCACTCGAAAAACACTTTCCATTCACTAAACTCATTCCTTGATATACCCTGAACCTCTTTGAACTTATTTGAACTACTTTGCACATCTTTGAGCCTACTTCGAACTCTTTTGCACATCTTCAAATCTATTTCAAACTCTTTCAAACATTTTTGTATGCCTCTAAAGCCTATTCGCAACACACCCCATTATTTCATGTCACTCACTACAACTTTTGGATATCAGCGGTAATATTTAGTACCAACTCGCACCCTTCCTCTAGCCTGTGTTATACAAGCCTTTTAACAGGTTTTTGTTAGGTTTCCAGGTCGAGTATTATCATTGTGTTTTGAACATTTGCTGCTGTTAATGACCAAATGGTCACATCGTGTTATTTCCATGCTTTCTGTGTCTACTTGTCTGCTGTTCATCCATCTTGTTTTTCTATGTTGTTCGCATATCGCCCCTGCCTCCATTGCCTTCATATTTGACACCCTCCTGGCCAATTGTATTCCTGCTGCATTGGAAACATTTGAGTTACATCTTGAGTCCCCCTACATCCACACATTTACATTCCCACCCTTGCCTAACATCGCCCACCTCAACCTTGGATTTCAGCTCCTAGTGGGTTCGATTGGCAGGGGTACCCACTGTTGCATGCAGTCCAATCCACAAATTGTGAGCCAGTTGATATTCCATATGTCCAAGCTTCGTCATTTGACTTTCAACTCCAACAGTACATGGGTCACCCACTTACAACTCCCTGATATGCTTTCCAGTTTGTTTATTGACTTCACGCATATTTGTTGCTTGGTAAATACAGCACAAGCAAATCTATATAAGTTCTCATTGATAATAGAGCCTTACTCTCAAATTCCCATGCAATATCAAGGTCCTTGACCTACCTGCATCTCTGCATTTGTTCCTCTTGGCTCATAGATTTGGGTGACTTGGAAATGCCGGTACTGTCAACCTTTTTCCTCTTTGTGATTGGCATTCACAGGATGATTTGTATGATTGCCTCACCCTTCGTGCCCCTTGTCTGCAGATGGCCCATCTTCATGTGGGAAATACCTGCTACATTGCCTTCGATTTGTGCAGCTTTGCCTCAAGCCTGAAGAATTTGATTATTGTGATTCTGCATGCCCCAAGATCCCCCCCCCTCAATACCCCATCTTCTTATTCCAACATTGCATATCAAGCAGATCATGGGTTTGCAGTACACTATCCACTCCTGGAAGATGCGACTATAGCCCTCCATGGTTTCAAACCTCATCTTCCATGGCCATCCCCTGTAACTTGGCCTTTGTTGAAATGCCTTACCATATTTTCTGCGCCCAGGATTGTCAATCTCCTAGTGCACATTGTAATGCCCATGCTGCAGGATATTGTCATTGTTTATCCTGGGTGGTGTACTTGCCAGGTTGATGAATGCCAAGGAACCTGGGTTAGGGTGGATATGTTGGATGTTTTGAATGCCTCATGCCAACCCACATCTGTGCAAATCAATGGGCTTGGCAGTGCTAGTGAAGAAGACAATGTTGATCAAACTGATGTTCCTAGCGAGGACATGGATAGGGGTGGGTCTTGAGATAACAGTGACGAGAGTTCACTTGATGAAGATACAGATGGAGAAGATACTAATGATGACCAGGTACTGTTCATGGGTCATGAGGTAATGGAATGTTACCACTCCGAGCTACAGATTCTTGTTTGACATTTTCCCCATGTCTGTATATCCTGCTTGCAAAGTTATGTTCCTCCTGATGTACACGATTTTGATGCTATGCCACCCATAGATAATTTGTAGTTACCTTGTAGTTGGCCATTATTGTAGTGATGCTATGGACAATTGATGTATGCATGTTAGCCATGCAGAGAGAATCAACACTTGACCAACACCCACTCACCAGGACAGAAGTTGATCTTCGCCAATGCACTGTCAACCAAAAACCCAAAGCACATCATAACGTGTGTTTTTCACATGTTGCTTTTGGTGAGTCAGTGCACATACGCAAGAACAGGAAAGCTTGTATGATTTAAATACATGTTCATAGCAACTTGGGTATACAATAGGTTCTTGTCTATCAAATATTATCAAGCTTTCCACCCTCCGAGTCCTGGAGTCCACCTGCATCAGCAGTGCAAGTTGCCTTCTTCTCATGTTGAGCCTCCATCGTCTCGTTAACATTCAGCTTATTGCCTCCTCCTGACCCTCACATCGACCACAACCTTTTTGACTCTTCTGTCATAAGCAACACACCTCTGTTGCCATGCAGCCTTGTAAACTCCTCTGAATTGGTGTGGCTGCCTTGTTTGTGAATAGTACTATTTCACAGTTTGGTGGTTGGCCTGCGCCCAAAATGGTGTATGTTCTGGATTTCCCTTCTTGTTGAAATTTGCTCTGGAATTAGTGATCTAATGTTTCCACAGCTATTTATCCTCCCTACAATGGCTGATTCTGATTTCATGGTGAGTCTCAGATTACAATGCATGTTGTGATGTTGGCTCATTTGATTGCCTACTCAGGACAACCATGACCTTTTTATGGTGTGAATACCACTGTCATCTGATACTTCTCTTTGCTTATTCACAACTTGTTGCCTCACCTCTGACAGGTGGTTCTCTGGCAATAGGGTCTTGGCCCTCACCAATCAATGTGTATCCACAGCTGGCCTCCCCAGTAAACTTGTGGACTCAGTCCATGTCTCTCCCATTGTATGCTGTGCAGCTTCACTATATCATGCCGGCCTCTCCAGTAAACCTGTGGAACCAGTCCATGTCTCCCCCACTGTATGGTGCACACTTTTGCTGTATCATCCTGGCCTCCTGGGTAAACATGTTTACCCGATCCATGTCTCCCAAACCACACCAATCATTTCCACAGCATGTATGCATTCTGTACATGTACAGCTTCCTCCTGGTTACAACATAGTAGCACTTATTAGCACTTGGGTTTATAGGGTTTTGGTTCATATGCTTATGGTGGTCCTCCAAAACATTTTCCTGGTACTGCAAGGATGTTGCTTTGTGTTGCTCCAGCTCCATTGCATCCATCTTTCCTGCATCGTGATCATGATGTACTGCTTGCCTGCTCGATCAACCACTGTTGTTGCCCATCTTATTGCATTACTTTTTGCTCAGAACCTTTTCCTGAAACATGACTTTACAAGCTTTGTTTATCGTAATCTCGTGCATCAGGAAAAATGTACATCCCTTTATGTGTTCAAAGTCAAACACCACATGACTTGTATTTACTGTATGGCAAGAATGTGACATAAACTGCTACTATCACTGTCACTTACATGGCTATTTCTCACTTTTGAACTTCTCCAGTTCTATCTTGTTATTAGCAACAGGTTCTTGAATGCATATTTATGCATTAGCATAATGCCTACTACTAAAAGGTTTGAACTGTCAAGAACTAGAACCACTGATCAGTTCATTTTATTGCACAAGCCACTATAGTGGTAGGCAGCAGCATGTGTTCCCATTTGCAAATATTGCACCTTATATTAAAAAAGGTGATGCCAGCAACATGGAAGTGTTCCATTTCATGGACCACATTGGCAGCACTGACAAACATGTTCAATGTTTGGCAATGGGCCTAGTATGTGCAACTTCCCCCCTTCTTAATATCATTCTGCATTTGTCAATAAAGGTGATCTTAGGAATTGTGAAGCTTCACAGTCTCAGCATTGGTTCACATGTTCCCAAGGACAAAATGGTACACATCTTCAAAGCCCATGATTGCACATCGTGCTCAAAACATTTTTATATTTTTTGACCACCCACTCTGGGAAAAACCATAAAAATAGTTGAGTGAAGAGAAATAGGGATGCTGCTTACGACCAAAAAAAAAATACTTGTGACTCAGACAGCCTCATGGATTCATCAGCTTTCATAAAAAATGGTGTCAGGAGTCACTCAACATGTTGGAAAGCACCAGATGTCCCACTTTCATGCAAGCCACAAAGGAGCACAAAGCCCAATTCCTACTGAGCAGCAGACACAGATGTGCCAGCTAGTGTGCATAATGATAATGGAAAGGGAAATGTACCACCGATGACAAACCTGAATATTGAAGTGTCTGACAGTGAGCATAAGCAAGACACAAAATGAAATGACCAACATGCAACAAATCCCAAAGGTCAAGCTGCCCCTTCAGAATCTGAGGGCCTCAAAGTTCAGCCAACCCTCCTTCTGCCATTGGATTTTCCTCCATTGCCTGCAGATGAGGAGTTGTCATACCAAATTGTGCAAGATTTTTTGTGAGAGTTCCTTACCCAATGCAATGGAAGAATCAGGATGTGTGGTTTGTGGCCAGCTAATGCCAGTGTTGCAATGTACTAGACTGAGAGCTGTCAAAAATCAACTGCATATACTTGAAGCATCAATTGTAACCCAAGTAGAGCAGAAGGATGTGATTGAAGCTATCTGTGAGTTCAAGGGTCCAGTACTTGACTATAAGTGTAACCAGATTTATGATCACTGTCAGAAGCACCTGTGAAAGGGCCAAGTTCCTCAAAATGCTCTAGCAAAAGGCTTATGGCTCGGTACAGTACCAGAGGAGCTGGCAAGCTTGAGATTTGTTGAATGGATATTGGTGGCATGCATCCACATTAATGGCTCCTTTGTTTAGGTCACCGTCTCTGGTTTGAGGAAAATGAATTTGCATGTAATCACATTTGAGTCTCTTGTGCCAAAGGTTTACCACTGGCTACTGCTTCCTGTTGAGGAGCTTGATGAGATTTTAGCAGTTCTATTTATGGGGCCATGTAGGCCAACAGACAAGGAATATAAGCATACTCTGTTATTGGTAAGGTGGGGTCATGTTGCTCATGCACTGGAATGGCTAAAACTGAACCATTGTTATGAGAAGCAGGAAATTCATCTTCTTTCGGCACATCTATCATTTCTATTGTTTCTATTGTCTTTGTCGAGCTACATCTCATGCTATTGTTCTCTTTCCTATTGTCTTTACTGCGCGTGTCCGTGAACCTCCTAATCTTACATCACCATTCTCCCACATTATTGTAGTATTCACAGAACATTTCTATTGTCTTCAATATCTCTCCATATGCAACTCATTTGTACATATGCCTACAATCTCACACCTGTAGTATTTAAACTGTAATGTATGGACCAGTCAAGCTCAGCTTGACCTGGTCATTCCTATGTTCTTAATGAACTATGATAAGTCATTCTCAACTGTTGCTTATGAGCTTCAGCGATCCATGAACTAAGAACCTTGATCATAACAAAAGGTTAAGCTGAGCTGAACTCTGCCAACTAACCTCAGTCTAGGCAGCACACACACTACAACACATGATTCTTACAAGAAATAACTGACTACACTGAACAAGGAGAACCATGTCAGCACCATCCACTCCCATCGTCCCTACTCTGCCCACAACCCTTGCTCAACCTGCAGAAATCAAGATGAGCTCACCCAATGATTACGCTGGGGACCACTCCAAGACCATGCTCTTTCTTCTGGAATGCAAAGCATATGTTGATGCCAACACGACTGCATTTCCTGATGACAGACACAAAATCCTGTTTATGCTATCTTACATGAATGGAGGAATGGTGGGGCTGTGGAAGCAGGCATATCTGGAGGAGAAATATGTAGAAGAAAAACCCTGGGACACATTCCAGGAGTTTGTAATAAAGGTTAGACTCGCCTTCTCCCCTATTGATGACACAGGAAATGCTCAAATGCAATTGAGGGCGCTCACACAAGGAGGGAAGGAAGTAGATGAATATATCGCCCAGTTCAAGACACTGGCGTACTGCACCAAAATCAAAGAAGACACCGCCCTAATGGAATATTTTGTCGATGGACTCAACAACCGAGTCCTCGACAAAGTCTTCGGCATGGAAAATCCACCAGACACGATCGAGGGATGGTATACCCATGTGGCAAGGGCAGAAGGACACCTGAGAAGGGCAAAGGCAATCAAGGAGAGAACATATAGTAAAATGGGAGGAGGAGGAACAGGAGGTTCTTCCAAAGACCTGAATGCTATGGACATCGACACAACACACCTCTCCTATGCAGAGAGGCTCAAACACATTAAGAAAGTAAAGTGCTTTATTTGTCACAAAGCATGACACAGGGCTAGCGATCACAAGGAAGGGAAAGAACTGCCTGTGAAGGAAGAGAAGATAGAGACGAAGAAGACACCCCACGACCACTATATGAAGATCTGCACCCTCATTAATGAGTTGGAGGAGAAGGAGAAGGAGGAGGTACTGGATCTTATGGTGGCTGAGGGTTTTTAAAATGGCAGCCCACATCGGCAGTGGAGCCCGCCAGGATAATTGTCTCAACTGTAATGATAATTGACTCTGGGGCAGGAGAAACATTCATTGATCACCAAGTCATTGAAAAACTCGGATTGAAGAAAATCCTGCTCGCAAGAAAGATCCTTGCGAAAAACATTGATGGAACCCTAAACAAGAATGGTACGATCTCCCACTATGTTCATGTCGACACTGAGATAGGGGGAAGGGAGGAAAAGATGAGGATGCTGATAACAGGGCTAGGCAAGGAAAGGATTGTTTTGGGCTATTCCTGGCTTCAAAAATGCAACCCCATAATCAATTGGAAAAAGGGGACTCTCATCAACAAGCTGACTGAGAGACTCCTCATGAAGAAAATCCAGACCATGGTTGAATGAGCGCACACTGTCTACAGTAAGCAAGGTCCCACTATAGATGACAAGGGGCCATCTGCACCGAGAGTAATGTTGAGCCCGACTCTCGGGAGGCTACCTATAAGGAGTGCTGGGGAGACCTTCAAGGAAACCCACCTCACCGCTGCCGAGCATGTGAAGAGTAGGCTCGGGATGGTTCATCTCGCAACAGGACCTTGCACTGAGGATGAACCAAGTCACGATGGATCACACCTGGCAATAGACACCCAATCCAAAATCAACCTGCTGAGACCGGTACTAGATGCTGCAAATGTTGACATACCACTCCACATTGGGGGAGATCAGGATGGCACAGATGCACTGTTTGCCTACATTCAAGGAGAACCGATGATCGGGGTATTCAGAACTGAGGAATCCCCCCTTATGATCGAACATGACTATGTTCCCCTGAATTACCAAAGACTCAGGCACATTGCATGCATCACTCAATCTCAATTAACCAGCAGAGTAGCCTACTCTAATACCACATATATCTGAGCAAAGACCTCTATTCCGCAAAAACTTGCTCATAAAGATGAAGGCAAGGAGGAAAAACAGTCACTTGATGATCTACTTCCAGATAAATATAAGCAGTATCGAAGTGTGTTTGAAAAGGCAGCATCAGAAAGGTTCTCTGAGTCGAGACTGTGGGATCATGCAATCGAGTTAAAACCGAACTTCATCCCGAGGGACTGCAAAGTCTATCCTATCACCCTGGCCAAACAAAAGAAACTGGATGAATTCATCGACGAGAACCTAAAGAAGGGGTACATCATCCCTTCCAAGTCACCCATGGCATCCCCATTCTTCTTCGTAGTGAAGAAAGATTCTGATGCGCTACGACCCTGTCAAGACTACCAGTACCTAAATAAAGGAACCATCAAGAATTCTTACCCCCTACCATTGATTGGCGATCTGCTTGATAAGCTGAAAGGGGCAAGATGATTCACAAAACTTGACATCAGATGGAGATATCGCAACATGAGGATCAAGGAGAGGGATGAATGGAAGGCCACATTCAAGACCAACAAGAGGCTGTTCGAGCCCAAAGTCATGTTCTTCAGCCTCTGTACTCTCCAGCAATGTTCCAAGCCATGATGAATGATACCTTCCACAACATGCCAAATGAAGGATGGCTAGTAATCTACATGGACGACATCTTGATCTTCTCGAAGGATCGAAAGGAACATGAGGGAAGGACAAAGAGGATCTTGGTGAGATTGAGAGAAAACAATTTCTTCCTAAAACCTGAAAAGTCCAGATTTGATGTGCAAAAGGTCAAATTCCTCAGATTAATCCTCAAACCCAATCAATTGGCTATGGACCTGACTAAGCTTAGTGGGATCAGAGACTGGCCATCCCCAACCAATGTCAAAGGAGTTAGATCATTCCTAGGCTTTGGAAACTTCTATCAAAAATTTATCGGCAACTTCGCTACAATAACAAAACCACTGAATGACCTAACAAAGAAGGATCAGGCCTTCTACTGGACAAGCAAATGCCAGGATGCATTCAAAATGCTAAAACGTAAGTTCTCTGAGGCACCAGTTTTACTAATGCCAAACACCAAGAAGCCATTCATAGTGGAAAGCAATGCTTCAAAATATGCAATGGAGGCTGTCCTAAAACAGACAGATACAAACAGAGACTGGCACCCCTGCAGCTACATCTCCCACTTTCTGATGGCTACTGAGTGGAACTATGAGATTTATGATCAAGAACTACTGGGGATAATATGGGCCCTGGAGACCTGGAGACATTACCTCCAGGGATCCGAACACCCAACCACCATTCTATCCAACCACAAAAACCTCATGTACTTGAGGATGGCATGAAAACTGAACTGACAACAGGCCAGATGGAGCCTCTTCCTGTTGCAGTTCAATCTTCAATTAGTACATGTGCCAGGAAAGATGATGATACAGTCTGATGCACTGTCGTGACGGGGAGATCACATACTGGAAATTGACAATGACAATGAGGATGTCACACTATTAAAGGACGAGATCTTCGCATAAATGATCAATACGGAATTAAAAGACCTACTGGTGGAAAGAATGATGGGTGATAACCTACTAAAGGAAATAGTAAGGGCCATCAAAGAAGGAGGAACACCGCTGATTAAGTCAGCAGTAGAAGACTGGAGGATGGAAAATGATGGGACAGTCTTTTTTAAAGACCGATGTTACATTCCAGATGACAAATATTTATGAAGAAGGATCGTGGAAAGATACCACAACAATTTACTCACAGGACACCCTGGCCAGTTTCAAACATTGGAGTTAGTATGGAGGGACTACTGGTGGCCCAGA
The DNA here is from genome assembly GCA_029959215.1 of Tricholoma bakamatsutake. NCBI lineage: Eukaryota > Fungi > Basidiomycota > Agaricomycetes > Agaricales > Tricholomataceae > Tricholoma > Tricholoma bakamatsutake. The sequence continues at coordinate 11,774,495 of CP114857.1, read as the reverse complement.
ATGACCATTTTCATTAGGAACTACATAGATGGATGCGCCACCTGCCAACAGATGAAGGTTAATACACATCCCATGACACCACCACTGCTCCCAATCAAGTCGGATACAACGCGACCATTTGCATTGGTAACAATGGATTTTATTACAGATCTACCAATGAACAATGGATGTGACACCATCATGGTTGTGGTAGACCATGGGCTTATAAAGGGGGTAATTTTTATCCCCTGTAATAAAACTATCGATGTGCTGGGAGTGGCAGACCTCTACCTCTATAATGTATTTAAGAGATTCAGCCTACCCGACAAAATTATATCTGATTGCGACCCATGATTCACTTCTCATGCATTCCAAGAGCTGGGAAGACTCCTGGGAATTAAACTAGCCATGAGTATGGCCTACCACCCACAAACCAACGGAGAAACAGAACGGGTCAACCAGGAGCTGGAAATCTATCTTTGGATCTTCTGCACAAACAAACCCTCACAATGGAAAAAATACCTCACTTCCACTGAGTTCACCCACAACCAGAAACACCACTCGGCAATCAAAAATATGCCCTTTTACATAATGATGGGAGCCCACCCCAAGGCCATACCCACAACATATGAGAAAACAAATGTGCCAGCTACCGAACAGAGGATAGCTGAATTAGGAAATGTGCGATGAGAGGCCCTAGCTGCACACAAGCTATCCCAACAAGTCATGATTGGATGAACCGGTCAAAATTTCTGCCTGTTCATGGTAGGAGCAAAGGTCTGGTTAGACTCCAAGAACTTGAAGTTAGGCTACCCAACCAGGAAACTCGCCCCGAGGTGTGAAGGACCATTTCCCATCACCAGGATAATATCCTCCCATGCATATAAACTAAAACTCCCTTCACAATGGAAAATTCACCCTGTTTTCCATGCTTCGCTTCTTTCATGTTTCAAGGAGAATAAAACACATGGACCCAACCTTCTTCCTCCACCCCCCAAGCTGATCGAAGGAGAACTGGAACACGAGGTCGAAGCAATTTTAGCTCACAAAAAGATGGGCCAAAGAACCCGATTCTTTGTGAAATGGAAAGGCTACAGCACAGCTGAAAATACTTGGGAGCCCAAAGCACATTTAAAGAATGCCTCGGAAATTTTGGGAGAGTACCATAACCTACTTTTAACATGAGTCACCCTTTACACTTCATGATAAACATCACACCCAACCCTGACCCGATATGAACCTTTGAGTTGATCCTGAGCTTCATCCGAGATGTAGACGACTTGCAAAACAAAGAAAGACTGCTTTTTGTGACCCGCGACCAAGCTTTACTCAATGGAACCATACACAATCTGTTCGAAACGTATCAAGTGATCTCTGCTCTCAAACAAGTATTCCAGCATCTTTCTGAAGAAGCTTATCATCTAGAACTACTTCCCCTAATGAGGGACTTGGATGAGCAGTCGCTAAGATACAGACCTGGAGAATGGATCCCCACACCCAACCATATATTCATCATAGAAAGCTCAGACGACAAAGAAGAAGACATATTCAAAACAGCACCAGAACAAACCTCACCGCCATCACCACCACCGCCGCCATCACCATGTGTACAGATGCCCTATCCAAGACAACCAACACCTGAATACCCCCCCACACCTCCATGTTGTGGGACTTAGTATGCTTCACATGCGCCCAAATTGGGCACTTCTCATTCTATTGTCCACATTATCAATGTCCCCACTGTCATCGCTGGCACCTGGAACACTCAACGCTTTTCTGTCCTAATAACCCATCATATGACAATCCACTGTGTCACCACACTACTTAGCCGAAACTGTCATGATCAAAAACCTCACACTTGTTATTACCCTCGGTGCTGTATTTGGCACTGCTATCACTACTATGCTCATCTTTTACATTCTCGTCTCACTCAGAATCTTCACTGCCGCACCCCTACCTTGCATCATTATGTTCATAACCAGCACCTCCATATGATTTGCAGGGGCTCAGACCAATGACATGGAACTACCCACCAGAGTCTATTCCCATGATGCACCCACAGTAACCATGATCAGCATGTTCACTGCAACAACTGATGAGGAATGGGCAGTGACATTCAACCCGATGCAGACAGTTAGAAGCTAGTTTTGGATGGAACTCAAAATGTTGAGGGGGAGCTAATGTTACGAGAAGCAGGAAATTCATTTTCTTACAGCACATCTATCATTTCTATTGTTTCTATTGTCTTTGTCGAGCTACATCTCATGCTATTGTTCTCTTTCCTATTGTCTTTACTGCATGCATCCGTGAACCTCCTAATCTTACATCACCATTCTCCCACATTATTGTAGTATTCACAGAACATTTCTATTGTCTTCCATATGTGACTCATTTGTACATATGCCTAGAATCTCGTGCCTGTAGTATTTAAACTGCAATGTATGGACCAGTCAAGCTCAGCTTGACCTGGTCATTCCTACATTCTTAACGAACTATGATAAGTCATTCTCAACTGTTGCTTATGAGCTTCAGCAATCCATGAACTAAGAACCTTGATCATAACAACCATCCAGATTATGAAGACATCAATATCGCATACAATGAACTGAGAAAATACTTGGAGGAATCTCCCCCAGTGTCAGTTGAATATTGCCAGTCCTTGATGAACAAAGTTGAAGAGGAAACCAGTTCCTTCAATGATGGCACCAAGGAAGGTGTAGATGAATGCAACTGTCCTTTCATTGTGCACAGTGATAATACTCAACCTGAAAACCCAAACAAAACCTACTAAATGGCTTCGTATGGTTTAACACGAGTCAGAGGAAGGATGTGAGGCCCTCTAGATGTCACCTGTCAGACCGACCATCAAATAGTTATAAAAGGACTGCCTGTCAAAGGAATTTGAAGCTAAAAGAATGCATTTTGTGGAATTTCATAGTTAGATTAATAAATTTGAAGTGCAAAAATATGTTCAGATGCAAGATCGAGGGACTAGACAAATAATAGAAGCAAAGTAAAGTGGAAATCAAGGGAAACGAGAGTGAAAATAGCATAATGTGAGGATTTTCGAAGAATTTCGAAGAAATTCAGTGTAGACACAAGACTTTGGACTGAATAAGAGTAAACTGAACTCTCAAATCACTGCAATCTGGGAGGAAGACAATTGTTTGTCTGTTTTAGTAACTAGTACAAGTCTATATACATTTTGAAGGGATGGTACTAAAAAGGAAATATAACATGTGTAGAACATGAGGCAATATGCACAGCAATAAAGAACAAATTATAAAACAAATAAGAAATGATGATGAATGAGATGTACAGGGTCACAGTATATTAAAAGTCCTTGTTCTAATGTTTCAATATATCATTGAAACACCAAAACAGACTGTCCTTGTTATAAATTGCATAAAATATTGGAAACTGCTTCACACTGATTGTATGCATGCACATGCAGTCAAAATGTGTTCGATATACTCGAAATAGTGCTCCATGTGTCCAGCATGCATCCGAAGATTGTTAGAATAGGAAATACTATGTCCGAAGATGTTTTTTGTAAGTTCAAAGATTTTCGAAGTTCCTTTAGACTTGTTTGAAGGCTGATATAGCTGCGATATTGCTCAAAATTGGTTCAGAAATTATCAAATATGTTCCAAGTGTATATTCTGAGCTGTATGAAGCATTCTAAGTTGATTGAAAATGTGAAAACTGATGTATCGGTGTTTGAACCATGCTGGGAGCCTATCAATGGTTTGACAAGTGATGGGATGATGACTAAATCTGTTGAAGCATTGAAAGGTATTGCTCTGAGACATTGGAATAGTGGAGGTGAGGCTCTTGCTATCTCACATGTGGTGGATGCAAAATCTATATATAATAATCCCAGTTTGTACCCCCAGATTTTTCTGTGGCTCTTCCCTTATGGTCTCATAGGAGTAGGCACAACAACCCTCTCTGACAAAGCTCACAAATGGCATTTGTTGATGTACCATGATAAAAGGTTTCAGCGAGATATCACTTTTCCATTCATCGCATTTAGCCATGCACAAGTAAAATCTTTGACATCAGCCAGATTTATTCTTGCAGAAACATCTAAGTTCCAGGACATCGCAAATAGGCTGTTATCTGTTGATCAAGCTGCATTGTCATCTATATCCAAGCATATGTCTGAAGGAGAGGCCATTAAGCCTATAACATAGGATGAAAAGAACTGTTTTCAGGTTATCAAAGACCTCAATCATATCAATGGTAAGGTTAGCGGCTTGATTACTTCAAAAAAATACATGTGCAGTGAGATTTGGTCATTGATCACATATATGGGGGCCCTGATGTGGTACATTACATTGTTGCCCACTGACAATAAACACCCTCTATGTCTCTACTTTGCAGATGACAATGAAACCTTTGATGTGAATCTTAGCCGCAGTGATGATGACTATTACCAACTCATAGTGAGAAATCCTGTTGCTGCCACATGATTCTTCTACTTCACTATCAAAATGTTCATCAAGCACATGCTCAGTTTTGGCTCTGACTCTGATAAACAAGGGCTGTATGGTAACACATCAGCATTTTATGGAACCATTGAGCAGCAGGGGGATCTGACCTTGCACTTGCACATGTTGCTTTGGATTTGTGGAAGTCTCTCTCCAGATGAGATGAGGTGTATGATCCTTGATCCCACTTCGGATTTTTGACATAAATTGGTGGAGTACTTAGAAAGTGTGCATGCAGATGAGTTTATGTCAGCAGACAAAGAAGATGTAGAAAATGTTTATGAACATGTTTCCAAGTCAAAAACCTACTGAGATCCCACTGAGACATTGCCAGAAGCACCACCACCACCATGTGACAACAACAATTGTAACACTTGTGAACAATGCAAGAGTTGACATCATGGTGGGCACAATTCTGAGAAGTTGTCAACATATTATTATTAAAGTCAAACATCCACAAGTGTTTCTATAACAGGAACAAAGATGGTTTCCAAAACAACAGTCACACATTCAAAGGTTGCCTTGATAACATCTGGGGGAAATGCAAGGTGAGGTTCCCACATTCTTTGTTCAAGTGCACAGAGGTTGATCCTGAAACAGGAAGCATTAATATCAAAAAGAAAGAGAGCTGGTTAAATACATTCACTTATGTCATGACTTATCTTCTGAGATGCAACACAGATGTTACCTGCCTATGCTCCAGAACTGCAATTAAGAGTGTCCTGCTTTACATGTAGAATTACATCATGAAGTTGCCACTAAAGACACATGTGGTATTTGATATGGTCCATTCCATCTTCGATAGAAATCCTGATGTGGTTGGTGCAAGTGAAGTGCACAAAGATAAAGCTCACAAGCTGATGACAAAAATTGTTAACTCGTTAAGTGCGAAGATGGAAATGGGCTCCCCTATGATCTGCATGTACCTGTTAGATATTCCAGATCACTTTAAAAGCCACAAGTTTTATACATTTCTCTGGCAGTCCTTTGTTGGTGAAGCAAAAAAGGCCTAGGAAGGTGGACAGGATGGGTCTTCAAAGTGTGACATATTATCAGAACATCCCACACTGGCCAAAGAAAAGGTTATGCTGATAAGATTGAACAAGCATGTAATTGGTCTGTCTCCAGTATATGACTATATCTATCGATCCAGAGACCTTGATGACATGTCTCTGTATGATTGGATGGCAAGATGTGAACAGGGGAAGCTCCCTGCAAAGAAAAAGCAAGTTCAGTGTAACCAGGATGATCCAGACAACAGCAAATGCGATAGTTCACCTTCACCCCATCACAGGTCTAAGAGACCCACATCGACACTCTTTCCATTCCTACCTGAACACCTGCTAGCTGATAGTCATGGATTCCACTGCCATCCAGCTGACCAAGAGATGGTTCTGAACTTCATTGGGGCTATATTGCCTTGGTTTGATCAAGGGAATTGTGAGTACTACTGCAGTGCAATATTGACTCTATTTAAACCCTGGCAAAGTGACCTAGATCTGAAGTGACATGATCATTGCTGTAATGATGTGTTCTCTGCTCATGAGTTTTCTCTGAGGCACCGCATGATAATAAAAAATATAAACATCTGTTATGAGTGCCTTGATGTGCAGGATGACTTCCATGCTCAAATGTGTAAAGGTGCTGCCCTCCTTGGGATGTGGGATGATGCTGAGATGGAAATTCTCCAGGAAATCAGTCAGACCACCGCAGAGGAAGCTGGAGCACACATTCTTCAAAATGTCAAGTACAACATAGATGATATCTCAAATGTAACAGGGAAGCAAGCGAGTTGATGGGTTCCATGAAGGCTATGCTACAAAGCCTCAGGTGGACAGAGTCTAGTTTACAATCACATCATGGTGCTCTGGACATAAACCTGTCCCCTCCTGCAATCAAGCAAATGCCTCAGCATAGAAAGCTCTAGTTGCCCAAAAATGCACTGAAATTCTGGAGAACCATTCACAGCACTTGCCCCAAAACACATCCAAGTCCCATACAGCTACCTCACAGTTTATACCAGACAACATACGCATTGTTGATAAAACCTACATGACACACACTTTTACTTCTAAAGTGTATCAGAGAACAATAAACAATGTGCTGTAGTAGATGACTTTGGTTTAAACAAAGAGCAAAGCCAGGCATTCCACGTCATTGCCAACCATGTGTGCAGCCCAGATTCTGAGCAGCTGAAGATGTACATAGCCAGTATGGCAGTCACTGGAACATCCCAAGTGCTCAAAGCATTGGTGGAATATTTTAGTTGGAAAAAGAAGTCACATCATTTAATGATAGTAGCACCTACCAGAAGTGCAGCGGCACTTCTTGGGGAGATTGTTAGGGTGACACCCACTAATCTGCTAGCTGGACCATGTGGGCTATCCTACAAGAAGGCAATGGGGTGCATGCATGTGATGGGGGGTTTGATGGATTTGATGCGAGAGGTTAAAAATAGAATAGTTGGCTGAAATATGCTTTTTGCACCACTATTGTGGATGGAATACCTAAGAGAACTCAACTGAGGTCTCCTAGTATTTATTTTAAGGTTATATACTATGTTACATATATTGTACTATGTTGCTACCAATGCACGTGCACATGTGCATACATATTGATGTGTGTAAATAGAAAATTCCCATGCTGACAAATAGAGCATGTATAGGCATTTGGTAGTGTATTTTGGTGAAATAAAATAAAATAAAAATAGTATTATGTAATAGGCATGTTAGGAGACTGTTTCCTAACAGGGATCCACTTACCATTCAATGCTGGGAATCAATTCAGAAGGGGGGCAGACATCTAACATCCAGCTGGCCCAAGTAAAATCATGGCTGGAAGGTGTACAGTACATTTTTCTGAATGAAGTATCAATGTTGTCATGTAGGGATATGTATTTGATCAGTGTGCATTTGGTGTGGGTGTTAAACAATTTTGATATACCTTTCAGAGGCATGAATATGATATTTGCAGGAGACTTCATGCAGTTACCTCCCATCATTGGACAGCAGCATGCTTCACTCTACAGCTGGTCAGTCAGAAAAAATGTGACATCCCTGTGGGATCAAGAAGCTGCAATTGGCAAGGCCCTGTGGTATCAAGTTACCACAGTCATCATCCTTCAGAAAAACATGAGACAATGCACTCAGTCCAAAAAAGATACACAGTTTTGAGAGGCCCTTTCCAACATGCATTACAAGGCTTGTACACCCACTGACATCATGTTTCTAAGGTCTTGAGTTTCCAGCAGTTTACCTGGTCGACCATGCATTAATGAATCCCATTTTCATAATGTTTCCATCATCACCTGTTTGAATACCCTCAAAGATGAAATTAATCTTCTTGGCTCAATGAGATTTGCTCATGAAATGGGTCAAGAGTTAGAAGAATTCATGTCTGTAGACACAATTTCTTCAGACGAGATGGCAAGCACAAAAACAAAACAAAAAAGCACTGGTCAAAGATGGCAGGTACAAGGTGGTAAGATCTCACCCAAAGTTCAGAATATTTTGTGGATGCAACTGCCATGTGCCAATACAAAACTTGTTCCTGGCAAACTGTCACTATGTGTTGGTATGCCCATAATGATCAGGAATAATGCGGCAACTGAGTTGTGCATCACAAAAGGACAGGAAGCAGTCATACACAACTGGCAACATGTCGATGGACCAGGTGAAATAAAGGTGTTAGACACATTATTTGTCAAGCTTTGTAATCCACCTACACCAGTGCAACTTGAGAGTCTCCCACTAAATGTTGTACCACTGATGAGAAATTCAGTGGCAACTACATGCCAACTGCTGGATAACCCATCCTTGGCTATATCTTGTTCCCAAGTGGAAGTATTGCTTAATTTTGCCATGACCGACTATGCATCCCAAGGCAAAACACAGGAAAATAATGTTGTCCACCTCATGTATAGTCATTTGCACCAAGGAAATTATACAGCAATATCAAGAGGTGTGAGCACTGCCAGTACCTTAATATTGGATAGCTTCCATCCCAGTAAAATCACTGGAGGTGCATTGGGCACTCTCCAACAGGAATTCAGAGAGCTCGAGCTTTTGGATGACATAATGACCAGGCATTTTGAAGGCAAGTTGCCAAGAAACATCACGATGGCTGATCACAGAAATATGGTTATCACTCTGTTCCATGAGCATAAAGGTTTACAATATATGGCATCAATGATTCACTCAGCACTAAGATAAAGTAAACACAATCTGTACCTTGAATGGGAAGGTGATAATCTTGACTGGTGAATAGTGCAGGGTAAACCAAAGAAGAAATATCAAGCTAAGCAGCTGCCTGATTCGTCATATACCAAGAAAATTGAATTGGCACATGTGCTAAAGAGGACACTGTCCCTCGATTTACACCAGCTACATTTAAAAAAGAGGAAAATGATTTCCAACATTGGCCTGGCACAAGAGGTTCAGGAGTCATTATCCATTCATGCACTTGTCCCAATTGGCATGCAGTGGCAGAACAACAGTTGTGCATATGATGCAATATGCACCATCCTCTTCAATGTATGGCTTGAAGACCCCTGAATGGTTGTGAGTTCATGGCACAAGATGCAGAGCAACTTGTTGGACTCGTTGCTTGTATCCTTCAACTCCCATATACATAAGTGTTGGTGGGGCATCTGCAACATATCCATAATAAAGCAAGATTGGTCATGTGACTATGGTGTGGGAATGCTGACAAACTCTGAAGGGGTGGGAATGGCATCATGCCATGAGACTCTACAGAGGTGAGAAATGATGACAAATATTACAAGGTGTGGGAAGTAAATTCTTGGCTAATAACTGGGTGACAAAAATTAGCCAAAGATTTCTTCATTAGCTGAAAAAAAATTTCAGCTATTTTTTGGCCTGATCACATTTGTAATAACTGTTCCCATCATAACAAAAATTTTCACCTAAATTTTGGACCCGATCACAAATGCAATAACTGTTCCCATCATAACATAAATTTTCAGCTGATGTTTGGCCTGATGACAAATAAAATAAGGTGTTCCTATCATGACAAATCTAATAACTAAGTGTAGGAACAATATTTTCAGCTAATTTTTGGCTTACTGGGTGTAGGAACCAAATTTTCAGCTGATTTTTGGCCACTTCTAGCTTTTCTGCTCTCTTTCTGGCTCTGGGCTCTTTTCCAGTGGGGTTGTTTTTGCATTCTTGGGGTATCTGTAAACACAGGTGAAGCTCTGTAAAGTCCTACCTCCTTGGCTTCTCTTTTTTCAACAAAAAGAGTGTCTGCCAGTTGTTTTTTGGACCTCTCTCAGGGCACAGTGTGCAGGGAGATTGGGCTGGCGGGTTTGCAGTTGCCTCCCCTTCCATCTTTGGAAGTCACTCCATTATCAACTGCCACTGTTTGCACCAATTTCACAGCCTCCTGCAGGAATCTCACATCCTCTGCTGCTGTAAGAGAGCTCCCCAATTCCCATGGACCCAACTCTGCCCAACACTCCTTTACGGGTCCGGACGGCCATGCAGCAAACTGAATGGGACCAATGGACCTTGGATAGCCCTACTCGCTACCGGACTCCACACCATGCTCGCACAATAAACATTGCCCAGCCTTTGCTGCCAGTGCCACCTCCCCATGGTGGTTTGCTGAATGGGAATGACACCAATCCTTTTCTCACCCCTCCACCTTCACCTCCTCAATACAACCACCTTCCTCCTCATTTAGCACAACAGCTGGCAGCACTTCCTCCCCTTCCTCAATACAACCACCTTCCTCCTCATTTAGCACAACAGCTGGCAGCACTTCCTCCCCTTCCACAGGTGGTGAGAGGCAGAGGAAGAGGAAGAGGAAGAGGGAGGGGAAGAGGCTCAATTCATGCAGCTCCACCTCTGCCTGTGGTCACTCCTTTACACAATGCAGCTCTACCATATTTTTTTCCTGCCTCTCCTGCCTCCTGTTTTTGACCCTCCTGTTCCTGCACCTCCAATTCCTGCACCTCCCATTCCTATGGCTCCTACACCTGCTATTCCTGTTGCACCTGCACCTCCCATTCCTGCTACTCATGCATTCCACCTTTTGGTCCTCCTCCTGTTTTTGACCCTCCAGCTCCTGTTCCTTTGGTTCCTGCACCTCCCATTCCTGTTGCTCCTCCAATGGCCTGGCCTGGACATCAAGATCCACCAGTTATTCCTGCTGTAGCTGTATGTTGGATTACATATTCTTCTATGTGACACAGGTTAATTAACAACATAATACTGATGCAGCCTTTTCTGCCTCCTGTTTTTGACCCTTCAGCTCCTTTTCCTCCTGTTCCTGCACCTCCCATTCCTGTGGCCAATATACCTCTACCAGTGGCTCCTCCACCAATGGTTCCTGCAATGGCTTGGGCTGTGCTTGCTGTGCAGCATGCAGCACTTCCACCTCTGGCAGCTGTATGTTAAATTATATTCTACATGATGTGCAATGGTCTGACTGAATAATAATGTAGCCACCTCTACCTCCCCCTCTACCTCCCCCACCTCTGGCTGCTCCTGCTGTTCCTGCTGTTCCTGCTCCTGCTGTTCCTGTAGCCAATGTACCTCCACATGTAAGCATGCTGATATTGTTTTGATCAATTTGGTGACTGACTTGATCATCCAAGATTGATTCTGCACCACCACCACCACCACCTCTGCCTGTTTTGCCTCCTGCCCACCAGCCATTTAATTTAGATTGGCCTGTTCATGATCTGGGAAATATGGATGTGGAATGCCTTGATTGCCATGCTTTGCACTGGATGGCTGAATGTCTTATAAAATCCTCAAATATCCATCCTCGATTTGACATGTGCTGCCTGAGTGGAAAGATCACCTCTTCACCCAGTCCTTCCTGAGCTTATCCAATTGCTCACTGCTCAGGATGACATTGGTAAATCATTTTTTGACCATATCCACACTTACAATAATGCACTTGCCATGACTTCTGTTGGTCACAAGATTGATGAGTCGGTCAATGAGGGCGAAGAGACTGTGAATGATGGTGTTAGTCCCTATGTCTACAAACTCCATGGTGAGCTGTCCCACAAGATTGAATTTCTGCTTCCACCAGAAGGAGAACCTCCTGTCTATGCTCAGCTATATATTTACAATCCAGCCGATGCAGTCAACTTTCACATGGCCAATGCCTGGAACACTCACCTCCATCACCACACTTTGCTCACTCTTCAGGACATGCTCCACCATCACCATCCAGCAGTTCAGATGTACAAGCAGGCTCATGAGCTCACCAGGAACTTGCCTCCACACCAGCAGTGCAAGATAGCTTTGCATTTTGATCAATCCTGTGACCATCACTGCTACAATCTCCCTGATGCTACCAACGATGAGATTGCTGTCATTCTTCCAGGTGATGGCAATCAGCCAGAGAGCACACACAATATCATTCTCTACTGCAGGCATGGCCCTCCCCTTCAGCACATCAGTGACGTCCATCCCCTCTATCCTGCCCTTCACTATGTTTTGCTGTTTCCTACTGGCCAGCTCCAATGGCACCCTCAAATCGAGTATGCTGCTGTTGATGCCAACAACCGAGGTGGTGCCAGAGTTTACAAACATGTCTCCAAATCCAAATTCTATTGCTATCACCTCCACCTTCGACCACCTGCTGTTGAGCCCCAGCATATCTTTCTGACTGGAAAGCTCTTTCAGGAGTTTGTGTGTAATGGATGGGCCACTGCTGAGCAGGATTGGTTGCACTGGATTTTGATGAATCAGGACACTATTTGTGGCAAAGTCTATGTTGGCCTGGCAGATGCTGTGGCAGCAAACATCGATGTGGACACAGAGTCTCTGGGTCAAAGAATCATTCTTCCTTCATCCTTTGCAGGAAGCACATGTCACATGCAGCAGCTTCTTCAGGATGCATTCACCATCAATCATCACTGCAATGGAGGTGATCTCTTTCTCACCATCACTGCCAACCCTGCCTGGCCAGAAATACAGGATGCTCTTCATCCAGGGCAGACTGCAGCAGATTGCCCAGATTTGGTTGTTCATGCATTCTATGCAAAGCAGAAGGAGATGATCAAGGATACCGAGGCTGGCATATTTAGAAAGGCTGTGGCTTATCTATTCACCATCGAGTTTCAGAAGTGTGGCCTTCCTCACATGCAATGCATTATCTTTCTCAATGAGCAATCCAAGCTTTGCACCCCCAAGCAGATAGACAGTCTTCTGTCTTCAGAGTTTCCTAATGATGATCCTGAGCTCCTCGACCTCATCAAGAAGTTCATGGTCCACAAACCCTGTGGTGCAGAGAACCCTGCAGCTCCTTGCATGGTGAATGGTCAGTGCTCCAAAGGTTTCCCCAAGCCATTCAGGGATCAGACAACCATCTCTGAGGATGCCTATGCCTTTACTAAGCATCGGGACACTGGACACACATATCACGTTTGGGAAAAGCAGGTCAACAATTGTTGGGTGGTCACTTACTCTGCCTATCTCATCTGGAAGTACCATTGCCACATTAATATCGAGTCCATCAGCTCTATCAAGGCCATCGAGTACATATACAAATGTGTCTACAAAGGCCACGATCACATCACTATGGAGTTTGGAACTTGCAACGATGAAGTCAGGCAGTACCTTGACACTCACTACATATCTGCATGCGAAAGCATCTGGCGCCTCTTCCACTTCACCATGCATGGTGCTTCTCCCAACATTGTCCATCTTCAGGTCCACCTTCCTGGCCAGCAGTATGTCACTTGGAATCTGAACAGTCCACAGTCTATCCAGAAAATTGTCCAGCATGCTGCACAGTGTGACACCACCCTCACTGCCTTTTTCAAGGCCAATCAGGAGTATCCAGAGCTTGCACAGATTGTTCTTTACCAGGACTTTCCCTCCAAATTTGTGTGGGATCAAAGGGCTCACAAGTGGAAGCCCAGGCAAAGGGGATTTGCTATTGGAAGGATGTTCTATGCTCCACCAAATGCCAGTGAACGCTTCTACCTCAGGCTGCTTCTCACTGCTGTGAAAGGTGCTACATCATATGAAGACCTTCGCACTTTTCAGGGCATTGTCGCTCCCTCATTCAGAGAGGCCTGCCTTGCCCATGGCCTTTTGAAGGATGACCAAGAGTGGTAGCAGTGTCTGGAGGAAGCAAAGTTTATGGCAACTGGTCATCAGCTTCGCAATCTTTTTGTCACCATCCTTCGTGACTGCTCCCTCTAATCCTGTCCACCTCTGGAATACATATTGGCCTCACATTTGTGATGACTTGAGATATCAGCTCCAGCATACCAACATTCGTATCAATCCTATTGATGACAATATCCATGATTATGGCCTTTATTTTATCAATCAGCTTCTCATGGTCTCTGGAAAATCTCTCAAGAAGGATTGGCCATACATGCCTCAGATCACTCAGAATTGGGATGCCAACATTCAAAACCAGTTGATTGCAGAGCAGCACAGATACAATGTTGTGGAGCAGGCCGAGTTGGCTGCATACAATCTGGACACTTTTAATCAGGATCAGAGGGCTGTCTTTGATGAGATCATGCATGCAGTCAACAACAAGACTGGCCAGACATTTTTCCTCCATGGTCCAAATGGCACTGGCAAAACCGTTTACAACACCCTCTGCCATCAGCTTCGCTCTCAAGGCAAGATCGTCCTCTGTGTTGCATCATCTGGAATAGCTGCTCTTTTGCTCAAAGGTAGTCATACTTTCCATTCCTGCTTTTAGATCCCAATCATTATAAATGAGTCATCCACCTGCACCATTTCCAGAGGTTCAACATGGGCACAGCTGCTGCAGCAGACCAACTTGATTATTTGGGACGAGGCACTCATGCAGCATCGTCATCTCCATGAAGCTGTCAACTGCACTCTGAAAGACATTCTCCAATGTGACAAACCCTTTGGGGGTGTGCCTGTGGTCTTTGGGGGCGACTTTCATCAGATCCTGCCTGTCATTGAGAAGGGTTCTCGACCTCAAATCATTGGTGCTTCTTTGCAATGCTCTGTTCTCTGGCAACACATCAAAATCCTTCATCTCAAAATCAACATGCGTTTGAACACAGACAATCTTCAGGAGTGCAACTTTGCGAAGTGGCAGTTGGAGGTTGGAAAGGGTGGTCATACAGATGAAGGTGGCACTATCAATCTTCCTGATCATCTCAAATGTCCTCAGAACACCATTGCTTCCCTCATTGACACCATCTATCCTGGCATCTATGATCAGGCTCAGCATTCAGATCAATACTTTTCAGAGTGGGTCATCCTGGCAAGCAAGAACGATGATGTCGACAATTTGAACCATCACATTCTTCACAATTTTCCTGGACAGGAGCACATCTTTCACAGTGCTGACTTGATTGCAAATGATGAGAATGGTGAACTTCTATATCCCCAAGAATATCTGAATTCCATCAACTGCTCAGGTCTACCTTTGGCACATTTGGCACTCAAGGTTGGCATCCCTGTGATGATACTTTGCAATCTCAATATTGCTGGAGGGGTCTGCAATGGAAGTCAGGGAATATTGACATGGATCAGGAATAGTGTTTTGGAGATTCAGTTGATCACTGGAGATAATGCAGGAGAGACTGTGTTCATTCCACGGATGCGACTTTGGCCCATTGAAAATCAACTCCCCTTCACACTCTCTTGACTGCAGTTTGCTGTTTGTCTTTGCTTTTCAATGTCAATCAACAAGTCACAAGAGCAGTCAGTGAAGCATGTGGGTTTGGATTTCAGGAGTCCTGTCTTCACACATGGGCAGTCCTATGTGGCAATATCCAGGATCAAGTCAGTCCACAATATCAAAGCAATATGGTCAAGCTCAGAGGACAGTGCAAAGACAAAAAATATTGTATATGATGAAGTGTTATTAGATTAAAATATATATTGTACATATGTAACTACTACTCATAGAAAATCAATGAACACAGTGAACAACGTGTGCTGGAGGCACATTTAAAAACCTTGTCAATAATAAAAGGAGGATGGTCATGTGACTAGGCTGTGGGAAATGATGAGGTTATGGGAGTTGCTCTGAGTGGGTGGGAGAGTAATGACCAACTCTGAGGGTCATGAGACATGATGACAAATATAACTCAAAGGTGGGAATTTGTTCTTGGCTAATTTTTCGCCACCTCGAACTTTTTTTGGGGGGTCTGGGCTCATTTTCTATGTACAATAATGTCTGGATGGCATGTAAGGAGCTGTATTGCAGTGTTTTCTGAATAAAATTTGACTGTGGGGCAACTGTCATCCTTTTACTATGCTGTGAAAGCTGACTAAGCAAACCTCACAGGCTGAACAAAATGCAAAATCCTGATCATGACCTCAGCACATGACCCAAACAAAATGATTTAGACACATCACTGTATTAGTCAGTAACAAGTTGGATCAATAAAATATATGCTTACAACTTATAAATGGAGGTCATTACAAAGTCAGGTCAAAATTGAATGAACTCATTTGTGATGTAAAATCAACAAAATTAAGTTTGTTGATAGGTCCACTACACGCTTTAAGGTCTGGAGAACATTCCCACTCGCATCGAGACATTATGACACACACTCCAAATTGTTACAAATGCCACGAAATTGACTTTGAACCATTTTTGCACTATTTTGCACTATTTTGGATGACTTCAAACTATTTCAAATGCTTTCAAACCATTTTGTGACACTCTGAATGACTTTGCAGCACTTTGAATGACTTCAGCTGCCGTATAGTTGTCTTAAAACACTTTCAATACATGATGCTCAACCAGAGTAAGCTATTTAGCTGCATATCGAGTACTACTGGACACAAGGAGGGATTACAAGAGACTTAGGATATGATAAGTGCAGATTTTCATTTCATTGATATATTAAAGCAATAGAACAAAAACTCTTACTATACTTGGACAATGTATGTTTCACTTATTATCATCTTTCATTTTGTTTCATGTTTTACAATACCTTTATTTGCTGTGCACATTGCCTCATGTTCTACAATTGTTATTATTTCCTTTTTAGTACTGTTCCTTCAGATTGTATATAGACTTGTATTAGTTAGAATAATGATATACAAGCAATGGGGAACAGCACAAGTTACCCTCTCACTCATCATCAGATTTAAGAGTCAATGTCTTGAGTCTTAGTTCACATCGTATCTCTAAGTTCTGCAAAATATTGCGAACTTCTTCAAAACTATCATATTTGCTCTCCATTTTATCACCCATCACCTATCACTATTCGACAAACACTTTACATTCATTAAACTCGCTCTTTGACTTACCTTGAACCTTTTCAAACTTATTGGAACTTATTTGGACTACTTCACACGACTTTGAACCTCTTTGAACCTTTTTCAAACCTATTCTGCACATCTTCGAACCTCTTTCGAACTCTTTCAAGTGACCTCATATGCTCTTACAGATTATTTGAACCATCACTTATTATTTCGTGTCATTAAACACATCATTTTGGTCTCAGCGGTGATATTTAATACCATCTTGCACCCTTTCTCTGACTCGTGTTATACCATCTAAAGCCATTTAGTAGGTTTTGTTTGGGTTTCTGGGTTGAGTATCATCATCGTTACAAAGTAAAATCAGTAAAATATAAGAGTTACAATTGAGTTCATTATGAAGTAAAGTCAACAAAAATTAGTATCAATACAAAGTCTAGAAATAAGTCCAAGGAAATAAAAATTACTTGAATACAATAAGTTTAAAATTTGAGTTTGTTACAAAGTAAAGTCAGTAAAATAACAGTTACAAATGAGTTCATTATGAAGTAAAGTCAATAAAAATTAGTCTAGACATGAGTCCAAGGAAATAAAATAACAAGTTTAAAAATGAGTCAGTAAAAGCTAAGTTTATTATGGGTCAATAGAAAAAAAAAGGGGGGGGTCGAAACAAAGTTAGGTTAACAATACAAGTTGAGAGTTGACTTCATTACCTTTGTACCAAGTCAAGTCAGTAAAATATGTAGATCTTCGAAATAAGGCATCAATAAAATAAAATTACAGTCATTATTATGAAGTAAAGTCAATAAAAATTAGTTTAATACAAAGTCATTATGCAGATTACTAACAAGTTATGAATTCAGTTTGTTACAATGGATTGAGTTCATTATAATGTAAAGTCAATAAATATTACTTTAATACAAAGTCATAAAAATTGAGTTTAATGACAAAGTAAAGTGAGAGATTTTTTACGACATTCAAAAGAGAGGAGAGGGGAGGAGAGCAGGGGTAAGGGGGTGAGGGGGTGAAGTAGTGAGGGGGAGAGGGAGGGAGGGAGGGGAGGGGGGAATGGGGGAATGGGAGATGGGAGTGGGTGAGGGGGGAATGGGAGGTGGGAGTGGGTGAGGGGAGAGGGGGGGGAGTGAGTAGAGGAGGGGGGAGAGGGGGGGAGGAGGATGGATGGACAGGAGGGAGAGGGGGGAGAGGGAGGAGGGGTGAGGAGTGAGGGGGTGAAGGGAGGGGGGGGTGAAGCAGTGAGGGGGAAGGAGGGGGGAGGAGATGAGGAGGGGGAGAGTGAGTGAGGGGGGGAGGGAGTGAGTGAGGGGGTGATGGGGGTGAAGGGGGTGAAGTAGTGAGGGGGTGAGGATATGAGAGTGGGAGAACATGAGAGGGGGGGTGAGAGGGGGAGTGAAGAAGAAGGGGGAGAGATAGGAGAGAGAGGAGAGGGGGAGATTGGAGGGAGGAGGGGGAGGGGGGAAGAGGGGAGGAGGAGGATGGATGGAGAGGGGGAGAGGGAAGGGTGAGGTAGGGATGGGAAGGGGATGATATCACAAGTAAGGTCTGTGCACAACATCAAGGCAATATAGCCAAGTGACAGTGGAAGTGCAAAAACCAAAAATAATGTATATAATAAAGTACTACTATTAGACTAACATAGAAATAAAGTACTATGTATATAGAAATGAAGTCCATACTTATTAAACATGTTAATGCATGCCGGAGGCACATTCCCAACCTTGTTCATTAGAACAGATACAAGATTAATTAAGGCATCGTTTGGCAAGGACTAGCACAGAATTTGCATTTGGACATTACACTAATGTGCATGCTATTATGGACCAGCTGCTTGGATGTACCTGCACTGTTACAAGGTCAACATGGTGTTGCCTGGATGGGCATACTGTAGATGAAGACTTACAGTTGACAGACTCTGGCGTGATTATAACAGGATCTGCTTCTGCAGGGTGCCCTGTCCAACAGTATATATCTGATTTCTCGATCCCTTTGTCAAGGAGTTGCCCACGATGTAGCAAGCACTTAATCTGTTGATTTATGTTTGCACACCATCCAGCATTGCTTGCAATTGAACTGTGGCAAGGCTTGGCTTCCATTGATCCAATTCTGGAGATCAATATTGAGGGATCAAGCAGGCAATATTCATTGCATGGCATGATATACTTTGCAGGGGGGCATTTTACTGCACATATAATAACATGCACAGGTATGGTGTAGTTCCATGATGGGATATTCACAGGCAGCTCACTGGTGTATGAGACAGCTGACATAACCTCAAGATCAACAGAGAATGTGATAACAGCTATATACATATGAGCACAAGAGAACTTGGACATGCCATATGGAGTAGTGGCCCACTAGCTCAAGTTAGTAATGTTTGAATGCAATTGCATCTGGGTACAGGAGCAGGGACAGGGACAGGGACAGGGATGGGAATGAGGAAAAAGCACTGACATCACAGCAAGTAAAGTAGTAAAGTAGTCATTGGTTAATTAATAGCGTATGTACAAATATATAGTGAGTTCGATGGGAGTGTCTGGGTACAGGAGTGGGGATGGGGATGGGGATGGGAATGAGGAAAAAGCATTGACATTGCAGCAAGTAATGTAGTAATGTAGTCATTGGTTAATTAATAGAGTATGTACAAATATATAGTGTGTTTGACAGGAGCATCTGGGTACAGGAGCAGGGATGGGAGCAGGGACAGGAGCAGAGATTGGAGTGGGGATGGGAGCTTTTGTCTGTATTCTGTTCTTAATGCACATCATTGTAGTAATATCATTGTTTTTGTGGTCCTGTCAAGCCTTGATGTCAGTGCTGCTTCCCCATTCCCATCCCCACTCCTGTCTCCACTCCCATCTTCACTCCCATACCCACCTAACCTTCCCACAATAAGTCGCATATCAGTTGACATGATCCCATCATGTCATGCCCACTCATTTGTAGTAAATCCACTATTATCCCTTACCCATCAATATAACCCTTCAATTTCATTGACTTCAACCCATGTAAGGTATCCCACCTATCCCAAGACAACCTTGACAGCACGTGTCATTGTGATGGGCAACTCGACTACTTCTGACATTGCCATCAACGTTGCCATGCCATGTCATGCTCATCATCCCCCACAGTGAGCTCACTATTCCACTCATTCTGCACCCTTTCCCTTCATTTTTTTTTGGTAGATAACACTTATATATGTTCATAGAGTGTTAATGAACAATAAAATTTGCTTTTACACCCATTTTGGGCTTATAACAAACATTTTCCCTTGCTGAGGAGAGGAGGAGGTGTCTCTTTTCTTTATTGAGGAGCTCTACTACATGTACATGAGTATATAATTATATTTAGATCTATGTACATGAGTGGGAATAGTGCTGTATGAGGTAGGAAGGGAGGGAAGGGGGAGAAGTGAGAGAGTGACCAGAGAGGGTGACCTATACTAAGCATGTACATGCTCTACAATCACCAAGGTGCATGTAGATAGATGTAGGGATGTATGTAAGAGTTGGGAATGCAGTTGAAAGAGCTGGGAGTGAGGTGCTGTGTGTCAATGGAGCTGTATGGGGAGGAGGAGAGGTTGTCATATACCTACACTCCTGGGCCTTCCACTTCTAATATTGGTATTGAAAGAGGATAGGATAGTTATAGTAAGTAATGTGATATACCCCATAAAGCCTCTAGAATGGTCAGTATACACAGGAAAGACAATAAGGAGTGAGGAGGAGGAATGCTTACTCTGAGAGATCCATGGAGCCAAAATGTTTGCTTTCTTCAATTCCCAGGTCTAATATAGGAGTATAATGAGGATTAGTAAAGGTTAAGGCAGGAGGATAAGGTCCTGACTCACCACGGCATGGGTTCCCCATCAACATAGGTGAACTTCACTCACCATGGAACACACACATATCTGGCATCTACATATCCTTTCAACCGTTTAGTATAGTCCATTACCCCATAGAAATAGCCTAGATACAATCCTGAAAGTTAAAACTTCGTCCTGCAAGGTAGGGTTTTCATCTACTCACCTATTCTCCTTGTCACTCTATGCCAACTCATATAGCCCATTAGTGACAGTGTAGACAGGTATACCAAGGTATTATAAGCAATATTAACACCTCAGGATGGTCCAAAAATGTTGAGCAGCGTGCTATGCGCAGTGTAGAGTGCTCACAGATCTTACTACTTACCTGTTAAGTTGGTTAGTGTGCTAAGGAACTAGGTAGAGGGCATAGAACTCTCTATATTGCTAGGTAGAGGTACAGCGTACTTATATACCTAGAGAGCCTACATGGTCACATGAGGCTCTGGTCACGTGAGGCTCAGTGGGGTGGAGAAAAGGGTGGTGTACCGCATGGAACCCTGCAGGAACCACATGGTTCCTGTCCACATGTCATTATGACATATTTGTATACATGTATTTATATATATGTGTGTTTAAGAGTTCTTACACTGAGGCACAGAATAGGTGCCACATGTGCAGATTTAATTCAACACCCTCCTACAAACTGTACCTGCATCGACCTGGAGGGGCTTTACGATCCAAGGTGCCATGTATAGGTACTAAGTTTGAACCTCGAATTTAATTCCAAGGATATGATATCACATACCATGCAGTAGTGACCATTCCCTTGAGAGCTGCAAACATGTGAATCCTAGCATTGTCCAGACTCCATTATACTGTAAATACTGAATTTCAACTAGTAAAAAGGCCATTAACAAAACTGTTGAACATTGTAGGCATATAGGAATAGTCTTGAACATCAAGATGAAGAATGCCATCCAGAGATAATGCTGGAAGAATCGAGTAACTGCAGAATTGATAATAGACATGATAAAGGTACATGTGTGTTATGGCTACACACCGAGTTCCACATACAAAGTAATCATGATGCCATGAATGCCCATTGATTGGCACCCATTCATACTCTCATTTTGTGGTGTTGCAATTACAGGCTGCTTTGTCAAGCAATACAAAATGTTCAGGTATGTAATTCTCAGCTACCATGATTTGATACTTTTCCCACCATTCATTGTTGCATGTGAAGATGAAGAGACCTACATATAGATAATTGCAGTCACCATATCAAGTCCCTGAGCTTCACATAACTCTTCTTTTAGCTCTATGAGGTAGATATCAGGTGTTCACTCAATGCAACCTTCTAGACACTGATCAAAAGTGCATAAGGCAATGAAATTAAAGTCATCAAGCAAGAACTCACAGCAATGTCCAAAGCATTTGAAAATCTGGGTCTTCCTTCTGGTAATGGTTTTCTGACAACAGAACCTGTCCTCCTCCACTTGCTGACAACAGTTACACGAGAAATCTTGGAAGATCGCATGGAGGTAAACAAGCTGTTCCTTCGCCGCTGGATCAATGTAGCAGTGATTTCGTATCGCCATGGTGAACCGTGAACACTAAGAGGCAGGATGGTTCCCAGCGTTCTGGGCATCAAGCGACACCTCAAGGCCTCAAGTTGGAACACTGTCGGATCTGAGAACCTGAACTGGTCTGTTTGCAACGACTAAGTAATCAGCTGTCACATGTCACGAGGCGCCCATGGATTATACCAGAGTCACTACCACTTTCTGTGAAGACGTCGTCGAAACTGAGGCAGAGCCGCCCGGAACTTCGCAGAGATCCCAGAGATATTCAACGAGACGATGTAAGATGTCCCTACGAGCGCAAGTGAACAACCCTATGTGAGTAATGTGAGTATAGTATAGACATATAAGGTCGTGAAAGTATCGTTGTAAGAGAGCATCAAAATTTAACTCTGCCCTATCAATGTACCCAAGTTTTACCCAGAAAAAAAAAAGAAACTAACTCATCTGAGTCGCCTGTCGACTGCACCTTAGCAAAATTTGAGAAGTTGGGACGACTCCTTTGTGGCAATGTCAGCAAAGTTACTGAAATTGCTGCCCCCAAGAAGCATAGTTAGCATACTTGCCGCTCCACAACCACAGCATCAAAGATGCAGCCGGCGGAAACATCTCTGCCAATAGATCGCTCCTTCAATAAACCCCAATCATTCCACCAGTTATCCGCCTCATCCTCAGCGTCATATCCGAATATCTCTTTGATCTCCTTCCACGGCGAATCTCCCTCAAGGTCACCTGCTGCAGCAAGAGCACTAAGGCCAGCATCACGCTTCCTCCTCATAGTTTGATCTCGGTGCCGCTGAAAATCGCCAGGCGGCAGTGCCATATAATTGATGTCGTGAAACTCTTTGGCAATGGTTTGCTCGCAACGCTCTTGCCTAAGGTCTTGAAAGGCATAAAGAAATGAGCTGATCTGATCTTCGCTACGAAGATGTGAAAACAGTTTTGCCAGTACAGCACCATCCTCGACTGACATTGCACTTTCCTGGATAGAAGCCGGCTATGCACACTGCTTAACACAATAAAGTACATGCAAGAATCTTGGAACTTACAGGAAGAGGATGGGCTGCTTGGCCAATCACCAGCATTCGACCACTATCATGGACCCACTGTTCCAGATGTGGATACTTGACGACAGGTACGCAAACCGGAGGACGAGCTAATCGGGCAAGAGTGCGCAGTCTAGAACAACATCTGAATGATCGCATGACCCTGGCGGATGGATGAATTTTACCGAGGTTCGCAGGATTCGAGCACACGCTCCATTGCTTGACGAGGTGCTCGTTCATCCCAACTTCCACCACGCCCATCAGCGGGGCCATAAACAAGCAACCCGAACTCGTGTGTTCCACCCTGACAAGTAGTTAGCATCAGTTTTGAAAACGAAAAGAATTGAATCCACGCACTAAAGGATAACCCAAAGCGAGGCGTGAGTTTCCGAAGAAACAAAACATTGAAATCTGAACGACTTTGATTAGGGACTGTTGAAATAGCACAGGCGAGAGACGCACGTAGGGGCGACTGTAGAAATAGTCCAGGTCCGGGTTTTCCTGTATCAATTTCTTTGGTACCGTCGTACTGAATAGCATATGAGATGGTTGGAAGGCCATCAGAACCACACCGCACCTATAGAGGTTCATTATCGGTGGCTCTGCTTCTTCATCCTCAAATAATTGCCGAGACAGCCCATTCACTCCATCCGCACCAACGATAACATCAGCTCTCAAAACCTCTCCACCTGCTAGCGTCACAGTTCGGTTGTCTGGATCGACACGTACCACTCGAGTATTGAGCCGAACCTTAGCTCCATGTGAGATCGCTGCATTGTAAAGGAACCTCCGGAAGTCCCCATGCTGCACAGTCCTCGGGATCAAAGTCTAACACCACGGGAGACATGGCGCGACTAAAAGCTTACGTGAACATAAACAAAATCGCCTCTCGTCTCCCGTAACATCTCTTCCTGCCACACATGCGTTCCGAGGACCTCTCCGGTTTCACCTATCCTGCATGTCAGGGAAAGCAAACAAAGCCAACGACTCCTAAGTATACGTACATACTAATAGATCGATTGCCTGTGAATTAATCACAATTGCTTGCAATTCCTTCCGCAAACCCCAATGATACATTATTTTTGTGAGGTTCGGTGCCATTCGAATCCCTCCGGAAGTCTTCGGAACGACGTCGATCAGCTAGTTGCTTCTCCGTCATATACAAAAATAACTCACATGGTCATTTATTGACCTGTTCCTCTCCAAGACGGTGACGCGATGGCCAACTCGTTGAAGTGCGATGGCGGAGGCGAGACCAGCGATACCACCGCCAACGATCAAGAAATCGATGGTCAGAAACGCCTGTTTGGCCTGGGAGTAACAGTTATTACGAGTGAGGTGAACTTGACAGATGAGAAGAGGATGTTATGGGTCAACCTACGTACAGATGGGGCCATTGACAAAGTCAATAATGAAGAATAAGGAGAGAAAGAAATAAGATACTGCGAGGATAATGAATTATTTATTGAAGGACCGATATGCGAAAATGGTATCACGTATCACGGCTGTCGGTTAACAAGGACCCAATATCGTAAGTTTAGAATGGACCCCGGAATACACCCTAGCGGTGTTTCCAAAACGTCGAAATTCGAGAAATTTGGGACTAGCTGTTTTCAAAATTTTAAAGGTCAAAGTCTCGCGCGCATGCTCTGCAGTCGAGATTTATGCCAACAACAGGAATTAAGACAAGCAATGAAGATCATAAGGCTTCATCAAGTTCCTCATCTGCTGCCTCTGCTACCTATCTTCTCTTCCTTGATAACTTCATTGTGTCTCTAAACTTTGCAGTGCCCTAGTTTCAAGGACGTTGAACCAATGCATTGGACTAAGCGTATCCCTTCAGAGATACAGAAAGCAAGCAAAACGACAATCGAGGGAAGTCGGCAAAATGGCCACTAAAAAGCCAAACATGAACATATACACCTGTGCAACAAAGAAAAAAAAGATTGTATACCACACCCCGCTCTGTTGAGTTTGAACTTAAGACCATTGCATAGGCTAAGACAGTAACCCATGTACGCTATCATAGGGATGGGATCTCGTCCGGACGTGGCCTCAGATATCGACCATCCGGGCGCCCAACTCTGATTTTGGCCGGCCACATCTCCCAAATCCGTCCTGGTTGGCAAAACAACCCTGGGGAATAATCCGGGGTCCCGTTTGGAATGTCAGTGAGAAGACCACATATGTCGTAGATCCCCGCATCTCAATTAGTAACCATAACTAGGATACGTACAGGTGGGAAATTTCTGTACGTCAAGTCGCAGATAAGGACAGATTCGGAGGCTAGCCGCCTTTCGGCAATCTGGCATGCCCTGTGCCTTCCAAAATGGGGAAAAATTAAGGGAGATGATTAATCACGACGGAATCAATTTCTTATCCGTGTAAGCGTGGGTTGTTGCAACCGCTACTCAGTCGCTTTTGCTTTGTAGGGTCTCCCATTCGTTCAACGACCGGTACTATAAAATAGACAGGAAGAAGTTATTTTTAACATCTATGAAATATTCCTTTTCTTTTCTCTTCTTCCCTGCATGTTAATTAAAGCGATTAGTCAAAATGAGCGAAAGGGTAGTCCGCCGTGTGAGAATGCAGACGACACTACTTACCTATACTCGAACATGAGTTGTGCCCCTACAAATAGGCAGAAACACGTGCCCACAAGGAAACAGAGACCTGAAAGTCAATGACCATGTATGTGATGCATACAGGGCATGAAAAAAGTAACCAACCTTGGTAACCGAAGAGCTGGCCCGCAAAAAAACGAATGCCATCAGTGCCGATAACAAATCCAACAAGATTGGCAGTCATCATCATGATAATATTCAAGACTGCGCCCACACCGGTAACATGTCTGTACCAGATCTTCTTAGCAAACTTGAGGGACATAGGAAAGAAAAACCAGTCAGAAACCGGTCAGAAACAAGTAAACTGGGCTAAGGAACAACGCACCCGACGTGCGGGAAGTAGATAGCTGGCGAGAAGCTCTGGAAGAATGAAGAGGCTGACGAGCCAGCCCCACGCCAGCAGACGGAAGGTAAGGTCGTGCCACAAGGCTACAAACGAAAACACAAGTATTGTGTTGACAACGACATTTTGCGAGCCCCCGAGTGGGACGTAGATATACCTTCAGGGACGCAGTCAGGTCTTCGGGAACACACGATAAATGAATAGACATGATGTTACCGAATAATCCAGAGATTGTAGCTCCGATGCCAACTTCTCCAGAACCCGAGCGTGGAATAATTGTTTGCCATGCACCTCACCATGTTCTCAGGCGGGTCAATACCATCCATGAGGGCCCATAGCCGAAAGAATCTCCAGGGTATCAGGAGCTGCCAAGGTGAAGTTGATCGATGTTATAGGAAGCAAGGATTATCACATTTTACTCACTTTCAGCCAAACAATTACGAGATTCCAGAACCCAATCATGCTGATTTCAGCGGGAGTGTCTCCGACCCATGCTTTTGTATCCTTGATTGCTACAACGTACATGAAATGTAAAATGATCTCCATCGTGAGCAGAGACGCAAGAAATCGGATAAAGTAGAGCAGCGCTGTGTAGCCAGTAATGCGGAGGGGACAGCGGTGCTGATAATCGGTTCAATCAGTACCGCAGAGAATCTTGACGAAGTAGATGGCGAACCTGCCATAAGAAGTCGTTAAACGTCATTATTGGACCGGCGATGTAGAGTGGCGGGTACAGAGCATAAGAAAGATAGTTCACGTATGAATACATGTCATTGGGGTGCTTCTCTATCAGACGATCCTTCGTCGAGAGATTCCTAAGGCCCATCTGTCTAGTCGTTAGTGTCACGTGTTATTCACTTGCTTTATAAAAAAAACACGCTTACCTTGGGTTCAACTGCAGATCGACACGACCAATAATAGTCCATGTTAAAAGATATCAATCGAAGCATTGTGATGTTAAAACTGATATGCCATCGCGGGTAGAAACCTGGATAAGAGTCCTAGACGACGAGAGTGGAAATCAGGGAAAACGAAATATAATGAATCAGGGTGAGGGCTTACAAGAAAACCTAAAGCAGGTAACGACTCTCCGTAGCGATACCCGTCATACCTTTCGTTTGCGAAGAGCACCAGGCAGTTGAACACCCAGGTGAGAATTGGTCCCCATCGCGACCCACGACATACTTTGCCAATGGTGTAATTGATGGTCAATATTATGAGGATCTTGATGATGCTTGCCCCATGCAAGCCAATGAGAAAGAGGGCGGAAAAGAATATAGAAACAGGCATTAAGAAAAGCTTGTTCGGAGGAGGCGCTGCTTCCTTCGCCACCCAAGCAAACTTGACAAACAGGTATACACATGAAAGGACAGTAAGAACTGGAATGTTGTTTCTAAATGAGCGGTATTGGGCGTCACTGTTGTCCTGTATAAAAGCTTAGCCTATATACAACGTTGAAGGGTACAAGAATCGGCTTACGACTTGACGGAACGGAATCCATCCTGGAGATAAGCGAGATTGATATTTGAGATAATTAGGATGCGACGCTGAAGTTGTATTAACAAAATGGCATTATTTATTGTGAATACGCACATAAACTTAACGAGACCGTTATCCACGCCATAATTGGCACAACGACGCAAGCCACGATGGCATAGAACCTGAATTCGAGAGTTTTCCATAATTCCGGTGGTCTTACTTCGTCCAAAAAAATCTTGGTCTCCGCAGACGGAATCGAAACGGTTAAGTCGACTAAACGCATGCGAACTCGTTCAATCAGTTGAGGCTCTGCAAATGAACTCGAATAACGGGGTAACGATTCCGAGTTCTCAATTTTGGACGGCATGTTTAAATGGGTATCAGAACTGACTATGGCGGCAACTTGCGGCAGTCACATGATCACATTACCAGCGCACAGCTTGACCGCTGCTATCCTGGCAGCAGTGCTCAGATGGATGTTGACAGTCTGCGGCAGTTTTGGGACCACCTGTGCTGTGTACCTTAACTCAAAACACAAGAACTTTTAGCTCAATTGGAACAAGAGATACAGCTCCAACAACCTCAGGCAACTGACCTTGATTGTGCCCCAAGCATAGATAATTTACATGCATGTAGTGATGACCTGGATATTGACCTAGCTTCACAGCAATCACATAACTGTAAAGAAACCAGGTGCCCCAAGAATTTTGGGAATTTTCTGCATTTGTCCCATATTTTCCCCATCTTATTTTGCCCTGTTCTTCATTTTTTATAATTTTACTTTGATTTTATAATCATTTTACCTTTCCCCTCACATTGTACATGTTGACAGTTTTATTTTTAAGGCAGGGTTTTTGACAACTAACCCTTGGTATGATATCATTCCACAGCTTTGATCTGCCTATCTCTGCCTTTTCTATTTTTGGACTCTCATTTAATTTTTGGGTCTGCACATACTGAGCACTGACAGTAGAGTCTTTAGAGTTTTCTCTTTATATTCTCTGTTAGGTGTGCCTCCACTGCCCTGTATTATGCAGTATAATATTTTGTAACCCTACCATATTTGTCATGACTTATTTACATGCTTACATCAGGACTTCTCGCTCTCATAATCTTTCTTCTCTCTCTTGACCTCAAAACTATCATCTGTATATTGCTAGCTCTAGTTACTGAAACACCATGCCATATCTTATCACTTTGTGTGATTTGAAGTAAGTCTTATAATTCCTTCCTTCCTATAGTGCTTGTCTACCTCCACATAGGAGGTAGGCTCACATATTTGTAGAAAATCAATCCTAGGATATATGAGATAAACTCAGTCTTTGTATAAGCAACTAAGGTGTCTAAACTACTGTCACAATATATGTATATACATATGTAATGAGATAAAGAGATCATTCACAAAGGTATCCATCAAGCACACACATCAAAGGAATGCACTAAATTTAGTACACACATCAAATGTGCCAAGATGGCTGCATCATTTTACTCACCATGTGATTCTCAACACTCCTTCTCACTGTAAGTACTCCTTCTTGCATAGGACTGTATTAGCAGAGACCTAGGGAATTCCAAAGGTATGTGAATTGTTTAACATCTAGGGCCTTCATGAACATGTCTGCAACATTTTCATGGGTATTGACATAGGTCAGGTGGGGTTCATTTGATTGGACACATTTGTGAAGGAAGTGATATTTGATATCAACATATTTATCATGAGGATGGAGGAGAGGGTCTTCAGACAAGGTCTTGGTGGCAGAGTCACAATAGATGGTTGTTGGGAGGGATTGTTGGCACAGTAGTCAATGGAGTTGAGCAATGCATGCAACCAAATACATTCTTTGGCAGTTTCAAAAGTGGCAACATACTCTGCTTCACATGAAGATGTGGTGACCACTGTTTGTTTGTATGCAGTCCAGGAGATTGCACCCTGTTAGAGAACATGCACAGTTGCTTACTATAATTTTTTCTTATTTTTCTGTATTTATTTCAGCCCAAGAATGCATCAGCAACAAGCCATGGAACTGGTTCTCAACATGGCAATGGCCCATGACATAGCAACAGCTCATGACATGGCAATGGCTCATAACATGGCAATGTCCAGTAACACAGCAATGGCCAATGACACAGCAATGGCTAATGACACAGCATTACCCCCCCCTTCCCCATTCTTAGAGGGGTGGCATCAATCAACATTATATGCACCTTGAAATAAATAAACCTTACCCCCCCCATTTACATTACACACCTTGAATTTGGAATCATAAAATGGGGTGCTAGATAGTGCTCCCCACCTTCACTTTGGATAGACACATACCATCAGGGATATCTGCCTGGCTTTGCTGCTGATTGTTCATTAATGTAACTGAGGCAATACTTTACACTCCCCCACATATTCCTATCAAACTCCTAAGTCCGAGTTTGCTGATAGAAATCCAATCAGAATGTATCTTGATAACCATGTACTTTTCTTTCCAAGATATTTTTAGTAAATTCCAAGTAAATTCCCATGCAATTCCAACATGGAGTCAGAATAGCACATTTCAGAAAACTTAACTTGGCAAGTGCTTACAAAATAAATGAGTAGAGCAAGGATTGAACCATGGACCTTGGAATATAAATCACATGACAACCAAACAAGTGCTTAACCACTTGAGCCACAGAAGAATTAATAACTTTATAATATAATGTTTATTCAAAGCACTTAGGGATAGTTCACTATTAGAAAAAAAAAACCATGCATTTGCATGGAGGGACAATTGATTATACTATTTAATTATACAATTTAATACTGAAAAGCCCACCCCCCCACAAAATGAGGGGGAGGGGGTGGTGGTGTGTTGTGTTGTGTTGCTGCTGTCTCATCGTTGCCCCTTCCCCTCTTCCCTCGTCTCCCCTCCCTCTTATCTCCTCATTGTCCTCCTCCCCCCCATTGTCCTGTCATTTCCCCCCCTCCCCATCATCATTCCATGCACTGTCCACCCCATGAGCAGTTGCTTGTGAGGCTGGAGGTGCATGGTGCATCATCTGTCATCTGTCCCCCCATCTCATTTCTCCTCCCTCATTGCTCCACCCACCAACCACCCCATGAGCAGGTGCTTGTAAGGCTGGGTGTGGGTGGTATGCCATTGTGACATGGCAGCATTGGCATGGTCTC
The DNA here is from genome assembly GCA_029959215.1 of Tricholoma bakamatsutake. NCBI lineage: Eukaryota > Fungi > Basidiomycota > Agaricomycetes > Agaricales > Tricholomataceae > Tricholoma > Tricholoma bakamatsutake. Next base: position 11,743,768 of record CP114857.1, on the reverse strand, counting down.
ACATCCCACTGTTGGGTGCATGTCATTAGGTGTCATTGAGCATTGTTACCAGTAGATTAGAACCTGAAAAAGAAGAAATACAATTAGATAGATTACAAAAACAAGAAATAAAACAAAAAAACTTACTATTGGCCCAAATGACAATTCATGTCATTTGGGCTGGATTGTATGCCAGGTGGCTTGTTTGCAGAGGCAGTGGTCATAGTGGGAGTGTCAGGTGATGTGGTTGGAGTTGTGGGAAGAGGGGGGAAGGAGGGAAGTCGTTGTCACTGTTGATGGTGGTGGTGGGGAGTGATGAGCTGGCAAGGTGTGGAGACATGGCTATGTGCTTTGTCATCACACCTGCAGGAACAGTATGTAGTGCAGTAAGACCATCTACATGCAAAGGATGCTTAGTGTGGTGGTCTTCTTGTCACTTAGGGTTATGTAATCATCTCAGAGGCCCAGGATTCAATTCTGCTATGTGTATCTACTTTTTCTACCATTAATTACTAAGCAAAGCTGCTATCATTCCTATGGGAATCCTATGTTGTCCAATGTCTCTGAATAACCTTGGAATATTTCTATGTATAGTTGGGAAATTCTGATGGTCCTATAAAATTCTGATCAGACTATATTGGAATAAAGTAGAAATAAGAAATCTTGGAACCTGCCATTTGACATGAAATTTGCTGGCAAAAATTGACATTGTAAGATAAAAGATTCCTAGAATTTTGATCAGAATGATAAGATTCCTATAGGAATATGTGGGGGAGTGTAAAGACCTCTAACTGAGGTGATAATACTATCTCATGTGTTTAATCAGTGATCGGACATTGTTTGTTTGTCTATATCTATTGAATCTTGTGATGTCAGTTGATTAGCACACATGATTGTTGATCTTCTTTATTTAAAAGTTTCATCAACATCCATCCCATCCACCCCCATAGCCATGCCTAAATTACATCCAAAGTCATGAACATTACATCTCAACAAGTACTCAGCTTGATTAGTGACATTGATAATGCAGTCCAAAATGGGCCGCATGCAGGCAACATCAAGGCCATTATGAAGGAGAAAAAATGGGCACTAGTAAGTGATCAGCATGCTCTCAGGATAACACTCACATTAGCATAGAACCAATTTACTTGGAAAAAGGAGGTTCTCATGGAGGATGTGCAGAAGGTGTCATGCCAACATATTTCTGTGGGGATTTGTTGGGGCATGGGCAAAGTCAGAAAAGATAGGAAATTAAGAGTTTTCAAAGGGTGACAAAGACTTTCAATGACAAAAATGGGATCACTGCAACCTTCTGATCAGCAATGGCAGCCACATCAAGATTGGCAGCAGCAGGTGCTTTGACATCAGCAGCACCCCATCCCTTGACATTGGCAATGGGTGAGATGGGTCAGCCTAGGTCAGTAGTTGGAGTGGGGACAGAAGCAGGGATGGGAGCAGCAACTGGAACAGCAATGGGGATGGGGATGGGACTAAGGGGAATGGATGGGGATGGGGACAGTGACAGTAACAGGAATAAGAATGGGAGTGGGGCCAGGGATGGGGGCAAGGGTGGGAGTGGGGACAGGAGTGGGTAGGGGTAGAGTGTGGCACAGGTGATACCATGGATTTCACTGGCAACACCATCAGCTGTCACCTGTGACACCATACTTGTACAAACACCATACCTGCAGGTACAGGTTATAAGCACAGGTTTTGTATGGTTTTTAAAAACTACAGTGGTACTTGATTAAACTCTGTGTAGCTAAGACAAAGGTGAGAGGCAGCTATATCAAAAAGTTATCTAACTCTTTATACTGCTTCAACACTTGAATCCACATATACATTATGATATAATGTTCAATTCTTTCACAAATCATCTGCCAACCTTTCTTATCCATTATGTAGAATGCAAAGAAACTTGTAATTGAGAGGGCATAGTAATTTTTGGCATAATAGAAGGAACAGTCAAGGTTACCATGCAAAGTAACATCCACTTTAATTAATTAGATAATTGTATGTCATAAAATGCTACAGTACCAATTAGCTACATGTCTTTACAGAGTATAACAACAAATGGATTCTTATAAAAGTTGATAAAAATGCTGTCAACTCAAGGCCAAAGAGTTTAGAAGAATTTTGGAACCACAAAACATGATATGAAATGCATAACAACTCAAACCTGTCACAACCTGCAACATCATGAGTACAGGTGTGGAGTTTCCACAGGTACAGATATACAAACCCATACCTGCACCTGTGCTACCTGCAGGCAGAATGCCACAGGTTAACCTGTAAGAGCAGGTAGAGAGTGATGCTGATGCTGAGATGGACCAGAAGAAGGACCATGACAAAAAGGGCTAAGAAGTACTCAAGTGTGGCAGTCAGAGACCAATGCCTTGCTCCTGATGTGCCCAAGCTTGGGTGGGACTGCTACAATTAGGTGAGAGGGAAAAATGCATGCTATGGTTGTGGTAAGGCCAAAGTTCATTGTGAGATGAAGGGTGTGGATCAAGTGGTGAGAGCAAAGAAAGCAAAATGACCAGCAAGAAGAAAAAGGAAGGAGGCTCCATTTTCCAGTGGAGATGTCTGATGAATCATCAGCAAGGCAGTTCACTCAAGCAGAAAAAGGGAAACTGAACAGTGAGTATTACTTATCATAATACATGAAACTTCTAATCCATATACCCATAGCAGTATATAATGATATTGAGATGGCCAATGCCTCTCCATGTGCCACTCCTGATGCCATGGCCACTCTTGATTGCATTACCCTTGCAGCACATCTAGAAGAGGTCAAGCATAATATGTATGAGTCCTTTGCCCAGATCCAAGAAATGTGGGAAACTTTGAGCTTTCAAATCAGATGGAGGACCTTGAAGCATACTGTAAGCCTGACTACATATGACAACGCACACATACCCTGTTGAATTCTTGAGGACTCAATAGAGTATAGGACACTTCGTTAAGATAATAAACTATTTACAATGAATATTTATACTACTGTGGGACACCGCCCTGTAATTAAATCTAAAATGAATAGGCGGTATTACTAATAACTGTGGCTGTACACAATGGCCATTTGGTGTTGGCGTCGGTGTCACCCAAAGGGCATGCCACCACCCCAATTTCAACACTCCCCCTCGACACCTACGCCATCCCCAAGCAATTAACAAGGTTGTTGTGTTTCGGCTTTGGTAATGCTTTGGTAAGCAAGTCAGCTAAATTGTCATCCATTGCACAGTACTGAATGCATATCTCATTAGAGATGAGTTTCTCATGTATGAAATGGTGTTGGATGTCGATGTGTTTGGTGCAGCCATGATTGATGGCATTGTGGGAGTAAGTGATCACACCTTGGTTATCCACCTTGAGGATGGTGGGTCCAGAGTAGGGAATGCCAAGTTTGTCAGTAAGGGTCCTTAGCCAGATCACTTGGCACATTGCTAGACTTTCTGCCATGTACTCAGCTTCCATAGATGATAATGTGATCATTGGCTGCTTCTTTGATTGCCAAGAAATTGGACCGCCAGTCATCTGGAGATAGATTTTTGATTATTTGTGTTTGATCCCCAATCAGCATCCAAATAAGCGAGGGGTTCGACTTCTCCCCCTTGTCGGTAAATGATCCCAAGTTCACGAGTGCTATTGAGATACTGGAAAAGGGGCTTGACAGCAGTCCAATGGGTGGGTCCGGGGTTGCTCATGAATTGACTAAGCATTTGGACTGCAAATGAGATGTCAGGTCATGTTCCTATCGCTGCATGCATAAGTGATCCAATTGTGCTCTGATACTCCAGGATATCATAATGTTTGTCATCAAGGGTTTTGATCAATTTGATGTTAGGATCCAGTAGTGTGCTGATGGGGTGTGAATCTGACATCCCAAACTTCTTCAGGACCCTCTTGATATATTGGGCTTGCATAATTTTGAGAGTGGCCCTTTCCAAGTCCCTCTCTAATTCCAGTCCCACGATCTGCTTTGCCTCTCCCAAATCTGTGATTGTGAAGTACTTCCTCATTTCGGCTTTCATTTCCATGATGGCATCAAAGTCCGATCCTAGGATTGTCATGTCATCAATATGAACTGATGTGATCAGAAGATCATGATCGGTGTGCCTGATATAGACACATTGATCTGAGAAAAGCCACATGAAGTTCATTTTGAGAGATGTTTGGTTCAGTTCATCGTTCCAGGCCTGTCCCACCTGTTTCAAGCTGTACAGAGGTTTTAAGAGTTGCCACATGCGCCCACTACTATCATCGTATTCTGGTGGTTGCAACATGAAAATAACCTCCTTCAAAACTCCATTAAGGTATGTGCCCACCACATCGACCATGTGAATCATGAGTCCTAAATTCATCATGAGTGCTATTAATAACTGGAATGTTTCCAGCTGCATAACTGGCATGAAGGTTTCCACAAAATCTATTCCTGGAATTTGGGAACATCCTTTTGCTACAAGCCTAGCCTTGTGCTTCATAATTTCCCTGGTGTGATTGTGTTTGATGTGATATACCCACTTGCTTGCAATTGCCTGGCGATCAGGAGGTAAGTCAACCAATTTGTAAGTACCTCATTTGGTTAACTGCATTATTTTGTTGTTCATCACCTCCTTCTATTTTGGCCAATCTGATCTGCCTTTTGCTTCTTTCAGTGAGAGTGGGTCATCCTAAGATGTTGCTCCAATTATTGTGTAATTGATCGTGATGTAGCCAGACTCTTCTATAGTTGGCACATGATGCTTCCATTCCCTTGGTCCACATGTTAGAGTCAAAGCCTTTAGTTCGTGAAACGAGTTGAGGCTCGTAAGCGACAACTTTCAATAAAGTGTTCAAGATCGTCAAAGCTCGTAAGCAACGACTTGAGGATGACTCAAGCTATCAGATCGTAAAGGCATAGAAATGACCAGGTCAAGCTGAGCTTGACTGGTCCTGTATTCACAGTTTAAATACCACAAGCATAAGATCGTAAATAGAATGAGTCATGCTACGAAAACAATAGGAACAATAGAAGTGAAAGAACAATAGTGTGAGAGCGTACATAGCTATTACAATAGTGAGAGAAATGAGGATAACAAAGACAATAGCAAGTAAGCACTTGTCATAGGTAAGATGTCTTGAAGACAATAACATGAGAATGCATACGTAGAAGACAATAGCAAGTAAATTTGATTCCCCCATCCGTAACATCAGCTCCTTCTCAAGATTTCAAGTCCCATCTGAAATTAGCCCCTCACCGTCCTCATAGGATCAAATGTGACTACCCCTCCTTCAGTGGTTGCTGTGAACGTGCTAAAGGTTGTGGCAGTAGGAGCATCGTGCGCGTAGACCCTAGCCGGTAGTTCGATCTCATTTGTCTGTGTGAACTGTATGGCGGTGCTGGTCATGAACATCGTGATGGGAGGAAGGGGTGGCATGGTCAGGATTCTGAGCCAGATAAGAATGTAGAATGTAAACATAAAGAGAATTGCGATGCTGAAGATGGCGCTGAGAGTGATGGCAATGTTTAAGTTAGAGGTCATTGTGGTTTGGTTTTAGGTTGTCTGGTGATGTGGCAGGTTGTCACAGGATGGGTTGCTTGGGCAGAAAAGAGTGGAATGCTCAGGTCACCACCATCAGCAGTGCGGGCATTGGTACTCCAGGCAGTGCGATGAGAAGTGGCCGATTCATGTGCACGTATAACATACAGAGTTCCGCATCCACGGTAGTGCAGGTGCATATTCAGGGGTGGTAAGTCTGGGATAGGGGGTGGGCACTCATGGTGGTGGAGGTGGTGATGTCAGTAGTTCAGGTGCAATTTCGAAATCTTCATCTTCTTCGTCATCTAATGGTTCTATAATAAAGATTCGCTGTGGGGTGGGTACCCGCTCTCCAGGCCTGTAGTTCAGGGCTTGTTCGTCTAAGCTCCTCATCAGCAGGAGCAGGTCGAGATGGTATGCTTCTTTGGTCAGATGGTAAAACACCTGTTCGAGGATCGAGATGGCGCGGTATGTTTCAAAGAGGTTTCGTGTCGTCCTGTGCAGCAGTGCCTGGTCTCAAGTCATGGACATCAGCCTTTCTTCATTACGTGAGTCATCGACATTGCAGACAAAACTAAAGGATCAGTTCGAAAGTACTGGTGGGGTCGGGGTCAGGTGTGACATTCATGTAGAAATGGAGAGGTTGGCTCATGTTGTTATCAGGTTGTGGGTGGCTTTGTATTCCCCCAATATTTCTGCAGCGTTTCTTAAATGAGCTTCAGGTTTCCAGGTATTTTCTGCTGTGCTATAGCCCTTCCATTTCACCAGAAATCGGATTCTCCGGCCCATCCTCTTGTGAGCTAAAATAGCCTCTACCTCGTGCTCCAATTCTCCTTCGATCAGATTTGGAGGTGGAGGGAGAAGATTTGGTTTGTGGGTTTCATTCTTCTTGAAACGTTGATAGGTCCACTGCGCGCTCTAAGGTCTGAGCAAAGTTTCCAATCGTATTGACACACTATGACAGACCTTCTGAACCACTATGAACATTACAAAATTGACTTCGAACTATTTTCGACTTATTTCGCACTATTTCAGATGACTTCAAACTATTTTGAACACTTTCGAACCATTTCACGACATTTCAAATGACTTCGCAATACTTCGAATGACTTTGGCAGCCGTATAGCTGTCCTCAAACACTTTTGATATATGATGCTTAACTGGAGTAAGCTATTTAGTCACATATCGAGCACTACTGGACACGAGGAGAGATTACAAGAGAGTTAGAATGCGATAAGTGCAGTTTTTATGTTTCATGATATATTAAATCAATAGGACAAGAACTCTTACTATACTGGGACAAAGTACGTTTCAATTATTGTCATTTCTCATTTGTTTTTACAATTTACAAAGTCCTTTATTGTTGCACATATTGCCCTTTATTGTATTCCCCTTTTTGGTACTATCTCTTCAAAATGTATATAAACTTGTACTATTTACATAGAACAACAGAGAACCAGTTACCCTCTCCACTATAGTCAGATTTAAGAGCAATTCTCTTGAGTCTTACCTCGTGTTGTATCACTAAGTTCTGCAAAATATTGTGAACTTCCTCGAACTTTCATATTCGTTCTCAACTCATCATTGCCTATCGTCACTAAAAAACCCAGCTCGTAATGGCTATATTCGTTTGTCAAAACATATATCGATGCCAGTCAAATACCTTTGAACCCCCTCGAACTCACCCGAACAACTTCGAACACATTCAAACTTATTTCGAACTACTTTGCATGTCTTCGAACCAATTTCGAACATTTTCAAACATTTTCATACACTTTCAAAAGGCTATTTGTCACGTCTTTACCATTTTGCATCACTAAAACAACATTTTGGTATTAGCAGTGATATTTAGTACCACCTCGCACCCTTCCTCTAGCCTGAGTTATACTACAAAAGGCTTTTGACAGGTTTTTTTTAGGTTTCCAGGTCGAGTATCATCATTTTAGAGCCCACCACGAGGGGTTTTTAGATCATTACATTGTTGAACCTCCACTCTTTCTACCACTCATTTTACTATTTAGGGGCTCAATGATCTCGACTTCGAATTGAACTCGTTTTGCCTCCAACCCTCCTGAACAACCAGGAGATCTCGATATAGCATCTTGCCCCTTGATACTATTATTTTGCACTCTGTCGCCCTTTGCGCTTACAACCTTGCTACCACCCTCGACTTCGAAACATACGAACTACGACACCACACGAATTTCGACCTCGCGACCTTCGAAACCCACATCGAACATGTCGACCTCTTTTATGCCAGCTCCCGGACATTCGACAGCTCCAAAATTTGACTCAAGACAACCTAAAGAACTTCGAAATTACTTCAAAGATGTCGAACTTTTGTTTATAACTTGTGGTATTACAGATCATGGCCTAAAGAAGAGACACGTCTGCAGATACATCAACTTCGACTCTTACAACCTCTGGGAATCGCTTCCAGAGTATGAACCCAGCACATCATTCGACGAATTTTGCATTGCAGTATTCAACTTCTACCCCGAAATAGAAGACGAACGAAGATACAGCATTTCGGACATGGATAAACTCATTAACAAACAGCTTCGAACCATTATTTTCGACAAAAATGATTTAGCAGTTTATTACAGGTCATTCTACAAGGTCATTAGCTTTCTTCACTCGAAACATAGACTTTCAGAAGCTGAACAGAGTCAAACTTTTCTGCGAGGTTTTCAAACGAACTTATGGACTAGAATTGCAGACTGCCTCGAAGTGAAGTACCCTGATCATTATTCTGATGACCCATACACACTGAACAACATCTACGAAGCCGCGAAATTTGCTATAGCATCCTCAAACTTGTATTATATGCCCTATCAATTGACTTCGACCTTGAATCTATTGCAGTCTAGCACATCGATTAATTCCAAAGATGTTTCACACATCCTCGAAACTTTCGCATCCAACTTCGCATCAGTTATCACAACTTCGAATTTGACCAAATCAGCACCCGAAGTATCCATCTCGACCTCGTTCATTGCCGAAATCGCACCTTCGACTACATCGAACCCAGCACCTGAAGTACCCATCTCGACCTCATTCATTGCCAATATTGCACCTTTGACTACATCGAATTTGGCATCTGACAGTATACCAAACAGCTCGAATAATTTGAATGACTTCGAAACTCGTATCGCGGCACTCGAAAAAGAACTGGCTCTCAAAAAACAGCTCACTCTAGAATGAGAAAATGTCACAGCTCAAAATCTTCATGTTGCACCTCCTGGTCTTCATCGCAGCATCCCAACTTCGTCGCCCACGTCCATTCCAATCCAATCATCTTCGCCTTTGGTAGTTCCACCCCAGTCCACTTTGATAATCGCACCTTCATCAGCTTTGAACTCAATCTCGCCCCCGATATCTTTGTCACATTTACCCCCACCGTTGCCTATTTCAACCTTGACCTGCCGCTCACCACTACCAATATTTTCATCTTTGATCTCATCGCCTGCGCCATCTGCCATCTCATCGTCTATTTTGATATCGCCTTTGCCCTCGACACTAGTTTTGTGTTCGCATTCGCCTTCGAAGTACAATATAGCACTTGAAGCTCCATCCCCATCGCATACCTACAGCCATCGCCTCAAGATTCGTCTACCCCTTATCCTCAAAAATTTGCTTACATCCATCGCTAACAAAAATCTCCTCGACTTTGTTTTTGCCCCCTCGATTTTGCATCCTATTTTGATTCGACCAGTCGCTCAACTTGATTATTACGATCATGGTTAAAACCATCGACATAGATCAACTTTGCATATTTTGTTTCTCATTTTCACATCTCAATCTCGTTCTATTTATCTAAAACATTTTATTATCCTCGACATTCTTCGCAACAGTCTCGACAGATTTCGCCTTTATGCGCCCACTTATGCCTTCACTAACCTCAATCTCGACCTCAATATCCCTCGAAAATACCCTATGACCATTTGTACTTCGCCGAATCTCTTCCAAATTGACTTTGAACGTCTCGAAAAGCCTCGAACGCCCTCGAACCTCGACAAAAATACTTTTGAAGGCTTTCAGGACTTCGAAAACAAATAACTATATCTTCCCTTATTTTCTTATTCCTTTCACTTTGCTTTTCGCTACCACTCAAGACTCAGAAAATTCAAATTTTAAATTTCATAAGATATTTCTACTCTTCTAGCATCTCCTCTAAAGTTTCTATCTCCCTCCCCAATATCTCCATCTCGACCTTCTTCTTTGCCAGTTTTCCAGCGATAATCTGTCGCCGCACCCCCCATTCTTCCTCGACTTCCTCAACTCCCTGCGACTCCCTTGCCTTTGCCTTTGCCTTCCCCTTCGGTGACGTTTTCTTCTCCTTCGACGGCTTCGAAGGCCCCGCTATCAGCTCGACATCCTTGACTGGGCCTATGAGACGAATTCAATGCACTACCAAATTTGAAAACAAGTTAGCAATCACCTTCAAATGATTTCGAATGACAGTCATACCTTTTCTTGGGCGCGAATCGCATTTCATGCCCCTGAACTTCTTCGCCTTGCCCTTGCCTTGACACCCCTCCCCAATAACACCCCTGAGCCTCCTGGACACACTTCATACATTTTGCAGCGCCTCCCTTAATGACACAACGCGGCTGGGACTTGAACCCAGCACATCGATCGCACTATGAAAGCATTAGTACCTCGAAAATTTTTCAAAAGTAAAGAAAAACACTTACCGGGCCCTCGAAGTCGAGGAGCCTGCTCGATTCAACCTACATCTGCTTTGCATCCCCCGTGCCCTCGAACTCTGCCTCCTTGACATTGCCTTCTTCATCTTCGACCTCTGCAACTTTCCGTTTCGCCACTCTTACTATGGGTAGCTCATCCTCGCCCTCACCCTTGTCTTTGTCTCCAGCCTCTGCCCTTTTTATAGCCTTCGACTCAGCCTCAAACTCTGCATTCCGTCGTTGCAATATTTCCTTCGAGATCGTCTTCACGTGAAATTCGGCCAGAATGACATTGCGACCTTCCTGTAATGTGACTTTTCAGGCCTCGAGCCGCGCCCTTTTCACCTCCTCCTTCTCCTTTCGAACACGTTTTGCTTCTTCCTCCCTAGTCTTGCATTGAATCTCTTCTGCTAAATCCACGAATAATAATTCTCCACCCCACGAAATCCACTCGCGTCGAGCCATCGGTTTGTAAAGTTCGAAAACCTTGTCAATGACCTTTTGAATGGCCGCATCGCGTTCTTTGCTGAGATCTTTGGCAAGTTCATCATATTCTGCCTATACAAAACATTTTAGCATCTTTTACCACGAATAAACGAGCAGCAGATGTACCATTTTTGCACAGAAAGCCCGCCCCCAGACTTCGAAGTTGATATCTTCTGCGACGCCGCACTCAGGCATCGACTTCGCATGTTCGAGGACATTGGAGTTGAGCTCAGCCAGGAGAGACATTACAAAAACTAGTATTCGATGACATAGAGAGGTGGAGGGAGAAGAAGAATGAGAAGTATTTTGAACCTCGCTAAGTTTTCAACATGATCACACATTCCGCACGTGACTTCAATCGGCTGACTGGGACAGTCAGGATTTCAGTAAGGGGGAGGATGATAGGTCCACTGCACACTCTAAGGTCTGAGCAAAGTTTCCAATCGTAATGACACACTATGACAGACTTTCCGAACCACTACGAACATTACAAAATCGACTTTGAACTATTTTCGACTTATTTCACACTATTTCGGACGACTTCAAACTATTTTGAATGCTTTCGAACCATTTCGCGACATTTCAAATGACTTTGCAATACTTCGAACGACTTCGGCAGCCGTATAGCTGTCCTCAAACACTTTCGATACATGATGCTTAACTGGAGTAAGCTATTTAGTCACATATCAAGCACTACCGGACACGAGGAGAGATTACAAGAGAGTTAGAATGTGATAAGTGTGGTTTTTATGTTTCATGATATATTAAATCAATAGGACAAGAACTCTTACTATACTGGGACAAAGTACATTTCAATTATTGTCATTTCTCATTTGTTTTTACAATTTACAAAGTCCTTTATTGTTGCACATATTGCCCTTTATTGTATTCCCCTTTTTGGTACTATCTCTTCAAAATGTATATAAACTTGTACTATTTACATAGAACAACAGAGAACCAGTTACCCTCTTCACTATAGTCGGATTTAAGAGCAATTCTCTTGAGTCTTACCTCGCGTCGTATCACTAAGTTCTGCGAAATATTGTGAACTTCCTCGAACTTTCGTATTCGTTCTCAACTCATCATCGCCTATCATCACTAAAAAACCCAGCTTGTAATGGCTATATTCATTTGTCAAAACATATATCGATGCCAGTCAAATACCTTTGAACCCCCTCGAACTCACCCAAACAACTTCGAACACAGTCAAACTTATTTCGAACTACTTTGCACGTCTTCGAACCAATTTCGAACATTTTTGAACATCTTCGTATGCTTTCAAAAGGCTATTTGTCACGTCTTTACCATTTTGCATCACTAAAACAACGTTTTGGTATTAGCGGTGATATTTAGTACCACCTCACACCCTTCCTCTAGCCTGAGTTATACTACAAAAGGCTTTTAACAGGTTTTTTCTAGGTTTCCAGGTCGTATCATCAATGTGAGAGAAGGGAAGCATGGAAGACAGGGTGTATTCTCCACTGCAAAGGGAGCTTCAACTCGTAGGCATGGGAAGAGATTACTCGCGTGATAGGGAATGGCCCTTCATGCTTAGGTGCGAGCTTCCTGGTCAGGTATCCCAACTTCAAGTTCTTTGAGTCGAGCCAAACTCTCTCTCCCACTGTGAATGGGTGGAAACCTCGTCCATTTCATCCGATCATCACCTGTCGGGATAGTTCATGTGCTGCCAAGGCTTCCCGCTGTACATTTCCCAGTTCGGCTATCCTCTGCTCGGTAGCTGGCACATTCATTTTCTCATAGGTTGTGGGGATGGCCCTAGGGTGTGTTCCCATCATTATGTAAAACGGGGTATTTTTAATTGCTGAATGGTGTTTTTGGTTGTGTGTGAATTTGGCAGTAGTAAGGTGTCCTTTCCACTGCGAAGGTTTGTTTGCGCAGAAGATCCAGAGATAGATTTCAAGCTCCTGATTTACTCGTTCCATTTCCCCATCAGTCTGTGGATGATAGGCCGTGCTCATCACTAGTTTTATTCCTAGGAGCCTTCCCAGTTCCTGGAATGCATTTGAGGTGAAGCGTGGGTCATGATCCAATATGATCTTGTCTGGGAGGCCGAATCTTCTAAACACATTGTGCAGATAAAGGTCTGCTGCTCCTAGTGCATCAATGGTTTTGTTGCAAGGAATAAAAACCACCCCTTTAGTAAGACCATGGTCTACCACGACCATGATGGTGTCACACCCATCATTCATAGGTAGATCTGTGATGAAGTCCATCGTGACGAGTGCAAATGGTCGTGTGGCCTCTGATTTGATCGGCGATAGCGGCGGTGATGTTGGATGCGTGTTCACCTTCATTTGTTGGCATGTGGTGCAGCCATCTATGTAATTTCTAATGAAGATAGTCATTCCCAGCCACCAGTAGTCCCTCCGTACCAGTTCAAGAGTTTGGAATCGGCCAGGGTGTCCTGTAAGTAAATTGTCATGGTATTTCTCTATGATTTTCCTCCTCAGCTCCTTGTCATCTGGGACGTAGCATCGGCCTTTGAAAAAGACTGTCCCATCATTTTCCATCCTCCAGTCTTCTACCGCCGACTTGATCAGTGGCGTTCCTCCTTCTTTGATGGCCCTTACTATCTCTTTTAGTAGGTCATCGTGCATCATACTTCTTGCCAATGCTTCTTTCAATTCAGTGTCAATGGTCCATGTGAAGATCTCATCTTTTAATAATGTGATGTCATCATTGTCATCATTGACATCGGGTATGTGATCTCTTCGTCATGATAAGGTGTCAGATTGTATCATCATTTTTCCCGGCATGTGTACCAATTGGAGGTTAAATTGCAACAGAAAAAGGCTCCATCTGGCCTGTTGCCAGTTAAGTTTCCATGCCGTTCTAAAGTACAATAGATTTTTGTGATCCAACAGGATCGTTGTTGGGTGTTGGCTGATCTTTCTTAGTCAGAAGGGCTGATCTTTCTTAGTCAAGTCATTAAGTGGCTTCGTGATTGCGGCGAAGTTGCTGATGAATCTCCAATAGAAATTCCCGAAGCCCAGGAATGATCTAATCCCTTTGACATTGGTTGGGGGTGGCCAGTCCTTAATCCCGCTTAATTTAGTTGGGTCCACCGCTAGCTGGTTCGGTTGCAGAATCAGTCCGAGAAACTCGACTTCTTGTACATCAAATCTAGACTTCTCAGGTTTGAGGTAGAGATCATTTTCTCTGAGCCTTGCTAGGACCCTCCTTGTTCTCTCCTCATGTTCCTCTTTGTTTTTAGAGAAGATAAGAATGTCATCCATGTAGATTACCAGCCACCCCTCATTCAGCATGTCCCAGAAAATGTTGTTTATCATTGCTTGGAAAGTTGCTGGGGAGTTACAGAGGCCGAAAAACATGACCTTGGGCTCGAACAGCCCCTTATTGGTCTTGAACGCTGCTTTCCACTCATCTCCCTTCTTGATTCTGACATTGTGATATCCCCATCTGATGTCCAACTTAGTGAACCATCTTGCCCCTTTCAGCTTGTCGAGTAGATCTCCGATCAGCAGAAGGGGATAAGAATTTTTGATGGTCCCTTCATTCAGATACCAGTAATCTTGGCAGGGCTGAAGCGCATCAGAGTCCTTTTTCACCACAAAGAAAAATGGTGATGCCATGGGGGATTTGGATGGGACGATGTATCCCTTCCTTAGGTTATCATCAATGAATTCGTCCAATTTTTTCTGTTCTGCCGGGGTAATGGGGTAGACTTTGCAGTCTTTCGGGATGAAGTCTGGTTTGAGCTCGATCACATGGTCCCATGGTCTAGACTCAGGGAATCTCTCCGATGCTGCCTTTTCAAACACGCTCTGATACTCCTTGTATTTGTCTGGGAGTAAATCATTGAGTGACTGCGTCTCCTTGTTGCCCTCTTTCTCATGGGTGAGTCTTTGCAAGACAGAGGTTTTTGCTCGGATGTACGTGGTATTGGAGTAAGCTATCCTGCCAGTTGATCAAGATCGAGTGATGTGTGAGATGTGCCTGAGTTTTCGGTAATTCGGGGGGATGTAGTCATGTTCAATCGTAAGGGGGGATTCCTTGGTTCTGAACACCCCGATCATTGGTTCCCCTCAAATGTAGGCAAACAGTGCGTCCATTCCATCATGATCCTCCCTGATGCCCTCAGTGTCTAGTGCCAGTGTCTGCGGGTTGATTCCAGAATGGGTGTTTGTTGCCAGGTGTGATTCATTGCCATTGGGTTTGTCCTCAGCACAAAGTCCTCTTGCAAGATGAACTGTCCCGAGCCTACTCTTCACGTGCTCGGCGGCGGCGAGGTGGGTTTCCCTGAAGGTCTCCCCAGCACTCCTTATAGGTAGCCTCTCAAGAGTCAGGCTCAATGTTACTCTCAATACAGATGGCCCCTTGTCATCTAGAGTGGGACTTTGCTTACTGGTGATGGTGCATGATCATTCAATCATAGTCTGGATTTTCCTTATAAGGACACCCTTGGTTGGTTTGTCAGTCAGGGTCCTCAGTTTCCAGTTGATAATTGGGTTGCATCTTTGAAGCCAGGAGTAACCCAGGATGATCCTCTCCTTTCCCAGCCCCATTATAAGCATCCTCATCTTTTCAACTTTTCCTCCGATTTCTGTGTCGATGTAAACATAATGGGAGATCGTTCCATTCTTGTTCAGGGTTCCATCAATGTTTTTTGCAAGGATCTTTCTTGCAAGTGGGATTTTCTTTAATCTGAGTCTCTCGACGACTCAGTGATCGATGAATGTTTCTCCTGCCCCAGAGTCGATTATGGCAGGTAGTTCGGCTTTTGTGTCTCCTAATATGCAGTAAACGGGAATGTGCATAAATTGGTGGCTCACTTGCACTATCATTATAGTCGAGACGATTACTCTGGTGGGTTCCACTGCCGATATGGGCCACCGTTTTAAAAACCCTCCTCTACCATAAGATCCAGCACCTCCTCTTTCTCCTTCTCTTCTTACTCGTTGATGAGGGTGCGGATCTTCGTATAATGGTCGCGAGGTGTCTTCTTCATCTCTTTCTTTTCTTCCTTTACAGGCGGTTCCTTTCCTCCTCTGTGATTGCTTGCCCTATGTCCTGATTTATGACAAATAAAGCACTTCCCTTTCTTTATATGTTTGAGCCTCTCTGCATAAGAGAGGCATGTCACATCGATGTCCATTGCGTTCAGGTCCTTTGAGGAGCCTCCTGTTCCTCCTCCTCCTCCCACCTTACTGTAGGTTCTTTCTTTTATCACCTTCGCCCATCTCAGATGTCCCTCCGCCATCGCTGCATGAGTATACCATCCTTCGATGGTGTCGGGCAGGTTCTCCATTCTGAATACCTTGTCCAGGACTCGATTGTTGAGTCCATCTATGAAATATTCGATTAGCGTGGCATCTTCTTTGATCTTGGTTCGGTAGGCCAGTGTTTTGAACTGGGTGATGTATTCGTCTACTCCTTTTGCTCCCTGCGAGAGTGCTCAGAGTTGGGTGTGCACGTTTCCTGCATCATCAATCAGTGAGAATGCTGCACGTACTTTCGCGATGAATTCCTGGAATGTATCCCAGGGCTTCGATTCGATATATCTTTCTTTCAGGTAGGCCTGCTTCCAAGGCCCTGCTGTCCCTCCATTCATATAAGAAAGCATGAATAGGATTTTATGGTGATCGTCTGGGAATGCAGTCGTGTTCGTGTCGACGTAGGCCCCGCACTCAAGGAGAAAGAGCATAGTCTTCGCTCTATCCCTGGAGTAGTCAGTCGGAGCCCTCATCTTGATTTCAGTGGGATGAGTGTTAAGGGTGGTAGGTGCAGTGGGGATGGTGGGAGTGGATGGAGCTGCCATGTTTCTTCATCAGGTAGGGTAAGGTCATGTGGTTCTTGTAGGAATCGTGTCGTAGTGTATGTGCTGCCTAGACTGAGGTTAGTCGGCAGAGTTTAGATTAGCTTGACCTTTTGTTAGAGTCAAAGCCTTTAGTTCGTGAAATGAGTTGAGGCTCATAAGCAACAACTTTCAATAAAGTGTTCAAGATCATCGAAGCTCGTAAGCAACAACTTGAGGATGACTCAAGCTATCAGATCATAAAGGCATAGAAATGACCAGGTCAAGCTGAGCTTGACTGGTCCTGTATTCGCAGTTTAAATACCACAAGCATAAGATCGTAAATAGAATGAGTCATGCTATGAAAACAATAGGAACAATAGAAGTGAAAGGACAATAGCATGAGAGCATACGTAGCTATTACAATAGCGAGAGAAATGAGGATAATGAAGACAATAGCAAGTAAGCACTTGTTGTAGGTAAGATGTCTTGGAGACAATAACGTGAGAATGTGTACATAGAAGACAATAGCAAGTAAATTTGATTCCCCCATCCTTAACACCACATGCATTTGGATAATTGAGTAACCGGTAGTTGACAAGTGGTTTTGCAAGGATGTGGCTTGATCATTCCCGAGGAACCAGTATGCGAGATGGCAATAATCAGTGTATTTCCTTTTCTGGTGAGTGATCTGTATCTGATGCAGTGCCATTCCCACTGTCACCCATAGGCTGCTTGGCATTGGTTTCATGCTCTTTCTCAAGCGATGCAGGGTGAGTTACCTCTACAATGTTGGAATCGTCCTTTTCTATCATGAACACCACATTCCTAGAGGTGAGGATTTGGCTTGTCTGAGAATTGTAGTACCTGTATCCCTTAGTGCTGTCAGCTATTTCCACAAAAATGAATTGGCGTGATTTTGGATCAAGTTTTGAGTTTTTCCCATCCTGCTGTAAAACCCAACAAGGCCTGCCGAACTCCTGCAGGCCCGATATGTCCAGCTTCTCTCCCCAAAAGACTTCATCAGGTACCTTACAATCTTTGATCGCTCGTGTCGGGGATCTGTTTTTAAGATAGGTTGCATAAGTAATCGCCTCCCTCCAAAGGGAGTAAGGTAGTCCATGCTGATGTAACATTGCATGTGCATGTTCCACCAGGGTTCAGTTTAGACGTTTGGCGATTCCATTTTGGGATGGCGAGTGTGGGGCTGTAACTTCCAGTTGTATCCCACTGTCAAGTAAAAATTTCCTGAATTCCTTGCTAAGAAATTCCCCTGCACCATCAACACAAAGTTTCTTGAGCTTCTGACCGGTTTGAGTTTCGACGATATTTTTGTACTGCTTAAATTTCATAAGCACTTCAGATTTCTGCTTTAAGAAATATGTCATTGTGCATCATGCCTTGCCATCAGTAAATGTGATGAAATACTGATCTCCCCCTGGAGCTTCAGTGCATGCTGGCCCCCACAGATCGCTTACTGTCAGATCTCTGATCTCCTTGATCTTGGTTTGGCTCTCCTTGGAAAAAGGCTGGACATGCTGTTTGGTGATGATGCATGCTTGGCATTGAGCAGCTGGCTGCACAGTTCTATCCACTTCCATTCCCAAGACGATTTCCTTTTCCTTGAGCATCTTTACTGACCCCATGTTCAGATGCCCAAAGATCCTATGCCATTCATCCCACATTCTGCCATTCCTGGCAGGGTATGCTTGGTCTTGTTTGACAACATCTTTGACATCCATGTCAAATAACCAGTGCTTGACCCAACCTTCCATAATAATTGTCTTGTTTAATGCCTGGAACCGTACCCCCAGTGTTACAAATAGAACTTTGATCCCAGCTTCAAGCATGTGTGAGATCAAGATAAGGTTGAAAGGTGCATCAGGCATGTGTACCACATCCTTTAGGGTAAGCATTGAGGTTCTCCCGTCCATGGTGCATTCCAGCCATATCGAACCTCGTCTGAGCCCAGAAGATTTACTGAAACCCAATATTTGGTGTCCAGGGGTGGGAATGTAGTCAGTGAAAATATTTTGATCCCATGCTATGTGTGAGGTGCATGCTGAGTCTGCCAACCAAGAGTCCATTGAGACTGCTAGCACAATGTCATCCCCACAATCTTCACAAAAGGCAAATTCCTCATTGGCTGCCGCATGGGCTTCTGTTGATCCCTTTTGCTTTCCTCCCGATCTCCCCTTTCCTGATTTGGATTTGTTCCTGCACTGCTTGCTGATGTGCCCCTTTTCTCTGCATCCATAGCAGGTTATATTAGGATTGATTGTTTTCCCAGGCTTTCCCACCAGGGCTGTATCATCTGAGTTACATAGGCTAAGCCTTCAATCATATTTCAGAATTCGAGCAATAAGTGCCGAAGCATTTTTCAGAGTGGTGGTGTCTATGGATGCAATGTAATTATTCCAATTTTTAGGGAGTGAGGTTAACAAATGATGGAAATTTCTTCTCCATCGATCTTCTGCCCCAGATTGTGCAGCTCTTCCTGATAGCTGTGCAATGTCTGAATGTGTTCATCAATGGGCGTTCCTTCCATGCATTGAGACCAGAATAGCTTTTGCCATGCCTGGACTATTCCTAATGCCCCCTGAGTCTCCAGTAATGACTTCAATGTACCCCATGCTTCCAACATGCTCATTGAACTTGCAACGTACACCAACATTTTGTCTGCCACCCATAAATAGATCATTGATAGCACCATCTGATCCTTCTTATGCCATGCTGTCAGCAAGGCCGCTTCCGATGGCTGGGTAGCCAATCCATCAACATATTTCCACAGATCTTGCCCCATCAAAATGTCCATCATTTTGATCTGCCATACAGCGTAATTCTCAGCACCTGTCAAGGGTTCTATTCAGTAAACATTTGTGTGCATCGAAGCATTCAAAATGTTGGCCATTGTTTTAAGTTTGATCTGGGTAGTGTTATGTTAGTTTGATTATAGCATGAGCAAGAAAATGTGGTTAAGGCTAGGGCCCATAACCTGTTGAATTCTTCAGGACTCGATAGAGTATAGGACACTTTGTTAAGATAATAAACTATTTACAATGAATATTTATACTACTGTGGGACACCGCCCTGTAATTAAATCTAAAATGAATAGGCGGTGTTACTAATAACTGTGGCTGTACACAATGGCCATTTGGTGTTGGCATTGGTGTCACCCAAAGCATGTGCCACTGCCCCAATTTCAACATACCCATGGCACCAACACACTACCACCTACCACCACTATGGTATTACAGTTGCCTGCACTCAGAGTCACCTGCACTTCTGTGGTGCTTAGTGATCACATGACTAATATTCCCATCATCCACCTGCAGTTGCTTAGTGATCACATGCTATATTATTTACCCAACACATCACTAATATTTTCATCACCTGCCTGTGGTCACTTAGTCAGCACATCGTTTATATCCATACACCCCCAGCACTGCACACAAACTGGCAACATGTACATTGATGACATCCCCAGTGTTGATTACTGATATGGCATTTTATTATTTGACTATACTTGATGTGGCCTTCCCAAATCACACACCATGCTTGATGTGGCCTTTTACCTACACAGTCAATCTTTTCCACACATATTTAGTTGACCTTCTTTTTAATTCTGTCTTCATTCCCACTTCTGTGCAATGAAGGTATAGTAACATATTTTATTTCTTTACCTGTAGTAGCTGCCAAGTGCCCACTTCTGTGCAATGAAGATAACTTGATCCTGTCTTACTTGTCCACCATAGTGTAGGCTGCCAGACATGGCAGCCTTCCACATACTGTACTTTGGATTGCAGGTCAGTGCACAACCAATTTTCTTGTACAATGGGTTTATTTACAATCATGTGCAGACCATAATAAGGGTCCCAGCTGGCAATGGGACACGGGCATAGATGACCAGATGAAGGCCTATGGAGATGTGTCCAGTGCTGTTGCTGACCATGTTGAGATTGACCCTGAGGGACCTGCCAACCACATTGGGGCTGAGGGTGTTGTTAAGGCTGGGGATGTGGTTGGGGCCAAGGATGTGGTTGGGGCTGAGGGTGTTGTGGGGCTGATCATTTACATGGGGCTGATGAATCTGTGGCTGAAGGGGTTGAAACCAACAGGTTGCAACTGAGGAAACCTTGCCTGCTGGTCCCCCCATACACATCATACCTGCCATGCCAGAAGATGCTCAAGGAAGTGCTCAGCATGCAACATCCATCATCCTACCACTCCCACCCCTTTTCAATTCCATTCCACTCCCTGATGCCAACACCACTGCCTCATAATCAGCAGTCAACATCAATTTTCTCAACTGTCTGCAGTCACCAATACCTTGGCTCAAACATGACCTTCTCCCTTACTCTGCCCCTCCCCTCCTCCTGAACAGTTACATTGATCACCATGCCTGTTGTCATCTAATCCATCAGGCTTACATTCTAGAAGTACCAGCCCTCAGCTGATCCCAAAGAAGAGAGTGATAATTTCCAAGGATAGAGGAAATGCCAAATGAGGAAGAAGAGAATAGGCTGGCCAGTGTTGGACTTTTTTTATACATAAAAGAACATAGTTTGCTTTGTAAATTTACTTTGCAAATTTTACTTTTTTTCTCCCAACAGCCTGGGTTGAGACAGCTTCTTGTTGTGCAAGGTCATCAGCTGTTCTTCTGGTACATCAGGCCTCTAATTGTTTCACTGAAAATGTATCATTTGCTGCCACTTCTGCTTCTGATCCTACCAGTGCTGTTACTGACCTAGTCTCCTGCTCATCTGTTGGTGATGCAACCAGTATTGCCATTGCAGAGGGTGGTCATACCACTGCTGCTGCTATTGCCAACCTAGTTTCCTGCTCATCCATTGGCAATGAAACTGCCATTGCCATTGCAAAGGCCAGTCCCACCATTGCTGCTGCTGCTGACATTGCCAACCTAGTCTCCTCCTCATCTGTTGGAAATGTAAGCACTGTTGTGATCGCAGAGGCCAGTCCTGCTTATTCACATGCCACAGGATCCTCTGTTTGAAATATGGGCAAGGTTTAGGACACTTCAATCTTTCTTGAGGTTGAGTGGTGTTGTTATCTTTCAAAAGGGAGGAATCAATTGGGCATGGGGTCTCATTCACATTGTCATTTCCAAGTGACACATGTGTGATGTACCTTGTGTAAATGTGTTGAGGAATGAGATACTCTGGTTCACCATCAGCCAGACCATTAATTGGCTGTGGTGAAGTGACACCAGCTGTCCATTATCATTTAATTGACTTGTATATAGTTTGACTGGATTGTATTTATTATGTGCAAGAAATTAGGGGGTTCAGAGTGGTATGCCTGTTCTGCCAGTGATCTTTCCCTAGGTTTGCTTTTGCTTGGTTTTGCCTTTCACAAGTTTTCTGCATCTTGATTGGGCATGTGGCTTGGGAGCAGATGCAGCAGGGATGTGGGAGCAAGCTTGGCAATGGGAGCAGTATTGGAATTGGGCATGGATTGGCATTTCATCAGCCAGTGGGCTTGTAAAGTTAGGGAAGGTGGAGGGTTATTCAAATCATTAGGATAGTGTACAGCCTGTGCTTGAAGGTCTGGTCACTTGTAACTGGAAAAACCAGTAACCAAACTGAACCATAACCATTTGTAATTGCAACTGTGGTCACTGTTAGGAAACAGTCTCCTAACATGCCTATTACATAATACTATTTTTATTTTATTTTATTTCATTTTATTTCACCAAAATACACTACAAAATGCCTATATATGCATTATTTGTCATCATGGGAATTCTCTATTTACACGCATCAATATGTATGTGCATGTATGTGCATGTGCGTGCGCATCTGTAACAACATACTACAATATATGTAACATAGTATATAATCCTAAAATAAATACTAGGAGACCTCAGTTGAGTTCTCTTAGGTATTCCATTCACAATAGTGGTGTGAAAGGCCTATTTCAGCCAACTGTTCTATTTTTAACCCATTGCATCAAATACATCAAATCCCCCCATCACGCACGCGCCCCCCACCACCTTCTTGTAGGAGAGCCCACATGGTCCAGCTAGCAGATTAGTGGGTGTTGCCCTAACAGAAGAACTCAACTGCCCCATTAGTGCGCCTTCTCTTACATGTGCATACGTCATTTGTCTCAGTGCGCCACATCTGCTTACTCATCATTTCAGCAAGAGCTGGAATTAATTGTATATATGTATTTACCTTTGCTTTCATAAGCTGACACCAGGCCTTGCCTTACATTGCAACTGCCAGTGATCGAGAGGCAGCGCTCATCATTAGGACAGCTGCAACCAGACAACCGATTGGATCTGGTTTAGCCGAGATTTACATTACTCAATTTGGATGACTATTTTAGGTAGTTACTAGCCAAATTCAGTAATAGCCTTGAGATCAGGCACTGTTGGAAGGGTTATTGATCTGAAGTGCCCAATAGCCGAAATCATGTGTTTTGCCATGTTTGGTACCCGAAATAGCCAGGTCACATGACTTGAAATTTTGCAAAAAAAAATTCTACACCCAAATCTTTACACAGCCAAAGAAGTGACTCATCACAGATTACATAATTATGTCAGAACAATCAACTTCGAATCCTGGACACAATCCTGTTCCCACATCCATTCTAGAAGCCAAAATTGATGCTCTAAAAGCACAAATGTCCCAATTAGTGTCAGTATTAGCAGCCTCACAGCCCCAACAAGCACAAACAAATGCAGAGACAGTAGAAGATAAAGATGATGAGATGGAGGGGATAGTAGAGTGGATGTCTCAGGAGGGTGAGCATGCAGAAGAGAGATCTGAGAGTGGAAAAAATGCTTTACCTAAATATGCACCCCTGCAAATATTTGATGGTACCATGGAGAACACAAAATCCTTTATCAGCTCTATAGTCTTGTATATTCATGGGAGAAAGCCCAATATTCATACGACTGAGTCTAAAATTATGTTTGCTCTCTCATACATCCAGGGAGGGAAAGCACAGTTCTGGAGAAACAAAGCCATTAATCAAATTGCCATGGGATATAAACTGTTTGCGAGCTTCAGGGAATTTTTGGAGAGATTGGAGGCACAGTTTGGAGACCCTAACCCAAAGGTGACAGCTAATGCAAAATTAAAAACCATGCGCCAAGATTCTCTGACTGCAGATGAATTTATTTTGCAGTTCAAAGCAGAAGCATCACAGATTGATATGGGAGAAGCAGCATTGGTAGAATATTTGAAGGCAGGATTAAATCCCTCATTTTTCAAGTCTATCTATTGACTACCTTCTATGCCAGAGAGGTTGGACGAGTGGTATAATTGGGCAATGCGTCTTGATCGGCAATATTGACAGGAACAGGCAGAATCAAAATTAATGTATGGGAATTCCAGATTTAGAAAGTCATCAGGAGGAAAGTCCGAGAAAGGAAGGACACCTCAGGTACAAACTCCGAGGGCACAGCCACTGGCCATGGCAGTGACACCTATTGTTAAGGAGTCAGCAGCATCGATGGATGCAATGAATATTGATCGAGTAGGGAGATGAGCTCCAGTTAAATGTTTTAATTGTGGGCAATTAGTGCATATGGCTCGAAATTGTAGGCAGAAAAGGAAGATTAGGGAAGCAACAATCGAGAAAGTAAAATTGGAGGAAGATAAGCAGAAGAATTTTGTGGAAGAGTCCCAGTGAAGGTTTTCCCATTGGTGACCCAGAATCAATATAATGTATTAGTATCCAAGGAAACCCAGAGTGAACCCGAAAGAGAAATTGAGGAGTATGACCATCATCATGTATCTGACAAAGAAAAATGCCCAGCCTTATTTCTGGAGACCCCTAAATTTTTTATTTGCTCAGTGCAGATAGAACCCAAAATCAGCTTGACAGTAGGATTGAAGACAGTGGACACACATGCAGCAATTAATGTGGAGGCATTGCTTGACAGTGGTGCTACTGGATTATTTATTAATCAATCTCTAATTACCAGAAATGGTATTCACATGCATAAACTGCCACAACCTATAATGATGTACAATATTGATGGTACAATCAATCATGGAGGAACTATTAAGGAGAAAGTCATGATGATATTGAAGTATCAGGATCATCAAGAACGAGCCATATTTGAGGTGTGTGACCTTGGGAAAACCAATCTGATAATTGGATGTCCATGGTTATGTAAACATAACCCAGAAATTGATTGGAAAACTGGGAAGGTACACATGACTCATTGTCCTAAAGAATGTAATGTGTATGGGAGAAAAGTAAAAAAGAAGAAGGAAAAGAAAGAGAAAGAACATTTGAGGAAGTATTCTGTTACGATGGAGGAAGTGGAGGATGAAGATATGCCAAACGGAAAAGTTTTAGTCATGACCAGTAAAGAAGAACAGAAGCAAACCTTTAGGGAAATTCGTGGAGGACAGTCATGGAATAAAAATGTGGAGAAAGTGGAGAAGCCAGTGGAGGAGTGGGTGCCAAAAGCTTACCATAAATATTTGTCAGTTTTTCAGAAGAAGGAATCGGAGCAGATGCCAGTGCAAAAGCCATGAGATCATGCTATTGAGATGAAGCTGGGATTTGTGCCGAAGAAGTCAAAAGTCTACCCCTTATCTCCAAAGGAACAAGAAGAAGTAAATGCATTCCTTAATGAACAGTTGTGCAAGGGATACATACAACCTTCGAAATCACTGCAGACATCACCAGTATTCTTTGTACCAAAAAAAGATCAGAGGAAGAGGATGTGTACAGATTATAGGTATTTGAATGAGTGGACAGTGAAGAATGCGTACCCTTTGCTGTTGATTCCAGAGATAATTGACAAGATGGGAAAGGCCAAGGTTTCCACAAAATTGGATTTATGCTGGGGGTACAACAATGTATGAATAAAGAAAGGAGATGAGTGGAAGGCAGCATTTGCCACACGTTGAGGATCCTTTGAGCCACTTGTCATGTTTTTTGGAATGACCAATAGTCCCCCAACTTTCCAAAATATGATGAACAACATTTTCAAAGATGTGATAGACAAAGGCGTGGTGATAATATTCATTGACAACATTTTGATATTCATGGAGAATGAAAAAAATCATGAGGTGATAGTGCAGGAAGTGTTGAAGAGATTGGCAGAAAATGATTTATTCATTAAACTGGAGAAGTGTGTATCTGGAGCAAGCGAGATCAAGTTTTTGGGATTAAAGATTGGTCCTGATGGAATCAAGATGGATCCTATCAAGGTACAGGCAATTGTTGATTGGTCCATGCCTATCCGTATCAAGCAAGTTCAGGCTTTCTTGGGACTCGCCAATTTTTATCGTCACTTTGTTCATAATTTTTCCAAAATTGCTGCACCATTACACAACCTTACATGAAAGGGAGTAGTGTGGAGATGGGGAGAACAACAGCAGACAGCATTTGAGGAGTTAAAGAGGAAGTTTGTGGAAGAGCCAATATTGGTCCCAGTAGATTTCACATGTCCCTTACGAGTGGAATCAGATGCATCAGACTTTGCTACTGGAGCAGTATTATCAATGCTATGTGAAGATGACAAATGGCATCCTTGTGCATATTTGTCTCAAGGGTTGAATGATGTGGAGAGAAATTATGATGTGCATGATAAAGAGATGTTGGGAATTATACGAGCATTGGAAGCATGGAGACATTATTTGGAGGGATGTATGCATCAGATCAAAATCTGGACAGACCATCAAAATCTGCAGTACTTTATGTCCGCTAAAAAGCTTAACCATCAACAAGCACATTGGGCATTATTCCTATCGTGCTTTAATTTTCACTTGGTCCACAAAGCAGGAAGCTTGATGTGGAAAGCAGATGCATTATCCAGACATACAGATTATAAAAGGGGGGTAGAGGAGGACAATAAAAATCTTACCCTACTCAAACCTGAATACTTTTGTATTTGTGCCATGCATCAAGGGTATTTATTGGTGGATAGCTTAGAGATGGAAATGTTGTCTAAAATCAGGCAATGTTCAGAGATGGATGATAAAGTGGTGGAAGCTGTGAAAGCTTTGAGGGGAGAGAAGAAAGGTAATATTAAAGGAGATGAATGGGTTGAAGAACAAGGGTTAGTGTTGTTCAGAGGGAAGGTGTATGTACCGAAGGATCAAGATTTACGAAGGGAGATCATATGGTTACATCATAACATGCCAGCTGCTGGACATCCAGGAAGATGGAAGACATTGGAGTTGGTGATGAGAAATTATTGGTGGCCCAGAATTTCAAAGTATGTGTTGGGGTATGTGGATGGGTGTGATATGTGCATGAGGGGGAAGAAACTTCCAGAAAAGCCTGCTGGAAAATTAATGCTGAACCCTATACCTAAAGTGCCATAGTGAGACATATCTGTGGAGTTTATCACAGGACTACCTGAAGCTCAAGGATATGATGCAATATTTGTAGTATGTGACCGCTTCATGAAGGAAGTCCATATCATTCCTACTACTGCAGAAACCTCATTGTTGGGCTTGGCGCACCTCTAACTAAATCAGGTATGGCAGTTACATGCATTACCTGATATGGTTATCTCCAATCATGGATCACAATTTGCTTCTGCATTTATGCAAGAGTTAAATAACATATTGGGGATTCAAACCAAACTATCTATGGCATATTACCCACAAACCGATGGGCAGACAGAGAGAATGAATCAGGAGTTGGAGCAGTACCTATGCATGTTTGTCAATCACTGACAAACTGACTGGCCTGAATGGCTGGCAATGGCAAAATTTTCCCACAATAATAAATTCCATTCAGCTACTCACATGTCACCCTTCTTCACTAATTATGGGTATCATCCCAGAATGGGAGTAGAACCTTGAAGGGAAGTCAAGGTACAATCAGTGGAGGACTTTGTGTCAAAAATGTGAAAGGTGCAGGAGGAAGCAGAGGCAGCATTGATGAAAGCACGTGATGATATGATGCGACACACAGATCGTACTCAAGCTGTTGCTCCAGAGTATAAAGTTGGTGACTTGGTATGGCTAAGTACCAAGGATCTAAATATTCCACGACCTTCAAGAACGCTTATGGAGAAGCAAGTTGGCCCATATCCAATTTCTAAAATAATTTCACCCAATGCAGTAGTGTTAAAATCACCTCAGTCATTCAAGATTGATCCTGAAATTAACATTTCCCATTTATGCCCTTACCACCCACCCACTATTCCCAGTCAACAAACTACTCCACAGCCTCCAAGAATGGTAGAAGGTGCTCCAGAATATATTGTGGAACAGGTTTTGGACTCACATCTTTGATGAAATAAATTGGAATTCTTAATCAAGTAGAAGAACTACACTGATGAAAATAATTCATGGGAACCCGAGGAGAATTGTAAGTGAGCATATAAAGCAATTGCCCAATTCTTTAAATGGAATCCAAATGCTCCATGTCGCATTGCTAGAATGGTGTATGAGAGGATGAATTTCTGGCCTTACCAGAATTTCACAGAGGGGACAGATGCAATATTTTCTTGTCTGGAAGTCGAGGCCTAAAAGGGGGGTAATGTTAGGAAACAGTCTCCTAACATGCCTATTACATAATACTATTTTTATTTTATTTTATTTTATTTCATTTTATTTCACCAAAATATGCTATAAAATGCCTATATACGCATTATTTGTCAGTGTGAGAATTCTCTATTTACATGCATCAATATGTATGCGCATGTATGCATGCATCTGTAACAACATACTACAATATATGTAACATAGTATATAATCCTAAAATAAATACTAGGAGACCTCAGTTGAGTTCTCTTAAGTATTCCATTCACAATAGTGGTGTGAAAGGCCTATTTCAGCCAACTGTTCTATTTTTAACCTGTTGCATCAAATCCATCAAATCCCCCCATCATGCACGTGCCCCCCACTGCCTTCTTGTAGGAGAGCCCACATGGTCCAGCTAGCAGATTAGTGGGTGTCACCCTAACAGTCACAGTGATAGGTCCACTTTGTGTTCTAAGGTCTGGGGAGATTTCCAAATGCATTGACATATCATGACACCTCACAAAACCAATTTCAAACTATTTTAAACTATTTCAAATAACTTCAAATAACTTTGCAACACTTTGAACAACTTCAAATAACTTCACAGCACTTTGAATAACATCAGCTGACATATGGCTATTCCACCACCCTCCCAATACACACAGCACAACTGGCATGAGTTAGTGCATCACATATCGAGCACTACCAGACATGAGGAGACACAATGAAAGACTCTTAGAACATGATTGTGGCATTTTGGTGTTTCAACGATATATTGAAACATTAGAACAAGTATTTTTGCTATACTGCGACTCTGTACATTTAATTTATTATCATTTCTTATTTGTTTTATAATTTGCAAAAGTCCTTTATTGTTGTGTATATTGCCTCATGTTCTCCACATGTTGTATTTCCTTTTTAAGTACCATCCCTTCAAAATGTATATAGACTTGTACTAGTTACTTAGAACAACAGAGAAGAAGTCACCCTCACCCATTTATCATCTGATTTAACAGTTGTCCTCTTGAGTCCAAGCCTTGCATCATATTTCTAAGTTCTGTGAATTATTGCAAATGTCTTCAAATTCTCATACTAGCCTCTCAACCAATCATCTATCACCTATTGTCTCTCAAAAACTCTTCCAATTCACTATATTCATTTCTTGATATCCCTCAAAACCATTCCCATTCTTTCCAAACCCCTCAAAAGTCCTCAGACATCCTTAAACCTTCTTCGAACTTCTTCAAACCTCTTCATAGCCCTTTGAACACTTCATACCTCTCACTACAATTCTTGGGTAACAGTGGTAATTTTTAGTACCACCTCGCACTCTTCCTCTAGCCTGTGTAACACTTCTTAGACCTTTTAGCAGGTTTTTGTTTGGTTTCCAGGTCGAGTATTATCAACAGTTACAGCAGTCAGTAGTCAATTGCAATTATGGTTACTCTATTATCACAGGTACTTGTTGACCATACAAAACTGGTCATAACCAGTCATAACCACTATACTATGTATACAGTCCATCAACATTCTATTTACAGGTTTTGGCACTCAGATGAGTGCTGCAAACTATTTATTGACTTATGTATTATTTGTGGGTACTAATAAACTTATTTTACATATAGTTACAAAGGAAGTGATGCTTCAGAGGGAAGGGGAGGTTCCATTGGATTTCCAGTGACAGCTGAGGATTTGGCTGTGAGGCCTTCTGGGGAAAAGATCATCTGAAAAGCAATAGCCCCAGAAAGTTTGCTAGCACACATGTAGGCAGCAGCATTGATGAACGAGATTGCAGGAGGTGAGCGGGTCTCCACTGGAAGGTTCAGAAGTGACTCAAAAGTCAGAGGGTCAGAAGATGTCAGGGGTGCTGAACTCCTATGATCTGCAGAATAGAAAGTCATTTGGCTGGAAGACCAGTCAATCAATGGATTGTATTGCTTCAGCCACTCATGACCAAGGACTACAGAACAGGAAGAGTTGAGCAGAATTACATAGAATGTCAAAACGAACACTTCACCAGACAGAGAAGTGACTGGGAGCTTTGTGACTTGCATGATGATGGAGTTGCAAGTTTTATCAAACAGTTGGGAGTCCAATTGGCAAAATGGTTTCCATGCTGAAATGATTTTCCAGCATGAAAGTGGAGTCGAGCAAACAGTGGGATGAGCCAGAGTCAATAACAATTTGGGTTGGTAAGGAGTTGTCAGAAACAGATAGGAGGATGGTAAGGGAATCAGGGTTGGAAAGAGCAGACACATTGAGATGAACATAAGCAGCCAGCTGGGAAAGGTCAATACAACCCTCAGCCCCATTGGCATATTCCTGAGGGTTGCAGACTATTTTTTTGAGTTCACAGAATCCAGTGTGGATTCAGAGACTGCAGCTGCATGAGCTTTTGCAGCTTTGGACTTGCTGCAATTACTGGCTAGATGTCCTTCTTCACCACAACAGAGGCAAAGACCTTCCTTCATCTGGTGCTCATGTTTTTCTCCAGTTAGTTTGCTGTTCTTCCCCAACTTGTTAGAGGTGGAGTCTTTTGGCTTGTTACTCTTGGATTCAAAGGGGCTGCCAGTCAAGGATTGATTACTGTGATTAGAGTTGGATAGGTTCTGGGGCTTGGACTGATTATTAGAGCTAGAGTTGGAATTAGGATTGGGGTTTGGAGAACCCTTGGAGTCCTTCTTTCTGGAAGTTCTGGAAGTGAAGTTCCGGGGGTCTTGGCATCAAGGCAATTCTTTTCTTCCTGCATCCAGTAAATGTTGTCAGCATCTTCTTCATTCCAGTTGACCCAGGAGGCTAGTTCCCAAAAGTCCACATTATACTTGACTATACAGCCTCCTTTCTTCATAGTGAGCTCAGAAAGAGCCTTCTTGGTGTCCTTCAAAGGGTTGCAAGGGCCAAAATTGCTTTCTAGCTCCCCAAGGAATACCTCATAATTCCACATCCAGTAGGCAGAATCTGTTGGGTTGTTGAGGCTGGGTTTGAACTAGCTGAGCACTGATTCCTTGATGGTGTTTCAAGGTTCAGTCCATAGAACTGTAGACTGAACCAGACCAAACCATGGTCCATGCATTGGTTTAGTCCATTTTCCTAAAAAAAAAGAGTAACCAAAACTGTGGTTTGGTTAATGGTTAACTTGTTTTGAAAACATTTGAAAACAGTTATAAAACAGTTTAAATGGGTTTAAACTGGCTACTTAAACTACAGGAAAGTAAACTAATATAGATAATAATAGCAACTTGCAACAATAATGATTATCGATCTTTGAGTCCAGGATTTCTGTGATTTTATATTCAAGTTCATTCATCAATAGTAACTGGAGGAGGTGGGGGCTAGATGTCAAGACCCATTTCACCTGATTGGATTCCCAACAAGTCCCAATTTCTTTTCAACTATTTTCTGACCTTGTCCATCAACATTCTAGCCACAGTACCTTTAAGTCATCAGACAAGTTGTCACATGCCTTAGTAATCATTTGCTTACTCACTTTATTTCTAATACAGTCTTACCAATTCTGGTCATGGACACTTACCAAGACCTGTTAGTAAACTTCTACACTTTCCATTGATAGGTCCACTGAGCACTATAAGGTCTGGAGAACATTCTCACTCATATCAACACATTATGACATGCACTCCAAATTGCTACAAACGCCATGAAATTGACGTCAACTCATTTTTGCACTATTTCACACTATTTCAGATGACTTTGAATTATTTCCAATGCTTTTGAACTATTTCATGACACTTCAAATGACTTTGCAGCACTTTGAATGACTTCAGCCACCATATAATTGTCTTAAAACACTTTCGATACATGATGCTCAACTGGAGTGAGCTATTTAGTCACATATCAAGCACTACTGGACATGAGGAGAGACTACAACAGAGTTAGAATGCGATAAGTGTGTTTTTGTGTTTCATTGAGATATTAAAGCAATAGAACAAGAACTCTTACTATATTGGGACAATGTACATTTCACTTATTATCATCTTTCATTTTGTTTCATGTTTTACAATACCTTTATTTGCTGTGCACATTGCCTCATGTTATTATTTCCTTTTTAGTACTATTCCTTCAGATTGTATATAGACTTGTATTAGTTATAGAATATAAAAATATAGAGGAACAGGAGAACAGCACAAGTTACCCTCACACTTATTGTCTGACTTAAGAGTCAATCTCTTGAGTCATATCTTTGCATTGTATCTCTAAGTTCTGTGAAATATCATGAACTTCTTTGAAACTATCATATTTGCTCCTCGTTTTATCACATATCACCTATCGCCTTTCGACAAACACTACACATTTGCTAAACTCGTTCTTCAATATACCTCAAACCTATTTTGAACTTCTTCGAGCCTACTTCAAACTATTTTGCACATCTTCGAACCTCTTTTGAACTCTTTTGAACAACTTTGTATGCTTTTACAGATTATTCGAACTGTCACTTATTATTTTGCCTCACTAAACACAACATATTGGTCTCAGTGGTGATATTTAGTACCAACTCGCACCCTTCCTCTGACTCATGTTATACCATCCAAAGCCATTTAGTAGGTTTTGTTTGGGTTTCAGGCTTGAGTATCATCACCGTTATTCTTCTGGCCCTTGATATTCAAGTGCCCATAGCTTAGCCTTAGTCTCCAGTTTGCAAATTACATTGTCTATTACATTATATCTTGCCTTTGTATCATCCTTTGCCTAATATCAACCCTTAAAATCATCCTTGACTTGTTCTTGACCTAACCCCTTTGGCTCCTCTTAACTTCAAATCACTCCATAACCTCTGCTTTTATGACAAAGCACATGCATGCCAAACTTTGTCTGGCTTATGTAGACAGGGTATATATAATTTCTAGGTTACATACTTGTCTAATACTACTGACATATTGTGTAAATATACTAAGACATACATATTGTACATGATTTAGGTGAGTGGGGTGCTTGAGGAAGGTCTAATAGCTGGGATGCAATAATTTGCAAGTGAAATTGTAATTTTGGTGGGGAACAGAATTTGGCAGGCAATGCCAGTACCTGCACTCGATGCTACCACCTCCCTCTACTCCACTCTACCACCACCACCACTGTGTGCATGCATGCCACCACCATGCCCACATCACCACTATCTTCAAACAAGCTGACTGGATGAAATGCAGGCCCAAATGATGGCAACTCTTGTTTGGGCCATAGATAAGGTTTTTTTTTTTTTTTCTCTCCCCCACATTTTGTGCTGCAAGGTTTTTTTTACTTTTATTTTCTTTTTTTGACCCTCGCACCGAATGTGAGGTTTTAAATATAATTATAGTAATTAATGAAATTTATTTGATTTTGAATATATTTGAGTTTGAGTTTTGAGTGTCATAAATAAACTTTATATTAATAACAAATAACTCTCCTGTGGCTCAACTGGTTAAGCATACTTGTTTGTTGTGCAATGGTAGCATGAGGTCTCAAGTTCAATTCTTGCTCTATACAATCTTATTTTGTAGGTACTTCATGACTTTCATACAGTTTGAAAAGCTTGGAACTCATAAGATATTAACTTGATAACATTGATTCTGCATAGTCCATGTGGATTGACATGGATTCTGCATAGTCTGTGTGGATTATCATGAATTCTGTGCTAGTCCATGCAGAGTCCATGCAGAGTCTGTGTAGTCTGTACAGATCCATGCAGAACATATGGGGGAGGGTAAATTACTACACTTCTACCTTTGGTGCCTCAGTCCGACTATCAAACATATTTTGACAAGTCAGCTCTAGTGCACCATCCATTAATGTCAATGTCTACACACTTGCCTTTGGAACTCCTTTGAGTTCTGGCTCCACTCAACTATGTAGGGGATGACAGGCAACCCAACTCTACTGATAAGAAAGCTACAGGTGAAGAAGACAGACTTCCTGGTGGACCCAATGGCCCTAGTGGTCCTGATGGCCCCTGAGAGGACCCCAATCCTGATGACCCTGGATATCAGTCTCCTTTAGGTGGAAACCCAGATTCAGACAACAAATTTGTTGATGCCCTGTTTGACCTCTTGGACAGTCTCCAAACTCTCCACCAGAACCAGGCCCCAAAGCCTGAGAAGATCAAAGTTAGGGAACCTGACATGTTTGACAGTTTCAACCCCCAGAAACTTTGGGACTTCCTAGTTGCATGCAACCTCCATCTCCAACATCACCCTCATGTCTTCACCTCTGACAGAGGAAAATTTTATTCATCATCTCTTACCTCAAGGGATAGTGTTTGAAGGTTTGGTTCAGTCTGTTTTTTGACCTCTAAGAGGGTTAACCAGTCTAGACCATTACCCTAAGTCATATGGACTGTAACTGGTTTAGACCAGTTCCAACCAGTTTTACAAGCTAAATAAATTCTAATATATAGTAAATAAAACTATTTGACAATCACACCCTGTGAGCAGGGGCTCACAGCAGTGGGGTATTGCTAAGAGAATAAAAAAAGAAAAAGAGCTAGAAAGAAAGAAAAAAAAAACAGCCCACCATCTCACATTTGGAGCAAGGGTGGAGTTGTTGTGCCATCCCAGCCATTTGTCATCCCCACATTTGTTGTCCCCATGTTTGTCATTCCCATGTTTGTCGTCCCTGCCATTTGTTGTCCCCACATTTGTTGTCCCTGTCATTTGTTGTCCCTGTGTCGTCCATCCCTGCTGTCCCCACTGTTTGTTGTCCCTATTGTCCCTGCCATTTGTTGTCCCCATGGTTCATTGTCCCTTTGTTGTCCCTGCTATTCACTATCCCCCATGTTTGTTGTCCCCACTGTTTGCTATCCCCCACATTTGTTGTCCTGGGTTTCATCATTGTCAGCACCTTCATATCCCCCTACAAGCAGTGGCTCACAGATGGGGTGGTGGTACTGTGTGATGTGGCATTGGCCATGGTAGTCATCATTGTCCAGAAAAGGGCCCATTGCCACCCTGCAAGCAGAGGCTCGCAACGGCAGCACAGGGCTTGCATTGGGTACCTCTATGGCTTGTGTGTGTCATTCAGTGGGTGGGCAATGTCATTTTCAAGATGCAAAAACCTAAAAATGAAGAAATTAATTAGTTAGAAAAAGAAAGCAATCAACTAAAAAAAACATACCTGAGGGCCAAAATGATGTTAGTTCATCATTTGGGCCCCCTATTTTGTGTTTGTTAGTTTGAGAGGGCATGTGTGAGGACAGGATGGTGATGAAGTGTTGAAAAAGCCTCAGAAGACAGATGAGAGAAGGAGGGAAGGATTAGTGATGTGCCCGGCCCGGCTCAAAGCCGTGAGCTGAGCCAAGCCGAGCCCATTTAGGCCGGGCCAAGCCGGGCCATTGGTGATGGCCCAATTCTGGCTTTGGCCCGGCTCAAGGTAGCAGAAAGCCAAAGCCGCCGGCTCAGGCCGCAGCTTTAGTCATACTAAATTTTCATCGAAACTTCTTGACTTGTACTTAGAGCTTGTGTTGACTCAACTTTATTGAATCCATTCCTATATTTAGTAGTCACGCGTGCCGATTGCAAGTTCTGGAAATAGCTGAGCACATCGATCAAATGCATCACAACGAAACCTTCACTGCTTCTACCCCAAAAGCTCTGGTGTGTAATTCTTTTGCATCTCAATTCTTTTAAAAACAGCCATCAAGCCCATATGATGGCGACACCAACAACAAGAATAATGGGAAAAACAGGTAAAAAAAATTTTCCCTCATTTTGTTGCTACTAACTACCTAAAATTTCAGGTCCTAATTCGACAACAACAGACATTGGGGTGACTATGGGGAAATGATGAACAGGATGGAACCGAAGCGTTCTAAATGCAACAAATGCCCAAACACCACCAACTGCTGTTTGGGCCTAGGCATCTTTCTTTCATTCATTTCTCACTAACTAGCCAACTTTTTTCTTGTTTTAGGATCTAAACTACAGGTATCGATGCAAAACCGGCCATGCACATGCATGGCCCAGAGACCCAAGATGGCGACGATGCCATGATGCGCTGGACAACATGACACCCACCCCCAGCCCTGCGAGCAGCTGCTCACAGGGTGGATCGTGGGTGCTGCCGATCTATCCAAAGCGAGTGACTCTCACCCCTCTCCCCAAATGTAGCCCCTGCAAGCAAGATGATGAGCAATAGCTTATCACTGTGCAGCAGGGGCTTCTAGGGCATAGCGGTGTTGAGGAACGGGGCAGGAGAGTGTGGTTACCATGCCTAAACACACGTGGTAACCTCCCCGTGGTTTTTAGGGGCTCCCTAGGTCCAAAACGACACCACACACCAAAAGCCGCGGCCTGGGCCAGGCCAGGCCATCAGTGGCAGCTTTGGCTCAGCCCAAGTTTTGAGCAGGCCAAAGCCGCCTCAGGCCAAGCCAAAGCCGGGGCTTTTGGGCCAAGCCGGGCCGGAACATCACTAGGAAGGATGAGTTGGCAGAAAGAATGTGTATGTGCATCATCAATCACTCATTCTGGCAATTGCCAGATAGTGATTGACACAGTGAGCACATTGAATTCAACAACCCCAGGGCCTCCTCCACTGTTGCCAATGGTGAAAATACTGTTGATACATGTGAAGCAGTATTGTATTAATCTACTACAACTTAAATTTCATTTTTCTGTGGAGTATTACAAATGAATGAGAACTCAAGTCAAATTTATGTTGATCAAGTCTGTAAATCAATGCATTTTACAGTAAACCTGGCCACAACCCTTCAACATCACATTAAACACTTAACTACTTATTTCAGGGCATACTAATACACTCTGTGATTCATTTCCAAACCTTTAAACTATTTTCTGATATGTATTAACCTCACAAATGGCAAAAATGTGAGAGATAACAACTTGCCATTTTCACTCTGAAATCTATTCTATATTCTTGGAAGAATCTAGAACTGCATAGCTTTTAAAATTTGACTCATTGGAAAATAAATTATAGATGTAAAATTATCAAATTTTTCACTTGCCCTATTACTCACTTTCTTTCCTATCAAATAATATTTTGACTGTTGAAAGGTGAGGTTTGGAGCATAAATATCATTTACTACATGTTTACAAGGCCCTAGTTATTTCTTATGCTTGATGTGCAGCAAATTGACATCTGTGTGCCCAGCATCATATTGTCTGACAACTACTGGACTGAGCAATTGTACATGCATGATTCTTAGAAAATGGCACCACTTTTATTTTTGGGCACAAACATGACCACATGGTCTGTGCACAGCCACAAGGTATATACAGTGACTCACAAAACTGAGTCAATGTTTTGGACTTTTTGATTCATTGTTGAATAGCTTCCCATAAACAACAAAATAAAACAAGGTATTGGTGTACCGAATAACATACATGATCAGGGCTACCAAACAAACAAAGAATTATGTAATTTTAATCATCCCTCATGGAGATATGATTATTTTAATTCAGGGACTCATTGACTCAGTTTTGTGAGGGATAGTCAGAAATATTAATCCACCAACTGTATAATGTCAAAATCTTGACAAATGGTTTCTAAGGTGATGTGACCCTTGATGTGACCTTAAATTATAGTATTTAATCAGGACTAGCATTCTTCATACTTCAATTTTCTCCAATGCATTCCATCTCCTCTGCTCAGAAGGAAAACATTCTTTCCCTGGCCTCCAATCATTATTCTACCTGCAATATTGCCTCTAAACTCAACCTCAGCCAGTCTAGTGTATCCAGAACACTCAGGGCTCTCCATCCAAACCTGGATTTCCCCTCTGGTGGTCATCCTTCTAAGCTCTCATCTACCTCTCAGAGAGCCATCCTTACCCAAATCACCACTGGCAAGGCTGCAAATGCTGTTCAGGCCACCCATTACATCAACAGCATCATCCCCACTCCAGTCTCCTTAGAAACAGTCAAAAGAGTTCTCAGGAAAAACTCATTCAAGGCTGTGGTGAAGAAGAAAAGGCCCTTGCTTAGTATAAGGCATAGGAAAGCAAGATTGGCTTTTGCTCAGAAGTATAGAGAGCGGACTGTGGAGGACTGGAGGAGGGTTATTTGGTCAGATGAGACTAAAATGAACAGGTTTGGGTCAGATGGGAGAGAGTGGGTCTGGAAACAGAAGGGAGAGGGGCTGATTGAGAGAGAAGTGCAGGGAACTGTCAAATTTGGGGGAAGAAACATTATGGTATGGGGGTGTATGGGATGGAATGGAGTGGGGCATCTTGCAGAGGTTGAGGGGAGGATGAATGCTGACCAGTATGTGTCCATTTTGAAGGACCATATGCTGCCTAGCTTGGAGAAGAGTGGAATTTTTGGAGAAGAGGTGATTTTTCAACAAGACAATGACCCCAAGCATACCTCAAAAAAGGCCAAGAAATGGATGGAGAACAACAATATCACTCTTCTGGATTGGCCTGCCCAATCTCCAGACCTCAGCCCTATTGAACATCAATGGGTTTACCTCAAGAACCAGTTAGACAAGTATCCAACAGCACCAAAAGGAATTTGGGAGTTATGGGAAAGAGTAGTGGAAGAGTGGAATAATATTCCATCAGAGGTGTGTCAGAATTTGATTGAAAGCATGCCTAGAATGTTGGGAGCAGTTATTAAGGCCAAGAAAGGTCATACAAAATACTAGAATTACAATTTATTATAATATTGATACCACCTCACAAAACTGAGTCAATGAGTTCCTGATTTAAAAATATCATATCTTCATGCACTGTAATTGAAATTACATAATTCTTTGTTTGTTTGATAGCCCTGATAATGTATTTTATTTGGTACAACAATACTTTGTCTGTATTTGTTGTTAATGAGAAGTTATTCAACAATAAATTACAAAGTGCAAAACATTGACTCAGTTTTGTGAGTCACTGTATACCCTCACCAAACAACCTCTTTTCCCCTACTTCATCCATTGGGAGGGTTACCAGGGAACTGATAAAAAAACTCTTGGCTCACAGCCACAGAGCTTAATTACACTCAGGAGTTGGTAGCAGACTTCCACACCCATTATCTGGAAAAACCTGGACTACTTCAGACTTAATTCACTTATTAATGGACAGTGCAAAAACATTTTGATTTGAAAGAAAAAAGAAAAACTAAACAAAAAAATTTTTTTGGTGGGCCCCAACTGGGCCCCTAGACCTCCCCATCATCCTCCTATATTGGTTCCACCTGAAGGACTCCTGCTGCCTCCTCAGCTAGCCCAGCTAGCTCAGCCTCTCACTCTGACTTTTCTCCTCCTCCTCCTCCTCCTTTAAGTTTTCCCCCATCTCCCCTGCTCACTTTGGGTTGAAGATGTTGCAAAAATCCACAATCTCCTTGTGGGTCCCTGCCTGCTCCCCTCAGAGCTCATCCCAAAACCTTTCGATACCCACAGTACATTTGATATGAGCTACTGCATCACATATCGAGCACTACTGGACACAAGGAGATGACAAAAGACTTTAGGATGTGATAATAGTGCTTTTGGGTTTCAATATATATATAAAAAAAACAAAAAAAATGATATATTGAAGCAATAAGATAAGTACTTTTACTATACTAGGACACTGTATGTTTCAATTATTATTATTTCTCATTTGTTTTATGATTTACAAAGTCCTTTATTGCTGTGCATACTGCCTCATGTTCTACACATGATATATTTCCTTTTTAGTACTATCTCTTCAAAATGTATATAGACTTGTACTAGTTACTTGGAACAACAGAGAATAAGTTGCCCTCTCCATTATTGTCTGATTTAAGAGCTATCCTCTTGAGTCCAAGTCTCACTTCCTATTTTTAAGTTCTGTGAATTATCACAAACTTCTTCGAACTTTCATACTAGCCCCTCAACTTATCACTATTGCTTATCATCTCTCGAAAATGCTTTCAATTTGCTATATTCCTCCTTCATTATTCCCTGAAGCCATTCCTATTCTCTTCATACTCTTCGAACTTCTTTGAAACTCCTCAAACCTCCTCAAACCTCCTCAAACCTACTTGAACATCTTAATTGGAATAACTGGTTCAGTTATTGGTTATGGCTTACAAGGGCCAAAAACTGAGACTGACAAGTCACAAGTGGGTTTCCATAGCAGCTCCATGCCAGGCCTGCAAGCCATTTAAGCCAGCCACAAACAGGGTCTTCTTTGACTTCAATAATTTCTTCAGGTCTTTCAATGCATCTTCAAGCTCTGCCTGGTGCTTCTTCCTCCTCTCAAGTCTTTTGACTTGATATGGAATTTCCCTTCACTGCCATTTTCAGGCAGGAGCACCAAATTCACAGTGGTGCTGTGGTGTGGGGCTTGGTGATCTTTCATTAATAACACTTTCTGATTCCAATTCACTGCTCTCATCAGATGAGTATCTGACATTCTCAGCATGTGACACTCTGGAAGGTTTTACAGCTCTGGGTGGTGTGGATTGAACATTTTTTGCCACAAACATGTTTTGCATCATGGCAATTTGAGGATCATTGATACAGCCAGTGAGTAATACAGCATACTGTTCAACACATGCAATGCTTATGATGTTTTGGCATTTTCTCAAAATTCACTCTGTTCACACTCCTCCTTTCTTTTCCTTTCCTTCATGTGAGTTGAATTCTTCATGTAACTGAAAACCCAGTTTGCCTCTGTCTTTTTCCAGTCATTTGCATCCTTGGAAGCCATCATCACCTTGAATGCAGTGGGAGCATCCAAAGATTTCACCTCCTGTTGCAGAGCCTGCAAATTAGCCTCTAATTCATCTACCTCCAGTTCAGCCAGACTTTCATCACTTGACCCAATTCTCATCTGAGTCAGTGGAGTCATATTCATCATCTGATGAGTCATAGTTCTCCCCTCCCACATACCCAAAATCTGACTCTGAATCTGTCTCATGACTGGATGGTGGACTTGGATTATGTTAGGGTGACACCCACTATCTGCTTGCTGGACTGTGTGGGTTCTCTCTACAAGAAGGGGGCAGGATCTGCATGCATGATGGGGGAATTGATGGTTTTGATGTCAGTGGTTATTAATAGATGAGTTGGTTGAGAAAAGCTTTTTGCACCACAAGTGTAGATGGAATACCTAAGAGAACACAACTGCTGTCCCCTAGGTGTATATTTACAGTTTATATACTATGTTACACATATTGTACAATGTTGTCACTGATGCACTCATACATGCGCATACATATTGATGCATGCAAAATAAAATTCTCATGCTAACAAAGTGTAGCATTCTTCAGTGTAGGGTAGCATAATTTGACATAATAAAATAAAATAAAATATTATTAGGTAATGGGGCTGTTTCCTAACAGATTATCATTGGATGGGTTATGTCAGAAGTTTCTAGCAATTGCAATGTTATTTTTGCAATAATTTTTAACCATTATTGACAGTGGTAATTGGATTCAAACAACCACTGTACAAAAAAGATTTCCAACTTTTTGCTTTAAACCAAAAATGTACTAGTAAGGTATTCATAAGGTCCACTGTCCTGCTCACAGCCATAAATTAGGGTTAGGATAAAATCTTTTCTTCAGATTGACAGTTGCACAAAAGTGGCAGTGTTTAACTGAACAGCTCCATAGACTGAAGATGCCATCAAAAATTACCCTTTTTAGCTGATCATGCCATCAAAGTTCCCCTTTTTAGCTGCTACCACTCCTATAAAAATTGTTATCCCATATGTTATAGATGTGACTATGTTTGATTTGGCCTTCCCAAATCACACATGCAGCCTTTTACTTATGCAGTCAATCTTTCATGCATATATTTAGTTGACCTTCTTTTTAATTCTGCCTTCATTCCCACCTCTGTGCAATGAAGGTATAGTAACATATTTTATTTCTTTACCTGTAGTAGCTTACAGGTTTTCACCTCTGTGCAATGAAGATAACTTGA
This sequence comes from Tricholoma bakamatsutake, assembly GCA_029959215.1. Classification (NCBI taxonomy): domain Eukaryota; kingdom Fungi; phylum Basidiomycota; class Agaricomycetes; order Agaricales; family Tricholomataceae; genus Tricholoma; species Tricholoma bakamatsutake. Next base: position 11,702,019 of record CP114857.1, on the reverse strand, counting down.
TTCTGTCTTACCTGTCCATCTTAGTGTAGGCTGCCTAACATGGCAGCCTTCCATGCAGATAGGGTTCCATTGATATCAGTGGTATCACATGTTGCTCAGTATATATTCTCATCCAATCATGCTATTTTAAACCTGAATTATTCTTTTCTTTTATTTCCATATCTTATATGTGCTGTGTAAGTTAAAGTCTAATGTATTATAAAGCTCGAGCATTTTGCTAGCAAATCATATGTTACATTTATAAAGCAGAACATGTATCTTGATAATGTACAAATAAACTGCCTCAATAGTAACACTTTCATTTTCCTTGTTAGATTTTTGTAAGTGCATGTGGACAGCATGCAACAGCATACAATAAGCATCTGCTTGTTGTCAGCTCAATTTTAGGGGCCCTGAAACTACTGGTTTTTGCAGCTATTTCAAGATTTATGAGATTCTTGCCAAAACTTTGGATGCCAGCCATACTAAAACCTGTACCATTTTTTCCATGAAACTGTTGATATCAGGTCTGTTAAAATTGATTCTGAAACTTGAAAACTTGGTTAGACAAACTGAAATGTCTGATATCTGACCCAATTTTGGGTACCCTGAGAACACCATTAAACTCCATAGTTTCAACCAAAATTTCTATTACACTGAAGCTGCTATTTTTAAAAATTGTTTTTAGCCCTCCTAATCTTTTTACAGAAACTTCTAATTTCAGCAATGTTTTTAGTCAATCTTGTAAGAACAGCAACAATGGCTCAGTGTTGCAAGGGCAAATGACTATATATATTATATACCTGTAAGAGTAGCAACAATGGCTATATACATAGTAACTATAGAATGCTACAAGATCAAGAAAAAAACTATACCTCAGTGTTGCAAGGGCAAATGACTGAGGTGCAAAAAATAAGATGTGTCATATAAGTACAAATGATGATATACATGTAATAAGGTCAGGAAAGCTCAAGAACTAGTGGATAAAGAATATTAGGGCAAAGGGTAAACTGAAGAATAGGTAAAACACATGTGGGAGTATCAAGAAGTATCCAATAGGCTCTCGGGGATGTCAAGATAGGTAGGGCAAAGATGGTGGCAGCATGGGAAGTGAGTCATCACAGTGATGCATTGCAAAAAGGCCAATGTTACATATCTTGTTTTCCAACACTCCCCCTCAAGGCAGCATGAGGCTGAATTGCGACATGAAATGTTTTGCTTTGGGCAATGGGAGGGCTTTGGTAAGCATGTGTTAGTGCGACACCCACCTATCTGCTAGCTGGACCATCCAGGTTCCCCTACAAGAAGAGGGGGGATGTGCACACATGATGGGGTTTTGATGGTTTTGATGTGAGGGGTTATTAATAGATGAGTTGGCTGAAATAGGCTTTTCACACCATTATTGTGGATGGAATACCTAAGAGAACTCAACTGGGGTCCCCTAGGTGTATATTTAAGGTTTATATACTATGTTACATATATTGTACTATGTTGTTACCGATGCGCATGTACATGCACATACATATTGATGCATATGAATATAAAATTTCCACGCTAACAAATGTAGCATTTTTGGGCATTTGGTAGTGCAATTTTATGTAATAAAATAAAATATTATTATGTAATAGAACTGTTTCCTAACATTACCCCCCTTTTATGCCTTGACTTCCAGGCAAGAAAATATTGTATCTGTCCCCTCTGTGAAATTTTGGTAGGGCTGGAAATTCATCCCCTCATACACCATTCTAGCAATGCAACATGGAGCATTTGGATTAAGTTTAAAGAATTGAGTGATTGCATTACATGCTCACTTACAATTCTCTTTAGGTTCCCATGAGTTATTTTCATCAGTGTAGTTCTTCCACTGAATTAAGAACTCCAATTTATTTCATCAAAGACATAAATCTAAAACTCTTCTACTACATATTCTGGAGCACCTTCTACCATTATTGGAGGTTGCAGAGTAGTTTGTTGACTGGGAATAGTGGGTGGGCAGTAAGGGCATAAGCAGGAAATGTTAATTTCAGGATCAATCTTGAATGATTGAGGTAATTTTAGCACTACCACATTGGGCAAAATTATTTTAGAAATCACATATGGGCCACCTTGCTTCTCCATAAGTTTTCTTGAAGGTCATGGAATATTTAGATCCTTGGTTCTTAGCCATACCAAGTCACCAACTTTGTACTCTAGAGCAATGGCTTGAGTATGATCCAAGTGTCGCATCATACATATCATAACATGCTTTCATCAATGCTGCCTCTGCTTCCTCCTGTACCTTTCACATTTTAGATACAAAGTCTTCTACTGACTGTACCTTGATCTCCCTTTGAGGTTCTATTCCCATTTGGAAATGATACCTATAATTAGTGAAGAAGGGTGACATGCGAGTAGCCAAATGGAATTTATTATTGTGAGAAAATTCAGCTATTGCCAAGCATTTGGGCCAGTCAGTTTGTTGGTAGTTGACAAACATGCATAGGTACTGCTTCAACTCCTGATTTGTCTTCTCTGTCTGCCCATCAGTTTGTGGGTGATATGCCCTAGATAACTTGGTTTGAATTCCCAATATGTTGTTTAACTCTTGCATAAACACAGAAGCAAATTGTGATCCACAATCAGGGATAACTGTATCAGGTAATCCATGTAACTGCCATACCTGATTTAGATAAAGGTGCACCAAGCCTAATGATGAGGTTTCTGCAGTAGTAGGAATAATATGGACTTCCTTTGTGAAGTGGTCACATACTACAAATACTGCATCATATCCTTGAGCTTCAGGTAATCCAATGATAAAGTCCACAGATATATCTTGCCATGGCACTTTAGGTATAGGGTTCAGCATTAATTTTCCTGTAAGCTTTTCTGGAAATTTCTTTCCCCTCATGCACATATCATATCCATCCACATACCCCAACACATATTTTGAAATTCTGGGCCACCAATAATTTCTCATCACCAATTCCAATGTCTTCTACCTTCCTGGATGTCCAGCAGCTGGCATATTATGATGTAACCAGACAATCCCCCTTTGTAAATCTTGATCTTTCAGTACATATACTTCTCCTCTGAACAACACTAACCCTTGTTCCTCAACCCATTCATCTCCTTTAATATTACCTTTCTTCTCTCCCCTCAGAGCTTTCACAGCTTCCACTACTTCATCATCCATCTCCAAACATTGTCTAATTTTGCACAACATTTCTGTTTCTGAGCTATCCACCAATAGATGCCCTTGATGCATAGTGCAAATGTGAAAGTATTCAGGTTTGAGTAGGGTAATATTTTTATTGTTCTCCTCCACCCCCCTTTTGTGATCAGTCTGTCTTGATAATGCATATGCTTTCCTCATCAAGCTTCCTGCTTTGTGGACTAGGTAAAAATTAAAATGTGATAGGAATAATGCCCAATGCACTTGCTGATGGTTAAGCTTTTTAGTGGACATGAAGTACTGCAGATTTTGATGATCTGTCCACCGCAAATATGCACAATGATGTCATTTGTCATCTTCACATAGCATTGATAATACTGCTCCAGTAGCAAAGTTGGGTGCATCTGATTCCACTCATAAGGGATGCATGAAATCTACTGGGACTAATATTGGTTCTTCCACAAACTTCCTCTTCAACTCTTCAAATGCTGTCTGCTGTTGTTCTCCCCATCTCCACACTACTCCTTTTTGCATAAGGTTGTGTAAAGGTGTGGCAATTTTGGAAAAATTATGGACAAAGCAACAATAATAATTTGCAAGTCCCAAGAAAGCCTGAACTTTCTCGATATGGGTGGGCACAGGCCAATCAACAATTGCCTGTATCTTGATAGGATTTATCTTGATTCCATCAGGACCAATCATCAATCCCAAGAACTCGATCTCGCTTGCCCCAAACACACACTTCTCTGGTTTAACGAATAAATCATTCTCTGCCAATCTTCATAGTACCTCCTGCACTATTGCCTCATGGTTTTCTTCATCCTCCGTGAATACCAGAATGTCGTCAATGAATATTATTACCATGCTGATATGGCTCCCTATCATCCTGTGCTCGTACTATGGCATTTTTTGCGATTGTGCACACCACTTGGACACCTTCTACTCACTTTGCACAGCACACTTTTGCATGCCTTTGTCCACTTTCGTGTGCCCAAGTGCACTCCTGTGTGCTTCCATGTGCCTTTGTGTGCTTTAGTATGCTTTCATGTGCCCTTGTCTGCTTTCATGTGCTCCAGTGCACTTCTGTGCACTTTTGACTGCTGAGGTGCACTTTTGTGTGCCTTTTATATTTCTACTGCACCTTTGGATCCCCCTTAGCTGCCTTCTGTCATGCACTCTAAATGCATCTTGTTACACTTTAAACCACCTCTGTGCCCCCCCCCATCATTTCTTATCTGCCTTTCACAGTTATTGTGTGCTTGATGCACCTTTATGCACTCCTTTTATGCTTTACCCGCAACTCACATTCTTTGCTGTGCACTCATCGCACTATCCTTATCACACACACAACAACCCACCACACCAAATACACTGTGCATCACTGCTTCCAGCTTACTGGTGCATTTATTCGAGGTGCACCATGATTTCAGCATGAGCGAACTGCGCATTCTCACATAATCTGGGCACTTTGTGCCATTTTGGCATTGGACTGTGCACACTTGGACGCTTTCATGTAATCCTGGCACTTTGGCACTATTTGGCCTCACACAACATCTCCTTATAGTTCTTCCACATTTCCAATTGGCATCGCCTTATCTGGTAAGTGGCACAGGTCAAGCACATCATTATTACTAAGGTGCAGCATGCAATGCATAACACTGAAGCAAATTAATTGGGAAGAGTGCATGGGACCTAAAGTGCACCAAAAATAGTGCATTGCACTGGAAAGTTAGATATTGGGCTATAACATGCGCAAATCTTATTGGCTAAGGCAGCAGCATAGTGCAGTCAGGTTTAGATGGGCAAATGGAAGTGCTTGTGGGTAGCGCATGGTGCTTTCTATTTTTATACTTTATTTTACTGTTTTTTATCACATAAGCCATTTGTACATAGTAGGCAGACAGATAGAGAATCCAGAGGATCTTTCCCCCCTTCATAGTTCATAGCTCATTCAATGTCACACATAGTCTGCGCACCAGCATCCAGTCCATGTGCCTTTGTAGTGTGCCCTTCGTATAGCCACATTTGCATATTGTTTGCATTCCCTCATCATATTGCTGTGTTTCATCCCCTCATTGCATCCTTCATCTTTGGTTGTGCACTCTTGCAATGCACCCTTTGTATAGCTATGTTTGTGCATTTTATTGTATAGCCACATTTTGTGCACCATTTGCCCATTTTTCTGCCAGTTGCACTCACATCCTGTTTGCGCCCCCAGCTTGTGCATCACCTTTGCAGCACATCCAGTGCTGTTCTTGTCCCACTACACCTCCCACTTTCATCTCCCTCATCTTTGCACATTTTTGCACTCCTGTTGCATGTTTTTCTGCACTGCACATTTTTGCCCCTTTGCATTGCACACTTTTCTGCCATTGTGCATACCTTCCTTTTTGTGTACACAACTAGTGCGCACATCAAAAACCATCATACCAGCCTGTTCTCTAAGCGAACCCCCTCACCCCGAGCATGCCTGCAGCTGTAGGTTTAGTGTTCACCCCTTCTGTTGAGACTCTGCACTGAGTACCAACTGAACACATCAATGCCTTGTCTATTACATCCTTGAAAATGACATTCATTATATTTTGGAAAGTTGGGGAACTATTGGTCATTGCAAAAAAAATGACAAGTGGCTTAAAGGATCCTTGACATGTGGCAATGCAGCCTTCCACTCATCTCCTTTCTTTATTTGTACATTGTTGTACCTGCAGCATAAATCCAATTTTGTAAAGACCTTGGCCTTTCCCACCTTGTCAATTACATATCTCTGAGATCAATGTCAAAGGGTACACATTCATCACTGTCCACTCATTCAGATACCTATAATCTGTACACATCCTCTTCCTCTGATCTTTCTTTGGTACAAAGAATATTGGTGATGTCTGCAGTGCTTTCAAAGGTCATATGTATCCCTTGCACAATTGCTCATTAAGGAATGCATCCACTTCTTCTTGTTCCATCAGAGATAATCAGTAGAATTTTGACTTCTTTGGCACAAATCCTGGCTTCATCTTAATTGCATGATCTCATGCCTTTTACACTGGCATCCACTCCGATTCCTTCTTATAAAAGACTGACAAATATTTATGGTAGGCTTTCAGCACCCACTCCTTCACTGGCTTCTCCACTTTCACAGCATTTTATCTCATGACTGTCCTCCATGAATTTCCCTAAAGGTTTGCTTCTGTTCTTCCTTATTGGTCATTATTAAAACTTCCCCATTTAGCATGTCCTCATCCTCCACTTCCTCCATTGTAACAGAATACTTCCTTGGATGCTCTTTCTCTTTCCTTTCCTTCTTCTCCTTTTTTACTTTTTTCCCATATACACTACATTCCTTTGGACAACAATGCAAGGGGAAAGGAAGACATCCCAGGTGTCTAGGCAATTTTCTGCATTCATCCCATATTTTTTTATATTTTATTTCACTCTATTCTGCATTTTCTATGATTTCCTATGATTTATTCCTATTTTATTATTATATTTCATTTTTTTCTATGTTGGTACATGTTGACAGTTCTATGTTTAGACGCAGGACCCCTTCTGGATGTTTACCCATCAAGGTGATGTCATCCCACAGCCTGATCTGCCTATCTCCCTCTTTTTGCTATTTTTAGCTTACTATTTGATTTTCAGCTCTATCACATATACTGGGCATCAACAGATGGGTCTTTAGAGTTTTCTCTTTGGATCCCCCTGTGTTAAGTGCACCTAGAGTGTCTGTATTATGGAGTGTAATATTAACTTTGGATCCCTGTCAGCTCACTTCTAAGTGAGGCTTTGAGGTTGCCCTTATAGTAGAAAACTCTCTCCTAAGGCTCAAAATCTCAGACACTCTGCCAAGATAGGCAGGTACAGAGTAGAAGATGACTCCCAGAGCTCCACACACTCCCTAAACACCATCCCAGACACTCCCACCTTTAGTGTGCACTGTCTTTCACCCAACCCACCACCTAGCACCATGGATGCCCTGGAGCGCATCGATGCACTTGAAGGTGACATTGCTGGAATTTGTGCACAAATTGATACACTCACATCTACCATTGAAACCCTTGTTAGAACCCTCCAATTGAACCCTACACTGCCCATTTCAACCCCTAGTGCACCCAAGTGAAGACGCATGCATTAAATGCATGCCCCCCACTAAATTCAATGGTGTGCATTCCCAGGGATGTGCCTTCTTCAATTCCTGTGAGTTTTACATCAGTCTATGCCCAAACCAATTTGTGGATGATGCCACTAAAATTTACTGAGCCCTCATGTACATGAAATCTGAGTGCACCTATCTCTACGTTGACCATATATTACACCAGACTAAGGAGCGTGGCTCCCTTCCATTTTCCACCTAGGGGGACTTTCATGATGAGTTCATATGACACTTCTGCCCCCTCAATGAGCACCAACGAGCTGTAATGCACCTTTAATCCACTTTCTACTACCAAGTGCATTGATCTGTGGGCAACTACATCAACAAATTTTGAGACTTGGTGGACATGGCAAGGTATGAGAGTGGGTTGCCCATGGTGGTGAAGTTTTGTTGAGGTCTTAATCAGGAAATTCAAGACCATATTGCACAGATGTTAGAGAGACATCCAGCAAATGATGATATAAATGCTTGGTATGAGGCTGCTTTGCTCTGCAACGAGAACCAACTCACAAATGTGGCATTTACTGCAGCCTTCTGTGCTCCTACCACCACCCATGCACCCCACACCTTTAATCGAGCACTTCCTTGCTTTAATCCCATCTCTATGTGCCAACCTGCCACATTGAGCTCCAACACCCCTGCTCTGATGGATGTCGATGCAGCCCATAGTTGAGCTCGCAGGCTAGACCTCTGCTACCATTGTGGGGAAACTGGACACATGGCTTGTAATTGCCCCCACTGCCAAGACATCTGTAAACTCACACCTGAGGGACAAGATGAGCTCCTCCAGGACCTGTTGGCATTGGCAGATGTTGAAGGTTTTGAGAAAGAGGAAGTTAAAGAGGAAGAGGTGGAGGAACAAAATTTTTCTGCCTGCGATGAGTGAACAGTATGCCCTCATTACCTGTCCATAACTACTTTGAAGTTCTGTCTGTTGATTCACTAGAGGATAAATCTTATGCTATAACTGTTCCTTCTCCAGACCCCTCTGAAGTGGCTAAAGATGTACCTACCCCTTCCTCCCCTTCCCTCCCTCTACCCACACTGAAGTCTTGGGAGTGTAAGCTACCATGCAAGTACATTGTGGCATCCACCCCCTCCCAATGATCCCTAGAATTAAATATTGAGCTGCAGACCATGGATACGGGGCAAGTACTCAGTGTCTCTGCTTTTTTGGACTCAGGTGCCATGGGCCTTTTCATTGACTTGCACCTGGTTCAACAAAAACAACTCAACACCCACTTACTATCTTGACCCATACCTGTCTAAAATGTGGATGGCTCCCCAAATGAAGCCGGGGTGATTCAGGAGGTTGTCAACCTAGTCCTCCAGTACAAGGGTCATAGTGAATGGGCTCTCTTCAAGTGACCCAGCTGGGAAAGCAGGAGGCAATTTTGGGCTACCCATGGCTTCATGACCATAATCCTGAGGTTGATTGGGTGACAAGTGAAGTCATGATAAGTCATTGTCCCTCTCGCTGTCATACTTGCTTCACTGAAGGCAGACAGGAACATTGAGGGTGAAAGGTCCTCTTACAGTGCACTTGAAAGTGTCATGCTGGTCCAATGCCTGTGGCCAATGTGGACTTAGAAGACATCCCAAATCTTGCACCCAACTTGGATGATGATGAAGAGGAGGTGGAGGAGATTGAGGAAGGTGACTGAATTTTCTACACTGCCATTAACCCTTCACATGAGGTGCATGTTACCTCGAACATATCCCAGCACCTTGTGGAGGCCTTCCATAAAAACAGTGCACCCAAATCTTTTGCTGACTCCATGCTTCCTCACCTGCATGACTTCGAGGATGTTTTCTCCAAGGAATCCTTCGACTCATTTCCTAACCATAAGTCGTGGGATCATGCAATTGAGCTCACACTAGGTGCCTCGCCCTCTTCTTGCAAGGTCTATCCTCTCTCCCCTGAAGAACAGCAACAACTCGACAAGTTCATTGATGAACACTTGGCTTCAGGTCATATCCACCCTTCTAAATTGCCCATGGCCTCACCCTTCTTCTTTGTCAAGAAAAAGGATGGGTCCCTTTGACCAGTTCAAGACTATCAATGCCTCAATAACATCACAGTCAAAAACTGTTATTTGCTACCCCTCATATCCAAACTCGTTAACCAACTCTGTGGAGTGTGCTACTTCACCAAGCTCAATGTCTGTTGGGGTTACAATAAAGAAAGGGGATGAGTGGAAGGCAGCTTTTCACATGAACTGTGGTCTTTCTGAACCACTTGTCATGTTCTTTGGTCTCACTAATAGTCTTGCCATTTTTCAGACCATGATGAATGATATCTTCCATGATCTCATGCTGGAAGGCATGGTCTGTGTCTACCTTGATGACATCCTCATCTTCAGGTGAGACCTCAATGAACATCGCTGAATCACATGCCTGGTACTGGAATGACTTCAGTGGCACAAACTCTATCTTCATCATGACAAGTGTGAGTTTGAAAAGACATGAATTGAGTACTTGGGCCTGATCATCTTGGATGGGCAGGTGGATATGGACCCGATCAAGGTGGCTGGTGTTACAACCTGGCCCATGCCCACAAACAAGAAAGATGTGCAGTCTTTTCTGGGCTTCATCAATTTCTATCAGTGCTTTATTAAAGATTTTTCCCACCATGCCTGCCTGCTATTCGACCTCACTGGCAAGGAGGGATGGAGATGGGAGAATGCACAGCAGGAAGCATTCAAGAAACTTAAAGAGATGATCACTTCCACCCCAATCCTCACCTTTGCTGATGACTTGCACCCCTTCCATGTAGAAGCTGACAGTTCAGACTTTGCAATGGGTGCAGTACTATCCCAACAGTCGCCTGAGGACCAGAAATGGCACCCCATCACCTTCTACTCTAAGAGTCTCAGTGCTGTGGAACACAATTACGAGATCCACAACAAGGAGATGCTGGCAATAATGTGGGCATTGGAGGAGTGGCGACATTTTCTGGAGGGTGCTCAACATAAGGTCAAGATCTGGATGGACCACAAGAACCCCAAGTACTTCATGACCACCAAGAAGCTTAATCGTCGCCAAGCCATGCCAAATTCTGCCACCCCCGGCAATTGCCGTTCTGCCAGTTCTGCCACCTACACTATTATTATTGTCATTGTCATTGCAAGTTAATTATTTTGTAATCATGAACAAATTTTACTGCCATAATGTCAAAAAAAAAGTCTTCCCGCGCGCCCGCGCTCACTCCGTGCATCATCGCGTAAAACTATTTTTGCTTCCCGCCTTCCCGTAACCTACGTGGCTAATTAATATAAGCCCGTATCTAAGCATCTTAGAACCCGATGACTACTCCGACCTGCTGCCATTTCAGCATGCAGAACAGTGGTAGCGGCACTGCGTGGCGCCCTGAAGATACTGCCAGGCCAACACCAGCAAGACCGAATACTGGTGACATCTATCGTCCGGATATCTTGGACTACATCGAAGCAATAATCACGGATTTGGACGAGGAACTGAGAAAACTGAGTCTTGACATACACGGTAGGTGCATATCTCAAACAAAATAAGATCACATGTAGACCAGGAGGCTTCTAGACCACCCGGAACTTGCCTTCAAGGAACAGTGTGTCCTTTCCGACTATCACCACTCGTGCTGGAGTCCTCACATATATATACATAGCCATGCACATGACGTTCTTACTTCTTTCATGCACAAGCAAGGCTTCGATGTTACGAAGAACTTCCACTTGGAGACTGCATGGTGCGCCGCTTTCTCGCACAGGGAGGGTGGGAGAACTATCGGGGTTAATTCAGAGGTACGTAGTTTACATGCAATGCATCCTTGACATCGCCATTGATCCAATTTCTTCGGAATACAGATGGATGCACTACCAGCCGTAGGACACGCATGCGGTCACAATTTGATCGCGATTGGTGGTATGTAGACTTGGACGCTTTGTTAATCAGTTCATGTATTCGTGAAGGCGTCGCGGTTGCATGTGCAATTAAAGCGGCTATCCAGAAGTTTGACATACCTGCCACAGTTGTTTTGCTCGGCACTCCAGGTTAAATGAATCTCTTTCCACACTAGTCACTATGTGCTCACACGACCTTTCAGCGGAAGAAAGTGGAGGTGGAAAGCTCTGTTTACTCGATGCTGGTGCTTATAAAGAGATGGATGTTTGTCTGATGTATGCCAGTTTACCCGCTGTCTTTGGCATAACCTTCTGATGTCTTTTTCAGGTGCCACCCTGCTCCAGGTCCGATAGGTTCCGTCAGTCTTAGCAGCTCCCTGGCCATCCACCTTATTATTGTGGAGTATTCTGGGCATACGTCAGGCACCTAATCACCCTTACATGAACAATTTACTTATGTTGTTGATCCAGTGCTCACGCTGCGCTGTCTCCTTGGGAGGGCAGAAATGCACTGGATGCAGCCGTCCTTGCTTATAATGGCATCTCGGTACTCCGTCAACAGCTTCGACCCGAGGATCGCGTTCACGCGATCATTGAAAGCAAAGACTGGGCAGTAAACAGTCAGTTGTTTTTGCATAACCCTTATTCGCGCGTTTACTGTGTATCGTCGTAGTCATTCCCGATTATGCAAGAATCATGTTTGTCCCCAAGTTTGTAGTTTCTAATATTCTTCAGTCTGATCAAGCAATATATGTAGCTGCCTCGTTCGCTCCCCGACACGGAGCGGACTAGGGCTCGCTGTCAAACGCGTCCTTCCATGCTTCCAGTGAGTTTTCGATTGGTACCCTTTCAAATGTTGTACTCACAGCTTGTGAAGCGCGTCTGCTCTTGCCAGTGGGTGTGAGATCAAAATTTCTTTAGGACGTCCTCTCGACAATCTTTGCCAAAATACGGCTCTGGGTAATGAAGCCGCATCACACTTTCTTCTTCCGCTGCTGAAACCTGTTATGTTTGTGTTAGGAGACGAGGTTGCCAATGTTGTCCTCAATAGGTATGGGGCAATTGACTATGAATGGGGTATACACAGTGCTTCGACGGATTTTGTAAGCAATTTTCACTTCTTACACTCTGTGTAATGTTGAATGCCAAATAGGGCAATGTGACTTACGGTCTGTGGTTCTGTACTACCGGGATGGCACAGGTCTTACCAACAAAATCATATGGTTGTTTAGCACTTCCGTCGTTGCATCCAGGATTCGGTAATTCCCCTCCCCCAGGTTCACGACCAGTTTTTCTGAATACTTACGGCCGATTTTCTAGCAATTCCAACCATCGCAGGTGGTGGAAATCACACACGTGAATTTGCAAAGTCCGCAGCGACCATTGAAGCGCACTACGCCTGCCTCGATGTGTCCAAGGCCCTCGCCGCAACCGGGATGAGAATATTGACAGACGAAATCTTCCTCGCTAGAGTCAGTACTCCTATCATGGTTATGCATGCTGATGCTGTTGATTGTTCATGATATGTTCTACAGGTCAAGAAGGATTTCGAAGAGAGCGTGGCCCAGCGAGATGATTCGCTAAGGCAGGATGTAGAATAATGACGGTACCACAGTGCAAGATAAACACGGAAGGAAAGAGGTTGTATGTGTAAGCTTTTGTCTATACATGTGTAATTGTTCTGGTGCAATCACACTCACGGGGCGCAACGCTTCATTGGAATATCCCCAATATCAGATACTGGGTTGCATTGGGTAGTAAAGAATATAAATGAATGATATTTACAGCCAAAAGGCATGATCTCGACATATCGTTGTCATGCTATAATCTTGCCTTCGTTACATAGCAGCTTTTCCGGCAGTCTGAATCAAACAAGGCAGATAGGAGGGTCGAGAGATTAACAATGTCAGCCGCGGACCGAGTTGCCAACTGGGATAAACCAAGCTGATGTCAAGAAGATGACGCACCTCAATTGGAAGCAATATCATCAGGAATGCTGCTACGATGAATAGTGATGCCGATACGAATATAGGCCTTGAAAGCAAATTAGAAGGGAAAGGGATATGACGACTCTACACGAACCCATTGGCTGTTGAATTCGAAACGGCTACACCTGATGCGCTGGTTGTGGCGATCTTTATGACGGGGGCCAGGATTCCAGTGATCCGGTTGAAGCTGCTCGCAAGAGCATCACCCGTTCCACGGTGCGGTGCAGGGAAGACCTGGAAGATGGCAATGTGATGAGATGTTAGTTGCGACGTCAAATGTGGGACCTATACTTCGGGGGTATACGCATAAAGCACTCCGTACATCTACATGGCATGGCCCACGTCAGAGAAGGCCTACGAAGTGTAACTTGAGACAGAAAAGTAAAACATACTGCATTCCTGCAGGACGGCGTCTATCAGCTGCCATCACAAAAGATCAGACAAGAAGAAAAACGAACTGAGTAAGCCCAGAAGCACACGAGTATCCCAGTACGGCAGCCTCGGTCTTGCTCGTAGTGAACAAGAACAAGAAGATACCTGTTAAGAGCGTGGATACTGCCATTGTTAGTTTCCTGCCACTCAACGACCAACGACTGTTGGACTTCCTTGTCCAATCAACGGCTACGCAAGCGATCAGGGATCCTGGGATGCCGAGGACGGAGATGATCGTGTAGTTGCGATAGGTTGAAGCGACTCCTCCACCAGTGCTTGAGACGCGCTGTTTGAGGTAGAGAGGCAGAAAACCGTTAAACAGAGGATAGCCAAGGCCGATGAGGCCTGCCATGTGCATGATCAGATCGGGAGGAAAGATGTTGGAAGGAAATGCATACGTACCCCACAGCAAGATGGTGATCGTAGTGTTAATCGCCAGCTTTCTTCCTGAGAATAAGGGTCTGACGTGGGATCTAGTGTGACGAAAGAGAATAAGCTTTGGAAGGTCCAATATCGAAGAGGACATACATACAGTGAAAACTTGGTGAAAGAGTTTCTGATAGTCTGCCATGCTGTCCTAGGAGGAATGCTCTTGCCCTCGGTGACCGACTGGAGCTGTTCCAGCGTCAGGGTGATAGTTCGACCGTTCCGCGTAGCCAGATGTTGCAGAACCTAACTCGATAATATTATAAGGATTGATATAATACCGAAGAAGAAAGAGCGAGGGACAGACCCGTATCGCATCTTCATCCCTGCCTTTGGCGACGAGGTATTTCGAGGACTCTTGAAGGTCAAAAACGACAAACCGCATGATGAACATGAAGAACGTCAAAGCGCCGCTAGATCATCAGGTCATTAGTTGGATATCTGAGGGGAAAAAACAAACTGACAGTAAGTAGCTATAATCGATAATAAAACATTAGTTGCGGAGAGAGCAGGGGGTGGGGAAGGAATACAGACAAAGCGTATCTCCAGCCCATGTTAGCGGCCTTCAGGCATTGTCCTACTGGAGTAGAGGGACTGCATGAGAAATTTCCAATAAAACCCCAAGCTACAACAGAGGCTACAAGTTGACCCACTGCCCACCACGCAGAAAGGAGAGTCAAGGTCCACTATAACCGAGAAAGCTCGAGTAAGGCTCATTCTTGAGAAAGGCAGATAAGTCTAACCTGATGAGATTGGGGAATGTGTTCAAGATATAAGGCGCCTGTGAGACATGTTAGTAATAGTCTTAGATTTCTAGATAGCCAGGCTGACCGTCGACAGGTAGACTAAAAAAAAAATTATTATTAGGTATGCAGGTTGTCTATCAGAGCGCAACTGACATACTTTCCGCCAATGCCGAAACCGGTACACGCCACTAAAGCGGCGAAGGCGACGAAGTTTGGGGCTGATCCAGCAGCAATTCCAAACACCCCCGCTAGAAACAGTGTGATCTAAATAAGTCAGAAATGGAAATAAAATAGGACCATCAATGATATACCAGGATATTACATACGTTGAAAGACAGTTTACGACCAATTAGATCTGCCATAACGCCCCACGTTGTCGCACCAAGGATTAGCCCAACGTACAAGGCCAAGGTAGCAAATTCGACGCGAACAGGTAACAATTCCTGCTGCACCTGTGGTAGGACTACTGCGACGCCTTGCAGCCAAATGTCTACAATATAACTAAGCACTTTGACATCCTAACATTTGATCTTAAATACGTACTATCGGCCATCCACCCCAAGCCGGTGAGAATAAATAGTTGATACTGGTAGCGGCCAAAACCAATCCTGTGAGGATAACGTGGATGAAACGCGTTGCATGTACCGATTTAGACTGCAACGTACTCTTGTTGTAGACAATTGTTGACTAGAACCAGCATTCAGCACCGGATTCCGTCCTTGCACACAACCCGAAAAACTTACTAAGCTCGCATTTCAAGGCATATCCACGGTCGACTTCTGAGACGTATAGTGCCAGACCTTTCATCGACTCTACATCCGAGTGCTCATCCCTTTCCTTGAAACTCATCGTTTGCAGATTTGGGGGGGGTGGGGGATTGTGGCGGGTTGAGAGAAGGTTCGGAAGATTAAGAATCAGAGATTAGGTTACAGTTGACGCTCTCATACAAGATGGCTGGCAAGACGATGAGTTGGTCGGATGACAGTATTCCGATAATGATATGACGTTATTTTTTCATCAGAAAATAGTCCGGAATTGAATCACGTGCGGAATCTTGAGCTCGGCATGAGGCGGCAACCCAAATCAGGTAATAGATGTGGCGCGATAACGGAAGGACATCGGGGTCTATAAGACTGTAAATATGAAATAAGCATGTTAATAAAAAAGAAACCAAAAGAACAGCCAGCAGAAATGAAAGTTACAGGTTACACAAGGGCTGCCCGTATCGTATACGGTTACGGCCATATGAGATACGGTATATATACGGGTGTACCCCGTACCGTCACCCGCATACTGTATCCCTGTGTTGCTGAAACTCCGACGGTACGGTACGGGCTACTATACGGCCGTAAAACGTCCGTACGGGTTCAATACGGTCAGGTAAAAATTGTATTGATATAAAGATATCATCATCAATTCCCCGTCGTGTGACGTGCAAGTGTTTGACAAGCATTAGTGTCCGGATGGTGTCTGGACGAAGGTTATCCCGCCGCAATGAAATCGTATCACGCACCACAGCAACAGCAGAACCTTCAGCATCAACATGAGTCATCAAAAAAAAAAAAGTGTGTCGATGAAATTTTTACCTGGAATTGCTAAGAGATCACGGTCGAATGCAAAGAGGTCTGGAAATTGAGAACGGCGTCCAACCCACCAGCTAATGGGGTCACAGGTATCAAAATCTTCACGGGGTATGAAATACTCCTCAAGCTCGCACTACTTTTTTAGTATATGCATGAGGTAGAGCGATTTGTCAGCAAGTTGAGTATTGCTTTACTGCAACTTACGAGTTACAACACCAGGACGTTATCAAAGGTAACGACGGTGGTGAACGCCAAGTTCGCATTGCTGTATTAGAGCCTCGGGAACGGGCTGGGAACCGTGTGCGGATTTCTGAGCTTTACTCAGATTCTTACAGAAATCCACGAGGCACTTGCCTCAACAATTGCAACTTCACTTTTATCCTGATCTCATCCAGCAGATGATGCGAGTTGCCTTTACGACTTTGAATACGATCCATGGCATCTGTACACTTGAAGACCCCAGTCCATTCTCACCCGCTCTTGCCTGACGAAATTCCTTCCAAGGGCCGCCGAACTCGAGGCAATCACGACTTTGACTCGAAGCGACCCGCTGCAAATTACTTTACGTCGAAAGCCCGGCTCGAAGGAGACAGCTCAAATGTAGATGGACCGAACTGGGATGGGAGTGTGCGGGGATATAGCAAGTCGGAAAAGCGGAGGTCTATGGAAAGCAAATCGGCTCATAAAGCCTCGTCGAGTTCTTTGTCGAGCATGTGGGACAGGTCAAACGGAACCGTACCCCTTTTTACCGTGGGCCCCCCGCACGGTTCAATGGCAAGCCCTCATGGTTCGAGCCGTAGAAACCCCGAATTCGTCATTACAAGTAATTCGGATCCAGACTTCTTTCGATCCTCCGTCTCCACGCAGGTGCTTGCTACAAAATGGCACGAGTACTCTGACGAGGCTATTCAGTCTGCGATTTCGAATTTTAGCATGTCCGATTCACCAGCAGAGGTCTCTAGCCACCCCTATCACTCTGCGTTGCGCGTGCTTTCCTCAGCGCTGTATAACCTATCGCGTGCTAGAATAGAGCTGGAGGAAAGCAGGAGTGTCTTGTTGCAGAAAGAAATCGCTCGAAGGGAACGTGCGGACGCGCTGATTCGGGAATTGCAGCCTTCTGAACAGGAAATCGCGAAGCGCGTCATACAAGCCATATTTAATGATGCAGATGAGGCCCAACACGAGGTTCGAAGGCAACAGAGTTTCATGGTAGGTTTTTGCCTTTCTTTCCTACCATCGAACAATGGTATCAAATTATGCGACAGTCCCTCTCTGAATCGCTCAGCGAAGCCATAGCCGACGAAGTGCCCCACCCTCGAAACTTGGAACTACCCACTTTATCTTCTATGCCGGAGGAGTCTGAAGTACCTGTAGATTCTGTTGCCCCTTCTCCGCCCGCTACTTCTACACAGCTAGATACAGATGTTGCCCCTACTTTCCCAACAAGGAAGACACATCAGCCTCCTGGAGTCGAAGAAGATAGCGAGCCTACTCTAATACCACCTCATCGACAGCGTCAAGCACGTCCATCAATCAGTGACTGGATGGGAACATGGTTAGGGGTGAAAGGTAAATCAAAATCTCGTGCAGCTCAAGGCCCAGGCGAAGAACCAGATGAAAATTCTCTTTCTTCTGAGACTCTGTCACCAACTGCAGCCCCCAACCGCTCTGAAGCGCGCCGAAAATCCGCCAAGAGTGTGTTCGGGACCCTTGGTATTTCCATCCTGACCACAGCCCCGCCCAAAGGAGGCCCAACAACACTACCTAGTGTAAATGGTGGAGATACCACCTCCACTGTCCCCACGAGCACCTCGGACGCAACATCTCTAAGGTCTACCCAACCCAACACAGCTTCCGTAACAGCCGTCGCATCTACCCTACCTTCACCATTACAAGGCACATTTGCCGCACCAACACTCGCCGCACCACACCTCACAACCACCCTCGACACTGCTTCAATTTCAATGCCTATGCCGACCGCATCTGGTTCCACTCTAGCACCGTCAACCACGACCGGGTCTAAAGAAGAGCGGCAGGTGATGGTACAAGGTACATCCCTTCGTGCCATCGCAAATGCCACGCGCGTGATGACATCCGATCCCGGAAGCATCCTCGCTGACCAGGGACGGGACACCGGCCCGCTCGTAGCGAAGCTTGCCCTTGAACTCATCAAGAATGCAAGGGACCAGGGGCTCGTGTTCCGTGACCGACCAAAGGAGCGGAAGGAGCCTCGATCATCGGAAATGCAAGGAGAGTCGGCTGATAAGGACAGATTAGGCCACACGCCTATTATCAGTCCATTGAGTGGTGTAGATGCTACGGTGACCCTGAGCCGCGCACTTGGGAATCAATTGGATGCTGCTCGCAGGTCTAGGTCCAAGTCGAAGGCCTCCATGATTACATCCCCAATCTTTAGCTCATTCATGTCTCAGCATTCAAGGAAGCCATCAAATGCTGCAGATAAAGCACCTGGAGCACATCACGAAACCTCATCGTCCTCTAATACAGGGCAGAGTACGAACACTACAACTGTATTGCCTGCACTCTCCACTGTGTCCCGCAAGCCTGCCGCCTCTGTTCCTTTAGAGTCCATTATTCCCGCTATGGCCAAGCCACCAACCCAATACCTCTCACGGACGTACACGCCCCTCACATCCAGGGAATTCAGGTTTTCGCTGCCCTTTGCATCACGATTCTCTGTCTACTATGACGATAAGAGCCAGCGGCCGCTGACCGATGCGTACGGCTTCATGTACGACATATCGCAGTATGATGTCCTGCTACTCATCCGTGCGAAAGAGTGTGGGAACACCGCTCCTGCGTGCTTGACGGGCGTGAAGATTGCAGATAGGGAGGAGGACAACAGCTGGCCTGATGAAGACGATGAGGATGAAGGTGGTGGTGGTGGTGGAAAGGATGTGATGGAAATCGTTAAGGGGGCGTGTACGTGTGACGGGGAGGGCAATCTAGCCATAGGCAGCCCTCGGACTTCGTCATATACGCCAAGTGCTATCGTGGACTCGCAGTCTGTGAAGTCACGCTCATCGTCGAAGAGCAGAAAACGGTCGTCAACTATGACCTCGTCTGCCATGACCCCTTCCATCGTCACGTCCGTTACCTCCATCCTGTCCGTCACTTCCGAAACTCCACGGCACGCATGTGCAAATACCGTTACGAAGCTCTTAGACCAGCTTACCGAGATGCATGACCAGCGTCAAAAGACGCAAAGAAAGGAATGGGACACATTTGTTAGACACAGGAGTAAAGTCAAGACGCCTAAAAGTCATCCTACCTCCTCCTCTGCATCCGTCGCGTCTGGTGTTAGTGGTGCCGCTGCCATCCTTGGGCTAGGTACCGCATGTGAGGACGAGGAGCTCTCGCACAGTGAAGGCCTAATTGGGTTTGCACAGCTTGGGCTGTCGGCCAACCGGGATGAACGGAGAGAATTCGACCGGCTCGTGCGCAGTGGGATACCGCTGGTGTTTCGTTCCAAGGTGTGGCTGGAGTGCAGTGGCGGCTTGGAGATGCGTGAGCCGGGTGTGTTTAGGGATCTGCTGACGGAGGCGGAAGGCCCGGGAGGCGTGGTTGGTGAGATCGAGAAGGATGTAGGGAGGACGATGCCCTTGAATGTGTTCTTTGGTGGGGATGGAGCAGGTGTGGTCAAGTTGAGAAGAGTTTTGATTGCATATAGCCGGCGAGTGCTTGTCTTCTTTCATTCCTTCTGTTACTGAGACAGTTCCTTGTAGCCGCAACCCAGCTGTAGGTTACTGCCAGGGCATGAATCTCTTGACGTCGACGTTGCTCCTTGTTCATGCAGACGAAGAGGAAGCCTTCTGGACACTGTCGGCGATTATTGAGCGGATCTTACCTGAAGACTTTTTCTCCCCGTCGTTGCTTCCGTCTCGAGCTTGTCCGCTTGTACTTCTCGATTACGTGCAGGAGTTCATTCCAAAGCTACATACACACCTCACGGAGCTAGGAGTAGATCTAGCTGCTATCTGTTTTTCTTGGTTTCTTTCCTTGTTCACGGATTGTTTACCTGCGGAGGTGGGTAGTATCCGCTGCTCCATGATACATGTTTTAACTCGCTTTTTCTAGACCCTTTTTAGAGTATGGGATGTTTTCCTTCTGGACGGGCTCGATGTTCTCTTCCGCATCGCATTTGGCATTCTGCGCAGCAACGAACAGGAGCTATTGCGATGTGAATCGATCCCAGCCGTCTATGTTGCACTAGAAAACTTGCCGACACGGATGTGGGAGGCTGATAAGCTTCTTCAGGTAATGATTTTGGTTTTCTATATAACTCTTCAGCGATGCTGATGCGAAAGTCTTGTGTAGTTGGAAGGAGAACTTCGGACTATTATTGTACACACGGACCTTGTCAGCAAACGGACTGCTCACGTCGTTTCCCTTAGCCAACTAATATCATAGATCATTTCTTCTCCCTTCCCCCCGCCGCGACTGTAGGGATGATTCGGCGTACGAAGCTTGATGAAAACTAAGTACCATGAGCTTGTGCAAAGGCTGCAATCATCTATCGATCTCCAGGTTGACACCTTGTGCCAAGAAGAAAGAAGCACTCTGATGCAGAAGGGGTGCGTAAAGGCATTTCCCGGCGCTATGCAAGAAGAATGTTCTGTTAATGCGAGCCAATACTGTGGACCAAATATTAATAGGTAGACATTTCCATAGTAATCACACCAGGAGAATATTTGGGGTCACACGATAAATTTACAATACTTAGCATGAGAGTGACTAGGAGCTTTGGAAGTTTCTTCAACTTTACAACATTGACGGATTTATGCCACCACTTGTTGGTTCCATGTTTTTTCTCTGCCTGCAGCCAACAGAGTTATAATCGGGTTGTCTATATCATGTATTTGTGGAGAAATGTCAAGAAAAATTGAATGTATTCATAGAGTGCTCACTGCGCATATGGGTGATTTGGCTCCAAAGTCCAGCGTAAAGAAGCCATCGTCAAATTACAAATAAGTAATATAAAAATACAGTCTTTAGATCCACAGAAACTGGCCCACATCGTAAGACACAAGAAACATAATGAACTTTGATCCAGTCAAAATCCTGCAATCCTTGAGCTCCTCCTTGTCCTCAGAGAGGACGTCTTCCCACCCTCACCCATCTCGAGCACATTATCACCCCTCAACAAACTCATAAGCCGCTTCTTCTCGTCCCGCTGCCCAGGATCCACATACGTCACGCGCATGCTCTCCTCCCCTACGTTGCTCCGCTCCAATAAATTCATGTCGTCGTTGTACATCTCAAATGTGTCCCCAAACACGGGTGCTGGGATGGGCACTGGTGGAATGTCTGCTAGCTGCACCTTGGAGGGCTGTCTAGAGGGTTGCTATATGCCCATGCCCAATAAGCAATTGAAATATATCGCCAGATCATAGTAAACTCCAAACATACCTTGGACCTTTGCGGCCTCGGCCTCTTTCCTGCTCTCAAGTTCATCACCTCCTGATCTTCACCTGTCAAAGACTGTCGTTTACCTAGCAACGAAGTGATGTTATCCCTCAGCGCCTTCGAAGCCTCCCTCGTTAGCTTCGTCGGAGAAACTGAGAGCGTTCGCGTTCCCTGCCTCTGAAGGGCTTTCCTTGATGGCGAGGCGTTTACATTTGGGATCTTCATAGGAGAAGGAGACTTGGAGGACGGTATCATCGCCTGCTCCCTCTCTTGCTCCATCTCACGTGGTGTAAGTTTCCGAAGATTCGCTTCGGAAGAGCTTGACGTGTCGGTTTCGGTTGACGAGCTCCGTCGCGTGATAAGCGAGGATGGAGGTGGAGGTTGGGACCGAGCGAGCCCTCCAGCGCTCGTGAAAGACAGTGATCGCTGAAGTGATGGCTGCGTGCTTTGTGGGTGGTCAAGCATCCCATTCACTTCTCCGGAAGACAAGCCCGGTTGTATGCTTTGACGATCTGCTGACTCTTTCTCAGGATGCATGTCCTTCCGAGAAGACGATATCGTTTCAACTGGATATGATGCCTTAAATTCAAGCAACGGGGTGAAATATAACGAAAAATGTTACCTTCCTCCGCATTAATCATAAATTTCCCCACCTCCTCGTCCTCCTTCGCTTTACCCTTATCAACAGCCATCCTGTTCCTGTTCCCGTTCATCTCTCCAACCGCTTTTCCGTATAGATCCGCATCTACATTCATCCTGGTCACCACCTCGCCCTTCTCCACACAATCCGTTTCATTTCCTCTAGATTTAACCGAGAATGGAGCGACAGCCGGAATCTTTCCCGTCTTCACGACTTCCTCCAACCACCCCAGCGCCACAGCCGGGGTACCCCACTCCCGTGCCTTTTCGTACTTTGCCCCGACCGCGGAGGGACACAACAGGTGTGTCGAGCGCCGGGAGAAGCCCGGGGCGAGATTCATACCTTGAAATCAAGGAGGAATTCATTGGATTGAGCGACACGTTAGGGCAAAGCGATGGAAACGGCACCTAGTGCACGGAGCAGCCTTGTTATCCAACATGCTTCTGATTGGTCGAGCCCCGAGAAGCTTAATGTTATATTTTCTGCGCCTGCGGTGTATTGTCAGGACAAGTACGGAGCACGATAGTGGTGGGAAAATGGACCTGGGACTGGTGTATTGATATTCAGAGGCAAGAACGTGATGTGGTCTTCTAACGGACACAACCGCTCTTCGAATATACATCGCTCTAGCCAACACTCCGTCCGATACTTCATACGAAGAGCCTCGTCATGCTCTTCCCTGTAGAGTTTACTTCCACTAGCAAGAGACTCTCGTCAACGGCTTTGAAGGCAAAGAACGTTACTCACCTGACCAGTCTCACCACAATATAATCCACTTCATACTCATCATCGTCAGCCGCATACCACTTACCCCCATTCAACTCGATCGCACTCCTCACATTTGCGCTCTTCGCCTCACCGAGGGCAAGGAACTTCAGGCCCCAAAAAATACTCGAGCTCACAGCGCTTGAGCTCTCCCCGTTCTTCTCCTGCGACACGGTGGGTACAGAAGCCATAAACGACCCAGCCCCAACCTCATCAACGGTATTTCCCATTCCAGCCACAGTGCGTGCACGCTTGAAGGGTAGCGGACGCGAAGAAGGCGGCACATCCGGGCGTGCAGGTGCAAATGAGTTGGCGCGTCGGCACTGCACGATCACACTTCCGCCTCCTGGATCCTTTACAGGCGTCGTTGGTTGCTCGGGTAAGGGTTGTGCGGCTTTTGAAGGACTACGGAGCAGTTCTCCTTCGGAGATCTCGTATCCACGTGGTTTCAAGAGGCTCCCCCACAGCTGGAGGGTTAAAGCTGGAAGCCGGGTGACAGATGCAAGCTCCTCGTCCGCGTCGTCTTGTGCTTGGTTTTGCAGCGGTGGTAGCTGCTTCGGGGCAGGGCCATGATGATGGGGTGACAGTGGTGACGGATCGGTATTTTTGTCGGACTGTACGGCTGAAGATGGTTGTAGGAAGTCAGATTCTGTATGAATATAGATCACAGTCAATTCAGATGTTGGCGTTATAGTTGCATACGGACGTTGTGTAAATGACTTGCGTTCCGGACGAGGTTGACGAACTTGGTATTTTGCCTCGTCGAATCTGCCTGTGGTGGTGGATTGAAGCAATGAGATTTATAGCCTCCCCCTGAGTTGTAACTTATTCACTCACCTCCAAACTCCAGTGAATCCCAGAACCACTCCTCCCAGACTAGATGGACATTTGCTTCTCCTGTGCTATTGAACTTTTCTGCATATCGCATCTTGTCCGTCTCCTCATCACCCGAGCACAGCAGGTGGGTGATTTTGACAGGTCGTTCAAGATTCTTAAGGTAGACTCCCCCTTGTTGTGTGAGCAGTCTGTTGATTTGGGTACGTCGAGTGATATCTGTTATACCAGAAGGACAAAGTACTACATTAGAAAATATGGGAAGGCGATACGATGCGACACTCTGGTGGAGCCCATTCATTGTTCAGAGGAATTACTTTATAGAATTTCAAAGGCGAACATACCTCTTCCAATTCGACATCATCGCCACGGAGCCATATTTGGTGGCTATCTATTATCCACGAGGGCTTTAAGATAGGTATTTTCCTCTCGAGCGCACACTGGCATGGCGAGGATGGTAAAATCGGCAGAGCAAATAACGAAAAACCCCACGTACCATGTACTTGGCACCGCCATGATCGACCGCTACCAGGTGAGTGACACGATCCGTGAATGCGCTCACGGATGTGGCACCAAGTTCCAAAGCTTGTTTGAAAAGTGTTGGCTACCATTCCATCCCCGTCAACAATTTTCAACTGGCCTGTCGAGTTCTACACACCTTATCCACAACCCCCGTTGCACAAATAACAACTCCTTTAAATGGTCTTGGACATAAATCCAAAACGCTCGCGTCATCACTGCCTGCTTGACTGTCTTGAGCCCAGCACGTCGAGCCATCGGCCTGTGTGCGTCGCGGTGACGCGTGTGGCTGCGCGGGTCGTAGCTTTACGTTGGGTACCTTTTCAAAATATTCAGTAGATATAACGACTAGCAGTCGAGGAAGGAAAACCTTGCTGGATTTGTTACCCCGCCGTCCCATGACAGAAAGCAGCACTTGAAATTTGAAGAGGACAATGAACCCTGAAATTCGCGAAGATACCGGCCCTAAATTGATCACATGTACATGAACTTCCTGTCACGCTAACCTATTCTAAAATATATGATGGTTCTGTGGAATATGAGGGCATGTCATATCTTCTGGTACAGCAATGAAAAGGAAGAAGAAGGAGGCAGGTTAGTCTACCAGGGCCGAGGGAGGGATATCAGCTGTCTTCAATATTTTCCCTTCACGACAAATAGGGTGCCGATGCCTGCCAACAAAAACATTTTTAAGCGAGGCCTCCCCAAAGAACCCATCGGACTGCTTCAACATTCGATTCAACCGCGACTCCGTCATCTGCCGCAAAATGTCATCACATACAAAGAAAGAATACTTGAACCAAATCGTATGCAAGGAGGGAAGAATGTTGGCGTCCGAATCTTCCGTACAACTCAATACCTTCAGTGTTTTCGAAGCCAACCTGCGGCATTCCAACTCGAGCGTTCGGAGTGGTTTCAGCGATGGAGCCTTCAGGTGACTGATTAGGTCGTCTTCTGACAAGTCGTCATCGTGAAGGTGAAAGTTTTCCAGCTGGCAACCTGACCGAGAAAGGAAATCTGCGAAGGATAAAGGGGCATTTGATCCTGATACCCAACGTTTCAAGTGCAGGTGGCGCAATGAAGGGCAGTCAACATTGTTAAAAATCGTTCGTGCGTCTTCACCTGAATGAATTTGAAGGAAGAACAGCTTTGGAAGGATGATTTTCCGGGAAGATGTAAAGTTGGCGGGCATAGTGATATGTGAGATACGAAAATCCTCGACCTGCGAGCAACGAGAGAGGATCTCGAGGCATTCTTGATCTGACATTGGACAAGTAAGCCATACATGTGTCATCTGAGACCATGGAGCGTCAAGTAGTGGGGTGGACGTGTGTCTGGTAAATTGCAACCGACGGAGACGTGGGAAGTGATTGAGCACTAGTGCGATCTGGCTAGCTTGCTCATCAGTACATGCCGATGCATCCAACTTGAGAACTTGTACAGGAGACATCACTCGTCCTACATAAGCTGTCAAAAATTGATCAGCGATTCTCTCTGTGAGTGCTACAGAAAGGTAGCGCCAGCGGTGTGATTGACTTAGAATGATTTCGAACGCAGGGTCACGATTGTCCCAGAAGTCCATACCAGGCCCAAACTGAAGAGAGAGGGAATGGTCAAGGGATCGCTTCATCCACAGCTCCAACAATGAGAGATGAGAATAGTTATAATGGCGACGTCCTGCAACGGTCACTCTCACCCATAGTTTGGGGGTGGCAAGGGCGACTTGTCGCCAATATCCGGAGACCTGACAAAGTAACATAGGTGCTAATGTCGGACGCGGCAAAACAAAGTAAATGTCTGGAAGGCAGTGAAGAAAGATCTCGCCGAGGAGCTCGACTGGAAGCCTATCTACAGGGGCTTCTGAGTGGCTGGGGCCCACAACATCTTGTGTAAGGCCAATTCGCGAAGAATCTGACGCGAAAAGGTCTGAGGAAAAGGCATATGGCAGCCTTTGTTCGGCACCGTGTGTGCCAGGGTCAACGTACGAAGATACGCGATCACTTCGAGATCGGGAAACATCTAGTCGAGTTGAAGCACGACTAATACAGCGCGAGGCTCCTTTCCTTTTAAGTTTACAGTTCTTGGCAGGGCGATTTGCTTCTTCTTTGGATTGAGATCCGAATATAACTAGTGCTGTTTGGAAACGCTGGAGTTGCTCGGACTCCATTATGTACTGCTCTGATTGAGTCTGTGAGATATCAAAGACGGATCAGCGAAGATGGGATTAAAAAGCTTAAGCATACCTGTTGGAGTTGTAACTTGGCTTGATATAAGTAGAACAGTTACGTAACTGGAAGTATTGGGTCAAATCACATGACTCTATCAACAACGACAAACAACTCTGCAGGAGGAATGATTGCATAAGCTGATATCACTTAGCTTCTATGCACTAAGTATGGTCGCTTCTGTTGTTAATTCCAGTTAGTCTTCTTACCAGGGCGTCTTCATGGTTCTCGCTTGTAACAATCTCAACAACCACGTCATACAGATACCTACCAAGATCTCGTTCATTACTTCAAATACGCGTCTTCTACTTATATTGTTCTATGCCCGCGTCCGAATGGCAATACTCTAGTGATGAATGTGCGTGGAGGTTTTTGGATATGCCTGTACACGCGCCGATGCATGATCACCCCAGTTCTCCAACTCTTTGACTGATGTACAAGGATTCGTCGTGCGCGACTCGGACAGGAAAGAGATCGTTGTAGCTATTCGGGGAAGGTCAGTCTTCGTTTCGCTGTAGCAACAAAAAAAAACATCCTGCGCTAAATAGTTTTATTTCATAAAAAGTACTTCAGTCGTCGACTTCTTAATGGATACGCAGATCGTGCTAGTGCCATTCATATCTCCTGGCGTCTCTGCACCATGTAAGGATAATCACCGACACTGCTGACGTCCTCGTAATTAAGCAAATTAGCCGGCACCCGTGTGCATAGCGGCTTTCTTCTCGCGTAAGAAGTCTTCCCTCCTCTTGGAACTACACCATTCTCAATCAACTCAATGACCACACACCACAGCTGGAACTCAATCGCCGTCCAAGTAATCGTCGTCGTATCTCAGCAACTACGGTTGCATCCAGGATTCTCCATTGTCACTACAGGCCACTCGTTGGGAGGCTCCCTCTCGTCTCTGGCAGCAGTGGCCATGAAACACAATTTTCCGGAGAGGTATGTTCCTCTCTTTCGATCTTCAAACGTACGGTTGACTCAGTCGCATCTAGTGAGGTCAGGACGTACTCCTATGGTACACCCAGAACTGGCGTAAGTCTTCATTTCTGCTAGGCCCCATATTCACTTTCTCTGCAGAACAAGATATTTGCCAACCATGTGAACGAATTGTTTGGTTCCAACGCACACCGTGGTACGTCAGATCATAATATTACTTAGCACTGGTGAACTGACAAGTTAACCCCCCCCCCCCCCCAAGTTGTCCACACTAACGACGGGCAAGTCAGATCTCCAATAAAATCAACTCCCAGTAACTCATGTTACCATAGCATCCCTACATTGATTCCTACCTCCTTGGGTTACCACCACCATGGTGAGATTCACCCTCTTTTTGCGCTAGCTCGTAGTACACACACTGTGCTGACATTTTACCTGCAGGAATCGAGTACTGGCAGAATCCAGATCCACCATCTCAGGAGACAACGCTTCAATGTTCTGCGGACGGTGAAGACCCTACTTGTTCTGCTTCAGTTCCGTCCAAAGGAATCACGCCAGCCCATGTTACCGTTCGTCTTGGCTTTTCTAACCTGACATTAGTGCCTAATGACGTTTTGTTGATCTAGTACTTTGGAATACCCGTTTCGGCACCTTTTTGTTGGTAGGCTTTTGAGCCCCTTTTTTGGTGTGTATCAAATTTGCTGCAACCGATAATTGTTTTCGTTGTGCATTGATAGTCAATCACAAGTGTTTATGTTGTAAGCTTTTAGGGCACGGAATCGTATTGATCGTAATGCATAGGGACCTTGTTTAGCTACTTACGAACAATAAGTATACAGTATCTCTCCAGGACTTCTAGTTATCAACGATTGATCAAACGTCAACTTCAAGGCCTTGCAACAACAACCTTCTTTCTGGCGATGTGATACATTTCTTTCCGTCGCACAAAAGTTTATCATCACTATCTTTGCTACTCAAGAGATCATACAAATTTGTGCATATATATACATACATAAAGCAGAAAATGTGAGTGTGGGGCAGCGCAGGCGTGTGGGGTACGTAAATTTGTCGTAAGCAGAAGTCATGAGATATGCAGCAAGAGCGTTAAGCATGATAACAGAAGAATAAAAAAGCATCGCGTGAATCGTCGTCCATCCTCGATTAACAAACTATGCAAGGTAGCATCTGACTGAGGCAAGCAAGAAAACAATGATGTAACGAGAGGCTGTGTCCATCAAGCAGTCCGATGATGCGAAGGAACAGAGAATGGAGGCACCTCAAGAAATTGAGCTTCCTCAATGCAGGTTCCTGAAGTCTATTCAGCAAGAACGAAAAGGCCTCATGTCGGATTCCAATCCTGATCCAGCCCAGTCGCCCATGGCGCGTTCGAAATTTGGATCAACGTACTCGTCGGGCTACCAGGAGGCTCCGTCGCCGTTGTCGTAACCAAGCCCTCGTTCGGTAACGTATCGACCGCCGTCGACGCCGAACCTGTCGACCTCACTGTCTCGTCATTAAAGTATGCTGCCCGTAGCGGTGACGGTAGGGACGGTGCGGGCTCCTCAGGTGTTGGTCCGAACGCAGAGAGGGCAGGCGATACTGCTTGCGAGCGTTTCTGCTCTGCGGACGAGACGCTTCCGTGGGTAGCGATGGAGTGCCCACTGCCCATTGTAAGAACAGTAGACAAGGCGGATGGTCGAGATGATGCCGAACCCGTCGACTGCGACTGGTCACGCCGGGAGGCGGGTGTAGAGCTTGAGGTCCGGACGCCTAGTTGTGAATGATTGGAGTATAGCGAACCTTGCTCAGACACAATGTCAGCAATCGGGACGTACTGCAAATAAAAGAATATCAACAGGATGTCAAGCCAGAAAACAAGAGGGCACTCACTCCTCCAAAAGTCGTACGTCTCCCCGGACCATCCTGGATAACCGCTGCCATCGATCGCCAGCCCTCTTCAGCCACTGGAGGAGCCTCTTCAAGCACATCAATCGATAAGCTAATGCGCCTATCGTGGTTCGACACAACAGCAAAAGGGGTATACACCTGCGTAGCACCGTCTGTCCACGACTTCTTTACACCAACCTCAAGCCCAGGTGGGAAAGAGTGAGCTGTCAGCACCAGACTGCTTGTGTTATTTTTCTCCCGTAACGACAGCGTGGATGTTGACGCGGCGGCCGATGTCAAAGGCAGCACTGCGGGCGGCGCAGGCATATCTAAGATATCCTGCCCGCTTGGCAGCCCGTGGTTGAAAAGCGAGTCGTTGGTGGTTGGAGTCTGGAGCAGATCGTAAGAAGGCGGCTGACTAGTGCTCATGGTACTCTTCGATGGCCACGCACGCTCAGGTGTAGCGGGTCCAGATGGTGTTAGCGCCCGTGGCAATGGTGTTAGTGCCCGTGGCAATGGTGCTAGCTTCGAGGTCCCCAAAATATCTACAGGGGAACCTGCCAAGGATGAACGAGCATCGTGGTAAACGGAGCCGCCACTAATACTGGACGCTGAGAGGGGTCGCGTCCGGTCCGAGGTCTTTCCTAAACTTTGCCCTCGAGAGAAGGAGCTTTCGGACATTTGAGGTTGAAGAAGCGATTTGCCAGCCTCAATATCCTCATGTGGCATAACTTGGTACGAGCGTGTGCGAGAAGTCCTTCGCGAGTTAGGTTCACTGCTCTTCAGCCAGCTCAGACGACCAATATTAGCTAGACCAGCACTTAGGCTAGCGAAGAATCCGCTGTTCCTGCTGGAACCTGGGTCTGCCAAGGAAACAGGAAACTGTGGAGGTGATCGAGAACTTATATCTTCTACCCGCACACGACGTGCCGTTGCTACAGTTACAGGTTCATCTGCGTCCGGGATTGTGGACATTTGGGACAAGTGAGAGGTTTTAGGTTTAAACAGCGGGTGTAGCGGCGTGGTTTGCGAATCCTCTGGTTCAACCAGACGAGGCGGGGGTGGGAGGGGGGCGTTACGGTCATGGCCTTGGTCTTTTTCTGGTGAAGGAAGCACTGTCTCTTCATTTATACGGCGAAGTTCCTCAGGACTGAGGATGTGGCCTCTTCTCAACCGGTCAAGCTCCTCTGTTGTGGATGGCAAAAGACTGAGAGTCGGACGATCAATCAAGACCCCATACCCGGAGTTGTTTGTGGACGACGATCCATTCGATGAGACGCTACCGGAGGGGGCTGCAGCGCCCTGAGAACGATCGGTACGTGCACCAACTTCCGCATCACCTCGTTGAGCGGCGGAAGCACCGTTCTGGCTTCTCCGCAGGAAAGGGTCTGCTTCTTCGCCACTGTGACGAGGTGAGCCTTCCCCTGGTGAGCGGCCCTCTTCGACTACCAAATAATCTTCGTCAATCGGAGTAACCATCGCGAACGTAACATCTCTTTGGCGCTTGTTTCGGCCCTTGCAAAAGAGGTACAGTGAGAGAGCTAGGATGAAGAGGAAAATGGCACCAAGGATGCTAGCGACAATAACGCCAATGAGCTGGCCTCTAGTCAGATGGTGGTTTGTAGTAGATGTGGATGTAGATGTAGATGATGCTGAAGTAGAAGAAGTAAATGAAGATGATAAAGATACGGATGTAGATGAAGGTGTCGCAGTGGAGGTAGGGGTCGGAGTTGATGAAGGAGGTGTCACAGAGGTAGGCGTAGTCGTTGATGCTGGGGATGTAAGGCCACCATATGTCCAATCAGAGTTCAATGGGATCTGTGAGAAAGACACCGCAATCAGAAGGGTTCCAAGCAAATTAGATGTACCAAATCCAGGTCTTCAAGATGCAGCAAAAACTCACACTTGGTCCATAATAAGTCAATGGCAGGTACAGAACGGTAATAGAAGTGGTGGGAGTCCCAGCAGAATCGGTTACGACAGTAGGAAATGGCGTTAGCCAGGGAGGATACTGCTGAGATGGTGCAGACATAATGACGAGTTGTATTTGTGTTTTCTTTTTTTCAGCTAAAAATCGTTAGTAGTGAGCGTGATGTGTTTCTGTAGTCCAACGAATTACTTAGTTTAACGCCATAAGAAAGCTGCATTACAACTCACAAGTGCAGCAGAGTTCTAAGAAGGAGTAGATAGCGCGGTAAGAGACAGAGGGGAGGGTGGCCTACTGGGGAGGAGTTCGGATAGAAGGGAGGAGAGCGGAGGAAGGAAGAAAAGGGATATCCAACCAGGATCACGTGATGGCGCGTCTTTGTTATCGTCCAACACTCTTAGTAAACAATGCATTATGCAACCTCCGGCGGTCGTGACGCTGTTCAGAAGCTAGTATGGTTGGCCCTGCGACGAGGATAGAAAGAAAGGAGGCTGCGCTGTTAACGACCACCACAGTGAATCCCAAAAAACCGCAGGCCAGGCGTCAACTGACCAGCAAGATTCAAACACCCGGCACGTACAGTCAACGACATTGTGACAGAGATGTCTATTAACACATATGATTTGTATTTGCAGGTACGTATTACAGATCTTGACTTTGCTTGAAGCTAGCCAGAACTCTGATCATATACATAAGCCTGAGAAGAATGAAGGATAAATAAAGTCCAAGCGCAATTCCTTTCATCATCAAGGGCAACAGCGCCGTGCTACTACACCCGAGGGACGCGTCGAACGCGCAATGGCATTCCATCCTTCGGTTCTGTTTGGGACATGAGAGATATCCCAGACTGGTACAAATGAAGCTTACTCATAGTAACCGCCGCCGCAGGTTTTGCTACTTGTCCTTCATACGCCGGTTCAAACGAGAAGTTAGCAATCAGGGCTCTACACATCGTATCACGTTAGTTCAAATAGCGGTGAAGAAGTCACACCTACGCAAGCACAGCCTTCATCTCAATGATTGCCATGGTCTTGCCTATGCATGCGTGCGGGCCCGCGATGAACGACAGCGATGAAAAGGTGGTATGGTAGTCCTTTGGGAGGGCGAGCCAGCGTTTCGGACTGAACCTGTGTGAGATACGATCGAGGCGTTCAATGACTGTCGCGGAGTTCTACAGCGAGGAGCAGTGTACTACGTACTCCTCAGCATCTTCGCCCCAAATCTCCTTCCACGTGTTTATAACCCTGATCTGTAATTGAAGTAACAGTGAGATGAAACAGGATCAGAAGATGTGAACACCAACAGGAATGACAATAGTTGTTCCCTTTGGAACCAGGACTCCATCTATGTAATCTGTCTTGTCAGCAACGCGGATAGTCAGAGGGACGGGGGGCATAACACGCAGGCTCTCCATCCTAGCACAAACCTCATTTCAGTGGATCAATTCCAGGAAACAACAAACACGAACACAACACAATCAAGCCATCGAAGATCCTTTAGAGTGCGGTAGTCCATGTGTGAATCCTTGACGAACAGAGGTGCAACTTCTGCACGAACCCTGTCTTGGCTTTCCTTGTCATTGGCAAGTAGCCAGAGCGTCTATGTAGGTGGATATTTTCTTGTCCTGAAATGAGAGATGAGGGGAAAATCATACCCACGACAGACCAGATGCTATTGTCTCATGGCCAGCACCAAGAAACGTTAACTAAAGTAGAACAAATTTCATAGGTGACGCTTGTACATTGACTGGCATAACTCACAACGTGACCCATCATCACTTGATCACTCATTGCGTACACTCCCTTATCTTCATCCAGATCAGCCTTTCTTGCCCTTACCATTAGACTCATGATATCATGCTTTGCATCCATATCAGAAGCTGCCACAGTTGTATCTTGCATCTTTTCGCGGAGGATAGCCGCGGAGACGCGCTTGATGCGGTACATCGAATCAATGATCTCTCTAAGAGGGGCTGATTGCGCAAAAATGGCAGTAAGGATTAGTACATCAAATAGAGAGAAGGCAAACTAACTTGAAAACCAGTGCCGGTGATTGTATGCCCACTCTGAAGTGATCAGTTTTGTTCCACCAGGGATGAGAGTGTACATGAACATTTTTCCAAGGTTCGCCCCTTGAAAGCTCAATAAATCGAAACATCCCGTCTTTGAGGCCAACAATTTTTTTTTACACACCTGATTGAATACCTATCATCTGTTCATATGCTTCCGCAAGTTCGTTGTGTGGGTCGTGTAAGGTGTCTACCTCATATCCAAAAGCAGTTTCACAGATGATATCCAGCGCTACTTTGCTCACTAGCAGTCACGTCAACAATTGAATGAAACAAAATATTTAATAGACGGACGGGAAACGACTTACTCCAATCGTACATCAGGAACTCTTTGCTTTCATCCAGGTTTTTTTCTTTGCCCAATTCGGAGTGCATAATTTCAAGAAGTCTGGATCCGAAAATTCAAAAGTTGAAACTGATAGAGACTTACGACTGACCCATCGATCGATTTATAGTACATATCAGTTTCTTCGAGAGAATATTAGTTCAGGGCGAATGCAATAAAGCGACCACCTACGAGCTATGAGGTTTGGAAGAGAGAATGCGGGGTTCATGGCTTTGCGCATTTGTTTGTGTTCGTCTCCAGTTACGGTTAACAATCCATCCCCACCAATAATACGGAAAACATGTCTCAAATAGCCCGGCTAAGTTCCAACAATAACTCAAGATGGGTGATGTGCCAGAGGAGCACACAGACGCACTCTAGGATAGTCTACCCAATCTCTGACCAGAATTTGGTGCAACGCCTCAGGCTTCATAAAAAGGAGTAGCTCGGTTCCGAAAGCTCCAGGTATTCGAACGATGGGACCGTATTGCTTCACCCACTCTCGTTTCGGGATACAGCTTTCGCTCAGGAGTATGGTTGGAATTTGGCCTAGGATGGGGTGGCCCAGTGCAGGGCCTGGTACGGATCGGAGTGGCGAGAAGACATATCGCCAAAGGAAAAGTCGGTAAACCACACCGTAGGTCAAAAAAACTGCCATCCAAATCATCCAAAATCGATGTGGGAATCTCGACCCAAACGGACTACAACGCACCAGAAATCACTACGACGAGATGATATGCCTTCAGATTAGCGAGTGTAAATGAGTCCCATGTCGAGCGAGTTGAAGCAAGGACGCTGCTCAGAACAAAAGGCATGTGGATACTAAGAAAGCTGAAAGTCTGAAACCTGAGCGCTGAGAAAATCCGGATATCGGCGCGCGGTTGTATATCATTGACGGAACCGAAGCTGTGTATCGTAGTTTTTCCATGTCGCTACAGTTAGTAAGGCCTGGTCGGCTGCACCAAGATCAAATTGAGGGACCCAAAATCAGGAACCGTGGCACAAGACCTAAACATCGCCACTTTGGGGGCTGTGATCAGAGCCTCAGCTCGGATCGGATCCGCAAGCAATTTGAGCCGCTCGGGTGGGTGGGATCGAATTGCCAACTTCGTGACTAAGTGCAGAAGTAAAAGACTAGGGTGGGAGGGATGGGACAAAAACGAAGGAGCGAGAGATTCTAGGATTAGAAAGAATTCGAGTCTGTACAGTCGAAACGCATAGCCTCGGGACCGTCCCTAGGGCTATGCATTAAGAGATATATGCAGGACGAAATATGTCACGTTGTGTGACCGATTGTGACCTCACTGACAAGTG
This sequence comes from Tricholoma bakamatsutake, assembly GCA_029959215.1. NCBI lineage: Eukaryota > Fungi > Basidiomycota > Agaricomycetes > Agaricales > Tricholomataceae > Tricholoma > Tricholoma bakamatsutake. Next base: position 11,666,822 of record CP114857.1, on the reverse strand, counting down.
TGACACAATTTGCGACGGTTATCCGTCTACATTGAATTTCGTGTAAAGTAGTTATTTAATGAGGCTTGACTGGAGTGTAAAGCTTCATGCTGTAGCTGGGCTTGATATTTCTGCAAATGATGTGGCAACTCGAGAGATGAATCTGGATTTCCTCCATAACTCAAACACACCTTCTCTAGTGCTTGGCACAGCTTGATCACCTCTCGACATGGGAGCATGTCCTCATCATCCTCACCCTCAGAGTCAGAATCATCAATTTTGATAACTTCACCATGCTCAACAGCCATCTCGTGTCGAACCTCAGCCACAATCTCCACATCACCTCCTTCAAACCTATATGGTGAATCACCAATTTTCCACTCTTCAATCGGGTCAACTAGTTCATCAAGTGTAGGTGGCAGTCCAATGATCCACCTCTGCCTAACCAGCTCATTGACAGAGCCCATCAAGTTTTCTTCGGCCTCGACAATTTGAGATGGAATCTTGGGCTCAAGTTGCAATCAATGTGGGAGCTTAATAGTCAATTGTGGCAACTGGCTGGTTGAGGAGAGTTGATCTAAAGCTTCTCAGGCTTGCAAATGTCATCCTCTACATTCATGACTGCATTAAAAGCTGCTTGCCAGTCCTGCTCGTGGTATTGGTCACCAAGATGTGTTTTGAGGTGCTCCTTAGCCTCAGGCAAGGTCATCTCACTTGTAGCAAAGTCCCAAAGAATGTCCCATGAGCCACGGTCTGCATGGGGAGAAGTTGTATTATAGATATCATGATCTAATACCTCTCTATGTAAAAAGTAAATCCTTGCACCTGTCAAAGATTGCAGTTATGGTTACACACCCTTGTATTTTGGCATGGTTCCAACAATGGTGGATGGTCGAGTCATCCACCTTTTTCCATGCCTTCCGTGCCATTAACATTCCTTCAAGCAGGTTGATCTTATAAATTTCATGATCCCCTAGCTCATCCTTTCAATCGCACTGATGTGTTCAGTTGGTACTCAGTGCAGAGTCTCAACCAAAAGTGTGAACACAAAACCTACAGCTGCAGGCATGCTCGGGGTGAGGGGGATTCGCTTAGAGGGCCTTAAATTGTCCTTCAAGGTGCAAAGACTACTAAGAGGCTGGTTTGATGGTTTGCAATGTGCACACTAAGTTGTATACACAGAACAGGAGGTATGTGCAATGGCAAAAAAGTGCACAACACAAAGGGGTGAAAACATGCAGTGTGGAAAAATGTGCAACAGGAGCACAAAAATGTGCAACAATGAGAGAAGTGAAAGTGGGAGGTGTAGTGGGACAAGGACAGCACTGGAGTGTGCTGAAAGGATGACACACATACTAGGGACGCAAGTGGGATGCGAGCACAACTAGTGGGAAAATGCACAAATGAGTGTGCAAAACATGGCTATACAATGGAAAGCAAACTATGTACAAACACAGCTATATGGGGGGTGCACTGCAAAAGTGCACAAATGCAGATGAGGGATGCAAGTAAAGAACAAAATGCAGCTATATAATGAAGGGCACAAATGATACACAAATGTGGCTATATGAAGGGTGCACTTCAAAGGTGCATGAACTGGATGATGGTGCACAGACTATGTGCAATGCTGAACAAACTGTGAACTATCAGGGAAAAAGATTTTCTGGATTCTCTATGTACCTAGGTACTATGTACAAATGGCTTATGTGATAAAAGCAGTAAAATAAAGTATAAAAATAGAAAGTGGCATGCACTACCTACAAGTCCATTTATTGGCCCTTCTAAACCTGACTGCATGATGCTGCTGCTTTAGCCAATAAGATTTGTGCACACTATAGCCCAATACCCAACTGTTCCAGTGTGATGTTCTATTTTTGGTATGCTTTAGGTCCTGTGCACTCTGCCCAATTAGTCTGCTTTGGTGTTATGTGTCATGTGCTGTGCCTTAGTAATAGTGATGTGATTGACCTGTGCCAGTTACCAGATAAGGTGATGCCAATTGGAAATGCAGAAGAACTATAAGGAGATGCTGTGTGATGCCAAATAGTGCCAAAGCACTCAAATTATGTGAAAGTGCTTGAGTGTGCACAGTCCAGCACCAAATAGGTGCAAAGTGTCCAGATTATGTGAGAATGCACAGTCGGCTCATGATGTGCCTCGAATAAGTGCCCTAGTAAGCTGGAAGCCATGATATGCAGCACAATAGATGTGGTGAAGGGTTGTTGTGTGTGATAAATGAATAGTGCAATGAGTGCGCTGATGTGTTCAGTTGGTACTCGGTGCAGAGTCTCAATGGAAGGGGTGAACACTTAACCTACAACTGCAGGCATGCTCAGGGTGAGGGGGGAGTTTGCTTAGAGGGCCTCGGATCATCCTTCAGGGTGCAAAGACTATGGGGAGGCTGGTACGGCAGTTTTCAATGTGCGCACTAGTTGTGTACACTAAAGGGGAGATATGCACAGTGGTGGGAAAGTGCGCAATGCAAAGGGGCAAAAATGCACAGTGTGGAAAAACGTGCAATGGGAGCACAAAAGTGCGCAATGATGAGGGTGATGAAGACGAGAGGTATAGTGGGATGGAGACAACACTGGGGTGTGCTGTGAAGGTGGTGCATAGGTTGGGGACACAAACGGGGTGGAAGCGCAAGGGGCAGAAAAAGGCACAAACAGTGCACAAAATGTGGCTATACAAATAAGTGTGCAAACATGGCTATATGAAGGGCACACTGTATGAGTGCTCGAACGAGGATGAAGGATGCAATGCAGGGATGAAATGCAACAATACGATGAGGGGATGCAAACGATACACAAACGCAGTTATATGAAGGGCACACTACAAAGGCGCATGGACTGGATGCTGGTGCACAGACTACGTGCGATGCTGACTGAGCTATGAACTATGAGGGGGGGAAAGATCCTCTGGATTCTCTATCTGTCCGCCTACTATGTACAAATGGCTTATGTGATAAAAATGGTAAAATAAAGTGTAAAAATAGAAAGTGCCATGCGCTACCCACAAGCGCATCCATTTGCCCATCTAAACCCGACTGCACTATGCCGCTGCCTCAGCCAATAAGATTTGTGCACCTATAGCCCACTACCCAACTGTTCCAGTGTGATGCACTATTTTTGGTGCACTCTAGGTCTTGTGCACTCTTCCCAATTAATCCACTTCAGTGTTATGTGCTGTATGCTGTGCCTTAGTAATAATGGTGTGATCAACCTGTGCTAGTTACCAGATAAGGTGATGCTGATTGGAAATGTGGAAGAACTATAAGGAGATGCTGTGAAAGGCCAAATACTGCCAAAGTGCCAGGATTACATGAAGGCACCCAAGGTGCACAGTCCAATGCCAAATAGGTGCAAAGCACTCCAATTATGTGAGAACGTGCAGTTTGCTCATGTCAGAATCATGGTGCGCCTCGAATAAATGCACCAGTAAGATGGGAGCTACGATGCACAGCGCACTGGTGTGGTGGATTGTTGTGTGTGTGATAGGGATTGTGCAATGAGTGTGCAGCAGGGAATGTGAGTTGCAGGTAAAGCATAAAAGGAGTGCGCAAAGGCGCATCGAGCATGCAATAAATGTGGAAGGCAGATAAGGAGTGTGGGGGGGGCGCATGGAGGCGGTTTGAAGCGCAACAAGGTGCATTTAGGGCGCACAATGATTGGCAGCTATGGGGGAACCAAAAGCACAGTAGAAATGCAAAAGGCGCACAAAGGCACACCTAAATGGTCGAAGGCACATGAAAGCACACTGCACAAAGTGTGTGGAAGCCATCTAGGAGGTGTGCACAATCACAAAAAATGCCATAGTATGCACGCAGGGCAATAGGGAGCCGTATCATCTCCTCCCAACTCAAGTACTGACTGTCCTCAGGCAGCATGCGATTGGTCAGTGTAAAATTTTCTTTGCTCACATAAGCAGCCATCCTCTCCTTATCTATCTCTGACCACCATCTATCCCCTATAACTCTTTCCACAACCCATCTCTACCCGATCTGATGGCCTCAGCATTTACCTTAGCCCTCAGACAAATGATCCTGGCCCTCAATGAGACCCTCCCTGCTACTGGGAGCGAGCAGACAACAATGCAAGCTTGGGGTGAAGGGTTTTGTAGTAAACTGGTGCGCTTTTTGTGTTTCTATAACCAGTGCAGGTTGCTAAGGGTCGGGGCATGTAGAACATGTATAAAAGCCATGTGGACACTGTTAAAGATGATGCAGAACTCGACGCGCTCCTCGCGAAGGCATGCAGCGCATTCAGTGGGAGTGGGATCATGGTGGAGGAGTGGCTTACTTGGGGTGAGGAGCTGATGCCCGATATGCATAAGATGATTGAGGAGAAAGAGCGGTCTGAGGAATTTGAGCATAGGGTGCACGAGCTGGCAGGGCAGCTGGAAGCACACACAAGGCACACTGTGCACTCTTGACTGCTGAATTGCAGGCACCCATGGTTAACTTGGAGCATCTGGAAGGTGAGTTCAGAGCAATTGACAAGGCAAGCGATATAGATACCGCCGAGGTGCAGGAGGATGAAAAGGTGCACATTGCACTGGTGTGCTCTCTGCACCTGCTTTCTGGAGCTACTGATGCTGAGGTCGTAGGCAAAGGAACTGGGGAGTCTTGGGAGAGTGGGGTGACAAGTGAAGGGGAGAGTGAGCAGAGCAACGAGAGCACCAGTGCAGATGAAGGCGCAAGTGCGCACCTGGTGCGTGCAACGCAGCAATGTGCATATGTTGAAGTGCCACCACTGAGTGGCATTGGTGCCACCTCCAATGCTAATAGTGGACTGGTAAGTTTCTTTGGATATGCTTCAAACTCACTAAATGGTTCCCCTTTTCTACTCTAGTGTGATAACTGCCGCTGCATGGGCCAACCAGCTAGGTGCATCTCTGTCAATGGAAAATGGTGCACCCCATGCGCAAAGGGTAAGAGAAAGTGCGAATGGACAAAGCGCACCCTCGCACAGCTGCGCACAACTTCTAGAGGCAGGAAAGCAGCTACTGGGTGCTTTGGTGTGTCTTTTTCTCATCCTCCTTCCATGCTGTGCTAACTATTTCAAAGGTGCATTGCAAACTGACAAGGGCAATGAGAGCGATGCAGGGCTCATCAGCCCCTCGAAAGAGCACACATCGAAGTGCCACAAAGTCGAAAACGTGCCCCCTCCACCATTGCAAGTGTGCCCAAGGCCACACTGCCTTACTGTTCGCCAGGCAAGTGCGCACACGCAATCCTTGCACCAAACCAAATCAGGAAACACTTCAGGGGACACGGTCTACCAAGGCCAGGATGTTGAGGCACTTGACTTAGTGCAATGCTGCTCAGTGGTCACAGTCTTGGGCGCCATGCATGATCGCCTTAAAGAAGACGTCCAAAGGTCACTCATCGAGTTAGAGGTTGCTAAGAGCTGGTTGCGCAGTGCAGAGCAAGTGGAGGCAGATGCAAAGGCAAAACTGGATGCAGCCTCAGAGTGCTTGGAGTTCCTGGAGTCCATTGAATAGCTGCTCACCTGTATAAGTTTTAGATAGTGTGTCAATCAATCTCTCTGTTGCACCTGTGATACACGTGATGTGCTCCAAAGCGGTGCAATGCACGTGTGCGCGCAGTGCAAAAATGTGCAAATGCAAAGGAGTGCAGAAAAATCATCCAACCATCACTTTCCTCCTCCCAACTGAAATATTGACCATGTCCAATGATAAAAGAGTAAGAGATAAAATGAAGCGCATGCCATAGGACAAAGTCTAAAAAATGGGAAAGGCTCAGTAGATCATCATGGCCAGTAAAACCCATGGGTTGCGCAATCACGGAACATGTCCAGATGCAACTTTGTGAATAGGAAAAAGGTAACATAAAAAAAATGAAAGAAAGCAAAGCATACATATAAAAAGGTGAAGTATCCATAGCAGTGCATGCAGAGCACTAGTTGCACACCTCATCGGCACTTTCTTCATCCTCAGTGCTATCTCCTTGCACTTTTTCTTTGTCAACTGCTTCTTTGTCTTCTGTGTCCACTACTATGGACTCTTCCATCTCCCTCAACCATGTTGTGGTAATATCGAGCACTATGTCTGGAAGTGCAATGGACTTGCGCACACGGTACAGCACTAGGTGAAATGCGGCTATTGTATAGCACCACCAAAAGTGATCAAGCAAAGCGGATCACATCGCATAAAAGCACTTGTGCACAACGTTGTTGTGGCTGGCACCCAATATCAGTAAGCATCTGGACTGCCAAATAACAAGCTGGTGAGCACTGTGCACATTGCGCTTCCATAACCACTTCTTGTGTTTGAAAAATGCACTCGCATAGCGCACGAGCACACCATACTCGGAATCCATGAAATCATTAGGGTGTGTTAGGGTATCCATCCAAATTCACACCAAATCTAACTTCTCATCCTCTGCATCTGCTGTTGTGCTTCTCGGAACTTGGCTATAGTCATCGTCATAAATAAGCACACCATTGTGCACATTTTGTGCATTTGCACTTGGCTCTGGCTGCGTTAGTGCGAGTGCTTGCATATCAAAGGGCTGTGAAATGGGACGTATCACATGCATAAAGCCATGTAGCACATCGGTCCAATCCCCAAGTTCTTCATCGTCTTCTTCTTCATCATCTTCTGGAGTAAACAGTGGCAGGTTTGGTAAAAGCACAGGAAGCGCCGCTAGCAGATCACCTACAATGTTGCGCTCAATGTGGAATTCGTTTGGGACATGCGCAATAACTGGTTTGACTTTTCTAGCAACCAGTTTATACTTCTTCTTGGTTACTATGCCCTTTTGCAGTGTGCACACCACTAAATCGATAAAAGTTGCATGTGCATGTGTGCTTTTCGGAAACATGGCTGGAATAAGCACAACAGGGTCAATCGAATTTAAGAGCGCCTGCACATTACTGTTGGTACATTGGGATAAGTAGAGCTGAGGGGTAAGAGAGGTCAGTGGAATGGAAGCGGAAAATGGAATAAGTGCAAACACAGAAACATTGCAAGCTTGGGTATCAGAGTCGAATGTTATGATAGTGGCTGCTTCTCCTTGGTCTGCGACAATAGGAAGAGGTGCTTCAATTGCTGCACTAACTGGAGGTGTTGCATTAAGCACTTTATCGTCTGCAAAAGGCATGCATGCTTCGCAGTGCGCAAATGGCATAACGCTTGCAAGGTTGATAGCTACCACTTCTGCGCCAGTAGCTGCAATGTGCTTTGGAGTAACTTGTTCTCTATGGTGCTGTCTGAGATCGGGTGAAAGCGAAAGGAGTTCTTCATGTGAAACCATAATGGAGGGCACCTTCATGGCATGCACATATACGTCATCAACAATCTGCGGGTTCTGGATGGGAACAACAGTGCGGTATGACGGCTCTTTGCCTTTGGAAGTGTTAGCTGGTATGTCTGCTTTATCTGCTGCTGCAGGCACAAAACGCGCTTCAGGAATGTTGGAATAGGGATGTATGGGCATCTTGTTGGGTGCTTCAGTTGCGCTCACAGTGGGTTGCAAAGCTGGGGACTCGATACTGTCAGCGGGTGCAATGTCTGTGGTTGTAGAATGCATGCTCTCTTGATTGGATGTATTGCACAGTGCGCACCACAGAATTTCAATGCCATCAAAGACTTGCCTCTTCCAAAGCGCCATCAACTCCTGCTCGAGTGCATTGATGCGCTCTTCCTTCATTAGTTGCACATTTGGTGCACTTTGCATATAATCTGCTGCAGGCACTGAAGCGGCAATGTATGTTGACTGTAAAGGTGCTGCTGGAGCTGGATGAGGTGCTATATTGTAGATGAGCTGTGAATTGCTATTAGATGAAAGTCGACCAGTGGCAATCTGCCCTGGGTTGTGCTTATGCCATTCCTCGATGCGCTCACCCAAGAAGTTGCCTGGAATAGAACGTGGCATGAATGCACCACCTGGGAGTACAATGCGCCCTTCCGCATTTCACCTACACTTTCCTTCACTAATAAGGTGCTCAATTGAGGCACACTCAGGGATATAATGCCCTGTCTGACTGCAACCATTGCACTTGTCATTGTTCGAGCGAGGCGCACCATTTCCACCATCTCTACATGATGCGCTCAACACAGTAACTATCATCTGTATCATGCATTCAAATAAGACTGAGATGTCTTCTGCTTTGACTGCGGGCATGCTAGGTTGCGGCTGGGAAATGGGTGTGCTGGGTGCTGAGTAGGGTGCATACATATCGGGGTTTTGCACTATGAGCCCGGTAAGGGGCTGGAAATAGTGTGCTGGGCCCTCAAAGATAAAGTTGATCACATCGTGTATTGCGTCTAATGAGTATGGCACATTTGCAGGCTGATTCGGTACTGCAATCGCAAGGTGGCTCAAAATGCACTCGAGCTGGTCTGGTCAAAACACCCTAACAAACATGTGGCTTTGGTCATAGCATGCCAATATGCCTTGCGCAACTAAGTATTCGCTAATGTTGAAAAATGTGTGGTAATAACGTGCAATTTCTTCTGCAGTTACAAGGCCAATGCGTGCAGTCTCACCAATAAGCTTGTCCAGGTCACTAATACTCCATTTACTGCCATCCCTAGAGCTGGAATAAAGCTTTAGGACAGCGTCTTTGAATGCGCCATAGTTGTGCATCACGCTATACTCTGGTAGCAGTTTCCAAGTGTCTGCAGTGTCACTGTCCAAATAGCGCACAGTGTGGAACTTCTTATCAGTTTTGTCGGTGATGTTACAATCACGGAGGAGTTGTGCAAGCTCTTCAAAGTACTTCTGGAGTTTGCGCAGCTTTGCAGGGTTGAAACATGGCACATTTTGGTTGGATGCGGATGGCATATGCATGGTAGCCATAGTAGGTGGAATAAGGTGTGTAGAGTTAAAATCTGGTAAAAGTACAGCGAAATGCAAAGGCGGAGAAGGATGCGGTGATGTGGACGGAGTTAAGGTAGGTAGGGATGATTCAGGTGAAGGTGGAGGTAAAGACAGCATGGACAAGTGATGCATGTTGTTTAGGAAGAGTGATTCAAATACTGATATTTCCCCAAGCTGGAGCACAGTTGCTAACAGCTCGGAATGGAGAGTGTGAGGGTGGTTAATGTTGAAGCAAAGGGCAAGCCAATGAAGGTCTAAAATACGGTCTGATAAACAGAAACCCCTCATGGTGGGCTCCAGAAATGATGTGTTCAGTTGGTACTCAGTGCAGAGTCTCAACAGAAGGGCTGAACACTTAACCTACAACTGCAGGTGTGCTCGGGGTGAGGGGGGAGTTCGCTTAGAGGGCCTCGGATCATCCTTCAGGGTGCAAAGACTATGGGGAGGCTAGTATGGTGGTTTTCAATGTGCGCACTAGTTGTGTACGCTAAAGGGGAGATATGTGCAGTGGTGGGAAAGTGTGCAATGCAAAGGGGCAAAAATGCACAGTGCAGAAAAACACACAATGGGAGTGCAAAAGTGTGCAATGACGAGGGTGATGAAGATGAGAGGTGTAGTGGGATGGAGACAACACTGGGGTGTGCTGTGAAGGTGGTGTGTTGGTTGGGGACACAAACAGGGTGGAAGCGCAAGGGGCAGAAAAAGGCACAAACAGTGTGCAAAACATGGCTATACAAATAAGTGCACAAATGGTGTGCAAATGTGGCTATACGAAGGGCGCACTGTATGAGTGCTCGAACAAGAATGAAGGATGCAATGCAGGGACAAAACACAACAATACGATGAGGGGATGCAAATGATACAAAAACGCAGCTATACGAAGGGTGCACTACAAAGGCGCACAGACTGGATGCTGGTGCACAGACTACATGCAACGCTGACTGAGCTATGAACTATGAGGGGGGGAAAGATCCTCTGGATTCTCTATCTGTCCGCCTACTATGTACAAATGGCTTATGTGATAAAAATGGTAAAATAAAGTGTAAAAATAGAAAGTGCTATGTGCTACCCACAAGCACATCCATTCGTCCATCTAAACCCGACTGCACTATGCCGCTGCCTCAGCCAATAAGATTTGTGCACCTATAGCCCACTACCCAACTGTTCCAGTGTGATGCACTATTTTTGGTGCACTCTAGGTCTTGTGCACTCTTCCCAATTAATCCACTTCAGTGTTATGTGTTGTATGCTGTGCCTTAGTAATAATGGTGTGATCAACCTGTGCCAGTTACCAGATAAGGTGATGCTGATTGGAAATGCAGAAGAACTATAAGGAGATGCTGTGAAAGGCCAAATACTGCCAAAGCGCCAGGATTATGTGAAGGCACCCAAGGTGCACAGTCCAATGCCAAATAGGTGCAAAGCACTCCAATTATGTGAGAACGCGCAGTTTGCTCATGTCGGAATCATGGTGTGCCTCGAATAAATGTGCCAGTAAGATGGGAGCTGTGATGCACAGCGCACCGGTGTGGTGGATTGTTGTGTGTGTGATAGGGATTGTGCAATGAGTGTGCAGCAGGGAATGTGAGTTGCAGGTAAAGCATAAAAGGAGTGTGCAAAGGCGCATCAAGTGCGCAATAAATGTGGAAGGCAGATAAGGAGTGTGGGGGGGGCATGCGGAGGCAGTTTGAAGCGCAATGAGGCGCATTTAGGGTGCACAATGATTGGCAGCTATGGGGGAACCAAAAGTGCAGTAGAAATGCAAAAGGTGCACAAAGGTGCACCTAAACAGTTGAAGGCGCATGAAAGTGCATGGAAGCACGCTGCGCAAAGTGTGTGGAAGCCATCTAGGAGGTGCACACAATTGCAAAAAATGCCATAGTATGTGCACAGGGCGATATGGAGCTGTATCAGCGCAGCAAAGAATGTGAGTTGCTGGTAAAGCATAAGAGAGTGCAAAAGGCACATTGAGCATGCAGTAACTGTAAAAGGCAGATAATGAGTGTAGGGGGCACATGAAAGTGGTTCAAAGCATAACAAGGCATATTTAAGGTGCATTGTAGAGGACAGCTATAGGGGATCCAAAGATGCAGTAGAAATGCACACAAAAGTGCACCTAAGCAGTTAAAGGTGCACAACAGTGTGTGAGAGCACATGAAAGCACACAGAAGCACACAGAAGTGCACTTGGGTGCACATAAGTGCATGAAGGTGCACAAAAGCATGCTGTGCAAAGTGAGTAGAAGTCACAAAAAATGCTGTAGTATGAGTGCAGGGCAATAGGGAGCCATATCAGTGTGGATGCAGAGCTCATGTCGATAGTGAGCTTTAAAGCACCGAATAATACCCACATCCAGCAGTTGGACAAACAAAGTCATATTTGGCTCAAAAAATAGGAGACAAATATTTTGGAGACCATATGAAATACTGTGACCCAAGAAATTATCCACTGTCAGGCAGATATGCCCATTTCTGGTTATGCATTTTAATGTCGAATTTCTTGATATATCTACAGGACATCAAGATCTTGAATCAGTTTTTGCTATGAAGATCATGACTCCGAGTCATGGCTTACTCCTCAAACAACTCAGGTGTTATCCACACCTTCTTGTTGTTTTGATAATAAAATCCAAGCTGGAGAGGGGTCTGTGCTTTGAAACACCTAGGTTTTTTTGCCTTTCCAATGTAAATTGGCAGTAAACATTTGCTTCCATCTGCATTACATGCAAATGCCATGGTGATCCTGAACTTTTCTTGTTTCTTTCCACATTTGCTTCGAAGCAAAGGTAGAGTTTGTGCTGCTAAAGTTGCTCTAGCACCAGGCATGTGATTTGATGATGTTCATCAAGGTCTCGAGTGAAGATGAAAATGTCATTGAGGTAAACACAGACCACTCCTCCCAATATGAGATCATGGAAGATGTCATTCATCATGGTCTGAAAGGTGGCAGGACTATTAGTGAGACCAAAGAACATGACAAGCAGTTCAAAAAGACCACAGTTTGTGTGAAAAGCTGCCTTCCACTCATCCCCTTCCTTTATCTGCACATTGTTGTAATCTCAATGGACATCAAGCTTTGTGAAGTAATGTGCCCCATGGAGTTGGTTGATGAGTTCAGATATGAGGGGTAGTGGATAGCAGTTTTTGACTGTGATGTTGTTGAGGCATTGATAGTCTTAAACTGGTCAAAGGGACCCATTCTTCTTTTTAACAAAGAAGAAAGGTGAGGCCATGGGCAACTTTGAAGGGTAGATACGACCAGAAGCCAAGTGTTCATTGATGAACTTGTCAAGTTGTCATTGTTCTTCAGGAGAGAGTGGATAGATCTTGCCGGAGGAGGGTGTGGCACCCAGTGTGAGCTCAATTGCATGGTCCCATGGCTTACAGCTAGGAAGTGAGTCAAAAGATTCCTTGGAGAAGACATCCTCAAAGTCATGCAGGTGAGGAAGTACCAAGTCAGTGAAGGATTTGGGTGCACTGTTTTTGTGGAAGGCCTCTGCGAGGCACTGGGAGACATTCGAGGTGGCATGCACCTCATGCAAAGGGTTAATAGCAGTGTAGAAAATTTGGTCACCTTCCTTGATCTCCTCCACTTCCTCTATATTATCGTCAGAATCAGATGTGAGATTTGGAACATCTTCCAAGTCCACATCGGCTATAGGCATTGGACTAGCATGACACTTTCGAGTGCACTGTAAAAGGACCTTTTGCCCTCAATGTTCCTGTCTGCCTTCAGTGAAGCAAGTACAGCAATGAGAGGGACAACAACTCATCATAACTTCACCTGTCACCCAGTTGACCTCAGGATTATGGTCACAAAGCCATGGGTAGTGCAAAATCACCTCCTGCTTCCTCACAGCAAAGAGAGCCCATTCACTGTGGTCCTTGTACCAGAGGACTAGGTCAACAACCTCCCTAATCACCTTGGCTTCATTTGGGGAACCGTCCACATTGTAGACAGGTATGGGTCAAGATAGTGAGCAGGCATTAAGTTGTTTTTGTTGGACCAGGTGCGAATCAATGAAAATGCCCATGGCACCCGAGTCCAGGAGAGCAGAGACACTGAGTATTTGCCCTGTATCTATAGTCTGCAGCTCAATCTTCAATTCTAGTGATCGCTGGGAGGGGGTAGACACCACAATGTATTGGCATGGTTGTTTGCACTCCCAAAATTTCAATCTGGGAAGAGGAGGAACAGGTGTGAGTGGAGCAGGTGTGACTTCTATTGAGCTGAGGAACTCAGGGGAAGGTTGGTCGTGGAGTAAAGTTCTTCCTCAAGTGGGTTGACCAGCAGGGCATCAAAGGGTTACTGGTGGGCAGTGGGAGTGGGTAGTTGGAGGGATTGGGGGCATGTGTGGTTGTAGTGGCATGGAGTGTAGTGTTAAAAGCTGTATTTATGAGTCAGTTCTTATCACAGAGAGAAGCAGCTTCATACCAAGCATCAATATTGTTATCAGCTGGGCATCCCTTCAACATCTGTGCAATCTGGTCATAAACCTCTTGATTGAGAGTGTAACAAAATTTAACCACTACTGGTAGCCCATTCCCATATCCTGTCATGTCCACTAAATCCCTAAACTCATCAATATAGTCATCCACAGATTGGTGCATTTGATAATATAAGAATGACTCAAGGCACATTGCAGCTCATTGGTGCTTTGGGAGAGGGCAGAAGTGTCATACAAACTCTTCCCTAAAGTTGTGCCAAGAGGAAAAAGGGAGGGAACCAAGTTTCTGGGCTTGGCACAAAATGCGGTTGATGTAGAGGTAGGCACACTCAGCCTTCATGTATGTAAAGGCTTAATGAATTTTTGTGGTGTCATCTAGGAATTTATTAGGGTAAAGACTGATGTATAACTCACAGGAATTGAGAAAAGAATGTCCATGAGAGCATGCACCATTAAAGTCAGCAGGGAAATGGTTTAATCTGTGTGCCAGTGGTATTAGATAGAGCATCAATGCTGGAAGTGGTTGGAGTTGGAATAGATGAGATATTAGGTGAGGGACTAAGCTGTAGGGTATTAACAAAGCTTTCAATGCATGATTTAATTGATTCAATTTGTGTGTGCAATCCAGTAACAGTGCCTTCAAGCGTTTTGATGCATTTTTGGGCATCCATGGTGCGTGGTGGCACGTTGAGTGGAGATAAGTGCACACTTAATGTGGGGGTGTTGATTACATCCTGGGGAATGTCCTGTAGGTGTAGGACATGTTATATCCACAGTGCACTCTGATTCTGGGCCTAGGAAGAGAGTTTTCTACTGTAAGAGCAACCTCAAAGCCTCACTTAATAGTGAGCTAACAGAGGGGAATCCAAAGTTAATATTATACTACATGATACAGACACTCCAGGTGCACCTAACAAGGGGAATCCAAAGAGAAAGACTCATCTGTCAATGCCCAGTATATGTGATAGAGCCAAAAATTAAATAGTAAGCTAAAAATAGCAAAAAGGCAGAGATAGGCAGATCAAGCTGTGGTATGACATCACCTTGATGGGTAAATATCCAGAAGAGGTCTGCTTCTAAGAATAGAACTGTCAACATGTACCAACATGGAAAAAATATATAATAATAGAATAGGAATAAATCATAGAAAATCATAGAAAAGACAGAATAGAGTGAAATAAAATATTAAAAAAATATGGGACGAATTGTTGAGAGCGATTGGTAATGCAATAGTAGTGAGCTAGAGACAAAGACTCCAAAGTAGCTGAATGTGCCGAGGAGTTGCTAGTTAAGCACCAATGTCAAAGAGTGTAATTGACTGAGGGATAACTACTACACAGTCAGCTACTTATATAACAAAGTATTACTAAGATTACTACTTGCTAATGACTAATGCCAAGAGTATTGGTAATGTGCTTGGTAAGAGATCAGTAAGCAAAGTAAGCAATATTAGTCATACTAGAATTGGTGAGTAATTGCATACTAAGCAAGCATCAGTCAGCAGATTAGTAATCCTACTTGTAACACGAATGCAGAAAATTGCCCAGATGCCTGGGGTGCCTTCCTTTCCCCTTACAAGGATTGTAATTATACCTTCTGGACACTTCAGGAAAATCTCCCTAAAGCACTTGCATTGGTGGAACTAACAATAATCTGAAAGTGGGAGCACAGAATGATTCAGTAGATGGATGCATACTGAATTCAAGGATTTGCTGTGAAGTAGGGCAGAAGGATGGTGAGGCAATGGGTTGAAAGCTGGATCAAACCTTATAAGCTGCCAAAATGTGAAAGGGGTCAACACAAAAAGGTCTTTTCATTCTTGAATGATCCTGAGGTGGTGACTGAGCTTCAGTCATACATGCAAACAAATAAATAGTCAATGGATACATGAAAACTTTCAGATTTCACCAAAAACAAACTCCTGCCAAATGAGGCAAAGAAATATCTTCACCACATTGTTGAGAAGGAGATGCCAGCTGGATTGAAGAAGTACTTGGAGATTGAGTTGTTTCCACATGTTCAGATAAAGGTCAGCAAAGGAATATCACTTCAAACCGCTGTCGATGGCTGCACAAGAAGGGTTTCCAGTATACTGCACACAAGAAAGCATTGTATTATGATGGGCATGAGTGAGAAGATGTCATTGGATATCGCCAGAATGTTTTTTTTACTTTTGAAAGGGCTCATGGACCATTATGACAAGTGCTTGTCATAGTTGATAACTCATAAGGCCATTCTGCATATTCTGTGGATGCCCTTCTGACATCACAGATGAACATGAGACCAGGTGGCAAACAGGCAAAGATGCTAAATGGATAGTATATCATGCATGGCAAGAGGATCACCCAAGAGATGTGTTTTTATGCTGATCACCCAGAGTTCCCGTAAGGGGAAAGGAAGGCACCCCAGGCATCTGGGCAATTTTCTGCATTTGTTCCATATTTTTTATATATTTTATTTCACCCTATTCTGCCTTTTCTATGATTTTCTATGATTTATTCCTATTTTATTATTATATTTCAGTTTTTTCCATGTTGGTACATGTTGACAGTTCTATTCTTAGAAGCAGGACCCTTTCTGGATGTTTACCCATCAAGGTGATGTCATACCACAGCTTGATCTGCCTATTTCCACCTTTTTGCTATTTTTAGCTTACTATTTGATTTTTGGCTCTATCACATATACTGGGCATTGACAGATGGGTCCTTAGAGTTTTCTCTTTGGATTCCCCTCTGTTAGGTGTGCCTAAAGTGTCTGTATTATGTAATGTAATATTAACTTTGGATTCCCCTCTGTTAGCTCACTCCTAAGTGAGGCTTTGAGGTTGCTCTTACAGTCCCCAGGCAACCAAAGGGAATGTGTCAAGTTCTTGTCGAGTGGGGTCTGTAGAAGAATGGTATCATTATGCAATGCAAGAAGAACAAAGATGGATCAGGTGTCAAATGCAAATCAGGTCCTGCTGATTGTTGTGCAAAATGTATTCTTGACCTGCAGCCTGATTTTCAGGACCAGAAGTCACTTGTACACATCAAAGCAGCTGGGCATCTGTGCATTTTTCTGCTGAAATTTCATTGTGAACTCAACTTCATTGAGTTCTTCTGGGGTGCCATGAAGAGATATCTCTGTGAAAATTGTGATTACAGCTTTACAACCTTGCAAGAGAACATGCTGAATGCACTTGTGTCAGTTTCAGTTGAAACTATTCAGAAATGGGAGCATCAGATGAAGTGATGGATGGAGGTTTATGGGGATGGCTTGGAGGCAAAAGATGCACAAATACAGGTCAAAAAGTTCAGTTCCAAGCACTACACGTCTCACAGAAGGGTTCCCAAGTGCGTTGCAGCAGCCTTGGATGCTATAAATTACCTTTTTTAGGCAGGTTTACATAATAGCGGCGGAATTCGGGCAGGAGCAATAATAATATCTCCGTCAGTTTTGAGTATTTTGTAAATCCCTCTTGGGGATTTGTTCCCTCATAAAAATGAGCATTTAAGTGCACAGCACCATACATACCTGTGTCTAATCCTGCAGAATCTCTTCGATGCCGACGTGACAAGCACATTGAACCCGATCAGGTAGGATGCTCACGTAATCTAAGGTCACCTCACCTCCTCTCACCTCACGTTGACACACTAATTTCGGGTCCCTCAATTTGATCTTGGTGCAGCCGACCAGGGCCTAAGATTTATTACATACATTAGTCACGAGCTTGTTTGTTCGGATTTTGATCGATTACCTTGAACCTTGATCCAGTACAACAAATTCGAATTCAGATTGTGGAGAGCCGAGTTGGCTGTGCGAGGACTCTCGTTTAGGAGCACGATAGCTTTGTGACGCTCTTGAGGTCTTCTGGGACACTCTTTTACGAGCGGATTCGATAGATCAGTTCATGGCGGGTTTTGGAGCGTGTATTACTATGTCGTGTCGTTGGCAGACATGACTAGGCCTCCGGGTGCTGATAGACAAAGGATTGTTTGAACGCCCATGTACGGAGGAACCACATCGAGGGAGCCCTCCGTTCAGCGTTGACTACGTCGGCTGGTAGACGATGCACGTAGGAGTCTTGCTGAAGCAAAATCATTGCCAGTAACTCGCCGCGTGGATTCGAGTTGGAATGGGCTCGCGACCGAAAATCTCTGTGAAGGTAAGGATGTGATTTCTCTTCAGTTTATAACGTTGAGTCTGAAGAGACCTTTGTAGGCCACTCTGTACCTGACTGGGCCAGGTTCGCTGTTTCTCACCCGCCACAATCACTGGAATGTGTGACATCTTGTCAGAGGACAACTCTTTTCTCGTACTCAGTATCGAAAACTGTGAACCTTCCTTGGTGCTATTTTATCCGTCATCGGAAGTGCTCCTGTCGAGCCTGGCACATTTAATCCTGACACGAAGCTTGATACTATCCATTCGCCCTTCTCAGTGCACGCACAACGGTCTGCTTTATAGGATTCGAGTCGACTGGCAATATCTAGCAATATCATTGATGACTGCTCCGTAGCTCTGGCGTGGAGAGCTGACAACGATTCCGTAACGACTCGAAGCCGTTTGCTTTGCGTTGGAGAAAACACACCAAATCGGGGCAACTACGCAATTGCATCTCTCCGCAGTGCTATGGGGCGTTTTAATGGTGATGGCGTGGATGTCCTCATCCTCGATTTTTGCGACGTCATCCTCACTACCTGGGATGCGCTAAAAGTGGTGAGTAGTGGAGGTCATATCGGATTAATTGTTTTCAGTGATAACACACGGTTTTCTGCAGAGCCCAACTTGACGGGCTCCTCCGATTGAATGGTGCAAGAGACTCACCGATTGCATATCACTCATCTCTGCTTTAACTCTCCAACCCACTCACAATTAATCCATGACACCATGAGTGAAATGCGAAACGACAGCCGCGTAGCGGAATTCCCAGTTCAGTGTAATGAGTCTGCATCTCTCTGCCTTGTTAACGATATCTTTGGACATTTAAAAAGGACAGATTGTACAGTACAGCTATAAGGAGAGTATCTCAAACGAATCGAACGGTTTATACCTGCGGCGTAGGAACTGGCAAAAATTTTAACTGGAGTCTAACCGTCGAGGCTTCAACGCTCAAACAATTTGAATGAATGGAGAAGTTCTTTAGCTCAATCGCTCCGACTAATACTCCAGTTATTCAGTTTACCTCAACCGTGAAGTGCTCAAGTCACATGGACTCGCTCAGGTTCCGACAGAGGGTATGCTCTTGTGGGTCTCTTTTCATATCGATTGTACTTCTGCCGATGTGCCACTGGCATTACGGGTCCTATTGCCGTGAGTTACTCCAAGTGGTCCTGTGTTCCGAGTCATAAATAGTACATACTACGCTCTTGTTATGTAGAGTAAGTACGCCATTTTTTCTGCTCGGTTATCGGTCTGTTTATCGATTGCTCTTGTAGTAGCATTTTATTCTCATGATCAGGCTCGTGGCGTGTGTGTGCTAATTCTAGTACGTGTTTTTTTTAATAGCTGTTCTAATTATAAATGTGTCAGCCTCCACATTCGTCTTGAAATGTCCTCAAATTGTTCTGCTGATGCAACCAACGCGTCAGATTGCACATCATTCCTGTCTTTCCCGTGACCAGCTCCTGGATTTCGCCACGATACTGATTCTCAGCCAAGCTGTGAACCCATTGCCAATTTGCCATGCAGGACAGGTCCCTCGACTACCTCCGAGTCTTGCGAACAAGAAGAGATATCATGTGTGAACATGACGGGACCAAATCCGAGTGAACCATAATTGAAAGATCTGCACACTTGCCGGCTTGACTTGTAGAAAATTGGGGTTCTGTAAATGAAAGCCGTCATGAAATATTCATAAATAAAAGTTAATATTTTTTTTTGTGTTCCGCCCATCACTTGTACCCGTGCCGCTAGCTTTGTTTACTCGAGTTCGTACGTTACTTTGTGTCAGGCCTTTAGTACGGCGCGGTTGAAGGAAATAAGGTTATGCTAGGTTTGCAATGTAGGTGATAATCATTTAGATAATGACAAGGTATTGAGTACCCCGGGCCATTTCCACTCGACTGCGAAGGAAATGGAACGATGAGAATGTGTTATAATTGCGTGTGTATTGGATGACTTTGCGTAGTGTCTGAAAACATACCCCGGGAAAATGTTCGTGCTCCGATGACTCTTGAAACGCAGAATCTATACAAAAAATTCCATATTTTTTTTTCCGACACCGACTGCCTCTTTCTTGGCTCTCATTGGTGGCCCTCGATTTCGGCACTGTCGTGTATCATCGGCAGTCTTACCAATATTATTGCTAGCTGAAAGTAATAATCTGTAATTTTACTCTCCGCCTGGCCCATCGCGTTTATTCTTTTAAATCCCGCGGGAAGTCATTGCTATATATAGCACGCGTCCAATGCATGAACTTGTTCAACGTAAGTATACGATTGGGGGAACCGGCTACGGCAATCTAAGTTATTGGCGTCACGGTGTTTGCTGTGTGAGTTACTGCGTGGTGCAATATACGGTTGGGTTTGACGTGGGGGTTATTAGTAATAGGTGCACTAAAACTTAATCTGGTATACGTGATCTTCTGCGTGCCGAATGATAAGTCATGTTTTATGAATAAATACATTCTAATCTATGCGTGATTTTTCAGCTGTGCTACGCCGTCGAAATATATCCCTTCTAATTGTGGTGCGTGGGCAGTTTCATGAGCATGTCCATGCTGATCCACTACTACTCGCGCGTCTGACCCACATACTTAATAGGATACTTTATCATTTCGGCGCCAAATTGTTCTACATGGCGGCGCGTGGGCTGCTTCATGAACAACAACAACAACCCCCCCCCCCCCCTATGTTATCATAAATAGTCACGGCAGTGGTGTATGCTCCGTTTCCGATGCGTGGGCCTCAGGAATGTAATCGTGGAGTCCTTCATTTTTCATACTACGTGCTCCTTATCACCTTGGTAAACAACAACGTACTATGCTCTAACCTGAATCTAAATTTAGAATGACGTCTTTTCAGGCGACCCCCATCAACTACAGTATGTCTTCTAATTGTGCATCATGATTGAACCTTCAAGTTTCGATTGCTGATCACAGTTCCACTCCCATCACGTAGTTGTTCCGACGCGACGCACGGAGGATGATAAGTAGGTCAAGGCGTTACGGTTCCTTTCGCACCCCCCATCACCCTGGATCTAATCTTGCTTCCGCAGTCGTAAGAATGGTGGTGTATGGTGTATACTTTTCTTGCTTTTTGTTGATCTGCCGATAGATCATTTCCTCCCTGGAAACCAGGACTCGGATCACCGCCCAGGGGTGTGTACAATGGATAATGGAGAAGATACTTCGGAGGGTGTTATTTCGATCAAAATTCTCGGGCTGCAATGTCGATCAGAATGGGCTTTCCGCGAGATATTTCCTAAGGATGCTTGCCGCATCGAATTCAGTCCCAAACGACATTTTACGCTTTCACATGGTACACATTCTAACCGACTTACAACCTCGTTGTTTAACGCTTTTAATGGTCAGCAACTACATCGAAAATCTGACACAGTATTTTTGACTGTTATATTACTATATACTTCGAATGAGTATATCGACCGTCAGGCACCAGGTGATTTGTAGTACTCCACTGCCGAAATTACTGTGACATAGATATCGATATCTTGGGATAGAACTATGATTCATGAATGGTATTCTCACCAGAGGCACATCATACAAAGGAAATAAAATTATCTCCTTTAATTATTATTAAAAAACCTTACAAAGTAATGTCTCTCTACCAGTCACCGGATAGGTTCTAAATCGGCATGAAGGTTACTTTATTGTATTTTACGTAACTTTTTTTTAAAGTACCACCGTTCTGAGTTCTGAGTAAGCCACATGGGTAATGGATGACTCGTGTCTGCCATACGAACTGGTTCCTGAATCTTGCGTCACGCTGCTGCAAGTCATCACAAGTCTTCAGGGTAAGCCACCCCAAAGAAATTGCAGGGACGATTCGGAGAATACATAACGATGGGGATGATTTTTTTTTTTTGCTATTTTGCGATCGTTGAAACATTTGATTATACATAAGCTAACAATGAAGGTGATCATTGGGTGATCAGCGAAAAAAAAAAAAACAAAAACGATGCAGGCAACGCTCATGACCGTGGTGAAAAAATCTTTAAACGTAATCAATTTTTGAACAAGTGCACACTGCAATAAGGCCATCTATATCGGGCTATGGTATAACTAGATATTATACATGTGTAGAAAAAGTTGGAGGGTTGATATAATCCAAATGATGCAAGTAGGTATAGGAAATTGCAAATTTTACAATGTGAGTGGACTTGTGCAAAGTGGAGAATGCTATGAACAGAAGACGATCCCAAACAATAATACAGTGAAGAGAAAAAAAGCACACAAGCACAGACAAACCAATAACCGGGGAGTGACAGAGGAACAGAGGTACATGAGTTTTTCTTGCAAGGCCAGTGCCGATCTGAGCAGATACTCTGATCAGTGAGCTTGATCAAAACATCTAGAGAGACTTGCCGTTATTTCCAGCAAGGAGCTGATCACAAATGTCGCCCCCTACCAGAATGGTGCTGGTCATCGGGATACTGGCTTCCTCTACCCATGCCAATCTGTGGATCGTACAGACCCAGGCCATATTGAGCGGAAACGTTGTCAGACGACATGGCCATAGCGTCATAGTCCGAGATTCCGTCGACGTACCCCGAAAATGGCTGGTGCCGCTCAATGGGACTACGCCCGAGTGACATCATCATCTCGGGTGAAGAGGCGTTCTGAAGCGGCGTCATACCATAGACACCAGACGACGGTGAGAAGGAACGAGAGTTAGGGGCAGTATGGGCTCTTTCAGTACGCCCCCGTCCCTGCTGCGCCAGAACCGGTTGTGGGTAAACTCGAGTTCCCGGACCCAGAGAAGGTTGTCCGAATGAAGGTTGTCGATAAGTGGACTCGCCGAAACCTGTCCGGCCGAACGCCGCCTGAGAAGAAGACGCGTCAACACGGTGATAGGACTGTGAAGCACCGGGTGGAGGAATCGGCCCTCCACCATACCCCGCCGGGGATAATACGGTGGTACCAGTGGCAAGCTGTGGGTAAGAAGAGGCGGCCGTAGGGGAGGACCTGACCCGACGAACATCAGACTGGGATTCTTGGACAGAAACGCTCCCAGAAGGCACGGGAGAACCTGTCGATGATGAAGCAGCACCCTCGTCGTCTGAGAGGTCGTCGTCGTCGTTGTCGTTGTCGTCGTCGTCCCCTTCGCCGGATCGCATTTTTTTTCTTCTCCGCTTGCGCTCACGTTTGTATCCCTCGCCATTACTGATGTCGAGAACCCAGTACTTTCCCTTACCAGGTTCAGTGATCGGTCGCTGGACGTTGCGGAAGACTTTGTTCAGGGACAAGTTGTGACGGATGGAACCCTGCCCAAAAGAGAGGATATGTCAGGGAAGTCCACAAAGTGGACAAAAGCAGCGTACCTTCCAAGCCTTATCTGATGTTTCCCTGAACCAAACAAAGCGCTCCTCCAGGGCCAGGTATATTTCTTGGAGTGTCAACTTCTTTCTAGGGCTGCCATGTATTGCGAGCTTGATCAATACAGGCAAAGGCTGAGACGGCCTTTGTCCAGGAGGAGGGTCCGGTAATGCCCATAGATCGACAGGCTGATAAGGACGGATGTCCAACTGTTGGCGAAGGTAATCCTCAGTATCAGGCGCCGACACGAATGAGCTGGGGTGAAATCCAACAACAGAGCTATCATAACTGGATGACGAGCCAGGGCTAGAACGCTGAGGCAAGTCGTAGGAGGCTTGGGACGATTCGGCATGAAATGTGGAAGCGCCAGGGTGATAGTGCTCGTCCGGAGGGTAAGAGAACTGCGGGGGATTGGAGGTGACCGGCCCCGCAGATCCGGAGGAAGTTTTCCACTGTGGCCGACCACCGGTAAATACGGCAGGAGTGCCTATTGGCTGATTATAGGTGGTGGTGGCATAAGTATGATGATCGCGGTGGAGGTATTCGCCGGCGGGACTGTGGGTTTGAACGGTGCTGTGATCGTACTCGTACTAGGTAAGAATACGTGTCAAGATCGAATCGGTAGATTAGAAGAAGATCTTGGACTCACAGTGTGAGAGTCCGGTGGAAGAGCAACGCCTGCCCTTGTTCCCCGTGGATGGTAGGGTGGACGATGATGACCCCTGCGTGGAACATAAGGAGTATCCTCTTGAATGTAGATCCCGTGACTGGTGGACAGATGTGCAGCACCAGACGGCGACGGGGAACCGGGCTCCGACTCGTCGGAGGAGTGATTGTGAGACCGCGGAATTGTTGAAAAATTGATGGTGGACGGCGACGGGAAGGAGGAAAATGGCAGATATCCGTGCAGATGAGATGACCGGTACATTTCTCCTGGAAATAATCGAAAAAAGAAAGATGGACCCACATGGACACGTGCAAGGCGAGAACAAGGGAATCGAGAAAGGCAAGTCAGATTTGTGGTGGCGCGACTGCTCACAAAGGGAAATACATACCCACACACAAAACTTTACTATAAGAATTCGAACGAGAGCGCGCAAAAAAAGAGCGAGAAAGAACAAAAGTTGGATAGCCTTCTGAAACGGAGGTCCTTGTTGAGGACCAGTTCATCAGAATGCCCCGCTTTTATCGATATTTTCTTTGCGTGACCAAGCCCGTCAAGTCACTTCAGACAATTACCAAACATGGTGATTTCGGAGGATTGGTGGAAATGCTTCAAAACCAATCCAACTTCGGGATTGGCTCCGGCCTACTTTTTGTGTGTGAATTATAGCACGTGAGCGTTGATCTGCTTGTTGCAGAGGACGTTATTCCCAAAGGCGGCAGTTTTGCACTTTAGCGCCGGGCGCGCTACGTGGTGTGTCCCTCCAAGCCAAAGTTGGCAATTATGTTGATTGGGGCGGCCCTATGTCTTTTGAAAATTCCTCTATAAGGCGAATATCTGGGTTGTGTTCTTGTTTTGGCAGCGTTCGGGATGCGGGAGTGTTGAAACTCCCAGGACCTCCGAGAGTGGCCGGACTACCACCGGGACTTGATGGCTGGGTGTTACATGCCTGGTAGCTGGCTTTAACGCTCGGATCCCTTCCTCTGTCGAATACCCGGCTGGTATTTCGCCATGTGCTGCAGTAGAGCTGCTCACAAATCTACGTGGGCCCATCGTCATGCGATGGATTTTATCTGCAACCTACGCCGAATGTTTTCTCATGTCTCACTGCCATAGCCATCCTCCCCCTATTCTCTCTACACAACGAGGCTCCCTATAGTTCGATCCCATTCCGAAATAGCAACCCAAACAATGTTCGATCCCATCTTTCCTCGACGTTTGATCCTATCATGTCTCACGGAGTACCCAGCGACGTCCTTCAATAGTGACATCTTCACTGACATCGGTGCTATCAGCATTCAAACTTTTTGCCGAACAACGTTCATCTCCCACACGAGCCAAGCCTTTCCCTGTCTTTTTACTTGTCAAGGTTCTCGTCGTAAATTTTGATTTTCTCGGAAAATTTGCGATCAAGATCGAGACCTCCTCGAACCCCCGCCCTCACGCGACCGCATCGCAGACTTGATATTCTGACCATACCCCTCCGCCTCTCTCATCGTTACGCGTGCGTGTAGTTCATCTTTCACTCCGTTGGCATCTCCCAATAGGGTTCCTCCTCCTCTGTACTCAGGCCTCCCAGTGAACATCGGTTCGGAGCTGAGCGAGAGAGATCGACAATGTGAATTCCTAACGAAAGAGATCGAGCACAGTCGCGAAGCCAAGTATGTTATGCTTGGCATAGACCCTGTTCTCACACAACCTTCCCATGCCGTTCTTGTCAATGTTTACATACACATATCATAAGACCGCTTTTAAGAAATTTCGAACCAAGTCCACTGCTCCTTCTACCATGTGCATCCGATTCTCCACCTCCTTCACTCAAAGACACTGTTATCGATGTCTAGGCATCTAGGCAAGTCACAAACAGTTTCTCTTCGGCAAGACAACACTGATACCACTCTATATGATGCAGGCTTATTCAGAACTCCTGAGACAAAGGAAGCAACCCACCAGGTCCAAGGCCCTTCCGCACTAGCGACACTCTAGCCCCGCACTCGACAATGACTTCAACTAGCGACAATAGGCATGGCAGAGAAGAGTCGTATGGTTTTCTTTGCATGCCAGCACCTCTAATTATGCATTCACTCTTCTATTCGTAGAGAAGACTTGTTATAAATAAAACATGTAGTCCCAACATCATATTGGTGAAATAATGAGTTGAGGGTTTGTTGGTAATGAGACTATATATACTAGTTACAGGGCCTAAGTAGTAAGAAACCTTCGTAGTTAGTAGTAAGAAGTATTTGAGTTTTGTAAAAAAAGAAATAAGTCGAGAATCGATCAGAAAAAAATGAACAAAATCAGAAATTTAAGCGGCTAAGATGAGAGAGAAATTCTAGGGCCTAAGGTAATCCAAATCACCCTCGTTCACTCGAATCTCGACGACCTCGACCTCATAGTCTGGCAGCGCTGACGTAGCGGATGAGGTGGATGTGGAAATGAACCCTTTCGAGTTCGGGGGTGAGGTCGAGGCCACGTCTATGATTTGAGCAGAATAGGCAAAGACATAGAAAAAAAAAAGGGAGGGGGGGGGGGCAAAATCGCAAGCAAGGTCAGCAAAATGAGCATGAATTTTTTATCAGTATGAGACGAGGAAAACGAACATCTATCTTTGATATATGGAGGCACGAAGAGATCCTGTTATAACAGTTTAGAAATTAAAAACGAGTCTCATGAAAAGAAAAGTAAAATGAGCACCGACTTGATTCCACACAAATCCCTGACTCTTCTGGATGGTTAAGATGGGGCGAAGAGTATATACGGGGGGGCGCTCCTTCCTGCGACGGTGCTTCTTGTTCTCAGGTTCGGGATCAATCGCACGCTGTTTCCCCTTGACATTTCTCTGTGA
The DNA here is from genome assembly GCA_029959215.1 of Tricholoma bakamatsutake. Taxonomy (NCBI): domain Eukaryota; kingdom Fungi; phylum Basidiomycota; class Agaricomycetes; order Agaricales; family Tricholomataceae; genus Tricholoma; species Tricholoma bakamatsutake. The sequence continues at coordinate 11,640,564 of CP114857.1, read as the reverse complement.
GTCAGCCTTGTTGTTGGCAGCATCAATACCCTCTTCATCCATGTCCATATCAATGTCATGTATGTCATCGACTTGGTTGTCGCCCGGCACGGCATGATCCACTTCATCTGGATCACTCATGGGCTCTTGTCCAGCGATCCGTGGGTAATCGTCTTCATCCTCGGAGCAAGAATCAGAGCCACTATCGCTGTCCTCATCACCGTCGTACGGGATCTGCTCATAGCATGCCCATGTAGGAGGAGATGCTGCTCGTCCGATTGTGCGATGACGAAAGAAGTAAGAATTAGCCGTTGTGCTCATGACTGACTGATAATGATGATATAACGACTTTGTAATGGAAGATGGGTCCAATGATGGTGGGTTGAGTTGGATGGCAAGCTGCAAGCGAGGAGCAGGCGAGGCGATGGCGTGTACTACCTCGTTATGGATTCGAGTCACATTTCTCGTGACCTCCGAGTCAGGGTTTCGGTATCGTTGCCATGTTCCTGTCCCTTTCACTTCTCTTCCTAATCGTTAATGGCGGGCTCCAAGTTCGCATACGTGAAACGGTTTGAGTTGCCAGATCCACTACTTCCGGGGACCTTCATGGTCCTACGGCTTGATGGCCACTCTTTCCATCGGTAAGAGGAAAAACTTGCATCAGAACAATAGCGATATAGTTTTCTTTTTTCACATCTGATAGGTTTTCAGAAAAACATAATTTTGTAAAGCCCAACGATTCTAGGGCACTCCAACTAATGGATCATGCCGCCCGCGATGTCATGGACGAATATCCGGATATTGTGTTTGGCTTCGGGGAATCTGATGAGTTCAGGTTTCTCATTGTTAATTTAAAAATTCCTACCGCCGAAACCGCAGTTTTCGGAAACTGACAAGACATTTGTTCACAGTTTTCTTTTCCGAAAATCAGCGGACCTGTACAAACGTCGTCAGGCAAAGATTATCTCCACTTTGACATCGCTGTTCACATCGTCGTACGTTTTTCATTGGCCGACATATTTTTTCAACGTCCCTCTTCAATACCCGCCTTCGTTTGACGGCCGTATAGTACTTTACCCTACCGAACGTGAAGTTCGCGACTATTTTTCATGGAGGCAGGCAGACAGTTTGTGCCTGATCAGCAAAGTTTTAACTATTAGTCCCGCTGACACACGGGGTAACAGCGCACATCAACAATCTGTATAACACAACATTTTGGGCTCTTGTCATGCGTGAGGGACAGAGCACAGCACAGGCCCACGCTACCCTCAGGGTTGGGCTCATTTGTTCTCCTCTGACTGACTTGACGGCTAATATGGTCATTTGCTTGTAGGGAACAGTATCGAAAGAGAAGCACGAAATTCTATTCTCCCGATTCCAAATCAACTATAACAATATTGAGGAGAGATTTCGCAAGGGGAGTGTGCTTTTTCGTGAAGCGGTCCGTTGCTAGTTCATCCGTGTTTTTTTTTTTACGATTGATAATAGGGGCCGAAAGATCAAGGACTTGCCCGACTCCGAGGGCGATCCCCCGACAATTGACACCGAAGCTCCTCATCATGACGTTAGAACATCCGAAACCATCCGAGGCGGCAAGGGAAGGAAGTTGGAGGACGGGGGCGGGCCGAAAACCAAAATAACTGTCGCTCATTGCGACATCATTAAAGATGATTTCTGGGAAACTAGATCAGGCATCTTGGTTAGTTAGTTTCGTTTTACATGCCGCGACGATCGGCTAATTGGATGCAATCGTTTGGCTTGAACGATAGACCAGCTAGATGTTTGTTTACATGCACCGCCGCCCATAGGAACGAACGACTGTAATCTGACTGGCATATACCATCACTGATCACTCAGGTTCTGCAAGCTGCGCTTTTGTATCATCGGCATGACGGTTTTAAAAATATTACTTTGAACCACATGGATACCGTTCCTCAAACGGTGGCCAAAAGAGCGTCCTCAACTTCTTTCATTCGCGCTGCTTCCTTTTCCCTTTCCATCTCCTTTTCCCTCACCGCCTCATTCTCACGCATGAGGACATACGTCGGTGTCGTGTAGCGCTGGTAATCCAGATGACGCTTGACATAAAAGCACATATACGCTGAGGAATTTAAACAGGCTCCTAGATTTGATGCAGTGACCCTAAATTTGGAGTTAGAAAGGGAATGGGGGTTTACACAACTGCTGACTTGTCGTCGTCAAAGCGATACCACTAATTTAGGCGTCCGTTAATATTTGTCAACTGATACATTGTAGAGCCATACCTCGTCCTGAAACCGTGCGAAGTTGGTATAGTGTCCGTTATTCATCCTCCCTTCGTGATTGATGACCGCAAAGAGATCATACTCGTACATGGCTTCAGGACCAGAGAATCTGATACTCGAAGTTAACAATGAATTGTGAAGGAACGGCATATTCGGCCAACACTGCATTCGGGCCAGTATTCTCCTTTTCCATTTCTTTCATGGCAAAAGTAGTGTAAGGCAACATATTGAGAGAAGCAGGAAAACGAATCGCGGCATCAATCTTGCGTGCCGAAGATTTGTCAGATGTCTTGTGCTCGAATCGCTAAATGTGAAAATAACAATTGAAGCTACGGAAATTAGAAGTTTAACTGAATACCTTGAATTGGAAACTCAGTACCGGGGGCAATTTTCGAATGCTGAGTCGCTTGTTGGCCTCCTGACAGCAGTAAAGCGTGAGACGTACGACGGGTGAAATAAAACGAATATACATGAGAAGCCTTGCCGCACTTGACACAGCTATATTCTTTGCCGAGCTTTTCGGATTGCGTAAATCTGCATCAGATGTGCCTGAGATCAAAATAGAAGCGCAGCAGAGGTGAGTACCTTCGAAGACACGCTGCGAGGGAGTTTTCACCCGACGCCATTTTCCCGCCTTTTCCTTCCAATTCAAGACTGATATCTAACATCGGATCTGCGGTGCTTGTAACCGTGCCACATCGTTCGCATTTTACTTCACTTTGGAGAAGTCCGGCGAATGTGGAGTGAATAATACAGTTACAGGAAACATTTGTGGAGCCACGGCAAGTGCTGTGAATTTGGTTTAATGCTGAGATGAAGAACTCGTGAGCATCCTGCTGCGCGTAGCCAGCCAATTCGGTGGAAGCACGCCATGTAGTAGCAAGGAAATTGACGGGTCCGTAAGGAGTAGTATCATCTGAGTAAATCTTTGTAAGCAGCAAATGAGTTGTAGACTTGCCAATCTGGAAATACAATCATACCTCAGTAAAGAGTTTGTCCATTTCACAACAGGTGCAGTTCTCGACTTTGCATTGTCGCCAGTTATGCTTGTCTCCTAAGAAATAATTGCGGAGGAGGGGGTTGTGAACAAAACATTGAAGTACAACGTTTAAGAAGCACGTTTGGCCAAGGTTTAAAAGACCACGACGGCCTGTTCAGAGCGGAGTTAGGGAGCAAGAATTGAGGGAGGTATACGGTCTAACCTTGACAAGGTATGGGCGCAGTGTCCTCGAGAGCAGCAATCTCCCGCACAGTGGGTATCCAGGCCTTGTATGGTTCACGTGGGTTCTTTAGAACTACAGAAGAATAAGCCTGGCGGTTATATAGTGTACAAAATTATACCCTGAAATTTCGTTAGTTTCTCTTCTGCTGCAACGACTGCAGAGACACAAGTCACGTCCAGCTTGGCATCATAAATAAAGTTGCCGCATTGACGGCAGAACACCGCGCCCGTCTTGGCGTCTGCACCTGGTAAAAAGGCATATCAGCTAGAGACTCCCAAGCTGAACGTGTCGACGAACAAAAACTATGGTCCTCCTGACGCAAATGTTCTATCACGTGACCACCAGACCAACATCCAGCATACGAGCAGTGTAAGCACGCGAAGGGCCTTGCAAGCGTCAGATTACATGTACCGCATGAAGGGGATGATACCTAAACGCCACACAATTAGGCATTCTGTTTCCGAAGCGAGGTAAACTCACCTTCCGTCGCTTGGCTGGGTTCTTCACACTGTGGGACCGATTCACGTTCCATGTCAATACAGTCTTATATTTCGCAATGACACCATCCGAATTGGCTTCTTCTTCTAGGAAGACTGTTATATGCTTGCATTCTCCTTTAGTTTCGCCCATCACGACTCTCTGCTGGTTTACAAAAGGAGTTGTGAGCTGTTTCTTTGCTCCCTTTTGCGTGAATAGAATTGCAAGGCTGAATGTATTTGAATAGCGGAGAGAATGTTCTCGAGAGCTGGGTAGGCTAGGGACCACTGAGGAGAAGTTCGGCGATCGGAGTTCACGAATGTTGCGTCACGTGCCATATCAACCTTGAACTCGCTGAGCTCCCTATCGCTCCTCTCTCAAGGTCAGGTCTAAGGCCTGAGACCTAAGGGCCTCGTAGTGCGCAAACGATTGACACAGAACCTATTCGACAGCGTAAATTCATGTTCGGATTTTTCACCCATTTCTTCCCTTGTTTAAAATCTACCAAGTATGACCAAAGTCCTTCCCAGACAGAGACTGAGGCTGTGACGAATAAATCATGTATATTCTGCAAAATCTCCCCTGAAAACGGATTCAATGTCATTTGGGAGGTGTGTGCGTCTCCGGTTTTCCGCATGCAGCATAAGGCTCATTTCCAATTCATTTGGGTTCCGTCAGGATGAAGCTTTTGTAGCATTTGATGACTACAAACCTGCGGCCCGACATCATATATTAATTGTTCCCAGACTGCACACAGGTGCGTCGATACGTCGCGGAATTGCTGGCGGGGTACTGATCTTATCATTAGCAAACGTCCGCCATCTACGAAAGCCCGCAATCGGGCTCGGTAAGTAGCGCGCTTTCGGTTTAGCAAGTAAGGTGACTTCTAGTTTCCAGTGCAATCGATGGAAAAGATTGGTCACCAACTACTCGACGATCGCGCTGTGCCCGCTTCAATGCGCAGGTGAAACTTTGTCTTTGCCGCAGTTGAAAGCCCCGATTGACCACCATCTCGCGCAGAATGGGCTTCCACATCTCTCCGTTCAATTCGGTAGAACATCTTCATTTACACGTACACGGCCTCCCGTACAAAACTATGAGCCGTGCCAAATATCCCATTGCGACTGGTAAAAGCCCTCGGCAGAAAGGTTTGAGCTGGTTTGCTGAGGTCGGCCAAACGATTCGGATTCTCGAGAATGATGATCATGTGGGAGTATTGCCTTGCTAATCTGACATTCGGCCTGGCGTGCTGTCAAAGTCGGTACATCTAGAATGTAATAGTGACCTATCCTGCTTTTCCCGTGTCCGTTCGTCTGGGTGTGGCGGTTCTGGTAAACAAGAGTCAGTCCATCAACAATCCAACCGAGAAATCTACATGCAGTCATGGTTCCATTTTTCATCACGTCTGAAGAGGCTGACATTTGCGATTATTCAATGTTCCGTGGCTTCAGTAAAATCATCTAATAGTGAGTGTTATTATTGTTAATCCATCCATCATCAGAAGCGGGCTGATCGATCAGGGGTAGACTTGTAACCACTCATATCATTCGCATAAGTATCCGTCGATGCGAAACTTGCTTGTGCACGATACACCAGATTTGGGTTCGGCATTCCGGCTGATGAAAAATGTTGCAGACCCTCTTCTTCATTTTTTTCAAGTCCTCGCCCAACCACTCATAGTACTCGTTGTTCGGGCCTTTACAGGAAAAAATAGACGGCCAGGTTCCAGGGGCAAGGAAGAACTTTTCCATCACGGGGCTCCAGACAATACATGGGATAAGTATAGACATAGCGAGCTCTTAAACTGGTTAGATCGTAGAAGGCCTTGGAGCGTTAAATCGGAGGGGGCCGAGGAGGAGTAACAGAGTTGCCCCTGATCTAGGCTGCAGAGCCTCCGTAGTATACCATGCACATCGGGACACAGACAATCGTGTTGAAAATTATGGTTTCAGTAAAATGACTGAAGTTGACAGAAACGAGGTTTAGGGCCGCCTGAAGGTCTAATGTCAGTCACATCGCTGAAACTATTGTTGTTCGGCAAAGTTTTCTGCTGATCTGTAGTTCCCGATGTAATGCAATGCCGCATCGGACGTTTCCTCCTCGGTAGATGAGATCGGCTTGATTGTATATGCTCCGAATACCTGTTTTGGCAACTTTCAGTGTGTGACACCTGCTCCGAGTTTCTCGTGACCTCAATCCACTCCCGCTCCTCCCACTTAACATCGAATAAATCTGGACGCTGGCTTACAGCCTGCAGAAGATCCAAATGAATCTAAACTCCGCATTTCCTTTCTGGTCTCTGACGGCCACGCGACCAAAATGGAGGATCAGCGCTTCAGCCCATACGATGACAACAGCTCACAATATCTGTCATGCAGAGTCACTCGTCTGACTCCCACATGGATGCTCCAGATCTCCAGCTCTTCTACTACCACTAGAGTTCACGCCGTGGTTTATCCTAAGTTAAACTTACACAATATGTTATAGTCAGCAGTCGTTCCACAGCACATTGCTATTTGTGATTGCATTACTCGGTCTGCCCTCACACACAAAAAATTCGGCAAACTGCCATATGGCGACCGTTCTACCCGGGAGTGTCGAGTTATTTTCGGCATCCGGCCTTGATCCATACCACTTTGTTCTCAATGGGCTTCTGCCTGCGAGGTCTATATTTATAGCACCACAGGAGATTGGAACTCGTTCACGCGAACTGAGATCCCTGGACTTGCATCTACTTTCGTAAAGGAACATGCATTTCTCCAACTTGCCGATTGGACGGGCCGAACCGTTCCCTACCAACAACTAAAATTATAGGCCGATGCTGTGACGTTACATATATCTTGTCGTGGTCTATTTTTTTCCAGCCTCCTCTTTACATACTGTCGTGCCTTCAGAGGACCTATTCCGTCTGGGCAAGATTAGAACAGAACAACCCTGCCTTCTGAATTGTCGCCGTTCCGTACGTCCGCAAGGTACCACTCCATTTTTATATTATCAGATCCCTCCCAGCACCGATTCTACTGCCCAGATCTCAGGCATGTTCGTGTGCCTTAATGCCGACATTTTCCGTTGCTATGACTAAACTGCAGCACGGAAGTTAATGCTCGATGCGATAATTGGCGGTGTAGGTTTACGCTCGGGTCTTTTTTTTTTTTCTAGTCCGGGAAGTGGGGTCACTCAGGTATAAAAGCCCTCTGGAACTTGGCAATATCCAGCAGTCAAATCTCCAACAGCCAAAATGATCAGTCAGACCTTCTGTGTATGCGCTCTTCTCTTCGCTGGAATCGCTACCGCGGCTCCTGCAGCTTCACAATCTGCGTCTGCAGCTTCCTCCATGGTAAATAGTGCTTCGTCTGCTGCACCATCCATGAACGCGACCGGTTCAGCCCCTCCCCCGCCTTCTGCGACACTTCCTACACTTGACCTCAGTCCCAATGGGCTAGTCACTCAGCCCCAGCCAATTCGCGGAAAGCTCGGTGCTCCTCTCCAAGGTCCTACCGACGAGTCGATGGTATTGCAGAACTTGGATCTCATAGCTCCTCCTACTACCGACCACGGAACTGTGTAAGCTTTCTTGCTAGATTGTCGGGCATATTTCTTATTGTTACGCGCAGGAATAACGCCAAGTGGCCATTCAGTCTTAGCCACAATCGCCTTCAGACTGGAGGCTGGGCCCGCCAACAAAATGGTGACCCCTTATTTTCTGTCTCTGCATCAGTTTCTCATCAATGTCCCCAACAGTTGGCGTAATGCCTATTGCAACGGGTACGTTGTGCCAATCACCCCCGATCAAGTTCTTCTACTAATCTGTATCTGGCAACACAAAGCTATGGCTGGTGTCAACATGCGCTTGGAACCTGGTGCTGTTAGGTATGTGCTGCTTTCCTTTGCTTTCTCTAGGTACATTCCATTGACACACATTCAGGGAGCTTCATTGGCACAAAACATCGGAAGTATGTGGTTAAGTTATTGAGATGTTCTGAATTCAACTAATCCTTCGCAGTGGGCTTATGTTATAAAAGTGAGCATCCATAATCAGGATGTGTTTTCACCCTGCTAACAAAACTTAAGGGGTCGTCCCAAGTCACTGCTGTGGATGCCCAAGGGCGCAACTTTGTGCAGACAGTGGTAAGCTGGTTGCCTTGCTGATTTGTGTCTTTTAAAAGAGTGACATTATCTCTTCCAGAACGCCGGTGACCTATGGTTCTTCCCTCCTGGCGTTCCACATTCAATCCAAGCGACCAATGCTGATCCTGAAGGCACAGAATTCCTCTTGGTAAGTAATTGACCGCCTAAATTATGTATTACGTACTAACACTAACGGGGAAGGTCTTTAACGATGGTGCCTTCAGCGAAGACGAGACGTTTTTGGTAGCTTTTTCTTATGTCTTGTATGCACCGAACGCTGATAAATTGACAGTTGACGGACTGGATGGCGCACGTTCCGGCAGAAGGTAAGGGCGGCCACACCCTGTTCCTTACAACCTCATAGTAACTTTTACTTTCTCTGTAGCCCTCGCCCTAAATTTCCAAACGTCTGAGTTCACTACCACCTGTTATTCATGTATTGACTGGCTGTATTCAGAAACGTCTCTGCCTTCGCCAACGTTCCCTCCGCGGAGTTGTACATCTTCCCTGCTGGTAAGCGCAACAATACCACTTAAACATAATTTACGATTCCTCTGTTCACCAGAACTCCCTCAACCTGACAGCAGTGCGCCCACGAGCCCCCAAGGCACTGCTCCCAATCCATTTGCATTTGCGCTATCCAAGGTGAACCCGACCAATTTGACTGGAGGCTCTGTAAGAATCGTCGACTCCACGACGTTCAAGATTTCGACAACAATCGCAGCCGCAGGTTTGCCTTTTTCGGATGTATGTAAATACCAGACAACTAACCATAGTGATTATCACAGAGGTGACAGTCGAGCCTGGCGCAATGAGGTGAGTTTCTAATATGTTTCCATTTAGACGTTCATTCATGTCTCGACTTCCAGGGAGCTTCACGTAAGAGGACTGGTCTTTTCTCTTACTCCGTTCTCAATATTTATAACAATCTAGTGGCATCCGACTGAGGACGAGTGGAGTTACTTCCTGTTGGTCGTACCGTTCAACGTATACTACCTCGGCTGACATTGACCTGTTTAGTGAAGGCCAAGGCCGAGTGACGATTTTTGCCTCTCAGGGGAACTCCAGGACTTTTGACTACCAGGTACTTCCTAGCGCAACATACCTGAACAGTTCGTTCTGATCACACCCATAAACAGGCTGGAGACATTGGATATGTTCCGTCCCCCATGGGTGAGTTGTCCACAACGTTGATCATGGAGCGTACTGAAGGACAATGATTCAAGGCCACTACGTCCAGAACATCGGCAACACAACTCTAAAGTTCTTGGAAATCTTCAATTCAGGTAATTATATCATTCTTCGCGATGTATTCGGAGTTCTAACGCGTTTTACAGCAAAATTCGAGGATGTCAGCTTGAACCAGGTTCGTATATGATGCCGTACTCTTCTTTTCCGTATTCTGACTGGGCTGCAGTGGTTGGCCCTCACCCCTCCCGCATTGGTCAAGCAGCACCTTGGGTTCTCCGACGCGACTATGGCCCTCCTTAGCAAGACCAAGCCTGTTGTCATTTGAGGAGCCGCCAATTAGTTAGAGAAGGCGGCTCATTTATTTATTTTCGAGAGATAATTAAAGATTGTGAATGTCACGTGTTTTGAATGCCAGTGATTTTCTTCTGCAAACAATTGGATTGATCTGTCAGTTACTGGGCCCTCGTAAGTTGGAACTAAAAGTTGGGCTGTAATGTCGATTGGGAGCCTTGGCTTGTTTGGATCCAGTTTCTTCAGGGTGGTGACTGGCGAGTATCTCTCGATGATTTTACCGACTTCTGAGGCGAAAGCATACTGACCCCATCAGCAGAGTCGACCCCGTGCCCTGTCTCTCCTTAACGCCTTTGATTGAGTCAAATGGATAAGGTTGTGACACCAACGAATGATTAGACATCCTTGGGACGGCGTTGTTTGGTATCGGACTGTAGTGTTCTCGTGATGGTGTAGGTCATAACGACTGGGGTGCGCATGTGATGCACTGACACTCCATGGAGGCAACTTCTGGTGACAGCCCGCAGCAGCTGTGATTGAACTGATGGGGACTTTAGCTCAATGACATTTCCCGTCGGTAAGCTTCAGCCCTATTAATTCCGATAGTGGGTGATGAGCGAGAGCACAGATGGTCCTACATAGTCTTGCGATGAGCTCAGGGTTAGAGCTGAGAGTCAACTTCAAGTACTTTCTCTTCGAGGAAGATCATTTGTATCGGTGCCGTATGCCATTACGGCTTTATGAGATATGAGATACATCGGCAGCATTCATATCAGGATCACGCTCGCTCGGATATCTGGATGACATTAAATTTGATGAGATCGTCTGGGTGAGATGAGTTAGATATCAGATAATGGAGCAGGCACTTCTTTTGGCTTCTGATCGTGATAAACCCGGTTTGATGTGGAGTTGCGCATATTTGGCATAACCTTCCACATAGATTGCCATTTGAAAAACATGAAAATGAAGGAGCGTAACTCTATGAAATACACGCCTCAGTTGAGTAAAGAGCTGAGCCTACGCGTAGATATGACTGAGCACTTAGATCCATGGGGTCCGTCCGTCAGCTTATTGAGCGCTCTATCTAAATATATGTAGCTCATTGCAACGTGTTGCAGTTTGGGTGAGTTCGACATGCCAATAAAATCACAACTGCAAAGGCTTGGTCTGCAACGACGGGCAATTTTATTTTTTCATTGTTCGAAGGATGAGCAGACTACCAGTCCAAAAGCCCTGCCTTTGGCTCAGCTTGACCAGGCTCAGGATTGGCAAAACAGTGAGGTGGGGTTTGGGGAGAAAATTGACAAATTATATTGTATTTATTGATAAATATCAAAACTTATATATTAGCACATGAGGGGTACAGTAGGAATAACATAAATTTAATTTCCCCATCCCCTTCGTGAGAAGGGCTTATTTGAGCTGAAAAGGCAAAAGAAAAGAAAAGAGTTATGAATGAGAGGGGCCAGTCATGTAAGCACCTCTCCACCCTGCTGTCCCCCTTTCCTTCATTGCTGTCTTTTGATGGGGAGGAGGGTGTGTGTGTAAGGGGACTAGGAGGTGTCCCAAGGGTCTTGGCAATTTGTTGTGTTCATCCCATATTTTTTTACATTTTATTTCACTCTATTCTACATTTTCTATATTTTCTATAATTTTATCACTGATTTTGATTATTTTTCCATTTTCCCATGTTTCTACATGTTGACAGTTTTATTTTTAGAGGCAGGGCCCCTTTTGGATGGTTACCCATTGAGGTGACATCATTCCATAGCATTGATCAGCCTATCTCTGCCTTTTCTATTTTTAGCCTACTATCTGATTTTCAGGTCTTTCACATATACTGGGCATCAACAGATGTTTTCTCTTTAGATTCCCCTCTGTTAGGTGCACCTATATAGTTTGTACTATGCAGTAAAATATTAACTTTGGATTCCCCTCCATTAGCTCACTATTAAGTGAGGCTTGAGGTTGCCCTTACGAAGTCCCTAAACTCATTGATGTAGTCATCCATAGATTGGTGTGCTTGGGGTACAAGGATGACTTGAGGTGCATTGCAGCTTGTTGGAATTCATGGAGAGGGCAGAAGTGTCATACAAACTTCTCTGGAAAGTCCCTCCAAGAGGAGAAAAAAAGGAAACGGGGTTTCTGGGTTTGGCACAAAATATGGTCGACATAGAGATAGACACACTCAGACTTCATGTATGTGAAGGCCTGATAGATTTTTGCAGTGTCATCTATGAATTGATTAGGATGAAGACTGATGGATAACTCACAGGAGTTGAGAAATGAATGTCCATGAGAGTGCACACCATTAAAGTTGGCAAGGGGGGATGGTTTGATCTGTGTGCCAGTGGTTGGATGCATATTAGGTGGTGCATCAATTTTGGAAGTGGTTGGGGTCAAAATAAATGTAATATTAGGTATTTCTATTTTATGATTATTTTTCTTGCTTCCCCATATTTGTACATGTTCAGAGTTTTATTTTCAGAGGCAGGGCCCCTTTCATATGCCTACCTGCTGATATGACATTACTCCATCACTTCAATTAGCCTATCTCTGCCTCTTTCTATTTTTAGACTATTATTTGATTTTTGGGTCTGTCACATATAGTGGGCCACAAAACCTTTCCAATGTTTTGCACTTTGTGACAAACCTTGTTATAAAAAAGGCATCAACAGGACTCCCCTCTGTTGGGTGCACCTGAGGTGCATAGAAAGCTTTGTTATACTCTACAACATAGTTCCCTAAAGTCATAGAAAATCATAGAACATGCAAAATAGGGCAAAATAAGATGAGAAAAAATATGGGATGTAAACTGGTTGGGGTCCAGTTCGGTTCAGGTTCAGGCATATTTTGCTGAACCCACACCTGAACCCGAACCCATGGGTTCAGGTTCAGCGGGTGCGGTTCAGGTTCGCACCTGGGTGCACCACGGTTCACCAAGAAAAAATGGATTTTTTGAGTTGCGACAAAAAAAAGCTAATCTATGAAATCAGGGTCGATCTCCATCCACGCCTCATTCATTAAGGAGAGCCGCCCATCACGATATGCAGCACGAAGCCTCTGCAAGGCACCAAACTTCTCACCTCCCATTTGACGGTGCCAAGCATCGTCTGTCCGAGCCGACATAGAAAAAGATCGTTCCGTGAGACAAGTTGAGGCTGGAATCGGTAAGTAGTCCTGCGCCATGAGGCGGATAATGGGATAAACCCTCGCCTGTGCCTCAAGCTGTGAAAATAAGCATTTGTCGTGCCACAAAACTACAAGGTACTCACTCCCCACCATGGGATAGGGTCTGGACATTGCAGTTTTGAAGTGAGGGAAGCCTGGAGGTATTGATCCAACTCCACACAAGGATCGAGGTCTTGATCTTGGGATCGCGTCGTGGTTACCAAGTTGTTGTTCCTCTTCTCACGGATTATCCTGTCCATCCAGTCATCGGCTGCAGAAGTATCTATGTGAGGGTTATCAATTTCTCGAGTGTGAAACATGGTGGTGAGGGCTCTCACCAGTGTGGGATGAAGTCTTCTGCAGTTGCGGGCATTGTGGATGATCCATTGATGTGTTATATTTTGCGTGATACTTGAGAAACTTTTCTGACTTCAGCACAGCTATTCAAAAAATGATAGAATGCTTACAATCTCCTTTATACGCTCCTTACCCATCTCCACCCACTCAGGCTCCCATGCAGCATCCAAATAACTGAGTTTCCATGTGGGGTCGAGAGCTGTATTATGGCACATCAGCAATATTGATTTCATGACAATTTAGTGAACAATGAACGTACCATGAGAAATAAAATAAATGGACATATCATCCATCTTTCTGTACCACTTACTCATGTTTTGCAACCCAGCTTCAAGGGCAGGTTTTACGAGTTCATATGCCGGGTTATTGGAGCGGCTTTCCCAATTGGATTGAACTTTCTCGAGCAAAGGAAAGACCTTGTGAATTGTGGGACTCTTGTTCGCCAAACATTCGCCGTGAATGTCCACAACAATCTGAAAATTGAGGTTGGCAAAAGAACATGATGTAATGAGATGACTTACTTTGAGGCAATCATATGCCAGCTCAACGATTCGCCACTCGGGAGAACTTAGCCGATAATCCAACCACCGTTTGCCATGTGATAATGAAGGCAAATCGTTGTCGTTGTTGGCGAGAACACAGAAGTCATCTATCGCCTGTGGTTCGTGTCAAGATTTGTTGATTGAATCAAACACAATGGGCTTGACATACCTTTTGTTGGCTGAGAATCACGCGAAAGCAGTCACTCAGACTCCCCCACCGTCCACGGACCCAGATCTTGATCTCCAATGCATTGGAGCCATGTGAGAGACTGATCTTCTTCAGATATTTGCGCATATCCTCACTCGATGCTCGTAGCTGGGCAATAAAAGCCATGATCTTGCCAACAACATTGCCTGGACGAAAGGAGGTGACAGATGTGGCTGTGATTGCTGCAGTATCATCCTCCACAGCCTTGATATCCATACTGGTGTCCACGTCAAACCGGCCATTCTCATCTTCGTCGTCGTCGTCATCCATCTCGTCAACGGTGCCGACATCGTCCCTCACATTGTGGAGTGTGGATTTGATGGTTTGAAGGGAGGGTATCTTCAGCGCATTAACAAAGTGACACGCCATGAGATGAAGCATATGTTCGATACACCTATATCGTTGCCGGTGAGAGGAAGCGGGATATATTAAAATAATCATCACTTACTGACCCCTCACTTCCTTTGGGTCCAAGCGCTCTCCATCAGGATTGATGGTTGTGCAGACCACCCTGGTAGCCACGTCATTGACAGGGACATTGTCTCCAATCAGCCATCCTAACTAATGGAAATAAATGAGCGATGACTCGAAATGCCACTCATGATGGAGTATAGGAATACCTTTTCACGAAAGCCAAATTTGTCAATGATTCTCATCAGTTCATTAACCCACCATAATCCCCGAATGTCTGCCAACAGAATGCTCGAATGCAATAAGATGGCTCGTAAGCGTCCACTTAAAGGGATCATCCAGTGACGAGTGGACAAACTGGATGCTGTATGATGAAAATGGTCAGTGGCGCCTTGATGACCACCCATCATAGATGACCGACACGAGCCCTTGGATATTCTGATCATGATGATAAGATTCTTGAACAATGGGATAAATCGATGGCTTACGGCAATCAAATTCTTATCAATCTCACTCAGCTTCATCACCTTCTCATCGACCGCAGTTGCGATGCATGTCTTCTTTGGAATGTCCTTGTCCATGAGTTTTGGGTTGGTGTAACACAACAAGCGGCGAAAAGATGGGCACTCAATGAATCGAAATGACTGAGAGAACCATTTGTGAGATGGACGTGGGTCAGGAGTGAAAGTAAAATTACCAGATCGCCATCAACAATGAGCTCAAGAATGTATTCCTTCATACCGACTTTCGTTACAGGTGGCGGAGGTTTCTTCTTGATGACAGTGAAGCCTTCAATCATCTGTTGTGAACTTATGAAAATTTTCAGATGGGTTTTGACAACGAAGAAATGAACAACTCACTTCTTTGGTCCTTTCCAGTCTTTCAGCGGCCGTGCCTTCGCCTCGACACCCTTGGCTGCACATTGTTCAAGATACTCGTCATAGTGGTTCCTGGGATTTTTCAGCATTTAAGAGAGAGAACGAAAGGGCTCAACTTACCAGGAGAGATGGGTTCGCAAGGCTGAAACGTTCCCAGTGAAGAAGGCGCCCCGCTTCAGTACTTTTGCGCTTCTGGTAAACCGAATACATAGTAAGTTCAGAATCGGCATAATGTGACACAAATATAAAAACACATGCACATGCAGGGTTGGCAGTAATGACCAGCTCGTTCACCAGTATTACCTTTCATGGTGACAACACAAACATCCTTGGTGAAGAAGAGGCAGATGTCGCGAGTGGCATGATTTTTTTTGTGGGGACGCTGAACAATCACGGAAGGCCCAGCAACAGAAGTCCAAACGATCAACTTGCGATCAACTGAACTCAGCGTGACCACCTACCTTGGAGCCTTCCTTCCGTTTCACTCGCCAATATGACTGTGTTCCCTCATTGTCATCTTCATCATCACTTCCTTCATGATCCCCCTCAGCATCATCTTCGTCGCCATTGGCATCCTCTTCAAGCGAATTTTTTGCGGCGCCGTCATCTTCCGACGACTTTTCAGGATCGTCAACAGCCATTGTCTGGTCATCAGAGGGATCATAGTCTTCATCCCTGTGCCTCGAGCTGGATTTATCCAACTGAGAAGGTGTTAGGCATGATGTGAATCGTCAGCAAAGGGCATGATAACTTACACAGGCCCTTTTTGAATTTGCATGATCTGGATCCTGCGTGTTATGAGAAGGCACGAGAATTCAATTTTCTTTTGTTTCTATTGTTTTGCTACTGCACATCCCACGCTATTGTCTCCTTTCTTTTTGTCTTGTACAACATGTGCCGACCTACTTTCTCATACTATTGTAACGTACTGCGGATGCCCGCTTTCTTATTGTCTTTCTATTCTTACTCTCTCTATTGTTCTAATAGCACGACTCGTATCCTCGATCTACGCTTGTAGTATTTATACGATGAATGCACGACTGGTCAATCCAGCTTGACCTAGTCATTTCTACACTCCTAAATCGGTGCGATCTAAGTCTTTGCTCAACCGTTGCTTACGAGCTTTGGCGATCTGACTCACTATTGAACATTGTCACTTATGAGTATTGATCTATCTTTGATCTAGGAGTATTGACCCTAACAAAAGGTCAAGCTGTTCTAAACCTCTGCCGACTAACCACAGTCTAGGCAGCTCACACACACGATGACATCATTCTTACGAGAATCATTCGACCACTTCCCACCAAGAGAATAATGGCAGCCCAATCCACTCTGACCGCTCCCACTGCACCCGCTGCTCTCGCTGTTAGACCTGCCGAGATCAAGATGAGGGCGCCGACCGATTACTCGGGAGACAGAGCTAAAACCATGCTCTTCTTACTCGAGTGCGGAGCATACGTTGACGCCAACTCAACTGCTTTCCCTGATGACTGGCACAAGATTTTATTCATGCTGTCTTACATGAACGGGGGGACAGCAGGGCCATGGAAGCAGGTGTACCTAGAAGAGAGGTACATTGAATTGAAACCCTGGGATACTTTCCAGGAGTTCATCGCTAAAGTACGTGCGGCATTTTCGCCCATTGATGATGCAGGGAATGCGCAAACCCAACTCAGAGCGCTCTCGCAAGGAGCGAAAGGAGTAGACGAATACATCGCCCAATTCAAAACACTGGCCTACCGAACAAAGATAAAAGAAGACGCCGCCCTAATCGAATATTTCATCGATGGACTCAACAACCGAGTCCTCGACAAGGTCTTTGGCATGGAGAACCCGCCCGACACGATCGAGGGGTAGTACACCCATGCAGCAAGGGCCGAGGGGCATCTCAGAAGGGCGAGGGCGATAAAAGAAAGAACTTACAGCAAGGCAGGGGGAGGAGGAGGAGCAAGCGGCTCTTCAAGAGACCCTAACACCATGGATATTGACACGACATGCCTCTCTTATGCAGAAAGGCTCGAACACATGAAAAAAGGAAAGTGCTTTATTTGTCATAGAACAGGGCACAGAGCTAGCGACCACAAGGGAGGGAAGGAACCACCCCCCAAAGAAGAAAAGAAGAACGAAATGAAGAAAACATCTCGCGAACATTATATGAAAATCCGAACCCTCGTCAACGAGCTGGAAGAGAAGCAGAAAGAAGAGGTGTTGGACTTAATGGTGGAAGAGGGTTTTTGAAGCGGCGGCCTGCATCGGCAGCAGAGCCCACCAGGATAGTCGTCTCAAGTGTACTGGTAGCTGACGTGAGCAAACAATCTATGCACATCCCAGTTTACTGTTTGTTAGACGACAAGAAAGCCGAAATACCCGCCCTGATCAACTCGGGGGTGGGAGAAACCTTTATTGACCACCGAGTAGTCCAAAAACTCGGACTACGAAAACACCCACTCAGCAGGAAGATCCTCGCCAAGAACGTCGATGGAATGTTAAACAAAAACGGAATGATCTCACATTACATCATTATCAACACCGAGATTGGAGGAAAAGAAGAGAAGATCAGAATGCTGATAACAGGGCTAGGAAACGAGATGATGATCTTAGGATACACATGGCTCCAACGGCAAAACCCCGCAATTGATTGGGAGAGGGGGACTCTCACAGACAGATGGACCGAAAGGTCCATTATGGGAAAAATCCGGACGATGATCGAGCGAACTTGGACCACGATTGGTAAGCAGAGTCTTACTATAGATGACAAGGGGCCGCTTGTATCGAGAGTAACGTTGAGCCCGACTCTCGAGAGGCTACCTAAAAGGAGTACTGGGGAGACCTTCGGGAAAACCCACCTCGCTGCCGCCGAGCACGTGAAGAGTAGGCTCGGGGCAGTTCATCTCGCAAGAGGACTCTGCACCACGGACGGACTCGATGAAAACGGATCACACCTGGCAACAGACATGGCAAAGGACACGGTAATGGATGCCCACCCCGAGATCGATCCTCAGATCTCACTATTGGACGAATCCGACTTCGGCTTATCGCTTAATGGGAATAACGATGGAACGGATGCTCTATTCGCTTACATCCAGGGAGAACCGATAATAGGGGTATTCAGAACTGAGGAATCCCCCTCACGATCGAACACGACTACATCCCCCTGAATTACCAGAAGCTTAGGCACATTGCGCGCACCACCCGATCTCGATCAACCGGTAGATTCGCCTTCTCTCTTACTACCCACATCTGAGCCAAGACCTCCGTCTCGCAGAGGCTTGCTCACGAAAGGGAGGACGTCGGAGAGAAGCAATCACTTGATGACCTACTCCCTGAGAAGTACAGGGAATATCGGAGCATATTCGAAAAGGCAGCATCAGAAAGGTTTCCCGAATCGAGACCGTGGGACCATGCGATCGAACTTAAACCTGATTTCATCCCGAAAGACTGCAAAGTCTACCCTATCACCCTGGCGGAACAGAAGAAATTGGATGAGTTCATCGACGACAATCTAAGGAAGGGATACATCACCCCATCCAAGTCCCCTATGGCATCGCCATTTTTCTTTGTAGCAAAGAAGGACTCCGATGTGCTCAGACCGTGCCAAGACTACCGGTATCTAAACGAAGGAACCATCAAGAACTCGTACCCACTCCCATTGATCGGGGATCTACTCGATAAGCTGAAAGGGGCGAAATGGTTCACCAAGTTAGACATCAGATGGGGGTACCACAATGTCAGGATTAAAAAAGGGGACGAATGGAAGGCAGCATTTAAGACCAATAAGGGGCTGTTCGAGCCCAAAGTCATGTTTTTTGGCCTCTGCAACTCCCCGGCGACCTTTCAGGCGATGATGAACGACATCTTCCGAGACATGCTGGATGAAGGATGGCTAGTAATTTACATGGACGACATTCTCATCTTCTCCAAAGACAAGAAAGAACACGAGGAGAGAACGAAAAGAGTCCTGGCAAGACTCAGGGAAAACGACCTGTACCTGAAACCGGAAAAGTCTAAATTCGATGTACAAGAAGTCGAGTTCCTCGGTTTGATCCTGCGACCAAACCAGCTAGCTATGGACCCCACTAAGCTAAGCGGAATAAGAGATTGGCCAGCCCCAACCAACGTAAAAGGAGTCAGATCATTCCTGGGTTTCGGGAACTTTTACAGGAGATTCATTGGCAACTTTGCTGCAATTACTAAGCCACTCAATAACCTAACGAGAAAGGACCAACCCTTTACCTGGACAGACAAGTGCCAAGCAGCATTCGACTCCCTAAAGAAGAAATTCTCTGAGGCACCAGTATTACTAATGCCCGATGCAGAGAAACCATTCGTAATCGAAAGCGACGCCTCAAAGTATGCGACAGGCGCCGTCTTGAAACAAACCGATACCAACGGAGACTGGCACCCTTGCGGGTATATCTCCCACTCCTTGACAGCAACCGAACGAAACTACGAGATCTACGATCGGGAGCTGTTAGGAATAATACGAGCGCTGGAAACTTGGAGACACTATCTCCAGGGATCCGAACATCCAACAACGATCCTATCGGATCACAAGAACCTGATGTATTTCAGAACAGCACGGAAATTAAATCGGCGACAGGCTAGGTGGAGCCTCTTCCTGTCACAATTCAACCTTCAATTGGTACACGTCCCGGGAAAAATGATGATCCAATCAGATGCCCTATCACGGAGAGGAGATCACATACCCGATATCGACAATGATAATGACGATATAACCTTACTGAAGGATGAGATCTTCATATGGACGATCGATACTGAGCTGAAAGAAGTACTAGCAGAAAGCATGATGAGAGATGACTTACTAAAAGATATAGTAAGAGCCATCAAAGAAGGAGGAACGCCACCGATCAAGTCGGCGGTAGAAGACTGGAAGATGGAAGATGACGGGATGGTCTTTTTCAAAGATCGATGCTATGTCCCAGATAACAAAGAATTAAGGAGAAAAATCGTGGAAAAATACCACAACAACATACTTACAGGACACCTCGGCCGATTTCAAACCCTAGAACTAGTACGAAGGGACTACTGGTGGCCAGGGATGACCATTTTCATTCGGAATTACATCGATGGCTGCGCCACCTGCCAGCAGATGAAGGTGAACACTCACCCAACAACACCGGGACTATCTCCGATCAAATCTACTGCCACTCGACCATTCGCACTAGTGACCATGGACTTCATCACTGATCTCCCGATAAGCGACGGATCTGACACCATCATGGTCGTGGTAGACCATGGTCTTACTAAGGGGGTAATTTTCATCCCCTGCAACAAAAACGTCGATGCACTAGGGGCAGCCGACCTCTATCTACATAACGTATTCAGGAGATTTGGCCTCCCAGATAAAATCATATCTGACTGAGATCCTCGCTTCGCCTCAAACGCCTTTCAAGAGCTAGGGAGACTCCTGGGAATAAGGCTAGCAATGAGCACAGCTTACCACCCACAGACCGATGGGGAAACTGAGAGGGTAAATCAAGAACTCGAAATCTACCTCCGGATCTTCTGTGCGAACAAACCTTCGCAGTGGAAAAGCCACCTCACCACCGCCGAATTCACACACAACCAAAAACATCATTCGGCTATCAAAAACACTTTGTTTTACGTAATGATGGGAGCGCACCCTAGGGCTATCCCCACGACTTACCTGAAAATGAACGTGCTGGCTACCGAACAAAGGATAGCCGAATTAGGAAACATACGGCGGGAAGCCCTGGCAGCTTACGAACTCTCCCGACAAGTAATGATCAGGCAAAACGGATGAGGATTCCGTTTATTCACAGTAGGGGAAAAGGTCTGGCTTGACTCCAAGAACTTGAAGCTAGGATACCAAACAAAAAAGCTCGCCCCCAGACGCGAGGGACCCTTCCCCATCACATGGGTAATCTCCTCCCACGCCTATGAATTGAAGCTCCCCCCTCAGTGGAGAATTCACCCTGTATTTCACGCTTCACTTCTCTCACGCTTCAAGGAGAATGAGACCCACGGACCAAACCTCCTTCCTCCACCACCCGATCTGATCGAAGGAGAACTTGAACACGAGGTCGAAGCTATTTTGGCGCATAGGGGGACAGGCAAGAGAATTCGATTTCTGGTAAAGTGGAAGGGATACAGCATGGCAGAAAACACCTGGGAGCCAGCTGCTCACTTAAAGAACACGGCTGAAATATTGGGTGAATACAGATCCACCCACAACCTCTCCTAAACATGAGCTGCCCTCTGCACTTTTTTATGAACGTCACACCCGACCCTGACCCTGTCAGGACCTTTGAACTCATCCTCAGCTTCGTCCGAGACACGGACGACATCAGAAATGAAGAAAGACTGCTATCGGTAACCCAAGACTGCGCACTGCTGCACAGCACCACGCAAAATCTCTTTGAAACATATAGAGCCATCTCATGCCTCCAGCGCGTATTCCGACGACTAACTGAAGAAGCGTATTACCTCGATCTGCTCCCGCTCATGAGGAGCCTGGATGAGCAGGCACTCTGCTACGGACCTGGAGAGCGGGTCCCGACACCACAACAAATTTTTATCATAGAACTGCTGAGTGACGAAGAAGACGAAGAGACACCGCTGACCACTTCTCCACACCCACCACTTCCACCCTATGTGTCACAATCTCCACCTAGACGAGCGCCTACCCCCTACCCTACCGAGACTACCACCGAACATGCTCCCACACCACCTTGGATGCGGAATTCGGTCTGTTTCACCTGCGCCCGAGTAGGTCATTTTTCCTCTCACTGTCCCGAATATCAATGCCCCCATTGCCGATGATGGCGACCCAAGCACTCCGTGCTCTTCTGCCCGAACAACCCAACACGTGACATTCCGCCACGTCATCGCACCACCTGAAGCAAACCATGATGACCTACAACATCTATATCGTCATCGCTCTCGGCGCCATTTTTGGCGCGTCCATCTTTATTATGCTACTCTGTTATATGCTCATTCTATTCAAAATCGTCTCCGCCCCTCGCCTCCCACGACTCACCACTTTCGTCACTGGCACCTCTGTGCGCTTCGCTGGGGAAGAAAACATTGAACTGCCAACTCAGGTCTATGCCCACGACACCCCGACCCCTACGTCCTTCTCCACGTTCTCCGCGACGACCAGCGACGCGCCGTCTTTTGACCCGATGCAGACGATGAGGGCTTAGTTTCGGATGGAACTCGAAACCTTGAGGAGGAGCTAGTGTTATGAGAAGGCACGAGAATTCAATTTTCTTTTGTTTCTATTGTTTTGCTACCGCACATCCCACGCTATTGTCTCCTTTCTTTTTGTCTTGTACAACACGCGCCGACCTACTTTCTCATACTATTGTAACGTACTGCGGACGCCCGCTTTCTTATTGTCTTTCTATTCTTACTCTCTCTATTGTTCTAATAGCATGACTCGTATCCTCGATCTACGCTTGTAGTATTTATACGATGAATGCACAACTGGTCAATCCAGCTTGACCTAGTCATTTCTACACTCCTAAATCGGTGCAATCTAAGTCTTTGCTCAACCGTTGCTTACGAGCTTCGGCGATCCGGCTCACTATTGAACATCGTCACTTACGAGTGTCAATCTATCTTTGATCTAGGAGTATTGACCCTAACACTGCGAGTCTGCGGTGTGGGCGCATTTAGGGAGGCTGGGAGGAATCTCATCAGACGGCGAGTTGAGCCAGGTCATCTCTCTTGCATCTTTCAGTGTTCCATCAGCATTACATGCCTCGCCGACAGGTTTCGTTATATCATTCTGGGCTTGGGTATTGATTTTTAGTTCTGGCATATGGTGGTAAGTCAATCAAGGCTGATACGAGGTGTAGTGAAAGATGTACAGCTTTGCACAGCATTCCCAGTGGCTGGAGCATCCCCGCTGGTGTTACCTAGGTTTTGATCCACATAAGTTGTATTGATATGAGCAGACTTTAAGTTTAACCTTCACCATTCCCAGGCCCGTTTGATCCGCTCATTGTCGTAGGATAATCCAGTCCTCTCGAGCGCTTTGATGGTTGGGAGATCCGTGGCCCAGCTATAATCAATGAAGGATCGACTCGGTCATGTTCGGGCATCGCAGAGAATGGGGAGAGGGAGCACAACTCAGGGGAATGGACAGTTCACCGTGTTTTTAACGTTTTTGGATGGCAAAACACACTTGTTTGTGTCTCTCTTCTACAGTATTATTTGACAGGCTGTCTTGTTTGTAACCACAGATCCATGGTTCTCGTATCGTTTTATATCATTGTTGAGTAATAGAATGCAACTATTATTACTGTACAGTGGCAGTGAGAGAAGACTTGCTTGGTGGTGCACCGAGGTGCACTGGTGTTCACACCTCGGGTGCAGGTTCCACCTCTCATTGAACCTGCACCTGGTATTGGGTTCAGGTGCAGCTAGGGGACTGCACCGCACCCTGAACCCTAGGTTAGGTGCAGGTTCAGTGCAGGTTCGAGAGGTTCGGGAACCGGACCCCGACCAGTTTAATGGGATGAATGCAGAAAATTGCTAAAACCCTTGGGGTACTCCCTAGTCCCCTTAGGAAGGAGTGGTCATGGAGTGAAGTTCTTCCTCACAGGCACCAGCACTGCTAATGCAAGACAGGGAACAACAGGGATGAGGGGAAGATGACAACACCCATGGCACTAGACCCCTCTGCTATGAGCAACTGCTTATAGGGAGGAAGGCTGATGTGTACAGGTAATGACAGGGAGAGGGGGACCAACAATGAGGATCAGCAACAATGACAGCACCCCCACTGCTGCTGCTAGCAACTGCTTGCAGGATGGATATGGGGTGCTAAGAAGGCAACATGATGGTGGGTGCAGTCATAGTGCAATGCAATGGGAGGAGCCACCACAACATGGTAGGCAGGGCCACAACAGGGGGCCACCCACCTTCCCACATGTGGCCATTTACTTCATTTTTTTCTTCTTTTACAGTATAGTTATTTTGTCATAGTATAAAGGAATATATATATATTTGCTAAACACTATAACAAGTTCGAAGACTATGAGGAAAGACTACCAATTTTAGTGACCAGCTCATGGAAATAATTTCATTAAGTTGTTTGAGGGGGAATTTGAATAAGCCAAGCACTTGCCAGGACTGCCAAGGACCATGTAAAATGCATTTTTTTGCTTTCCAGGGTGTCCAAAGTAGCCATTTTTCACATCATTTTTTGTTTCATTTTTGGCATTCTGATCCTTCTTCTGCCAAACACATGAAAATGAACAAAAAATGAAGGCAAAAATGAGCCACAAATGGCCCAAAAATGTCTACTGTGAACAACCCTAACGTTACTTACTCAAATGTCACCACACATTTTGGTAGTAAAATTAATTTCATGAAGTCCAAGGGGTACTCAGCACCAGAATAAATGATCATATGTTGTCAAACCCGGATAAGAGTCCCATGGACCCCCCCTACTATAAAAGGAAATTTTTGCCAAAAAGGCAAGGCAGTCCTTGACCAGTTTTACTATTATATGGTATATCAATACACACTGTGTTTATGCTTCTTTCTCACTCTAAACCCTGAACTTTCCCAACATACTTCATTACAAAACCAGCCACCACATGGTTTCTTTAGTAATCCTTGACAAGCCAAGGGAAACCAGTCAGCATTCTTTCATTAGCATAGACTTGACACAGAATTCAGTGTTGAGCAACATACCACTTGCCCACAGCCTGGTCCATCACAGGCAACTGATTCTACTTCATTCTCAGACTGTGCATCACAGTCAAAATACTCTATCATGGTCAATGCAGACTATGCTAGCAGATACCTGTTCTTGGCAACAATGTGAAAGATGAGGTTGAATTGCAGCACTACTAGACACTGGTGATCCAATACTACCAAGCATACTCTCCTCATTGCTAGATGGGACAGGATTTATTGCAGTAGGTAATATTTGATCATTAGCACTATGTCTGACTCACATGATTGAAGATGATGTTTTGGGACTAGCTGGGGTTTCAGGACTAGTTGGGATGTCAATGTTGTTCTTGATGTCAGAACCATCCAAGTCAAATTCGGGTCCCCCATGATATTGAAGTGCTATATGCTATAATAGAGATGAGTATCATAATTGTTTCCAATGACTAGAGACCAAATATGGGCCAAACTTTTGAGGTGGACCTCCCAACTGGCTTCTCCTATGCCAATCTTGATATCCATAAAGCATGATGGGTACTCAACACATCAAATGATGAGACTCCAGACTGTAAAGTGTCAAGAATGTGTCATTGACACAGCTGGTTGAATGTGTGATTAAGTACCACATACTTATCTTTTTCTTCTTCTCCATAGCAGGTGGTCAGAAATGGAAGGACCAAAATGACACATTGGATATGTTGAAAACTTTATCTATGACACCAAATGGCTACCTGATACATCAGAGCCATATATTGGTTGGATATAGAGTTGTAAATGAAGCATCGAAACATGTGATGACAAATCTCGGATAAGGCCTCAGAGGACCCCTCGGTCTTGGCATCTGCTAAAGAGTACCCCTTGATAAAGTCCTTTAAGGTGGAGTTTGAATGTGTTGAGGGGAGGTAGGTAAAATGCATTTTTGCTTCATTTTTGAACATTTCAGAGCATTCGCAGTAGCCATTTTTCACTTCCATTCTGATCATTCTTCTGCCTAACATCCAAAAAAACGAAGCCGAAAATGAGCCGAAAATGGCTCTCGTCCCCGGCATCCTCATTACCCATGACTGCAGGGTCTATGAGATGAACGCATCTATCCCTCAAAAAAGGCTTCAAACTGCTTACCCAATTTACGATCTGATGTCCCAAGACAAAGCAACCA
The DNA here is from genome assembly GCA_029959215.1 of Tricholoma bakamatsutake. Taxonomy (NCBI): domain Eukaryota; kingdom Fungi; phylum Basidiomycota; class Agaricomycetes; order Agaricales; family Tricholomataceae; genus Tricholoma; species Tricholoma bakamatsutake. The sequence goes on along the minus strand of CP114857.1, from coordinate 11,614,613 downwards.
AGGATGAGTGATCAATAGGGTACGTAGCTCTCCTGTCTCAGAACCCACGGACATCACTGAGAGGAGACACATTCCAGGTAGGCGCTATTCCACCATCGATCTTAATAAATCTTGCATGTTGAACAATGTTTGGCTTCAGGACAGGCTACGATCACAAAGTTTTGATACAATCTTGCCAGTCATACCTGCAAGATGATGAAAATCTCCGTATGCACAATCGAGATATATCGAAATTGAGTTGACAAGGTGGCAACAGGCGGCGGGGCCTTGGAACGGGGCTATATCTAGACAAATCTCAGGTACCGGGGACGAGGCAAATAATAATCCGCCGAAAGGCTATCGCCAGGATCAGGACTTGAGATGTCAGCGGGTTTGGACTTGCACTGTTACCATCTTAAATTGCAGGGTTAATTACGTTCGAATGCACAAGGACATGGACTTAGTATGATTTGGGCAACTTCAACTTTGACCTACCTGAGGGTCGAAAGGTGACAGCCAGTGTGATGAAACCACAGAAACTCCATTTATCTGATGGTCTTTCAAGTCTCCGAACTGGAAGACTCCAATGGAAACTTGCGCGAGGGGACTATTTATTCTATTCGGAGGCGAAGGAGGCCAGTGAATGGCTCGAGATCCTCGGGCGTTCGCATGGCGGAACTAGATCTGGGAGGTCAAGCCGCGAACAAACGATGCCATGCTGGATTGCTGGATCGACGGTACCTGATCACTCGCCGGACGCCAAGCACCTGAGTTCCACCGGAAGTAGATAGGATATATTGTAAATCTGAATTCGAATATACTATCTCCTTAGCATAAGAGTTTCTGCCTTGGAGATCTGTGGTAGAGCTTAGGAAACGCATCCATCATGGAACAGGCGTGCCCAATTTTTAAGCTGAAGCATTTGAAGTATGCCTTGTCAGGTTTATTTTTAACCAACTTATTTTACGACGATCAGTGATATTAATAGCATTCTGAATAAAGAGCTCACAACTGCTCACAACCGTCCTGATATGTCCGAATGAGCATCAATGAGGAATATGAACTTGTTCAGCTAATTCTATGTCATCCAATGAGCAACATACGTTATCGTAAAGTACGCCGGTTAAGCACTTCATCAACTCTGTCGGCCTTGACAACTTGAAGGTCGGCACTTTAAGTGCCTTAGAAATTGGTGCATTGAGAGTGCATGCTCAAGACCTTCGAACGGATTATGTAACTTTTTGTGGCCGAGACGAGAAGAGCGGAAGGGCAACCACAAGGAGAAACGGGAGACATAATGGTGCAGCGTAGACCAGCGCGGACCACAGAGACAGAGTTGCAGCCTAGAAGCAGTGCTAGTGAAGTCGAGTGACTCGGGCTACTAGAGCCAAAATTCGATGCAAATTAGCGTCAGATTCATCGGTGCACACAGTTGCGCAGTATATACGCGGTCGTGCGATGAAGAAGTGCCGTAGATTACAAGCATGAAACAGCTTGAAGTTTGACTGTAAAATTATAATTACGTAATACAAGCACCTGCCCTAAATTATCCAGATCAAAAACTTTAAAAGCCTGGTTCACCTTTTCACTGACAACATTCCAGAGTCTCTTCATGAACACTATCTCGTTGTAAAGATGTCCAAGTCACAATATGGTATTAAAGTAAGTTTTCAACTCGTTTATCCTCCCGAGGTGATGAAATTTTCTATTCTTCGAGCGTTGACGATCATACCTGGACGTCTTCGTAGTGTGATTTTCTTGTCATAGTTACACTGATCGGTGTTGTCTTCTGTGGTCTTTTGAAGTGATGTTTCTTACCTGTTCTTGTCCTGCAGGTCTTGACCGACTTCGTTTTTTGCTACTCGATTTTGTGGACATGATATGATGCTGAATCAATAACCAACGGTGAGCATCGATGTTTTTTTTTCTTGACGCGCACTCCCTACAAAGATGAGCCAAATCATTCAAACTAGAGTATCTGAGCGCCTTAAGGGCCCAATGCTTTTACTTTCTATCTGTCAATCCACTGACTTCATCTCAATGGCTCTTGTATCACGGAACCTACGCTCATGATGCTTTCGTTTCAGGCCAGCCCAATTCCTGTGCGATTATCCTCACTGTTTCGTGGATGGTAAGCAAGCTTGCACCTGCCATACTTTGCGGATGATACAATGGAGTTACCGCCTGATTCGGTGTTCATAATACCGACATTGACGACGAAACATGGCTGTTTTTTTTCAATTCTGATCTTCACCCATTTTCCTTAGCTCATGAATGTACTCATGCTTCTTTCCAACAGATCTCGTTCGTATTGTTCTCCCCTGTTCTGAGGTTTCCTGTGGATGTGGATTCATCTTGTGAGTATGATTGTGCGCGTTCTCTTCCTTTAGGATGTTTTATCACGACGGTCTTCGTATCCTTGATGCCGAAAAGGCCCGCCACAGCTCAAAAAACTCGGGCAACCCCTCTGATTTTCGTTTATCATGTTTGGACATCGAACGTCATGCTGACTTCCTTCATGCATGCAGATATTTCCACTTGATGAATTATGAACATTTCGTCCTTCTGGCTTGAGTAATTGTAAGTGATTATAAACGTTGTTCTTTTCATGCCATCCAGCATGGATGTAGCGATGAAACATTCAAATACTAGAAGCTGTTTATGAGCCTCGACCGTGATCCTAACACTTGTTAACTGATTTTATTCTCCTTTTCTTCCCATGGTGGAAATAATGTTTACTTTGGTTTCATTTAGTCGACCTGTCTGTTGGTATATCGAATACTCTTTGTTCCAACACACATTCATTTCTTTGAATAATGCATTATCAAAGTGGAGCTTTATTCACGTGGTCGTTCCGAACCATTGATGGCCCTTGTTTTATCGCGAAATCGAACATCCCAATCCTTTCTTTATTTATCCTCGTCAACTATTGTCGAGATCGAATGTGTCCTCCTGGAGTGACGATGAAATCACGTGTACGTGCTTAAGCGACCAAATGATTCGACAGCGTAACTTAGACCCAGAGAACACGCGGGTTGTAACAGTGGCGGTTCCTGGGATGAAGATATGAACGCTTTGAAGGGAGGACGTGAGTTCGTGCTGTATTGTGGAGTTGGGACAGGCAAAGACAAGGAGAACAAACATGACCCGACGGACGATTTCACCAATGCTATGCCAGCTTAAGGCAAAGTTTCCACATAATTCGACATGCTCACATTGAAATCAACGACTCCCGAAACAACTATCCACCTGTGGTAGAGGTGGTCACTAATCCCTGTCAAATCAACATGAACATTGAAAGGGCAGTTTTTGCCGAGTGCGTAACAAAGTCCCTCAAATCTATGCAGGACCTCCTCTTGATCATACCACACATTCGTCAGACTCCGGACGCAAGGATAAGGCGGCGAGATTGCGCAACCCTCCTATTGTCAGTGCTTGTTGTAAGTATGTTCTGCCAGAAATGATAGCGAAAAGTCGATGTGCTGACTGATCTGAGGCCTCTGGTTTGGTCATATGCTGAAGCGGTTCAAGATGCACAAGACCCTTCCAACTAGACGATAAGCAAGTTGGGTATGATGATGTCACACGTGCTGTTACGACATGTGGTAGCCACAGATATCGGACAACAAGCAGTTAGCAGGTGAGCGGAGATGTCAGCGACAAGTTCGGAGGGAAGTGTTGCCAAAGATGACGCTAAGTACCTTCAGGGAAGGTTGTGGAAGCCATAGGCCCGTATAGTAAGGTTATGGCATCGGACATTCCGTTCTGATATGCGAACTTCGCTTGAGGTGCAACAGAGAAGGCAGAAACCGGTTTTCTCCTAATTTCGGGTTGTCATTAATCTTTGCCCATAGACTAGTTGATCCGAGCCGACGCAAACTCTCAAGTGCAAGTATTTGTCTACGAGATAGAAAGCGAAGGGCGATAGAGGCACGGTGTGCTTAACGACTTGCTATGGCGGCGATTCAGTTGTACGTTATCATTGGCATTCACATTTCTAGTCCCCAGGTCCATGTGAATAGATCCTATCGGCGGCACTATGCAATATGCAACTTAGGAAACATGAATTATCGCAACAAGCGAGCAATGTCACTTGAACGATAACTTGAAGACACGCCGGCCTAGCAGAGCCCGTTCCCCGGCAGAAGCTCAGAGCGCCAACTTGCCACGCTGACAATATTCCTTGGTTCAGCGGACGCTGATGACTACTGAGAAGTACGTATTTTCGGTTATTCGCGGACGCGATCATTTTCATTTAATTCAAGTATCACAGCCGCCACGAGCAGCCGCGCTATCCCCCAAATTGCAGGGTGTGCAACAACGGATCTAGTGACTCTCTAATCTTCGACATCTGTCAAATACAAACGTTTCAAAATGATTAAGGAATAGGCGTACTAAGACCGTGACGCGTGTAGACTTCGCCGTCGGAGTACATTGTAAAAGCACACGAGGCGGGGTGCGATAACAAAGGTGTAACGCTGATATTATTAACGAAGCCGCACACTTTGTCCCATGTGCAGTCTCTACTCCAGATCCATCACCACTGACTTCTATCAGCTTCTGTCACTCTGCACTGGCACTGAGCGAGCAGCAAGGAACAGTTACCAATCTCCACTTTTTTTCGCAGTGTGGCAGTGACCAACTGCCTTCGGCAAGGCTATAATATCGCGCTACCGAGAATGATAGCGTACTCCCTTTGCGAGCATTATATCCGTGGGGATAGCGATTGGGCCAACCACGGGCCAACCACGGACCGTGAACTACATGTCTCCATTTGCACAAATGCATAGTTAACCAAACATCTAGAAATGATTACCGTGCGGTGTCAAAGCCCAGTTACGAGCCCAACCAATCAGCCGGAAAAAAACATTCCAAAGTATCAAACGACCCCTTCGATTTTCAAGTCCCCAACTGCTGAATGGCCAGTCTTCTGCTGAGCCGTCTCTGTTGGTCCAATCTTTCTTCACTTGTGCCTAAGTCTTCGGCAGGCATCGAACCCTCTGTATCCACAACAGTACGCTCGAAGATATCATGCAGTTCACTTCTGGTTCCTGCCACTGTAGAACCTCCCTGGCGCCAAAGGCGCATATCTCATCAGTGATGTGCAAAGGACAAGGGGAGAAAGTATATCTCAGTGTCCAGATCGAAGGGTAAGAAGTTAACTATCGAAGCTATTAGATCGGGAGTTAAAGAGTCAGCAGGGCACGCACAATATAAAACATTGCATTCATGATAGCGATGCACCCAGAGCTAGGGCAACGAATAATGTCGCGTACGCATAGGTCAAGATAAGGTCTCTTTATATATCACTACATTCCTCGCGGCGACCTCTTCTCTGACGATCTTCTGATCCAGCTGGCTCATAACAAAGGTGGCGCTGGAGCGTCCCCTCGCTTGTTATGGCGCTTTTCTTGCGATGACTTAATGCCTGAGATGACATCTGTGGCGATTGACGAGACTTTCGCCCTTAGACCTTCAATGAATAGGGTCTTTTCAAGTCGTGAACGAAAATTATGGTTATTGGCGACTGTGGGCCATGTGAGCGTACTGCTTCTGTTTTACATCTTGCTCATTTTATTTGAGGGAATACACACTGCGTATGCTCTTTAAAGGACACATTTTGATCATGTTTGTCATAGACAACATGTTGGAATATCAAGCATGACTCACCCGAATGGGTAATGCCGCCTGCCCACATTTTTCACTACATTTCTGGATTTTCTGTGCAGCTATGCACCACTATGCCAACTCCGCTGTACATATGTTTCTATTACTACCTGTAATTCCTTTCATATTACTGCATATGCTCTCATTGAGAGCTTCTCTTTTGTTCTCCCACCAAAGTAGTTAGCTTACTTTACTGTTTGCTACAAGTACTATTACATGGACTTGTCTCTCCTCAGTCGTTTGGCCACCACTCTCGTATGCAAACACTGAGGTGAGATATTTACTTACTATGTTTACTTTCTTGTAATCACCATTGTACTCGTAGTTATATTATTAGGTGAATATATCACAGTCATTTGGCCACTGCTCTTGCATGCAAACACTGAGTTATATTATTAGGTTCTACATTCATTACAGGTTATCGGGCCCTGTGCTTATCAAGTGCCTCTCGTGTTCCTTTTACCGCTATGTCTACCACTGCCCTCACCACCACCGTCATCCTTCCTTCTTCTGTTCCAAAGCTTCTCGTGACTGGCTTGAGTTGGACCACATTTTCTATGCGCTTCGAGGATGCCATTAGGGCAAAGGGCTTGTGGGACCATTTTGACAGTTCCATTGCCATGCCTACACTGAGCTCGCCACCGACCACAGATGAAGAAACTGCTCTCACTCAGTGGAACAAGGATGATCTTTCCACTAAAGCTTTACTTACCCATCGAATTCCCAACTCTACTTTGATCCACGTCCATGGTAAACTGTTGTTGAAGGACTGATGGGATCTGATCTTGAATGAGTACACATTGAAAGGCTCTTTTGCACAGGCCAACTTACATTCTCATTTCATGGAGTCGAAGTGCTCCAATAAGGGCAACATCCAGAATTCTTGGATGGGCTATGAGTGAAGAAAAAGGAATTAGTAACATATGGTGTAGTGATCGAGGACAAGGACTACTGTTCCACCATCTGTTGGATTAGCAAGGCTAGATCCGAGCCAGAGCTCACGCGCTCGCGCTATTTCGTGGCGCTAATTCTCCCGCCGTCCCTTCTCGCAACCCTATCATTCTGCACCACGGTATTTTTTACTTATTGTTATGCTTGTACTATTACCCATACATTCACCTTTCTTATTTCTTATTGCTCTCGTCGAGAGCCTCTTCTTTTGTTCTGCTAATTGTAGTTTAGCTCTTTTTCTACTTATGTATTTGTATAGTCTCGTCGACACATCTTCCCTCAGTTGTTTGACTTCTCGCAAACACTGAGGTAAGATACCTATCTACTATGTCTACTCTATTTTACTCACTGTGTATCGTAGCATATTTATTCCTAGGTGATTTAATACAGTTGTTTGACTTCTCACAAACACTGAGCATATTTATTCCTAGTTTCGCAACTGAGTTCCTATCATCACAGGTTATTGGGACCCTGGATTGCTCTCATAAATCTTGTGTCTTTCAGTTGCAATGTCTACCACTACCCTTACTACCACCGACATCCTTCCATCGTCTGTCCCTAAGCTGCTACCCACAGGCCTGAACTGGACTGCATTCTCTATCCGTTTCCAAGAAGCAATTGAGGCAAAGGGTTTCTGGGGCCATTTTGATGGTACCTCACCAAAGCCAGTTGTCAGCTCGCCACCTGCTGCTGGAGAAGAAGACATGCTGAAACAGTGGACAAAAAACGAGCGTTCCATGAAAGCACTTCTCACTCACCGTATCCCTGACTCCACCTTGATCCGAATCCATGCGAAGGACTGCCTGAAGGATCGATGGGACCTTATCAAGCAGGAGTACACTCAGAAGGGCGTGTTTGCCCAAGCCAAGTTGCGTACTCGCTTTATGGATTCAAAGTGTCCTGACAAAGGAAATGTTCATGAGTTTTTGGATGAGCTACGTGTTGAGAAGGAGAAGTTATCCACTTACGGTGTCACCATTGATGACAAGGACTACCACTCCACAATCATTACTTCCCTCCCTAATTTTCTCTCCAACTTTGCTTCAAGTCTTCTTGCTAATGTGAGGTTGCATGCCGCAATGGGTACTGTCGATCCTGACAAATTGATCTCCCTTATTTCCAAGGAATATGATTGTAGTGTATCCCAGCATTCACGGCGCTCGGCGAAATCATTTTCCAAGTCTGATGACAAAGACAAAGCAATGTATGTATCATTGAATGTAAAGGAAAGTGGGAGCATAAACCTCAAGGCATGTGCTGGAACTGTGGAGAGAAAGGTCACTTTAAGGACAAGTGTCCTAAACCTGTGAAAGACATGAAGAAAGACTCACCTAAGAAGAGCAGCTTTGCCAATGCTGCTGTTGAGGACGATTTGGAGGACAAAGCAGCCTTTTTTGTTGAAGGCAATGAGGAATTTGATGGTGATCTTCCTGAGCTTCACACTGTCTCCGACTCTGACTCTGAAGGCTCTGATCCTGAGCCTGAAGGGGATAGTGAGGGTGACTGGTTTTCTGAAATTGGTGATGGTGATGAGGACAGTAGCTGGGAAACCGAGGAGTTATTTGGGGCTGACAGTAGCAAGTGCAGCTCGCTAGTCAGTGTTGACTCGAACTTGGTGGCTTCTGACCTGGATGAAACTGCAGTCAATGTTGATGCTGGCAGTGTCATTGATCACATACCTCGTGTCGAAGTTTATGACTCAAAGTGTACCAGGCACATCACCCCATATCGAGATGCAATTGAAAACTTTGTTGAGATCCTCCCGAAGTCATTCTGAGCTGTGAATAAGAAGTTTTTTAAGGCAGTAGAAACAGGCGAGATGACAGTTGACATACCAAATGGTGTCAATATTTCATAGCTGAGACTTACTGAGGTGTTGTATTCACCAGAAGTTGGGTATACGCTTGTATCCATGAGCCATCTCGATGACAATGGTTTTTCGATCACATTTTCTGGTGGCAAGTTGTTAGGGCGACACCCACTAATCTGCTAGCTGGACTGTGTGGACTCTCCTACAAGAAGGTGGCGGGGCATGTGCGCGTGATGGGGGGGTTTGATGGTTTTGATGCAAGAGGTTAAAAATAGAATAGTTGGCTGAATTAGGCTTTTCACACCACTATTGTAAATGGAATACCTAAGAGAACTCAACTGAGGTCTCTTAGTATTTATTTTATGGTTATATACTATGTTACATATATTGTAGTATGTTGCTACTGATGTGCGCATACATGCACATACATATTGATGTGTGTAAATAGAAAATTCCCATGCTGACAAATAATGTGTTTATAGGCATTTGGTAGCATATTTTGGTGAAATAAAATAAAATAAAATAAAATAAAATAAAAATAGTATTATGTAATAGGCATGTTACCCAACATTACCCCCCTTTTATGCCTCAACTTCCAGGTGAGAATATATTGTATCTGTCCCCTCTGTGAAATTCTGGTAAGGCTGGAAATTCATCCCCTCATACACCATTCTAGCAATGCAACGCGGAGCATTTTGGATTATGTTTAAAGAATTGGGCGATTGCTTTATGCACTCGCTTACAATTCTCCTTGGGTTCCCATGAATTATTTTTGTCAGTGTAGTTCTTCCACTTGATTAAGAACTCCAATTTATTTTATCGAAGACATGAGTCCAAAACCTCTTCCACAATATATTCTGGAGCATCCTCTACCATTATTGGAGGCTGTGGAGTAGTTTGTTGACCAGGAATAGTGGGTGGGCAGTAAGGGCATAAATGGGAAATGTTAATTTCAGGATCAATCTTGAATGACTGAGGTAATTTTAATACTACTGCATTGGGTGAAATTATTTTAGAAATTGGATATGGGCCAACTTGCTTCTCCATAAGCTTTCTTGAAGGTCGTGGAATATTTAGATCCTTGGTACTTAGCCATACCAAGTCACCAACTTTGTACTCTGGAGCAACAGCTCAAGTACGATCCGCATGTCACATCATATCATCACATGCTTTCATCAATGCTGCCTCTGCTTCCTCCTGCACCTTTTGCATTTTTGATACAAAGTCCTCCACTGATTGTACCTTGACTTCCCTTTGAGGTTCTACTCCCATTCTGGGATGATAACCATAATTAGTGAAGAAGGGTGACATGTGAGTAGCCAAATGGAATCTATTATTGTGGGAAAATTCTGCAATTGCCAACCATTCGGGCCAGTCAGTTTGTCGGTGATTGACAAACATTTGTAGGTACTGCTCCAACTCCTGATTCATTCTCTCTGTCTGCCCATCAGTTTGTGGGTGATATGCTGTAGATAATTTGGTTTGAATCCCCAATATGTTATTTAACTCTCACATAAATGCAGAAGCAAATTGTGATCCATGATCAGAGATAACCATATCAGGTAATCCATGTAACTGCTATACCTGATTTAGATAGAGGCATGCCAAGCCCAACGATGAGGTTTCTGCAGTAGTAGGAATAATATGGACTTCCTTTATGAAGCGGTCGCATACTACAAATATTGCATCGTATCCTTGAGCTTCAGGTAGTCCTGTGATAAAGTCCACAGATATATATTTTGCCATGGCACTTTAGGTATAGGGTTCGGCATTAACTTCCCTGCAGGCTTTTCTGGAAATTTCTTCCCCCTCATGCATATATCATACCCATCCACATACCCTAACACATACTTTGAAATTCCAGGCCATTAATAATTTCTCATCACCAACTCCAATGTCTTCCACCTTCCTGGATGTCCAGCAGCTGGTGTATTATGATGTAACCATATGATCTCCCTTCATAAATCTTGATCCTTTGGTACATACACCTTTTCTCTGAACAACACTAACCCTTGTTCTTCAATCCATTCATCTCCTTTAATATTATTTTTTTTCTCTCCCCTCAAAGCTTTCACAGCTTCCACCACTTCATCATCCATCTCATCCATCTCTGAACATTGCCTAATTTTAGATAACATTTCTGTCTCTGAGCTATCCACCAATAGATGCCCTTGATGCATAGCACAAATATGAAAGTATTCAGGTTTGAGTAGGGTAATATTTTTATTGTCCTCCTCTACCCCCCTTTTATGATCTGTACATCTGGATAATGCATCTGCTTTCCTCATCAAGCTTCCCACTTTGTGGACCAAGTGAAAATTAAAATGTGATAGGAATAATGCCCAACGTGCTTGTCGACGGTTAAGTTTTTTAGTGGACATGAAGTACTGCAGATTTTGATGGTCTGTCCAGATTTCAATCTGATGCATACATCCCTCCAAATAATGTCTCCATGCCTCCAATGCTCATATTATTCCCAACATCTCTTTATCATGCACATCGTAATTCCTCTCCACATCATTCAACCCTCGAGACAAATATGCCATTTGTCATCTTCACATAGCATTGATAATACTGCTCCAGTAGCAAAGTCTGATGCATCTGATTCTACTCATAAGGGATGCATGAAATCTACTGGGACCAATATTGGCTCTTCCACAAACTTCCTCTTCAACTCCTCAAATGCTGTCTGCTGTTGTTCTCCCCATCTCCACACTACTCCCTTTCATGTAAGGTTGTGTAATGGTGCAGCAATTTTGAAAAAATTATGAACAAAGTGACGATAAAAATTGGCAAGTCCCAAGAAAGCCTGAACTTCCTTGATATGGGTAGGCATGGGCCAATCAACAATTGCCTATACCTTGATAGGATCCATCTTGATTCCATCAGGACCAATCTTTAATCCCAAGAACTCAATCTTGCTTGCTCCAAATATATCACCTTATGATTTTCTTCATTCTCCGTGAATATCAAAATGTTGTCAATGAATATTATTACCATGCCTTTGTCTATCACATCCTTGAAAATGTCATTCATCATATTTTGGAAAGTTGGGGAACTATTGGTCATCCCAAAAAACATGACTAGTGGCTCGAAGGATCCTCGACATGTAGCAAATGCTGCTTTCCACTCATCTCCTTTCTTTATTCGTACATTGTTGTACCCCCAGCATAAATCCAATTTTGTAAAGACCTTGGCTTTTCCCACCTTGTCAACCCAGTGCTGTCCTTGTCCCACTACACCACCTGCTTTCATCTCCCTCATCGTTGCATCATTTTTGCACTCCCATTGCATGTTTTTCTGCACTGTGCATTTTTGCCCCTTTGCATTGTGCACTTTTTTGCCATTGCACATACCTTCCTTTTCACATACACAACTAGTGCACACCTCGAGAACCACCATACCAGCCTCTTTGTAGTCCCTGTGCCCTGAAGGATGATTTGAGGCCCTCTAATCGAACCCCCTCACCCCGAGTATGCCTGCAGTTGTAGGTTTAGTATTCACCCCTTCTCTTGAGACTCTGGACCAAGTACCAACTGAACACATCACCATGTCAGAAACTGACCATGCTGATCCATGGCCGAACCAGCTCATTGGCCACCTGAGGCTCTTGCATATCCCATTCTAAAGCAAGACCTGGATTGTCATGGATACCAGCTGAACTCGATTCACCACATTCTTCTGTAACCAGAGGCAAGGGAACCTTGATATGCTTTGTTTTTGGTCCATGTCTCGTGTTGACCTCAACTTCTACATGTGTAACAGTATCAACTGCATCATCATGGTCCTCATGCAGGGTACATTTTTCTTTGATCTTCTCTTTCTCTTGTGTGGAGCTCTTGTCAGACTCATGATGATTGGGGGAAATCGACTGTGGTGATGGACTATTTATTGTACTATTGGCCTCATGTGATCCTCATGTTATTCTCATGCCGATAATATGTTATGACTGATGACAACAAGAATCATTCTTTCCTCCACATCAATCCCCCTCCAATGCTGCTTGCACCATCAGAGAACCTCAGTGGGGGATAGTATCGCAAGGGGAGATATATGGTTGAAGGGCAGAGGATTATCGAGCCTTATAGAGATGCATTCCTATCACAGGAATCCAAAGCTGGCTGGTTGCAAATACTCAAGTGTTTTCTGAGATCAACAGCAAAGGGTATGCATTCTTCACTGTCCACTCATTCAAATACCTATAATCTGTATACATCCTCTTCCTCTGATCCTTTTTCAGTACAAAGAATACTGGTGATGTCTGCAGTGATTTCAAAGGTCATATGTATCCCTTGCGCAACTGTTCATTAAGGAATGCATCCACTTCTTCTTGTTCCTTTGGAGATAATGGATAAACCTTTGACTTTTTGGGCACAAATGCCGGCTTCATCTCAATTGCATGATCCCATGGCTTTCGTACTGGCATCTGCTCTGATTCCTTCTTCTGAAAAACTGACAAATATTTATGGTAGGCTTTTGGTACCCACTTTTCTACTGGTTTCTCCACTTTCTCCACATTTTTATCCCATGACTGTCCTCCACGAATTTTCCTAAAGGTTTGCTTCTGTTCTTCTTTACTGTTCATGACTGGACACAATCACAAAAAATGCCATAGTATGCATGCAGAGTGATAGGGAGCTGTATCAGCGTCAACAACCATCAAACCATTAGGTGCAGTATGGGCTGTAAATGTCACAGACAGCACTCCCATTTCTAAACAGTATTGTCGAATACTCTCCTCTACACACTTACACAGGTTTTTCTCTGCTAGTCTGTGAGATGTCAGTCACCATTGGCATTGGCAGTGGCAATGGCATTAAATTACCTTTGCTTTGTCTGCTCAGCATAACCTTCCTGCATCATTTTATCCTGCTCAATCTCAAGGATTACCTTTTCCTCTGCAGTCATGTTGCTAAAAACACTCTTGATGGCTGGCAGTCACATCTGGAACCATCCAGGTGTGCTTGTGGTGACATTCTCAATACCTAGCAGGTTTCCGATCTCTTTCAAATTTCAATCCTGGTATAAAGCCGAAATGGCTTCTGATCACTTGACTTTGAAGTTGTTTGATTTGTGTGAGTAGCCCTTTATCATTCACCAGTTGTTTGAAAGCCAGATTGTTAGTTCCTGGTGATGTGATCAAAAATATAACCTTCACATGCTTCAAGTTGGTGGTTCACCTTGGCATGTAGGCAACTCTCCTCCTTATCTATTGGGGCCCTCTCAATTAACACCCAGTAATTGAATATGGCAGGGAGAATGTATTGTATCACCATTTTATTGTCCACTGCATTTGGAAATGCATCGGGAAGGTGGAGGGTTATTTAAATTATGAGGATAGTGTGCAGGAGACACACTCCCATTGCTTGCTTTAATTCCTTTGAACCTGAATGCTCTTTCAGGGCCTTGCACTGTTTGACACTGCAGAATGTGGTCAAAGAAGTCTTCTATGATGCTCTTGTGCATGTTCTGTGGATCTCTGAATTTGAACCTTCCTGGGAGATATTCAGGATTGATGAATAAAGAGGTTTGGTCAGCAATTGCTTTGAATGGGATATGGCAACTATGACCATTGTTGGCTAGTTCTGCATGGAGATAAGTAATGGTTTGTAGCATATGAAGTTGTCATACTGTAATGCTGCCTAACATACAACATAAACCATTGCTCCAGCTCTTTTTTCTTGTATTGTGATCCTTTCCATGGTGTGGGCAGGATGGGGAACTTATCCTGAGTCATCAGAAGCCGGGTTTGTAGTGTGGTGGTGTTAGGTTGCATTGCTGACCTTAAGGCAACATCCGATGCACATAATGCCTTGACATAACTCATGAGGTTCCACTTGAGCTCTGTGATATGATCATGATAGGTGTCCAGAAATGATTGTGCAGGGGTAGCCATTAAAGAGGTGACATTGTCATGACTGTAATCAGCATCAGCATTGCAACTGGCATCAGCATTGGCATCACAATTAAAGATTCCACTCATGCATTAATGTGTTCAGTTGGTACTCAGTGCAGAGTCTCAACAGAACACTAAACCTACAACTGCAGGCGTGCTCAGGGTGATGGGGTTTGCTTAGAGGGCCTCAGATTGTCCTTTGGGGTGCAGAGACTATGAAGAGGCTTGTACAGCAGTTTTCAATGTGTGCACTAGTTGTGTACACTAAAGGGAAGATATGTGCAATGGCAGAAAAGTGCACAATGCAAGGGGGCAAAAACATGCAGTGCAGAAAAACACGCAATGGGAGTGCAAAAGTGCACAACAATGAGGATGATGAAAGCGGGAGATGCAGTGGAATGAAGATGGCACTGGGATGTGCTGGGAGGGCTACACACAGGTTGGGGATGCAAACAGGATGAGAGCACAATGGGTGGAAAAAGGCACAAATGGTGCACAAAACATGGCTATACAAATAAAAGGTGCAAACAGTGCACAAACATGGCTATATGAGGGGTGCACTGTTAGAGTGCGCAAACGAGGATGAAGGATACAATGCAGGGATGAAACACAGCAATGTGATGAGGGGACGCAAATAATATGCAAACACAGCTAGACAAAGGGCACACTACAAAGGCGCATGGACTGGATGCTGGTGCATGGACTGGATGCTGGTGCACAGACTATGTGCAATGCTGACTGAGCTATGAACTGTGAGGGGGGGAAAAATCCTCTGGATTCTCTATCTGTCCACCTACTATGTACAAATGGCTTATGTGATAAAAATGGTAAAATAAAGTGTAAAAATAGAAAGCTCCATGTGATACCCACAAGCACATCCATTCACCCATCTAAACCTGACTGCACTATGCCACTGCCTCAGCCAATAAGATTTGCACACACTATAGTCCAATACCCAACTGTTCTGGTGCGATGCACTATTTTTGGTGTGCTCTAGGTCCCATGCACTCTTCCCAATTAATCTGCTTCAGTGTTATATGTCACATGCTGCACCTTAGTAATAATGATGTGATCAACCTGTGCCAGTTACCAGATAAGGCGATGCCGATTGGAAATGTGGGAGAACTATAAGGAGATGCTGTGCGAGGCCAAATAGTGCCAAAGCACCAGGATTATGTGAAAGTGCCCAAGTGCACACAGTCCAATGCCAAATAGGTGCAAAGCACCCAGATTATGTGAGAATGCACAGTTCGCTCATGTTGGAATTACAGTGTGCCTCGAATAAATGTGCCAGTAAGATGGGAGCTGCGATGCACAGTGCACTGGTGCAGTGGATTGTTGTGTGTGATAGAGATTGTGCAAAGAGTGTGCAGCAGGGAATGTGAGTTGCAGGTAAAGCATAAAAGGAGTGCGCAAAGGCGCATCGAGCGTGCAATAAATGTGGAAGGCAGATAAGGAGTGTGGGGGGGGCGCATGGAGGCAGTTTTCTACTGGTTTCTCCACTTTCTCCACATTTTTATTCCATGACTGTCCTCCACGAATTTCTCTAAAGGTTTGCTTCTGTTCTTCTTTACTGGTCATGACTGGAACTTCCCCGTTTGGCATATCTTCATCCTCCACTTCCTCCATCGTAACAGAATACTTCCTCGGATGTTCATTCTCTTTTTTTTCCTTCTTCTCCTTTTTTACTTTTCTCCCATATACATTATATTCTTTAGGACAACAAGTCATGTGTACCTCCCCAGTTTTCCAATCAATTTCCAGATTATGTTTATGTAACCATGGACATCCAATTATCAGATTGGTTTTTCCAAGGTCGCACACTTCAAATACAGCTTGTTCCTGAAAAGCATATGAAAAGGTTCAAAGGAGGTTCAAAAGATGTTTAAAGGAGTTTGAAGATGTTCAAAGTAGTTTTGAGGAAGTTCAAAGATGTCCAAAATGGTTCAAGAAGCTTTGAAAGAGTTAGAATAGTGTCGAGGTATATCAAGGAGCGAATATATCAAATGAGAAGTGTTTTTCAAGAGGTGATGGGTGATGTGCAATAAGTCAAGGAGCAGATACAAAAGCTTGAAGAAGTTCACAATATTTTGCAGAACTTAGAGATACAATGCGAGGCTAAGACTCAAGAGAATTGCTCCTAAATCAGATGATAAGGGAGAGGGTAACTTCTTCTCTGTTCTTCTAAGTAACTAGTACAAGTCTATATACATTTTGAAGAGATAGTATGAAAAAAGAAATATAATATGTATAGAACATGAGGCAATATACACAACAATAAAGGAGTTCTTGTAAAACATAAAACAAATGAAACAATAATAATTGAAACATATATTGTCCCAGTATAGTAAAAATACTTATCTTATTGCTTCAATATATCATTGAAACACAAAGCCACCATTATCGCATTCTAAATCTCTTGTTGTCTCTCCTCATGTCCAGTAGTATTCGATATGTGATGCAGTAGCTCATGCTGGATGTGTTGTGTGTGTTGAAAGGGTTTTGGAATAGCCCTATGGCAGCTGACATCATTTGAAGTGGTGCGAAGTGATTCGAAGGTGTTTGAAGTGTTGTGAAGTTATTTGAAACTGTTTGAAATCATTTAAAGTCATCCGAAATGGTTTAAAATAAGTTCAAAATCAAATTTGTGGTATTTGTAGCTATTTGGAGCATGTATTGTAATGTGTCGATATGATTAGAACCATTTCCAGACCTTAGAGCGCGCAATGGACCTATCACTGCTTGTCATGTTCTTTGGTCTCACTAATAGTCTTGCCACCTTTCAGACCATGATGAATGACATCTTCCATGATCTCATATTGGAAGGTGTGGTCTGTGTATACCTCGGTGACATTCTCATCTTTACTTGAGACCTCAATAAACATCATCAAATTACATGCCTGGTGCTAGAGCGACTTTGGTGGCACAAACTCTACCTTTGTCATGACAAGTGTGAGTTTGAGAAGATGCAGATCGAGTACTTGGGCTTGATTATCTCAGATGGACAGGACCAGAAAAGATGGACTTGGTCAAGGTTGCTGGCATTACAACTTGGCCCACGCCCACAAACAAGAAAGAGGTGCAGTCTTTCCTGGGCTTCATCAATTTCTATCATCACTTTATTAAGTATTTTTCCCACCATGCATGCCCATTATTTGACCTCACTGGCAAGGAGGAATAGAAGTGGAAAAATGCACAGCAGGAGGCTTTTAAGAAGCTCAAAGAGATGGTCACTTCCACTTCAATCCTTACTTTTGCCGATGACTCACATCCCTTTTGTGTAGAAGCTGGCAGCTCAGACTTTGCAATGGGCACAGTACTGTCCCAACAGTCTCCCGAGGACCAGAAGTGGCACCCCATTGCCTGCTACTCAAAGAGTCTCAGTGCTGTGGTATGCAATTACAAGATCCACAACAAGGAGATGCTGGCAATAATGTGGGCATTGGAGAAGTGGCAACATTTTCTGGAGGATGCTTAACACAAGGTTGAGATCTGAATGGACCACAAGAACCTCAAGTACTTTATGACTGCCAAGAAACTTAATCATTGCCAAGCCCACTGGTCCCTTTATCTCTCCAGGTTTGATTTCTCCCTACATTATTGCCTGGGACACAGCATGGGGAAGACTGATGCCCTCTCTCATCATCTGGACCATGGGGATGGAAGCAACAACAATCAAGGTATTGTGTTGTTGCAACCTGATCTGTTTACAGTCTGTGCACTAAAAGATGTTACCTTGAAGGGTGAGGAGTGCAGTATCCTATGTGACATTCATTATGTGAACTGTAGCAGTTTACACGAGGATTCTGTGGCTCTGGCAGTGAAGAAGCTGAGAAAGGGATCCACCCCTTTGCTTCATGCAGCAGAGTGGACAGAAAAGGACAACATTCTATACTTCCATGACTGCATCTATGTCCCTAATGATCCCCAGCTTTGATGATGACTCATCTCTCAGCACCATGACTCACTCATTGCCAGCCACCTTAGGCATTGAAAGACATTGAAACTCATATTATGGAATTATTGGTGGCCCCAGATATCTCAACTCATTGCCTTCCAGTTCCAGAGAATTGTTGGGATGTCATCAGTGTGGACTTCATGGTGGAACTATCAGAGTCCAATGGGTTTGATGTGGTACTATGCACAGTCGACTCTGCTGGGAAGCAAGCTCATTTTATCTCCACTCATATGACTGTCACCACACTTGGAGTGGCTCGACTCTATTTGCACCATGTGTGGAAGCTCCATGGCCTGTCTGGCACATTCCTCTGTGACTGAGGACCACAATTCATTGCAGAGTTCACCCAAGAGCTGTACCACCTGCTGGGAATCAAACTTCTTGCCTTGACCATCTACCACCCACAGACAGACAGACAGACAGAATGAGTCAACCAAGAACTGGAGCAGTACATCCATATCTTTGTCAATGAGTGACAGGACAATTAGGAAGATCTTCTCCCCATGGCCAAGTTTGGATACAACAATCATGTCTACTCTTCCACCCAACAAACTCCCTTCCTCCTTGACACAGGGCGACACCTATGCACACATGGGCTTTGAGCCTCAACAAGCACCCTTGCACTTGGAGATGGTGAATGAGTTCACAGAGTGGATAAAGGACATCTTGGAGGAGGTGAAGTTAGCTTTGGCCAAGGTGAAGGATGACATGGCATGCTGCTCTTCTACAACCAGTGTCACTCACCCACACCCACATATAAGGTTGGTGATCATGTCTATCTCAACTCTAGTGACATTTTCACCACATTCCATCCAAGAAACTCACCCACCGCTGATGATACTTGACCTGAAAACCTAGCAAAAACCTGTTAAAAGGCTTATGTAGTATAACTCAGGCTAGAGGAAGGATGTGAGTCGGTACTAAATATCACCGCTAATACCAGAACGTTGTTTTTAGTAATGCAAAATGGTAATGGATGTGACAAATAGTTTTTTAAAAGTGTACGAAGATGTTCAAGAAGTTCTAAATTGGTTCAAAGATGTGTGAAGTAGTTCGAAATAGGTTTGAATGGGTTCAAAGTTGTTCGGGTGGGTTCGAGGAGGTTTGAAGGTGTTCGACTGGTGTCGAGATATGTTCAACAAACAAATATAGCAATCAAGAAGTGGGTTTAGAGTGGCGATAGGTGATGACAAGTTGAGAACAAATACAAAAGTTTGAGGAAGTTCATGATATTTCGCAGAACTTCAGAGATACGACATGAGGTAAGACTCAAGAGAACTGCTCTTAAATCTGACTATAGTGGAGAGGGTAACTGATTCTCTCTTGTTCTAAGTAACTAGTACAAGTCTATATATATTTTGAAGAGGTAAGTACTAAAAAGGAAATATAACAGGTGTAGAACACGAGGCAGTATGCACAGCAATAAAGGTATTGTAAAACATAAAAACAAATGAGGAATGATGATAATTGAAATGTTCGGTGTTGCCATATAGTAAGAGTACTTCTCTTGTTGTTTCAATAGATCATTGAAACCCCAAAACTGCCATTATCATACCCTAATTCTTTTACCATCTCTCCTTGCATCTGATAGTGCTTGATATATGACTAAATGGCTCACTCCAGTTGAGCAGCATGTATCAGAAGTGTTTTAAGACAATTATATGGTGGCCAATATTGTTTGAAATGCTGCAAAGTCATTCGAAAGCATGCAAAGTGTCACAAAATTGTTCAAAGTCATTCGAAGTCATTTGAAATAGTGTGAAATAGTTCAAAAAGTGTTCAAAGTTGAGTTCGTGGCATTTGTAGTGATTTGAAGTGCATGTCATAATGTCTCGATATGAGTGGGAATGTTCTCCAGACCTTAAAGTGCATAGTGGACCTATCACCACTTTCTTGGACCATTCCTCATCACTAGACATGTCAGGTTGCATGTCTACCACATATGGCTACCACAGTCCATGTCCAGACTCCACCCTGTCTTCCATGTTGTAAAGCTGTTGCCTGCACCCACAGATCCATTTCCTGAATGCGTGACATGATCTCCCCCACCACCTACAGTTATCAAAAGCAAACCTCAGTATGAGGTCGAGTCCATCTTAGACAGCCACTTACATAGAGGTAAACTTGAATACCTGGTACACTGGAAGGGTTATGGGTATGAGGAGAACTCCTGGATTGCAGAGTCCAATGTGAATGCCCCAGGACTGCTCAGAGAGTTCCACCGGCAACATTCCTTTGCTTCTTAGCACATCCAAGCATCTGACTTTGAGCAAATATGGTTTTGAATGCATTGGGGCAATGCATAATAGAAGGGGGGTGATGTAAGGGAAAAGTAAGGCACCCCAGGCATCTGGGCAATTTTCTGCATTTGTCCCATATTTTTATATATTTTATTTCACCCTATTCTGCCTTTTCTATGATTTTTTATGATTTATTCCTATTTTATTATTATATTTTGGTTTTTTCCATGTTGGTACATGTTACAGTTCTATTCTTAAAGGTGGGACCCCTTCTGGATGTTTACCCATTAAGGTGACATCATCCCACAGCTTGATCCACCTATCTCTGCCTTTTTACTATTTTTAGCTTACTATTCAATTTTCGGCTCTATCACATATACTGGGCATCGACAGATGGGTCCTTAAAGTTTTTTCTTTGGATTCCCCTCTGTTAGGTGTGCCTGGAGTGTCTGTATTATGTAGGATAATATTACCTTTGGATTTCCCTCTGTTAGCTCACTATTAAGCGAGGCTTTGAGGTTGCCCTTACAGAGAGCAGATTCCTCAATGCTCTTTTTGACCACTCAGATAGTCTCTGAACTCTCTGCTAGAACCAAGCTCCCAAGCCTGAGAAGATTAAAGTCTGGGAACTTCACACTTTTGACAGTTCCAACCCCCAGAAACTTTGTGACTTTTTAGTCACCTGTAACCTCCATTTTTGAGATTGCCCTCATGTCATCATCTCTGACTAAAGGAAGATCTTATTCATTATTTCCTACCTCAAGGGATCATCACTTAGTTGGTTTAAACCCAGCCTCAATGACCCAATGGACTCTGCCCACTGGATGTGGAATTATGAGGTATTCCTTGGAGAGCTAAATAGCAACTTTGGCCCTCATGACCCTTGGGGGATGCTGAAAAGGCTCTTTCTGAACTCACGATGAAGAAAGGGGGCCATATAGTCAAGTATAATGTTGACTTTTGGGAACTTGCTTCCTAGGTCGACTGAAATGAAGCCACTCTTCATGACTAGTACTTCCACAATCTTTCACTCTGCCTCCATATATAATAGAAGTATTGCAGGGAGGGAAGCCTGACACTCTAGTAGCATTGTGCCTTAAGGCCCAAGATACTGACAACATATACTAAATGCAGGAAGAAGAGAATTGCTTCGATGTCAAAACTCCTGGAAATTCTGGAAATTCTGAAAAAAAGGACTCTGAATATTTTCCAAACTCCAATCCTAACTCCAATTCCAGTAATCACTCCAAACCTCAGAACTCATCTAACTCTAATCACACTAATCAACCCTTGACTGGCAGCTCCTCCAGATCCAAGAGCAACAAACTGAAGGACTCCATCTCTGACAAGCTGGGGAAGAATGGTAAACTAACCAGGAAAGAACATAAATGCCAGATGAAGGAAGGTCTTTGCCTCTACTGCAGTGAAGAGGGACATTTAGCTGGGAATTGCAGCAAGTCCAAAACCATGAAAGCCCATACTGCCACAGTCACTAAATCCAAGCCAGATTCTGCAGACTCAAAAAAATAGTCTGCAACCCTCAGGAATATGCCAATGGGGCTAAGGGTTGTGTTGACCTTTTCCAGCTGGCTGCCTATGTCCATTTCAATGCATCCGCTCTTTCCAAAAAATCCACTCAACAGCATCCCAATGTATAAATCCAGGTTTGGTGGAGAAATATGAGATGGTCTGAATAGCAAACGAAATGTTGGGGTGTGTTCCAAGTGATGCATACATCAATGAGCCAATGGCTTCATGATATGGCACATTGTGCATTTGAGCAAATTTGGCAGGAGTAGCAGGAGACTGGGATGTCAAGAGATGGATGGACATTTCTATGGGAATGGAACCAGGGTTCAAATCCTGGAGGTTCTAACGATGGAGAATAGAGTCAATATATGAACATTGGGAGAGGTGGATGGTGTGTTTCTCCCAATTGCATCTGATCTCAATTCATAGCAACCAGTGGAGCTCACCAAGATCAGTGATCTCAACATGCTTGGCGATCTCAGCTTTGAAAGCTTCAATCAGTGCAATTACAATTGTCATGATCATACAATCATCAACGTGGATGAGGACAATGATGATCTTCCTACCAACTCATCAGAAGAATATGGCCTGGTTGATATCGCAGCATGAGAACCTTCTGGTACTAGCACCTTCTGGATTGCTTCAAGCCATTACAAGGTCTTTCAAAGATGGCAAACCTTGCCAGTGGAGTTGAGAGCATGATAGCTGGGAGATTGTTGTTAAGGCAACACCAATTGCAACCACTACTTCAACCGAAGTTATACTGAGTGGACTGCTAGGTGGGCTCTCACAAGAAGTTGTTGTTTGATAGAAAGGTTGTCTTGCAGTCTCAAGCATTCACACTTGTTATGGTGGAATCTTAAGAGAACTCAACTACAGCCTCTTGATATAATATTGCATCTTATATACTACTATACATGCTGCATCCATGAGGGTTGGCCATGCTTACTCCATGTGTTGGATCAGTAAGCCTCCCTTGCTATGCTGTATCCATGCTGTTGCACAGTGCCTGCCCCTAATCATGCTGTATGTAATCTACTAAGACAATCTGATAAGACGATCTGATATGATTAGATAAGATAATGTAAAATATTGATTTTGCTCTCATAACAGTTGTTGCATAAAAATCTTTTTTTGTTCAGTGAGTTCTCTATTAAGATATGCACCCTTGATATCAATCTGATGAAGTTCCATGTCCTCAGCAGCAGCCATAACCAGAACAGCTTGAATTGATGCAAGCTTTACAATGGGAGCAAATGTGTCAAAGTAGTCTACACCAGGCACTTGTGAGAATCCCTGGGCAACAAAACATGCCTTGTAGTAGATGATGTTCCCAATGGCATCTTTCTTCACACATGGTAAGCCTATTTTAACTCTACAATGTTGGCTCCAGCAGGTGGATCAGTAAGTTCCCAGGTACCAATCTTTCATAAGAATGCTAACTCCTCATGAATAGCCTTTTCTCAGAGCAGCCAGTCAGGACGATGCTTCATCTCTGCCAATGATCTTGGTCCCAAAGCCTCAACTTCACTAATCTCTGCAGCCATCATTTACTCTTCCTCAAAATCTACCAAGATCATCCAGTCTGCCAATCCCTCCCCCTCAAGCACTGGATTCAGAGCTTCTTCAACAACAGGAGGTAGCTGTATTTCTGTGGAAACAGTAGGGTCAGATGGGCAAGCAGATATAGTACCATGGCCTTCAATAAGGTTGTGAACACACTGACTTGGTTTTCTGATGTGTTTTGTGGAGACAGGCTCTTCTTCATGAAGATCTTGATGGTCAGATGGGCTTGGACTCAGGGCAGGTGAAATGGTGGGAGAAGAAACAGCTTGCAATGTAGTGGGTTGAATTGGAGTGCGATTAGTGGGTGTTGAAGATTCAGATAAGTCAGTTGTCATTTTGACAAACTTTTAATCCTTCCCCTCAAGAATCCTTCCCCTCAAGATGATCAACCAATGAACACATTTAGACATTATGTTCAGTTGATACAGTCCTCTTATCTGGCCAGTAAACTCAAAATCCCTTGCTCTGCTCATCAACACCTAGCCATTGACCCTCTCTTACCCGCCCACCCAGTTTATTTCCACACTCAATGCATACCCACACCTTTTCACCCCATTCCTGCACATGCTGCAGATTGAGTATCTTCCCAAAAGTGGCCTTGTAAGGGATTTTTCTATCAACAGCTTTTGTCAATGTGTGGTTCAGTAACCAGATGACATAACATGCCACCTCACCCCAAAGGGTCTTTGGAAGTCCACTTGCATGCAGTAATGCATGGATCTACTCAACAATGGTGCGATTACAATGTTCTGCAACACCATTATGCTGGAGAGTGTTATGCACAGTAAGTTTTTGTGCCATACCCTTCAACTTTAAGTAGACAGTGAATTCCTTGCCTAAGTACTCTCCACTATGATCTGAGTGTAGGATCTTCACATGAGCATCCAAATGAGTGTCACACCATGCTTCATACTCTTTATAGGATGTGAAGGCATCACTCTTGTTCCACAAAAGATACAAGTGTGTTAGACAAGTCTTGTCATCGGTAAATGTAATATAATAATGTTTTCCTGCTTTTGTCACAACTGGGGCAGGTCCCCACAAGTCACTGTGGACTTCTCCAGCAAATTTTGTGGCATGTCACCCTCTCGAGCCTTGGAAACAGGCTTATGTGTAGCCTTTGCATACATGCAAGACTCAAAAAAGTGCAGCTCACCAGATGGCATGGTTTCCAATCTCACACCAGTCACAAAACCCTTGTCAGTAAGCTTTTGTGCTACTTCAGTAGAAATATGCCCCATTTGATAATGAAACTGGTCCGAGGTAAGGACTTCCTTGCAACATGAGCCATTTCAGGCTCATGTGCAACTCGATACAAGCCACAACCCATTTTTTGGATTGCATCAATGCACTCCTCCTCTGGCCCTTGCATTGTACACTTACCATTAGCAAATGTCACCAAAAATCCATTGGCCAATGGATACCAGGGTGTAGCCAACTTTGGGTGAATACATCACCTCTGTAAGTCTCAATTGGGAGATATCAATGCCATTAGATACATCAACTGTCATCTCACCCATTCTGACTGCAGTAAAATTGTGTTTATTGGCAGCCTGGAAAGATTTTGGGGAAATCTCGATGAAGTTATTATGGCATTGAGATATGGGGTAATGTGTCTCATGCACCCAGAATCATAGACTTCCACATAAGATGAGCTCTCAGCCTTGCTGCTAGACTCAACGTGAGCCACAGTCTCATTCAGGTCAACAACAACTGAGTTCAGGTCAACACTGACAAATGAGCTGCACTCATTCCCATCAGCCCCAAATAACTCCTCGGTATCCTCAGCACTGTCTAAGTCATCACTAATTTCAGAAAACCAGTCCCCAACATTATCCCCTTCAAACTCAAAATCTGAATCAGTATCAGGATTGGAAGCTGATTGAAGCTCAGGCATCTTAGAATCAGAATCCCACAGTTCAGCAAAAAAGGCTATCTTGTCTTCAGAATCAGATTCTATAGTGGCATTTGCAGAGCTGCCCTTCTTTGGTGAGTCATCTTTCTTATCATTAGATTTCACAGGCTTAAAGCACTTGTCCTTAAAGTGGCTCTTCTCTCCACAATTCCAGTGTACACCATGTGGTTTGTGCTTAAAGTGCTTGCCTTTCCTACTTGACACAACAGACATGGCTTCATCCATGTCATCACCCTTTGTAGACTTTACATTCAAGTGCCATGGACATGATGCTATGGTGTGCTCAAATTCCTCTGAAATCAACAAAATAAGTTCATTGAGATTAATAGTCTTCAAGGTACTGTACAGCACCTCATGCCAGCAAGTAAGTTTGATGTGAAGTTGGAGAGATGGTGGGAAAAGGAAGTGATGATGGTGTGATGATAGGAACTCAGTCACGAAACTAGGAATAAATATGCTCAGTGTTTGCGAGAAGTCAAACAACTGTATTAAATCACCTAGGAATAAATATGCTACGATACACAGTGAGTAAAATAGAGTAGACATAGTAGATAGGTATCTTACCTCAGTGTTTGCAAGAAGTCAAACAACTGAGGGAAGATGTGTCGACGAGACTATACAAATACATAAGTAGACAAGAGCTAAACTACAATTAGCAGAACAAAAGAAGAGGCTCTTGACAAGAGCAATAAGAAATAAGAAAGGTGAATGTACAGGTAATAGTACAAGCATAACAATAAGTAAAAAATACTGTGGTGCAGAATGATAGGGTTGTGAGAAGGGATGGCAGGAGAATTAGCACCATGAAATAGCACTGCTAGTGCGAGCATGTGAGCTCCAGCTCGGATCTAGCCTTGCTAATCCAACACTCCCCCTCAAGGTAGGGAGAGTCTGAGTTCAGTAGCAAAATACTTAACTTTTGCAGAGGGGAGAGCTTTGGTGAGCATGTCAGTGACCATATCATTGGTAGGGCAATAAACAAGCCAAATAGAACCTTGTTCGACAATCCAATGAATAAAATAATATTGAATATCGATGTGTTTAGTGCATGCATGGTATTGATAATCTTTCATGAGTGCAATTGCAGATTGATTATCCAAGTAAAGAGTTGTGGGGGATAGAGTGATGTCGAAAAGTTGTTGAATGAGAGATTGAAGCCATAATGCTTCTTTGGCAGCAGGGGTGGCAGCAATATATTTATGTGCTGCAAAGGTGGTGCACAGGTTAGGGGTGCAAACAGGATGTGAGCGCAATGGGCAGAAAATGCACAAACAGTGCACAAAACATGGCTATACAATATAATGTGCAAATGGTGCACAAATGTGACTATACAAAGGGTGCACTACAAGAGTGCCCAAACGAAGATGAAGGATGCAATGCAGAGACGAAATGCAGCAATATGATGAGGGGATGCAAATGATATGCAAACATGGTTATATGAAGGGCACACTACAAAGGTGCATGGACTGGATGCTGGTGCACAGACTATGTGCAACGCTGAATGAGCTATGAACTATGAGGGGGGGAAGATCCTGTGGATTCTCTATCTGTCCACCTACTATGTATATAGCATATCTGTCCTCAGCCATACTCCCATCTGTGTCCACATATCCTGCCAAATCAACTTTCTTCTGCCCATACAACAACCAGAGATCTGCTGTGCCTCTCAAATAGTGAAAAACTCACTTGACTGCTTCCCAGTGAGCAATTCCAGGTTTAGTAGAGAAATGTGAGAGGGTTTGGACAGCAAACGAAATGTCAGAACGAGTTTTGAGTGAGGTGTACATCAAAGATCTGACAGCTTCATGATATGGGACATCTCGCATTTAAGCAAACTGCACAGTAGTGGCAGGAGACTGTGAGGTTGAGAGCTTCACATGAGTTTCCATGAGCATGGAAATGGGTTTGAGGTCCTGGAGGTTATAACGATGGAGAATAGAGTCGATATATGAGCATTGGGAAAGGTAAATGGCACATTTCTCATGATCACATCTGATCTCAATCCCTAGCAACCAGTGTAATTTTCTGAGATCAGTGATCTCGACATGCTTGGTGATCTTGGATTTAAAGTGATCAATCAAAAAGATCGATGTTGCTGCAATCATGCAGTTGTCAACGTGCACCAAGACCACCATCAAGTCGCATCCATCTCATTTGAAGAACATGGCCTGGTCAATGTTACACCTCACAAATCTGAGCTTCAATATAATGTTGATAAGCTTCTGGTACCAATGCCTTCCGGACTGCTAGAGTCCATACAATGTTTTACAGAGTTGGCAAACTTGGCCAGTAGAGTTGGGAGCATGATACCCAGGGGGTTGAGACATATAGATCGTCTCACATTCGGTGAGTTCTCCATTGAGATATGCCCCTTTGATATCGATCTGATGAAGCTCCATATTCTCTGCAGTGGCCATAGCAAGGACAGTTTGAATTGACATGAGTTTAGCGAGTTTAGCAATGGGAGTGAAAGTGTCAAAATAGTCGATGCCTGGAACTTGTGAGAAGCCCTGCACTACAAGATGGGCCTTATGACAGATAACGATACTGGCGGCATCTTTCTTTGCACAAAAAACCCATTTTGAGCCTACAATATTGGCTCCATTTGGTGCTTTGGTGAGTTTCCAAGTTTCCAGGCCTCCTGTAAGAGTGCTAACTCCTTGTGAATTGCTTTCTCCCATAGCTGCCAGTCAGGATGATGCTTCACTTCTGCCAAGGATCTTGGCACCAAAGCCTCAAAATCACTCATTTCTGCCACTATTGCATATTCATCCATGAAGTCAGCTACCATCATCCAGTCAGCGATTCTCTCCCCCTCAAGCACCTGTCTGGGAGCTTCTTCGACAATGGGAGGTACTTGCACACCTGTAGCAATGACTGGATCAGATGGATGAGCTGAAGTAGCTTCATGGCCCTTGAGAATATCATGGAGATGTTGGCTCGGCTTCCTCATGTGTTTAGCCAAGGCATTGAAAGAAGGGACAGCTGATGGTATGGCAGGTTGAGTGGGAGTGGGGTTTTTTGATGTTGAAGGTGCATCAGTTTTTGTTTCAATGAATTCTCAATCCTCCCCCTTGAGATGACAAGCTGACGAGCACAATTTGTCATAGTAGACATTCCACTCTATTGTCACTGTCCACTTATCTGGCCAGTAGATACAAAAGCTCTTGCTTTGTTCATCAATTCCCAACTAATGGCCCTCTTTCATGTGTCCACCCAACTTATTCTGCCCACAATATAAACCCAGACTTTCTCACCCCATTCCCTCACATGCTGCAAATTAGACTTCTTTCCAAAAGCAGCCTCGTATGGTGTCATCCCATCAATGGCCTTGGTCGACATGCGATTCATCAACCAAACGACATGGCGAGCCACCTCACCCTACAACATCTTTGGGAGTCCATTCGAGTGCAATAACGCATGAATTCTCTCCATGATAGTGTGGTTATGGCGCTTAGCAACACCATTATGCTGGGGTGTCATGAACAGTGAGTTTCTGTGCAGTACCCTTTGACTTTAGATAGGTGATAAATTCCTTTCCCAGGTACTTGCCACCACAATCAGAATGGAGAACTTTGATGCATGCATCCAAATGTGTATCGCACCACGCCTTGTACTCCTTGTAGAAATCAAAGGCCTCATTCTTCTTAGGAGGTTCAGGTAAGTTAAGTGCATCTTGTCATCCATAAATGTAATGTAATAATGCTTGCCTATCTTTGTAGCCATGGGTGCCAGTCCCCACAAATCACTGTGGATTTTTCCACCAAACTCTGTAGCGTGTTCCCCCTCCTGAGCCTTTGCAACAGGCTTTCATGTTGCCTTCACATACACACAGGACTCGCAGAAGAAGGAATCACCTGTTGGTGTGGTTTCCAATCTTATGCCCATCACAAAGCCTTTGTCAATAAGCTTCCACACTACCTCCAGGGAGATATGCCCATTCAACAATGGAGTTGGTCTAAGGTGAGCACCTCGATTGCTGCATTTGCTACATCTGGCTCATGTGCAACCTTATAAAGCCCATTACCATTCTTTGGTACCATGCCCACACATGCTCCATCTGGCCCACTGATGGTGCACTTGTGTTAGGAAACAGTCTCCTAACATGCCTATTACATAATACTATTTTTATTTTATTTTATTTCACCAAAATATGCTACCAAATGCCTATATACACATTATTTGCCAGCATGGGAATTTTCTATTTACATGCATCAATATGTATGCACATGTATGCACACATCAGTAGCAACATACTACAATATATGTAACCTAGTATATAACCATAAAATAAATACTAAGAGACCTCAGTTGAGTTCTCTTAGGTATTCCATCCACAATAGTGGTGCGAAAAGCCTAATTCAGCCAACTATTCTATTTTTAACCTCTTGCATCAAAACCATCAAACCCCCCCATCACGTGCATGTGCCCTGCCACCTTCTTGTAGGAGAGCCCACATGGTCCAGCTAGCAGATTAGTGGGTGTCACCCTAACAGAAGAACACAACTACCCTATCAGTGTGCCTTCTCTTACATGCGCATACATCATTTGTCTCAGCGTGCCACATCCACTTATGCATCATTTCAGCAAGAGCCAGAATTAATTGTATATATGTATTTACCTTGCTTTTGTAAGCCAATGCCAGGCCTCACCTTACATTGCGACTGCCAGTGATCAAGAGGCAGCACTCATCATTAGGACAGCTGCAACCAGACAACCGATTGGATCTGGTTTAGCCGAGATTTACATTACTCAATTTGGATGACTATTTTAGGTAGTTACTAGCCAAATTCAGTAATAACCCTGAGATCAGGCACTGTTGGAAGGGTTATTGATCTGAAGTGCCCAATTGTTGACAAATAGCCGAAATCATGTGTTTTGCTGTATTTGGTACCTGAAATAGCCAGGTCATGTGACTCGAAATTTTGCGGAAAAAATTCTACAGCTGAATCTTGACTTAGCCAAAGAAGTGACTCATCACAGATTATGTCATCATGTCAGAACAAGCAACTTCAAATCCTGGTCACAATCCTGTTCCCACACCTGTTCTAGAAGCCAAAATTACAGCACAAATATCTCAATTAGTGTCAGTATTAGTAGCCTCACAGCCCAAACAAGCAGAAACAAAAGCAGAGACAGTAGAAGATAAAGATGACGAGATGGAGGAGATGGTGGAGTGGATGTCTCAGGAGGGTGAGCATGCAGAAGAGAGGTCTGAGAGTGGAAAAATGTGTTTACCTAAATACATGCCCCCACAAATATTTGATGGTACCATGGAGAACACAAAATCCTTTATCAGCTCTATAGTGTTGTATATTCATGGGAGAAAGCCTGAATCTCATATGACCGAGTCTAGGATTATGTTTGCTCTCTCATACATTCAGAGAGGGAAAGCACAGTTCTGGAGAAACGAAGCCATTAATCAAATTGCCATGGGATATAAACTGTTTGCAACTTTCAGGGAATTTTTGGAGAGGTTGGAGGCACAGTTTGGAGTCCCTAACCCAAAGGCAACAGCAAATGCAAAATTAAAAACCATGCGCCAAGGTTCTCTGACAGCAGACAAATTTATTTTGCAGCTCAAGGCAGAAGCATCACAGATTGATATGAGAGAAGCCGCATTGGTAGAATATTTGAAGGCAGGATTAAATCCCTCATTATTCAAGTCTATCTATTGACTATCTTCTATGCCGGAGAGGTTGGATGAGTGGTATAATTGGGCAATGCGTCTTGATCAGCAATATTGACAAGAACAGGCAGAATCGAAATTGATGTATGGAAATGCCAGATTTGGGAAGTCATCAGGAGGAAAGTCCAAGAAAGGAAGGACACCCCAGGTACAAACTCCGAGGGCACAGCCACCAGCCATGGCAGTGACACCTATTGTTAAGGAGTCAGCAGCATCGATGGATGCAATGGATGTTGATCGAGTAGGGAGACGAGCTCCACTTAAATGTTTTAATTGTGGGCAATTAGGGCATATGGCTCAGAATTGTAGGCAGAAAAGGAAGATTAGGGAAGCAACAATTGAGAAAGTAAAGTTGGAGGAAGATAAGCAGAAGAATTTTGTGGAAGAGTCCCAGTGAAGGTTTCCCCATTGGTGACCCAGAATCAATATAATGTATTAGTATCCGAGAAAACCCAGAGTTATTTCCGAAGACCCCTAAATTCTTTATTTGCTTAGCATGGATAGAACCCAAAATCAGCTTGACAGTAGGATTGAAGACAGTGGACACACATGCAACAATTAATGTGGAGGCATTGCTTGACAGTGGTGCTACTGGATTATTTATTAATCAATCTCTAATTACTGGAAACAGTATTCGCATGCATAAACTGCCACAACCTATAATGGTGTACAATATTGACAGTACGATCAATCATGGAGGAACCATTAAGGAGGAAGTGACGATGATATTGAAGTATCTAGAGTTCATTTGCAATGTATCTCACCATTTTATGCTTCTAGCCACAACATTTGGGTAACAGTGGTGATATTTAGTACCAACTTGCACCCTTCCTCTAGCCTGTGTTATACTTTGTAGACCTTTTAACAGGTTTTTGTTAGGTTTCCAGGTCGAGCATTATCAGTGGTTCAAAAAAACCATGGTTTGTGCAAAAAGCTGTCTTACACTCATCCCCTCCTTTATCCACACATTGTTGTAACCCCAATAAACATTGAGTTTGGTGAAGTAACACACCCCACAGAGTTGGTTGATGAGTTTGGATATGAGGGGTAGTGGATAGCAGTTCTTGACTGTGATATCATGAGGTATCGATAGTCTTGAACCAGTCGAAGGGACCCATCCTTCTTTTTAACAAAGAAGAAAGGTGAGGCCATGGGCAACTCTGATGAACTTGTCAAGTTGTCATTGTTCTTCAGGGGAGAGAGGATAGACCTTGCAGGAGGAGAGTATGGCACCCAGTGTGAGCTCAATTGCATGATCCCACAACTTACAGCTAGGAAGTGAGTTGAAAGATTCCTTGGAGAAGACAATCTCGAAGTCATGCAGGTGAGGAAGTAACGAGTCAGTGAAGGATTTAAGTGCACTGTTCTTGTGGAAGGCCTCTGCAAGGCGCTCACAAACACTAAGGTGATTACTCTTTCACTTCTCATTCAATTCTTTATACTGACCTTATTCTACCTAGCTTGTTTTCTCATAGGTAGCAAATATATTTAGTTGTTTCTCTTGCAAACACTGAGCTTGTTTTCTCATAAGTTGTGCCTTTCTCCTCGTCAGTTGTTCAATTTGAGGGCAAAGAAAGTTTGGGTTTCTGGAGGGTTTTTACGAATGATCTATGGGGCATTTTGAACCACATGAATGACAATTGAACATTGCTGAGGGTCTCCTGCTAGAGTTAGATACTGTTGTCATTGCTGGGACTTGCTCTGGAAAGACTATCCCATTCATCTTACTGCATTTGACTTGCATTGGAAAGACAGTACATTCAAGTAATCTATCGGTTGCAATCGACAAAGTCTTGCTCAGTTGTGGCAACAGTAGAATCAGCAACAGTAGAATCGGCAACAGTAGAATTGGCAATGGGTGGGTCAGCAATGGCAACAGTAGGATCAGCAACAACAGTAGGATCGGCAACACTAGGATCAGCAATGGGTGGGTTGGCAATGGGTGGATCAGCAACAGTGGGATTGGCAACAGCAGTATTGGCAGTAGACACATTTCAACAAATGACCCTGCCATCCTCTCAAAATACTCAATCAGACACTCGATGCATCCGAAGGACAGCTGATGACCTTGCACAGCAGGAAGCCATCTCAACCCAGACTGT
Organism: Tricholoma bakamatsutake; assembly: GCA_029959215.1. Taxonomy (NCBI): domain Eukaryota; kingdom Fungi; phylum Basidiomycota; class Agaricomycetes; order Agaricales; family Tricholomataceae; genus Tricholoma; species Tricholoma bakamatsutake. The sequence goes on along the minus strand of CP114857.1, from coordinate 11,581,310 downwards.
TGGGAGAAGATGGAGAATTCAAAAAGTGAAATTTGCATAGTAGATTTACTAATTTCTAAATACAGTTACAAAAGTTCAACTTTTATTTACATGTCAAGTAACACAAAAAAAATGCCTCTCTATTCTTTTCTGCCCCATTTGGCATCATCTTGGTCCTCAGAAGTTCCCGATCTCTTCTTCAGGTTTGGCTGAGGAGTGGTACTTCTGGAACATAGTCCATATGGCTGAGGTGTAAGGCTGTGAGGGGATCGGTGCAACTGTGCAGGTGGAGGGAAGGTGTGGGGCAAGGGTGACAGGCCTCTTTCAGATGGAGAAGTGGTACGTGATAGTCCAGATGGACCAGGTGACAGTAGTGGTGGGGACTTGCACAACTGCGGAGGAGCAGGGGAGGGGTGAGGCGAGGCAATACTGTCAACTGCCAATGCTGGTGAGCATGCCTCGGGCTCAGCAAGTGCAGTCAGGGTGAACAGTGGTGGGAGTGGTGGGGCCATCGATGTTTGTTGCTGCGCCATTTCTTGAGAGTCCTGTGGCATGGCGGGAATTATTTGGATAGGGGGAGCAGCAGGCAAAGACATCTCTCCTACTTCCTCCACAGCAGGTTGAGAAAGATTGGGCATGGCCAGTGTGTGCTGGATATGGTCGGGCTCAAAGTGTTTGGGCTTGCCTGGCTGGACTTCCCATTCCACCAGCTCACCATCAGCACCACTCCCAACCTCCATTTCTCTGTCCATTCTCAGATCGGCATTGGCAGCAATCTCCACAGCAGTAATCCCCTCCATTGGTTCCATAACCTCAACGTGATTGTAAACAGCATTAGCAGCAGCATTGGGAGTGGCAGTGGCAATAGGATTTACTTTGTCCTCCCTCATGTTGCCTGTCTCTTCTTCCATCCTGCTTCCAACCCTCTCGATGTGATTCACCTGCCAGAAAGACTGGCCAACATACAAGGCAATGGGCTGAGACTGCTACCCGAGGTACTGTTCAACATCATTCATCCTCCTCATAAACTCGTTGATCGTGTCCCACAGTCCCTGTACCTCAAGCAAGGTGTCCTGGATTGTTTCTTTGACCCACCATGCCTAGTCATATGTTTGTTGATTTATACCATGCTCAAGGTCTTCCAAGTGATTGGCAAGAGTATTGTACTGATCAGCATAGCAGGCTTCAGCAGTGGAATCGGCAGCAGGAGTGGGAGCAGGAGCAGCAGTGAAAGCAGGGTCAGGGTTGGCCATCTGGATATCACCATGTGTGGCTATAAATAAGTATATGAGTTAGTGGTTGTATTTGTCACGATATGGAACACTTATCTTTGGATTTCCACTTTTCTGCTTGAGTGAACCACCTGGGCAATTCTTCCTTTTGCCTGGAAGCAGGAACTTTCTTCCCTTTGCTTTTGGCTGATCCTTTTGCTTTCTTTGGTCTTGCCACTCGATCCATCTCCTCTGTGTCACAGCACACCTTGCTCTTCCTGCAGTTGTAGCATGCTGTTTTACTGTTAACCTGCTCATAACAAACTCACCCAAGCCAGGTGCATTGTTCACATGGTGTTGGGTGGTGACCTCTGGGCCAGGGTGCTCCTCGTGCCTCTGCCTTCTGGGCATTCTCCCACTTCCACTTCTTTGGGGGCTTGGGATTGGCCTCGCTTTCCATCTCATCTTCCCCCTCCTCATCGGGCTCAAATGCATCTGAGTCGCTCTGGACTACTGGCCTGGGACCTGTTACTGTGATCATGGGGATGATTGGTCCCAGATGGTGCAGGTGTCATGCTGGGGGCTTGGATCCCAAAGCTTCTGGTTCAGCATGCACCACCACTGGTCTGGGCAATGGTTCAACTGGTTTGACGACCATTTTTTGTGTGTTGGCTGGTTTGAGCACCAGTGTCGCTTTTGGTGCCAGTGCTGCATGTGGGGGTGCCAATGCCAATGCTGCTCCCAATGCTGATGCCACTCCTGATGTCATTCCCACAGCTGCTCCTGATGTTGATGGTCCAGCCACTCCCGATGCCAGTGCCACTGCCGATCTCATCTTACCCTGATCCCCTGATCTTACCCTGACTGCCATTGCCGCTACCCCATATTCCTCATCCCATTTACTCATGGCTTTTCACTGACTTTCGATAAACCCCTGGTCCCCAGTCTTCTCCAAGTTTCCTTATGCCACAATGAATCCCCATAAAAACATGTTTTGAAGAAAGACAGCTTGAATTTTGGCCGTTTTAATTTCCTTTTGCCAAAAGAACAATTGTTTCTAAAGTATGTGAGTGTCGTCCAAGTTGTGAAATTATGTGGATCACTTACAAGGGCAGCTTTCTGATCCTTCATCATGGCCTTGATGTTCCCTATGTGAAGGCCCTTCCACACTTCCATATCAATCTTGCTGAGGTGGCCGAGAACTCTTGCTGGTGTAACATTCATGATGACTCAGGCCGGGTACAGGGACGGGGTAGATGGAAACGAGGACAGGGCAGATGGATGTTGATATGAAAAGATGAAAATCAACCAACACATGTTGATGTTGATGTAAGATCAAATGACAAACAAAGAATGATGGACAAACAAACACTGTCTTATCACTGATGAAACACCAATGTACAATATAAGATAAGGTTGTTATAAGATAAAGTTGTTACATCCATCCATCTACAATGAGCAATCAGCAGGAAAGCCAGGGGGACATTCTACAGGGGTATGTCGTTATCTGCAGTGATGATGGGCAGCACTATCTAGCACCCCCTTTTATGATTCTGGCCACCTATCAGGCGATGGAGGCCTATCACAAGAAGGTCGACCTTAATGTGCAAGATGCATATGGAGAGGTAAGTGTTCCTTCGTTTCAAACTGTCCATGCCTCTGGCCAATGCCAATGCCAATATTGGCCAGTGCTGATCCTTGGCCCGATGGGCCCAATGCTGTCCTCTCTTGGTGCCGATGCCTTTTTTGTATCACTCATCATTAATTTGCAGTCTGGAAACATGACCAATGAACCAGGCTACACTGTGGCCCAAAATCAGCTCGAGCTACCTGCTGATCCAGTAAGTGTCATCAGCCTCATTTGTGTGGCTATATCAGTTTATGCCATCGCAGAAGTTGACAGATAGGGAGCTGTTGAGCTGCCATGCTGATGTAAAGGCCCTCCAAACCCAGCTTGGCATATCGTACAAGGACACCAGTCATCGTCTTTACATAGCCAAGGTTGAGAAGCTTGAACAACAAGATATTACACTGAAGACATATGCAACCTTGAAGGAAAGGATAGAGTGTAATCTAAAATCATTCGAAAGCAGGTTCTCAAAAGTTCATGCCAATGACAACAAGGCCGATTCCCCTGCCGATTCTCATTGATGTGGCTTTACTAAATGATAGGCCTACATTACATCTATGTAACTAGGACAGTACAACATTGTTATTTAAGCTAAGAATGGACACTTATTTTTTGCTTGTTTTTCGATGCTGATGCACTTGCCTAATCCCGATCCCGATTCCGATCGCGAGCCAATGCCAGTGCTGATTGTTCTGTATATACAGTGACTCACAAAACTGAGTCAATGTTTTGCACTTTTTAATTTATTGTTGAATAACTTCCCATAAACAACAAAACCAAACAAGGTATTGGTGTACCGAATAACATACATGATCAGGGCTACCAAACAAACAAAGAATTATGTAATTTTAATGATCCCTCATGGAGATATGATCATTTTAATTCAGGGACTCATTGACTCAGTTTTGTGAGGTGGTATCAATATTATGATATAAAATTACATAATTCTTTGTTTGTTTGGTAGCCCTGATCATGTATGTTATTCGGTACACCAATACCTTGTTTGGTTTTGTTGTTTATGGGAAGCTATTCAACAATGAATCAAAAAGTCCAAAACATTGACTCAGTTTTGTGAGTCACTGTACTATTCATGAACTTATAATAATTATCTTGTTAATAGCTCCTGTTGTCATGGCCTACTGAACATGTCATGCCTAATCCCTGATGCTGATGTATGTAAGTGATGCCGGTGCCGAGTCTTCAGTATATACTATACATGAACTTATAATAATTATCTGATGGCACCTGTTGGCGGGGCGCACTGGATATTTTGTATCTGATCCCTGATGCCGATGTACCTAAGTGATGCCGGTGCTGATTTTTCAGTATATACTACATATGAACTTATAATAATTATCTCATTGTCGATGGTCATTCTACGGCTCCCGTCAGCAAGGCACACTGAATGTTTTGTGCCCGATCCTGATCCCGATGCCATTCCTAAGCCGATGTCGGTACCGATTCCTCCATATATACTTACTATAATGCTACGTCTACTATATGGTACAGCAAGCAATGTAATAGTTCATTGACTGGTTACTATATAGTAGGTACTATATATACTATGAGAGTGTTCGACGGTGTCCACCGAACCCATATCACTCAATACATTGTATGCATTCGATAGGTCGTATTATTTGATACAGTGTAGCTTACCTATGTGTCACTTTACCGATGAGGTATGTCATTCTATGCTAGATCGGGGTTTAAAGCTTTGGAGATGACAGATGCGGTCTAGGTGGAACTTTTCTGGGTATGTCAGGTTGACATGTAAACTGGTCGGGGTCCAGTTCGGTTCAGGTTCGGGCATATTTTGCTGAACCCACACCTGAACATTGCAGTTCGGTGCAGACAACTGCTGCACCTGAACCCAAACCCATGGGTTCAGGTTCAGCGGATGCGGTTCAGGTTCGCACCTGGGTGCACCATGGTTCACCAAGAAAAAATGGATTTTTTGAGTTGCGACAAAAAAAAGCTAATCTACAAAATCAGGGTCGATCTCCATCCACGCCTCATTCATTGAGGAGAGTTGCCCATCACAATATGCAGCACGAAGCCTCTGCAAGGCACCAAACTTCTCACCTCCCATTTGACGGCACTGAGCATCGTCTGTCCGAGCCGACATAGAAAAAGATCGTTCCGCGAGACAAGTTGAGGCTGGAATTGGTAAGTAGTCCCGCGCCATGAGGCGGAGAATGGGATAAACCCTCGCCTGTGCCTCAAGCTGTGAAAATAAGCATTTGTCATGCCACAAAACTACAAGGTACTCACTCCCCACCATGGGATAGGGTCCAGACATTGCAGTTTTGAAGTGAGGGAAGCCTGATTTTGCGTGATACTTGAGAAACTTTTCTGACTTCAGCACAGCTATTCAAAAAATGATAGAATGCTTACAATCTCCTTCATATGCTCCTTACCCATCTCCACCCACTCAGGCTCCCATGCGGTGTCCAAATAACTGAGTTTCCGTGTGGGGTCGAGAGCTGTATTACAGCACATCAGCAATATTGATTTCATGACAATTTAGTGAACAATGAACGTACCATGAGAAATAAAATAAATGGACGTATCATCCATCTTTCTGTACCACTTACTCATGTTTTGCAACCTGGCTTCGAGGGCAGGTTTCACGAGTTCATATGCCGGGTTATTGGAGCGGCTTTCTCAATCGGATTGAACTTTCTCAAGCAAAGGAAAGACCTTGTGAATTGTGGGACTCTTGTTCACTGAAAGTTCACCGTGAATGTCCGTGACAATCTGAAAATTGAGGTTGGCAAAAGAACATGATGTAATGAGATGACTTACTTTGAGGCAATCATATGCCAGCTCAACAATTCGCCACTCGGGAGAACTCAGCCGATAATCCATCCACTGTTTGCCATGTGATAATGGAGGCAAATCGTTGTCGTTGTCGGCAAGAACACAGAAGTCATCTATCGCCTGTGGTTCATGTCAAGATTTGTTGATTGAATCAAACACAACAGGCTTGACATACCTTTTGTTGGCTGAGAATCACGCGAAAGCAGTCACTCAGACTCCCCCACCATCCACGGACCCAGATCTTGATCTCCAATGCATTGGAGCCACGTGAGAGACTGATCTTCTTCAGACATTCGCACGTATCCTCACTCGATGCTCATAGCTGAGCAATAAAAGCCATGATCTTGCCAACAACATCGCCTGGATGAAAGGAGGTGACAGATGCAGCTGTGATTGCTGCGGTATCATCCTCCGCAGCCTCGATATCCATACTGGTGTCCATGTCAAACTGGCCATTCTCATCTTCGTCGTCGTCGTCATCCATCTCGTCAACGGTGCCGACATCGTCCCTCACATTGTGGAGTGTGGATTTGATGGTTCGAAGGGAGGGTATCTTCAGCGCATTAACAAAGTGACACGCCATGAGATGAAGCGTATGTTCAATACACCTATATCGTTGCCGGTGAGAGGAAGCGGGATATATTAAAATAATCATCACTTACTGACCCCTCACTTCCTTTGGGTCCAAGTGCTCTCCATCAGGATCGACGGTTGTGCAGACCACCCTAGTAGCCACGTCATTGACAGGGACATTGTCTCCAATCAGCCATCCTAACTAATGGAAATAAATGAGCAATGACTCGAAATGCCACTCATGATGGAGTATAGGAATACCTTTTCACGAAAGCCAAATTTGTCAATGATTCTCATCAGTTCAATACCCACCATAATCCCCGAATGTCTGCCAACAGAATGCTCGAATGCGATAAGATGGCTCGTAAGCATCCACTTGAAGGGATCATCCAGTGACGAGTGGACAAACTGGATGCTGTATGATGAAAATGGTCGGCGGCGCCTTGATGACCACCCATCATAGATGACCGACATGAGCCCTTGGATATTCTGATCATGATGATAAGATTCTCGAACAATGGGATAAATCGATGGCTTACGGCAATCAAATTCTTATCAATCTCACTCAGCTTCATCACCTTCTCGTCGACTGCGGTTGCGATGCATGTCTTCTTTGGAATGTCCTTGTCCATGAGTTTTGGGTTGGTGTAACACAACAAGCGGCAAAAAGACGGGCGCTCAATGAATCGAAACGACTGAGAGAACTGTTCGTGAGATGGACGTGGGTCAGGAGTGAAAGTAAAATTACCAGATCGCCATCAACAATGAGCTCAAGAATGTATTCCTTCATACCGACTTTCGTTACAGGTGGCGGAGGTTTCTTCTTGATGACAGTGAAGCCTTCAATCATCTGTTGTGAACTTTGAAAATTTTCAGATGGGTTTTGACGACGAAGAAATGAACAACTCACTTCTTTGGTCCTTTCCAGTCTTTCGGCGGCCATGCCTTCACCTCGACACCCTTGGCTGCACATTGTTCAAGATACTCATCATAGTGGTTCCTGGGATTTTTTCAGCATTTAAGAGAGAGAATGAAAGGGCTCAACTTACCGGGAGAGATGGGTTCGCAAGGCTGAAACGTTCCCAGTGAAGAAGGCGCCCCGCTTCAGTACTTTTGCGCTTCTGGTAAACCGAATACATAGTAAGTTCAGAATTGGCATAATGTGACACAAATATAAAAACACATGCACATGCAGGGTTGGCAGTAATGACCAGCTTGTTCACCAGTATTACCTTTCATGGTGACAACACGAACATCCTTGGTGAAGAAGAGGTGGATGTCACGAGTGGCATGATTTTTTTTGTGGGAACACTGAACAATCATGGAAGGCCCAGCAACACAAGTCCAAATGATCAACTTGCGATCAACCGAACTTGGCGTGACCACCTACCTTGGAGCCTTCCTTCCGTTTCACTCGCCAATATGACTGTGTTCCCTCATCGTCATCTTTGTCATCACTTCCTTCATGATCCCCCTCAGCATCATCTTCGTCGCCATTGGCATCCTCTTCAAGCGAATTTTTTGCGGCGCCGTCATCTTCCGACGACTTTTCAGGATCATCAACAGCCATTGTCTGGTCGTCAGAGGGATCATAGTCTTCATCCCTGTGCCTCGAGCTGGATTTATCCAACTGAGAAGGTGTTAGGCATGACATGAATCATCAGCAAAGGGCATGATAACTTACATGGGCCCTTTTTGAATTTGCGCGATCTGGATCCTGCGAGTCTGCAGTGTGGGCGCGTTTAGGGAGGCTGGGAGGAATCTCATCAGACGGCGAGTTGAGCCAGGTCATCTCTCTTGCATCTTTCAGTGTTCCATCAGCATTACATGCCTCGCCGACAGGTTTCGTTATATCATTCTGGGCTTGGGTATTGATTTTTAGTTCTGGCGTATGGTGGTAAGTCAATCAAGGCTGATACGAGGTGTAGTGAAAGACGTACAGCTTTGCGCAGCATTCCCAGTGGCTGGAGCATCCCCGCTGGTGTTACCTAGGTTTTGATCCACGTAAGTTGTATTGATATGAGCAGACTTTAAGTTTAACCTTCACCATTCCCAGGCCTGTTTGATCCGCTCGTTGTCGTAGGATAATCCAGTCCTCTCGAGCGCTTTGATGGTTGGGAGATCCGTGGCCCAGCTATAATCAATGAAGGATCGACTCGGTCACGTTCGGGCATCGCAGAGAATGGGGAGAGGGAGCACAACTCAGGGGAATGGACAGTTCACCGTGTTTTTAACATTTTCGGATGGCGAAACACACTTGTTCGTGTCTCTCTTCTACAGTATTATTTGACAGGCTGTCTTGCTTGTAACCACAGATCCATGGTTCTCGTATCGTTTTATATCATTGTTGAGTAATAGAATGCAACTATTATTACTGTACAGTGGCAGTGAGAGAAGACTTGCTTGGGGGTGCACCGAGGTGCACTGGTGTTCGCACCTCGGGTGCAGGTTCCACCTCTCATTGAACCTGCACCTGGTATCGGGTTCAGGTGCAGCTAGGGGACTGCACCGCACCCTGAACCCTAGGTTAGGTGCAGGTTCGGTGCAGGTTCGAGAGGTTCGGGAACCGGACCCCGACCAGTTTATTAATAATAATATTATGACATGGCCCGCAACGCCATGGGTCATCCTCTATTCTCCAGAAAAAGCGGTGGTCCGTCGTCAAGGTTTTATTTCTATGGGTCCACTGAGAAAACAGTTCAAATGCTCTCTGGCCTCTCAGCACCCAGGTGTTAACGAATCAACAAATGATACCTTACTATTGTTGTCATTATGTGAGTGCGCTCGTCTTTCAGCTGACAATAGAAACACTAAATGTCAAGGCCAGCATGAACATCGTTGGTACGCTGCTCTATCACCCAAGTTCCGAGTTTTCTTCAGATGAAACAGAGAACAGTGCGAAGACCGTCTTCAAATGTAAAAAATCTATGGATCCCAGTCCTCAGAACTTGCTAACACTACTGGTCCCCCAGTCGTATGCAACTCTTAGTTTTCGTTCACCTGCCTAAATCATCAGGTTTCTTTGCATGTGTTTCCATAGATGTACTTGATTTAACTCTGTAAGTCTACTCGTGTCACATCACTAACAATGTTTCAGGTCGCACAGCCCTTCTACTGGCAACAGTCGCAAGCCGCTCTGGTCGCCGTGCAAATCCTTTCAACACACAGTGTGTTACTTGGCGGTATTCTCACTGGTGGACCCTCACCATCATATTTGATCTCCTAGCTTTGTTGGCTGCCCGATTGTATGTGATGTACAATTGCATTGCAAAGTTCTGTGTTCCTTGGTAAGTGTTGATATATATATATAAGATTGCTTGGCCTGGCAATTCAACTTGTAACTTATTACGGATATTTAGGCAGGTACTTATTCGGAGAATCGGTACTCTTAATCGTTGTCACCTTTTACTCCAACGTAGGCATTTAGCCATCTCTCCGCGTCTGTGAATGATCCTTGCAAAGAAATCTTATTCTATCTTTAAAACTGTGTAGCGACGAACGAGGCACTCCCAGGTGTTTTTATCTGTTCAGCGGTGGGCTCGCCCCAAAGCTATCATTGGATCGCCTTGTGGTTCAGTGCTATATTTGTTGTAGAAGGAATTTTTCTTGTAATGGCTCTTTGGCAGGCATAGATGCATCGTCCGTCCAATGGCGGGGTGGGGTTGATGCATCGGCTGACCAGGGAGTCAGTGTTCTATTTTTCCCTGTGAGCTGTTGTCCAAGTCAGCGTCACCTGCCCAGTCTTGTTGACTTCGTCTTTTATCTCTGCCGCCAAACAGGATATTCTGGATATACGTCGTCAATCTGATCATCTGGTACAACAAAAACGTGAGTTCAATTTCGCTTTTTCTAGTCAGTCTTGTTTCTCTTGAGATGGCGATCCACAGCTCCTCATCACGGATTTGGTTAGCATCATCGGTTCCTCTCTCCCGTGTATCGTCGTGGTCCGCCTCATGATCCACATGCGGTCAGCGCGTTATGGAGGCGCTCCTGACTCGCTTATTGATACCAATCTTGCTGGTATTCAGTTCACCTCACGACCAGCAACGAAGGACAGCGAGGGTACTACTGTATTTAGTCAGATTTAATTCGTCCCAGTGAAAAGCTTTTACTGTATAAGCCACGCAAACATTCAATTGGGTTAATCAGAAACGACAGTAGAATTCAAGTTACGACAACCCCAAACCGCGAAAGCACTCTATCGAAAACAAGCGTCCACCGAAAAAACAGCAATCCTTACACAGCATGCATTAGCAATCAGACGCCATTCATCTTATGCCTAACCTCTTCCCAGAACATTACCACTCTCCTGTACCAGCCTTGCCTTCATATCATCCAAGGTCTTCTCGCGCTGGTCTAGCACAGCATTGTGCTTCTCCACTTTATCGTCGAAGCTTGCGAAAAGTTTCATCTTTGCACTATGGGCTATTTAAGAACAAGATATTATATATGAAAGGAAAAGAACGAACGCCATATGGTCTTTCACCTGCGAATGTAGAATGCATCGTGCGACACAAACAATGCGATAAATAGAGGAAGACGTACAAAGTCTAGGATTTTAACATACTTCGCAGCCAATTCTACAATCAGTGTAAAAACACGTCAACAGCCCCCCTGAAAAAGAGGGTAATCAAGGCTTACCATCAGCACCGGCAATCCACTCCTCCATGGAACAGTCTCTCCATCTATTCACCGCACGCTCATACTTCTCCATATGCTCTTCAATGTACGCATCGGTGTCGCAGCCGAGGAGCTTGTCCAGCATTCTGTGCCCTTCACTGTCACCGTCGAGCATCGAAACATCCTGATCCTGGTAGTTCTCATGGTGATGGTGCTGATCCTGGACCTGGTCCCGATCGCGACGCTGTGGAGGAGTCGATGGTCCTTGAGAGTAGTGTTGGCGGTCGTGGTGGCGATACTCAGTGGGCATGGCGCAGGTGTGTTTGGGACCTGAGGACAGGGGTGGAGATGTTATAGATTGCGGTCTGGGATTGTATCCTTCCTGCGAGGGCGAAGGAAAGTGAAAGTCGGCGTCTTATATGACGGCGGAGGAACATATGCAGAGATACGAACGGCACGATTTTTGTACCTCTTTAAATGGCCGTCATGGTCATCAGACATCTCTTGATTCTGATCGTCGTTTTCAAGCTCGGCTCTGGGACGCTTCAATTGTTGCTGATCTTGGGCTGCCCTATTCCGGTGTCCATGTCGGGTATCATCTAAACTCAGACTGTGATCGAGTGTGTTGTCTAAGGTACTATGTGTTCCATCAGGATTTAAAGGGACACGTTGCGGACCAGTCTGATTCGAGAGCGACATGTTGAAGGTAAATGGTAGAGGCAGAGTTTGGTTGTCTAGCTGAATAACAGACGAAGGCTCGAAGACACTGATGCTGGATGCCCTGACGGTGCTTGGGGGACTGGGAAGCTGTTGTGATATATTTTGATGTTGTTCGGTGACTGTATGCGGCTTGCTGAAGCAGAATCCTCCCGAGGCAGGTGTATGCGCGTCTTTTGGGCGCTGGGTTGAATCTGGTGTTGGCGGCGGCTGGGATTGAGGAGGCAAAGAGCTCTTGGGCGCAGGTGGGATAAACGAGAATACACTGGAAGCTGGATTGTTCGAGACAGAGGGAGAAGCAGAACGGGACGCCTGAAGAGGTACAGGTGCAACAATTTTGAAACCTTGGTCGCGCTGGTTTTGATGTCGGTGTCCATTAGAATAAGGGTCAGCTGTTCCAGGTCGCATTATTACATTTGAGCCGGGAAAAGATGGTCTGCGAGGTACGCCGGGAGTCTGGGGTGGATCTGGTGCCGTTTGTAAGCTCTTGTTTTTCAACAATCCACCGATATTGAGAGGTTTGTCTAGGGCTGAAGTGGGGGGCTTGGATGCTGAATTAACATTATTCTGCGATCTTGATTGAGATTTGGCGGAACCAAGCTTTGTATTCGAGGAATGCAGCGGGTTGGCCGGGTCTGCGAGGAACTGTTGATCACCTTTGGATTTGGCAGGATTTTGTGGTTGATCCTTAAGATTTGCAGCTCGAGATGCAGGTCTAGAAGAAGGAACGAAAGGAACGCGAGCACTAGAGCTCATAGTGGACGACGATGGTGGTAGCAGGAAGAGTGAGCAAAGTCATGTGATTTGTGACAGAGCGCGTTTTATGATCAAACTTGCTTCGAACGTTCACCTGTTGATGGGACCAAAGAGATCCAGACACGATAAAACAAGCAAGACACGAATAAATTCACAGCGCGTAGCATACAAGTTCAATGGATGCTCAGCTTGTGTACGTAGTACGGACACTACATAGTCGTTCCTCATTGGGACCACGCCCAGAATCACTCCTTCCTATGAAGCGTTGTTGAGCACCAAGACGTTCCATTATACATGCACGGGAGCAGAGGATATTCAACTCGAATCCTGTGCGACCTGATGTTCCGAGAATAGCCTTTCTGAAAGCTCTAGCTCAACCGGCTCTTCACCCTCCTCAGTTCTCCAGACTGCTCGACAGATCAAAGCTACTCATAATCTCAACTCGGCTGCACCTTTCATGTGTTTCAAGGTGCATTGCAAGAAGTGATCTTGGAAGAACTCGTCAAGTGGGCAAATTGTCGGGTCAAGCATACGATTGAGCGAGAGCATTGAATTACATTAATGAATGCAGTGATAGGATAATTGTCCTAAGAATTTGGGAATGGATTTGGGCTGTAGAGACCAGATAGTGGAACATCAAGATACTCACGTCGGAATTGACACCAAATTCATAATTATCCCACGCTTCGCAACATAGAATGACCACCAACAGATAGTGCGGGTGCGGCATCAGCGATGAGTTACTGTACCTCAGTTGCGAAGCCACTGACAGGTTTAGTCAGTGACTGTGCGACTGGTTTGAGCTCACTTCAGTAACGTGGGGACGAGGAAGTGTGATTAAACATTTGTTATCTTTGTCTCGCGTGGGGTCGCATTAGTGATCCAACTAGAACTTGTTCGTTAGATATTATTTCAAGCGCAGACAACTCACTGTTTGAATGGGTGAATTGACGTGGGTGAAGGGCGGTTTCTTTTGGTCAGATCAACAAGCAGGAGGTTTCCGTCCGAAAACAAAGTGAATACGCCACAGACAATAACGAAGATGCGTGCTTTGTTGAAGAAGAATTTGGACACCAGGGGCGCTTATCATCGGACCAAGTAGCTTTCGAACTCCTCGACGGCTACAAGTCGAAAAATCACCGTCCACGTCAGAGAATTCAACCACGTCGAAAAAGTACTCCAAGTGATGTGGCCATATTTCCAGACTTTGAAGTGGTCTGACCCGAGCATGGTCACCAGTGTGCAGGTGCAGTGATCGAACTATTCCTTGGTCCTCCACGTTTCCTGTAAGTATTCCACGCATACTGGATCATTGAAGTAGTATTGTTTGTATGACTCTAGTGTGAACTTCTTACGGCGGCTCGATTGAATGAATGATTTCTCGTTTTGAGTCACCAATTCTTATTTGGTGGAGCGTCACCGCCTCTGAATTATCATGCAGTAATATGACTCATAGTGTGTCTTCCAACGTCGACCAAATTAAGCTACTTCTGTAGATTCTTCTCCCAATTATGTTGGTCCGCCGAGCCTGTTACCTGATCATGAACGGCACGTAGGTAAGTACATTTGAACGTTTCCGAGTCATTCACACTCTCCTATCGAATTCCACTGTTTGCGATGCATTCTAGGGGGCTTGACAGAGATAACGTAGAAGTTTCTTCGTCAGTTTTCGTCACTTGTCCTCTCTATTCAATTCACTCTAGGAATGGAGTAGTCGGAGAAAACTTTCGATGGAATGAACCTTCCTCGGTCCGCCACAGATGCTGATTGGAAGACATTGGCACTTGATCAGCACCCCGCTACCATTAGGCGTGTAGAGAATCCAACCAAGAAGCAGATAACGAAGAACGACGGTAAAAAGTCCATTGACGTCTGAAACAGCGAAGGGTCTCATGGAAGCATCGCGACACCCACAATGGGTCCAAATATTCATTCTATATCCGCAACATCAAACGCCTGCACACGATGCTTATAAGACATGCGAGTTCATCGTGAATTTTCGCAGCCCGAGACTACAGGATGAGTTCGATCCCCTCAGACACTGACACAAACATATCTTTGCCAACCGATTCACAAACATCGCTCTCTGAGGATAATTTGAGCGAGAATGTTGGTGCAAGCAGGTTATTCAGCGCTGGCCAAGGGGTTGGTCTCTCCAATCCGCAACTCTCGCAAGCAAGGAGGCGTATGCTTGATCTCGTAAACCGTCTACACAGCACAGGGTGAGTACGAACGGTCTACCAACCAATGTCATTGCTGATTTTGTGTTCATAAAGTGTGCAAGTCGACATTGACCTGCCCCAGATCGCCGTTATCGGCTCCCAGTCTGCAGGGAAGTCGTCGCTTATTGAGTCGATATCTGGCATTACTCTCCCCCGTGCCAGCGGGACGTGCACCCGGTGAGTTGTCATCATCAATCTTTTCTGCCATGTTAAACTGGTTGTAGGTGCCCGACTGAGTGCCGCCTTTCACGTTCCGAGTTGCCTTGGAGATGCACTGTTTCCCTGCGCCGTTCCCTAGATAATAAAGTCCGCGACGAGGCCTTTGGTGAACCCATCTTCGAGAACGCCAAGTCCGAGGTAGAAGATCGTATACGCCGTGCTCAGCTTGCCATCTTGAACCCAAGCAGACCAGCCAAGGATTTTCTCAGTGCCAACGAAGATCATGTATTCCTGAATCCTGAGTTGACTTTCTCTAAGGATTGTGTGTCGCTCGATATTCGTGGCCCAGATGTCGCGGATCTTTCGTTTTGCGATCTCCCTGGTGAAGAATCTAGTGTATGATCCCGTCCTATTCGTGACTCTCATCATATGTTATTCATATAGGATTGATAGCAAACGTTGGGGCGAACGGTAACAAGAGCGATATTGACCTCATTAAGGGTTTCGCAACGACATACATTAAGAAACCGAGTTGTATTATTCTGCTAACTGTCACTTGTGAAAGTAAGCGTGCTAGTTGATTGCTATCTTACGCCTTAACTGACAACATCTTGCTTGAAGCTGATTTTCAAAACCAAGGCGCCCAAGAACTCGCCAAAGAGTACGACCCTGCTGGAAAGCGTACGATCGGTGAGCTTCATGATAAGTCGATGATCGAGCCTGAGTGGACTGCTTAACATCCTCATTCCCGTAATGCAGGTGTTCTTACCAAACCGGACCGCATCCCGGCAGGGGATGAAGACAGCTGGTTAGCACTCATACGAAACGAAAAAGAGCCCCTGGAGAACAATTGGTACTGCGTCAAGCAACCTGGACCTCATGATCTCAAGAAAGGTATCACATGGACAGAGGCCCGGAAACGGGAGGACGAGTTCTTCTCGACGCAACAAACGTGGAATGAACTGGACGGAGTGTATCAAAGATATTTGAGAACAGGAAACTTGGTGGATAGGTTAAGTTCGATATTGTCCGACTTGATTTCAAAGCGGTAGGTCTGGGTTTTTGGTCATAGATCTGGTCAGGTTAATCTTATTGTACACGACAGCCTCCCTGAAATCCAGCAAGAGCTTGAGAATTCGATTCTCAGCACCCGCTTTGCACTTTCTATGCTTCCCAAGGAACCATCAAATGATCCTCGGAATGAAGTCTCTAACATCATCCACAGATTTGTTACCGACCTATCCCGGCATGTGGAGGGCGTGCCTGATGGCGATGGACTCATCCAGTCCATCCGCCCTGCGCAGGAGAAATTTAAATTAGCAATACGAGGAACTGTACCTGAGTTTCGGCCGTTTGAAAAGCGGTTTTCAGGAACAAAACTTTTCAGAAAGCCGAAATTTTTAAGGGATGAGGAAGGTGGGGTAAGTGACGTGGACGATGATGAACCCAAACCCAGTGATGTCGACTTTTCATTGGAACACAAGGGTAAATCGATAGCACGAAAACGCAAAATTTATGTCGACGAAGTGCTTGAGCGTGCCCATCAGTAAGTCCCTGATATATTCTGTCACTTTGACCTAGTCCTGATTTCCGTGCTCGATGTTTCTAGAGCCCGGACGCGAGAGCTCCCTGGCAACTACCCTTCCGCAGTTCAGGAAAGTTTCATCAAGACCTTCGTCAAGCAATGGGAGGGCCCTGCACAGATGCTTTGCAAGACAGTCTTCATGCTCCTTATGGAACATGTCAAAAAGCTGGTGACCGTTCACTTCGGGTCATTCGGCCAAGGAGGACTAGAGCAGCGTGTAAAGTTAGTTACACGTTCTCTCGCTGTGTGGCTGTGACCTAAGGGTAACTGCAGAATTCTTATTCAGGATCACATCAAGAAGTGCATGGAAAGAGCGGAAGAACGCATCGAATGGTTGCTCGCCCTCGAAGATCAGCCATTTACACTCAACACGCACTATCTTGCAGACTACCGAGACAAGTTCCTTGCTCACTACAAGGGAGCACGCGAGAAGGACTGCAATGCGACCTTGACGTCTGCAATTCAGGCGTACGCCCCTCCTGCTTCGAATATTTCACGTACTGGGTTGAAGATCGGGATTGACAAGATCATGGAGGGAATGTCAGAGCTCGGGGTATATGGTGTGAAACCTGAAGACCTGACGAAGCTCATTCCACCGGATGCCATGGAACCTGCATTGGGGCTTATGGCGGATGTGCGCGCGTATTTCCAAGGTGCGTCTTTTGATCATCCGGCCACCAAGTTTATCATATCTCATGTTATTTAGTTGCTCATAAACGATTCGTGGACAATATACCGTCCGCAATCGATCACGAGCTCGTGCGCGGCGTCGAACGGAGCGTCTTATCAATCCTGAATACTGGCCTTGGTATCAACGGCCCGGATGCGCTTAGGATCTGCAAAGAGTTGGCCCAGGAGAGCCCTAGCGTTGCTAACCGTCGCGAAGAATTTACTAAGAAGTTGGAGAGGTTGAGTATTGCGAGCGAAGAATTGCTGAAGATTGGGTTGTGAGCCAAGGACCAGCGTAGACAAACAGAGAGACCTTTTATTGAAATGGAAAGCTCAGAGTTGTTGGAGAACACCCACTGTATTAAGTACCTATTGAAATGGAACCAG
Source organism: Tricholoma bakamatsutake (assembly GCA_029959215.1). NCBI lineage: Eukaryota > Fungi > Basidiomycota > Agaricomycetes > Agaricales > Tricholomataceae > Tricholoma > Tricholoma bakamatsutake. The sequence goes on along the minus strand of CP114857.1, from coordinate 11,563,982 downwards.
ATACTCTGTAAGTAAGGTTAGTGATAAGTAATAAATGCACGATATACAGCTCAGAGTTGTTGAAGAACAATAAGCGTGACATAGTGACTTGTGTCTTTTACTTACGCGGGCTGATTTACTGGGTCTATCGAGGCATACTCTGTGTGTCCTTTACTTATGTAGCATAGGTAGATATCAATATAGTAACATAAAGACGTCCTCTGCCTAGTCTTTTTTCGGCATTTGATCCTGAATGCTGAAAACCATACCACATAGAATTAGATTCTCAAAAATTGGCCTTGAAGGCCATCTGCGCCTACCTTCCTTGAGTTCAACCACTTGATATCACCAAAATAAGTTTGTGCAGAGACGATAGTTTGATTTAAATTTCCTGAATGCTTTCAAATTGCATAATCATGATAATGGACAAATAACAACGAGGTCACATGACATCATTAAACGCGCTTATCACATGACGGTGAACCTCCTTCAGTGCCACAATGGACCCGACAAGTTCTTTATCTGAGGGCTTCTCTCATTTGTCTGTGGGCGATCTAAGCGCCCCAAATGAGGCCATATCCCGAGATACGAATTCTACACTGACTCAAATATCACGCGAGCGCGATCTATTCACTGACGACGATCACAAACCCCTCGATGCGGCGATCATGAAGGCATTCAGCGCTAATAGGATTATTAATGTGGAGCCCGATTTGCCTGCGCTGCTTTCTTACATTACTACTGAAGACAATAGACTCGTAAATCTTCGGTCGAGTGAAGCAGAGGAGCTGCTGACGCGCCAATCGTCCATCAATGCGGTGTTACAGAAAGCATGGAAAGAAGGATCATTCAAAAACGTTCGGCAGTTAGGTGTGTTTTTTGTGCTACGCAGCCTATTTTCAAGTCCTTAATCATCATTGCAGCAATCCTATGGCCTGTGGTGCGACAAGCTCGTAGGTGGTTCTCTGCGCTCTTGTAATTGGGATTGATGACGACAGCTAGGTTGTAGCAAAAAGGCGCCATCTACTTCCCAACGAGGATGTAGAACTGACTAGTGCGTAACTGATGCATCTGTTCTGGAGGTTCATGACGGCTTATTTTATGTACGCGATTCTCTAGACAAAGGTGTTTATTTATTCTAGCTCTTGTTTGGCTTTGCTAACCCTATTTTTGAAGCTCTGCGGTCCGCCTGGAGTGATAGTTACTTGGGAAATAATCATCAACTCCTGTTCGACAATATTAATGCACTCCCACGAACAGAAAAGGCTTATTCTAACCAAATCGCCATCGTTCAGAGCTCCGGTACGGGAAAATCTCGCATGGTCCACGAGCAAGCGAACTTGGTCTTCACTATTCCGTTTAATCTACGGACAATCAAGGTCCTTACTTTGTTGTTCGAATTCCTTGGACGCTTCTGACGTACGAACGCAGACCTAGCCTTCCCCATCCCTGACGATGCTGTCCGTGACTACCTCGTCACAGCCTCTCTATCGGATGATCAGCACATTCTGAAAACCAATTATCTAAAGTTTTTCGGCAGCCTGTTCACGGAAGTTAATGGCGAGCTGGAGAAATGCTCAGGAGATTTGAGTGAGAAGCAAATTAGAACCGCTGAAGATTTGGCCAAGTGGTGGTCATGTCACCTACAAGGCATACGCACAGGATTATACAAAGCGGTGATTGATGGTGCGACTAAGGCCATTAAGGTGCGTGTCTGTGAAGACGGCACAAGGAATATCACACTGAGTCATTGCACTGGCAGATCCTTCTTGAAATCAAGAAGAGACATGAAGACTTACTCGCGAAACGTCGATCGAAACCCGAGGGCTCCGAGGATTCCGATGACACCTATCACGATGTGAAGACGGTTGTTGAGTTTGCTGCGGCAGAATCAGCAAGAGTCGCACTCGGACAGCTCATTCGTAAGCTGGACCGCTGGGTTGGGTCGCACCGTACCAAGCTCATAATCTACTTCGACGAAGCACACCCTCTCACCAAGGTAATACCCAAGAACGACGACGAGAAGACGCTTTATGATTATCTATGTTCATGTCTCAACCCATTTTTGACATTTCCGATGTTTTCCATTTTCCTATCGACAAATTCAAGCTTAGCCCAGTTCGCTGCCCCACGGGCGCTTGCCAAATCTGCTCGCATTCGCGGCGGGAAAGCTGTAACACATGCACCAATTACTGAAACGCCCTTTGACTGCTCCAAGGACCTCATGGTCAAGCCAGGCGAGTTGAGCATCAATGACATTAGCACAATTCCATTTATGGCGCAATTTGGGAGGCCATTGTGAGTGTTCTTGCATCGTTCCATTATTTTCAATCGACATGCTTGACGGCATGTTGCGATAGATTTTGGACGCTGTTACGAGGAGCCGGGATGGAGGCATCTGGACTCCATACACAAATCTTGGAATTGGCACGCGCGAAGCTCGTTGCTTCTCGCGAGATCGACTCTAGCTACTACACCTTCTCATCTGCTGCACGGATGGCAGTTCTAGACATCCAATTGTCGCTGGACTTTGAGCCTCGTCGTGAAAAAGTGCAAATCGAAGAGGCTGGTTTAGTCGAGAGCCACATGCGGTTTGCATATTCTATTCCTGATCACCGAGAGTACTTGCGGTCTGGATACCCCTCCGAACCCCTTCTTGCCGAAGCTGCCGCCCAACAACTCTACATGTGGAGGACGCAAAATCCGTTCATGGCAGTCGAAACGCTTACAAATATCCTCGAAACTGGCTTGCTTGACCGTGGAGAACTTGGGGAGCTTACTGGTCGTCAACTTCTCCTCGATGCCTACCATCGTGCTGTTGAGCTGGAGCAAGGTGATCGCCACAAGAAGACTCCTCCGTATTTCAGTGCTGGCTGTCATCTTATAACCTTCATCAAAATGTTGTACAGCGACGAGTGTGCAGATATGGTTCTTGACAGCACCCCGGATAATGTTGAAGGAATCTCGTTTAGAGAGGCATTCAAGGACGCTATTATCTGCTTCACACACTTTGGAAAAATGGCAGACGAAACTGGCACAACTTCTACCGCTGCATGGGTAGCTTTCATACGTCACATGGCGATCATGTGTCGAAACGGGGAACGCAGCGTCGACTGCATCTTACCTGTCCTCTTGTGGAACACTCAGCTGTGTGAGCATGTCATGACTGGTGTGCTTATTCAGTTTAAGCGTCGGAAACGCAGCGGTGCTATCGCTAAATACTCTATCGACCAAGCCGACTTCAATTTTTTCCCGCAAACATCAGAGAAATGCGCACACGGGTCGATCCCCACTTCTTACCGGCCGTACGTCAGCTTGATCATGGAGCTAGGAGTACAAGTCAAACCTCCTGAGGAAGCCAAAACCGCCATTAAATATCAGCCAGACAAGTACTCTTCGTCGTCATCACAGAAATCCGACCGCCCACCTCGAACTCCTCCACCCATCGAGAGATATCAAGATCACGCAACACCGTCCAAGATGTACATCCCTCGTCATGGTCAACGACACCACCCCAAAGAAGGACACGCCAGATACAACATATTCGCATATGGTTGCTCCCCAACAGTGTACCGCGGCATCGATACCGCCCACAAAGCTTCGTATGCGCTCCTGTTGAGTTCTCGCGATTTCCTCGGAGAGCATCCACGTAAAGATGTCCAAACACTCAAAGCAGTACGGCGGATGAAACCCTTTTGGAATGGGGGTGAGGATTGTTATCACTGGGTTGAACATGACGATATCCTTCATGGCCCCGTTCCACCAGAGAGGGAATATTTTCGGGTTGGGAATCAAATGTAGCTTAGTGTTTTAATGTTGTGATTCCAGTTGACACGAAACCATATCAATGTCACTGCAGATGTGGAATGCGCTGCTAAAGTGACTCAGTACCAAATATTCTTCTCATCGAATGGAACATTTCTACAAGAGGAATAAGATTTCTGGGAAGTTTTACAGTACGTAATCAGGTACCGGGTCAAGCATGGTTAGGTACGAGCTTATGACCCATGCCTTTGTCATGGCGTTCACTTGCTTTGCTCGCTCAGCCTGACACCGGCATGGGCCAGCTCGTGTATATGTAACATAATGCTTAATCCCACTACAGTTACTCAACTCTTCAGTTGTCTTTGGACCTTTGGCCCAAAGTCAATGTTTGGGGGTTTGTGGTGACACAACTCTTTCATTGACTTTTAGATACAGTAGTACACAACTCTTTAGTTGACTTGGGACCATTGGCCCCAAGTCAACGTGGGGGGGTTGTGGTGTTTATTCCCATCCTCATCTCTATCTCTCTCTCTATCTCCATCTCTCCCTTTCCCTTCCCCATACCCATACCTATACCCATCCCCACCCCCATCTCCACTTCTCTCTTCCTCATCTCCCCCTCCCCCTTCCTCATCTCCCCCTCCCCCATGTTCCCCTTTCCCTTTCCCTTCCCCTTCCCCTTCCCCTTCCCCTTCCCCTTCCCCTTCCCCTTCCCCTTCCCCTTCCCCTTCCCCTTCCCCTTCCCCTTCCCCTTCCCCTTCCCCTTCCCCTTCCCCTTCCCCTTCCCCTTCCCCTTCCCCTTCCCCTTCCCCTTCCCCTTCCCCTTCCCCTTCCCCTTCCCCTTCCCCTTCCCCTTCCCCTTCCCCTTCCCCTTCCCCTTCCCCTTCCCCTTCCCCTTCCCCTTCCCCACCTCCCCCTTCCCCCTCCCCATCCCCCTCTCACTCTCCCACTCCCATGTCCACCTCCCCCCTCTACACCCCCTCATACCCCTCCCCACCCCTCATACCTCTTCTCCATCCCCCTCCTGCCCACCTCCTCACACCCCCTCCCCACCTCTCACACTCCCCTCACTCCTCTCCACACTTAGCTCACTTGCGAAGTTTCAAACTCCACTTCAAACTCAGCTGCAGCTCACCTCTACATATGCTATGACCACATTTTGAAGCCCAGCTATATTAGTCAGAGCTGACAAATTTTAGTCAGCTCTGACTAATGCCATCATTTCTGACCAAGCCTGACAAATTTTAGATAATCACATCAACCATCACTCCCATCATTCCCACAAAATGACTGTAGCCTATGTTATGCAGTGCATCACCTTTTTTTAGCCCTGATCCCATCACGCCATCACTCCCACAAAAATCGTCATAGCATATGTAATAGATTCCATCCACATTTGTGGTGCGAAATGCCTATTTCGTGAGACCATCAGCCAGGGATGATTTTTCGATGTGCAATTTCCCATACAACTCTCATGTATCACCTATCATGCGATATCATTTTCACCGAACAAGCCATCCTTCATGAGGGGATGCATAGGTCGATGGTAAGTTGGTGACCCTGTTTGCTCATATTGACAGTTAGCGTAGGTGGCGCCTCAATGTCGATCGATTTCAACGCTCATCCTTGTGCACAAAAATTCCCAAAAAATGTTCATGCATAAGCCATTGGTACAAAGACCTTTTACTCCACAGCTGGTCCATATACATCTCAGTGTTGTGGAGCAACACCAGTGGTCTCAATCCCGACATGTTTGCTGAAAATACCCTGACCTGCCCATGACTTCCTGGTGACCATGCCAGTATTTCCCTTTTCCATGGCTTGTGACTGTTCTGCTACATACCTGAGATGTATATTAAGGATTTGGAACACGTCTTATGGCTGCAGAAGGGGTCTACATGTGTGAGTTTATTGAGTTTTTCCTGGAGTAGGAAAGCCTCGCCAGTGGGTCTTGAAGAAACACAGAGCTAGTTCTATCGGAGAAAGTCTATTCATCTAAATGTATGTAATTCCAGGGTCAACGGCGCCGCTGTACATCATGAACCTTCCATCCCTGAATTTAAATTGAACAAGTGCATAACTTTACTTCGTTTTTTCCATCTGCAACCATGGATACTCTTGTCCAAGTTGACCCTCTTGACCTCAAAGAAAAATCTAACGAGGAGCGAATCCACATGGCCATCAGCGCAATCAAGCGGAATGGATTTAAGGCAAATGGAAACCCAAGATATTCATTCTGGGAGGCTGCACAGATGTTTAATGTCAGCAAGAGCACTTTAACAGCACACTTCAATGGCCGGAAGACTCGCAAAGAGGGCCATAAGCATGAACTGAGGCTCAATGATGCTGCCGAAGCAGTTTTAGTTGAGTGGATCCAAGAATGTGGTCGTCGGAACATACCTTTACATCCATCTGCTGTGGCTGCACATGCGAAGGCTATTTCAGGTGTTGAGATTGGTGAATGTTGGGTGCAGCACTTCCAGAAAAGACATTCCGAGCTGTGGGCACAGTGGGCAACAGGCATGGAGCAGTGTCGTGCACAGGCATTAAACCCAGGCACTACTGCAGATCTCTATGTGACAGCTGATGAACTCATCGCCATGTACAAAATAGAGGCAAAGGACTTATATAACATGGACAAAAAGGGCTGTCAGCAAGGTGTTGGGGGTAAAGTGCATGTTTTGGTAGACCGGAACCAGAAGAATGTCCAGCAAGTCGAGGATGGGAATCAAGAGCTCATCACTATTATAGAGTGTGTGTGTGCAGATGGCTCAGCAATTCGACCATCAGTAGTCTTCAAAGGAAATAGATGCAACTTGGAATGGGGAAGAGACAATCCATGTAACATGAGGTGAGTAATAACATTGTTACATTGTACTTTGCAGCTAAGCATGAACAACGATCAGCATTTCACATTCACCAAATGGTTGGACAGATCAAGAACTTGGTTCAGCATGGCTTGAACGAGACTTCGAACCCGCGATGTGAGACAAAGCAAACAGAGGGTATTATATGCTTATTCTTGATGGCCACAATTCACACACAACATACCAATTCTGCTCATTTGCTGAAAAGCATAAAATTATCATTCTCTGCCTTCCCCCTCATACCACACATCGCCTCCAGCCATGTGATGTTGGTGTACTTGGACTGCTCAGCTCAAGGTGGAAGGGTATGGTGTGGGAGGTCCATGCCAATCATGTTCCAATCCAAAAAGGCAACTTCCTCCACTACTATTCGAAAGCACGGGAGAAGGTGTTTATGACTGACACTGTTAAAAATGCATGGCATAAGACTGGCCTTTGGCCATTGAATCCCAAAGCTATCGAGCCATCTGCATGTGCACCTTCACTGAACACCACAACCAAACCTGCCCTCCCTGTTGCTCCTGTTGTTCCTCAAATCATCATACCTGGGACACCAGCCTGCCCATTAAAAGGCCATACCATCCTGCAAAGATCTGCATTAGATGCTGGGACACTGTGATCATCCACAACAGCACCACCCCATTCTTCATTGCCTGGATTGCATCCTTCATCATCCAGATCATGTCCTTCATCACCCTGTTGAAATCGGGCAGTGGTACACGCTTTAGGTGACACCAACACCAACACCAAATGGCCATGGTGTATAGCCACAGTCATTAGTAACATCACCTTGTTGTTTTAGATTTAATTACAGGGCAGTGTCCCATGCTAGTATAAATATTCATTGTAAATAGTTTATTAACTTAACAAAGTGTTCTATACTCTACCGAGTCCTCTAAAAATTCAACAGGTTATGGCCCCTGGCCTTAACTGAATTTTCTCACTCATTCTATAATCAAACTAACATAACACTACCCAGATCAAATTTAAACAATGGCTGATGTTTTGAATGCTTTGATGCACACAAACATTTACCGAATAGAATCCTTGACAGGTGCCGAGAATTATGCTGTATGGAAGATCAAAATGATGGACATTTTGACAGGGCAAGATCTGTGGGAATATGTCGATGGATCAACTACCCAGCCAATGGAAGTGGCCTTGCTGACAGCATGGCATAAAAAGAATCGGATGGCACTATCAATGATCCATTTATGGGTGGCTGACAAAATGTTGGTGTATGTTGCAAGTTCAACGAGCGTGTTGGAAGCGTGGGGTATGTTGAAGTCATTACTGGAGACTCAGGGAGCATTAGGAATAGTCCAGGCATGATGAAAGCTATTCCGGTCTTAATGCACAGAAGGAATGCCCATTGATTAACACATTCGGACATTGCACAGCTATCAGGAAGAGCTGCACAATCTGGGGCAGAAGATCGATGGAGAAGAATTTTCCATCATTTTGCTAACCTCACTCCCTGAAAATTGGAATAATTACATTGCATCCATAGACACCACCACTCTGAAGGATGCTCCAGCACTTATTGCTCAAATTCTGGAACACGATTGACGGCTTAGCCTATGTAACTCAGACAATACAGCCCTGGTGGGAAAGCCTGGGAAAAGAATCAATCCTAATATAACCTGCTATGGATGTGGAGAAAAGGGGCACATCAGCAAGCAGTGCAGGAACAAGTCCAAATTGGGAAAGGGGAGATTGGGAGGAAAGCAAAAGGGATCAACAGAAGCCCATGCAGCAGCGGATGAGGAATTTGCCTTCTGTGGAAATTGTGGGGATGACACTGCACTAGCAGTCTCAATGGACTCTTGGTTGGCGGACTCAGCATGCACCTCACACATAGCACAGAATCAAAATATCTTCATTGACTATATTCCCACCCTGGACATCAAATCTCAGGTTTTGGTAAATCTCCTGGGCTCGGACGAGGTTCGATATGCCTGGAATGTACCATGGATAGGAGAACCTCAATGCTTACCCTAAAATATGTGGTACACATGCCTGATGCACCTTTCAACCTTATCTCGATTTCACGTGCACTTGAGGCTAGAATCAAAGTTCTATTTGTAACACTGGGGGTACAGTTCCAGGCACCAAACAAGACAATTATTATGGAAGGTTGGGTCAAGAACCAGTTATTTGACATGGATATCAAAGGTGTTGCCAAACAAGACCAAGCATACCCTGCCAAGAATGGCAGAACATGGGATGAATGGCATAGGATCTTCGGGCATCTGAACATGGGGTCAGTAAAGATGCTCAAGGAAAAGGAAATGGTTTTGGGAATAGAAGTGGATAGAACTGTGCAGCCAGCTGCTCAATGCCAAGCATGCATCATTGTCAAGCAGCATGTGCAGCCTTTTCCCAAGGAGAGCCATTCCAAGATCAAGGAGATCGGAGATCTGACAGTCAGCGATCTGTGGGGGCCAGCGTGCACTGAAGCTCCAGGGGAAGATTGGTATTTCATCACATTTACTGATGGCAAGGCATGATGCATGATGACATATTTCTTAAAGCAGAAATCTGAAGTGCTTATGAAATTTAAGCAGTACAAAAATTTCGTTAAAACCCAAACTGGTCGGAAACACAAGAAACTTCATGTTGATGGTGCAGGAGAATTTCTTAGCAAGGAATTCAAGAAATTTTTACTTGACAATGGGATCTGACTGGAAGTCACAGCCCCGCACTCACCATCCCAAAATGGAATTGCCAAATGTCTAAACTGAACCCTGGTAGAACATGCATGTGCAATGTTACATCAGCACGGACTACCTCACTTCCTTTGAAGGGAGGTGATCACTTATGCAACTTATCTTAAAAACAGATCCCCGACATGAGTGATCAAAGATCATAAGGTACCCAATGAAGTCTTCTGGGGAGAGAAGCTGGACATATCGGGCCTGCAGGAGTTCGGCAGGCCTTGTTGGGTTTTACAGCAGGATGGGAAAAACTCAAAACTTGATCCAAAATCATGCCAATTTATTTTTGTGGGAATGGCTGATGGTACTAAGGGATACATGTACTACAATTCCCAGACATGCCAAATTCTTACCTCTAGGAATGTGGTGTTCATGATAGAAGGGGACAATTCTAACATTGTAGAGGTAACTCACCCTGCGCTGCTTGAAGGGGAGCATGAAACCAATGCCAAGCAGCCTATGGGTGACAGTGGGAATAGCACTGCATCAGATACAGATCACTCACTGGAAAAGGAAATACACCAATCATCGCCATCTTGCATACTGGTTCCTCAGGAATGATCAAGCCACATCCTTGCAAAACCACTCGTCAACTACTGGTTACTTAATAACCCAAATGCATGCGGACCAAAGGAATGGAAGCATCATGTGCCAACTACAGAAGAGTCTGGCTACATCACAATCAGTTATGCAATGATCAGGGCAACATCCAAGGATGACTCACTCTCAGTGAAAGAAGCAAAAGGCAGATCAGATTGGCCGAAATGGAAGGAGGCGATGAACAATGAAATAATGCAGTTAACCAAATGAGGTACTTACAAATTGGTTGACTTACCCCCTGATCACCAGGCAAGGGCAAGCAAGTGGGTATATCACATCAAATACAATCACATTGGGGAAATCTTGAAGCACAAGGCTAGGCTTGTAGCAAAAGGATGTTCCCAAATTCTGGGAATAGATTTCGTGGAAACCTTCATGCCAGTTATGTGGCTGGAAACATTCTGGCTATTAATAGTGCTCACAATGAATTTAGGACTCATGATTCACATGGTCAATGTGGTGGGCACGTACCTTAATGGAGTTTTGGAGGAGGTTATTTTCATGTTGCAACCACTGGAATACGATGACAGTAGCAGGCACATGTGGCAACTCTTAAAACCTCTCTATGGCTTGAAACAGGCAGGATGGGCCTAGAACGATGAGCTCAACCAAACATTTCTCAAAATGAACTTTACGTGGCTTTTCTCAGATCAATGTGTCTATATCAGGCACACTGATCATGATCTTCTAATCACATCAGTTCATATCGATGACATGACAATCCTAGGATCAGATGTTGATGCCATCATGGAAATGAAAGCCGAAATGAGGAAGTACTTTACAATCATGGATTTGGGAGAGGCAAAGCAGATTGTGGGACTAGAATTAGAAAGGGACTTGGAAAGGGCCACTCTCAAAATTATGCAAGCCCAATATATCAAGAGGGTCCTGGAGAAGTTTGGAATGTCAGATTCACACCCTGTCAGCACACCACTGGACTCTAACATCAAATTGATCAAAACCCCCTGATAACGAGCATCACGATATCCCAGAGTATTGGAGTGCAATTGGATCACTCATGTATGCGGCAATAGGAACATGACCCAACATCTCATTTGCAGTCCAAATGCTTAGTCAATTCATGAGCAACCCCAGACCCACCCATTGGACTGCTGTCAAGCACATTTTCCAGTATCTCAATGGCACTCATGAACTTGGGATCATTTACCAACAAGGGGGAGAAGTCAAACCCCTCACTTATTTGGATGCCGATTGGGGATCAAATGTAAATGATCGAAAATCTATCTCCGGATATGTCTTCCAGATGACTGGCGGTCCAATTTCTTGGCAATCAAAGAAGCAGCCAATGATCAAGTTATCATCTATGGAAGCCGAGTACATGGCAGAAAGTCTAGCAATGTGCCAAGCAATCTGGTTAAGGACCCTTACTGCTGAGCTCAGCATTCCCTACTCTGGACCCACTGTCCTCAAGGTGGATAACCAAGGCATGATCACTTATTCTCACAATGCCATCAATCACAGCTGCACCAAACACATTGACATCCAACACTATTTCGTATGTGAGAAACTCATCTCCAATGAGATATGCATTCAGTACTGTGCAATGGATGACAACTTAGCTGATTTGCTTACCAAAGTATTACCAAAGCTGAAACATAATGACCTTGTTAATCACTTAGGGATGGCATAGGTATTGAGGGGAAGTGTTGAAATTGGGCAGTGGTATGCACTTTAGGCGACACTGACGCCAACACCAAATGGCCATGGTGTATAGCCACAGTCATTAGTAACATCACCTTGTTGTTTTAGATTTAACAAGGTTGGGAATGTGCCTCCGGCACGCGTTAACATGTTTAATAAGTAATATATACAATATTTTTGGTTTTTGCACTTCCACTGTCATGACTTCATTTCTATGTTAGTCTGATAGTACTTCATTATTTTGGTTTTTGCACTTTCACTGTCATGTGTTAACATGTTTAATAAGTATGTACTTCATTTCTATGTTACTCTAATAGTACTTCATTATATACAATATTTTTGGTTTTTGCACTTCCACTGTCACTTGGCCATATTGCCTTGATGTTGTGCACAGACCTTACTCGTGATATCGCTACATAGAACTGCCCATGAGTGAAGACAGGACTCCTGAAATCTAATCCCACATGCTGCACTGACTGTCCCTGGGATTTGTTGATCGACATTGAAAAGCAGAGTCGAACAGGAAATTGGAGTCGAGACAGAGTGAAAGGGAGTTGTCCTTCGATTGGCTGCAGTCGCATCCGTGGAATAAACACCTTCTCTCCAGCATGATCTCCAGTAATCAACCGAACCTCCAACACTCTGTTCCGAATCCGAGTCAAAATCCCTCGAGAACCATTGCAGACCCCTCCAGCAATATTGAGATTGCGAAGTATCATCACAGGGACACCGACCTTGAGTGCCAAGTGTGCCAAAGGTAGACCGGAGCAGTTGATTGAGTTGAGGTATTCAGGTGGATACAGAAGTTCATTGTTTGCAATAGAGTCTGCACTGTGAAACACTTGCTCCTCTCTAGGGAACCTCTGAAGAATGTAATGGTTCAAATCATCCACATCATCATTTTTGCTTGCCAGGACAATCCGCTCTGAGAAGTATTGATTGGGATGCTGAGCATGATTATAGATGCCAGGATAGATGGTGTCGATGAGGGAAGCCAGAGTGTTTTCAGGACACTTGAAATGGTTGGGAAGTTCGATGTTGCCACCCTTATCTGTATGATCACCCTTTCCAACCTCCAGCTGCCACTTTGCAAACTGTCGCTCTTCAAGATCATCCGTGTTCAATCGCATGTTGATTTTGAGATGAAGAACTTTAATATGTTGCCAAAGAACAGAGCGCTGCAAGGAAGCACCAACAATCTGAGGCCGTGAACCCCTCTCGATAACAGGCAGGATCTGGTGAAAGTCGCCCCCAAAAATAATAGGAATGCCACCAAAGGGTTGATCAGATTGGAGAATGTCTTTGAGAGTGCGGTTGACAGCTTCATGGAGATGACGATGCTGCATGAGTGCCTCGTCCCAAATGATCAAGTCAGTCTCCTGCAACAGCTTTGCCTGAATTGAACCTCTGGAGATAGAGCAGGTGGATGACTCATTGATGATGAGAGGGATCTGGAGACATGAATGAGAAGTGGAGCCACCTTTGAGCAGGAGTGCAGCAATGCTGGATGATGCTATACAGAGGACGATTTTGCCCTGAGAACGAAGCTGATGGGCCAGAGTGTTGTATACAAAGGTTTTGCCTGTGCCACCGGGACCATGGAGGAAAAAGGTCTGGCCGGTTTTGTTGTCGACAGCATGCATGATCTCCTCAAAGACAGCTCTCTGGTCTGGATTGAAAGTATCCAAGTTCTGTGCAGCCAACTCAGCCTGCTCCACAACATCATATCTGCGCTGCTCTGCAATCAACCGGTTTTCGAGGTTGGCTTCCCAATTCTGAGTGATCTGAGGCATGTATGGCCAATCCTTGCTGAGAGATTTGCCAGAGGATAAGAGAAGCTGGTTGATCAAGTAGAGGCCATAATCCTGCACATCGTCATCAGTAGGGTTGAGACGGATATTGTTGTGCTGGAGCTGATACTGCAGGTCATCACAAATGTGGGGCCAGTATGTGTTCCAAAGCTGGACAGGATCAGAGGGTGCACAATCACGAAGAATAGTGACAAAGAGTTGCCAGAGCTGACGACCTGTTGCCATGGACTTTGCTTCCTCCAAACACTGCACCCACTCTTGGTCATCCTCCAAAAGGCCACATGCCAGACATGCTTCACTGAATGAGGGATAGACATTTCCCTGAAAAGTGCACAGATGTTCATATGATGTTGCACCCTTGACAGCTGTCAGAAGAAGCCTGAGGTAGAAGCGTTCACCTGCAGTAGGCTGAGTGTAGTACATCCTCCCAATAGCGAACCCTCTCTGTCTGGGCTTCCACTTGTGGGCTTTCTGATCCCACACGAATTTGGAGGGAAAGTCCTGATAGAGAAGATCCTGTGCAAGCTCTGGATACTGCTGATTGGCTTTGAAATAGCCAGTGAGGGTGGTGTCATGCTGTGCAGCATGCTGGACGATTTCTTGGATAGACCGTGGACCGTTCTGATTCCAAGTGACATACTGCTGGCCAGGGAGGTGGATCTGAAGTCGGATGACATTGGGAGAAGCAGAGTGCATAGGTAAATGAAAGAGGCGCCAAATGCTCTCACAGGCAGAAATATAGCGAGCGTCCAGATACTGTTTGACTTCATTGTTGCAAGTCCCAAACTGCATGGTGATGCGATCATGACCTTTGTACACATATTTGTAGATGTATTTGACAGCTTTGATGGAGGCAATGGACTCGATGTTGATGTGGCAGTGGTACTTCCAGAGGAGATAGGGTGAATAAGTGACGACCCAGCGATTGTCAACCTGCTTTCCCCAAACCTGATATGTCTTTCCAGTGTTCCGACGCCTGGTGGAGGCATAGGCATCCTCAGAGATGGTTGTCTGATCCCTGAATGGCTTGGGGAAATTTTTGGAGCACTGTCCATTCACCATGCAAGGAGCTGTAGGGTTCTCTGCACCACAGGGTTTATGGACCATGAACTTCTTGACCAACTCGAGCAGCTCAGGATTGTCATCAGGAAACTCTGAGCACATGAGGCTGTCTATCTGCTCAGGAGTGCGAAGCTTGGACTCCCCATCAAGAAAGATAATGCAGTGCATGTGAGGCAGGCCACGCTTCTGAAACTCGATCACAAACACATAAGAGAGTGCCTTGCCAAAGATCCCAGCCTCGATGTCTTTGATCATCTCCTTCTGCTTTGCATGGAATGCACGAACGACCAAGTCAGGGGAATCGGCAGCAGTCTGCCCAGGCTTGAGCTCATTCTGAATCTCTGGCCAAGCGGGGTTTGCAGTCATGGTCAGAAAGAGATCACCACCCTTGAAGTAGCGATTGATAGCCAAGGCATCCTGAAGAAGCTGCTGCATATGATGTGTGCTTCCTGCGAATGAAGAAGGCAGGATGATTCTTTGACCGAGAGACTCTGTGTCTGCATCCACATTTGCAGCCACAGCATCAGCCAAGCCCATATAGACTTCACCACGAATAGTGTCCTGATTCATCATGATAAAGTGCAACCGATCCTGCTCTGAAGTTGCCCACTGGTCACAAACAAACTCCTGAAAGAGCTTTCCACTCAAGAATATATGCTGAGGCTCGATAGCAGGCGGTCGGGGGTGGAGACGATAGCAGTAGAAATCTGATTTGGACACATGCTTGCGAACCCTTGCACCGCCTTCATTAGCAGCTGCAAACTCGATTTGAGGATGCCATTGGAGCTGGCCAGTAGGAAAAAGGAGGACATAGTGAAGAGCAGGATAGAGGGGATGGACATCAGTGATGCACTGAAGGGGAGGGCCATGCCTGCGGTAGAGAATGATATCACGTGTGCTCTGTGGCTGATCACCATCACCTGGAAGAATGACCGCGATCTCATTGTTGGTGGCATCAGGAAGATTGTAGTGGCGATGGTCACAGGATTGATCAAAGCGCAAAGCTATCTTGCACTGCTGGTGTGGAGGCAAGTTCCTGGTGAGCTCATGGGCCTGCTTGTACATCTGAACTGCAGGATGGAGACGGTGGAGCATGTCCTGGAGGGTGAGCAAAGTGTGGTGATCGAGGTGAGTGTTCCAGGCATTGGCCATGCGAAAGTTGGCTGCATCGGCTGGATCATAAATGTAAAGCTGAGCATACACTGGAGATTCACCCTCTTGTGGAAGAAGAGAGCCAATCCTGTGGGACAGCTCGCCATGCAGTTTGAAGATGTAGGGGCCAACACCATCGTTCACAGCCTCTTCACCTTCATTAACAGACTCATCAATTTTGCGCCCAATGGAAGTCATGGCAAGAGCATTGTTGTATGTGCGGATATGATCACGAAACGACCTGCCAATGTGATCCTGAGCAGTGAGCAACTGGAGAAGCTCAGGTGGGACTGGGTGGAGAGGAGGCAAAATGATTTTTCCACTCAAGCAGCACATGCCAAATCTGGGATTTATACTGGAGGAAGCTGTGAGACACTTGGCCATCCAGTGCAATGCATGACAATTGGGACACTGAATATCCATTCTCCCCAGATAATGAACAGGCCAGTCAGGACTAAAAGGACGGCGTGCAGGAGGGAGGGGCCCAAGTGGAACAGGTGCAGGATCAATATGTTTGAGCCACCTGGGGATAATTGAGTCAGTCACAAAATAAAGACATGACCAAAAAGGACATAAGCATACATGTGGAGGAATATCAACAACAGGGACGACAGGAGCAGGAATGGGAGGAACAGGTGCAGGCAGATCAAAAACAGGGATAGCAGGTGCAGGAACTGGAGGAACAGGTGCAGGGGGATCAAAAACAGGGACAACAGGAGCAGGAATGGCAGGAACAGGTGCAGGGGGATCAAAAATAGGGATAGCAGGTGCAGAAACAGGAGGAACAGGTGCAGGGGGATCAAAAACAGGGATAGCAGGTGCAGGAATGGGAGGAACAGGTGCAGGGAGATCAAAAACAGGAGGAGCAGGAGCAGGATGCTACATCATCATTATTGTCAGTTAATATACTCAAAAGAACATATATAAGCCTACATGGAGAGGGATATTGGCAAGAGGGACGATAGGAGCAGGAACAGCAGGAACAGCAGGAGGAGGATCAAAAACAGGAGGAGGAGGAGGAGGAGGAGGAGGAGGAGGCTAGATCATGATATTGTCAGATAACATACATTATGTGAAAGATAAACCAACATACAGCAGGAAATAGAGCAGGCAGTGCAGCATGCTGAAAAGCAAGTTTGGTCCAGGCCATTGCAGGAGCTGCCACAGGAATGGGAGGTGCAGGAATTGGAGGGGCAGGAACAGGAGGGTCAAAAACAGGAGGGGCATTAAAATAATATGGGAAAGCTGCATTGTGTAAAGGAGCAACAACAGGCTGAGGTGGAGCAGTGTGACTTGAGCCTCTTCCCCTTCCTCTTCCCCTCCCTCTGCCCCTGCCTCTTGCAATCTGTGGAAGGGGAGGAAGTGCCGCCAGCTGCTGTGCCAAATGAGGAGGAAGGTGATTGTATTGAGGAGGTGGGGGTGGAGGGGCAAGAAAAGGATCAGTGTCATTCCCAATCAGCAAACCACCATAGGGTGGTGGCACTGGCAGCAAAGGCTGGGCAATGCCCATCGTGTGAGCATGGTGTGGAGTCCGGTGGCGAGTAGGGCTATCCAAGATCCGTTGGTCCCGTTCATTTTGCTGTGCGGCCGTCTGGGCACGTCGAGGAGAGTTGGGCGGGGTTGGGTCCATGGGAATCGGGGAGCTCTCTTACAGCAGCAGAGGATGTGAGATTCTTGTAGGAGGCTGTGAAATCGGTGCAAACAGTGGCAGTTGATAGTGGAGCGACTTCCAAAAATGGAAGGGGAGGCAACTGCAAACCCGCCAGCCCAATCTCCCTGCACACTGTGCCCTGAGAGAGGTCCAAAAAACAACTGGCAGACACTCTTTTTGTTGAAAAAAGAGAAGCCAGGGAGGTAGGACTTCACAGAGCTTTACCTTGGTCTAAGATACCCCAAGAATGCAAAAACAACCCCACTGGAAAAGAGCCCAGAGCCAGAAAGAGAGCAGAAAAGGTAGAAGTGGCCAAAAATCAGCCGAAAATTTGGTTTCTACACTTGGTAATCATATTTGTCATCAGGCCAAAAATCAGCCGAAAATATTGATCCTACACAAAGTTATTATATTTGTCATCATGGCAACACCCAGTAATCAAAATATATTTGTCATCAGGCCCCCACCAAAAAAATTAGCTGAAAATTTTCATCCCACGATGTAGCCAAAAAGTTTAAATTTATCATCATGGCAACACCCAGTAATTAAATTATATTTGTCATCAGGCCCAATAAAAAAAAAAATTACCTGAAATTTTTGATCCCCCCAATGTAGCTGAAAATGTTGTTCCTGCATTCTATTATATTGTAGCCGAAATTGATGTCATTAGTTAATTATATTTGTGATCCGGCCCCAAATTAGCCAAAAAATTTTGTTATCATTTGTTCTCACCTTTCACTTATATTTGTCATCATTGTCTCACGACCCTCGGAGTTGGTCATCACTCTCCCACCCACTCAGAGCAACTCCCACGGCCTCTTCACCTCCCATGGCCTCTTCAACTCCCACGGCCTCATCACTTCCCACGGCGTAGTCACCTGACCATCCTCCTTTTATTATTGACAAGGTTTTTAAATGTGCCTTCGGCACACGTGGTTCACTGTGTTCATTATGAACACCTCACTGCATTTTATTCATGGATGCACAGCTTTTTATTTGACTTTTAGATGGTACGCAACTCTTCAGTTGACGTGGTTCACTGTGTTCATTAATTTTATTAATATCTCATTGCATTTTTTGACTCAATCTGTGAATGTGTAGGTGGTGGTTTAATGAACACCTCACTGCATTTTATTCATGGATGCACAACTTTTTATTTGACTTTTAGATGGTATACAACTCTTCAGTTGACTTGGGACCGTTGGCCCCAAGTCAACGTGGGGGGGTTGTAGTATTTATCCCCTTCCCCATCCCCATCCCCCTCTCCACCTACCCCATCTCCATCTCCATCTCCTTCCCCTTCCCCTTCCCCATGCCCATGCCCACCTACTCCATCCCCGTCCCCAATGCCCACCTACCCCATCCCCATCACATGTCCACCTACCCCATCCCCTCCCCCATCCCATGCCTACCTACCCCATCCTCTCCCCCATCTCCCTCATCCCCCTCTCCCCCATCCCCTTTCTCTCCTCCCCTTTCCCCCCCTCCCCTCCCTCCTCTCCCCTCTCCCCCATCCCTTTCCTCTCCCCCCCTCTCCCCCCCTCCCCTCCCCCCTCCCCTCTCCCCTTACCCCCTTATGCACCCTCCCCCCTCACCCCCTTATGCACCCTCCATTCTCCCCCCCTCCTCTCTCTCATCTCTCTCCCCCTTCTTCCTCACCCCCTCCTCTCACCCCCCCTCTCACCTTCTCCCACTCTCTTATCCTCACCCACTCTCCACTTTGCCTCTCATTTCCCATTCCCCCCTTCACTCCCTCCCCTCCTCTCTCCCTCTCTCCCTCACCCTCTCACTCCCTCCCCCCCTCACTACTTCACCCCCTCCCCCCTCTCCATCCATCCTCCTCCTCCCCTCTCCCCCCTCCCCTACTCCCTCATCCCCTCACTACTTCACCCCCTCACCCTCTCACTACTTCACCCCCTCATCCCTGCTCTCCTCCCTCTCCAGTCTTTAAATTTTGTAAAAAATCTCTAACTTCACTTTGTCTCCCTTCTCCCACTCTTTTATCCTCACTCACTCTCCACTTTTCCTCTCATTTCCCATTCCCCCCTTCACTCCCTCCCCTCCTCTCTCCCTCTCTCCCTCACCCCCTCACTCCCTCCCCCCCTCACTACTTCACCCCTTCCCCCTCTAACTACTTCACCCCCTCACCCCTCTCCATCATCCTCCTCCTCTCCTCTCCTCACTACTTCACCCCCTCACCCTCTCACTACTTCACCCCCTCACCCCTGCTCTCCTCCCTCTCCTCTCTTTAAATTTTGTAAAAAATCTCCAACTTCACTTTGTCAGTATTAAAGTAATATTTATTGACTTTACATTATAATGAACTCAAATTATAACTTGTTAGTAAGTCTGCATAATGACTTTGTATTGAACTAATTGTTATTGACTTGACTTCATAATGGTAACTGTAATTTTATTTTATATCAAATGCCTTATTTCGAAGATCATTTTACAGACTTATTTTTTACTGACTCATTTTCAAACTTGACTCATTTCTAGACTAATTTTCCTAGACTTTACTTCATAATGAGCTCATTTGTAACTGTTATTTTACTGACTTTACTTTGTAACGAACTCAATTTTTAAACTTACTGTATTCAAGTAATTTTTATTTCCTTTACTTCATAATGAACTCAATTGTAACTCTTATATTTTACTGATTTAACTTTGTCCTGAACTCAATTTTCAATTCAAACTTATTTCAATACTGACCTGACTTTGTAATGACCTCACTTAAATTGCAAATAACATTTTATTGATCCACTTGTTACTGACTAATACAGAGATGTGTCTAAATCATCTTCTTTGGGTCATGTGCCAAGGTCATGATCAGGTTTTTGCATTTTGTTCAGCCCGCGAGGTTCGCTTAGTCAGCTTTCACAGCATAGTAAATGGAATGACGGTTGCTCCTCAGTCAAATTTTATTTAGCAAACACTGCAATATAGCACCTTACATGCCATGCAGACATTATTCTACATAGCCAATGAGCCCAGAGCCAAAAAAAAAAGTTTGAGGTGGCGAAAAATTAGCCAAGAATTTCATTTCCCACCTATGACTTATATTTGTCATCATTTTCTCACAGTGGAGGGTTAGTCATGGATCTCCCACCCCTTCAGAGTTAGTCAGAATTCCCACGACCCCTTCACGTGACCATGCTCGCTTTATTATGGACAAGGTTTTTAAATGTGCCTTCGGCACACGTGGTTCACTGTGTTGATTAATTTTTATTTTAATCTAATAACACTTCATCATATACAATTTTTTTCTTTTTGCACCTCTCTCTGAGCTTCCTTGATACATGATAGCATACAGCCAAAATCACAGCCAAAGAAATGATAGTCCCCCCACCACCCTACACACTCCATCACCCCCTCATTCACTTCCCCCCTGGTCCTCCCTGGTCCCCCCCTCACCAACTCCCATCTAATCCCATGACAGTTACACAACTCTTCAGTTGACTTTTAGATAGTATGCAACTCTTTCCCCCACATCACCCCCTCACTCACTTCCTCCCCCTCTCCTTCACTCACCCCCCCCTCCATCACCCCCTCACCCACTTATGCACCCTCCCCCCTCACCCCCTTATTCACCCTCCATTCTCCCCCCCTCCTCTCTCTCATTTCTCTCCCCCTTCTTCCTCACCCCCTCCTCTCACCCCCCCCTCTCACCTTCTCCCACTCTCTTATCCTCACCCACTCTCCACTTTGCCTCTCATTTCCCATTCCCCCCTTCACTCCCTCCCCCTCACACCTGATCACATCCCTATCCTCTCTTTAAATTTTGTAAAAAATCTCTAACTTCACTTTGTCTCCCTTCTCCCACTCTCTTATCCTCACCCACTCTCCACTTTTCCTCTCATTTCCCATTCTCCCCTTCACTCCCTCCCCTCCTCTCTCCCTCTCTCCCTCACCCTCTCACTCCCTCCCCCCCTCACTACTTCACCCCCTCCCCCCTCTCCATCCATCCTCCTCCTCCCCTCTCCCCCCTCCCCTACTCCCTCATCCCCTCACTACTTCACCCCCTCACCCTCTCACTACTTCACCCCCTCATCCCTGCTCTCCTCCCTCTCCAGTCTTTAAATTTTGTAAAAAATCTCTAACTTCACTTTGTCTCCCTTCTCCCACTCTTTTATCCTCACCCACTCTCCACTTTTCCTCTCATTTCCCATTCCCCCCTTCACTCCCTCCCCTCCTCTCTCCCTCTCTCCCTCACCCCCTCACTCCCTCCCCCCCTCACTACTTCACCCCTTCCCCCTCTAACTACTTCACCCCCTCACCCCTCTCCATCATCCTCCTCCTCTCCTCTCCTCACTACTTCACCCCCTCACCCTCTCACTACTTCACCCCCTCACCCCTGCTCTCCTCCCTCTCCTCTCTTTAAATTTTGTAAAAAATCTCCAACTTCACTTTGTCAGTATTAAAGTAATATTTATTGACTTTACATTATAATGAACTCAAATTATAACTTGTTAGTAAGTCTGCATAATGACTTTGTATTGAACTAATTGTTATTGACTTGACTTCATAATGGTAACTGTAATTTTATTTTATATCAAATGCCTTATTTCGAAGATCATTTTACAGACTTATTTTTTACTGACTCATTTTCAAACTTGACTTATTTCTAGACTAATTTTCATAGACTTTACTTCATAATGAGCTCATTTGTAACTGTTATTTTGCTGACTTTACTTTCTAACGAACTCAACTGTATTCAAGTAATTTTTATTTCCTTTACTTCATAATGAACTCAATTGTAACTCTGAACTCAATTTTCAATTCAAACTTATTTCAATACTGACCTGACTTTGTAATGACCTCATTTATAAATTGTAACCATATTTTATTGAGCCAACCAACTTGCTACTGACTAATACAGTGATGTGTCTAAATCATCTTCTTTGGGTCATGTGCCAAGGTCATGATCAGGTTTTTGCATTTTGTTCAGCCCGCGAGGTTCGCTTAGTCAGCTTTCACAGCATAGTAAATGGAATGACGGTTGCTCCTCAGTCAAATTTTATTTAGCAAACACTGCAATATAGCACCTTACATGCCATGCAGACATTATTCTACATAGCCAATGAGCCCAGAGCCAAAAAAAAAAGTTTGAGGTGGCGAAAAATTAGCCGAGAATTTCATTTCCCACCTATGACTTATATTTGTCATCATTTTCTCACAGTAGAGGGTTAGTCATGGAACTCCCACCCCTTCTGAGTTTGTCATCATTCCCACGACCCCTTCACGTGACCATGCTCGCTTTATTATGGATTACAGGGCAGTGTCCCACGCTAGTATAAATATTCATTGTAAATAGTTTATTAACTTAAAGAAGTGTTCTATACTCTATTGAGTCCTCTAAAAATTCAACACACCCAGATCGCATCCTTCATCACCCAGATCAAGTCTTTCATCATCACGTCCTTCATCACCTGGATTGCATCTCTCATCAGCCACCTTGCTGTTTTCTATCCCAGCTGCCATGCTAAATCTAATGCCATGCCCTGTATTGGATAAGGAAGAATTAGCCATCTCTGATGATGTTATCAAAATGGTTCTACAAAACATACCAAGATTTAGAATTTCCATGTCTTCATGGCAACACATCATGGGCCATGGTTGTCCAGGAGAATGCATTGCTTTGGGATTTGCTGGATAAGGCATGGTACCAGATGAGCCAGGATTTTGCATTGCTAAAGTTAGTGGAAGGGGAAAATGAATAATTGCAGTGACGTCTTTTCCAGAAGACACAGAAACCCAAGAAGAAAATGACAAATGTTTATGCAAGACATATGACATCAGATGAGTGCCTGGAAGCATTGGCTCAGGATATATGGGTGTCAAACTGGAAGAACATCTTCAAAAGTGCTGAGTGGAAGGAGCATAAGAAATTCTGTGCAGCAGCTGAGAAGAGGTTAGCAGCTGAGGAGAAGGAAAAGGAGAGGGAAAAGGAAAAGGAAATGAAATGAAAGGATATGGAAAGATAGGAGAAAGGACAGGAGAAGGCATAAATACAACAAGAGAAAGCTCGAGAGTGAGAATGACAAAATGCAATGAGAAATGTAGAGAAAGTGAGGAAAGTGGTTATGGCTGCTGCTATTTGAGAGCAGAGAGCAGCAAAGGCAAAGGCAATCACAGCTGTGAAGGCCACAAGGGTAAGAGCAGGCTGAGAGGCAAAGGCCATGCATGTGGCAAAAAACTGGGCCGGACTCAGAGGGAGAATGGAGGAGATAATCAGAGACTTGGATGAAAGCAAGGCACCTGATGATTCTGTGGGACCAGATACACCAGGCAATGAAGATATTCTTCCTACACCTCATCCTTGTCCCTGCCCATGGCCAGCATATCAAAGAAATGAACCTGTTCACAACGATGCAGGTCAGTCACAGGTAGCACCACCAGCTGTCCCACCCAATCCTCATCGGCAGTCTGTGCATCAGATCATTAGTCAAGATGAAGGAGATGTGTCATCATCATCACCTACTCTGGCTCCTACTTCTTCACCTCCTCCCCCTTTGAGAATGAGGTGAACGAAACAAAAAGCCCATAATGTGGCAGAAGAGTTGGTGGAGATGGGTCCTACAAGAAAATTACGATGAAAGTGTTGATGCTGGGTGGTTCACACAAGAGGTTTGGGTGGGATAAACAAGATGTATTACAGTCGAGGTTGATAGTGGTTGATTCAAATGTTGTACATGCCTTGCTATCGATGGTTGATCAGTTGGGCATCTCTGTTTACATCTATTGACCCCATGACCCATTACCATGCGTTTGGCATTTTTGTACCCACATGTCTAAAATATTCATTACTTAGCATCAATGGTATCATAAATCAATTGCACTAGTTCAGAAAGTCAACAATATGGTTTATTAGCCCTATGAACAACCCAATCATCGATTTCCTCAAAATTACATGTACCATTCATGATTTGCCTTGGACTGACCCACTACCCAATAGAACATGGTATATTTTGGTTGTGGAGAGATCAAATTTTGATTCAAAGGTTTCAAATTTCTTTTTAGCCATTTTTGGTTGTGTCTAAGACTTATGGTTGGCGGGAACTCCACGGTATGTTCTGACTTTGCACTTTGATTTTTGATGTTTGGCTGATTCCTGACAGCTATAATCACCTCAATTGGGAATGTGTGGGACCTGGGACCAGCGCTAGTCTCATTCTAGATGAAATAGGTTTGCACAGGACTGAACTGAGTTTCTGCCCATAAATGAAATGGAATGACTATGTTACATAAGCAACTCAGGTACAGTACAAGTACTCTACCTCGCTAGTTCTTAGTATGGAAGAAAGCAAAATAATGTCATGTGTCATTACTTTATGTACAGTAACACACTGAAAAAGGTGAAAAATCTTCAAAACAGCTCTAGAACATGTTGAGAGATGTTTCTTCCAGTTTTTCTCAATACGAACTCTTTGAATTAAGTAAGGGTGGATGAATTTGGGATGACTTTCTGACTGCAATGTTCCAAACACTTAAGGTATTGATTTTATATATAGTATATTTCTACTTTTTATGCCAAGTTGGTGTGGTGGAATATCATACCATGAGCAGCTGAAATATATGGGATGTTTTTTCACCTTTGACAATGATAGAAATTTCATACAGTTGGTCTAGGATGATTTTCATCTAAGAGAACAGTTTGGATTTCAACACATTTAAGGTATGAATTTTACATGCAGTATATTATGTCAAATTGGTAAGGTGGAATAACATACCATGAGTAGCTGAAATGGATGAAATAATTTTCCACTTTGACAATAGGAATTTCAACCACTTTTGGGCTAGCTCAACAATGTGAATTTCTTATGAGGCCTTACATCAAATTTTGGCTGAATTTAAGCTCAGTGGCATGTTTTCAATGGATTGAGAAACAACTAAGAAACTTTATTGAAGACAGCTATACAAATACAACACAGAGTAACTATGTAACATGTGGTCATGCAGAAGATGTGCTGTGATCAACAATAGCCCACCTCCCACAATCCATGATCCATCCAATGACACATTTCACTTGGTTGAAATCAACAAATTCCATGGATCCAAAGTTTTCATACTATTTGATCCCATCCATGGTGGAGTTGATTAGTGTTGCCAATGGCGTGGCTCAAAGCCATGAGTTGTTAAGCCATGCTACTATTTTGGGCGAGCTGCACTGCTAAATCAGCTCACAGCTCAGAGCTGCCTGAGCTATGACCTCAGTTCTATAACTTGGAGAAGAGGTAGGTGACCTGAAACCATTTAAAAACAGTAGAATACACTCTGTAGATCTACCTAATACTATTTCTAAGGCATATTACTGCACACTATTCCCTGGAGCCATCTCGCGAGCATTTTTAGTAATAGGTACAAGGGGAAGAACATGGCCAAACAATGTCATCAAAAGTACTGATTGATGTAAAACTCAATAGTGCAACATATTTCTTGTACAATAATTTTGCACAACCTAATTAGCATATAAAAAGCATAAGTAATGCATGGATTACAGTATGGCAGCCAGCCCACAGCTTTGGGCAATCTTGAGTGGCTTAGCCAGCTCAGAGCTGCTCGGGGTGACTCAGCACTGTTTTGACCAGCTTAAATGCCTGAGCTGAGCCATAGGTGAGCCAAGCTGAGTTGTGGCATCACTAGAGTTGATTAGTTTAACTGACTTGATAAGTGCATAGACAAGTGTTTGGAGCTGCACTTAATCATTTTGTGACTCAGGAATGCTGGTGATAAGAAGGTAAAGTAGGTGGCCATAGACATCACACAGTTCAAACTCAGATGCTTGGCATCGTTGATGAGCAAATTTATCAACCAAAAGTTGATACTAAAATAGAAACTTGTCAATGTGTACTGTTGATAGGTCCACTCTGCACTCTAGGGTCTGGAGAGGTTTCCAAACATATCAACACATTATGACTCACAATTCCAACCTCTATGAATCCCACAAAATTGATTTCAATCATTTCGAACTACTTTGAACTACTTTGAACAACTGCACAACATTTTGAACTACTTTGAACTACTTTGAACTACTTCGCAACATTTCAAATGAGGTTGAATAACTTTGCAGCACTTCGAATGATGTCAGCTGCCATATGGCTATCCCAACACCCTTTCAATACATACAGCACATCTGGCATGAGCTATTGCATCACATATCAAGCACTACCGGATACGAGGAGACATGACAAAAGACTCTTAGAACACAATAGTGGCATTTTTGTGTTTCAATGATATATTGAAACAATAGGACAAGTACTTTTGATATATTTCAACTCTGTACATTTCATTTATCATCATTTCTTATTTGTAGTAAGTGCAACCTCAAGCTCACTTAGAAGTGAGCTAATAGAGGGGAATCCAAAGTTAATATTATACTACATAATACAGACACTCCAGGTGCACCTAACAGAGGGGAATTTAAAGAGAAAACTCTAAGGACCCATCTGTTGATGCCTAGTATATGTGATAGAGCCAAAAATCAAATAGTAAGCTAAAAATAGCAAAAAGGTGGAAATAGGCAGATCAAGCTGCGGGATGACATCACCTTAATGGGTAAATGTCCAGAAGGGGTCCTGCTTCTAAGAATAGAACTGTCAACATGTACCAACATGGAAAAACTGAAATATAATAATAAAATAGGAATAAATCATAGGAAATCATAGGAAAGGCAGAATAGGGTGAAATAAAATAAAAAAAATATGGGACAAATGCAGAAAATTGCCCAGAAACCAGGGGCACCTTCCTTTCCCCTTACATTACCCACCTTCTATGATGCATTGCCCCAATGCATTCGAAACTGTATTTATTCAAAGTCAGATGCTTGAATGCACTGAGGTACAGAGAAATGTTGCTGGTGGAACTCTTTGACCAGTCATGGGGCATTCACATTGGACTCTGCAACCCAGGAGTTCTCCTTGTACCCATAACCCTTCCAGTGTACCAGGTATTTGAGTTTCCCTCAATGTAAGCAACTGTCTAAAATGAACTCAACCTTGTATTGTGATGTGTCCTCGATGACTGTAGGTGGTGAAGGAGGTCATGTCAAACATCCAGGGAATGGATCTGTGGGGGCATGCAGTAGCTTTATGACATGGAAGACAGAGTGGAGTCTGGACATTGACTGTGGTAACTGTAGGTAGTAGGCATGTGACCCAACATGTCTAGTGATGAGGAATGGTCCAAGAAAGTGGTGGGTGAGTTTCTTGGATGGACCCATGGTGGAAATGTTGCTAGAGTCAAGATAGACATGATCACCAACCTTATATGTGGGTGTTGGTGAGTGATGCTGGTTGTAGAAGCATGCCATGTTATCCTTCACCTTGGCCAAAGCTGACTTCACCTCCTCCAAAGTGTTCTTCATCTGCTCTGTAAATTCATTCACCATCTCCAAGTGCGAGGGTGCTTGTCAAGGTTTGAAGTCCATGCATGGGTGTTGCCCTGTATTGAGGAGGAAGGAAGTTTGTTAAGTGGAAGAGTGGATGTGATTGTTGTATCCAAACTCGGCCATGGGGAGGAGATCTTCCCAATCATACTGTTGCTCATTGATGAAGATGTGGATGTACTGCTCCAGTTCTTGGTTGACTCACTCTGTCTGTCCATCTGTCTGTAGATGGTAGGTGGTCAAGGTGAGGAGTTTGATCCCCAGCAGGTGGTACAGCTCCCAGGTGAACTCTGCAATAAATTGTGGTCCTCAGTTGCAGAGGAAATGTGCCAGGCAGTCCATGGAGCTTTCATACATGGTGTAAGTAGAGTCAAGCCACTCCAAGTGTGGTGACAGTAATATGAGTGGGAGTAAAATAAGCTCACTTCCCAGCAGAGTCAACTGTACACATTACCGCATCAAACCCATTGGACTCTGGTAGTTCCACCATGAAGTCCACACTGATAACATCCCAATGATTCTCTGGGACTGGAAGGGGGTGTAACTCACCCATGGGCTTGCACTGTGGAGTCTTGGTGCATAAGCAGAGATCACAGATATGGCAGTGCTGACCAATGAGTCAAGACATCTGAGGCCACCAATAATTCTATGATATGAGCTCCAGCATTTTCCAATGTTCAGGGTGACTGGCAATGAGTGAGTTGTGGTGCTGAGCAATAAGTTGTCATCACAGCTGGGGGTTGCTAGAGACACAGATGTGGTCACAGAATTATAGGATGTTGTTCTTTGCAGCCCACTCTGCTGCACAAAGTGAAGCTGTGGATCCCTTCCTCAGCTCCTTCACTGCCAGAGCCACAGCATCCTCGTGTAAACCATTACAGTTCACATGACCAATGTCATGTGGGATACTGCACTCCTTGCCCTCCAAGGCAACACCTTCTAGTGCATGAACTGTGAACAGATCAAATTACAACAACACAATACCTTAATTATTATTGCTCCCATCCCCATGATCTGGACGACGAGAGAGGGCATCAGTCTTCCCCATGCTGCATCCTGGGTGATGATGTAGGGAAAAGTCAAACCTGGAGAGGTAAAGGGACCAGTGGGCTTGGCGATGATTAAGTTTTTTTGGTGGTCATGAAGTACTCGAGGTTCTTGTAATCTGTCCAGATCTTGACCTTGTGTTGAGCACCCTCCAGGAAATGTCGCCACTCCCCCAACACCCACATTATTGCCAGCATCTCCTTGTTGTGGATCTTGTAATTGCATTCCACAGCACTGAGACTCTTTGAGTAGAAGGCGATGGGGTGCCACTTCTGGTCCTCAAGAGATTGTTGGGACAGTACTATGCCCATTGCAAAGTCTGAACTGTCAGCTTCTACACAGAAGGGACATGAGTCATCAGCAAAGGTAAGGATTGGAGTGGAAGTGACCATCTCTTTGAGCTTCTCTAATGCCACCTGCTGCACATTCTCCCATTTCCATCCCTCCTTGCCAGTGAGGTCGAATAGTGGGCGAGCATGGTGGGAAAAATCTTTAATAAAGTACTGATAGAAATTGATGAAGCCCAGGAAAGACTGCACCTCTTTCTTGTTTGTGGGCATGGGCCAGGTTGTAACACCAGCAACCTTGACCAGATCCATCTCCACCTGTCCATCCAAGATAATCAGGCCCAAGTACTTGATTCATGTCTTCTCAAACTCACACTTGGTGTGACAAAGATAGAGTTTGTGCTGCCAAAGTTGCTCCAATACCAGGCATGTGATTTGATGATGTTCATCGAGGTCCAGAGTGAAGATGAGGATGTTGTCAAGGTAGACACAGACAATGCCTTCCAGTATGAGATCATGAAAGATGTCATTCATCATGGTCTGAAAGGTGGCAGGACTATTAGTGAGACCAAAGAACATGACAAGCAGTTCAAAAAGACCACATTTCATGTGGAAAGCTGCCTTCCACTTATCCCCTTTCTTTATCCATACATTGTTGTAACCCCAATGGATGTCAAGCTTGGTGAAGTAATGTGCCTTGTGGAGTTGGTTGATGAGTTCAGATATGAGGGGTAGTGGATAACAATGTTTGACTGTGATGTCGTTGAGGCATCAATAGTCTTGAACTGGTTGAAGGGGCCCATCCTTATTCTTGACAAAGAAGAAAGGTGAAGCCATGGGTGACTTTGAAGGGCAGATACGATTAGAAGCCAAGTGTTCATCAATGAACTTGTCAAGTTGTCATTGTTCTTCGGGAGAGAAGGGAAAGACCTTGCAGGAAGAGGGTGTAGCATCCAGCATGAGCTCAATTACATGATCCCATGGCTTACAGTTAGGAAGTGAGTTAAAGGATTCCTTGGAGAAGACATCCTTGAAGTCATGCAGGTGAGGGAGCATGGTGATAGGTCTATTGTGCACTTTAAGGTCTGGAGAATGCTTCCAATCATATCGACACATTACGACACATGCTCCGAACTGCTACAAACACCATGAATTCAGTTTTGAACTATTTTGGACTACTTCAAATGACTTCAAATGATTTCAAATGATTTTGTGACACTTCGAACACTTTCGAACAACTTTGCACTACTTTGAACAGCTGCCATATATCTGTCCCAAAACCCTTTCAATACATGCTGCACAACTGGAGTGAGCCATTTTGTTGCATATCAAGCACCACTGGACATGAAGAGAGACGACAAAAGATTTAGAAAGCGATAAGTGCAGTTTTATGTTTAAATGATATATTGAAGCAATAGGACAAGAACTTTTACTATACTGGGACAATGTACATTTCATTTATTATCATTTCTCATTTGTTTTATGCTTTACAATACCTTTATTTTCTGTGCATACTGCCTCATGTTTTCCACATGTTATTGTTTCCTTTTTAGTACTATCTCTTCAAATTGTATATAGACTTGTATTAGTTACTTAAAAAGAGAAGCAAAAGGAACAGAAAAGAAGTTACCCTCTCACTTATCATCTGATTTAAGAGCCATTCTCTTGAGTCTTAGCCTTGCATCATATCTATAAGTTCTGCAAAATATTGTGACTTTCTTGAACCTTCATATTAGTCTCTTGACTCATCACCTATTACTTATTGCCATTTGAAAAACACTTCTTATTCATTATATTTGCTCCTCGACATACCTTGACATCAATCCGACATCTTCAAACTTCCTCGAAACTACTTTGAACCTCTTTGAACCCTTAGAACCTTTTTTAAACTATTTTGCATGTCTTCAAACCTATTTTAAACTCTTTAGAACAACTTCATATGCTCCCACAAACTATTCACAACATCTCTTACCATTTTGCATCCCTAAACACAACCTTGGGTATCAGCAGTGATATTTAGTACCAACTAGCACCCTTCCTCTAGCCTGTGTTATACTTCCTAAGCCTTTTAACAGGTTTTTGTTAGGTTTCCAGGTCGAGTATTATCAATGGAGTCAGCAAAGAATTTGGGTGCACTGTTCTTATGGAAGGCCTCCGCAATGTGCTGGGAGACATTAGAGGTGGCACACACCTCATGTGAAGGGTTAATAGCAGTGTAGAAAATTTGGTCACCTTCCTCGATCTCCTCCACCTCCTCTTCATCATCGTCAGAGCCAAGTGCAAGATCTGGGATGTCTTCCAAGTCCACATTGGCCACATGCATTGGACCAGCACGACATTTTTGAGTGCACTGTAAGAGGACCTTTTGCCCTCAGCATTCCTGTCTGCCTTCAGTGAAGCAAGTACAACAATGAAAGGGACAATGACTTATCACAACTTCACCTGTCACCCAATCGACCTCAGGATTATGGTCACAAAGCCATGGGTAGTCCAAAATTGCCTCCTGCTTTCCCAGTTGGGTCACTGCAAAGAGAGCCTGTTTGCTATGATCATTGTACCAGAGGACTAGGTTGACAACCTCTCAAATTGCCCCAGCTTCATTTGAGGAGCTGTCCACATTGTAGACAGGTATAGGTTGAGATAGTGAGCAGGTATTAAGTTGTTTTTATTGAACCAGGTACAAATCAACAAAAAGGCTGGTGGCACCTGAGTCTAAGAGAGCAGAGACACCGAGTACTTGCCCCATTGATGATACTCAACCCGGAAACCCAAACAAAACCTACTAAATGGCTTCGGATGGTATAACATGAGTCAGAGGAAGGGTGCAAGTTGGTACTAAATATCACTGCTGAAACCAAAACATTGTGTTCAGTGATGTGAAAGGACAAATTGTGTTGCAAATAGTCTGTAAGAGCATATGAAGAAATTCAAAACAGTTTGAAATTGGTTTGAAGATGTGCAAAGTAGTTTGAAGATGTTTGAAGATGTGTGAAATAGTTCAAAGAAGTTTGAAGAGGTTCAAGATGTATCAAGGAATGAGTTTAGTGAATGTGATGTGTTTTTCAAAAGGCGATAGGCAATGTGCAATAAAACGAGGAGTGAATACAATAGTTTTGAAGAAGTTCACGATATTTCACAGAACTTAGAGATACAACGCGAAGATATGACTCAAGAGATCAACTCTTAAATCTGATGATAGTGAAAGGGTAACTTCTGCTGTGTTCCCCATTCCCCTTCTCTTTCTATAACTAATACAAGTCTATATACAATTTGAAGGAATAGTACTAAAAAGGAAATAATAACAATTGTAGAACACGAGGCAATGTGCACAGCAATAAAGGTATTGTAAAACATAAAACAAATGAAAAATGATAATAAGTGAAATGTTCGGTGTCGCCATATAGTAAGAGTACTTCTCTTGTTGTTTCAATAGATTGTTGAAACATAAAAATACACTTATCACATTCTAAGTCTCTTGTAGTTTCTCCTCGTGTCTGGTAGTGCTTGATATGCAGCAAATTGGCTTGTTCCAAATGTACAGCATGTATCGAAAGTGTTTCAAGACAGCTATATGGTGGCCGATGTCATTTAAAATACTGCGAAGTTGCTTGAAGTGTCGTGAAATAGTTTGAAAGCATTCAAAATAGTTTGAAGTCATCTGAAATAGTGTGAAATAGTGTGAAAATGATTCAACGTTGATTTTGTGGCATTCATAGTGATTTGGAGTGCATGACATAATGTGTCAATATGAGTGGAAAGCTTCTCTCCAGACCTTAGCATGCGCAGTGGACCTATCACTGTATCCATGGTCTGCAGCTCAATCTTCAATTCTAGAGATTATTGGGAGGGGGTGGATGCCACAATGTACTTACATGGTAGCTTACACTCCCAAAATTTCAGTCTGGGTAGAGGGGGGGAAGGGGAGGAAGGGGTAAGTATGTCTTTAGCCACTTCAGCGGGGTCTAGAGAAGGAACAGTAATAGAATAAGAGTTGTCCTCTAGTGAATCAGCAGACAGAACTTCAAAGTGTTTATGGACAGGCAACAAGGGCATACTGTTCACTTGTTGCAGGCAGAAAAATCCTGTTCCTTCACCTCTTCCTCTTTAACTTCCTCTTTCTCCAGGCCTTCAACATCTGCCAGTGCCAACAGGTCTTGGAGGAGCTCATCTTGTCCCTCAGGCATAAGTTTATGGATGTCTTGGCAGTGGGGACAATTTCGAGCCATGTGTCTAGTTTCCCCATAGCGGTAACAGAGATCTAGCCTGTGAGCTTGACTATGGGCTGTGTTGACATCCATTGGAGTGGGAGTGTTGGAGCTCAATGCCATGGGTTGGCACATAGGGATGGGATTAGGATGAGGGGGTGCTCAATTAAAGGTGTGGAGTGCATGGGTGGTGGTAGGAGTGTGGAAGGCTGCAGTAAATGCTGTATTTGTGAGTCAGTTCTCATCACAGAGTGAAGCAGCCTCATACCAAGCATTTATATTATCATCTGCTGTGCATCCTTCCAACATCTGTGCAATCTGGTCTTGAATTTCCCAATTAAGACCTCAATGAAACTTTACCACCACAGGCAACCCACTCCCATACCTCGCCATGTCCACCAAATCTCAAAATTCATTGATGTAGTCATCCACAGATCGACACACTTGGTAGTAGAAAGTGGATTCAAGGCATGTTACAGCTCGTTGGCACTCATTGAGGGGGCAGAAGTGTTGTATAAACTCATCACAAAAGTTCCCCCAGGTGGAAAATGAAAGGGAGCCATGCTCCTTGGTTTGGCGTAATATATGGTTGACATAGAGATAGGTGTACTCAGATTTCATGTACATGAGGGCACAATAAATTTTAGTGGCATCATCCATGAATTGGTTTGGGCATATACTAATGTACAACTCACAGGAATTGAGGAAGGCATGTCCCTGGGATGCACCATTGAATTCGGCAGGGGGCATGGGTTTGATGTGCACATCTTCACTTGGGCATGCATTGGGCAGTGTAGGGTTCAAGTGGAGGGTTCTAATGAAGGTTTCAATGATAGATGTGAGTGTATCAATTTGCACATGAATTCCAGCAATGTCACCTTCAAGCGCATTGATGTGCTCCAGGGCATCCATGGTGCTAGGCGGCGGGTCAGGTGAAAGGCAGTGCGCACTAAAGGTGGGAGTGTCTGGGACAGTGTGTAGGAAGTCTGTGGAGCTCTGGGAGTCATCTTCTACTCTGTACCTGCCTATCTCGGCAGAGTGTTTGAGATTTCAAGCCTTAAGAGAGAGTTTTCTACTGTAAGGGCAACCTCAAGCCTCGCTTAGGAGTGAGCTAACAGAGGGGAATCCAAAGTTAATATTATACTACATAATACAGACACTCCAGGCACACCTAACAGAGGAGAATTTAAAGAGAAATCTCTAAGGGCCCATCTATCGATGCCCAGTATATGTGATAGAGCCAAAAATCAAATAGTAAGCCAGAAATAGCAAAAAGGTGGAAATAGGCAGATCAAGCTGTGGGATGACATCACCTTGATGGGTAAACATACAGAAGAGGTCCTGCTTCTAAGAATGGAACTGTCAACATGTACCAACATGGAAAAAACCGAAATATAATGATAAAATAGGAATAAATAATAGGAAATCATAGGAAAGGCAGAATAGGGTGAAATGAAATATAAAAAGATATGGGACAAATGCAGAAAATTGCCCAGATGCCTGGGGCGCCTTCCTTTCCCCTTACATTATTTGTTTTATGATTTGCAAAGTCCTTTATTACTGTGCATATTGCCTCATGTTCTCCACATGTTATATTTCTTTTTTAAGTACCATCTCTTCAAAATGTATATAGACTTGTACTAGTTACTTAGAACAACAGAGAAGAAGTCACCCTCTCCCATTTTATCATCTGATTTAAGAGCCATCCTCTTGAGTCCAAGCCTTGTGTTATATTTCTAAGTTCTGCAAATTATTGCAAACTTCTTTGATTTCTTGTACTAGCCTCTCGACCTATTGCATATTGCCTATTGTCTCTCAAAAATCCTTCCAATTTGCTATATTCATTTCTTGATATCCATCAAAACCAGTTCTATTCTCTCCAAGCACCTCAAATGTCCTCAAACTTCCTCAAACATCTTCAAACCTTCTTCAAACTACTTCCAACATTCTCAAACCTCTTTGTAGCCCTTTCAAAAACCTTCATATGCTCCTAAAACTATTTGCAACATGGCTCACTATTTCATACTTCTCACTACAATCCTTGGGTAACAGCGGTAATATTTAGTACCACCTTGCAACCTTCCTCTAGCCTGTGTTACACTTCTTAGACCTTTTAGCAGGTTTTTGTTTGGTTTCCAGGTCGAGTATTATCATTTTGGAGCCCACCATGAGGAGTTTCTAGATTATTCCATTGTCGAATCTTCCCTCCTTTCTACCACTTATTCCACCTAAGGAGGCACAATGATTTTGATTTTGCATTGAACTCATAGTGCCTCTGACCCTCCTGAACAAGCAGGAGATCTCAATACAGTATCTCAACCATGGATAATATTATTTTGCACTCTTTTGCCCTTCGCGTTTACAATTTTGCTACCATCTTTGACTTCAAAACATACAAAACCCAATATCGCATGAATTCTGACTTCACAGCCCCCAAAATCTACTTTGACCATGTTGATGTCCTTTATGCCAGCTCATGGTCATTTGACATCTCTGAAATTCAATCCGAAACAGCCTAGACAACTCCAAAAATATTTTGAAGAACTTGAATTTCTGTTTGTGACTTGCAGTATTACAGATCAGGACCTAAAGAAGAAGCATGCTTGCAGATACATTGACATCTATTCTTGTGAACTCTGGGAATTGCTTCCAGAGTACCAGCCTGGCACCTCATTTAACACATTTTACATTGCAATACACAAGTTCTATCCTGGATCATAGTATTTTGGACATGGATACACTCGTTGGTGAACAGCTTCCCATCATTTTGATTCAAATGACTTAGGAGTTTATTATAGGTCATTCTACAATGTTACAAACTTTCTTCACTCAAAACACAGACTTTCAGAAGCCAAACAAAGTCAAGCTTTTGTTCAAGGCTTTCAAATGGACTTATGGACTCAAATTGCATATTGTCTTGTAGTGAAGTTCTCCAATCATTATCCTGATGACTCATACACTCTGAATGACATCCATGATGCTGCAAAATTTGTTATAGCATCCTTGAACTCGTCCTCTATTCCCCAGCAATTGATTTTGACCTCGAATTTATTGCAGTCTAGTATATCAATCAACTCTGCAGATGCTGATAGGTCCACTGCATGCACTAAGGTCTGGAGAAGATTCCCGCATAGTTCCAGCTTCATTGCACATATCCATGCCAGTTTTATCATCTTTGCCTTCAATAGTTCCAGTCCAGTCCACTCTGACAGTTGCAGCTTCATCAGCTTTGAATTCAATTGACCCTGGTCTACCTGTTTCATTAGTATTGACTTCACCATCATTGGTCTTGCCAGCTTTGCTTTCATCCATCATGTTGTTCACACTAGTTTCATCTTCAATAAATTTGCCTTCACCTATCGCACCAATTGTATCACCTTTGACAGTTTAGACATCATCCAAAGAATGCAAAATTTCTGAATTATTATTTTTGACTTTGACTTGCCCTCTAACACCATTTTTGCCTCTGCAATCTAGCCTAATCTCACCTCCGATATCCTCACTGTATTTGTCCCCATCATTGCCCACTTCGACCTCGACTTTCCATTTGCCACTCCAAATATTTGTCCTCAATCTCATCATCTGTGCAATCTTCCATTTCATCATCTATTTTGATATCGCTTTGCCCTATATTTCATCACCAGATTCATGTTCACATTCACCCTTGAAGTCCAGTATAGCACTCAAAGTTCCATATCCATTGTATATCTATAGTCATCACCTCGAAACTTATCTACCCCTCATCACCAAAATTTCTATTACATCCATTGCTGACAAGTATTTTCCTGACCTCATTTTCAATTTCCCAACTTCTTGTTTGATTTCTATTCGACCAGTCCCTTGACCTGATTATTATGATCATGGTTAACATTGTCAACATCAATCAAATTTACCTATTTCATTTCTCTTTCTTGCATTTTGACCTCATTCTATTTATCAAACACATTTTTACTATGCTTGACATTCTTTAAAATAGCTTAACAGCTTTCACGTCTATGCACCCATGTAGGCCTTCACTCATCTTGATCTTAATCTCAATATCCCTCAAAAATGCCCTATGCTCATTTTTCTTCTGCCAAATTTCCTTGATATCAATTCAGAATGTCTCAAAAAGCTTCAAACAACTTTGAACCTCAACGATAATATTCCTGAAGACATTCTGGACTTCAAAAATGGATAACTATACCTTTCCCTAAATTTTATTTTTGTTCTTTATATCTTCACTTTCTATTCACCTTTCTTTCCAAACACATTTACAAATTTGAAATTTGAAATAAAGAAAACAAAAAAGGGGAGTTCTACTGCTCTAGCATCTGTTTTAATACTTCTATCTCCCTCTCCAATATCTCCATCTCCACCTTTTTCTGTGCCAGTTTTGCAGCAATCAAGCCATGACACACTACCCATTCATCCTCACCCCCTTTGACTGCCTTGACAGCCTGAGCCTCCTTTGCTTCCCCTCTGACAATCACCTTTTGTGCTTTGATTTCAATGGAGATGACTTTGAGGGCCCAGTGATCAGTTCAACATCCTTCACAGGGCCCATGAGATGAATTCTATACACTTTTAAAACTCAAAAACAAGTTAGTGATCACTTCAAAACAATTTTGAATGAATTTTGTACCTAGTTTCAGGTGTGAATCCTGTTTCACAACCCTGAACTTTTTCGCTTCACCTTTTTGAAACCCCCTCCTTGACACCCCATCCCAGTAGCATCCTTGGGCCTCCTGGGTGCACTTCCTGCATTTTACTGCTCCCTTGTCAAGGACACAATGTGGCTGGGACTTGAACCCAGCACAATAATTGCCCTATGAATTGGTAGCAACTTGGATTGAATAGGCATGCTAGGAGACTGTTTCCTAACATTACCCCCCTTTTATGCCTCGACTTACAGGCAAGAAAATATTGTATCTGTCCCCTCTGTGAAATTCTGGTAAGGCCAGAACTTCATCCCCTCATACACCATTCTAGCAATGCGATGCAGAGCATTTGGATTACGTTTAAAGAATTGGGTGATTGCATTACATGCTTGCTTACAATTCTCTTCAGGTTTTCATGAGTTATTTTCATCAGTGTAGTTCTTCCACTTGATTAAGAACTCCAATTTATTTCATTGAAGACATGAGTCTAAAACCTCTTCCACTACATATTCTGGAGCACCTTCTACCATTATTGGAGGTTGTGGAGTAGTTTGTTGACCAGGAATAGTGGGTGGGTGGTAAGGGCATAAGCAGGAAATGTTAATTTCAGGATCAATCTTGAATGATTGAGGTAATTTTAAGACTACCGCTAATGATACTCAACCTGGAAACCTAACAAAAACCTGTTAAAAGGCTTAGGAAGTATAACACAGGCTAGAGGAAGGGTATGAGTTGGTACTAAATATCACTGCTGATACCCAAACATTGTGTTTAGTGATGCAGAATGGTAAGGGATGTGGCAAATAGTCTTTAAAGGCATATGAAGGTGTTCAAAAGAGTTTGAAATAGGTTTGAAGATGTGCGAAATAGTTCGAAGTAGGCTCAAAGAAGTTCGAAGAAGTTCATAGATCTCAGACTAATGTTGAGGTATGTCGAAAAGTGAATATAGCAAATAAAGAGTGTTTGTCGAGAGGCAATAGGTGATGTGCGATAAAATGAGGAGTGAATATTATAGTTTTGAAGAAGTTCACGATATTTCACAGAACTCAGAGATATGATGCAAGCTGAGACTCAAGAGAATGGCACTTAAATCAGATGATGAGTGAGAGGGTAACTTATTCTCTGTTTCCCATTGCTTTTCTTGGCTGTTCTAAGTAACTAATACAAGTCTATATACAATTTGAAGAAATATTACTAAAAAGGAAACAAGAACATGTGGAAAACATGAGGCAATATGCACAGCAATAAAGGTATTGTAAAACATAAAACAAATGAAAAATGATAATAAGTGAAATGTACATTGTCCCAGTATAGTAAAAGTTCTTGTTCTATTGATTTAATATATCACTGAAATGTAAAACCGCACCTTATCCTATTCTAAATCTCTTGTCTTCTCTTCATGTCTGGTGGCACTTGATATGCAATAAAATGGCTCACTCCTGTTGAGCAGTGCAAGTCAAAATGGTTTTGAAACAGCTATATGATGGCTGATATTGTTTGAAGTAGTATGAAGTTGTTCAAAGTGTCACGAAATTGTTCAAAAGCATTTGAAATGTCTCAAAGTCATTTGAAATAGTGCAAAATAGTTCAAAAAGGATTCGAAGTCGGTTTCATGGCATTTGTAGTGATTCAGAGTGTGTGTCATAATGTGTAGATATGATTAGATCCTTCTCCAGACCTTATAGCACGTAGTGGACCTATCATCCTCCCCCTTACTGAAATCCTGATTGTCCCAGTCAGTCAATCGAAGTCATGTGTGAAATGCATAATTGGGTTGAAAAAATTAGCAAGGTTCAAAATACTGCCCATTCTTCCATGTTACCTCCTACATCCATCAGCTTTAGCTTCTATAATGTCTCTCCTCATTGAACTCAACACCGAAATACTTGAATATGCACAATTGATGCCTGAGCACAGTGTCACCAAGGAAGAGGATTTCAAACTGTGGGGGAAGAGTTTTTGTGTGAAAATGGTATGTCTCTCACTGATCTGTTCATGGTCAAAATACTAAAACATTTTGGGTAGGTGGAATATGATGAGCTCGCTGAAGATCTAGGTGAGGAGCACGATGCGGCCATCCAAAAAGTTGTTGATGAAGTTTTCGAAGTTTTCAAGCCCATGGCTTGATGTGAATGGATTTCATGGGGTAGGGAGCTGTTATTTGTGGATTTGGCTAAGGAGATAGAATGCAAAAGAAGGGAGAAGGAAGAAAAGTGGGTTAGAGAGGAGCAGGAGGAGGCAAAGAGGGCAGAAATCGAGGGTCAGAGGAGGGCATTGGTGGACACTCGAAATGTGGCTCTTGCTGCATTTCGTGTGAAGACAATTTTGAAGGAGGACTTGAAAAGGCAGAATGCGAAGTTTGAGGCTGAATTAAAGGTGATCAAGAGGGCGGAGGGAGGCGAGGACAACAAAAATGAGGACGAAGATGAGCTGCCCGTGGTGAGGATGGCGAAGCGAAAGGTGGTTGAGGTTGAGAGGGAAGAGGATGAGGAAGAGGAGGTCAAGGGGGTAGAGGCTGCAAAGTGGGCATGAGTCGAAATGAGTGAGTTGCTCAATTTTGAAGGTCCAGTAAGTGTTTTCTCTTATGTTCAAAGATTTTTGTGCTGCTAATTACTTTCATAGTGTGATTGGTGTGCTGGGTTCAAGTCCCAGCTGTGGTGTGTTGTTAGGGAGGGCACCACAAAGTGTGCAAAGTGCAACCAGGAGGTGCAAGGCTGTTACTGGGCGGGGTTGTTGAGGCAAGGCCTTTGAAAAGGTGAAGCAATGAAATTTGTGGGTGCAAAATGGGATTTGCACCCCAGACAAGGTACGAAAAATATTTGAAACTGTTTCGAAGAGCTTACTAACTGGTTTTTGAACTTTGTAGTGCATCGAATTCACATCGTTGGCCCTTTCGAAGATGGCGAGCAAGTCATGGGGCCTTCAAAGCCATTGAAAGAAAAGATGAAGTCATCGAAGGGAAAGGAAAAGGCAAAGGTGATGGAGTTGTAGGGGTTCAGAGAAAATGAGGATGACTGGGTGGTGCACCATGGTTTGATTGCTGTGAAATTGGTGCAGAAAAAGGTAGAGATGGAAATATTGGGGAGTGAGATAGAGGTGTTGGAGGAGATGTTGGAGGAGTAGGACTTTTTGTTTCTGTTTCTTTGTTTTGTCTATTTCAATTTCAAATTATTTTTTGTTAAATGTCTTTGAAAAGTAAGGTAAAGAAGAAATAAAGATATAATGAACAAAAAATGACTTTTAGGGAAAGGCTCAGTAGTTCATCATAGCTGAAAAACCCTTTGGAGTTTGCATGACCATGCTATGATGCGATATCACAACTTGTATCATACACTAAAAGCAATCGAAATTTTTTGTAAGTAATTGCAAAAAAGAAAAAAAAGGATAATTATTTGTTTTTGAAGTCCTGAAAATCTTTGAAAGTATCTTCGTTGAAGTTCAAAGTTGTTCTAAGTTGTTTGAGGTGCTCGGAGTCAATATCAAGGAAATTTGGTGGAAGGGAAATTGATTTTCAAGTAAGATA
Source organism: Tricholoma bakamatsutake (assembly GCA_029959215.1). Classification (NCBI taxonomy): domain Eukaryota; kingdom Fungi; phylum Basidiomycota; class Agaricomycetes; order Agaricales; family Tricholomataceae; genus Tricholoma; species Tricholoma bakamatsutake. Next base: position 11,522,630 of record CP114857.1, on the reverse strand, counting down.
TGGTAGCAAATGAAATGCAGCAATAGGTCTATGTAGTACTGAACCATTGAGCTTACAATAAAAATACCTTGCAGTATTCTTCAAAAAATCACTCCTGTCCTCAATATAATGTACTTGTTACTGTATTTTCAATTGAGTAACCATGGTCACAGCAACATCATAGAGCAAACTTGAAGAAAAAGAAGCAAGAAAAAGCTGATGGCATCAATACACTTAAAGAAAAGTTGGATAGCTCAATTGTTGCAAATGCCACTTCCTTACCATTTCCATCAGCACCATTGACCACTGTGCTTGCATGAGACATTGCAGTTGCAGCATGTAAAAGGATGACCAAAGAAAAAATTGAGGAAAGTGGTCATGCTGTCTGCAGTGAGTTAGTACCAAGTGGGGAACTTAGTAGATTGAAAGCTATTAAAAATCACTTGCATGTGTTAAAGGCAGAGGGTGTATCTAGTGTAGAGCAAAAAAGTTCAGATGAGAAGAAAAAAAAATACACTGGTCCTATACTAGATTATAAATGTAGTAATGTTTGTAACACTTGTAGAATGTCTATCAGATGTAACAAAGTTCCAAGGCTTGCACTAGCTTGTGGATTGTGGCTTGGGGATGTACCTGAAGAGTTATCCAGCCTGTGATTTTTTGAAAAACTTTTGATTGCATGGGTTAGACATACATGTTGTTTTTTGAAAATTTCAACAGGTGGCCATAAGATGAAAGCTAATGCATTTGCATTTGAAACTCTTATTCCCAAGGTGTATAGTAAACTACCACCTCCTAGAGATGAAAGATGTACTTACAGGTCCATACAAACCAACTCTGGAAGACTATAATTGATCATTGGTTCTTGTGAGACATTTACATAAAAATCTGGCAGAATATCCTGAAGATGGACCATTCTGCTCAGTAGAGTATAAGCCTCTCTCAAGCAATAAGACATTAGAAGGAACTAATCTTCATGATATGGATGATGAAGATGGTACTGCTGAAGGCGACTGTGAATATACTGTACATGGGCTGACTGGACAGAAATTGGATACTATGACCACTAACAGGCTAAAAGCACTTGCACTTACGCATTTAAATTCTCAGGGTAAATTTCTAGTTGTTGGTCACAGCAACAAAGCTGAATCTGCATGGGATAATCCACAACTTTATCCTAAAATGTTTCCCTGGTTAATTCCATATGGACTAGGAGGTAGTGGCTCAGCTGGTTTGTCTGACAAAGAGCACAAAATACATTTATTAATGTATCATGACAAAAGATTTCAGACAGATGTCAATTTTTCATTTGTTGCATTTAGTCCTGAACAAATCAAAACAAGTACAACTCAGAGTTTTTTACTTGCTGAAAAAAGCAAGTTTCAAGCTATTACAGACAGACTTCTGAATCTTGATCAGACTGTTCTGAATGCTCTAATTGAAATTTTATGTTGAAATTAAACTCCGAGATGTATGCTGTATACATGAGGCAATGCATGCAGCATACACATGTTACTGCGCTTACTGCACATACATGTGGTAAACACATTCCTGAGTCAGACACCCTTATTATTATGGATATAAGGAGAACCTGTACTGTAGTAGATATACAGTGTTCTTACCTCTGCTAAACCCTAGCTCTAAGACTTACTAAACCCCAGGTAGGTTATAAGGAATGTGTTGTCTCTTCCTCTGTGCAGCATATATAGTCTGCTCCAACAGGTTATGGGCCCTGTTGGGCACGTCGTGAATGCACCTTAACTGGCTGTGAGCAATGTTGACTTCATTGTCTCCAAATTATAATCTTGCACTCATTGTGAACTGCATTGCACTCCCTGCGAGCTGCACTTAAAAACCTAGGTTGACTAGGGTTAACCACTCTGAAGGAGTGTTTTTGCCTGAGATTATGGAATATGTTTTCTTGGATAGAAGACTGATTGAGTGCTTTTACCAGCTGCCACCACAGAATCATGTCTTCAACCCTTGAAAAACTCATACAAACCTTCGATGGCTCCAATTACATTCAATGGGCCGACTCCATGAAGGCATGGCTCAGGTATCAGGGCCTCTGGCAAATAACTAGTGGGATGGAACTAAAACCACCTCTGGTGCCTCCTTTGATGGCGATGAATGCTGTACTTGTAGCAGATGCTACTGCCAAGCTCCAGACCTGGAGCAACAAAAATGACCAGGCTATTGGTAGCCTAGTGCTCCACCTGGCCCCCTCCATTTGGCAGCATGCCAACACCAAGGACACTGCTGAGGAGGTGTAGGATCTCATTTGCACAGATTATGGTGTCAATGGCCCCTCCCAAGTCTTTGCGGACTTTAGATCTGCAATAGCAATCAAAATTCTGGCTGTGAATCGCACACCAGAGATTGCTAAGATGGCTGACAAATTTGAGCACCTTATGGCTGCCAACATCGCCATCCCCAAACTAGTTCAGGCAATGATTCTACTTGCTGCGATGCCACATGAGTACGATTCTCTGTCCGCCACAGTCCTTAACACAACTGCTACTAGAGCTTTGACATTTAAACATGTCAAGGACTCCATTTCGTTGAAGCCTCACGGTGCATAGCAGTTGGGAAACCCACTGGCCTGCCTCAGGCCACCAAGCTTTCCACTGTCAAATGCAAAGGAGGAAACCCCAAATGGCAACCTCAGGGCAACAGTGGAGATTCATCCCAAAAACATGGACAACGTGGGGACAGAAAGACTAAAGAGGAAAAACCAAAGGAGAAACATACCCACCTCGCCTCCAATGCATTTACTACCATAAATGGTAATGGCACCATCATACTGCTGATGCCACTTATTCAGTGCATCGAGAAGCGCGAACATACTCCCACAAGGGATCCTCGCTGCTGACCACCTGCACAGGCATATATGGGTGTGGCCTCTACCTCTCATTCGGTCTACACTGAATATCAGCAAGCTCGAGACACCCTTGAGCAAATCAATCTCCCATGCAGCCCAAAAAATCTGTGACTGCTGGAAGAGCATCTAATGGTGTGAGAAGGTAAGAGGAGGAGGATTGAACCAGAGCCAAGGATCGTGGAGATAGAAGATGATAGTGTCCTCTCGAATCGGAACCTGCAGTTTCTGATGAGGAAGTATGGAAAGCCATCGATGAAATGCTCATCGATGAACTGCTTGAAACAGGAGCATATGATAAAAAGTCAGTCCTTTTCTCTGCCACAAGCATAAAGATTAATATTCTAATGATCACAGCGAACTTTTCATGTGAAATTTTACTGCTATTAAATGTATCATAGAACAATTTACATCTTAATATATGTGTTATGGTGCAAATGGAAATTGTAAGAAAGGTGCTGACTGGATCATGGATTCAGGTGCATCAAAACACTTCACTGGTGAAATGAAAGATTTTACTTCTTATGAGCTTTTACCGAGAAAGAACTCTACTTTGGTTCAAACAGCCACAGGTACTACTCATATAGTAGGGAAAGGAGCAGTCTTCATTAGGCATCAGATAGTATGTCACAGGAAGTCAGAGACACATGAAACATGATTATACCCTGTCTACTACATACCCGACTGTAATGCTCGATTACTGTCAATGGGCATCTTCTTACAAGATGGAAGTGACATGCATGGTTCCTCTGCACACATTTCATTTTTCAAGCAAGGAAACCCAATTATGGATTGCATCCCTCTTATGAAACATGATACAATTTATTGGGCTCGGACTCATATATTGAGCACCAAAAGAATCAATGTCGCAACAATGTACATCGCAGACTACTTGACTTGGCATAGGTGACTTGGACACCCAGCCAAAGAAGTGCTAAGGAAAATGCCTAATAGCACCATAAAATTCCCAAGGAATTTAATTATTCCTAAAGACAAAATTATATGTCCAGGGTGTGCTGAAGGAAAAATGACCTCAAAATCTTTTCCTGAATCAGATTCACGTGCAGAGAAACCCTTTGAATTAATATATTCTGATCTAAAGGAACTCCCAGTACTATCATACCACAAACATAAATACTTTATTGTATTTCTGGATGACAAGACATCACATATCTGGGTCCAGTGCCTTAGAAAGAAGTCTGATGCTGCTGCAGCAATTAGACAATTTCAGGCAATGGCTTTGACCCAGTATGGCACTACAATCAAGCGCTGGCATGTCAATCCAGGGGGGGAGTTCAAAGATCGTGAGCTACAAAATGTGCTCAAGGATTTTGGCATCAAAATAGAGATGTCCACACCCCACATTTACCAACAGAATGGGCACGCAGAGCATGCCATAAGGACAATAATGGAAAAGTCGCAAACCCTGCGATTTACCACTTGTCTACCACAATCATGGTGGGAATTTTGCATTGAACATGCAACACACCTATACAACTGAACCCCGATAAGGCGCCTGAAATGGCTGACACTAGTTGAGGACCTGACAAAGGTCTGCCCAGATCTAAACAATCTAAAGATTTTCGGTTGCGGGGCTTATGTCTATCTACCCAAGGAGAAACATCCAACCACATTAGCTCCTCGATCGGAGTTAATGACAATTTTTGGATTAGAAGATGGTATTAAAGCATACCATTTCATGCAACCTAGTGGCACAATATTCATTGGTGCTACAGCACTATTTGATGAAATGTTGTTCCCATGCTGTCCCAGAGCTAAAACTCCTGCCAAGACAGACCTTGGTGATTTTCCACCTCCAGAACCAGAAGATGATGACTACTCATCTGGAATGGATGGCAATGATTCTATACCACCACAAAATCTGCCCCTTTCTCCATCATCAGAAAATAATGATGATGATGATGATGTACCAAGCGAGCAAAAGGTGCATGATGATGTGACTGACGCTCCTCCTCTGCTGCCTCCAGTAATCACTGAGGACTTTCATCCAAGATGTGATGATCAACAGGAATGGCAGCAATTGCCCCATTGATCAGGCAGGCAGAGGAACATCCCAAACCATCCCACAATACCTATGGAGAGAAGTGACTTTCCTCTGACATAGAGAGAGACATTGCACGTGATCGATATTGGAAGAGATCTGTGGGTCAAGATTCAGATCATAACCAAACACGACCACAATCTCAACAGAAAGAACCAGTTGCTGGACCAAGTTCGGCACCCCATGAGAGTGTTCACGATTCCAATGATCAAGAACATGATCACCCAATGGGGGAACTGGACAAAGCAGGTTATATTAAAAAGATAACCAAGAAAGGAGGAGATAAGCTTATTCGCTGGCTGTTGTCAAAAGCAGTCAAACCATCAAGCAAAATAAGCCAAGTTCCAAACCAATTTTGCGATATTGCGTGCCTACCATGGCAGCAGCAACATGAGTGGAAACAAGCTTGTCATGAAGAATTAGAGGCTCTTCATAAGTGACAAGTCTATGACATCGTCAATCTTCCACATGATTGAGAAATGATCAAAAATAGATGGGTTTTCTCTGTGAAATCGGATGGAAGAAAATGAGCCAGACTTGTGGCCAAAGGCTTTTCACAAGTTGAAGGTGTTGACTTTGATGAGATTTTCTCACCAGTAGTCCACTGATGATACTCAACCCGGAAACCCAAACAAAACCTACTAAATGGCTTCAGATGGTATAACATGAGTCAGAGGAAGGGTGCGAGGTGGTACTAAATATCACTGCTGAGACCAAAGCATAATGTTTAGTGATGCGAAATGGTAAGGGCTGTGGTGAATAGTTTGTATAAGCATACAAAGGTGTTCGAAAGAGTTCGAGAGAGGTCTGAATATGTGCAAAGAGGTTCGAAAAAGGTTTGAAGTCATGCAAAGTAGTCCAAATAAGTTTGAATAAGTTTGAATGAGTTTGAATAAGTTCGAGGTAAGTCGAAGAGCAAGTTTAACGAATGCAAAGTGTTTGTCGAATGGTGATAGGTGATATGTGATAAGACAAGGAGAAAATATGATAGTTTCGAAGAAGTTTGCAATATTTCACAGAACTTAGAGATATGATGCGAAGATAAGACTAAAGAGAATGATTCTTAAATCTGATGATAGTGAGAGGGTAACTTGTGCTGTTCCCCATTGTTCTCCTTTTTTTTGTTTTACTCTAACTAATACAAGTCTATATACAAAATGAAGAGATAGTACTAAAAAGGAAATAAAAACATGTGTAAAACATGAGGCAAATATATCAAACAATGAGGACTTGTAAATCATGAAACAAATGATAAATGATAAATGATGAAATGTATAGTGTTCCCATATGGTAAAAGTACTTATCCTGTGCTTCAATATATCAAAGAAACACAAAAATGCACTTATCGCATTCTAACTCTCTTGTACTCTCTCCTCGTGTCCGGTAATGCTCGATATGCGACTAAATGGATTGTTCCAGATGTGCGGCATGTATCAAAGGTGTTTCAAAACATCCATATGGTGGCCAATATTATTCGAAATGCTGCAAAGTGGTTCAAAGTGTCATGAAATGTCGTGAAATGGTTTGAAATAGTTCAAAGTCATCCAAAATTGTGCGAAATTGTGCGAAATAGTTCGAAAATGATTCGAAGTTGATTTAGTGGCATTAGTAGCAATTCGGAGTGCTTGTCGTGATGTGTCGATACAAGTAAAATTTTTCTCCAGACCTTAAAGCATGTAGTGGACCTATCACCACTATGAGACAGTACGCCTCATGTTTGCACTTGCATCTCTAGAAGGCATGTATATGACTGGTCTAGATGTAAAAACTGCATTCTTAAATGGCAAACTAGAAGAGGAGATCTATATGGATCAACCCGAGGGTTTCAGACTTGAGGGAAAAGAGCACAAAGTAATGCGCTTATGCCAAGCATTGTATGGCCTTAAACAGGCCTCACTAGCATGGTGGAAAGAGCTAGAGGCATTTATGTGCACCATTGGGTTTGTGCGCGCCAGCTCCAATGCCAGCATTTTCATACACAAGGATTCTAAGACAGGCAGCATTGTTATTGCACTGGTCTATGTTGATGATGGCTTGTTCATGGAGAAAAACAAGAAACTTGTGGATGAAAAGAAGAATGCTTGTCTAAAGCAATGGGAGTGCCATAGTACTGAAAAAGTCACAGAATTCTTAGGCATGCACATCACCCAGACTACAAGCAAAGTCAAACTCGATCAAACTGAATATCTCACCAAAGTGCTCGAGAGGTTTGAGATGACAAATGCCAAAGCAGCCCCCACTCCACTCCTGACTGGTTACAAACCATCAAAAAACACAGTGATGCCAGATGTGGTGATGGTACTCAACCCAGAAACCCAAACAAAACCTACTAAATGGCTTCAGATGGTATAACATGAGTCAGAGGAAGGGTGTGAGTTGGTATTAAATATCACCACTGAGACCAAAACATTGTGTTTAGTAATGCAAAATGGTAAGGGCTGTGGCAAATAGTCTTTATAGGCATACTAAGCTGTTCGAAAGAGTTCAAAAGAGGTTCGAATATGTGCAAAGAGGTTCGAAAAAGGTTCAAAGAGGTTCAAAGTTGTGTGAAGTAGTCTGAATAAGTTTGAATAAGTTCAAAGAAATTCGAGGTGTATCGAAGAGTGAGTTTAACGGATGTGAGGTGTTTGTCAAATGGCGATAGGCGATGGGCGATAAAACGAGAAGCAAATATGATAGTTTTGAAGAAGTTCGCAATATTTAGCAGAACTTCGAGATACGACATGAACTAAGACTCAAGAGAATGGTTCTTAAGTCAGACAATAAGTGTGAGGGTCACTTGTGCTGTTCCCCATTGCTTGTTCCTCCTGTTCTAACTAACTAATACAAGTCTATATACAAAATAAAGAGATAGTACTAAAAAAGGAAATAAGAACATGTGTAAAACATGAGGCAAATATATCAAACAATGAGGACTTGTAGATCATGAAACAAATGAATAATGATGAATAACTGAAACATATAGTGTTCTCATATAGTAAAAGTACTTATCTTGTGCTTCAATATATCAATGAAACACAAAAATGCATTTATCACATTCTAACTCTCTTGTAATCTCTCCTTGTGTCCGGTAGTGCTCGATATGTGACAGAATAACTTGTTCCAGATGTGCAGCATGTATCGAAAGTGTTTCAAGACAGCTATACAGTGGCCGATATTGTTTGAAGTGCTGCGAAGTCATTCAAAGTATTGCAAAATAGTTCGAAAGCATTCGAAGTTGTCCAAAATAGTGCAAAATAGTGCAAAAATGGTTCGAAGTTGATTTCATGGTGTTCGTAGTGATTCTGAGTGTGTGTCGTAATGTCTCGATGTGAGTGGGAATGTTCTCCAGACCTTAAAGCATGTAGTGGACCTATCAGCAGTGCTTAGATCAAAATATCAGTCTGTGATTGGATCTTTATTGTATCTGATGCTCAGAATGCAACCTGATATCACTTATGCAGTAATCAAGATGTCGCAGTTCTCAGCTAATCCTAGCCAAGAACATCTAGACAAAGCGATGTACATCATGCGCTATCTGGTGGGGACCCAGAAATATAACGTAGTCTACGATGGAGAGAAATCTGAAGGGCTACAGGCCTTCACAGATTCTGATTGGGCAGCTGACACTGTCAAATGCCGATCTACAATGGGTTACTTTGCTACTCTAGCGAGTGGCATTGTGTGCTGGCAGTCCCATTTACAAAAAACTGTAGCACTGTCATCCACAGAAGCTGAATATATGGCTCTCTCCAACACTTGTTGACAGATAGTGTGGATAGAGTCCTTATTCCAGGAACTTGGATATATACTGAAGCATGTACCAATCTGTGCTGATAATCAAGGATCCATCTTTATTGGATCAAATCCAGTTCAGGAAAGAAGGACAAAACATATAGACATTTGCTACCACTATACCCGTGAATGCATAGAAAATGACAAAGTCACAGTCGTTTTCATTCCTGGAAGTGATAATCCAGCTGACATGTTCACAAAGAACCTTGGCACCATCCTATTCAGGAAATTTAGAGACTCTCTTGGAATTACTTTCGAGATTCAAACTTAGCTGCTTAGAGCGCTGTATAGTTTGAGGGGGGGTGTTGAAATGAAACTCTGAGATGTATGCTGCATACATGAGGCAATGCATGCAGCATACACATGTTACTGTGCTTACTGCACATACATGTGGTAAACACATTCCTGAGTCATGTGACACCCTTATTATTATGTATATAAGGAGAACCTGTACCGTAGTAGATATACAGTGTTCTTACCTCTGCTAAACACTAGCTCTAAGACTTACTAAACCCCAGGTAGGTTATAAGGAATATGTTGTCTCTTCCTCTGTGCAGCATATATAGTCTGCTCCAACAGATTATGTTGCAGCTGAAACAGACAAAGAGAAGAATTGCTTTCAAGTTATAAAAGACTTGGATCATATTGCTGAGAGTGTCAAAGGATCTATGACAAGTAAAAAATAATGTGGAATAAAATTTGGTCATTGGTAAATCATTGTGGGCCATCATCCTGGTATATAACATTATCACCAGCTGAGGTAAAGCATCCAATATGTCTCTATTATGCTGGTACAGATACTAAGTTTGAGCCTTCTATATTGGATGAGAGCAACAGAATCCATCATATAAGCAAAAACCCAGTAGCTAGTGCACCATTTTTTCATTCCATGGTCCAAACCTTTATTGAGAATGTATTAGGTGTAAAATCCAAACACCGTGGATTGTATGGAGATACTAAGGCATATTATGGGACTGTTGAACAACAAGCCCAGCTCACACTACACATGCATCTCCTGCTCTGGATAAAAGGGTCTTTTACACCACAAGAGATGCGAAACAAAATTCTTAATTCTAATTCTGACTTTTAAAAGAACCTTGTAAAATGGTTTGAAAGCTGCATTTCAGGAGAATACTTCAATGGCACACAAGAAGATGTTATGGCACAAATTGACTCAAATAAAAACCTGCCAGAATATAAAAGTCCAACAGAAACCATGCCTTTGCCACCACCTCCTGCTTGTAAAAAATCAGATCCTCATGAAACATGCCACGCATGTCAAAAACTAAGTACATGGTGGGGTCTTTTTACACAAACTGGTGATGATCTTCTTACAAAGTCAAATGTCCATAGTTGTAATAGAAATAAAAATAAAAATGGAAGTACAAATAAAAGGCATGTATATACTGGCTGCATGGACAATAAATGGGACAAATGCAAGGCAAGATTTCCATGACCTTTATTTCAAGAAACACATATAGACAAGGAGACAGGTTCTTTAGATTTGAAAAAAAGGAACCCTGGCTAAATACTTTTACACCCTTTATTAACTTACATTTTCCACTGCAACACAGATGTTACTTGCCTCATGTCAGGTACTGCTATTAAAGCAGTAATTATATATGTATCTGATTATACAACTAAAGCCCCTTTGAAAACTCATGTTATTTTGAATCAATCAAATCAATTTTCACTAAAAATATGGAATTTGTTTATGGCACATTGCCAAGTAGAGAAAAAGCAAGGCGATTGATGGCAAAAGTGGTAAACTTGTTGTCAGCAAAAATGGAAATGGGTGCAATTATGATATCTATGTATTTGCTAGGAAACTCTGATCACTATACCAGTCACAAATTTGTTTCATTTTACTGGCAAACTTATGTATCTGAAGCTCACAAAGTCTGGCATCCAGAAGAAGCAACAAGCTTTTCAATCAAAGTGGCACTTGTAAAACTAAAGGGTAAGATAATAGGTCTTTCACCTGTCTTTGATTATATTTATTGGACACCTGAGCTTGAGAACATGTCACTATATGATTGTATCAGAAGATGCAAAAGAGTTAAAATGACTAAAAAAAACAAATCAGAACTGGATACTGCTTCTGATGATCCCAACAATAGTGTTGAAGGAAATTTATCTATGCAATCTGATTTAATTGGAGACCAATCATTTGAGTCTATTGATACAGAGTATAATTGTGAAGATAAGCCTCCAAGCTTGACAAAAGTGAAAAAAAAAACAAGTACCAGTTCTTATCAGTTTATAAAAACTTATAAGAAGTTGCACCCTTCTTTTTGTCAGTTTTCCAATTTCAGACAGGTAGCATGCAGATGTCTGGCAGGTTTCTGGACAGAGCATGAAAATAGAATGAAGCAGAGATTATGGGGTGAAATGAAGTTGAGAGAAGTTCAAAGATTAAAGGTTTAGTTCAGGATTAAGTCAAGGGTGAGTGAAGGGTTGATATTAGGCAAAGGATGATACAAGGAATCGAAGAAATCGAATGCTTTGGCCCCATGGATCTCACAGGGTAAGTATATCTCTTCCTGAGTACAAAGTGTTATGAGGGAATGCATCTGGTGAATCAGAAGGGGATGACAGTGCCATCCACAAATCGGGGTGGTCTCATAACTTACGGGCATGAGGCTCCTCATGTGTGAATATGGGCTGTGATCCAGATTGTTGTTCCATTCGTTTTCATCTCCTGAAAGGCGCTAATTGACCATTGGGAATCAGTTGACGAGAAAGAAAAAAAAATTTGCTCACTTCATTGGCATAAATATAACTCGCCGCGCCACTGTATGGATGTCTCATAATCGAAATGAGTATTGATGACAGATACCTTGAAGCTGACAGAAGGGAGTGTGGCATTACTATCTTTCAACTTGAGAAGTCACAAGTCATCAGTGGGACGTCAAAATAAGTCTTGACTAGGCTCTTGGGCTAACAAGACTGAGTGTAAGACAACAACCAGAGATTACAACGTTGGTCAAGGAAGTCTATGGTCGTAGAAGTGGTGGAGTGGCGTTTTGGTGGCGACAACTTTGACACAAAGAACCACCCGTGGGTTTTCGGCCAACAGTGTTAATGATCTGGATGGCCGTGGGACGAAACCTCAGGTTTGAAACTTAAGCGCTTCGGATACTGGCAGTGAAGCCTCGAGTTGAGGACCGGCAGGCAATTGCCATGATGAACACAATAGAGCGTATCTGCAACCGTTTGTAAGTACCATGATCATGAAGAAATTTCCTTTTACGTCAGAAAAAACGATTTGCAGATACTGCCGGTATTTATCTAAGTTCCCAGTGCCTCATCTTATCTTATCGCATTATAACAAAATTTAAAGCCTCCTACATCAAAAGTTCAATCTTACGATCTTCCTTAAGTGGGTCCAAAAGCAACATAGAATTACACTTCTCTTTATAGGATAGCATGAAAATTGACTTGGGGTTCCGCACGTTGATGCAGCAGTGCAGAGAACGCAAGCGGCAACACTGCCTCTCACTTTGGGTGGCAGTCCTTCTATATTCAACATTCAACAGCTTTCTTGCTCAAGCTTTATAAGGTCTCATCTTACAGGTTGTTTCTTGGTTCAAACTTTGATCCCGGTTCATACACACATGTCGTTACTATCCCATGATAATCGTGGCGTCAGCGCAAGTGTTGTCAACCTCACATACGGAATTTCTGAGCTGTTGAAACAGCCACCATCTCCTGTCGCTCAAGTTTGTTTTGCTTAGCTCATTCCTTCACAGTCATCGCTGATCGATGTCATAGATATCGGACCAGTTTGGAGATAATCACCGAGCCGTGCGTGAACTTCAGTTCTTTCGATCTGCTAGGGCCTAAACGTACATTCATCTAGTTTAGAGACAATAATAATTTATGCGCAGCATCCGGTCTGCCACCGCCAATCCCAGGCAATGGCTCGACCGCCCCTTCTCTCTGGCATCCCCAACACCCTGTCGGATCATATCCTCCTCCTCTCGGCACACCTGGTCTATGGCAATCGTTTCCTCAGAACTATCGACATTCCAGTGGTGCACCATCGCATCAGCCGTTCTATCCAACTTCCACAGGCCCGCCTCTCGGTCACTTGCAGGGCATAGAACCCGCTCTGGTGTATATGCCCGTTCCATACGCAAGCCCACCGCAGGGTTATGCTTACCCTCCGGTATCACCATTTTCAGGCGCTTCCCAACTATATCACCCAAATGATAGCCAGGAGTGGTTCCTTGGCACCGAGATTCCTCCTCTCCGCTCATCACGACCAGGCTTGACGAAGGTTCCTGGATATGACCCAAGAGGAGACGCCCAAGCAATTACCAACGCTACGAAAGGGTGGACGCTAGATAAGAAGGAGAAAGAGATACGTTCGTATTTCTTCTATTAATCGTAGATTTGATGTGATGCTTTTTTCGTGCCCAGTCATCAAAACTCTCGTGCCGCTTTCGGCACTCCAGATGGATGCGCTTGCAGAACATTACCAACAGATGACTAAGAAGCCCCTGGTCAAAGTGTTGCCCAATGTTGGGATTTCGAATGATTACTTTGGGTGAGTTTCACTCCAGGAATTAGTGTAGTATTCGTGTTCTCTAAGAGAGGCCTAGTGATCTCGTGCTGTTCTTCTCTGTGATAAATCGGACCATCGTGCTCCTCAATGCAATGGAGTACTGGTTTACCATGCATCTTCGACGGCAACGAGAAACCGCTACTGTATCATTCTAGCACGATAGCCCCGATTTCCGTGTGCCTTGTAACCTTTTCTCTCTCCAACTGTCAGAAGCCTACTCGGACTAATTCCTTTTTTATGCAGAATGGCTATCCACGGTTTAGCTGCCGGCCCCGTTGCATGGGACGTAGAGCTTATGGATAGAGCTCTGGCGCCCCACCGAGTACTTGGTGGCTTAGGGTGGGTTGTCAACCAATTTTTCCATGAAATCTGCTTACGAGGATTAGGACGGACGAAACACTACTCAACGAGCTCATCCTCGGCCGCCCAAGTTCCGATATCCGCATACTTACTGAAGCCTTTCGTCTGAAACACGGAGAAAGTAAGGGAAATCTCATCAAGGAGGTGAAGGATGACCTGAGTTTGGAAACTGCGCGTAGTGAATATTGCTCAATATTCTCACTGTCGTATTTATTTCTGAGCCCTCATACAGTGTTTGAATTGGCGTTGGACACGAATCGTCCTGACGACACGATCATTAACCAGGCTGACGTCGAAAGGGATGTGGATGCATTGTATCACACGGGACGCGGGAGACATGGTAAAGAGAAGGTATTTCGCTGATTTTCTGATATTTTTAATCAACACCAACGAGCTCTCGAAGTTTTATGAAATCTTAGTCACGCGGTCGTTCAGTCATACCCTGGAAATGTGAGTTCTTCGGTTATCTACGAGGATTTAGCCGAACAAATGCATGGCATGCAGGATTAGCGCGTATGAAAGTAGATACGGCAAGTTGTCAGACATCATCAAACGCCAGTAGTGAGTACATCTCCTTGTTATTTTCTTCTGCTACTCATATCTGTTTTTTTAAACAGCTCGGGTCACATGAAAGAAGGACTTCTTCACATCGTCAACGGCGCCGAACATCATGCCGAATACGGACCAGGCGTCTGGCGTGATGCCCAACTTATATACAGTGCGATGCATGGCAAAGGCACGAACGATAAACAACTTGTATCGAGGTATGCAAGGCCCCTCGAGTTTAAAAACTTTAAATAATTGATCAATTATAGGCTTCTCCGTGCTCACTGGGATGTGCATCGCATGTCGAAAATCAAAGAGGCATATCGGCATATAGCCAAAGAGGATCTGGGGAGGCGCGTGCGCTCGGAGACAAGCGGTTCATACAGGACCCTCCTGGTCGCGTTGGTGGATGGGCTTGAGTGGATGGATAAGTGAACGATCATGGTTATTTATTGAATGCATGGTCTCTAGAACCAATCTGCATATCTAATAAACTCTTGTATTTTGAATTGGTAGTGACCGACTTGGAACTATAGATTCTGACGCTTCCTGTTATTCATTCGAACATCTTGGCATGCGCGAACAATCTCATGCATTGTTTGCTTCCAGTTGACATTACTGCACCGTTCTTGCACCGTTCATGTGCGTCCGCATGATGCAGATAGATACGAATTGCCTAAATAGAGTAATCCCCAAATTTTCCATCTTCGTCATCCATATCTAACATGTATTGTGCCCGATACGGACTGTGGTGTACGATTCTTCACTGGCAACGCCTGCCTTGCGCCTGCCAAAATCTGTGCAGTTTGGCTTTGTTTGGCTCCCCGCTAAACGTATTCGAGCTGTTAAGAATTGTTCCAGCACTCTAGCTATGTAGAACATGTATAAATGTATATATACATTAGAAATTACTGGTTTTTCGCAAATATAAATGGTACTAATGATTATCATCTCCCAATCATCATTAGTGAGGTCAATGTCATCGCGATCAACAATACAACACTGTGTGCTTCAAGCGTGCTTGCACCAGGCTCAGAGGATCCAGCTTCTCCATCTCGCAATGCTTCTCTTGTTATACCGCTATACAGCTTTCGTCACAGCTGCCAACTTCTCAGCTCTCCTTGGAAGCTCCCTCCACTTCCAGCCTTGTCTACAGTCTGAGCTGGCCCATCCCCTCGTCTCACATTTCCTTAAAAGGAAATTCTTACAAATGCTATGCACATACTGAGTGTGAGAATAAATATTAAAAACCTTCGAAACTACGACATGGCCCTTCAGAACACAAGAGATGAAAATTCTCTTCCTGTTAAATGCAGCAAGCCTGGCTGCAAGAGTTTGGTAACCTCTCAGTTCAAGGAATGTGACCTATGTTGAAACCATCAAACTGGCCTAGTCAGGCAGGGCCAACAACAACAAAAGGCCACAGACCAAGAAAGCACATTACATGCATCAAAAGGCGGAAAATGTGTTCAGAAGAAAAACACCTCCTCTGAGAAAAGGCCTACTCAATGAGCAAGGCATAATAGCTCTGGCTTAGTTGCAGAAAACCTACACACCACTTGTTACGAGAAGGGAGCAGATGCTACAAGGATGGGGAGCGCACTTTTTCTCTCATGCTATTGTTCCTGTACACTTATTGTTCTTATTGTCTCTTATGTGCTTATTGTTCTATACCTCTATTGTTCTATGCAAACCGTGCCCACACTCCTCTAATCGATTACCAACACCCTCTCACACTATTGTACTATTCTGTGGACACGCTCATCTTTCTTCTCATACTATTGTCTTTACACTTGATTGCTTGTTTAGGAACTGCATCATGACTGTAGTATTTAAACTGCAATGTAATACCAGGCAAGCTCAGCTTGACCTGGTCATTCCTACATTCTCAACGAACTGCTAAGTCATTCCCAACTGTCTTATGAGCAACAGTGAACTTGGATCTGAAGAACTATTGATCTTAACAAAAGGTCAAGCTGATTCTACTCTGCTGACTAATCTGAGTCTAGGCAACCATCACTCACACACAACAAATGCAACTCTTACGAGAATCGAACACTACACACAATGGCAGCACCTGCTACCCCCATTGTCCCCGAAACACTCACCTCACCCATTCAATCTGGAGAAATAAAGATGAGAGCACCCACAGACTTTGCGGGCGATCACTCTAAAACCATGCTCTTCCTCTTAGAGTGTGGGGCCTATGTCAATGCCAACCCTCAGGCGTTTGAGGATGATCAGCGCAAGATCCTGTTCATGCTCTCATATATGAATGGAGGAACAGCAGGGCCATGGAAACAGGCCTACTTGGAAGAATGATATATTGAATCAAAACCCTGGGACTCATTCCAGGAATTCATTGTGAAGGTTCGAGCAGCCTTCTCACCAATCGATGATGCAGGAAACATGTGAATGCAACTCAGAGTGCTCGCACAAGGGGCAAAGGGAGTTGATGAGTATATTGCCCAGTTTAAAACACTGGCATACCACACAAAGATAAAAGAAGATGCAGCCCTGATTGAATACTTTGTGGACATACTCAACAATTGAGTCCTCAACAAGGTCTTTGGCATGGAGAACCCGCTGAACATGATTGAGGGATGGTATACCCATGCAGCAAGGGCAGAAGGGCACCTAAGGAGAGCGAAGGCGATCAAAGAAAGAACTTACAGCAAGGCAGGAGGGGGAAAAGGAGCTGGAAGCTCTTCAAAAGACCCAAACACCATGGATATTGATGCGACATGTCTCTCTTATGCAGAAAGACTCAAACACATTAAAAAAGGAAAGTGCATCATCTGTCACAAAGCAGGGCACAGAGTGAGCAATAATAAGGGAGGAAAGGAACCTCCTGCAAAGGAAGAAAAGAAACTGGAGAAAAAGAAGCTGGAAATAAAAAGAATGCCCAGAGACCACTACCAGAGGATCTGAACCCTAATCAACGAGCTAGAAGAGAAGGAGAAGGAGGAGGTCCTCAACTTAATGGTAGTGGAGGATTTTTAAAGCAGCAGCCCACATCAGCAGTGGACCCTGCCAGAATTATAGTCTCAAGTATATTGGTAGCACAAGTAAGCAACCAATCTATGCGCATTCCTGTTTACTGTGTGCTAGGAGAAGAAAAAGCTGAACTACCTGCCCTAATCAACTCTGGGGCAGGAGGAAGATTTATAGATCACCAGGTAGTGGAGAAACTCCAATTAAGGAAATTGTTTCTCCCAATATTAAGATACCCCTGGTTTCAGAAGTGCAACCCCATGATTGACTGGAAGAAGGTGACTTTCTTCATCAAACCGACCAAGAGGCTCCTAATCGGAAAGATCTGAACTATGATCAAACAGACCTGGCACAGCAAAATTGATGGTAAGCAAAGTCCCACTATAAATGACAAGGGGCCACTTGCACCGAGAGTAACATTGAGCCTGACTCTCAGGAGGCTACCTATAAGAAGTGCTGGGGAGGCCTTCAGGAAAACCCACCTCACCACTGCCGAGCACATGAAGAGTAGGCTTGGGATGGTTCATCTCACAACAGGACTTTGCACTGAAAACAGACAGAACAACCATGGACCACACCTGGCAATGGATGCAGACACTGATAATGACCTGTAGATGCTAGTATTAGACACTGCAGGCATCAAAGTATCACTCTGCACTGAGGGCAGTCAGGACGGCACAGAAGTGCTATTCACATATATTTGGGGGGAACCCATGATCGGGGTATTCAGAACTGAGGAATCACTTCTTACTATCAAATCTGACTATATCCCACCAAATTACCAAAAACTCAGGCAGATCTCTCGCATCACCCAATCTCAGCTAACCAGCAGATTGCGTACTCGAACACCATGTACATCTGAGCAAAGACTTCCATCTCACAGAAGCTTGCCCATGAGAGTGAAAACAAGGAGGAGCAATCACTGGAAGATCTACTCCCTGACAAGTATAAGGAGTATTGGAAGGTGTTCAAAAAGGCAGCATCGGAAAGGTTTCCTGAGTCAAGATCGTGGGACCATGCAATCGAGCTGAAGCCAGATTTCATCCTGAAAGACTGCAAGGTCTACCCCATTACCCCAGCTGAACGAAAGAAATTGGATGAGTTCATAGATGAAAACCTGAAAAAGGGGTACATCGTCCAATCTAAATCACCAATGGCATCGCCATTCTTTTTTGTTATGAAGAAGGACTCTGATGCCCTATGACCCTGCCAAGACTATCAATACCTAAATGAAGGAACCATCAAGAACTTCTACCCTCTCCCTTTGATCAGAGATCTATTCGACAAGTTAAAAGATTCACAAAATTAGACATCAGGTGGGGATACCACAATGTCCAGATTAAGAAGAGAGACAAGTGGAAGGCCGCTTTCAAAACTAACAAAGGGCTGTTTGAGCCCAAAGTAATGTTTTTCAGCCTCTGCAACTCTCTGGCTACCTTCCAAGCAATGATGAACAATGTCTTTCAAGACATGCTAAATGAGGGGTGGCTAGTGATTTATATGGACAATATCCTGATCTTCTCAAAAGATCAAAAAGAACATGAAGAAAGGACAAAAAAAGTTTTGGCTAGATTAAGAGAAAATGATCTCTTCCTTAAACCCAAAAAGTCTAAGTTCAATGTGCAGAAGGTGGAATTTCTCAGATTGATCTTGTGTCCAAATCAACTAACAATGAATGTGACTAAACTTAGCAGTGTAAGGGACTGGCCATTTTCAACCAACATCAAGGGAGTCTGATCATTCCTTGGTTTTGGTAACTTCTATCAAAGATTCATCAGCAATTTTGCTGTGATCACAAAACCACTGAACGACCTAACAAAGAAGGACTGACCCTTCAACTGGACAAGCGAATGCCAAGATGCATTCAAAACCCTAAAGTGGAAATTTTCTGAGGCACTGGTATTACTCATGCCAGACACAGAAAAACCATTTGTAGTGGAAAGTGACACATCAAAATACACTACTAGAGCAGTCCTCAAGCAAATGGATACTAATGGAGACTGGCACCCCTGTGGGTACATCTCTCACTCTCTCACTCTGACTGAGAGAAACTACGAGATCTACGATTGAGAACTGCTCAGAATAATATGGGCGCTAGAAACCTGGAGACACTATTTGAAGGGATCGAAACACCCAACAACAATTCTATCAGACCACAAGAACCTAATGTACTTCAGGACCGCATGAAAACTAAACCGATGGCAGGCCAGATGGAGTTTTTCCTCTCCCAATTTAACCTGCAACTTGTGCACATCCCTGGGAAAATGATGGTACAATCTGATGCACTTTCCTAATGAGGGGATCACATACCAGAAGTAGATAATGATAATAATGACATCACTATGCTTAAAGATGAGATCTTCACCCAAACAATCAATACAGTGATAGGTCCACTGCACGCTCTAAGGTCTGGAGAAAGTTTCCAACCATATTGACACACTACGACAGACCCTCCGAACTGCTATGAACACTACGAAATTGACTTCGAATTCTTGTTGACTTATTTCACACTACTTTGAACGACTTTAAATGACTTCAAAAGATTTTGTGACACTTCGAACAACTTTGTAGTATTTTGAACAATATCGGCCACTGTATAGCTGTCTTGAAACACTTTCGATACATGCTGCACAACCAGAAGAGGTTATTCCATCACATATCAAGCACTACCGGACATGAGGAGAGACTACAAGAGAATTAGGATGCAATAATAGCGTTTTTATGTTTCAATGATATATTGAAGCACAAGATAAGTACTTTTACCATATGGGGACATGTATGTTTCAATTATTTATCATTTATCATTTATTTTATAATCTACAAAGTCCTCATTGTATGATATATTGCCTCATGTTTTACACATGTTTTACTTCCCTTTTCAGTACTATCTCTTCAAAAATGTATATAAACTTGTACTAGTTACTTAGAAAAACAGAGAATTAGTTACCCTCTCCACTACAGTCGGATTTAAGAGCAGTTCTCTTGAGTCTTACCTTGTGTCATATCTCTGAAGTTCTGCAAAATATCATGAACTTCCTTGAACTTTCGTATTTGTTCTCAACTCATCATCACCTATTGCCACTCAAAACCCACTTCTTAATTGCTAAATTTATTTGTCAAACACCTTCGAACCTTCTCGAACTCACCCAAACAACTTTGAACCCATTCGATCCCATTTCGAACTACTTGACACATCTTCGAACCAATTTCGAACTTTTTTGAACATCTTTGTATGCCTTTAAAGACTATTCATCACATCATTTACCATTTTGCATTATTAAAAACAATGTTCTGGTATTAGCAGTGATATTTAGTACTGACTCACATCCTTCCTCTAGCCTGAGCTATACTTCATAAGCCTTTTAACAGGTTTTTGCTAGGTTTCCAGGTCGAGTAACATCAACAGAACTGAAAGATCTACTAGCTGAAAGAATGATGGAGGATGACTGTTAGGAAACAGTCTCCTAACATGCCTATTACATAATACTATTTTTATTTTATTTTATTTTACCAAAATATGCTACAAAATGCCTATATATGCATTATTTGTCAGCATGGAAATTCTTTATTTACATGCATCAATATGTATGCGCATGTGTGCGTGCATCTGTAATAACATACTACAATATGTGTAACATAGTATATAACTCTAAAATAAATACTAGGAGACCTCAGTTGTGTTCTCTTAGGTATTCCATCCACATTAGTGGTGCGAAAGGCCTAATTCAGCCAACTGTTCTATTTTTAACCCCTTGCATCAAATCCATCAAACCCTCCCATCACGCGTGTGCCCCCCGCCACCTTCTTGTAGGAGAACCCACACAGTCCAGCTAGCAGATTAGTGGGTGTCACTCTAACAGAAGAACTCAACTACCCTATCAGTGCACCTTCTCTTACTCACGTGCATACGTCATTTGTCTCAGCACGCCACATCTGCTTATGCATCATTTCAGCAAGAGCCGGAATTAATTGTATTGTGCACAAGCCCAAGTGATTCATCTACCTCTCCATTGGCTGATTGCATGTATAAACGAATGCGTGGGTCGTACTGAAGTCCGAGACGATGGCAGACTGCTTCTGACATTGTGATAATTTGTGAACCCAGGTCTAAGATAGCTTCAAAGTATTCTTGGTTGTCGATCAATAAATTAATGGAGATGGAGTGGTGATAGGTCCACTATGTGCTTTAAGGTCTGGAGAACATTCCCACTTGTATCGAGACATTACAACATGCACTCCGAATCGCTATGAACACCACGAAATTGATGTCGAATCATTTTCGCACTATTTTGCACTATTTTGGATGACTTTGAACTATTTTGCACTATTTTGCACTATTTCGGATGACTTTGAACTATTTCGCACTATTTCACACTATTTCGGATGACTTTGAACTATTTCGCACTATTTCGGATGACTTTGAACTATTTTGAATGCTTTTAAACTATTTTGAATGCTTTTGAACTATTTTGAATGCTTTCAGACTATTTTGAATGCTTTCAGACTATTTCGAATGCTTTCAAACTATTTCGAATGCTTTCAAACTATTTCAAATGCTTTCAGACTATTTCGAATGCTTTCAAACTATTTCGAATGCTTTCAAACTATTTCGAATGCTTTTAAACTATTTCGAATGCTTTCAAACTATTTAATGACACTTCAAATGACTTCACAGCATTTCAAACAACTTCGGTCACCTTATAGTTGTCTTAAAACATTTTTGATACACAATGCTCAACTGGAGTGAGCTATTTAGTTGCATATCGAGCACTACCAGACATGAGGAGAGACCACAACAGAGTTAGAATGCGATAAGTGTGTTTTTGTGTTTCATTGAGATATTAAAGCAATAGAACAAGAACTCTTACTATATTGGGATAATGTATGTTTCACTTATTATCATTTTTCATTTGTTTCATGTTTTACAATACCTTTATTTGCTGTGCACATTGCCTCATGTTCTACAATTGTTATTATTTCCTTTTTAGTACTATTCCTTCAGATTGTATATAGACTTGTATTAGTTAGAGTAACAAAAAATAAAAACAACAGGGAACAGCACAAGTTACCCTCACACTTATCATCTGACTTAAGAGCCATTCTCTTGAGCCTTAGTTTGCATCGTATCTCTAAGTTCTGTGAAATATTGCAAACTTCTTTAAAACTATCGTATTTGCTCTCCATTTTATTGCCCATTGCCCATCGCCATTCAACAAACACTTTACATTTGTTAAACTTGCTCTTCGACTTACCTCAAACCTTTTCGAACTTATTTGAACTTATTCGGACTACTTTGCATGACTTTGAACCTCTTCAAACCTTTTTCGAACCTCTTCACACATATCCGAACCTCTTTTGAACTCTTTTGAACACCTTCATACACCTTAGGTATACAGACTATTCGCCACAGCCCTTACCATTTCGTGTTACTAAAAACAATGTTTGGGTATCAGCGGTGATATTTAGTACCAACTTGCACCCTTCCTCTGACTCATGTTATACCATCCGAAGCCATTTAGTAGGTTTTGTTTGGGTTTCTGGGTTGAGGATCATCAGCAGAGTGCATGCGACTCTTTTGCAACCTTCAAAACATCGGAATTCTTGATTTTGCCTGGCTGAAGATGGGTGAGGTATTGTTCAAATGGATCCTGCAGAACTATAGGAAGAGGCACTGCTATTGCCGTGCTAACTGGAGGTGTTGCATTAAGTGCTTTATTTTCTGCAAAAGGCGTGTGTGCTTCACAGTGCGCAAATGGCATAATGCTCGCAAGGTTGGTAGCTACCACTTCTGCACGGGTAGCTGCAACACATTTTGGGGTAACTTGTTCTCTATAGTGCTGCCTGAGATCAGTGATGATACTCAATCCGGAAACCCAAACAAAACCTACTAAATGGCTACAGATGGTATAATTTATTAAATGGCTACAGATGGTATAATTTATTAAATGGCTACAGATGGTATAACACAAGTCAGAGGAAGGGTGCAAGTTGGTACTAAGACCAAAAAGTTGTGTTTAGTAATGCAAAATGGTAAAGGCTGTGGTGAATAGTCTTTATAGGCATACAAAGGTGTTCAAAAGAGTTCGAAACAGGTTCGAATACGTGTGAAGAGGTTTGAAGTTGTGCGAAGTAGTTCGAATAAGTTCGAAGACAATTTGAATTATATTGAGGAATGAGTGTAGCAAGTGGAAAGTGTTTTTTGAGTGGCGATAGGCAATAGGTGATGAGTTGAGAGACTAATACAAAAGTTCAAAGAAGTTTGCAATATTTTGCAGAACTTAGAGATACGATGCGAAGATAGGACTCAAGAGGATAGCTCTTAAATCTGATGATATGTGAGAGGGCAACTTCTGCTCTATTTCCTGTTGGTTGCTATTTCTTATTCTATAACTAATACAAGTCTATATACAATTTGAAGAAATAGAACTAAAAAGGAAATAAGAACATGTGTAAAATATGAGGCAATATATCAAACAATAAAGGTATTGTAAAACATAAAACAAATGAAAAATGATAATAAGTGAAACATACATTGTCCCAGTATGGTAAGAGTTCTTGTTCTATTGCTTTAATATATCAATGAAACATAAAAATGCACTTATCACATTCTAACTCTCTTGTAATCTCTCCTCGTGTCCAGTAGTGCTTGATATGTGGCAAAGTAGTTTGTTCCAAATGTGCAGCGAGTATTGAAAGTGTTTTAAAACAACTATATAGCAGCCGATGTTGTTCGAAATGCTGTGAAGTCATTCGAGGTAGTGCGAAATAGTTCGAAAGCATTCAAAATGCCTCGAAGTCATCTGAAATAGTGTGAAATAGTTCAAAAATGATTTGATGTTGATTTCGTGGCATTCGTAGTGATTTGGAGTGTGTGTCGTAATGTCTCAATATGAGTGGGAATGTTTTCCAGACTTTAGCTTGCACAGTGGACCTATCATCAGGCAAAAGCAAAAGGAGCTCTTCATGTGAAACTGTAATGGAGGGAGCCTTCATGGTGTGCACATATATGTCATCGACAATCTGTGGATTCTGGATAGGAACAATGGTGCAATATGATGGCTCTTTGCCTTTGGAAGTGGTAATTTGAGCATCTGGTTTCTATGCTGCTGCGGGGACAAAATGTGCTTCAGAAATGTTGGAATAGGGATGTATGGGCATCTCATTGGGCGCTTTAGTTGCTCTTGCAGTGGGTTGCAAAGCTGGTGACTCAATACTGTCAGCGGGTGCAAGGTCTGTAGTTGTAGAAGGCGCACTCTCTTGATTTGATGTATTGCACAGTGCGTGCCACAGAATTTCAACACCATCGAAGACTTGCCTCTTCCAGAGCACCATAAATTCCCTCTCGAGTGCATTGATGTGCTCTTCCTTCATTAGTTGCGCATTTGGTGCACTTTGCATATACTCTGCCATAGGAGCTGAAGTGGCAACATACATCGACTGTAAAGGTGCTGCTGGAGCTGGACGAGGCACTATATTGTAGATGAGCTGCAAATTAGTATTTGATGAAAGTCAACCAGTGGCAATCTGCCCTGGGTTGCGCTTATGCCATTCCTCGATGCGCTTGCCTAGGAAGTTGCCTGGAATAGAATGTGGCATGAATCCACCACCTGAAAGTACGATGTGCCCTTCTGCATTTTGCCTACACTTTCCTTCACTAATAAGGCACTCAATTGATGCACAGTCAGGGATATAATGCCCTGTTTGACTGCAACCATTGCAAGTGTCATTGTTCAAATGGGGCACACCATTTCCGCCATCTCTGTGTGATGCACTCAATGTGGTAACTATTGTCTGTGTCATGTGCTCGAATAGGACTGAGATGTCTTCTGCTTTGACTGCAGGTGCACTAGGTTGTGGCTGGGAAACAGGTATGCTGGGTGCTGAGTAGGGCACATACATATCAGGGTTTTGTGCTGTGAGCCCAGTAAGCAGCTGGAAATAGTGCACTGGGCCTTCAAAGATAAAGTCAATTGTGTTGCATATTGTATCTAATGAGTATGGCATGGTTGCAGGCTGATTTGGTGATGATACTCAACCTGGAAACCTAGCAAAAACCTGTCAAAAGCCTTTTGTAGTATAACTCAGGCTAGAGGAAGGGTGCGAGGTGGTACTAAATATCACCACTAATACCAAAACATTGTTTTAGTGATGCAAAATGGTATGGATGTGATGAATAGCCTTTTTAAAGTGTACGAAGATGTTTGAAGATGTTTGAAATTGATTCGAAGACATGCGAAGTAGTTCGAAATAAGTTCTAATGGGTTCGAAGTTGTTCAGGTAAGTTAGAGGGGGTTCGAAGGTGTTTGACTGGCATCGATGTATGTTTTGACAAATCAATATAGCAGTTACGAGCTGTGTTTTTAGCGACGATAGGCGATGATGAGTTGAGAATGAATACGAAAGTTCGAGGAAGTTCGCGATATTTCGCAGAAGTTCAGAGATATGATGCGAGGTAAGACTCAAGAGAACTGCTCTTAAATCCGACTATAGTGGAGAGGGTAACTGGTTCTCTGTTGTTCTAAGTAACTAGTAGAAGTTTATATACATTTTTTGAAGAGATAGTACTAAAAAGGGAAGTAAAACATGGAAACATACATGTCCCCATATGGTAAAAGTACTTATCTTTCGCTGTAATATATCATCGAAACATAAAAAACGCTATTATCACATCCTAAATCTCTTGTCATCTCTCCTCATATCTGGTAGTGCTTGATATGCGACAGAATAGTTTGTTCCAGATGTGCAGCATGTATTGAAAGTATTTTAACACAGCTATATGGTGGCCAATGTTGTTCGAAATTCTGTGAAGTCGCTCAAAGTGTTGCGAAGTTGTTCGAAATCATTCAAAGTGTCACAAAATTGTTTGAAATTGTTCGAAGTGTCGCGAAATTGTTTGAAGTAGTGCGAAATAGATTCGATGTTGATTTTGTGGCATTCGTAGTGATTCGGAATGTCTGTCATAATGTCTCGATACAAGTGAAACTGTTCTCCAGACCTTAAAGTGTGTAGTGGACCTATCATCCTCCCCCTTACTGAAATCCTAACTGTCCCAGTTAGCCAATCAAAGTCACATGCGAAATCCGTGGTTGGGGTGAGGAAATTAGCGAGGTTCAATATATTGCTCGTTCTTCCACGTCACCTCCTAAATTCATCAACTCTTTCTTCTATAATGTCTCTCCTCGTCGAACTCAACGCCAAAATCCTTGAATACGCAAAATCGATGCCCAAGCGTGGCATCGCCGAGGACTCAGTTTTCGAACTGTGGGGGAAGGGTTTTTGTGTGAAAATGGTACATCTGTCGCTGATCGATTTATAGTTAAAGATGCTAAAATGTTTCGTGTAGGCAGAATACGATGAACTCACCGAAGATCTTGGCGAAGAATGCAAAGTGGCTGTTCAAAAAATCATGGACAAAGTATTCAAGCTGTATAAACCAATGGCGTGACACGAATGGATTTTGTGGGGTGGAGAGCTATTGTTCATAGATTTGGCTGAGGAAATAGAATGCAGAAGAAGGGAGGAGGAAGAAAAGCGGGTGAGAGAGGAGCAGCAGGAGGTGAAGAGGGCAGCAATCGATGGTCAGAGGAGGGCATTGGCAGACACTCGAAATGTGGCTCTTGCTGCATTTCGTGTGAAGATGATTTCAAAGGACGACTTGAAAAGGCAGAGTGCAAAGTTCAAGGCTGAATTACAAGCGATCGAAAAGGCAGAGGGAGGCGAGGATGATGAAAATGAGGACGAAGATGAGCTGCCCGTGGTGAGGGTGGCGAAGTGAAAGATGGTCGAGGTTGAGAGCGAAGATGATGAGGAAGAGGAGGTCATGGGGGTAGAGGCTGCGAAGTGGGCACCAGTCGAAATGAGCGAGTTGCTCGATTTCGAAGGTCCAGTGAGTGTTTTATTTTATGTTCGAAAGTTTTTCGCGCTGCTAAATACTTTCGTAGTGTGATCAGTGAGCTGGGTTCAAGTCCCAGCCATGGTGTGTTGTTAGGGAGGGCACCGTAAAGTGTTCAAAGTGCACCCAGGAGGCACAAGGCTGTTACTGGGCCAGTTTGTCGAGGCGAGGCGTTCAAAAAGGCGAAGTAAAGAAGTTCATAAGTGCAAAATGAGATTCACACCCCAGAAAAGGTACAAAAATTGTTTGGAGTTGTTTTGAAGTAATTGCTAGCTTTTTTCGAATTTTGTAGCATGTCAAATTCGCATTGTGGGCCCATTTAATGATGTTGAGCTGGTAGCCAGGCCATTGAAGTTGTCGAAGGAGAGAAAAAGGTCGTTGAAAGGGAAGGTGAAGGCGAGGGCCATTCGAAGGGTCGAGGACATCGAAGAGGCTGGGGATTCAGATGAGGTCGGCACTCGTCGTCGAGTGCTGGCGAGAAAATTGGTCGAGATGAAGGTGGAGATGGAGGTGTTGGGGAGGGAAGTCGAGGTGTTGGAGGAGATGTTGGAGGAGTAGGACTTTTTGTTTTCTGTTTTTTGCTTTGTCTATTTTAAATTGTCTTTTGTTAAATGTGTTTGAAAAGTAAGATGAAGCAGAAATGAAGATATAACAGATGAAAAATCGAATTTTTTAGGGAAAGGCTCAGTAGTTCATCATAGCCAAAAAACCCTTTGGAGTTTGCACAACCACGCTATGATGCGATATCGCGACTTGTATCATACACTAAAAGTAATCAAATTTTTTGTAAGTAATTGCAAAAAGGAAAGGAAGGATAATTATTCATTTTTGAAGTCCTGAAAATCTTTGAAGGTATCGTTGTCGAAGTTCGAACTTGTTCGAAGTTGTTCAAGGCACTCGGAGTTGATATCGAGGAAATTCGGTGGTAGGGAAATTGATTTTCGAGTGAGATATGGTAGCAAACAAAATGCAGCAATAGGTCTATGTAGTACTGACCCATTGAGTTTGCAGAGAATATAAGCCCCTCCATAGTTTCGTTCGATAACGATAAGAGGGCTGACATATCGGAGTTTCATCTTGCGATTAAGGGACTTCTCGATTTGTGTGTTTCGAAGTAGCACTAACTCTCCTTTTGCAAATTTGTAGTCGTGCATAGTATGTTCGTGAGCAAGTTCAAAGCATTTCGCAGCTTCGATTCAGGATGTGTAGACCTTCAAATATAACAGTTCAAGGTCGTTAGATCATTTTTGTAGCACTATGGCTCGTCGAGCTATAAGATCAGTTGTCGATAAAATTGAATCGGGTGGCAGTTGTAAGTATGTTGCTTCGGAGATGTTGAGGGGTATTAGAGGATGTGCTCCTGTAACTGCGAAGTAGGGAGAACAACCCATGCGTTTATGAACCGTGACTCATTCTGCCCAAAACACTGAGTGTGCTCCTGCTGACCATTTCACTTGTTCTCCATCGACAGCTTTAAATAATGATTGTCGAACATCGAAATGGGCTCGTTCGACGAGTCCATTGGCACATGAATTATAACCACTAATTCGAATATGGTTAATATGATATCGCTTCACAAGATATTCCATGGCTGCGATAAACGCAGTGCCATTGTCGGTTATAATTTCGTATAGCGAGCCCCATTGACAAATAATGACTTCGAAGATCCAATTGCCCAGAGATGTGGCATTTTCGCATCGAAGTTTTCGCCATTCTGGATAGGTCGTTGGTGAGCATCGACCTTGTACAATGTATTTAAATCCGTTCGAAGGTGGCATTTGCATTGTGTCGATATAGACTTTGCCGAAAAGGGGTGCTGGAGTGGCGACTGTGGGCGGAATTAGAACATTTCGTGTTTGTCAAATTTGGCATAGGTGGCAGGTTCGAATATACCATGCAATGTCGAATTTCATGTTTGGCCACCAGAATCGAAGGGCAATAACTGATTTAGTAGCAAAAACCATTTTGTGTCCAATGTCGTCGTGAGCTGCACGAATGATTTCGAGACAACGTTCTGGAGGAGCGACAATTTTGTGAGCTCCTTGGGAGTCTTTTCTCCACAGTTTGCCCGAGTCTAAAAAGAATTCAGTGCGATATCGAATAAAGGTAGCGTATTCTGCATCTGATAGTTCAGGGGGTCACACCAAGTCATGTAACCATTTTCGAATGCGAAGTAACCTCTCGTTGTTCATTTTTGCATTATTCGATCATGGGACATCGTTATAGGTGAGATCCTCCCCCTTACTAAGATTTGAAGAGAGGGAGAAGGTCGAAATTTGATGCGAAGTAAATGGTTGGGTTGTAATAGGATTTATTTGATGTACGAAACTGTGAAGGCGGTCGATCCAGTCTCCAAAATTATTTTCGTTGTCGAGCTGAACATCTTCATCTTGTGGGGGTTATCTCGAAAGTCCATCAGGACCATGGTGTGTTCCTGCGACATGGACTAATGTAAAGTGAAAGGTTGGGATGGATACGATCCATCGATTGATGCTAGCGCTAGGTGCGATATCAGGATTCGAGAGCATGCCTTTAATATATCGTGCATCGACTTCGATGATAAGCCTTCGAACTCCTATTAGGTACAATCATAGTGCTCCGAGAGTGCGATATAGACCATAAAGTTTGAGTTTTGGCTGTGAAAATCAGGATTTGCAGTTGTTAAGTGTAATCGATCCGAATCGACTATAATATTGTTTTCGAGGGTTTTCGGGATCGCACTGAGCAAGAAAGAAACCAATAGCGATGTTCGAAGTGTCGACCGATAGGATTACCAGGGCTGACGATAAGTAATCGATAGCTCAAATTGCTGGAGAATTGATTAGAGCTGCTTTTAAATCTCTTTGGGCTGCTATTTGTTCCACTCTGAATTTGAAAGGTACATCTTTTCAAGTGAGTTGGATCAGTGCTGCAGCTTGTTGAGCAAAATTTCGAATAAAGATATGACAAACTCCAATGGTTCCTAGGAATGCTTTGACTTCGGTAAGGCTTCAACATGGTCCCCACTTGCTAACAGCTGCGATTCGAGTAGGGTCGGCCATATGACCTTTGATATTGTATTGATGCCCTAAAACGATTATTTCAGGGATGCAAAGATAGAGTTTTGGACCTGAAAATGTTCCTCTGCAATACTTCATGCACTGAACTATCTGATTTAAATTTTTGAAATGCTCCCAGACAAAGCGTCGAATAGCTGGATTTTTGGGAATCATTTCGTAGGATCCACCAATCATTCTATATTCCAATTTCGGACCCTTAACCAGTGTATCATAACTTGGTTAAGCGGTTCGAGACTGTGAACAATTCAGAGTGATTTCACATCCTTTTTCGCAACACAAAACCATCGTGATTGGTACAAAGAGTTCGATGGTTCATATACTCCCGCTTCAATCTTCTTTTTTAGCATTTCGCATATCTGTTTGTACAAACCTGGAGGTATAGGAATGTTTTGCTCAACCCATGGAGTGTGAGGAATGACAAGGAACTCTATAGGAGGAAAAAAGTCAGAGCGAAAGCTTCCTCGCTCTTGTTCTGTCCATGCAAAAGCTGTTTCCTGATTTCGAATAAAATCGTGCATAAGTTTTTGTTCCTCTGGCCATAGGAAATCGCCGGAATGATTTTTGTCGATAATAGCTTTACGTTCGAGTGTATATCGTGAAGTGGGGATAAACAATGGTGGATAAGGATTTAATTTTGGCATGTTTTTGAGAGGGTCACCAGTAATTGTTTGAATAATGTGAAATCAGTCAGGTAGCTCAGTAATAACTGGGCAAATTTTTTGTGCAACAGGTTTGTATTTCTTTTTTGAAGCCACAAAAATTGGATATGAGGAATCGATAATAGGTGTAGAAGGCGTAGACGTTGCCATCAAGGTCGATAAATATGTCTCGTATTGTTGACTGGCTGTTAAATATAAATTTGCAAGAATCGAAGAATAAGAAACAGATTTCGAGGAGTTTGAGGACTCCATATTGGGAATATTCACAGTGCATTTAATATTGATAGATAATTTAGAGGGATCAAATGAAATAACGAAAGCGCACTGGTCAATGTCTGAAATTTCATTTTCTAGTTGCAAAAATCCTTTTGACAGTGATTAGAATGTGGAATCATGGGGATTGCACATGATCGTATTGAATTAGGATCGTATATCATGATTGTCTGAGCCTCGTTTCTGTAGTTTTTAATGGTGCTTTCAGTGAGCACATCAAATGGTCGACCAAGTAAGATATTGTAGGCTGGGTCACGAATTATGTGAATTTGCATGAACAGCATGATACTCCCCACTTTGCAAGGCACATTTCATGCTAAACCCAAACTTTTGTCAATGCCTCCATTAGCCAATTGGAGTGGAATGTGGATTGAAGGATCATAAGCGAGGCCAAGTTCGTGGCAAATTTCTTCGGACATTGCGATAATCGAAGAGCCGGGGTCTATGACACTTTCGACCAGATTCCTTCCGTTGATGTTCATAATAATGGACCTAATCGAATGAGATTCTTTTGCAGCGATAAAGGGTTCTGGAATATCACCAGGTTGAAGACTGTTAATATAAGTTTTGAATGGATCATCAATTATGAAAATCTCATCGTTAAGCAGATTCGTGGCGTTATTTCCTTCAGACTGTTGAATTCGATGTGGAGTGACCTGTTCCTTCCATTTCATATGAACTTCGGGCGATAAAGACAACAATTCCTCGGGCGTTAGTGTGATAATTGGCGTCTTCATAGAATGAACAAAAACATCTTCCATGATTTTATCCTTTTGAATTGGCGCTTGGGTATGGTGCAAAGAACCATCTTTGCCTTTACCTTTCGCAATTGATCCAAAGTTTCATTCGTGTGGTGGTAGGTACAAATTTTCTTTTGTAGCGGCGTAAGGATGAATAACAGGCTGCGAAGTTGTTTCCGAAGTTGAAAATGATGCCGAAGTCAAGGTTGGTAGGTTTGTTGCCGTGGACGAGATGGACGATGCTGGTACATGTGGAGCCAATTGTTTGACTGCTGCAGTGCTTGGGGAAACTAAAGGTTGAGAGACGGGGACTATTGGTATGCTCAGATTAGCTTTAGCAAAAGTCCTACCACTTCGCAAAGCATATATCTCTTGTTCGAGTTTTGCGATACGATCTTCGGGTGTCGCAGATTGTTCGGAAACCTGGTAGATGCCCCTAGGCAGTGTCAAAGTAGCCGTTGAGGATGCGATGTTGTACATGAGCAATGATGCAGTTGTGTTCAAAGGATTTCGTCGAGTCCATTCATCGATTCTGTCTTTGATAAAGTGACCAGGAATGTTTTGAGGGGTAAACTGTCCATTTGGAAGCACAATTTTTCCTTCGTTGTTCTTTTTACACTTTCCTTCATTGATATAGGCTTGGCAAACCAAGCAGTCGCTAATGAAATGACCTGTGAGTCCACAAAAGACACAAGCTAAGTTTTCAAGCTGGTCTGAGCGAAATCCACTGTTAGTTCGAGGAGGGTTAGTGGGTTTCGAACCTGCTAAAGCCATGACGAGTGTGGTTGCAAATTTTTTGAGGATCACTGATAAGTCTTCCGATTTAATCTGTGTCGAAGATGTCAAAGTCGATGCCGATGTTTCTGAAGATTGTAATGATGTTGAATTTGAGCTAATTGACCCTGCTAAAACAAATTTCGCTGCTGCATGAATGTTGTCAAGTGGGTAGGCGTCATCCGGATAGTGGTCAGGAAATTTTAGTTCAAGTCATCATGCAATTTGTGACCATAAACCCAGTTGAAAACCTCGAACGAACGCTCTACTTTGTTCTGCCTCCAAAATTTGGCCTTTAGAGAGTAGGAACTTCATAATGTTGTAGAAAGACCTGTAATATAATCCTAAATCGCTCGCGTTATAGATACCCATCCGAAGTTGTTCGCCAACAAGTTTGTCCATGTCCGAAATCGACCATTTTTGATCATCTTCGGAACCAGGATATAGCCTATGGATTGTGATGCGAAAATTTTGAAACGAAGTGCCGGTTTCGTATTTGGGAATTGATTCCCAGAGTTTGGATGTATCAATATCAACATATCGACAGGCATGTTTCTTCATAAGTTCAGGATCCATAACATTACAGTCAATGAAGAGCATTTCGAGCTCGCTAAAGTATCAACGTAGCTCTCAAGGTTGAGTAGAGTCGAATTTAGGTGCTGTGGAATGTCCTCGAGCTGGCATTGTTGCTTGGGTGGCCATAGATGTACCGATTCGAGGAGTTAGAACCTGAGCAAAGGATGGTAAATGTGTCAAAGTAGCTGGAATAATGAATGATGTAGTAGAGGATGAGGAAGAAGAGGAAAACAAAGTTGTAGATGAGGAAATAGGTGAAGGAAACAGACGACGATGTGTGGATTTGGTGTCAGAGACAGGTATTAGGATATCCCCTGATTGTTCGAGAGATTCGAAGGCCTGGTGAGTCTCGATTCTAAGGTTTTGGGCTTGTGTTGGCCTAAGCCAAGAGATTTGAGGTGGATTAGGCAATGAAATGATTTAGAAACCCCTTGTGGTGGGCTCCAAAATGATGATACTCAACCTGGAAACCTAGCAAAAACCTGTTAAAAGCCTTTTGTAGTATAACTCAGGCTAGAGGAAGGGTGCAAGGTGGTACTAAATATCACTGCTAATACCAAAACATTGTTTTAGTGATGCAAAATGGTATGGATGTGATGAATAGCCTTTTTAAAGCGTACGAAGATGTTCAAAGATGTTCAAAATTGATTCGAAGATGTGCAAAGTAGTTCGAAATAAGTTCGAACAGGTTCAAAGTTGTTCGGGTAAGTTCAAGGGGGTTTGAAGGTGTTTGACTGGTGTCGATGTAT
Source organism: Tricholoma bakamatsutake (assembly GCA_029959215.1). Taxonomy (NCBI): domain Eukaryota; kingdom Fungi; phylum Basidiomycota; class Agaricomycetes; order Agaricales; family Tricholomataceae; genus Tricholoma; species Tricholoma bakamatsutake. The sequence goes on along the minus strand of CP114857.1, from coordinate 11,488,745 downwards.
GTTTTGACAAATCAATATAGCAGTTACGAGCTGCGTTTTTAGCGACGATAGGCGATGACGAGTTGAGAATGAATACGAAAGTTCGAGGAAGTTCACAATATTTCACAGAAGTTTAGAGATATGACGCGAGGTAAGACTCAAGAGAACTGCTCTTAAATCCGACTATAGTGGAGAGGGTAACTGGTTCTCTGTTGTTCTAAGTAACTAGTAGAAGTTTATATACATTTTCTGAAGAGATAGAACTGAAAAGGGAAGTAAAACATGTGTAAAACATGTGGCAATATATCATACAATGAGGACTTTGTAGATCAAAAATAAATGAGAAATGATAAATAATTGAAACATACATGTCCCCATATGGTAAAAGTACTTATCTTTCACTGTAATATATCATCGAAATATAAAAAACACTATTATCACATCCTAAATCTCTTGTCGTCTCTCCTTGTGTCTGGTAGTGCTTGATATGCAATGGAATAGTTTGTTCCGGATGTGCAGCATGTATCGAAAGTATTTTAATACAGCTATACGGTGGCCGATGTTGTTCAAAATTCTGCAAAGTCGCTCGAAGTGTCGTGAAGTTGTTTGAAATCATTCGAAGTGTCGCGAAATTGTTTGAAATTGTTCGAAGTGTCGCGAAATTGTTCGAAATAGTGCGAAATAGATTCGACGTCGATTTTGTGGTGTTTGTAGTGATTTGGAATGTCTGTCATAATGTCTCGATACGAGTGAAACTGTTCTCCAGACCTTAAAGCATGTAGTGGACCTATCATCGGTACTGCAATCGCAAGGCAGCTCAAAATGTGCTTGAGCTGGTCTGGTCAAAACACCCTAATGAACATGTGGCTTTGGTCATAGCATGCCAATATGCCTTGTGCAACTAAGTATTCACTGATGTTGAAAAATGTGTGATAATAGCATGTGATTTCTTCTGCAGTTACAAGGCTGACACATGTGGTTTTGCAAATAAGCTTGTCTAGATCACTAATACTCCATTTACTGCCATCCCTGGAACTGGGATAAAGCTTTAGGACAGCATCTTTGAATGCACCATAGTTATGCATTGTGCTATACTCCAGTAGCAGTTTTTAAGTGTTCGCAGTGTTGCTGTCCAAATGGTGCACAGTGTGGAATTTCTTATCAGTCTCATTAGTGATGTTACAATTGTGGAGAAGTTGCGCAAGCTCCTCGAAGTACTTCTGGAGTTCGCACAGTTTTGCGGGGTCAAAACGCAGCACGTTTTGGTTAGATGTGGATGGCATGTGCATGGTAACCATGGTAGGTGAAATAAGGTGTGTAGAGTTAAGATCTGGTAAAAGTGCAGCAAAATTCGAAGGTGGGGAAAATGCAGTGATGCAGACAGAGTTAGGGTAGGTAGGGATGATTCAGGTGAAGGTGGAGGTAAAGACAGCATGGATGAGTGATGCGTGTTGTTTAGAAAGAGTAATTCAAATACTGGTATTTCCCCAAGCTGGAGTGCAGTTGCTAACAGCTCGGAATGGAGAGTGCAAAGGTGGTTAATGTTGAAAGGAAGGGCAAGCCAATGGAGGTCTAAATAAGGTCTGGTAATCTGAAACCCATCATGGTGGGCTCCAGAAATGATGTGTTCAGTTGGTACTCAGTGCAGAGTCTCAACAGAAGGGGTGAACACTAAACCTACAACTGCAGGCATGCTCTGGGTGAGGGGGTTCGATTAGAGGGCCTCAGTTCATCCTTTGGGGTGCAGGGACTACAAAGAGGTTGGTATGGTGGTTCTCAAGGTGCGCACTAGTTGTGTATGCAAAGAGGAAGGTATGCACAACAGCAAAAAAGTGTGCAATGCAAAGAGGCAAAAATGTGCAGTGCAGAAAAATGCACAATGGGAGTGCAAAAATGCGCAATGACGAGGGAGATTAAAGTGGGAGGTGTAGTGGGACAAGAACAGCACTGGGATGTGCTGCAAGGGTGGTGCACAGGATAGGGACACAAATGGGGTGCAAGCACAACTGGTGGGAAAATGCACAAATGGTGTGCAAAACACAGCTATACAATAAAATGCACAAATAGTGTGCAAACATGGCTATATAAAGGGTGCACTACAAGAGTGCACAAACAAAGATGAAGGACACAATGAAGGGACAAAATGCAGCAATACGATGAGGGGATGCAAACGATATGCAAATGCAGCTATATGAAGGGTGCACCACAAAGGTGCATGGACTGGATGCTGGTGCACAGACTATGTGTGACGCTGAATGAGCTATGAACTATGGGGGGGGGAAGATCCTCTGAATTCTCTATCTGTCCGCCTACTATGTACAAATGGCTTATGTGATAAAAAAAATGGTAAAATAAAGTATAAAAATAGAAAGTGCCATGCGCTACCCACAAGCACATCCATTCACCCATCTAAACCTGACCACACTATGCTGCTGCCTTAGCCAATAAGATTTGCACATGATATAGCCCAATACCCAACTTTCCAGTGCGATGCTCTATTTTTGGTGCACTCTAGGTCCCATGCGCTCTTCCCAATTAATCCACTTCAGTGTTATGCATTGCATGCTGCACCTTAGTAATAATGATGTGATTGACCTGTGCCAGTGATATGGCTCCCTATCACCCTGCATGCATACTATGGCATTTTTTGCGATTGTGCGCACCTCCTAGATGGCTTCCACTCACTTTGCACAGTGCACTTTTGTGCACCTTCATGCACTTTCACGCACCTTTGACCGCTTAGGTGCACTTTTGTGCACCTTTTACATTTCTACTGCACCTTTGGATCCCCCATAGCTGCCTTCTGTCATGCACTCTAAATGCACCTTGTTATGCTTCAAACCACCTCCATGTGCCCCCCCCCACACTCCTTATCTGCCTTTCACAGTTGTTGCATGCTCAATGTGCCTTTATGTGCTCCTTTTATGCTTTACCCACAACTCACATTCTTTGCTGTGCACTCATTGCACTATCCTTACTACACACACAACAATCCACCACACCAATTGCACTGTGCATCATGGCTTCCAGCTTACTGGCACATTTATTCAAGGTGCACCATGATTCTGGTGATGATACTCAACCCGGAAACCCAAACAAAACCTACTAAATGGCTTCGGATGGTATAACATGAGTCAGAGGAAGGGTGCGAGTTGGTACTAAATATCACCGCTGAGACCAAAACATTGTCTTTAGTGAGGCGAAATGATGAGGGATAATGTGAATAGTCTGTAAGAGTGTACGAAGTTGCTCAAATGAGTTTGAAATAGGTTCAAAGATGTGCAAAATAATTTGAAGTAGGCTCAAAGAAATTTGAAGAGGTTCGAAGAACTTTGAAATAGGTTCGAAGTATATTGAGGAACAAGTTTAGTAAATGTGTAGTGTTTGTCAAAAGGCGATAGGTGATGTGCAATAAAATGAGGAGCGAATACGATAGTTTCGAAGAAGTTTATGATATTTTGCAGAACTTAGAGATACGTTGCGAGCTAAGACTCAAGAGAATGGCTCTTAAGTCAGATGATAAGTGAGAGGGTAACTTGTGCTCTGTTCCCCATTGGTATTCCTTTTTATTCTAAGTAACTAACAGAAGTCTATATACAAATTGAAGAGATATTACTAAAAAGGAAACAAGAACATGTGGAAAACATGAGGCAATATGCACAGCAATAAAGGTATTGTAAAACATAAAACAAATGAAAAATGATAATAAGTGAAACATACATTGTCCCAGTATGGTAAGAGTTCTTGTTCTATTGCTTTAATATATCAATGAAACATAAAACTGCACTTATCATATTCTAAATCTCTTGTAGTCTCTCCTCATGTCCAGAAGTGCTCGTTATGTGGCAAATTGGTTTGTTCTGAATGCGTGGCACATATTGAAAGTGTTTCAAGACAGCTATATGGCAGCTGATGTCGTTCGAAATGCTGCAAAGTCGTTCAAAGTGTCGCAAAATGTTGTGAAATGGTTCAAAATAGTTCGAAGTCATCTGAAATAGTGCAAAATAGTTCAAAAACATTCGAAGTCAATTTCATGGTGTTCATAGCAGTTTGGAACATGTGTCATAATGTATAGATACCATTAGATCCTTCTCCAGACCTTATCATGCATAGTGGACCTATCACTGGCATGAGCAAACTGTGCATTCTCATGTAATCTGGGTGCTTTGCACCTATTTGGCATTGGACTGTGCACACTTTGGCACTTTCACATAATCCTGGTGCTTTGGTGCTATTTGGCCTCACACAGCATCTCCTTATAGTTCTTCTGCATTTCCAATTGGCATTGCCTTATCTGGTAACCAGCACAGGTTGATCACATCATTATTACTAAGGTGCAGCACGCGACACATAACACCAAAGTGGATTAATTGGGAAGAGTGCATGGGTCCTAGAGCACACCAAAAATAGAGCATCACGCTGGAAAATTGGGTATTGGGCTATATCGTGTGCAAATCTTATTGGCTAAGGCAGTGGCATAGTGTGGTTGGGTTTAGATGGGCGAATGGATGTGCTTGTGGGTAGCGCATGGTGCTTTTTATTTTTACACTTTATTTTACCAATTTTATCACATAAGCCATTTGTACATAGCAGACGGACAGATAGAGAATCCAGAGGATCTTTCCCCCCCTCATAGTTCATAGCTCAGTCAGCATCGCACATAGTCTGTGCACCAGCATCCAGTCCATGCACCTTTGTAGTGTGCCCTTCGTATAGCTGCATTTGTGTATCGTTGATGATGCTTGACCTGGAAACCTAGCAAAAACCTGTTAAAAGGCTTATGAAGTATAACTCAGGCTAGAGGAAGGGTGTGAGTCAGTCCTAAATATCACCTCTAATACCAGAATGTCGTTTTTAGTGATGCAAAATAGTAAAGAATGTGACGAATAGTTTTTAAAAGCATACAAAAATCTTCAAAGTAGTTCGAAATATGTTCGAAGACGTGCAAAGTAGTTCAAAATAGATTTGAATGGGTTCAAAGTTGTTTGGGTAAGTTTGAGGAGGTTTGAAGGTGTTCGACTGGTGTCAAGATATGTTTGACAAATGAATCTAGCAATCAAGAAGTGGGTTTTGAGTGGCAATAGGCAACGATGAGTTGAGAACAAATATGAGAGTTCGATGAAGTTTGCGATATTTCGCAGAACTTCAGAAGTATGATGCAAGGTAAGACTCAAGAGAACTGGTCTTAAATCCAACTATAGTGGAGAGGGTAACTGATTCTCTGTTGTTCTAAGTAACTGGTACAAGTCTATATACATTTTGAAGAGGTAAGTACCAAAAAGGAAATATAACAGGTGTAGAACATGAGGCAGTATGCACAGCAATAAAGATATTGTAAAACATAAAAACAAATGAGGAACGATGATAATTGAAATGTTCGGTGTCGCCATATAGTAAGAGTTCTTTTTCTATTGCTTTAATATATCAATGAAATACAAAAATGCACTTATCACATTCTAACTCTGTTGTAGTCTCTCCTCGTGTTCAGTAATGCTCGATATGCAACTAAATAGCTCACTCCAGTTGAGCATCGTGTATTGAAAGTGTTTGAAGACAGCTATACAGTGGCTGAAGTCATTTGAAATGCTGCAAAGTTGTTCGAAGTGTCACAAAATAGTTCAAAAGCATTCAAAATAGTTTGAAGTCATCCGAAATAGTGCAAAATAGTGCGAAAATGATTCGAAGTCGATTTCGTGGCATTCGTGAGCAATTCGGAGTCTGTGTCATAATGTCTCAATATGAGTGGAAATGTTCTCCAGACCTTAAAGTGCATAGTGGACCTATCATCATTTGCATTCCCTCATTGTATTGCTGCATTTCGTCTCTGCATTGCATCCTTCATCTTTGTTTGTGCACTCTTGTAGTGCACCCAAGGCCCTACCACTTCACAAAGCATATATCTCTTGTTCAAGCTTTGCGATGTGATCTTCGGGTGTCACAGATTGTTCAGAAACCTGGTAGACACCTCTAGGTGGTGTCGAAGTAGTCGTTAAAGATGTGATGTTGTACAGTAGTGATGGTGCAGCTGTAGTCGAAGGATTTCATTGAGTCCATTCATCGATTCTGTCTTTGATAAAGTGACAAGGGATGTTTCGAGGGATGAACCATCCATTTGGAAAAATGATTTTTCATTCGTTGTTCTTTTTACACTTTCCTTTGTTGATATAGGACTGGCAAACCAAGCAGTCACTAATGAAATGACCAGTGAGTCCAGAAAAGACACAAACTAAATTTTCGAGCTGGTCCGAATGAAATCCACTGTTAGGGTGAGGAGGATTAGTGGGTTTTGAACCTGCTAGAGCTGTGACGAGTGTGGTTGCAAATTTTTCGAGAATCGCCGATAAGTCTTCTGATTTAATTTGTGTCAAAGATGTCAAAGTCGATGCTGAAGTTTCTGAAGATTGTAACAATGTCAAATTCGAACTAATTGACCCTGCTAAAACAAATTTTGCTGCCACATGAATGTCGTCGAGTGGGTAGGCATCATTTGGATAGTGGTCAGGAAATTTTAGTTTGAGTCATCGTGCAATTCGTGACCATAAACTGGGCTGAAAACCTCGAATGAACACTCTACTTTGTTCTGCCTCTGAAATTCAGCCTTTAGAGAGTAGAAACTTTGTAATGTTGTAGAATGACCTGTAATATAATTCTAAATCACTCATGTTAAAGATACCCATACAAAGCTGTTCACCAACGAGCTTGTCCATGTCTAAAATTGACCATTTTTGATCATCTTCGGAACCAGGATATAGTCTGTAAATTGCAACACAAAAATCTTGAAATGAAGTGCCAGTTTCATATTCAGGAATTGATTCCCAGAGCTTGGACATATCAATATCGACATATCGGCAGGCATGTTTCTTTATAAGCTCTGGATCTGTAACATTACAGTCGATAAAGAGTATTTTGAGCTCGTTAAAGTATCAACATAGCTCTCGAGGTTGAGTAGGGTTGAATTTTGGCACTGTGGAATGTTCACGAGCTGGCATTGTCACTTGGGTGGCCATTGTTGTAATGATTCAAGGAGTTAGAACCTGAGCAAAAGATGATAGATGTGTCGAAGTGGCTGGAATAATGAATGACGTAGTAGACGATGAAGAAGAAGAGGAAGATGAGGTTGGAGACAAGGAAATAGGTGAAGGAAACAAACAACGATGTGTAGATTCTGCATCAGAGACAGAAATTAGAATATTTCCTGATTGTTCAAGAGATTCAAAGGCCTGGCAAGTTTCAATTCTGGGGTTTCGAGCTTGAGTTGGCCTAAGCTGGGAGATTCAAGATGGATTAGTGTTAGGAAACAGTCTCCTAACATGCCTATTACATAATACTATTTTTATTTTATTTTATTTCATTTTATTTCACCAAAATATGCTACAAAATGCCTATATACGCATTATTTGTCAGCATGGGAATTTTCTATTTACACGCATCAATATGTATGTGCATGTGCACGTGCATCCATAATAACATACTACAATATATGTAACATAGTATATAATCCTAAAATAAATACTAGGAGACCTCAGTTGAGTTCTCTTAGGTATTCCATCCACAATAGTGGTGCAAAAAGCCTAATTCAGCCAACTAATCTATTTATAACCTCTTGCATCAAAACCATCAAACCCCCCATCATGCGCGTGCACCCCGCCGCCTTCTTGTAGGAGAGCCTGCACGTTCCAGCTAGCAGATTAGTGGGTGTCGCCCTAACAATTAGGCAATGAAATGATTTAGAAACCCCTCATGGTGGGCTCCAAAATGATGATACTCAACCTGGAAACCTAACAAAACCTGTTAAAAGGCTTAGGAAGTATAACTCAGACTAGAGGAAGGGTGCGAGTTGGTACTAAATACCACTGCTGAGACCAAAACATTGTGTTTAGTGATGCAAAATGGTAAGGGCTGTGGCGAATAGTCTTTAAAGGCATATGAAGATATTCAAAAATAGTTCAAAGTTGTTTGAAGTGAGTTTGAAGTGAGTTCGAGGAGGTTCGAAGATGTTGAAGTAATGTCGAGATATGTTGAGAAGAATATAACAAATAGAAAGTGTTTGTTGAAAGGTGATAGGCAATTTGCAATAAAATGAGGAGCAAATACAATAGTTGAGGAAGTTCATGATATTTTGCAGAACTTAGAGATATGATGCGAGCTAAGACTCAAGAGAACTGCTCTTAAATCTGACAATAGTGGAGAGGGTAACTTATTCTCTGTTGTTCTAAGTAACTAGTACAAGTCTATATACATTTTGAAGAGGTAAGTATTAAAAAGGAAATATAACAAGTGTAGAACATGAGGCAGTATGCACAGCAATAAAGGTATTGTAAAACATAAAAACAAATGAGAAATGATGATAATTGAAATGTTTGGTGTTGCCATATAGTAAGAGTACTCCTCTTGTTGTTTCAATAAATCATTGAAACCCCAAAACTGCCATTATTGTATTCTAATTCTTTTATTGTCCCTCCTTGTGTCTGGTAGTGTTCGATATGCAATGCCATGGCTTATACCAGATGTTTTGTGTGTGTTGAAAGGGTTTTAGAATATCCCTATGGTGGCTGATGTTGTTTTAAGTAGTGCGAAGTCATTTGAAAGCATTTGAAGTGTTGCGAAATCATTCGAAGTGATTCAAAATTGTGTGAAGTTGTTCGAAAAGTGTTTGAAATTGATTTTGTGGAGTTCATAGTAGTTCGAAGCATTTGTCATAATGTGTCAATACGATTAGATCCTTTTCCAGACCTTATAGCACACAGTGGACCTATCAGTGCATCACTCTTGCAGCACATCCCAGTGCTGTACTTGTTCCACTACACCCCCCACTTTCATCTCCCTCATTGTTGTGCATTTTTCTGCACTGCACATTTTTGCCCCTTTGCATTGTGCACTTTTTCACCTTTGCACATACCTTCCTTTTTGCATTGATAGGTCCACTGCATGCTCTAAGGTCTGGAGCAGCTTTCCAATCATATTGACACACTATAACAGACACTCTGAACCACTACGAACACTGCAAAATCAAGTTCAAACACTTTTTGAACTATTTTAAACTTTTTGAATGACTTCGCATGATTTCAAATGACTTTGAACAACTTCGAACCATTTCATGACAGTTTGAACACTTTCGAAGAACTTCACATTACTTCAAATGATGTCGGCCACCATATACCTATCCTAAAACCCTTTTGATACACACTGCACAACCAGAATGAGTTATTTCGTCACATATCAAGCACTACCAGACACAAGGAGAGATGACAAAGGATTTAGGATGTGATGATAGCACTTAGAGGCTTCAATGATATATTGAAGCAAAAGATAAGTACTTTTACTATATGGGGACACTGTATGTTTCATTTATTTATCATTTATCATTTCTTTTATGATCTACAAAGTCCTCATTGTTGGATATATGTTAGGAAACAGTCTCCAAACATGCCTATTACATAATACTATTTTTATTTTATTTTATTTCATTTTATTTGATTCTATTTCACCAAAATACACTACAAAATGCCTATATACACATTATTTGTCAGCATGGGAATTCTTTATTTACACACATCAATATGTACACGCATGTGTGCGCGCATCTGTAATAACATACTACAATATGTGTAACATAGTATATAACCCTAAAATAAATATTAGGAGACCTCAGTTGAGTTCTCTTAGGTATTCCATCCACAATAGTGGTGTGAAAAGCCTAATTCAGCAAACTAATCTATTTTAACCCCTCGCATCAAATCCATCAAACCCCCCATCACGCGCGCATGCCCCGCCGCCTTCTTGTAGGAGAACCCGCATGGTCCAGCTAGCAGATTAGTGGGTGTCGCCCTAACAATATATTGCCTCATATTTTACACATGTTTTATTTCTCTTTTTAGTACTATCTCTTCAAAAATGTATATAGACTTGTACTAGTTACTTAGAAAACCAGAGAAGAAGTTACCCTCTGCACTACCATCAGATTTAAGAGCTGTTCTCTTGAGTCTTAGCTTGCGTCATATCTCTAAAGTTCTGTGAAATATTGTGAACTTCTTTGAACTTTCGTATTCACTCTCAACTTGTTGCCTATCGCCTATCACCACTCGAAAACCACTTCTTATCTGCTATATTCATTTTCAACATATCTCACCACCAGTAGGACATCTTTGAACCTCCTTGAACTTACTTTGAACATCTTCGAACATCTTCGAACCTACTTCGAACTACTTCACATGCCTTCAAACATATTTCAAACTATTTCAAACATCTTCGTACACCCTCACAGACTATTTGCCACATCCCTTACCATTTCATGTCACTAAACACAACATTTTGGTCTTGGCGGTAATATTTAGTACCAACTTGCACCCTTCCTCTAGCCTGAGTTATACTTCCTAGGCCTTTTAACAGGTTTTGTTAGGTTTCCAGGTCAAGTATCATCAGCATACACAACTAGTGCATACATCGAAAGCCACCGTACCAGCATCTTCATAGTCTCTGCACCCCGAAGGATGATCTGAGGCCCTCTAAGTGAACCTCCTCACCCCAAGCATGCCTGCAGTTGTAGGTTTAGTGTTCACCCCTTCTGTTGAGACTCTGCACTGAGTACCAACTGAACACATCAGCATATCAATTTTGGCTTCTAGCACTGGCATGGGAACAGGATTGTGACCAGGATTTGAAGTTGATTGTTCTGACATAATGATGTAAGCTGTGATGAGTCAAGATTTCACTTCAGAATTTTTCCACAAATTTTCGAGTCACATGATCCAGCAATTTGGGTACCAAACATGGCAAAACTTGGATTTGGCTATTCGTCAACAATTGGATGCATGAGACACTTCAGATCAATATCTCTTCTGACAGTGCCTGATCTTGGGGTTAATACTGAATTTGGCTGGTAACTATGTAACTAAAATAGTCATCTGAATAGAGTATGGTAACTCTCAATTAAACCAGATCCAATCAGTTGTCTGGTTGCAGCTGTCCTAATGATGAGAGCTGCCTCTTGATCGCTGGCAGTCGCAATGTAAGGCGAGGCCTGGTGTCAGCTTACAAAAGCAAAGGTAAATACATATATACAATTATTTCTGGCTCATGCCGAAAGGATGAGTGAGCAGTTGTGGCGCAATGAAACAATGACATATGTGCAGGTAAGAGAAGGCGCACTGATGGGGTAGTTGAGTTCTTCTGTTAGGGTGACACCCATTAATCTGCTAGCTGGACCATGTGGGCTCTCCTACAAGAAGGGGGCAGGATGCATGCTCATGATGAAGGGTTTGATGGATTTGATGTGAGGGGTTATTAATAGATGAGTTGGCTGAAATAGGCTTTTTGCACTCCTATTGTGGATGGAATACCCAAGAGAACACAACTGGGGCCCCCTAAATGTATATTTACAGTCTATATACTATGTTACATATGTTGTACTATGTTGTTATTGACTTATGCATACATGCACATACATATTGATGCATGTGAATATAAAATTACCATGCTGACAAATGTAGCATTTTTGGGCATTTGGTAGTGTAATTTGATGTAATAAAATATTATTATGTGATAGAAACATTAGGAGACTGTTTCCTAACAGTGTCGTATGAGAAGGGAGGCAAATGATTATGATATTATGGTCCGCAGCAAATTTACAGAATCCATATGTGCAGTGTGAATTGTGACCATCAAAAATCAATAGATGGTAACCACCTGTTATGTTTCTTGCAGCAGTGGCAGGCTTACAATCCTTCCTGATCCACATCTCACCCAGCTCTTAATCTGTCCAACCTTTTGATGAGTGAGATATACTAGCCAACTGATAAGAGACATCATCCAAAGAAAGGAAGACTAGAAGGCTTATGTTGCATTACAAGGATTGTTTCAACCCTACTAAAGGTTTCGACACTTCCCCTGAAAGATGACCAATGGCTAAAGGCACAATTCATCAGCTGGTACAATCTCAATAACTGTGACAAGCTCCCAGTTACCATCTTGAATAGAGTACACATCCTTCTGATCACAATTAAAGAAGGCCTTAACCTTCTGCCCAATGCTGAGCTGTATCCCTTTCTCATCCATGTTAAAAAATGTTCTCAGTAGGAATATTGTATGTATTGATTGTCTCCTCCAATAAGTTGTAGAATAACAAGAGTCGGATTCAGTGATGCTGCACAGCACTTCTCTAATGCTGAAGACTATCAAGACCTGACTCACCCAATCGGATTCCTGACCTTCCCCGAATACTTTTCTGATTCCTTTCTGACCTTGTCCATCGGCATCCCAGTCGCAGCACCTTTTAAAGTCATCATGTGCCTTAGTAATCATTTGCTTACTCACTTTATTCCTAATACAGTCTTACCAATTCTGGTCATGGACACTTACCAAGACCTGTTAGTAAACTTCCATGTTACCCATTATTCCTCTGGCCCTAGTTATTTAAGCGCCTGCAACTTAGCCTTAGTCTCCAGTTTGCAAATTACTTGTACTTGTACTCATGCTTATACTTGTATTTGCAGCTATCCTTGTATCATCCTTGCCTAATAACATCCTCCTAATCATCCTTGACTTATTTCTGAACCAAGCCTTAAATCTTTTGACTCATCTCAACTCATTCTCTCCATAAACCTCTGCTTCATTCTACCTTTGCCCTCCATCTGGATACCCACTGGACACCCATACACTTTCCGCTTGAAATTGGACAACTGACAAGGAGAAGGGTGCAACTTCTTATAAGTTGAAGCCAAGTCCTCTCTGTCCCCTTTTCACCTGGCATGCTACAGGCTGGTGGATTCCGCCCAGAACCCCTGAACACCTCTGACCACCTCCAACTGGGTCTGACCAGAAGTCTGGTATATTCCTGACCAAGTCCCAACCTTGGTAGTAGCAATCTTGAATCTTGACAAAGACCACTTGACCTTCAGCTCAGGGTGGCAAGCTTTGAAGTGCCTGACCCATGACTCGCCCACAGCATGACCAACGATGTCAGTGACATAATCAGTAATTGTGGTAGCAGTCAAAGGAATGCCTTGACACCCCATCACCTTGACCCAGTCAACCAGCACCTCTTCCTGTGCAGGCATGAGTAGGAGTTCATGCATGTGGCCCTCTTTGTGAGTAGGAGTACCGTTCCATCAGTCGGTAAGAGTGCTGCGAGGCACATCATATAAAGTAGTGGTCTTTTGGATTGAGAGGGTGGGAAGTCCATTAGATTTGGTGCCAGATGCAATGAGAGCAGTGAGAGCAAGCTCCATATGATGTGCCTGAGTGAGAGCTGTGAGATTGGGGAGTTCAGAGGGAATAGGAGGTCCAGAGGGAAATAGAGGCATGGAGTGAGAAAGTTGCATAGCACATCTTTTAAGCTCTTGAATCCTCCAACGTGTTCACAAAATGATTCATTAGTCATGAGAGGGATAAAAAGATAGGATTTAAGCCGAAAAACACATTGACATGCATATATTAATGTCAGATGAGATTGTTGCAATTTCCAAAAACACTGGTGATCTCACAGCATTGGGGGTCCTCAAACTCAACTAAGAATACCTCAATTAACCTTCAATAGTAAGGAATTGGGATGAAGTTCACACCTCAACCTTCACTTCTATCCAGTGCAACAGTCTTCACCCAGAATTCATTCATGAACTGCATGGTGTATATTGACATGATAAATTTTGAATGTGGACTTGCAGTCTGGAAAAAATCAGGAAAAATCCAAAAGGGGTGAGGAATGAACAAGAAGGTTCTGCCTGTTGATGTACCAAATCAAACGAGGGCAACCTCATTCCCGTTCACTTGGTAGGCTCATGTTGATTCTGGCTGATAGAAATCAAGTTTTTAATAGTCCGCATTACAAAATTTGAGGGGAGGAATGATAGGGTAGCAGAATAGAGAGGCAGAATTCTGCAATAAAGGCCTGAGTTGACCAGCTGTGCAATGTTGAAGGTTCGAAGCAGAACGGTCCCATGACGGAGGAGAAGTGGTGCTTGGCCAAATTAGGCAACTCAGGTCCCACAGCAAAATCAGATCAAACTCCGATTTTCTACCGATCAAACCGGGAGTGCTTATGACTGAGGCGGATTGAACGGTCAAGAGTTGGTACAGACCTCGCCCTAAATGTGTCTGTACTATGCAATTCATCGAGTATACTCTGCATCAGGATACAGGGTAGAGTGACCGACTACCTAGTCTGACTGACTTCCTGACCAGGCACAGTATGGCGCGAAGTATCTTATCAAGCGATCATATCAGATCTAAGATATGGAATTCCAGCGTGACATTCCAAAAGCGAGGTTGCCTTTAACCAGGTTTTGTAACCCCAACCTGACCCAACCTCAACCTAACCGTGTTCCCGAACAGGGCCCAACTTATGATAGAGAACTCAATATCTACACAGTAATCGTTAGGTAAGTACACACGATACGAAGTATAATAATGACTATCTACATGATAAAAAGGTTAATCAGAGTGTTCAGTGCATCAAGTTCTGCGAGAATGGTATATGGAATGGTGCAGTGTCCACGGTATTTTTTACCCAAGCTGCCTGTTTGCCATTCGGGCCTTTTCTGTAAGTATCAAGCAATCTGGCCTGGTACTCGACCACTTGCAAGTAGTACGTGTAATAAATGTCTATTGAACGACGATTCGCTACTACTATTAATTCCGGTGACCTTATCTCCAATCTGTCCCTCAAAATATTTTATGTATGTGTCTCAACATCTCAGCTCACAGTGACTAGTGATTTTCCCTTGGCTTGACAGGAAGGAATGTTGGAACTTCGAGACAGCCAAGCGTGAACACGAAGATCCATCGGAATCTAACCAGTCGCTCTCCCCATCAAGTTAAACTTATACGTCGGACTATGTTTGACACTTGGAATTTATCAAACTTCAGACCATCAGGCCTTCAAGCTTGAAGCTTTCCTTCCATTAAGATCCGACGCCTCAGAAGTTTGTATCTTCGCCTGACCTCAGCCGCATGCCAGTGGGGCCGGGCCGTCCCGTGGTATTACTGGTCTTCTTTATTATAAGGACTGCTGTTTTTTTGATACTCCCCATCATCTGCTACATACAATGTGTCGCGTATTCGCCTACCTCTCAGTGTAAGACTCACAGCCACTTATTCCCGTAACATCTTACATTCCATCTCTTCCCAGTAATCCGATTCTACTTGACGACGTCTTGCGGAGGCCAGAAAATGCCATTACGTGAGTCACTTATTCCTAGCGCATTGCGATTGATTCACATAGAAATGTCAAACAGGAAACAGTACCGTCTCCACATTGTGAACCATGCGCTTGTACTAATTCTAAATATTTGTCAGGATTGACCTGGAATTTCAAGGTACGTTGCATGTTGTCATCTGTATTTGGACGGCCATCGATGACTGTCACAGGCCAGGTTGCCTATAACGTTGATGGCTATGGATTCACTTGGTATTCAGAGGCGCGAGCCGAGTTTAACCCCCTTTCAGACAGTGAGACCGACGCCTTGAAGAAATCAATCAAGTTAGGCCCAGTTGGGATACTCAACACTAAAGCCAGGATTAACAATGGTCCTCTTACACCCTTTGTCAAAGGCCCTCATCCAGCCATGTACAAAACCATAACCGCACAGCCGTAGGTGGTTGTTGGCTTTGACCTTTTGTAGCTCTCAGGTGTTTCATTTTCTATATCAGGCTCAACGACCCGTGTTTTGTGTCTTTCTGCGCAAACGTTTCCTCCAAGTGCATTTTTGGGCACATGAGAGCGGCTACCGTGCCTCCCGTTTCGACTCCGAACTGCCATCCGTTCGTTTTCGGGCGTCACTGCTTTATGTACAATGGTGCTATCGACCACTTTGATGAAGTTGTGAGTCGAAATTTCTGCGTATGATGCGTTTTCTAAGTGGAGAAACCCATCGACCCAAGCGTAAAGACATACTGGAACACATTTCCCCGGGATTTGTTGCCATGCTCGAGGGATCAACGGACACTGAGCAAATGGGTGCTCTTTACATGACGTACCTTTGCCCAGACGGCAGGAAAGACTTTCGCGGGGCTAACGACCACTATTCGGCGAAGGAAATGAAAACTGCTTTGAAAGCGGCTATCCAGAAAGTTCAGGAGATTCAAGAGAAACATGGGATTGAGGAGCCTGACAATTACTATAACACCTGTGCCAGTACGCATCTGTCTTTGTTCAGCTCTCACCTCGCTAACGAACGTCTTAGCTGATGGGGAGAGCATGATTGGACTATGCTATCGCACTAAGGGGATCCCCCTCACACTTTGGCTATCCGTTGGTGCTGCGGACAACTTGAATCGTAAGGCGTGTTATCTTGCACATGGGACTATCGACTTGAATCTCGATAATGCGACTAACGTTAAAACAAAATTGTCAAATGTCATAAAAAGGGGTGATAACAACGAGGTCAAAGGCCAGTTATTCTAGTAGTAATTCTAAGTGAGGTACTAATTTATCTACAGGAATTCACCATGATATTCTGAAGAAGATAATCGAAGAAGAACAAAGCCCCACTGAGCATGGACCACATGTGATTGTCGCGTCGGAGCCGACGAGTGAGTTGTTCCTCACCCATGATATCCTGAAGCGTTCCGCTCATATTCGTAGCCCGCGAGCCAGGTTGGTATGAGTTGTTCAACCATGAAATTGTAATGGTGGACACTGTGTACAAAGGAAACCTTCGCACGATCTCTTTAGCTGGTGATATGATATAACTGGATGCGCTCTACCAAGAGAATGATGTGAATGGTATTTGTGGCATGTGTTTTGTAGAAAGGGACCGAATGGAATCCGAGATCTGTTGTGCCAGACCTTGCCCAGCCTATAGTGCGCAAACGTTAGTTGAAAGACTGTCTATCGATAGATCTTATGCCTTGCATGGGCAGAGGAAGTCCTCTTTACTAAGAAACGTTAGTCAGATGACCTGGATACGTCAGCAACTAAGTAGTTGGGCATTTCAGCTGTTGGAGCATCATCTGAACTGCGTAGATTTTTCGGTGTTATGTTGATCATCGGGTATGTTGGATTAGCAAGGCTAGATTCGAGTCAAACTTTCGCACTCATGTTAGCGGCCCCCATATTTTTCCATGTCATACGTATAATTCTCCTGGCGTCCCTTCTCGTGACCACGGTGCTTGTACTTCTACCTGTACTTTTCCTGCTCTTGATGAGAGCTTATTCTTTTGTTCTCCTAGTCTACTCTTTACTCATATATTTCAGTAGTCTTGTCGTCTCATCTTCCCTCAGTCATTTGGCTACCCGGTAAGATACTTGGATAGTCTG
Source organism: Tricholoma bakamatsutake (assembly GCA_029959215.1). Lineage (NCBI taxonomy): Eukaryota > Fungi > Basidiomycota > Agaricomycetes > Agaricales > Tricholomataceae > Tricholoma > Tricholoma bakamatsutake. The sequence continues at coordinate 11,471,512 of CP114857.1, read as the reverse complement.
TATTCAAGTTGTAGCATATCTATTCTTAGGTGAATTAATACAGTCGTTGGCTACTTGCAAACACTGCCGGTGAGCGTATCCTTTCTTAGTTTGCAACTGAATTCCTATTGCAGGTCATTACTAGGCTCTCGTAACTGGGGTTTCTGGGACAATCGCCACTTAGTATACTACTGCAATGAGTGACTAGTTCATTCAATTTGATTTAGACCAAAGGACTCGAACTCGTACATGCGCGGTCCAAACAGACAAGTCTGATAGTGTATAAAATAATATTAATATAGTGTGGAGAATTGAAGGTTGGCACGGTGGAAGGCGGTTTCATGTCTAGGCCATCGATATTGTTGACTCTGGTGGTTGTAGATGCGTACATACCAATGTAGTATCAGCTCCTTTGAACAGTTCACAGTCAAAGGAGAGTTTGCCAAGTAGTATCACATATGAACACTTTTTCTCTCTTTCGTGGTGCAAGCAACGCACACCCACAACAACACAACAACATCCTCCCAGAGTGACGTTGTGGGAAGCGCAGGGATCTCGTAAACACACTTACCTGATAGATATTCCTTAGCAGAACTGACACTCTGCAAACGATCTATTGAGTCAGCAACACAAGGCTGCGAGTCGACGATACACACCAGGCTCTTGATCACGTCGCAAACACTCTTGTTGTGGTACCTCAGGCCTATAGCTGGATCGGTATATGGAGCCTGCGAAACGGTGTTTTGTTCTCAGTCGAATCTGGAAGACCGCAGAGTCAAACTAACTTCTAAGCCTGTGATATCACAATAGTGCTTCTGCGGTCAGACAGATGGGGGAGCTTCTATCGATGTGTCTTGATGGAACGTCAGCTCTCTCAAACTCCAGACAGCGGATGTCATCTAGCCACGAACATGTGGGGATCTCCTCTTCTTCATCTGCTTCTTGTTTCGTATCCCCACCGCCATCAACATCCATCTTCATCCCCTCCTTCTCTGCCCTCCTGTGTTCTCGTTCCGCCCGCTCACGCTCTCTCTCCTGAGCTTTGAGATTCTTCGCACGCCGATTGATGTTTTTTGCATAATTTGGATTCTTGAATGGGCGTGGATAGTGCAGGTAGGATAGTTGTTCTGCTAGGGTCTTTCCTGAGTCGCATGAGTGTGTATATCTGGAAGGAAAATGGCGCACACATGTGCTCACCGGAATGTGCGGGGTAGGAGTACCCTCTGGCACTGGTGCTTTTTTCGTTGACCTTTTGGAGGCCTGGACAACAATATGAGGCTGAAACCTGATAGAAATACCCCCCTACATTCTAGTAGATTCAGAGCAAACAAGACTTCGAGAGGCTGATGAGGCGATTCCGAAGGCGTCACACCGCTGGCACTATCAGGCTTGACCTCTGTTTCCCACCTACTAGTGAGTACTAGTGAGTCTTGGGGTGTCAATAAATCGGTCTATGAGTATGACCGCAACTGTGGCATCTGCAGACATGAGGCCATCCCACGTGCGTGGTATCGAGTTTGCACAGCGCTACATCTACTACTATCCCTCGATGATGGAAGTACCACCCTGGAACTCCTGGTCTCTCGACGAACAGTTCTTTGACTCTCTTTGTCGATGGACCAAAGACAATCCTGGAAACTCGCTTACTCGTGTCCTCGACAACTTAAATGACGGCATCGATGCTAGCCGGGATCTCAGAGGCGTAATACCAGATTACCCATTCCCCGCTCGAAGCCTGATAGAGGCGCTACTGTATCTCTTGAAACTTGGAGTTGTACGTTTTGAACAACTGTTCTCAGATCGCATTTGATCGTAATGTCTTACCAGTCCATATCGAGAGCAAAACAAGCAGTGTGCGAATTCTCGAACGACGTAGTGCGTTGGGTCGATCAACAAGCCCTGGCATTCCAGGATGGTGGGGGCCATCGGTTCACAAAGAAGACATGGAATCATCTTGAACCCATGAGGTATATGTCATGTTAAACCCATGGTTGTCCATCGTAGCTGATCTCCTGCTTAGGGCGTTAATTGATGAAATCTGCAAATGGGCACATAGTCGACTAGTGAGAACCGCCAGTTTTCAATGACCGTCCTACTCTCTGATGATCCCAATTGATGTAGAAGGATGGGCGATGGAAAAGATTGAAGCACGGCATGTCCATTAGTAAAGAGATCGACGACTTCAAGGCTCGGATGGTGGAAGTCAGGGATCAGTTTCTTGTGAGTTTATACCACCGTTTGTATTGAAAATGTGGAAGCCAACGCTTATCTATCAGCAACTCTCGATCATCAATATCTCACAAGGTCAAGACGCCATACTGCAAGATGTTCAAGCCTCCCTCAAGACTATACTCGATAGGCAGACGGAACAGCGCGATGATCTGGTGCGGAGGGCAATATCATTCGTCTTTGGTTAGAATACTCACATGTTCCGCTTAGATAGCTTCTCTTCGGCTAGAGTTCGCAGCGAAGAAGCTTGCCGATGAACAATTGCAGTTTCTCACCTCGACACTTTGTTCTCGTGCCCTCGATAAAGTAACGTACCTCGACCAAGGGAAGCGTCCTTGCGACGAGGGTACGAGGGTGGAAATCTTAGACGACATCAGGAAGTGGGCGCGTGACATCTCGGACGACTCTCAGCGTGTCCTCTGGCTGACGGGCATACCTGGAGCTGGCAAGTCAGCTGTAACGGCATCCTTCGCGCGGGAGCTGGGGGACAAAGGATGTCTTTGGGCTCAATTCTTCTTCAATCGTAACGATGCTAAAACTCTCAACCCAGCGACCTTATTGCCCACTATTGCTCGCCAGTTAGCGGATCACTGTCACGATGTTGCTCAACATCTCTATGATACCCTGAAAGAGAAGCGCTCGCTTGTCGACGACATCAGCGATGAGCAGGCGCAAAAATTATTTCTTGCAGCAATTGAAGTTGCATCATCCTTGAGCCCTTCTCAACCTATTGTCATTGTCATTGATGCTCTGGATGAGAGCGATGCAGCCCGTCTTCGCTCTACAGCCAAGACATTGGCCAAGGCAGCCCTGGGTCTTCCCCACAACGCCAAAATTTTCATATCGAGTAGACCCGAGGATGTCATTTCAACTGCCTTTCGTTCAAAGCATATCAAGAACATCGATCTGGATACTTCAACACCATCTTCCTCCAGTGACGTCTCGTCATTCTTGACCAAGGGCATGCAAGAGATAGCCGGAGACTATGATCTCGATTGGTCGGCATGGCCTGGTAGAGAAAAGTTGCAGGCCTTGTGCGAGCGCGCATCGGGGTTATTCATATGGGCGGCCACTGTTTTGTCATTCATTCGTGACCAAATTGATGATCGGGGCGAGGGCTGTGCTCAAGAAGTCCTCAACCTACTGGATGAAGAGGGAATGGGAGATATCAATGCGCTGTATCACAACATTCTTGACACAACCTTTGCACGACCTACGGAGAGTCTTTTCGCAGCCCTTCGCAGAATTATTGGCATCATCGTCAATCTCCGAGAGCCACTGTGTCTCTCAGCAATTGAGGAACTGCTCGGTTGGCATGGGAACCCACTTACAGTTGGGCTTGTGCATTTTGTCAGGCAATTTCGCACAGTTCTTGTAGTCAATGCAGATGCTACCATCGATGAAAACACTGTCCCCCGACTACACAAGTCGTTCGTCGAATTCATCTCAAGTGAGCGTACAGACTCCCGTTTCCGCATCAGTGAAAGCGTGGCAAATACAGAACTTGCCCTTGCATGTTTTCGAATCATGACATCTGAACTGCACTTCAACATCTGTAAACTCGAGACATCTTACCTCCGAAATGATCAGGTTCCTGACTTGAGCTCTCGAATAGAGCAGAACATTCGTCGCCATCTTTCGTATGCTTGCTGTCTTTGGTCAAGTCATCTCCAAGCACAAAGCGAGAATAATTTCGTTGGAGAAGTTCGCAACTTCTTGTACAACAATTTTCTATACTGGCTAGAGGTGTTGTCTTTGCTGAAGCAGTGGGGATCTGTGGAAAAAATGCTATTGGTACTGCAACACTGGTCTTATGTGAGTACAGATTTAATGGAACCTTGTTGAGCACTATGCTAATACGACAATTGTCTAGGACGTGGACGATGAGATGTTTGCATTTGCAAAGGATGCCAGGAAGTTTTGTGCATCCTATTCAAGCGTCATCTCACAGAGTGTGCCTCACATGTATTTGTCTGCTCTTCCCTTCGCTCCCATTGAGTCAAGAGTATCGGAAAAGTACCTCCCCAATTATTCAAACACCCTTGAAATCCAAATAGGGAAAGTGAATCAATGGCCTGCAATCCACCTTGTTATGGAGGGACACATGCTTCCTGTTGGCTCTGTAGCGTTCTCACCTGATGGAAAACAGATTGTGTCTGGATCTGATGACAACACGATCTGCATTTGGGATGCACAGACAGGGAATATCATCTCTGGGCCATTTGAAGGCCATACCGATGGTGTCACCTCTGTAGTGTTCTCGCCCGATGGAAAACAGATTGTGTCTGGATCTCTTGACAACACAATCTGCATTTGGGATGCACAGACAGGGGATGTTGTCTCTGGGCTATTTGAAGGCCATACTGATGGTGTCAGCTCTGTAGCATTCTCGCCCAATGGAAAACAGATTGTGTCTGGATCTCATGACAAGACAATCCGTATTTGGGATGCACAGACAGGGAATGTCATCTCTGGGCCATTTGAAGGCCACACCAATGGTGTCCACTCTGTAGCGTTCTCGCCTGATGGAAAACAGATTGTGTCTGGATCTAATGACAACACGATCTGCATTTGGGATGCACAGACAGGGAATGTCATCTCTGGGCCATTTGAAGGCCACACCTGGTTTGTCAGCTCTGTAGGGTTCTCGCCTGATGGGAAACAGATTGTGTCTGGATCTTATGACAACACAATCTGTGTTTGGGATGCACAGACAGGGAATGTCATCTCTGGACCATTTGAAGGGCACACCAATTATGTCACCTCTGTAGCATTCTCGCCCGATGGAAAACAGATTGTGTCTGGATCTTATGACAACACGATTCGCATTTGGGATGCACAGACAGGGAATGTTGTCTCTGGGCCATTTCAAGGCCACACCAATATTGTCAGGTCTGTAGCATTCTCGCCTGATGGAAAGCAGATTGTGTCTGGATCTTATGACAACACAATCCGTGTTTGGGATGCACAGACAGGGAATGTCGTCTCTGGGCTATTTGATGGCCATACCGATGGTGTCAGCTCTGTAGCATTCTCGCCTGATGGAAAACAGATTGTGTCTGGATCTTATGACAAGATGATCCGCGTTTGGGATGCACAGACAGGGAATGTCGTCTCTGGGCCATTTGAAGGCCATACTGATGGTGTCAGGTCTGTAGCATTCTCATTTGATGGAAAACAGATCGTGTCTGGATCTTATGACAATACGATCCGTGTTTGGGATGCACAGACAAGGAATGTCATCTCTGGGCCATTTGAAGGCCACACCAATGGTGTCCACTCTGTAGCATTCTCACCCGATGGAAAACAGATCGTGTCTGGATCTGATGACAACACGATCCGCGTTTGGGATGCACAGACAGGGAATGTCATCTCTGGGCCATTTGAAGGCCACATCTGGTTTGTCAGCTCTGTAGCGTTCTCGCCCGATGGGAAACAGATTGTGTCTGGATCTTATGACAACACGATCTGCATTTGGGATGCACAGACAGGGAATGTCATCTCTGGGCCATTTGAAGGCCATACCGATGGTGTCACCTCTGTAGCATTCTCGCCCAATGGAAAACAGATTGTGTCTGGATCTCTTGACAACACAATCCATGTTTGGGATGCACAGACAGGGAATGTCATCTTTGGGCCATTTGAAGGCCATACCGATGGTGTCAGGTCTGTAGCATTCTCGCCTGATGGAAAGCAGATTGTGTCTGGATCTTCTGACAAGATGATCCATGTTTGGGATGCACAGACAGGGAATGTCATCTCTGGGCCATTTGCAGGCCACACTGATGATGTCAACTCTGTAGCATTCTCGCTCGATGGAAAACAGATTGTGTCTGGATCTGATGACAAGACGATCCGTGTTTGGGATGCACAGACAGGCAACATTGTTTCTGGACCATTCAAAGGCCACACCAATCATTTCACCTCTGTAATGTTCTCACCTAAAAGTGACTATCATGTTGTTTTATTTCATTTTTATTTCACTGACATGCCAAGCATCTCCCATGTTTCAGGACAACTATCATATGGAGGATGGCTGGATTCTTGCTCCTGATGGTCAATTGCTATTTTGGATACCTGCCTTTCACCGGCCAAACCTCTGGAGACCAAGTAACATATGTGTAATTGGTGAAAACTCAACAAGGCTGGACTTCAGTCATTTTGTCTATGGTGAAGGATGGACTAAATGCTGCACAGTGGCAATTTAGGGAGGGAATCAAATTTCCCATGTGATTTTTATAGGTACTTGTAAATTTTGAAAACAAAACTTTGTTGATCTTGAGTGTTTAATAACATTTTCTTTCATACCATGAGTGTGATTCCTATAATATATAGAGATAAGAATAGGTAATGGGTAGCCCACAACACAGAAGAATAAAGAAAATGAGATTCCTTGTCTCTGGACTAGGAACAGAAAAGATCATCCTTGGACTCCCTTCAAGGAGGTGATTTAATACAGTCGCTGGCTACTTTAGTCATAAGCAAGCCTTCAAAGCACAATGAGTGTCACCTGCTCACTGTGCTGGGTAGCAAGAGCTCATTGGTCATCCTGCACCAGCTCATCAAGCATTTTCGTGAAGATCTTTATCCAAAAACTCCTCAGGTGAAACTGGAGGGGCACCTTTTGAATATGATGACTTTCCTTCAAGTGAGGCAGGGCCATCTGGGGTCTACCATAATTCTCCATCCATAACATTACCTTGCACCATCAACCTTGATGAGTCCTTGTTGGCACAGCATTCCCCAACATCTGTAACAGTAAGACAAGACCTACATCCTCCAATGCCCTTTCCACCTGATCCAGATCACCTCCCTCCTCTCCATTCTTTCCCAATGCCCTTACTGGATGATGCAGATGGTCATGATCAGTACAGCTTGTCAATGGCTGAATCACAGAGCACATTGAGTGGATTGGTTGAGTATGCTGGGGAACCAACCATGCCAAATTCATTGAGCAGGGGGAGAGGGAGGAAGACAAGGAAGAAGTGAGCATCACAGAAGAGAACTTGAACATAGAAGATGAAGAGGATAGAATAGGGTGTGATCATGATGAGCCTGAGGATGAAGAAGACATGCCATTTGTTGAACTGAGTCAGGAAGGAATCTCAGTTTGGGACCTTCTTGCTGAGGGTTTTATGAAAGAGGTTGCAGAAATAAGTTGGCAATTTTTGGACTGATTCTAAATGGTTTTATGATGTTTCTTTCAGAAGATAAATTTCTCAATGAAAGTGACTCAACCCTTCTCCATGCCTACATCCTTAAAGTTGAAGATGGTGTCACAAACACAACTTTTATCATTCAAAGTTTTCCTAGGGTGGGAGGGGTCAGTAATGAGGAGCACAGGTGGGTGTAACCTACCTAGTGGAGCCCCATTTGCTTTTCTTTTTCTCTCCCTTTACCTCCCCTGCTTTGTGGTTCAAAGTTTTCCTACAGCAGGAGGGGATCAGTAATCAGTAGGGCAGGTAGGTGTAACCTATCCAGTGGAGCCCTGTTTGCTTTTTTTTTTCTCTCCATTTTCCTCCTCCTCCCCTTCCTTTCCTCCCTTCTTTGCCCCATTGTGTTGTTTCTTAACCACATGGTCATTGTTGACTTGTGATGTGGTGTGCTTATGGGTGCCAGAGGTGGCTAGTTGTGGCATAGCAGGCCTTGTGTGAGGGGGGGTCTTACAGATATTTACATATAAAACTAATCTTCCTTGTGTTGAATGCAAGGAGAGTGCAACAATTATAAAGAAAAGAAAGAAAATCCCACACCCACAAAAAATGTGGGCAAGAAAGAAGGCATTACCATAAATAGTAAAATGAAACCCCACACAAATGCAGGGTGGGCTGGTGGTTGTATTGTCATCATGGGTCATCCTGGGCATGTGGGCCCTACTCCTATCTTCCCTGGTCACCATCATCAATGTCACCCTGTGTCATTATCCTAGTGGTTGGCATTGTGGGCCTTCCTCAGTGTCTGCTCCCTCCTCTTGTTGTCCATGTCCCTGTGGCAGTGGGATGCTGTGGTGGTGGTGGTCTTGCTTTCCTCACCTTCCCTGGTGCCCAGGTCTTTGTCCCCATGGTCATTCATGGATGGCAGCAGTGGCTCGTGGGTTGTACCCATTGTCCTGTACATGGGTACCATTTCATTCTGACATGGTCGCAACATTTTGCATTTGGATTTTCTGATGGCTTCAGCAGTTTCTTACATGCCTTATCTTGGCTGCACCACAACTGTGTACAATGGCCTTCTTTTAATGGTCAATTGTTGTGAATGCTTTCAAATTGGTAAGTCTGCTTTTCATGATGCTTCAGTAAAGTAACTCACATAAACCTGTAACCAGTAATTTTCCAGAGTTCCTCAGCAAGTATGTGTGTATGTTCTTTTGGTTCTATGAGATCATCTTCTTCGATTGAGTAGGTGCCATGGAAGTTGACAAGTGCATTGGCTTTGAACTGAGCACATGAAGCATGGAACAGGTCTTCTGCATTCATATAGTCCTTGGCTACCTGAGAGGTATGTCAATATATTTGTCTGATACTCCCATGAAACAATAGCTAACCTTTTTGTCAAGGTTCCAAAATGGCAAGCCATCATTATCATCGTCATTGTCAGAAGTGGTGTTAAGATCAATAGTTCTTCAGATCAGAGTTTGCTGTCACTCATAAGTGACAGTTGAGAATGACTTAGCAGTTTGTTGAGAATGTAGGAATGACCAGGTCAAGCTGAGCTTGCCTGGTATTACATTGCAGTTTAAATACTACAGTCACGATGCAGTTTCTAAACAAGCAATCAAGTGTAAAGACAATAGTATGAGAAGAAAGATGAGCATGTCCACAGAATAGTACAATAGTGTGAGATGGTGTTGGTAATCGATTAGAGGAGTGTGGACATGGTTTGCATAGAACAATAGAGGTATAGAACAATAAGCACATAAGAGACAATAAGAACAATAAGTGTACAGGAACAATAGCATGAGAGAAAAAGTGTGCTCCCCATCCTTGTAGCATCTGCTCCCTTCTTGTAACATTAGCTCCTCTCTATGATTTCAAGTTCCATCTGAAATTAGAGTCAAATTGTTTACATTGGGTCAAACGCAGATGCATTATCTTCCTCGGTGATGGCAGAGAAAGTGCTGATCATTGATGATACTCAACCCAGAAACCCAAACAAAACCTACTACATGGCTTCAGATGGTATAACATGAGTCAGAGGAAGGGTGTGAGTTGGTACTAAATATCACTGCTGATTTCCAAAAGTTGTTGTTAGTAAGGTGAATTGATGAGGGATGCAAATAGTCTGTATAGGCATACAAAGGTGTTTGAAAGAGTTCAAAATAGATTCGAAGATGTGCAAATAGTTCAAAGTAGGCTCAAAGAAGTTTGAAGAGGTTCGAAAAAGTTTGAAGATGTGCAAAGTAGTTCAAATAAGTTCAATGAGGTTCGAGGTATATCGAGGAGTGAGTATAACAAATGTGAAGTGTTTTTCGAATGGCAATAGGTGATGGGCGATAAAACAAGGAGTGAATATGATAGTTTCAAAGAAGTTCAATATTTCACAGAACTTAGAGATATGATGCAAAGATAAGGCCCAAGAGAATGACTGTTAAATCTGACGATAGTGAGAGGGTAACTTGTGCTCTGTTCCCCATTGGTATTCTTGCTTATTCTAAGTAACTAACACAAGTCTATATACAAATTGAAGAGATAGTACTAAAAAGGAAATAAGAACATGTGTAAAACATGAGGCAATATATCGAACAATGAGGACTTTGTAGATCATGAAATGAATGAAAAATGATAAATAACTGAAACATGTAGTGTTCCCATATAGTAAAAGCACTTATCTTTTGCTTTAATATATCAATGAAATATAAAAACGCACTTATCATATTCTAAGTCTCTTGTAGTCTCTCCTTGTGTCTGGTAGTGCTCAATATGTGACAAAATAGTTTGTTTCAGATGTGCAGCATGTATTGAAAGCGTTTCAAGACAGCTATACAGTGGCCGATGTCATTCAAAATGCTGTGAAGTCGTTCAAAGTGTTGCGAAATTATTCAAAGTTGTTCGAAGTCATCTGAAATAGTGCAAAAAGTGTTCGAAGTCGATTTTGTGGCATTCGTAGTGCAGAGTGTGTGTCATAATGTATAAATATGATTAGATTCTTCTCCAGACCTTATAGTGCATAGTGGACCTATCATCATTATAGGAGTGGGTGTGTTATGAGAGTAAACTGCTGCAGGCAGTTCAATTTCTTCTGGGTGCATGCTGGTGAACTGCACAGACATCCCAGTTATTAACACAGTAGTGGGAGGTAGGGAGTGGGCAGTGAGGATTTTGAAAGTCATGAAAATCCAAAGGCAAAGCATAATAAAAATTGCGGTGCCAAAGACAGCACCAAGAATGATGACGAGGTGTTGGTTGGAGATCATGGTGGTCAATGTTCAAGTTGTTCGGTTTCAGGGTGCATCGTCACATGTTGGGTTGCATGGACACAAAAGTGCTGAGTGTCTCAGCTGCCAGACATGGCAGTGGGGGCATTGGTAGCATGGGCAGTGGGATGAGAAATGGCCGATTTGTGGACATGTAAAGCACACTGAGTTGTGCATCCACCTCAGTGGTGGCAAATAGGTGGGCATTGGAGGTCTCACATGTGGTGTAGGTCTGCGTGGCAGCAACTCTGGTGTTGTACTGAAATGATCCTCTTCATTGTCAAAGATGCTTTCGGTGACAAATGCTGGGTAAGGTGTCAGTGCTTGAGTAGGCAGTCTGTAGCCACTGGCTTGTTTGTTCAAGTCCCTGATAAGGGGGAGCAAGTCAAGGTGATATGCCTCTTAGAGAGGCATCAAAACATTCACTCTAGGGTGGAGATAGCTTGATATGTCTTGAATAGGTTCTGGACCATGCCATTGAGCAAGGCTCGGTCATGAGTTCAAAATAGAAGCCTTTCTTTGTTTTGGTTGTCATACAGGTTGTGGACATATTCCAGGATTATGTCGAAAGTTCTTTCTGGATCAGCGTCGGGAGTGACGCTCATGACAAAGTGTAGAGGGCAGCTCATGGTTAGTGATGGCTGCAAGTGGATTTGTATTGTGCCAGCATTTCAGAGGCATTCTTTAAATGTGTTTCTGGTTTCCAAGTGTTTTTGGCCATGCTGTATCCCTTCCACTTTACTAAGAATTGAGCCCCACAGCCTCTTTTCCTGTGAGCTATTATTGCCTCAACCTCATGTTCTAGTTCTCCCTTGATCAGTTTGGGAGGTGGAGGAAGAAGATTTGGCCTGTGGGTTTCATTCTCCTTGAAATGTGAAAGAAGTGATGCATGAAAGACCGGGTGAATTTTCCATTGCAGAGGAAGCGTCAATTGGTAGGCATGGGATGAAATGGCTCATGTAATTAGAAATGGTCCCTCACATTTAGGGGTGAGTTTTATGGTTGGGTATCCGAGTTTTAGGTTTCTTGAGTCCAGCCAGACCTTTTCTCCTACCATGAATGGGTGGAAGTTTCAGCCAGTTCATCTGATCATGATTTGCTGGGACAGCTTGTGCGCTGCGAGGGCTTCCCCCCATGCTTTTCCTAGTTCAGCTATCCTCTATTCGGTGGCTGGCACATTGGTTTTTTCATAAATTGTGGGGATAGCCCTAGGATGCACTCCCATCATTATGTAAAATGTGGTGTTCTTTATTGCCAAATGGTGCTTCTGATTGTGTGTGAATTCGGGAGTGGTGAGATGATTCTTCCATCGTAAGGCATTATTTGCACAAAAGATGTGGAGATAAATTTCCAGTTCTTGGTTAACACGTTCAGTTTCTCCATCCGTCTGTGGGTGATAGGCAGTACTCATTGATAGTTTAATTCCCAGTAACCTTCCCAACTCTTGGAAGGCATTGGAAGAAAATCTTGGGTCCCGATCAGATATGATTCTGTCAGGTAGCCCAAATCTCCTGAATACATTGTGGAGATAGAGGTCTGCTGTTCCTAGCACATCGATAGTCTTATTACATGGGATAAAAATTACCCCCTTTGTAAGGCCATGGTCTACCATGACCATGATGCTGTCTGATCCATCGTCAGTTGGTAGGTCGGTGATAAAGTCCATGGTTATGAGTGTGAATGGTCACATCACTTCAGATTTTATAGGTAGTAGTGGCAGTGTCATGGGGTGTGTGTTGACCTTTATTTGTTGGCAGGTGGTGCACCTGTCAATGTAGTTTCTGATGAAGATTGTCATCTCTGGCCACCAGTAGTCCCTCCAGACCAACTCCAGTGTTTGGAATCAGCCAGGGTGTCCAGTGAGAATGTTGTCATGGTACTTTTTCACAATGAGTTTTTGCAGCTCCTTGTCATTGGAGATGTAACAGTGTTCTTTAAAGAAGACTGTCCCATTGTTTTTCATTCTCCAGTCTTCTACCACTGACTTGATTGGCAGCGTTCCTCCTTCTTTGATCACCCTTACTATCTCTTTTAGTAGGTCGTTGTTAGGGCGACACCCACTAATCTGCTAGCTGGATTGTGCGGGTTCTCCTACAAGAAGGCAGCGGGGGGGGCGCGCATAATGGGGGGGTTTGATGGATTTGATGCGAAGGGTTAAAAATAGAACAGTTGGCTGAATTAGGCCTTTCACACCAATAATGTGGATGAAATACCTAAGAGAACACAACTGAGGTCTCCTAGGATTTATTTTAGAGTTATATACTATGTTACACATATTGTAGTATGTTATTACAGACATGCACACACATGCGCATACATGCACATACATATTGATGCATGTAAATAAAGAATTCCCATGCTGACAAATAATGTGTATATAGGTGTTTTGTAGCATATTTTGGTAAAATAAAATAAAATAAAATAAAATAAAATAAAAATAGTATTATGTAATAGGCATGTTAGGAGACTGTTTCCTAACATTACCCCCTTTTAGGCCTCGACTTCCAGGTGAGAAAATATTGTATCTGTCCCCTCTGTGAAATTCTGGTAAGGCTAGAACTTCATCTCTTCATACACCATCCTAGCAATGCGATGCGGAGCATTTGGATTACATTTAAAGAATTGGGTGATTGCCTTGTGCGCTCGCTTACAATTCTCTTCTGGCTCCCATGAATTATTTTCGTCGGTGTAATTTTTCCACTTGATTAAGAACTCCAATTCATTTTATTGAAGACGAGAGTCCAAAACCTCTTCCACAATATATTCTGGAGCACCTTCTACCATTATTGGAGGCTGTGGAGTAGTTTGTTGACCGGGAATAGTGGGTGGGCAGTAAGGGTGTAAATGGGAAATGTTAATTTCAGGATCAATCTTGAATGATTGAGGTAATTTTAACACTACTGCATTGGGTGAAATTATTTTAGAAATCAGATATGGGCCAACTTGCTTCTCTGTAAGCTTTCTTGAAGGTCGTGGAATATTCAGATCCTTGGTACTTAGCCATACCAAGTCACCAACTTTATACTCTGGAGCAACAGCCCGAGTATGATCCATGTGTCACATCATATCATCACATGCTTTTATCAATGCTGCCTCTGCTTCCTCCTGCACCTTTCGCATTTTTGATACAAAGTCCTCCACTGATTGTACCTTGACTTCCCTTCGAGGTTCTACTCCCATTCTGGGATGATAACCATAATTAGTGAAGAAGGGTGACATGCGAGTAGCCAAATGGAATTTATTATTGTGAGAAAATTCTGCAATTGCCAACCATTTGGGCCAGTCAGTTTGTTGGTGATTGACAAACATGCATAGGTACTGCTCCAACTCCTGATTCATTCTCTCTGTCTGCCCATCAGTTTGTGGGTGATATGCCATAGACAATTTGGTTTGAATCCCCAATATGTTATTTAACTCTCACATAAATGCAGAAGCAAATTGTGATCCATGATTGGAGATAACCATATTAGGTAATCCATGTAACCACCATACCTGATTTAAATAGAGGCGCGCCAAGCCCAACGATGAGGTTTCTGCAGCAGTAGGAATGATATGGACTTCCTTCATGAAGCGGTCACATACTACAAATATTGCATCGTATCCTTGAGCTTCAGATAATCCTGTGATAAAGTCCACAGATATGTCTTGCCATGGCACTTTAGGTATAGGGTTCGGCATTACTTTCCCAGCAGGTTTTTCTGGAAATTTCTTTCCCCTCATGCACATGTCACATCCATCCACATACCCCAACACATACTTTGAAATTCCAGTAATGATACTTGACCTGGAAACCTAGCAAAAAACCTGTTAAAAGCCTTTTGTAGTATAACTCAGGCTAGAGGAAGGGTGTGAGATGGTACTAAATATCACTGCTAATACCAAAACATTGTTTTAGTGATGTGAAATGGTAAGGACGTTGATAGGTCCACTGCATGCTCTAAGGTCTGAGAAAAGTTTTCAATTGTATTAACACACTACAACAGACCTTCCAAACCACTATGAACATTACAAAATGACTCCGAACTATTTTCAACTTATTTCGCACTATTTCAGATGACTTCGAACTATTTTGAATGCTTTTGAACCATTTCGTGACACTTCGAATGATTTCACAGCACTTTGAACGACTTTGGCCACTGTATAGTTGTCTTAAAACACTTTCGATACATGATGCTCGACTGGAGTAAATTATTTAGTTGCATATCGAGCACTACCGGACACACAAGGAGAGACGATAAAAGAATTAGGGTACGATAATGGCGGTTTTGGGGTTTCAACGATCTATTGAAACAACAAAGAAAAGTACTCTTACTATATGGCAACACCGAATGTTTCAATTATCATTGTTCCTCATTTGTTTTATGTTTTACAATACCTTTATTGCTGTGCATACTGCCTCATGTTCTACACCTGTTTTATTTCCTTTTTGGTACTTACCTCTTCGAAATGTATATAGACTTGTACTAGTTACTTAGAATGAGAGAGAACCAGTTACCCTCTCCACTATAGTCGGATTTAAGAGTAGTTCTCTTGAGTCTTACCTCGTGTCATATCTCTAAAGTTCTGTGAAATATCGTGAACTTCCTCGAACTTTCATATTCATTCTCAACTTGTCATCGCCTATTGTCACTAAAAACACAGCTCGTAACTGCTATATTCATTTGTCAAAACATATATCAGCGCCAGTCAAACCCCTTCGAACCCCCTCGAACTCACCTGAACAACTTCGAACCAATTCGAACTTACTCCGAACTACTTCGCACATCTTCGAACCTCTTTGAACATTTTTGTACACTTTAAAAAGGCTATTGGTCACATCCTTACCATTTTGCATCACTAAAAACAATGTTTTGGTATTAGCAGTGATATTTAGTACCACCTTGCACCCTTCCTCTAGCCTGAGTTATACTACATAAGCCTTTTAACAGGTTTTTGTTAGGTTTCCAGGTCGAGCATCATCAATGTGATGAATAGCCTTTTTAAAGTGTACAAAGATGTTTGAAGATGGTTCGAAGATGTGCGAAGTAGTTCGGAATAAGTTCGAATGGGTTCGAAGTTGTTTGGGTGAGTTCGAGGGGGTTCGAAGGTGTTTGATTGGCATCGATATATGTTTTGACAAATGAATATTGCAGTTGTGAGCTGTGTTTTTAGTGACGATAGGTGATGACGAGTTGAGAATGAATACAAAAGTTTGAGGAAGTTTGCAATATTTCACAGAACTTCAGAGATATGACGCGAGGTAAGACTCAAAAGAACTGCTCTTAAATCCGGCTATAGTGGAGAGGGTAACTGGTTCTCTGTTGTTCTAAGTAACTAGTACAAGTTTATATACATTTTTGAAGAGATAGTACTGAAAAGGGAAGTAAAACATGTGGCAATATATCATACAATGAGGACTTTCTAGATCAAAAATAAATGAGAAATGATAAATAATTGAAACATATGTGTCCCCATATGGTAAAAGTACTTATCTTTCACTGTAATATATCATCGAAACATAAAAAATGCTATTATCGCATCCTAAATCTCTTGTCGTCTCTCCTCGTGTCCAGTAGTGCTTGATATGCAATGGAATAGTTTGTTCCAGATGTGCAGCATGTATCAAAAGTATTTTAACACAGCTATATGGCAGCTGATGTTGTTCAAAATTCTGCGAAGTTGCTCAAAGTGTCGCAAAGTCTTCCGAAATAGTGTGAGATAGTGTGAAATAGATTCGACGTCAACTTCATGGTGTTCGTAGTGATTCGGAATGTCTGTCATAATGTCTCGATATGAGTGAAACTGTTCTCCAGACCTTAAAGTGTGTAGTGGACCTATCATTTTCCCCCTTACTGAAATCCTAACTGTCCCAGTTAGCTGATTGAAGTCATGTGCGAAATGCATGGTTGGAGTGAGGAAATTAGCAATGTTCAACATATTGCTTGTTCTTCCATGTCACCTCCTAATTTCATCAACTCTTTCTTGTATAATGTCTCTCCTCATCGAACTCAATGCCGAAATCCTTGAATACGCAAAATCGATGCCCGAGCACAGCATCACCGAGGACTCGGATTTCGAACTGTGGGGGAAGGGTTTTTGTGTGAAAATGGTACGTCTGTCACTGATTGATTTATAGTTAAAGATGCTAAAATGTTTCGTGTAGGCAGAATATGATGAACTCATTGAAGATCTTGGCGAAGAATGCGAAATGGCTGTTCAAAAGGTCATGGACGAAGTATTTGAGCTGTATAAACTGATGGCATGATGCGAATGGATTTCGTGGGGTGGAGAGCTATTGTTCGTAGATTTGGCTGAGGAGATAGAATACCGAGGAAGGGAGGAGGGAGAAAAGTGGGTGAGAGAGGAGCAGCAGGAGGTGAAGAGGGCGGCAATCGAGGGTCAGAGGAGGGCATTGGCGGATGCTCAAAATGTGGCTCTTGCTGTATTTTGTGTGAAGACAATTTCGAAAGACAACCTGAAAAGGCAGAGTGCGAAGTTCGAGGCTGAATTACAGGCAATCGAAAAGGCAGAGGGAGGCGAGGATGATGAAAACAAGGATGAAGATGAGCTGCTCGTGGTGAGGGTGGTGAAGCGAAAGGTGGTCGAGGTCAAGAGCAAAGATGATGAGGAAGAGGAGATTGTGGGGGTAGAGGCTGCGAAGTGGGCACCAGTCGAAAAGAGTGCATTGCTCAATTTTGAAGGTCCAGTAAGTGTTTTATTTTATGTTCAAAAGTTTTTTGCACTGCTAAATACTTTCATAGTGCGATCGGTGTGCTGGGTTCAAGTCCCAGCCATGGTGTATTGTTAGGGAGGGCACCGCAAAGTGTTCGAAGTGCACCCAGGAGGTGCAAGGCTGTTACTAGGCCGGTTTGTCGAGGTGAGGCATTTGAAAAGGCGAAGTAAAGAAGTTCATAAGTGGGAAATGAGATTCACACCCCAGAAAAGGTACGAAAATTGTTTGGAGTTGTTTCGAAGTAATTGCTAACTTGTTTTCGAATTTTGTAGTACATCAAATTCGCATTGTGGGCCCATTTAAAGATGTTGAGCTGGTAGCAGGGCCATCGAAGGCGTCAAAGGAGAGAAAAAGGTCATTGAAAGGGAAGGCAAAGGCGAGGGCCGGTCGAAGGGTCGAGGACATCAAAGAGGCTGGGGATTCAGATGAGGTCAGCACTCATTGTCGAGTGCTGGCGAGAAAATTGGTCAAGATGAAGGTGGAGATGGAGGTGTTGGGGAGGGAAGTCGAGGTGTTGGAGGAGATGTTGGAGGAGTAGGACTTTTTGTTTTCTGTTTTTTGTTTTCTCTATTTTAAATTGTCTTTTGTTAAATGTGTTTCAAAAGTAAGATGAAGCAGAAATGAAGATATAACAGATGAAAAATCGAATTTTTTAGGGAAAGGCTCAGTAGTTCATCATAGCCAAAAAACCCTTTGGAGTTTGCACGACCATGCTATGATGCAATATCGCAACTTGTATCATACACTAAAAGTAATCAAAATTTTTTGTAAGTAATTGCAAAAAGAAAAGAAAGGATAATTATTCATTTTT
This sequence comes from Tricholoma bakamatsutake, assembly GCA_029959215.1. Taxonomy (NCBI): domain Eukaryota; kingdom Fungi; phylum Basidiomycota; class Agaricomycetes; order Agaricales; family Tricholomataceae; genus Tricholoma; species Tricholoma bakamatsutake. The sequence goes on along the minus strand of CP114857.1, from coordinate 11,453,368 downwards.
GAAGTCCTGAAAATCTTCGAAGGTATCTTCATCGAAGTTCGAACTTGTTTGAAGTTGTTCGAGGCGCTCAGAGTCGATATCGAGGAAATTTGGTGGTAGGGAAATTGATTTTTGAGTGAGGTATGGTAGCAAATGAAATGTGGCAATAGGTCTATGTAGTACTGATCCATCGAGTTCACAGAGAATATACGCCCCTCCGTAGTTTTGTTCAATAATGATAAGAGGGCTGACATATCTGGGTTTCATCTTGTGATTAAGGGACTTCTCGATTTGCATGTTTCGAAGTAGCACTAAATCTCCTTTTGCAAAGTTGTAGTCACGCATCATATGTTTGTGAGCAAGTTCAAAGCATTTCGCAGCTTCGATTCGGGACATGTAGACCTTTGAATATAACAGTTCGAGGTTGTTAGACTGTTTTTGTAGTGCTATGGCTCGTCGAGCTATAAGATCGGTTGTCAATAAAATTGAATCGGGTGGTGGTTGTAAGTATGTTGCCTTGGAGATGTTGAGGGGTATTAGAGGATGTGCTCCTGTAACTGCGAAGTAGGGAGAACAACCCATGCATTTATGAACTGTGACTCATTCTGCCCAAAACACTGAGTGCACCCCTGCTGACCATTTCATTTGATCTCCATTGACAGCTTTAAATAATGATTGTTGAACATTGAAGTGGGCTCATTCGATGAGTCCATTGGCATGCAAATTATAACCGCTAATTCAAATATGGTTAATGTGATATCATTTCGAAAGATACTCTATAGCTGCAATAAATGCAGCGCCATTGTCGGTTACAATTTCATATAGCGAGCCCCATTGACAAATAATGTCTTCAAAGATCCAATCACCCAGAGACATGGCATTTTAGCATCGAAGTTTTCGCCATTCTGGATAGGTCATCGGTGAGCATCGACCTTGTACGATGTATTTAAATCCATTCGAAGGTGGCATTTGCATTGTGTCAATATAGACTTTGCCAAAAAGGGGTGCTGGAGTGGCGACTGTGGGTGGAATTAGAACATTTCGCATCTGTTGAATTTGGCATAGGTGGCAGGTTCAAATATACCATGCGATGTCGGCTTTCATGTTCAGCCACCAAAATCAAAGGGCGATAACTGATTTAGTAGCAAAAACCATTTTGTGTCCGATGTCATTGTGAGCTGCACGAATGATTTCGAGATGATGTTCTGGAGGAGCAACAATTTTGTGAGCTCCTTGGGAGTCTTTCCTCCATAGTTTGCCTGAGTCTAAAAAGAATTCGGTGCAATATCGAATAAAGGTAGTGTATTCTGCGTCTGATAGATCAGGGGGTCGCACCAAGTCATGTAACCATTTTCGAATGCAAAGTAACCTCTCGTCATTCGTTTTTGCATTATTCGATCATGGGACATCGTTATAGGTAAGATCCTCCCCCTTACTAAAATTCGAAGAGAGGGAGAAGGTTGAAATTCAATGCGAAGTAAGTGGTCGGGTTGTAATAGGATTTATTTGATGTATGAAACCATGAAGGTGGTCGATCCAGTCTCTGAAATTATCTTCGTTGTTGAGCTGAACATCTTCATCTTGTGGGGGTCATCTCAAAAGTCCGTCAGGACCATGGTGTGTTCCTGCAATGTGGACTAATGTAAAGTGAAAGGTTAGGATGGATACTATCCATCAATTGACACTAGCGCTAGGTGCGATATCAGGATTCAAAAGCATGCCTTTAATATATCATGCGTTGACTTCGATGATAAGCCTTCGAACTCCTATTAGGTACAATCATAGTGCTCTGAGAGCGCAATATAGACTGTAAAGTTCGAGTTTTGGTGGCGAAAATCTGGATTCATGGTTGTTAAGCATAATCGATCTGAATCGACTATAATATCGTTTTCGAGGGTTTTTGGGATTGCATTGAGCGAGAAAGAAACCAATAGCAATGTTCGAAGTGTCGACCGATAGAATAACCAGGGCTGGAGATGAGTAATCAATTGCTCGAATCGCTGGGGAATTGATTAGAGCTGCTTTCAAATCTTCTTGGGCTGCTATTTGTTCCACTCCGAATTCGAAAGGAACATTTTTTTGAGTGAGTTGTATCAGTGCTGCAGCTCATTGAGCAAAATTTCGGATAAAGATATGACAAACTCCAATGGTTCCTAGAAATGCTTTGACTTCGGTGAGGCTTCGACATAGTCCCCACTTGCTAACAGCTGCAATTCGAGTAGGGTCAGCCATACGACCTTCGATATTGCATCAATGCCCTAAGACAATTATTTCAGGGATGCAAAGATAGAGTTTTGTGCCTGAAAATGTTCCTCCACAATACTTCATGCACTGCACTATCCAATTCAGATTTTCGAAGTGCTCCCAGACAAAGTGTCAAATAGCTGGATTCTCAGGAATTGTTTTGTAGGATCCACCGATCATTCTATATTCTGATTTCGGACCCTTAATTAGTGTGTTGTTGATGTAAGGAATGGTGATATGAGGAATTTTGGGCTGAAGAATAAATGTTACATCATCGTGTAAGATAGGGACAGAATTTGTCCAACCCATGGGTAGGCTAATGATGTGAAGTGCTCCGAACGGTGTCTGAAACATTGTCAGATTGCAAGATGATTCTGCGACTTTCCTTTCATCGAATGCCACATAGAGATCTAACATTCCTCTGCATGATCGTCCCCCGAATTGTTCTGCTAAATGTTCAGGTATCGGTATGATGCCTGAGTGCTGGATCATTACTTGGTTAAGTGGTTCGAGATTGTGGACAATTCGAAGTGATTTTGCATCCTTTTTCACAATGCAAAACCATCGTGATCGGTACAGAGAGTTCGATGGTTCGTATACTCCTGCCTCTATCTTCTTTTTCAGCATTTCGCATATCTGTTCGTACAAACCTGGAGGTATGGGAATGTTTCGCTCAACCCATGGAGTGTGAGGAATGACAGGGAACTCTATAGGAGGAAAAAAGTCAGAGCAAAAACTTCCTTGCTCTTGTTCTGTCCACGCAAAAACTGTTTCCTGATTTTGAATAAAATCGTGCATAAGATTTTGTTCCTCTGGCCATAGGAAATCACCAGGATGATTCTTGTCCATAATAGCTTTATGTTCGAGTGTATATCGCGAAGTGGGAATAAATGATGGTGGATAAGGATTTAATTTTGGCATGTTTTCGAGAGGGTCACCAATAATGTGAAATCGGTCGAGTAGCTCGGTAATAACTGGGCAAATTTTTTCTGCAACAGGTTTGTATTTCTTTTTCGATGCCGCGAAAGTTGGATATGAGGAGTCGATAATAGGCATAGAAGGCATAGACGTTGCTGTCAAGGTCAATAAATATGTTTCATATTGGTGACTGGCTGTTAAATATAAATTTGCAAGGATCGAAGAATAAGAAACGGATTTCGAGGAATTCGAGGACTCCATATCGGGAATATTCGCAGTGCATTCAATATTGATAGATAAATTAGAGGGATCGAATAAGATAATGAAAGCACACTGGTCAATGTCTGAAATTTTGTCCTCTAGTTGTGAAAATCCTTTCGACGGTGATTAGAATGGGGAATCGTGGGGATAGCACACGATCGTGTCAAATTAGGATCATATATTGTAATTGTCTGGGCTTCATTTCTGTAGTTTTTGACGGTGCTTTCGGTGAGTACATCAAATGGTCGACCAAGTAGGATATCGTAGGCTGGGTCACGAATTATGTGAATTTGCATGAACAGCGTGATACTCCCCATTTCGCAAGGCACATTTCGTGCTAAACCCAAACTTTCGTCAATGCCTCCATTTGCTGATTGGAGTGGAATGTGGATTGAAGGATTGTAAGCAAGGCCAAGTTTGTAGCAAATTTCTACGGACATTGCGATAATCGAAGAGCTGGGGTCTATGACACTTTCGACTGGATTCCTTCTGTTGACATTCATAATAATTGACCTAATCAAATAAGATTCCTTCGCAGCGATGAAGGGTTCAGGAATATCGCCAGGTCAAAGGCTGTTAATATAAGTTTCGAATGGATCATCAATTACAAAAATTTCATCGTTAAGCAGATTTGTGGCATTATTTCCTTCAGACTGCTGAATTCGATGTGGAGTGACCTGTTCCTTCCAGTTGGTATGAGCTTCGGGCGATAGAGACAACAATTCCTCAGGCGTTAGTGTAATAATTGGCATCTTCATTGAATGAGCGAAAACATCGTCTGTGATTTTATCCTTTTGAATTGGCGCTTGGGTATGGTGCAAAGGACCATCTTTCCCTTTACCTTTCACAGTTGATCCGAAGTTTCATTCATGTGGTGGTAGGTACAAATTTTCATTTGTAGCGGCGTAAGGATGAATAACAGGCTGCAAAGTTGTTTCCAAAGTTGAAGATGATGCCAAAGTCGAGGTTGGTAGGTTTGTGGCTGTGGACGAGATGGATGATGCTGGTACATGTGGAGTCGATTGTTCGACTGCTGCAGTGCTTGGGGAAACCGAAGGTCGAGAGATGGGGACTGTTGGTATGCTCAGATTAGCTTTAGCAAAAGTCCTACCACTTCGCAAAGTGTATATCTCTTGTTCGAGTTTTGCGATGCGATCTTTGGGTGTCGCAGATTGTTCGGAAACCTGGTAGATGCCCTTAGGCAGTGTCGAAGTAGCCATTGAGGATGTGATGTTGTACATGAGCGACGATGCAGTTGTGTTCGAAGGATTTCGTCGAGTCCATTTGTCGATTCTGTCTTTGATAAAGTGAGCAGGAATGTTTTGAGGGGTGAACCATCCATTTGAAAGCACAATTTTTCCTTTGTTGTTCTTTTTACACTTTCCTTCATTGATATAGGCTTGGCAAACCAAGCAGTCACTAATGAAATGACCTGTCAGTCCACAAAAGACACAAGCTAAGTTTTCGAGCTGGTCCGAGCAAAATTTACTGTTAGTTCAAGGAGGGTTAGTGGGTTTCAAACCTGCTAAAGCCATGACGAGTGTGGTTGCAAATTTTTCGAGGATCGCTGATAAGTCTTCCGATTTAATCTGTGTCGAAGATGTCGAAGTAGATGCTGATGTTTCTGAAGACTGTAACGATGCCAAATTTGAGCTAATTGACCCTGCTAAAACAACTTTCGCTGCTGCATGAATGTCATCAAGTGGGTAGGCATCATCCGGATAGTGGTCAGGAAATTTAAGTTTGAGTCATCATGCAATTTGTGACCATAAACCTGGTTGAAAACCTCGAACAAACACTCTACTTTGTTCTGCCTCCGAAATTCGGCCTTTCGAAAGTAGGAACTTCATAATGTTGTAGAAAGACCTGTAATATAATCCTAAATCGCTCACGTTATAGATACCCATCCGAAGTTGTTCACCAACGAGTTTGTCCATGTCTGAAATCGACCATTTTCGATCATCTTCGGAACCAGGATATAGTCTGTGAATTGCGATGTGAAAATCATGAAATGAAGTGCCAGTTTCATATTTGGGAATCGATTCCCAGAGTTCAGACGTATCGATATCGACATATCGGCAGGCATGCTTCTTCATAAGTTCGGGATCTGTAACATTACAGTCAATGAAAAGTATTTTGAGCTCGTTAAAGTATCGACGTAGCTCTGGAGGTTGAGTAGGGTCGAATTTAGGTGCTGTGGAATGTCCTCGAGCTGGCATTGTTGCTTGGGTGGCCATAGATGTACCGATTTGAGGAGTTAGAACCTGAGCAAAGGATGGTAGATGTGTCGAAGTAGCTGGAATAATGAATGATGTAGTAGGGGATGAGGAAGAAGAGGAAGATGAAGTTGTAGACAAGGAAATAGGTGAAGGAAACAGACAACGATGTGTAGATTCGGCATCAGAGACAGGTATTAGGATATCCCCCGATTGTTCAAGAGATTCGAAGGCCTGGCAAGTCTTGATTCTAAGGTTTCGAGCTTGTGTTGGCCTAAGCCGAGAGATTCGAGGTAAATTAGTCAATGAAATGATTTAGAAACCCCTCGCGGTGGGCTCCAAAATGATGATACTTGACCTGGAAACCTAGCAAAAAACCTGTTAAAAGCCTTTTGTGGTATAACTCAGGCTAGAGGAAGGGTGCGAGGTGGTACTAAAGATCACCGCTAATACCAAAACATTGTTTTAGTGATGGGAAATGGTAAGGACATGATGAATAGCCTTTTTAAAGCATATGAAGATGTTTGAAGATGGTTCGAAGATGTGCGAAGTAGTTTGGAATAAGTTTGAATGGGTTCAAAGTTGTTCAGGTGAGTTCGAGGGGGTTCGAAGGTGTTTGATTGGCATCGATATATGTTTTGACAAATGAATATTGCAGTTGCAAGCTGTGTTTTTAGTGACGATAGGCGATGATGAGTTGAGAATGAATACGAAAGTTCAAGGAAGTTTGCAATATTTCGCAGAACTTCAGAGATATGATGCGAGGTAAAACTCAAGAGAACTGCTCTTAAATCCGACTATAGTGGAGAGGGTAACTGGTTCTCTGTTGTTTTAAGTAACTAGTACAAGTTTATATACATTTTTGAAGAGATAGTACTGAAAAGGGAAGTAAAACATGTGTAAAACATGTGGCAATATATCATACAATGAGGACTTTCTAGATCAAAAATAAATGAGAAATGATAAATAATTGAAACATATGTGTCCCCATATGGTAAAAGTACTTATCTTTCGCTGTAATATATCATCGAAACATAAAAAATGCTATTATCGCATCCTAAATCTCTTGTCGTCTCTCCTCGTGTCTGGTAGTGCTTGATATGCAATGGAATAGTTTGTTCCGGATGTGCAGCGTGTATCGAAAGTATTTTAACACAGCTATATGGCGGCCGATGTTGTTCGAAATTCTGCGAAGTCACTTGAAGTGTCGTGAAGTTGTTCAAAGTTGTTCGAAGTGTCGTGAAGTCTTCTGAAATAGTGTGAGATAGTGTGAAATAGATTTGACGTCGATTTCGTGGCATTCGTAGTGATTTGGAATGTCTATCGTAATGTCTCAATATGAGTGAAACTGTTCTCCAGACCTTAAAGCATGTAGTGGACTTATCACTGGGCCACCAATAATTTCTCATTACCAACTCCAATGTCTTCCACCTTCCTGGATGTCCAGCAGCTGGCATGTTATGATGTAACCATACGAACTCCCTTTGTAAATCTTGATCCTTCGGTACATAGACCTTTCCTCTGAACAACACTAACCCTTGTTCTTCAACCCATTCATCTCCTTTAATATTACCTTTCTTCTCTCCCCTCAAAGCTTTCATAGCTTCCACCACTTCATCATCCATCTCTGAACATTGCCTGATTTTAGACACCATTTCCGTCTCTGAGCTATCCACCAATAAATGTCCTTGATGCATAGCGCATACATGAAAGTATTCAGGATTGAGTAGGGTAGTATTTTTATTGTCCTCCTCCACTCCCCTTTTATGATCTGTACATCTGGATAATGCATCTGCTTTTCTCATCAAGCTTCCCGCTTTGTGGACCAAGTGAAAATTAAAGCGCAATAGGAATAATGCCCAACGTGCTTGTCAACGGTTAAGTTTTTTAGCAGACATGAAGTACTGCAGATTTTGATGATCTGTCCAGATCTTGATCTGATGCATACATCCCTCCAAATAATGTCTCCATGCCTCCAAAGCTTGTATTATTCCCAACATCTCTTTATTATGCACATCATAATTCCTCTCCACATCATTCAACCCTTTAGACAAATATGCACAAGGATGCCATTTGTCATCTTCACATAGCATTGATAATACTGCTCCAGTAGCAAAGTCTGATGCATCTGATTCCACTCATAAGGGACGTGTGAAATCTACTGGGACCAATATTGGTTCTTCTACAAACTTCCTCTTCAACTCCTCAAATGCTGTCTGCTGTTGTTCTCCCCATCTCCACACTACTCCCTTTCACGTAAGGTTGTGTAATGGTGCAGCAATTTTGGAAAAATTATGAACAAAGTGACAATAAAAATTGGCGAGTCCCAAGAAAGCCTGAACTTCCTTGATATGGGTAGGCACGGGCCAATCAACAATTGCCTGTACCTTGATAGGATCCATCTTGATTCCATCAGGACCAATCTTTAATCCCAAAAACTCGATCTCGCTTGCTCCAAATACACACTTCTCCAGTTTAACAAATAAATCATTCTCTGCCAACCTCTTCAACACCTCCTGCACTATCGCCTCATGATTTTCTTCATTCTCTGTGAATATCAAAATGTCATCAATGAATATTATTACCACGCCTTTGTCTATCACATCTTTGAAAATGTCATTCATCATGTTTTGGAAAGTTGGGGGACTATTGGTCTCCCAAAAAACATGACTAGTGGCTCGAAGGATCCTCGACGCGTGGCAAATGCTGCTTTCCACTCATCTCCTTTTTTTATTTGTACATTGTTGTAACCCCAGCATAAATCCAATTTTGTAAAGACCTTGGCCTTTCCCACCTTGTCAATTATCTCTGAGATCAATGGCGAAGGGTACACATTCTTCACTGTCCACTCATTCAAATACCTGTAATCTGTACACATCCTCTTCCTGTGATCTTTTTTTGGTACAAAGAATACTGGTGATGTCTGTGGTGATTTCAAAGGTCGTATGTATCCCTTGCACAACTGTTCATTAAGGAATGCATCCACTTCTTCTTGTTCCTTTGGAGATAACAGATAGACTTTTGACTTCTTTGGCACAAATCCCAGCTTCATCTCAATAGCATGATCCCATGGCTTTTGCATTGGCATCCGCTCTGATTCCTTCTTCTGAAAAACTGACAAATATTTATGGTAGGCTTTTGGCACCCACTCCTCCACTGGCTTCTCCACTTTCTCCACATTTTTATCCCATGACTGTCCTCCACAAATTTCTCTAAAAGTCTGCTTCTGTTCTTCTTTACTTGTCATAATTGGAACTTCCCCGTTTGGCATATCCTCATCTTCCACTTCCTCCATCATAACAGAACACTTCCTCAGATGTTCTTTCTCTTTCTTTTCCTTCTTCTCCTTTTTTACTTTTCTCCCATATACATTACATTCTTTAGGACAACGAGTCATGTGTACCTTCCCAGTTTTCCAATCAATTTCCGGATTGTGTTTTCATAACCATGGACATCCAATTATCAGATTGATTTTCCCAAGGTCGCACACCTCAAATATGGCTCACTCCTGATGATCCTGATACTTCAATATCATCATCACCTCCTCCTTAATAGTTCCTCCATGATTGATCGTACTGTCAATATTGTACACCATTATAGATTGTGGCAGTTTATGCATGCGAATACCATTTCCAGTAATTAGGGATTGATTAATAGATAATCCGGTAGCACCACTATCAAGCAATGCCTCCACATTAATTGCTGCATGCATGTCCACTGTCTTCAATCCTACTGTCAAGCTGATTTCAGGTTCTATCCACGCTGAGCAAATAAAAAATTTAGGGGTCTTGGGAAATAAGGCTGGGCATTTTTCTTTGTCGGATAAATGATGATGGTCATACTTTTCAATTTCTCTTTTGGGTTCACTCTCGGTTTCCTTGGATACTAATACATTATATTGATTCTGGGTCACCAATGGGGAAACCTTCACTGGGACTCTTCCACAAAATTCTTCTGCTTATCTTCCTCCAACTTCACTTCCTCGATAGTTGCTTCCCTAATCTTCCTTTTCTGCCTACAATTTTGAGCCATATGCCCTAATTGCCCACAGTTAAAACATTTAACTGGAGCTCGTCTCTCTACTCAATCAACATCCATTGGATCCATCGATGCTACTGACTCCTTAACAATAGGTGTCACTGCCATGGCTGGTGGCTGTGCCCTCGGAGTTTGTACCTGAGGTGTCCTTCCTTTCTCGGACTTTCCTCCTGATGACTTCCCAAATCTGGAATTCCCATACATCAATTTCAATTCTGCCTGTTCCTGTCGATATTGCCGAACAAGACGCATTGCCCAATTATACCACTCATCCAACCTCTCTGGCATAGAAGGTAGTCGATAGATAGACTTGAAAGGGATTTAATCCTGCCTTCAAATATTCTACCAACGCTGCTTCTCCCATATCAGTCTGTGATGCTTCTGCTTTGAACTGCAAAATAAATTCATCTGCAGTCAGAGAACCTTGGTGCATGGTTTTTAATTTTGCATTCGCTGTCGCCTTTGGGTTAGGGTCTCCAAACTGTGCCTCCAATCTCTCCAAAAATTCCCTGAAGCTTGCAAACAGTTTATATCCCACAGCAATTTGATTAATGGCTTCGTTTCTCCAGAACTGTGCTTTCCCTCCCTGGATGTATGAAAGAGCAAACATAATTCTAGACTTGGTCATATGAAATTCAGGCTTTCTCCCATGAATATACAATACTATAGAGCTGATGAAGGATTTTGTGTTCTCCATGGTACCATCGGATATTTGTGGGGATGCATATTTAGGTAAACACATTTTTCCACTCTCAGATCTCTCCTCTGCATGCTCACCCTCCTGAGACATCCACTCCACCATCTCCTCCATCTCATCATCTTTATCTTCTACTATTTCTGCATTTGTTTGTACTTGTTTGGGCTGGGATGCTGCTAATACTGATACTAATTGGGACATTTGTGCTGTTAGAGCATCAATTTTGGCTTCAAGAATGGGCATGGGAACAGGATTGTGTCCAGGATTCGAAGCTGATTGTTCTGTCATGATGATGTAATCTGTGATGAGTCACTTCTTCAGCTGTGTAGAGATTCAGCTGTAGAATTTTTTTTGCAAAATTTTGAGTCACGTGATCCAGCTATTTCGGGTACCAAACATGGCAAAACACATGATTTCAGCTATTGGGCACTTCGGATCAATAACCCTTCCAACAGTGCCTGATCTTGGGACTATTACTGAATTTGGCTAGTAACTAGAATTTGGCTAGTAACTAGAATTTGGCTAGTAACTACCTAAAATAGCCATCCAAATAGAGTAATGTAAATCTTAGCTAAACCAGATCCAATCAGTTGTCTGGTTGCAGCTGTCCTAATGATGAGCGCTGCCTCTCGATCACTGGCGGTTGCAATGTAAGGCGAGGCCTAGCATCGGCTTACGAAAGCAAAGGTATGCACATTGGAGATATCATTGTCTATGTGCAAGTGCACGTTATCCATTCGCCTGCTTACAATATTCTGTTAGGGCACCCCTTCGATGTGTTAACATGCTCCGTCATGTGCAACTTTGTGGACTAAGTGCAAATGATTACTATTTGTGATCCAAACACAGGTGCCATCTCCACTATTCCAACAAAGCCTAGGGGGAAGCCACACCACTTCTTACCAGCTGCAACAACACTGCACTTTACTATTCAGAATAACCCACAAAGAAATTTTTGCCAGGCTTTGAGGAATTGATCGCAGACCAAGGAGAAGCCACTACTATCATAACATTTGACTCTGATACTCAATCTTGTGATGTTTCCATGTTTGCACTTATTCCATTTTCTGCTTCTGTTCCACCGACCTCTGTCATCTCTCAACTCTACCTATCCCAGTGTACCAACAGTCATGCACAGGCACTCTTAAATTTGTTTGACTCTGTGGCACTTATTCCACCCACATTTCTGAAAAGCACACATGCACGTGCAACTTTTATTGATTTAGTGGTGCATGCACTGCAAAAGGGCATAGTAACCAAGAAGAAGTATAAACTGGTTGCTAGAAAGGTCAAACCAGTTATTGTGCCCATCCCAAATGAATTCCGCATTGAGTGCAACATTATAGGTGATCTGCTAGCGGCACTTCCTGCGCTTTTACCAAACCCGCCACCATTTACCCCGATCGGGTGCTATACTGAAGAGCACATGCAAGTGCTCCAAAAGCACCACACCAATTTCTTACTACCAGAGGAGATGAAGATTTTGCACCACTTTATGTCTTTGCAGAATGAAGCCTTTGCATGGAGTGATGAGGAGCATGGCAGCTTCAAGACCGCATTCTTTCCCCAAGTAGAAATCCCAGTTATTCCACACATGCCTTGGATAGAGCGCAACATCCCCATTCTGCCAGGCATATATGAAGAAGTTTGCGCTATTATCCAGAAGAAGATAGACTCAGGCATTTACAAGTGCTCAAACTCAGCATATAGATCACAGTGGTTCTGCACACTCAAGAAGGATGGAAAAGTGCTGCACATCATACATAGCCTCGAACCACTTAATCGCATTACCATTAAACACTCTGGTGTCACCCCTACACCTGAGCACCTTGCAGAGCAGTTTGCGGGGCACGCATGTGGCACCATCCTTGATCTATATGTGGGATATGATGAGCACTTAATCAAGGAATCATCATGTGACCTTACAACATTCCAGACACCTTATGGCACAATGCACCTCGTTACATTGCCAATGTGTTGGACAAACTCAGTACCAATCTTCCATGATGATGTGTGCTATATTCTGTAGCCAGAGATACCAGATTACACTGTTCCATATATCGATGACATTCCAGTCAAGGGGCCTTCGAAGCGCTACATTTTACTGGATGGCTCATGTGAAGCGCTCACTGCAAATCCTGGCATTAGGTGCTTTGTGTGGGAGCACTTTCAGAATGTGAACTGCATTGTGTAGTGCATGAAATATAGTGGGGGCACTTTCTCTGGGATGAAATCCACATTGTGCACTGAGAACTTTGTTATTCTCAATCATTATTACATGCCAGAGGGTAGAAAACCTGAATGTGACAAGGTAGACATTATCTGCAATTGGGGTGCATGCCACATGCTGTCAGAAGTGTGCGCATTCTTGGGGACAGTTGGTCTAATGTGCATTTATATCTGCAATTATGTGCACTGCGTTAATGCACTTACAAAGCTTACATGCAAGGATGCTCCATTCAAATGGGGCCCAGAGCAGATGGCCATGCAAAATGACATCAAGTAAGCGGTACTAGATTGCCCTGCACTAAAACCAATCAATTATTCATCAGAATTCCCCATTATCCTTGCAGTCGACACTTCCCAGATAGCAGTCAGCTTCTACCTTTGTCAGCAAAAAGTGCAAACATGAAAATGCACATTTACAATTGGTTTGGCTCGATTACGCTCAACAACAGAGAAGTGTGCTTTTTGCAACCAAAGCTAGAGATCTATAGGCTTTATTGTGTGCTGTGCAGCTTGCACCTTTATATTATAGGTGTGCACAACTTAATTGTCAAGACTGACATGTGCTATATTAAGGGCATGCTACAAAACCCTGATATCCAACCATCTGCCAGCATTAACTGGTGGATTGTCTCAATCGTTACATTCCACTTTACACTTGTACATGTTAGGGGAGAAGTGCATGGTCCAGATGGGCTCTCGCATCAGTCGAAGCAGCCAGAAGACTTAGAAGGAGAAGAAGATGAAGAGTTTGAGGATTGGATTGATGCACTACATGGCTTTATGCATGCAATACGTCCCATCTCACAGTCCTTTGATGCACAAGTGCTCACACTAATGCAGCCAGAGCCAAGCACAAATGTGCAAAATGCGCACAGTCCTGCACTTATTTATGACAATGACTATAGCCAAGTTCTGAGAAGTGCAGCAGCAGATGCAGAGGATGAGAAGTTAGATTTGGTGTGGATTTGGATGGATACCCTAACGTGCCCTAGCAATTTCATGGATTCTGAGTATGGTGCACTTGTGCACTATGTGAGTGCCTTTTTCAAAGACAAGACATGCTTATGGAAGTGCAATGCACATGGCACTCACCAGCTTGTTATTTGGCAGTCTAGATGCCTACCAATATTGTGTGCCATCCACAACAACATTGGACACAAGCACTTTTATGTGATGCGCTCCATGTTACTCGAGTGCTTTTGGTGGCCGCATGTTATGGATGACATCATTTGGTTTGTGTGCACTTGTCATATTTGCCAGATCCAGCAAACGCAGAAGGTTCTAATACCACCAGTTGTCACAATGCCTGCGCCTCTCTTTAGTAAAGTTTATATTGATATGATGCACTTAACAGTATCAGCAGGGCAGCGCTATATCATCCAAGGGCATTGCTCGCTTGTGACTTGTCCAAAATTCTGCAGACTTCCTAAAGAAAATGTGAGTGCACTTGGCGATTGGATGTTCCAGGACCTCATCTGCAGATGGGGTGCATTGTACAAGAATAGTCACCAATAATGGCAAGCCATTTATCAAAGTGCTAGCCTATCTCAGTAAGCACTACCATATTGATCACATCCACATATCTGGCTATAATTCACCCACTAATGGAATTGTTGAGTGCACACATTTCGATGTGCGCCAAGCACTTATCAAAGCCACAGATGGAGTAGAGTCAAAATGGTTCAGTTCACTGTACTCAGTCTTTTGGGTGGAGCACATCACAGTTTGGAAGTGCCTTGGCATTTCATCATACTTCATTGTTACAGGCGTGCAGCCTCTGATCCCTCTCAATATCATTGAAGCAACATACCTTAACCCACCCCCAGATTCTATACTCTCCACTACAGACTTCATCGTGTGGTGAGCACGTGCATTACAAAAGCAGCCAAAAGACTTAGTGTGCATTCATTCCTGCATCTATGCAAAAAGGTACAAAGTGGCACTCCATTTTGAGAATGCACACTCAAAAACCATCTGCAGTTTTGACTTCCAGCATGGCGATTTAGTCCTTATGCATAACACAGTGATCGAGAAGAGCCTTAACCACAAAATGCATGCATGTTACCTTGGTCCTCTAGTTATAGTTTCATGCAATCAAGGTGGTGCATATATTGTTTGTGAACTCAATAGGACAGTATTCAACAGGCCAGTAGCCGCATTTTGCCTACTGCCAGTGCAAGTCCATTGCGCTTCCTGACATAGTGCTCGATATTACCACAACGTGGTTGAGAGAGATGGAAGAGTTCATAGTAGTGGACACAGAAGACAAAGAAGCAGTTGATGAAGAAGAAGCGCAAGGAGATAGTGCTGAGGACTAAGAAAGTGCTGATGAGGCATGCAATTAGCGCTCCATGCACACCACTATGGATATTTTACCTTTTTATATGTATGCTTTGCTTCCTTTCTTTTTTTACATTATCTTTCGTCTATTCACAAAGTTGCATCTGGGCACCTTCCATGATTGTGCAATCCATGGGTTTTACCGGCCATGATGATCTACTGAGCCTTTCCCATTTTTTTAGAATTTGTCATAATGTGTGCACTTCCTTTTATCTTTTACTCTTTTATCATTTGGACATGGTCAATATCTCAGTTGGGAGGAGGAAAGTGATGGTTGGACAATTTTTCTGCACTTCTTTGTGTTTGCACATTTTTGTGCTGGTGCACATTTTTTTTTGTGCTTGACATTTCTTGTTCAAACATTGCCTATCTTATCTCTTCTCCTTCACATATTATCTGGGCTTACAATTTGCATTTTACAACCCCATGGAAGCATGCGTGTGCACTGCACTGCTTTGGGGCACATCACATGTTTATCACAGGTGCAACAAACAAATTGATTTATGGACTATCAATGGGTTTACACAAGTGAGCAACTATTCGATCGACTCCAGGAACTCCAAGCACTCTGCAGCCGCATCCAGCTTTGCCTTTGAATCTGCCTCCACTTGTTCCACACTGCGCAGCTGGCTCTTGGCAACTTCCAACTCAACCAGTGACCTCTGTACGTCCTCTTTGAGGTGATCATGAGTGGTGCCCAAGACAGTGACCACTGAGCAGCACTGTGCTAAGTCGAGCACTTCAACATCTTGGCCTTGATAGATTGCATCACCAGAGGTGTTCCCAGACCTGGTCTGGCATGAGGATTGGGTGTGCGCACTCGCTTGTCAAATGGTAAGGTGGCGCAGCCTTGGGCACCCTTGTGACAGTGTGGAGGACATGTTCTTGACCTTGCAGTGCTTCAATGTGCACTCTTTCAAGGGGCTGATGAGCCCCACATTGCTCTCATCACCCTTGTCGGTTTGTGATGTGCCTTTGGCAGGAATTGGTTAGGGGAGTAAGGGAGGAGGATGAGGAAAAGTACATACCAGGGCACCCAGCAGCCACTTTCCTACCTCTAGAGGTGGTGTGCAGCTGTGTGAGAGTGCACTTTGTCCACTTACACTTTCACTTCCCCTTTGTGCACAGAGTGCACTGCTTTCCATTAACAGAGACACACCTGGACGGCTTGCCCATGCGGCGGCAGTTATCGCACTAGAGTAGCAGGGAAGCTGCTTAGTGAGTCTGAAGCATATCAAAAGAAGCTTACTGGTCCACTATTAGCATCAGGTGTAGCGCCAATGCCACTCAGTGGTGGTACTTTGACATAGGCACATTGCTGCATTGTGTGCACTGAGTGCACATTTGCACCTTCATCCATGCTGGTGCTCTCATTGCTTCACTCACTCTCCCCCTCACTTGTCACCCCACTCTCCCAAGATTCACTTGTCACTTTGCCCACTACCTCGACATTGGTTGCTGTGGAAAGCGTGCACAAAGAGCGCACCAGTGCAATGCATGCCTTTTCATCTTCCTGCGCTTTGGCAGCATTGATGTCACTCACTTCATTGATCGCCCTGAACTCACCTTCTAACTGCTCCAAGTTTACCTTGGGCACCTGCAATTCAGCCATCAAGAGTGCACAGTGCACCTTGCATGCTTCAGTATGCTCCTCATGTACTTCCAGCTGACCCGCCAGTTCATGTGCCCTATGCTCAAATTCTGCAGACCTCTCTTTCTCCTCGATCATCTTATGCATATCTGGCATCAGTTCCTCACCCCAAGTAAGCCACTCTTCAACCAAGATTCCACTGAATGTGCTGCATGCCTTTTCAAGGAGTGCATCAAGTTCCACATCGTCCTTGACAGTGTCCGCTTGGCTTTTATACATGTTCTATACACCCTCATTCTTAGCTAACTATGCTGATTATAGAAACACAAAAAGCACACCAGTTTGCTGCAGAATCCTTTGCCCCAAGCCTGCATAGCCACCTGCTCACTTCCAGCAGCAGGGAGGGTCTCACTGAGCATCAAGATCATTTGCCTGAGGGCTAGGGTGAATGCTGAAGACATTGGATCACTTAGATATGGGTTGTGGAAAGAGCTGTTGAGGACAGATGGTGGTCAGAGATAGATAAGGAAAGGATGGCCGCTTATGTGAGTGAAGAAAATTTTGTGCTGACCAATTGTATGCTGCCTGAGGGCAGTCAGTACTTCAGTTGGGAGGAGATGATACAGCTCCCTATCGCCCTGCGTGCATACTACGGCATTTTTTGTGATTGTGCACACCTCCTAGATGGCGTCCGCTCACTTTGCACAGTGTACTTTTGTGTGCCTTTGTGTGCTTCCATGTGCTTTCATGCGCCTTTGACCACTTAGATGCACTTTTGTGTGCCTTTTACATTTCTACTGCACCTTTGGATCCCCCATAGCTGCCTTCTGTCGTGCACTCTAAATGCACCTTGTTATGCTTCAAACTGCCTCCGTGCCCCCCCCCCCTACACTCCTTATCTGCCCTTCACAGTTATTGCACACTCGATGCACCTTTACGTGCTCCTTTTACACTTTGCCTACAACTCACATTCTTTGCTGTGCACTCATTGCACAATCCTTATCACACACACAACAATCCACCACACCAATTGCGCTGCACATCATGGCTTCCAGCTTACTGGCACATTTATTCGAGGCACACCACAATTCCAGCATGAGCGAACTGCACATTCTCACATAATCTGGGCACTTTGTGCCTATTTGGCATTGGACTGTGTGCACTTGGGTGCTTTCACATAATCCTGGTGCTTTGGTGCTATTTGGCCTCACGCTGCATCTCCTTATAGTTCTTCTGCATTTTCAATTGGCATCACCTTATCTGGTAACTGGCACAGGTCGATCATGTCATTATTACTAAGGTGCAGCATGTGATGCATAACACTGAAGTGGATTAATTGGGAAGAGTGCATGGGACCTAGAGCACACCAAAAATAAAGCATTGTGCCAGAAAGTTAAGTATTGGGCTATATTGTGCACAAATCTTATTGGCTAAGGCAGTGGCATAGTGTGGTCAGGTTTAGATGGGCAAATGGATGTGCTTGTGGGTAGCACATGGTGCTTTCTATTTTTATACTTTATTTTACTGATCTTATCACATAAGCCATTTGTACATAGTAGGCAGACAGATAGAGAATTCAGAGGATCTTTCCCCCCCTCATAGTTCATAGCTCATTCAGCGTCGCACATAGTCCATGCACCAGCGTCCAGTCCATGCACCCTTGTAGTGCGCCCTTCATATAGCCACATTTGCATATCATTTGCATCCCCTCATCATATTGCTGCATTTTGTCCCTTCATTGCATCCTTCATCTTTGTTTGTGCACTCTTGCAGTGCGCCCTTCATATAGCCATGTTTGTGCACCATTTGCACATTTTATTGTATAGCCATGTTTTGTGCACTGTTTGTGCATTTTCCCACCAGTTGTGCTCACACCCCATTTGTGTCCCTAGCCTGTGCATCACCCTTGCAGCACATCCCAGTGCTGTACTTGTGCTGCCAAACCTCCCACTTTCATCTCCCTTGTCATTGTGCATTTTCCGCTGCATGTTTTTCTGCACTGCACATTTTTGCCCCTTTGCATTGCGTGCATTTTTGCCATTGCACATACCTTCCTTTTTGCGTACACAACTAGTGTGCACATCAAAAGCCACCGTACCAGCCTCTTCATAGTCTCTGCACCCTGAAGGATGATCTGAGGCCCTCTAAGCGAACCCCCTCACCCTGAGCATGCCTGCAGCTGTAGGTTTAGTGTTCACCCCTTCTGTTGAGACTCTGCCCCAAGTACCAACTGAACACATCAACATTCCTTATAACCTACCTGGGGTTTAGTTAGACTTACAGCTAGGGTTAGCAGAGGTAAGAACACTGTATTCCTACTATGGTACAGGTTCTCCTTATATACATACTAATAAAAATGTCACATGACTCAGGAATGTGTTTACCACATGTATGCACAGTAAGCGTAGTAACATGTGTATGCTGCATGTATTGCCTCATGTATGCAGCATGTATCTCAGGGTTTAATTTCAACAAAAATGGCTCATTCCAGTTGTGCAGCATGTATCAAAAGGGTTTTAGGATAGGTATATAGCAGCCGACTTTGTTCAAAGTGTTGCGAAGTTGTTCAAAAGCATTTGAAATGTCACGAAATCATTCGAAATCATTCAAAGTTGTTTGAAATGGGTTCGAAATCGAGTTTGTGGTGTTCATAGGGGTTGGGAGTGGGTGTCGTCATGTCCCGATATGATTGGGACATTTCCCAGACCTTAAAGTGCACAGTGGACCTATCAGTGGTTGCATGAGTGAAGCCTTCTTTGTCCCGCCAAGATTCTTAAACAAGGTGTCTAATGTGGGAGTGCTGCCTGCTGCTAAATTGACCATCTTTGAGGGACCTTTGCAAGTAGAGACATGAGTTTTGAAGTTTGCGATGTTGTATGGTTCTTTCATTCACAATTCATGACCACATTTGGAATGATGGACATCTTTATCTGGAAACTCAGCAAGCTTGTCGAGGCCACAAATCTTTTGTTCCAACACCACCAACACCGAGAGTCATGGCCGTCAGCCTCAGCATTTTCCAAGGGGGTGAAATTGTAGCATCGATATCGCTTGCAGTGACATTGTGTCATTTCTTCACATTACTAGCAATCCCTTGCAGACTATTGTGCTTCGCTTGGAAGAGATTCTCTTTGGCCACCTTCTCTCTTGCTTCTGTGATCTCCACCCTTGTCCGTGTGAAAAACAAATGTATTAGGGCTTCTTGTTTCTTCCCAACATGTTGTCCACCTTCTACCAGTGAACAAATCCTAGTTGATTCATCATGACTGCTTTCTTCCATCTCAACATCATTGTAGAAATGTTCCCATTCTGTCTCGCTCCTATAAAGGTTTCCTTCCCATGTGCTGGCACAAGTACCATCCGATGCGATGTCCATCTTTTGCAGTGACTGAGATCTTGTAGGGCTCTTAAAAGTAGGAGAGGCTTCGATAGTGGCGTTTTGGGAATGCGCTGGGCTGTCCTGCTGAACATGGATACTTGGTGGCCATGCATGTGGTAATGGTTAGCAGGCTTTGTTTTAATGTATGTTATTTCGTTCTTACCCGCTGATTGTGAGACTTCACGAGGTTGTTAAACCATAGGATACATTCATGGGCTACACGAGATATGTTCCACATGGGTTCATCCAAAGCCTCGTATTCCCCGTTGTGATCACGCAAGAAATATAGTCCTCCTGCTGCCCATGTTCCATACTACGCCCTAAATCCCTGAAAGGGCCATGAAATCTTTTTGATAACCACCACTGTAGCAGTTTGAAGGCTTCTGCGGGCTTTGGAAAACCTTTATGTGCGAGTGAACCTCCTGCGGTGGTGTAGGTATTTATTTGATTCTTGAAACCGTTTTAGATGAAGACGTACCATATCCAATTGACCGCCTTCTGAAATCCACCATCACTGCAACAAAGTGATTCGCCTCTCGTATGTGCACAGGCAGCAGCAACCTCTTTCCCGATAATTTAGGCTCAAGTCGATCCAGGTAATGTGAAGAGGACAACTTTTTGTATCCTTTCTCGAGTTCCTGCAGAAGTGCGAGTGTGACAACCTGAAATTGTCGAGCCCAAGCTTCGTCAAGCGTGACACGGTCAGCAATGTTCTGCATCATCATGTCCACGACTGTGCCGTTCACCATCGCATCGCATAGAAGGCATGCAAATTTTGTTGTGGTATCTCCCCCTCCTGGTGCTTTAATAGCTACTCCCCATCCCAAGGTCATAAGGAGTTCTCGACATTCATCAATTGCACCCCTCTTGGCTGATTGATCGGTATGTTTGGTTAACCAGTGGTCTGCACTCCTCCAAAGGTTCTGTCCTCGAATTGCCTGTCCCATTTTCTCCCAGTACGTGATTACCCACAAAGGGAATGCAGCTCCCTTGTAGTTCGGATCAATGAAGGAGTTTGCCCCATCTAATATGGCTTGTCTGACGTGATCCTCTGCATCCTTCATGAAGTTAATGTTGCGTACATTTCATGTCAGAAGTGACGGTATGTCCTCAGTTGGCAGACACATCGAAAAGCATGCTTTGGCTGACACATTGACCAAGGTAGAGGATGTTGTCGGGAGCACGTGCTTTAGAAGTTCTGTAACACTAAGCTCAGTGTTGGGGAGTATTGCCTGCTCTTCTTTGGCTGGTATAGTGAGCAAGGTCTCGCAATATTGTTGCAGGTTCACTGGAGGGAATTTTGGGAATTGCTTTCCACAGCCAATCCACTGTGCCTTGTCGAACAAAACTCTATCCCCAGATAGGTCGAGGTTAGCCATTTTTGAACACCTGGCGAGATGTGTTGGAGAATTTCGGAAGAGTACTGTTCTGACCCTTAATTCATCTACATACTCTTGTCAGCTCTCTTGCTCTCTCTTGTCGCTAATTTTTTGTCTATTCTGTG
This sequence comes from Tricholoma bakamatsutake, assembly GCA_029959215.1. Lineage (NCBI taxonomy): Eukaryota > Fungi > Basidiomycota > Agaricomycetes > Agaricales > Tricholomataceae > Tricholoma > Tricholoma bakamatsutake. The sequence continues at coordinate 11,431,972 of CP114857.1, read as the reverse complement.
ATATATTTCTTCGGGTTGAACAATGCAACCCTGACTTAGACGTATCCGGATTGGGAACATACCTCTGATGACTTTGCCGATTTTATCCGGATTCTCGGCACATGCATCGTCTGAATTTTGGGCCCAATCTTATCCGGATTGGCATATACCTAACCGCCAAAACACAAAATTTTATCCGGATTCGGCAGATACATATAGGGGGATTTTCGGGGGTCCTGTTCGGTCCTGCGCAAGCAGCAATTAGCTAAACATCGAAAATCAAAGTGCAAAAGTCGAAACGTACCGTGGAGTTTCCGCCAACCATAAGTACTAGACACAACCAAAAATGGCTAACAAAAAATTTGAAACCTTCGAATCAAAATTTAATCTCTCCACAACCAAAATATAAATTTTCCCAGAAATTCCTCTTGTAGAAATGTTCCATTCGATGAGAAGAACATTTGGTACTGAGTCACTTTAGCAGCGCATTCCACATATGCAGTGACATTGATATGGTTTCGTGTCAACTGGAATCACAACATTAAAACACTAAGCTACATTTGATTCCCAACCCAAAAATATTCCCTCTTGTCGGGTCCATGGTGGCACTGAAGGAGGTTCACCGTCATGTGATAAGCGCGTTTAATTATATCATGTGACTTATGCTTCGCCCTGGGCGATGTTCTCAAGACAGATGTGTTATCTAGAGGATCCTTTACTGATAAATGCCTCCTTTATAAAACTCCCTCTTCCCTTCTTCAAATATATTAATTTTTCCTACCAATACATACAATGACTTAAGTCGGCATAAAATGGAGAAGGTTGGTGCTTATTTATGCTGCTTTTATGCTTCTCCATACCATATAGCCCTAATATAGCCCTTGCTTTTGTATTTGGAAACATGAAAACTACAATAAATCAATGAGAACTCACTGTAAAATGGGCGAACTGACTTGAGAACTGTGGAAGGCTGGCCATGAACTTGTTTTAATTTCAACAGACATATCGTTGCTGTATAACAAGATTAATTGGATGTCTATAGTCATTCATTATGAAAGGGAGGAGTGAAAATGGGATGAGAAAATCGCCAAAAAAAAACTATGCAAAAGCAGCTCGGGAGCTCCTTTCACATTTCAAAAAAGTGGACCTCATTCTTATGGCCTCCCAAACGGATCCATCAGTGATCTTTCAATACCCTCGTCAGCGTGACTTCATGTGCAAGAGTTTCCGGCTCGATCCCCATTTGGTTGTCAATCAGATCCCAAGACATCTAAGTATGTTATCTAGAGGATCCTTGTTTTGGATATCTCTTAGATCGTTCATTTTAGGGAATGGCCAAGCTCCTCCAATACTTCGTTTAGATCCAGTTATATTGCAGGGATCTGTTTCCTTGAAAGCTTGGCCACTAACAGAAGGAACTACACGTGGCTCACCGATGGATGTCTGATACTATCGTTGATGTCGAGAAAGTTCTGCAGTCACTTTCTTATACTACAACAGCAAAGAAAGATCCAATATCCGGCCCTAGATGCTGGCGGTATCGTGGGCAAGCTTGTCAACATGATGAGTCGAGTCCCGTTGGCGGGCCTCACATTCGAATCAGGTCGAGGAGTCGATAAGCCAACCTGACATTTCACGCATGCGATGGGCTTCTCTCACAGTCAAGCGTTCGGGCACGTTGGAGGACAAGCGGCGCCAACACTCTCTATCTCCACCTCTGCTTGCTTCCTCCTCAGCTCATTCTCCCTTTCCACCATCCGCATCATTGCATCCAGCCTCTCTTTATCCTCTGTTTTCCCAAACTCCACCTTCCAAGCCTCCGGATCCTTTAGCCGGAAACCCAGTCTCCTCTTCACCTGCCCCACATATCCCACTTCGCTGACACTTCTGACGACCTTATCCATATGTCTCTGTTCAGGAGTCATTCGGGCTAGCACATGTGCCGGTGGGCCCTTGTTCCTTCGCCGAATGGTTGATCTCAGAACCTCGCCTCGCCGTTCCCGCTCGCGTTCGCGGGTTTTATTAATGATTTTATCGCGCCGCGCACGTTTGATTGCGTCGAGCATTTCTGAGCTGAAGCTCATTGCATTGCGCTGTGCATCTCGATTGAACGTTTTGTAAATCTGCTGTATCGCGTATCTGATTGGACGTTCTGAGAACACAACATTAAAGTAGCGTGATGTTTACAAGCATGGGACGTACTCCACTCAGCAAGACACTTTCCACCATAAACAGTCTGTATTTCATGTGTTCCCTTCACGAGGTCCTGCAAACCATCCTCAAATTGCCCTTCAACCTTCAGATCATTAAGTTCTTCTTGTAGTCTGTCTAGTTTCGCCATCCTCCTCTCTCTGGCTGACCTTCGCTTCGCAATCATTAAAGTGATGGCAAGCGGCTGCGGCTTCAGCCTTGGGAGTGGTTTATTGAACAGCGTCGGGCGTAGGAACCCGCCTGTAAGCATAGGCCTGTATCGCAGCTGGGTTTGCCATGCAAATTCGGTGCGTGCTAGTCTTATCCAGTGCGCTTTGGAGCGCTTGACCGCTATGAGAGAATCATAGCGCTGAAGCAGGGCTTGGGCGTGTGCATCGCCTTGTTTGGCCAATTTGAAGGTGTCGAGGAACTGAAATTTGGGTGAGGTAAAGAAATCTCTATACCTGAATGGAACAGACTTTGTATCCAAGCGAAAGGTATTTTTTCGTCAGGTCTGTACCTGTGAGATGTTGTTTCTGACGGAACGACATCCTGACACGAAATTTAATCTACTTAATTCGTTGTCAGTCGTTCAGATTGGATTATGATGTAAAGGGGTTGGTTGGTAACTGACGTCTTCCGTGCATGCCTCCCTCAACAAACCTCTATAAAGTGACCATAATGTTGGTATACGGTGTGCAGCAAGCTGATAAAAGGGTACTCGAGGACGAACACGTCGTAAAGGAGAAACGAGCTTGGCCAGATTATCCCGAAAAGCCAGAGACGATGGTGGGGGACCTATCATACGGGAAATTGGTACGGTGACTAGTGTTCAGGGAAGCAGGCAAGGCTAATTAGCTGACGGTAAATTAGCCCAGGTAAATTAGCGTCAATTTCATCTTGGCCGAAAATGCCAGGTCAATTAGGGTAAATTAGCTTATATTGGTAATTCAAATAAGTAATTCCCCGAAAAATTATTATGTGCTCTAACAATCCTTAAAAAGTACAGAAAAACTCAGCATTCACTAACATGATTGCTGAGCAGATCAACACTCTCCGCACTTATCTTCTTGCATTGCCAGTATCCTTACCAGTTGCTCTGGAAACCTCTCCATATAACTTCAACAACTTCAACCCAGATTCAGACTGGATTGAAGATGCTGGAGAAGAGGCCGCTATCAATCGAGAGCTTGAGATTACACTGGGTTCACGAGCAAATGGACTGGTCCTCCCAAAGCGAGGGCTTGGTGTTGTTGTGCTTGCGGATGTGCTCGAGAAGTTCATACAGAATTTCCAAATTCAGTAATTCCAACACTATGGCTTACAGATGTAACTCTGTTTGTGCAGTCTCGATGGTTGATGAGCGGATGGCTTCGGCAGTTACAAACATCAACACTTCCAAATGTAGTCTACAGAGTGTGCGGACTGTCCGCGATCACATCAAGATCCATGCATTTCATCGTGCAAATGATTCTGATGTGTGAATCATGATTCCTGGTACTCTCCGCTTCCAAGTCTTACTCAAACTTGCCCTAGAAAAAGCTCAAAAAATCAAAGCCTATTGTCAAATGGTGTGACATGCAGAAGACGATTCATGGTGCAGATGATCTAATCACCTTGTCAAAATCATCCTTGAAGGAATGACCCCCAGTAATGGAGCATGATATCGAAGCACTGGCTGAGTCTGAGTCTAACATGACTGCTAGGGCTCTAGATGGGCATCATGATGGTTTACATTGGCTTGATGGTCCTCCAAAAAACCCTGTGAATGTGGAGCAACGTGCCTTCACTATTGAAGACACCGTGAATATCAATTCATCTTACCTTTCAGATCTTCTTGATTCAAGTTCAGCAACCACAGCAACTGCATGGGATCAGCCTATACATCGAGCTCCAGTACTACCTCCATCAGTTTGTGCTGCACCAAAGGAGATGGACTGGAGCATTTGGTAGTACCGTAGCCCCCAGTTAATTTGCTTTCTAGCTAATTGACCATGAAATTGTTAATTAGGGTTAATTAGCTGAAACAAAATCTACATTAATTAACTCTAATATCTAAGGGTGAATTAGACATTGGATGGTCAAAGAGCTAATTTACTGGGTCAATTAGATCTTGTGTGAAATTCCCCAAACACTAATGGTGACCAGAGAGCAACAAGGAGTGATGGTATTTCAAGCTCTGCTTGGTTTGATCATCTCCAATGATCAACATGGGTAACCCTGGGGTATTTTTGCAGGTACCCGGACCTGTACCTGGACCAAACCCATACCCTCCTACAGGGGTATGGGTAAGCACGGGTTAGCTGCAGGTTAGAGATAATACCCATACCCAGTGGGTGAGGGTCCAGGGTTGGAATGAATTTTTTCTACAGTGTCTGTATAAGTTGCTATACTACTCCCCAGTCATCATCTGACCAGGTCTCGTCCTCCCTAGCATCTGGAAATGAAGCTGCTACTGATAAATCACCTAACTCCATGAACCCAGCCTTGCTCCATGCACCAAGACAAAGGAGTGCCCGTGTTGACTGGCTGAAAGCTGAGTTTGTGCCACTCATCAGTGATCAGAGAGGGGTCAACTTCATCGTGCACCATTGTGGGGAGTTGGGGCAAGGCTGATTTTTTTTTTCCGAACTCTATATGTATATAAACTGTATAGTTCTGATGCACCACTGTGGTAAATTTCCAATTGAAGGAAACCTGCCCTTGCAGGTATGGGTTTCATACTGCATGGGTATGGTGATAGGTCCACTGCACACTATAAGGTCTGGAGAAGCTATCTAATCATATCTACACATTATGACACACACTCCAAATCACTATGAACACCATGAAATTGACCACGAACCCTTTTCGAATATTTTTGAACTATTTCGCACTATTTTGGATGACTTCGAACAACTTCAAATAATTTCGTGACACTTCAAATGACTTCACAGCATTTTGAACAATATCGGCCACCATATAGCTGTCTTGAAACACTTTTGATACATGCTGCACATTCAGAGTAAGCCAATTCGCCACATATCGAGCACTACCACCAGACATGAGGAGAGACTACAAGAGACTTAGAATACAATAAGTGCAGTTTTATATTTCATTGATATATTGAAGCAAAAGATAAGTACTTTTACTATATGGGAACATTATACATTTCATCATTTATCATTTATCATTTGTTTCATGATCTACAAGTCCTCATTGTTTGATATATTGCCTCATGTTTTACACATGTTATTATTTCCTTTTTAGTACTATCTCTTCAATTTGTATATAGACTTGTATTAGTTACTTAGAATCAAAAGAATACCAACAGGGAACAGAGCACAAGTTACCCTCTCACTCATCGTCTGATTTAAAAGCTGTTCTCTTGAGTCTCATCTTCATGTTGTATTTCTAAGTTCTGCAAAATATCATGAACTTCTTTGAACTTTCATATTAGTCTCTCGACTCATCACCCATTGCCTATCTCCATTTGAAAAACACATCACATTCACTAAACTTGTTTCTCAATATACCTCAAACCTCTTCGAACTTATTTGAACTACTTCGCACATCTTCGAACTTATTTGAACTATTTTGCACATCTTCGAACCTATTTCAAACTCATTTGAACAACTTTGTACACTCTTACAGACTATTCGCACCATCCCTTATTATTTTGCATCACTAAACACAACACTTTGGTCTCAGCGGTGATATTTAGTACCAACTTGCACCCTTCCTCTGACTCATGTCATACCATTCAAAGCCATTTGAGTATCATCAATGGGTCTGATTCAGGTTATCTTGGGCTGACCCTGACCCGTACTCACCAAACCCATACCTGACAACACGGCGGGTTTTCAGCACCTGTGTCGATCACTAATCATCTCATTTGGGCAAAATAAACACATGATGAACTAGTCTCATCCCCAGCCAGTCGGTTTTCAATCTCTGATTGAATGACAATGTTAGAAAATTGTCTCCTGACCATCTGGAGACATTTGTAAGGCTGGTCATAGGTGTTGTGCATGTGACTGTGACACATGCAATTCTCAAATGCATATCCAATATACCTGGGTTTGTTTCTGTCTCCCCCACTATGTCAAATTACACCAGCCATCCCTTGTATAAGTTACTCAAAGTGGCACAGAAAGAAGCAACCAAGTCATGCAAATACAATTCTGAGGAGACAAGAACAAAAATCACCAGCAAGTTCAAGGATGTGTTCAATGGTAACCAACTGTATGACTGGCAAACTGATACCTGTGAGGCGCTCTTGCTTGGACTGGACTGTATCGTGATTGCAGGAACTGGTGCCAGCAAGACCTTTTTGTTTGCAATGCCTCTGCTCATGGATTCCACCTGTCAGAAGATGGTGATTGTTATCTCTCCATTGAATGTGTTGGAGTATGACCAGGTGCATATCATGTTCATGTTGCTCTTAACTCCATTCTTAGCTATGATATATTCAGGCCAAACACTTCAAAAAACTCGGGCTTTCAGCAACCGCAGTCAATGGAGAGGTCTGGAGCAAATCTCTCTGTCAGGTATGCTGACATGCAAACAAATGTGTACTCCTCACTGGACTCTTTCAAGGACCTCATCAAGGGACAATACAGGATTATCATCACCTCTCCTGAGATGACTCTTGACCATCCAGACTTTGCACAGCTCATCTGCTCCTCTGCCTTCATGAAGAACGTTAGTCTCATTACTGTTGATGAGCTGCACTGTGTATCACAATGGGGCGATGGCTTTCAAGAAAGGTTTGCCAATCTTGACCAGCTCTGGTCATTCGCTTCATGCTCAGTACCTTTCCTTGGTGTTACTGCAACGGCTCCATTACTCATTTTGGAACAAATATGGTCATGACTGCTGTTTCATGATGATTCTACTGTGCTTATCAACATGGGAAACAACCACACAAATCTAACCATAGTGATGGCCATTCTCCAAGGAGCTGCTCAGGATCTTGCTGCCTTGGACTTTGTACTTGATGAAGCTCATGCTGGAAAACCCCTTAAGCAAACCATTATTTTTTTTCAATTCATGAGAACTTTGTTTACAGGAATTCAAGTATCTTTACAGACATATTCCAGAGGCACATCATCATGAAGTCAACTTTCTGCATGCATTACGAATGGAGGATGCAAAACACAATACAATGAAGAAATTTCAAGAAAAGCACATTTAAGTGTGTGCCACAGAAGCAGCAGGAATGGTATGTTGATCATCAAGTAGAATATCCATACTGAAAAGCCATTGTAGGGCATGGACATTCTTGATATCAAGCTTATTATACAATTCATGGTCCCATAGTCACTCTCCATCCTCATCCAGCACTTTGGGCATGCTGGCCACTGATGATTCTCGACCTGGAAACCTAGCAAAAACCTGTTAAAAGGCTTATGAAGTATAACTCAGGCTAGAGGAAGAGTGCGAGTCAGTACTAAATATCACTGCTAATACCAAAACATTGTTTTTAGTGACATGAAATGGTAAGGGATGTGATGAATAGTCTTTAAAAGCATATGAAGATGTTTGAAAAGGTTCAAAATAGGTTTGAAGGCATGCAAAGTAGCTCAAAATAGGTTCGAATGGGTTCAAGGTTGTTTGTGTTAGAGTTAATAACTCTTCAATCAAATAGCTCAGTCAGAGATCTCTATCGCTCGTAAGCGATAGTTTGAGGATGACTGCTTCAGACTCATAGAAGAGTTGTAAAGTTGACCAGGTCAAGCTGAGCTTGACTGGTCCATATATTGTAGTTTAAATACTACAGATGTGAGATAGTAGGTACGTGTATAGATGAGTCACATATGGAGAGATATTGAAGACAATAGAAATGTTCCATGAATACTACAATAATGTGGGAGAGTGGTGATGTAAGATTAGAAAGTTCATGGGCATAGCGCAAGAAAGACAATAAGAAAAGAGAACAATAGTGTGAGATGTAGTTCAAGCGAAGACAATAGGAACAATAGAAATGATCGACGTGCCAAAAAGAAAATGAATTCCCCACTTCTCATAACATTAGCTCCTCCCTAACATTTCGAGTCCCATCCGAAACTAGATTCGAATCATCTGCATTGGGTCAAATGTTGCTGCCCATTCTTTGTCAGTTGTTGTGGTGAACATGCTGATTGTAGTGAGTGTGGGTGCATTGTGGGAATAGACCCTCGCAGTGATGATACTCAACCCAGAAACCCAAACAAAACCTACTAAATGGCTTCAGATGGTATAACACAAGTCAGAGGAAGGGTGCAAGGTGGTACTAAATATCACCGCTGAGACCAAAGCGTAATGTTTAGTGATGCGGAACAGTAAAAATGTGACAAATAGTTTTTAAAAGCATGCGAAGATGTTCGAGGTAGTTCGAAATATGTTCGAAGACGTCCGAAGTAGTCCGAAATAGATTTGAATGGGTTTGAAGTCATCCGGGTAAGTTCAAGGAGGTTCAAAGCCATTCGACTGGTGTTAAGATATGTTCAACAGACAAATATAGAAATCAAGAAGTGGTTTTTGAGTGGCGATAGGCGACGATGAGTTGAGAGCGAATACGAGAGTTCGATGAAGTTTGTGATATTTTGCAGAACTTCAGAGGTACAATGCGAGGTAAGACTCAAGAGAACTGGTCTTAAATCTGACTATAGTGGAGAGGGTAACTGATTCTCTGCTGTTTTATGTAGCTAGTACAAGTCTATATACATTTTGAAGAGATAGTGCCAAAAAGGGGAATACAATAAAGGGCAATATGTGCAACAATAAAGGACTTTGTAAATTGTAAAAACAAATGAGAAATGACAATAATTGAAATGTACTTTGTCCCAGTATAGTAAGAGTTCTTGTCCTATTGATTTAATATATCATGAAACATAAAAACCGCACTTATCACATTCTAACTCTCTTGTAATCTCTCCTCGTGTCTGGTAGTGCTCGATATGTGACTAAATAGCTTACTCCAGTTAAGCATCGTGTATCAAAAGTGTTTGAGGATAGCTATATGGCCGCCAAAGTCATTCAAAGTACTGCAAAGTCGTTCGAAATGTCGCGAAATGGTTCAAAGTAGTTCAAAGTCATCCAAAATAATGCGAAATAATGCGAAAATGATTCGAAGTTGATTTCGTGGCATTTGTAGCGATTAGGAGTGTGTGTCGTAATGTTTCGATACAAGTGGGATCCTTTTCCAGACCTTAAAGCGCACAGTGGACCTATCAGTGGGTAGTTTGATGTCATTCATGTGAGCCCCTGCAAATCGTATGGAGGTGCCGGTTATAAGTGTGATGATGTGAGGAAGGGGCATGGCAGTGAAGACTCTAAGTGTGACAAGAATGTAGAAGGTGAGCATAGTGAAAATTGCGGTGCCGAATACGGCGCCAAGGACAATGATGAGGGTGAGGTTTTTGATCATGATGGCATTATTTCAAGTGGTGCGGTGACGCGGTGGGTTGTCACGTGATGGGTTACTTGGACAGAATAGCGCCGAGTGTTCAGGGCGCCAACATCGGCAGTGAGGACATTGATATTCCAGGCAGTGAGATGAGAGATGCCCAATTTGGGTGCAAGTGAAGCATACCGAATTCTGCGTCCACCAAGGTGCAGGAGGGTAGTCAGGTGTGGGATGCCTCGGATAGGGTGTCGGTGGCAGTGGTGACGATGGCTGTTCTGGCAGTGTAGTGAATTGGTCCTCTTCTTCATCATCTGAGCTTTCTATAATGAATACGTGGTGGGGTGTGTGGACTCGCTCTCTGGGTCTGTATCGTAACACCTGCTCATCCAAGTCCCTCATGAGGGGAAGTAGTTCAAGGTGATATGCTTCTTGGGAGAGTCATTGGAATACCCGCTCGAGAGCAGAGATCACTCGATAGGTTTCGAACAGGTTGTACACAGTTCTGTTGAGTAAAGCTCGGTCATGGGTCACGAAAAATAGTCTCTCTTCATTTCGAGAGTCATCTATGTCTTGGACGAAACTTAGGATCAACTCGAAGGTTCGTACCGGGTCGGGGTCAGGTGTGACATTTATAACAAAGTGCAGAGGGCGACTCATGATTAAAGCAGGTTATGGATGGACTTGTATTGTTCTAAGATTTCTGAGGCATTTTTTAAGTGCCCTTCTGGTTCCCAAGTGTTCTCCACTGTGCCGTAGCCCTTCCACTTTACTAAGAATTGGGTTCCTCAGCCCCTTTTCTTGTGAGCTAAAATTGCTTCTACCTCATGTTCCAATTCTCCCTTGATCAGCTTGGGGGGTGGAGGAAGAAGGTTTGGTCCGTGTGTCTCATTCTCCTTGAAACATGAAAGAAGGGAGGCATGGAAGACAGGGTGAATCTTCCATTGTGAAGGAAGCCTCAATTCATAAGCATGGGAGGATATTACCCGGGTGATAGGGAATGGTCCTTCATGTCTTGGAGCAAGTTTCCTGGTTGGGTATCCCAGCTTTAAGTTCTTGGAGTCTAACCAGACCTTTTCTCCTACCACGAATGGGTGGAAGTTTCGACTGGTTTGCCTGATCATGACTTGTCAGGACAGCTCGTGTGCCGCTAGGGCTTCTTGTCATGCATTTCCTAATTCGGCTATCCTTTGTTCGGTAGCTGGGACATTTGTCTTTTCATTAGTCATGGGTATGGCCCTGGGGTGGGTTCCCATCATTATGTAGAAAGGGGTGTTTTTGATTGCCGAGTAGTGCTTCTGATTGTGGGTAAACTTGGCAGTGGTGAGGTGCTTCTTCCATTGTGAGGGTCTGTTTGCACAAAAGATCCGGAGGTAGATCTCCAGTTCCTGATTGACTTGCTCAGTTTCCCCATCAGTCTGTGGATGGTAGGCCATACTCATGGCTAGTTTAATTCTTAGGAGTCTTCTCAGCTCTTGGAATGCATTAGAAGCAAATTGTGGGTTGCAATCAGATATGATCTTATTGGATAGGCCAAATCTCTTGAATATGTTGTGGAGGTAAAGGTCTGCTGCCCCCAGTGCATTGATAGTTTTGCTGCAAGGGATGAAAATTACCCCCTTTGTAAGACCATGGTCTACCATGACCATGATGGTGTCGCATCCATCATTCGTTGGCAGGTCCATAATAAAATCCATGGTTACCAATGTGAATGGTCATGTCGCCTCTGATTTGATCAGAAGTAGTGGCGGTGTCGTGGGATGCATGTTGACTTTCATCTGTTGATAGGTAGCACACCCGTCCACATAGTTCCTGATGAAGATGGTCATCCTGGGCCACCAGTAGTCTCTTCAGACCAGTTCCAGTGTTTGTAACCAGCCGGGGTGCTCTGTAAGTAAGTTGTTGTGGTATTTTTCCACGACCTTTCTCCGCAGATCTTTGTTATCTGGGACGTAACATTGGTCTTTAAAAAAGACCATTTCATCATCTTCCATTTTCCAGTCTTCTACTGCCGACTTAATCAGCAGAGTTCCTCCTTCTTTGATGGCCCTTACTATTTCCTTTAGTAGGTCATTGCCCATCATCTTTTCTGCCAATAGATCCTTCAATTCTACATCGATTGTCCATGTGAAGATCTCATCCTTCAATAAAGTGATGTTGTCATTATCATCATCGATCTCAGGTATGTGATCTCCCCATCGGGATAGTGCATCTGATTGAACCATCATCTTCCCAGGCACATGTACCAATTGTAAATTGAATTGTGACAAGAATAGGCTCCATCTGGCCTGTTGCCAGTTCAACTTTCATGCTGTCCTGAAATACATCAGGTTCTTGTGATCAGATAAGATTGTGGTGGGGTGCTCAGATCCCTGAAGATAATGCCTCCAGGTTTCCAAGGCCCATATTATCCCTAGTAGTTCACGATCATAGATTTCGTAGTTCCATTCAGTAGGGGTCAGTGAGTGGGAGATGTATCCGCACGGATGCCAGTCACCATTAGTGTCCATCTGTTTTAGGACAGCTCCTGTAGCATATTTAGATGTGTCACTCTCTACTATGAAGGGCCTTTCCGTGTCAGGCATGAGTAGTACAGGCGCCTCTAAGAATTTCTGTTTCAGGGTTTTGAATGCACTCTGGCATTCGCTCGTCCAGTTAAAGGGTTGATCTTTCCTGGTTAGATCATTCAGTGGCTTTGTGATGGCAGCGAAGTTGCTGATGAATCTTTGATAGAAGTTCCCAAAGCCCAGGAACGACCTGACTCCCTTGACATTTGTTGGAGATAACCAGTCCCTGATCCCATTAAGCTTTGTCAGGTCCATAGCCAATTGATTGGGCTTCAGGATTAATCTGAGGAATTCGACCTCTTATATGTCAAATCTGGACTTTTCGGGCTTTAGGAAAAGATCGTTCTCCCTCAATCTTGCCAAGACCCTTTTGTCCTTTCCTCATGCTCTTTTCAGTCTTCTGAGAAGATCAAAATGTCGTCCATGTAGATGACCATCCACCCCTCATTCAGCATGTCATGGAAGGTGTCATTCATCATGGCCTGGAAAGTGGCTGGAGAGTTACAGAGGCTGAAGAACATGACCTTGGGCTCAAACAGCCCCTTGTTGGTCTTGAATGCGGCCTTCCATTCATCTCCCTTCCTGATCCTCATGTTGTGATATCCCCATCTAATGTCCAGTTTCGTGAACCACTTTGCCCCTTTCAGCTTATCGAGCAGATCACTGATCAATGGCAGGGGGTAAGAATTCTTGATGGTTCCTTTATTTAAGTACCAGTAGTCTTGGCAGGGTCATAGTGCATCAGAGTCTTTCTTTGCTATGAAGAAAAATGGGGATGCCATAGGTGACTTGGATAGGACAATGTACCCCTTTCTCAGGTTCTCGTCGATGCTCGTCTAACTTTTTCTGTTCAGCCAGGGTGATGGGATAGACTTTGCAGTCTCTCAGGATAAAGTCCAGTTTTAATTCGATCACATGATCCCATGGTCTTGACTCAGGGAACCTTTCCGATGCCACTTTTTCAAACACACACTCCAATACTCCTTATACTTGTCTGGGAGCAGATCGTCGAGCGACTGTTTTTCTTCCTTGTCCTTGTCCTTGTGAGCGAGCTTCTGTGAGATAGAGGTTTTTGCTCATATGCATGTGGTATTGGAGTAAGCCATTCTGCTGGTTAATTGAGATCGAGTGATACATGAGATGTGCCTGAGTTTTTGGTAGCTTAGGGGAATGTAGTTGTGCTCGATCATAAGGGGGGACTCCTCAGTTCTGAATACCCCGATCATTGGCTCTCCTTGAATGTAGGCAAAGAGTGCATTTGTGCCATCCTGATTTTCCTCCGTGCTGAGTGGTATGTTGATGCCTGTGGCATCTAGTATCAGTTCCTGCAGGTTGATCTCTGAGTGTGTGTCCTTAGCCAGATGTGGTCCATCGAAATTGGGTTTGTCTTCAATGCAGAGTCCTCTTGCAAGATGAACCATCCCGAGCCTACTCTTCACATGCTCAGCAGTGGTGAGGTGGGTTTCCCCGAAGGTCTCCCCAGCACTCCTTATAGGTAGCCTCTTGAGAGTCAGGCTCAATGTTACTCTCAATACAGACAGCCCCTTGTCATCTAGAGTGGGACTCTGCTTACCAATGATAGTGCGCGTTCATTCGACCATGGTCTGAATTTTTTTCATGAGGAGTCTTTCAGTCGGTTTGTTAGTGAGAGTCCCCATTTTCCAGTCGATGACTGGGTTGCACCTCTAAAGCCAGGAGTAGCCCAAGATTATCCTTTCCTTTCCCAACCTGTTATTAACATCCTCATCCTTTCTTCCTTCCCTCTGATTTCTGTGTCGATATGAACGTAATGGGAGATCGTACCATTTTTGTTCAGGGTTCCGTCAACGTTTTTCATGAGGATCTTTCTCATGAGCGGGATTTTCTTCAGTCCGAGTTTTTTGATGACTCAGTGATCAATGAATGTTTCTCCTGCCCCAGAGTCGATTAGGGCAGGAAGTTCGGCTTTTTTGTATCCTATCATGCAGTAAACAGGAATGCGCATTGACTGATGGCTTACTTGTGCTACCATTACAGTCAAGACAATAACTCTGGCAGGTTCCACTGCCGATGCAGGCCACTGTTTTAAAAACCCTCTTCTACCATGAGATCTAGGACCTCTTCCTTCTCCTTCTCTTCCAATTCATTGACAAGGTTGCAGATTTTCATGTAGTGGTCTCAAGGCATCTTCTTCATTTCAATCTTTTTCTCTTCTTTCACAGGCAGCTCTTTCCCTCCCCTGTGGTCGCTCGCCCTGTGTCCTGCCTTGTGACAAATAAAACATTTTCCTTTTTTGATGTGCTCGAGCCTCTCTGCATAAGAGAGGCATGTTGCATCGATGTCCATAGCGTTTGGGTCTTTGGAAGAACTTCCCCTTCCTCCTCCTCCCACCTTGCTATAAGTTCTTTCTTTAATCGCCTTCACCCTCCTCAAGTGCCCTCCACCCTTGCTGCATGGGTGTACCACCCCTCAATCATGTCAGGTGGGTTTTCCATGCCAAAGACCTTGTCGAGGACTTGGTTGTTGAGTCCATCGATGAAATACTCGATAAGGGCAGTGTCTTTTTTTATTTTGGTGTGGTATGCCAGCATTTTAAACTGGGTGATATATTCATCTACTCCTTTTGCCCCTTGCAAAAGCGCTCTGAGTTGTGTTCGTGCATTTCCTGCATCGTCGATTGGTGAGAATGCTGCTTGTACCTTTGCAATGAACTCCTGGAACATATCCCAGGGTTTCGACTTGATGTATCGCTCCTCTAAATAGGCCTGCTTCCATGGCCCAGCTGTCCCCCCATTCATATAAGACAGCATAAACAGGATCTTGTGTCTGTCATCAGGGAAGGCGGCAGCATTAGCATCAATGTATGCTCCACACTCTAGGAGGAAGAGCATGGTCTTCGACCAGTCTCCGGAGTAGTCGGTGGGCACTCTCATTTTGATCTCTGTGGGTCGGGCAGGAGCAGTGGGTGGCATTGATAGGTCCACTATGCTCTATAAACTCTGGAGAAGCTTTCCACTCATATCGACACATTATGACATGCACTCCGAATCACTACAAAGGCCACAAAATCGACATCGAACCATTTTCACACATTTTCACACTATTTTGGATGACTTCGAGACACTTCGAATGACTTCGAACAATTTCGCAACACTTTGAATGACTTTGCAGCTTTTCGAATGATATCGGCCACCATATAGCTGTTTTGAAACACTTTCGATACACAGTGCACATTTGGAACAAGTTATTCCATCACATATCGAGCACTACTGGACACGAGGAGAGAGTACAAAAGACTTAGAATGCAATAAGTGTGGTTTTTATGTTTCATTGATATATTGAAGCACAAGATAAGTACTTTTACTATATGGGAACACTATACATTTTATCATTTATCATTTTTCATTTGTTTCATGATCTACAAGTCCTCATTGTTTGATATATTTGCCTCATGTTTTACACATGTTCTTATTTCCATTTTAGTACTATCTCTTTATTTTGTATATAGACTTGTATTAGTTTGTTAGAATGAAAAATAGATCAATGGGGAACAGCACAAGTTACCCTCACACTTATTGTCTGACTTAAGAGCCATTCTCTTGAGCCTTAGTTTGCATCATATCTCTAAAGTTCTGCGAAATATCGCAAACTTCTTCTAAACCATCTTATTTGCCCCACATTTTATCGCCCATCGCTTATCGCTATTCAAAAAACACATCACATTCATTAAACTCGCTCTTCGATAAACCTCAAACCTCTTCGAACTTATTCGAACTTCTTCGGACTACTTTGCACAACTTTGAACCTCTTCAAACCTTTTTCGAACCTATTTTGCACATCTTTGAACCTCTTTCAAACTTATTCAAACAACCTCGTATGCTCTTACAGATTATTTGAACCATCACTTACTATTTCGCATCACTAAACACAATGTTTTGGTCTTAGCGGTGATATTTAGTACCACCTCACACCCTTCCTCTGACTTGTGTTATACCATCCGAAGCCATTTAGTAGGTTTTGTTTGGGTTTCTGGGTTGAGTATCATCAGCGTAGGAAGGATGGGGGTGGTGGGTGCTGCCATTGTTCATCTTGTTTGGCATGGTAAGTTCATTCTCGTAAGAATCATGCATAGTGTGGTGGGTGCTGCCTAGACTATGGTTAGTCAGCAGAGTCAGAGTCAGCTTGACCTTTTGTTAGAGTTAATAACTCTTCAATCAAATAGCTCGGTCAGAGATCTCTATTGCTCATAAGCAATAGTTTGAGGATGACTGCTTCAGACTCATAGAAGAGTTGTAAAGTTGACCAGGTCAAGCTGAGCTTGACTGGTCCATATATTGCAGTTTAAATACTACAGATGCGAGATAGTAGGTACATGTATAGATGAGTCACATATGGAGAGATATTGAAGACAATAGAAATGTTCCATGAATACTACAATAATGTGGGAGAGTGGTGATGTAAGATTAGGAAGTTCATGGGCATAGCACAAGAAAGACAATAAGAAAAGAGAACAATAGTGTGAGATGTAGTTCGAGCGAAGACAATAGGAACAATAGAAATGATCGACATGCCAAAAAGAAAATGAATTCCCTGCTTCTCGTAACAGTTCGGGTGTGTTCAAAGGTGTTCGAAGGTGTTCAACTGGTGTCGAGATATGTCAACAAATGAATATAGCAATTAAGAAGTGGTTTTTGAGTGGCGATAGGCGATGATGAGTTGAAAGCGAATACGAAAGTTCATGGAAGTCTACGATATTTCACAGAACTTCAGAGATATGATGTGAGCTAAGACTCAAGAGAACTGCTCTTAAATCTGATGGTAGTAGAGAGGGTAACTTATTCTCTGGTTTTTCTAAGTAACTAGTACAAGTCTATATACATTTTTGAAGAGATAGTACTAAAAAGGAAAATAAAACATGTGTAAAACATGAGGCAATATATCAAACAATGAGGACTTTGTAGATCATAAAATAAATGAGAAATGATAAATAACTGAAACATACATGTCCCCATATGGTAAAAGTACTTATCTTTTGCTTCAATATATCATCGAAACATAAAAATGCTATTATCACATCCTAAATCTCTTGTAATCTCTCCTCATGTCTGGTAGTGCTTGATATGCGATGGAATAACTTGTTCTGGTTGTGCAGCATGTATCAAAAGGGTTTTTGGAAACAGCTATGCAGCGGCCTATGTTATTCAAAGTAGTATGAAGTTGTTTGAAGTGTCGTGGAATAATTTGAGGTCATTTGAAGTTGTTCGAAGTTGTTTGAAGTAGTGTGAAATAAGTTGAAAAGAATTCAAAGTTGATTTCATAGTGTTTGTAGTGGTTCAGAGGGTCTGTTGTAGTGTGTCAATATGATTGGAAACTTTCTCCAGACCTTAGAGTGCACAGTGGATCTATCACCGCTCTGGTCAACCCATGCTTTGCATTCTCTTGGCTGAGTCCACTGCTTTCCATCTCAAGAAGAACCTGCAAACAAAGGAGGAAGCCATGGTGAAGATGGAAGTCGATGAGAATGCTATGAACACTGAAGAGTGTCATGATGAAGACATCATGTATAGGAAGAAGATCAAGAGTGGAGCACATCGCTGGATTGATGTGCTCTCATGTCGAAGAGTTATTGTCAATGAATACTTCAATAATCCCCCTCACATACATTGATATGGAACTGCCAATCTCAAAGAAGCCCTCAGAAGTGTGGCATGGTGGTAGATTGAAGACCTGCCATGATGCCCTTGTTTGTTGGCATATGAAATGCTAGCATGACAACTATGCAGGCAGTGCCTGGGGAGCCATTGATAATACTCGACCTGGAAATCTAACAAAAACCTGTTAAAAGGTTTAGGAAGTATAACACTGGCTAGAGGAAGGGTGTGAGTTGGTACTAAATATCACTGCTGATATCCAAACATTGTGTTTTGTAATGCAAAATGGTATGGGATGTTGTGAATAGTCTGTGGGTGCATACAAAGTTGTTCGAAAAGGTTTGGAATGGGTTCAAAAATGTGCAAAGTAGTTCAAAGAAGTTCAAAGTAGTTCAAAGTAGTTTTAAAGGGAGTCGAAGGTGTTGGATTGGTGTCGAGAAGCGAATACAGTGAATAAGAAGTGTTTGTTGAGAGGCGATGGGGCGATCTGCAATAAATCGAGGAGCAAATACAATAGTTCAAGGAAGTTCATGATATTTCACAGAACTTAGAGATATGATGTGAGGCTAAGACTCAAGAGAACAGCTCTTAAATCAAACAATAAGGGAGAGGATAACTTCTTTTCTGTTCCCTGTTTGCTTTACTGTGCTTCTAAGTAACTAATACAAGTCTATATACAATTTGAAGAGATAGTACTTAAAAAGGAAATAAAACATGTGTAGTACACGAGGCAATATATACAACAATGAGGACTTCGTAAATTGTAAAACAAATGAAAAATGATAAATATTTGAAATGTACATTGTCCCAGTATAGTAAAAGTTCTTGTCCTATTGCTTCAATATATTATTGAAACATCTAAGTGCTATTATCACATCCTAAATCCTTTGTCATCTCTCCTTGTGTCTGATAGTGCTCAATATGCAATGAAATAACTTATTCCAGTTGTGCAACATGTATCGAAAGGGTTTCGAGATAGCTATATGGTGGCTGATGTTGTTGGAAGTGCTGCAAAGTCATTCAAAAGTGTTCGAAATGTTGCGAAATCATTCGAAATGGTTTGAAGTTGTTTGAAGACATTCAAAATCATCCAAAATAGTTTGAAAAGAGTTTAAAGTCAATTTCGTGGCATTTGTAGCAATTTTGAGCATCTGTTGTAATGTCTCGATATGATTGGAAGCATTCTCCAGACCTTAAAGTGTGCAATGGACCTATCACCATGTCGCTATTGTCAGATGCCATTATCACCAAACTCACCACTCGCACACACCTCTCGACCATTGACACCATCAAGCTTGAAGTTCCCATATGGGATTTTGCCAAGTGACATGGTGCAGATGTCTTGGTGGTAATGGAGCTTGCAGACCAACAATGGAAACAGAGAAAGAAAACCATGCAAAGAAAGGCAAGGATAATCACATCAAGGCCATGCCTGATGTGTCGGTGAGCCACCAACAAGCACCAGCACCCTGACTCATACTCCAACCACTGCCTGTTCTGCATGCAAACCATCGACCACTTCAACCACCATTCACAACTCATCCCCCACTTCTACCACTGTTCACTTACCCAATGCCAATGCAACCACTCGCCGCCCCTGTGCCAAACCCATTTGCAGTACCAACAGGTGCCTATCCACATCTTCCTGTCCCATATCCAGCCCCTCCAGCTTTGCTTCCACCTCCCCTTCCTGGTACACATCCACCTGCTGCCATTATCTATCCACCACTTGGGGGATACTATTACTATTCTGTAATGCCAGCTTATCGCCCACATCCATAACATATTATTGTTGTATTAGTATTGTGTAAACTAAAAACTAAAACAATGGTTCCAATTTCTACCTATTGCACATCCCATATCTGTTCACTTGCAACATCTGTGTTGTGTTTTGATAACCAGTTTCTAATGGTAGCTGAAAGTTTTGCACTGTCTGCTCCAATAGCAATATAATCTTTCAGCTCATTATTCTTGTTAAACTTCCTTCCAGGGTTGTAAACATGAACTTCATCACGTCAATATGCTTCTTGAAGGTTTGCAATATCCTTGTCAGCTAGCGGACTCAAATGAGCATTCCCACAAAGAAAATGGTTGACTTCGAGTTCATAGTTATGCTTGATCTGGCGAAGGAAGGGAATAGCAGCAGAAATCTTTCCTATGTTCTCCCATGTTGCACTGGGACCATGAACAGCAAACATAGCCTAGTTTCATGGTAGTATCAAACAATGCAAGAACACGAGATAGTAATATACTTTGATGTCCCAAATGTTGTGTTCTTGAAGTAGGTCTATCGGCATGAAGGCATCCGACCAACCAGTCATGTTGGTGAGCCAGCAGTATCCATGATGTAATGCCTTTGTAGCTATGTAGTGCAAAACCATTCCCTGATTGATATGTGAGGAGACGACTTACTTGAGCTCACCTGACCACTCCTGATGAAGTCCCTGCAACAGTTCAAGGACTTCCACAGTGTAATTTGTGCTTCGTCCACTGGCAAACCTGAAAAGAATACGTGGTAAGAGATCCTGCATCATTGCAATATCACCCATCTTGATGGCATCATCAAGCATAAGATAGTCAAGCAGATCTTTATTGAAGAGAACTGCATGAGCCAGCACATCATCCTGTTTCTTGGAGGGCCTCGAGTTCATTTCTTCCACTGTAGCTGTTGACATGTACTTCTTCACTATGGTGTTGGCCATACTGAACAGATCATCTGAGGTAAGGTCCCACAAGGATTTGAGTGAGCACATCTTGGCTTGAATGCACCAAAGGTTACAAAAATGAGCAGCAGCAATATGGTACAGGGCCTCTTGCATATGGTGGTGAAAATTACCCTGTATGGATGGTGAATGTAGACCCTTGTGCTGCAAAATGTCAAAAGCGTGCACCAGCCCACAACTCATTCAGGTGGCATAGTATTGTGAATGGAGGGAGTGCTCAAAATTGATAAGCAAGTGAAACCAACCAAAACTCTCCTTGAGAAAGTCCAACCATTGGAAAGAGTTGAGATCATAGCTTCAGTGTTTCTTGAGTCCACAAATGTGAGAAACTGTTAGTTGGTCTCCAATCCAAATGGTGATGCATTCCAAGGCCAAGTGTTTTCGGTCATCCACCATTTTGATCTGCAGCTGTTTGAACCATTCAAGGAGGACATTTGCATTGCCATTGTATGAAGCCTTCTCGATGTGCACCATGTTGAGCATATACTGACATGTCACATGTTCCTGGCCAATGGGGAGTTGATGGCTTGATGTCGGTCGATCAAACAGTGGGTCATCTTTGTAGAAATAAGTGCTGAAGTCAAATGGTCAAGCATCAACAAGAACTTTGAGAACATAGTGGGTCATGAGATGTCCCAAGCGAGAGCATGTGGCTGTACTGAGATCAAGTATGTCAAGCAATGAGATGGGATCCCTGGATCCAGAAATGAGTTTCTCCCGAGCAGAAAATGGATTCAGAAATTTGCGAGTTGGATTCTTGAGGATAATTATCATCGCTGCTGTCCTGCTGTCAAAATGATCTTGGTTGCTTAGTCATTTCTTGTAGACACAAAGCGAGATGTTGATATTGTCGTGACATCCAAACCAGGGATATTGGGTGATGTCAGTGATAAGAGATTTGCATGCAACTGATACAATTTGTTCCACAGAGTGATACATTGTTTTATGGCTCATGGTCATTCCAAAGGCATTGAGCATGTCAAACCCCTTGGCTGAAAGACCACAGCTTCAAAAATATAGACTGTTGAGTTTCTGGATCCTGCAGCTTTGTTGAGAGTGAGAGTATACAGCCATGGATATCATCATGAGGACAATCTGAATTGTTGGCAAGTGTACAGGTGTGGGATTCATCACTTCACTTTGGGCTGATGGTTTTGCCATATGTTAGAGGAGTTTCCAAGTCATGGGTGCCACAGTGGACATCTTGTCTACGAGAGTTCCCAAGTTGACTTCCACGAGATCGTCTGTCAAATTTGATGCCAGCAACCGGAGTAGTGGCTTCAACATTGTCATGTCTGATTCAATCGAGCCAGAGATTGTATGGAAAGCCCTTTTAACCAGCTGATCATGTCCTGCTTGAGTGCAAACGCCTGCGGAGTGCCGTCGCAGGGGTTTAAACCAGTTATTGAGGATTTCGGGTAGTTCATCGCTAAGGAGGAGGCTGGTTCTTTCATAGATGACAAGAGGGTTTTCCTTGATTCCCCAGCTGACTGCCCAGAGTAACACCGAAAGAGTGACATCTTTGAAATGCATATATATGAGAACATTACAGACTTCTTCAATCAATTTCCCATTCTCTTGCAGGAAGCGACAAGAATTGCATGATCGGTGAAGATACAGACTTGTTTGACTTGGACCTGATGTGGGTGGTTGCTCTGGTGAGGTGAATGGATCCATTGTGGTTAATGTGCAATCCAGATGTGAAGTCCTACGCGTTTGAGAATTGCACGCGTCGCGGTCACGTGCGCGACACCTACACCCGGCCTTACAAATGTCTCCAGACCGTCTGGAGACGATTTTCTAACATCGTCATTCAATCTCCAATTGAAACCACAGCCGGCTGGGAACGACGAACAAAGTTGAACACTCGATTTCGGACTCTCCCGAAACTTGCCGAAGTCTGCCGACATTGAAATCAAACTTGAAATCGTATCGAAGTAAGCCCTCAAATCGGTACTGTGAAGAACCCTAATGACGTTTGTACAATACGGACGGTCATATGCAATTCTCCAGCCACCGTCTAAAACGCACAATCCAGGAATAAACGGGGGCAAAGTGGAATTTGGGAAAAGATGGGAGTGAGATGTTGACTTGTGGCTAGGAACAAAACCTTTCAGAAAGCCGAAATTTTTAAGGAATGAGGAAGGTGGGGTAAGTGACGTGGATGATGATGAACCCAAACAGTGATGTCGACTTTTCATTGGAACACAAGGGTAAATCGACAGCACGAAAACGCAAAATCTATGTCGACGAAGTGCTTGAGCGTGCCCATCAGTAAGCCCCTGATATATTCTGTCACTTTGACCTAGTCCTGATTTCTGTGCTCGATGTTTCTAGAGCCCGGACGCGAGAGCTCCCCGGCAACTACCCTTCCGCAGTTCAGGAAAGTTTCATCAAGACCTTCGTCAAGCAATGGGAGGGCCCTGCACAGATGCTTTGCAAGACAGTCTTCATGCTCCTTATGGAACATGTCAAAAAGCTGGTGACCGTTCACTTTGGGTCATTCGGCCAAGGAGGACTAGAGCAGCGTGTAAAGTTAGTTACACGTTCTCTCGCTGTGTGGCTGTGACCTAAGGATGACTGCAGAATTCTTATTCAGGATCAGAAGAACGCATCGAATGGTTGCTCGCCCTCGAAGATCAGCCATTTACACTCAACACGCACTATCTTGCAGACTACCGAGACAAGTTCCTTGCTCACTACAAGGGAGCACGCGAGAAGGACTGCAATGCGACCTTGACGTCTGCAATTTCAGGCGTACGCCCCTCCTGCTTCGAATATTTCACGTACTGGGTTGAAGATCGGGATTGACAAGATCATGGAGGGAATGTCAGAGCTCGGGGTATATGGTATGAAACCTGAAGACCTGACGAAGCTCATTCCACCGGATGCCATGGAACCTGCATTGGGGCTTATGGCGGATGTGCGCGCGTATTTCCAAGGTGCGTCTTTTGATCATCCGGCCACCAAGTTTATCATATCTCATGTTATTTAGTTGCTCATAAACGATTCGTGGACAATATACCGTCCGCAATCGATCACGAGCTCGTGCGCGGCGTCGAACGGAGCGTCTTATCAATCCTGAATACTGGCCTTGGTATCAACGGCCCGGATGCGCTTAGGATCTGCAAAGAGTTGGCCCAGGAGAGCCCTAGCGTTGCTAACCGTCGCGAAGAATTTACTAAGAAGTTGGAGAGGTTGAGTATTGCGAGCGAAGAATTGCTGAAGATTGGGTTGTGAGCCAAGGACCAGCGTAGACAAACAGAGAGACCTTTAATTGAAATGGAAAGCTCAGAGTTGTTGGAGAACACCCACTGTATTAAGTACCTATTGAAATGGAACCAGATACTCTGTAAGTAAGGTTAGTGATAAGTAATAAATGCACGATATACAGCTCAGAGTTGTTGAAGAACAATAAGCGTGACATAGTGACTTGTGTCTTTTACTTACGCGGGCTGATTTACTGGGTCTATCGAGGCATACTCTGTGTGTCCTTTACTTATGTAGCATAGGTAGATATCAATATAGTAACATAAAGACGTCCTCTGCCTAGTCTTTTTTCGGCATTTGATCCTGAATGCTGAAAACCATACCACATAGAATTAGATTCTCAAAAATTGGCCTTGAAGGCCATCTGCGCCTACCTTCCTTGAGTTCAACCACTTGATATCACCAAAATAAGTTTGTGCAGAGACGATAGTTTGATTTAAATTTCCTGAATGCTTTCAAATTGCATAATCATGATAATGGACAAATAACAACGAGGTCACATGACATCATTAAACGCGCTTATCACATGACGGTGAACCTCCTTCAGTGCCACAATGGACCCGACAAGTTCTTTATCTGAGGGCTTCTCTCATTTGTCTGTGGGCGATCTAAGCGCCCCAAATGAGGCCATATCCCGAGATACGAATTCTACACTGACTCAAATATCACGCGAGCGCGATCTATTCACTGACGACGATCACAAACCCCTCGATGCGGCGATCATGAAGGCATTCAGCGCTAATAGGATTATTAATGTGGAGCCCGATTTGCCTGCGCTGCTTTCTTACATTACTACTGAAGACAATAGACTCGTAAATCTTCGGTCGAGTGAAGCAGAGGAGCTGCTGACGCGCCAATCGTCCATCAATGCGGTGTTACAGAAAGCATGGAAAGAAGGATCATTCAAAAACGTTCGGCAGTTAGGTGTGTTTTTTGTGCTACGCAGCCTATTTTCAAGTCCTTAATCATCATTGCAGCAATCCTATGGCCTGTGGTGCGACAAGCTCGTAGGTGGTTCTCTGCGCTCTTGTAATTGGGATTGATGACGACAGCTAGGTTGTAGCAAAAAAGCGCCATCTACTTCCCAACGAGGATGTAGAACTGACTAGTGCGTAACTGATGCATCTGTTCTGGAGGTTCATGACGGCTTATTTTATGTACGCGATTCTCTAGACAAAGGTGTTTATTTATTCTAGCTCTTGTTTGGCTTTGCTAACCCTATTTTTGAAGCTCTGCGGTCCGCCTGGCGTGATAGTTACTTGGGAAATAATCATCAACTCCTGTTCGACAATATTAATGCACTCCCACGATCAGAAAAGGCTTATTCTAACCAAATCGCCATCGTTCAGAGCTCTGGTACGGGAAAATCTCGCATGGTCCACGAGCAAGCGAACTTGGTCTTCACTATTCCGTTTAATCTACGAGAAAAGGGCGACAATCAAGGTCCTTACTTTGTTTTTCGAATTCCTTGGACGCTTCTGACGTACGAACGCAGACCTAGCCTTCCCCATCCCTGACGATGCTGTCCGTGACTACCTCGTCACAGCCTCTCTATCGGATGATCAGCACATTCTGAAAACCAATTATCTAAAGTTTTTCGGCAGCCTGTTCACGGAAGTTAATGGCGAGCTGGAGAAATGCTCAGGAGATTTGAGTGAGAAGCAAATTAGAACCGCTGAAGATTTGGCCAAGTGGTGGTCATGTCACCTACAAGGCATACGCACAGGATTATACAAAGCGGTGATTGATGGTGCGACTAAGGCCATTAAGGTGCGTGTCTGTGAAGACGGCACAAGGAATATCACACTGAGTCATTGCACTGGCAGATCCTTCCTGAAATCAAGAAGAGACATGAAGACTTACTCGCGAAACGTCGATCGAAACCCGAGGGCTCCGAGGATTCCGATGACACCTATCACGATGTGAAGACGGTTGTTGAGTTTGCTGCGGCAGAATCAGCAAGAGTCGCACTCGGACAGCTCATTCGTAAGCTGGACCGCTGGGTTGGGTCGCACCGTACCAAGCTCATAATCTACTTCGACGAAGCACACCCTCTCACCAAGGTAATACCCAAGACCGACGACGAGAAGACGCTTTATGATTATCTATGTTCATGTCTCAACCAATTTTTGACATTTCCGATGTTTTCCATTTTCCTATCGACAAATTCAAGCTTAGCCCAGTTCGCTGCCCCACGGACGCTTGCCAAATCTGCTCGCATTCGCGGCGGGAAAGCTGTAACACATGCACCAATTACTGAAACGCCCTTTGACTGCTCCAAGGACCTCATGGTCAAGCCAGGCGAGTTGAGCATCAATGACATTAGCACAATTCCATTTATGGCGCAATTTGGGAGGCCATTGTGAGTGTTCTTGCATCGTTCCATTATTTTCAATCGACATGCTTGACGGCATGTTGCGATAGATTTTGGACGCTGTTACGAGGAGCCGGGATGGAGGCATCTGGACTCCATACACAAATCTTGGAATTGGCACGCGCGAAGCTCGTTGCTTCTCGCGAGATCGACTCTAGCTACTACACCTTCTCATCTGCTGCACGGATGGCAGTTCTAGACATCCAATTGTCGCTGGACTTTGAGCCTCGTCGTGAAAAAGTGCAAATCGAAGAGGCTGGTCTAGTCGAGAGCCACATGCGGTTTGCATATTCTATTCCTGATCACCGAGAGTACTTGCGGTCTGGATACCCCTCCGAACCTCTTCTTGCCGAAGCTGCCGCCCAGCAACTCTACATGTGGAGGACGCAAAATCCGTTCATGGCAGTCGAAACGCTTACAAATATCCTCGAAACTGGCTTGCTTGACCGTGGAGAACTTGGGGAGCTTACTGGTCGTCAACTTCTCCTCGATGCCTACCATCGCGCTGTTGAGCTGGAGCAAGGTGATCGCCACAAGAAGACTCCTCCGTATTTCAGTGCTGGCTGTCATCTTATAACCTTCATCAAAATGTTGTACAGCGACGAGTGTGCAGATATGGTTCTTGACAGCACCCCGGATAATGTTGAAGGAATCTCGTTTAGAGAGGCATTCAAGGACGCTATTATCTGCTTCACACACTTTGGAAAAATGGCAGACGAAACTGGCACAACTTCTACCGCTGCCTGGGTAGCTTTCGTACGTCACATGGCGATCATGTGTCGAAACGGGGAACGCAGCGTCGACTGCATCTTACCTGTCCTCTTGTGGAACACTCAGCTGTGCGAGCATGTCATGACTGGTGTGCTTATTCAGTTTAAGCGTCGGAAACGCAGCGGTGCTATCGCTAAATACTCTATCGACCAAGCCGACTTCAGTTTTTTCCCGCAAACATCAGAGAAATGCGCACACGGGTCGATCCCCACTTCTTGCCGGCCATACGTCAGCTTAATCATGGAGCTAGGAGTACAAGTCAAACCTCCTGAGGAAGCCAAGACCGCCACTAAATATCAGCCAGACAAGTACTCTTCGTCGTCATCACAGAAATCCGACCTCCCACCTCGAACTCCTCCACCCATCGAGGGAGATCAAGATCACGCAACACCGTCCAAGATGTACATCCCTCGTCATGGTCAACGACACCACCCCAAAGAAGGACACGCCAGATACAACATATTCGCATATGGATGCTCCCCAACAGTGTACCGCGGCATCGATACTGCCCACAAAGCTTCGTATGCGCTCCTGTTGAGTTCTCGCGATTTCCTCGGAGAGCATCCACGTAAAGATGTCCAAACACTTAAAGCAGTACGGCGGATGAAACCCTTTTGGAATGGGGGTGAGGATTGTTATCACTGGGTTGAACATGACGATATCCTTCATGGCCCCGTTCCACCAGAGAGGGAATATTTTCGGGTTGGGAATCAAATGTAGCTTAGTGTTTTAATGTTGTGATTCCAGTTGACGAAACCATATCAGATGTGGAATGCGCTGCTCAGTGACTCAGTACCAAATATTCTTCTCATCGAATGGAACATTTCTACAAGAGGAATAAGATTTCTGGGAAAATTTATATTTTGGTTGTGGAGAGATCAAATTTTGTTTCAAATTTCTTGATAGCCATTTTTGATTGTGTCTAGTACTTATGGTTGGCGGGAGCTCCACGGTACGTTTCGACTTTTGCACTTTGATTTTCGATGTTTGGCTGATTGCTGACAGCTATAATCACCTCGATCGGGAACGTGCGGGACACTCCCCGGCACCAGCGCTAGTCTCGTTCCCGACGAAATAGGCTCGCGCAGGACCGGTTTAAGAGCGATGGGACAAGACCAGGAAACACGAGAACGATGGCACCAGGACGATAGGAGGAGTACCCATGATGGGGGAAGTAGCAGCAGCAACATCAGTGAACAACCAGTTGAGGGTGACGCCAATGCCAAGGATCCACCATTACCACAGCTGCCACCACAACGATGACGAGACCACCTCCACCACCAACACAGCAACCACAAAGCCCCGAGCCAGCTCTGGATGATGCCAGGGAGGACGAGACCCGGGGGAATGACAAGAACGACACCAGAGCCAACAGGAACAACAGCAGTGACACCCACAATGATGGGTGCAGTAGCAGCAGCCACAACCAGGAAGACCAGGAATGGGGCCAGAAAATGAGGGGGGATGGTGACAATGACAATGATGAACCCAATGAGGCATGATGCAGATGACAGAAGCCACCAGGACAACCAACAACTGACGGGGGGGGGGGGCACAAACCAGGGACAACCGGGACAACAACAACAACAATGAGGAGGGACCACCACCACCATCACGAGGGACAATGACAATGACAATGAATGGGGCACGATCAAGGGGCAGCACATACAGGGACATGGATGAGAAGCCCACCAGCAAGGAGCAGCTCATGTGATGGTGCCAAGGGAAGGGACGACAAGCATGAAGGACACCAATGTGGCGGGTCAAAAACAGGAACCCATGAGATGACCAACAATGCAGACAGGGACAGGGACAACGACAGCAGGACACTCTCCCCAAAATTTGCGTAGGGGCAGTTTTTTCTTTCTTTCCTTTTTTTTCAGTTTTAGTTAATATTGCTGTCCTGCCCCCCGCTCACATTTGCATGAGGCGGTGGTTAGTTTTTCATGTATATAATTGTGTAGCTTAGCTAAACTCAAAATGATAGTTGACCAGATTATGTTGAGTAGTGTTGCCAACGGCGCGGCTCGGAGCCGCGAGCCGTCGAGCCGAGCCGCTATTTTGGGCGAGCCGCGCCGGTAAATCGGCTCTAGGCTATACCCGGCTCAGCTCTTAGATTGGGCGGCTCAGAGCGGCTAAGCCGTCCAAATATAGCACCCGTCAGTTGGCTTTGTTGACTGCGCGTTGCTGTCGCGTCTGGCCGCTTCTTCTACGCTGCCTCTCCTCCCCTCTTTGCATCCACAACATCTTCTACTACTATCTAGTCTGTGGGGCCCTTGTATATAACAGTAAGCTTGTTTTAGCTTTCTTATCTTGTTGATCTAATAATTCTTAGCTCTCCCTTCTAGATCTCACTCTTCTGTCCTACCTACCACACTCCCAATGCGGCCACTTCCCTCCATCACACCATCTACTCTCATGCGCTCACACTGTCATACTGTCATACCTATACCCATGCCAGCAAGATCAACCAGTGGCTGCAAACGAGCCATCTCGAATGCAATGCAGGCCTAAACAAGTCGCAGTCATCGTTTGGGCATTAGGTAGGATTTCTTGTTTGTTTCTTGTTCTTATCAATAACTAGTTGTATTCCTTCTTTATTTGAGGTCTAAATTACTGGTAATGACTGGTGACACCCTGAGACGATCCATGCCCAACAGCAGCTGTACAAACCCCCTCCTCCCCATCAAAACGGGATGTGAGGTTGTTAACTGGGACTGGGTGGGTGCAGAGGGATGTCGGGAGACCCATGAAGGGGGATACCCACAACATACGTTCCAATGCACCTCCATAAACCCACACACCACCATTAACCCCCCTACCTGCCTTGACACAGGAAAACTGCCACAACATACTGCAAACCCATTGATGGATGACACAACACCCACCTCCAGCCCTGTGAGCCACTGCTCACAGGGTGGATTGCGATGTGCTGGCCAACAAGGATGGGGACCCCCTGAGATGGCAGAATGCAACCCACCCACCATGGCTGCGAGCCACCTGGTCCATTGACAACAAATGCCCAGGTACAATGGGTACACTGACACCAGAACCAGGGCCACAAGATGAGGAGCAACACACCACCCACCTCCAGCCCCACGAGCAACTGCTCATGGGGTGGGCTGGGGGGGAATGCCAACGTGGACAATGACCATCGACGATGACAGTGACGATGGTGGATGGGGAGCTATCGACAATGAGTCAATGACTACAGATGATACACCACCTGTACCCAGCTGCTCATGGGGTGGGCTTTGGGGGAACATGAACGTGGACGACGACCATTGACAATGATGATGATGATGGTGGAACATGGCCACCACTGCTGCAAGCATCTGCTTGCAGGGTGGATAGGGAGCTATTGACAACAACTACAGACTGTAACAGATGACACACTATCTGCACCCAGCTTCTTGAGTGACTGCTTGTGGGGTGGCCTGCAGGGGAATGCCAACATGGACAATGATTGTCGATGATGATGGTGACAATGGTGGATTGGGAGCTATTGACAACAACTATGGATGATACCTGCACCCAGCTCCTCGAGCGACTGCTCATGGGGTGGACTGCAGGGGAAATGACACTGACGATGATGGAGAGCTATTCATGACAACTGCGCATGACATGTGAGTCCTTATCACCCAATCCCCATCATATTACAATAACTGCCGAGCTCCACGGAAGTCTATTGTAGCTGTAATAGTAGTAGACCAATCAATAATTCTGTTTTTAGCTATGCACTGCATGTCAACTGTCAGATAAGAGAAGCATGTCCACACTGCAGCTTCTTTCTTCTCTCCCATCTCACTTGCTCACTCTGCTCTCTCACTCTCCACCTTTATCATGCCTCACATCAAGAAAACTGTGAAAAATCCACAATAAACCTCTCAGGATGAACAAGCACAACAGCCTGTTGCTGTAGTTGACTGTATGCTGGCATTTATACCCTATTTCTTCTCTAACTGTTAATGAAATTAGCCCCCGATGTACTTCCTGACACCTCTGGTATTAATCGTTTTCTTACAGTAATTCCATTCAAATGTAAATATTTTGTAGAAGTTCATGCTCGTGCTCAATGGAAAGCATCATCAAAGCAACCTGCCACATTATTTAATAATCTGTGCATTTATATTGCTTACTTTATATCAGAAATGGCCCGGAAGACAACTAGGTCATCATCCAATGTTGCTACACAAGGTATGTTATCCACAAACCTTGTATCATTGAAATAATTACAGTTTTTGTATGACATAGATGTTACTACAGATGTGTTACCATGCACAGGTTCTTCTGTACCCATTCCAGCAGGTTTGTAAATTTGTCATAACTTGATAATAGTTGATATAGAGGTAATGATAATTCTTATGGAACCTTCTATTCCTCAATTACGTCTTCATCTACCATCTAAGCATTCACAGCAAGTAAGTTTCAGTATTCTGATAGATATACATACAACCAATAGGGTCTATTTAGATTGATCCATTACAACCATTGACTCCTGCTAAATCCAAGGCAGTTAAGGCTAAGGCTGTGAAGCCCTCTGACAAGGCTACAAAGCCCTCTGACAAGGCTGTGAAGTCCTCTGACAAGGCTGTGAAGTCCTCCAACATAGCTGTGAAGTCCTCTGATAAGGCTGCAAAGTCCTCCAAGACCACTAAGCAGAAGGTTCAACCTGCAAAGTCTATTCTAAAGACTCCAGTTGCTTCTGCATCTATCTTTGCTGCTCATCAGATTGAGGCTTCTCATAACAAGCAATCTGCTTCACTCTTATTTACTCCACACAAACAGCATGGTGGTCAGATTCACTTTACTCATGAACAAGAACCCTCTCTGACCCATCAACAGGCTCCCCAGAATTTACCTTCACAGTTGGGAGCTTCAGATGGTGAATCTGATCATTCAGATGTTGAAGAGGAGTTGGTAGCAGGAGTGCAACATTTGGACTTTCATAATTCTGAGTAGTGTTGCCATGGCTCAGCTTGGCCCGCTTGCGGCTTGGCTCAAGCAGCTAAGCCATTTTTGTGGCTCTGACTCAAGAGCTGAGCCGATTTCCATGGCTCCAGAGTGGCTC
Source organism: Tricholoma bakamatsutake (assembly GCA_029959215.1). NCBI lineage: Eukaryota > Fungi > Basidiomycota > Agaricomycetes > Agaricales > Tricholomataceae > Tricholoma > Tricholoma bakamatsutake. The sequence goes on along the minus strand of CP114857.1, from coordinate 11,400,031 downwards.
AGAGTGGCTTAGCCATCCAAATTTAGCACACATCAGGTTGGCTTTGTTGACTGTGCATTGCTGTCATGCTGGCTGCTCGCCCCACATTGCTTTCCCTCCCCTCTCTTCATCTACTTTATACTATACTCTTTCCCCTTATTGTATGCTGTTATCTAGTATATGGGACCCTTGTAACACAAAGTGAGCATGTTTTTGACTTTCTTAGCCTCATGATCAGCCAAACTGATAATTCTCATATCTCCCCATCTAGATCTCTACATACCTCAGTAACAACTATGCTGGCCATCACACAAGTCTCTCCTTCCCTCCAAAAGGGAAGTGAGGTCCATGAATAGCCTCAAACAATGATCTAGGAGATAACGTTGGCATGAATGATGGCAACCATCATTTGCGCCATTCATATTTTTTTTTTTTGTTTCAATTCTTATTTTTCTTTACTAACCAAGTGTTTTTATTGTTCGTTAGGATCTAAACTATTGCTAATGACAAGGCCTAACACAAGGCAACCCACACACATCCAAAAATGCATAAACCCCCTGCACCTTATGTAAATGGAATGTCCTCAGAATGGACAGGAGATGGAGAAGGGGCACAGGTAATGGTAGAGGGGTGCTGGGAGACCCATGAAGGGGGATGTCTGCAAGGTATGTGACTCTTGACACCCAACCGGCACTACATCGCTAACAGCCATCTGACCCCTTTGAATAGGAAAGCTCAGGAGGACAAAGCAATGACCTCATGGCTCCCGCACACACTCCATGCCTATGAGCTACTGCTCATAGGGTAGATTGTGAGTGTGCACAGCAGACGACACACCACCGGCACCCATCTCCTCGAGCAGCAGCTCATAGAGTGGACAGTGGTTGACAATGATGACAATCAGCACCACCACCACTGCTGCAAGCATCTGCTTGCAGGGTGGATGGGGGGTGAAATCCAACCGAAAGCTACCACCAGCATGGCCAGCACCCACCCCTTGCCTGCGAGCCACTGCTTGCAGGGTGGATCATAGGTGCTTACACATGAGATGGCACTAGGTGGAAGACGAGGGGGGACAGCATAGAGGTGAGGTGATATGACAAACACAGTGGAATGATAGCCCAGGAGATATTAACGTCTCCTGGGCCATAGGTATGTTTTTTCTTTTGGCTTCAACTTCTGTAGCTGACTGAGCCAGTGCCAGGACCAAACAAAGGACCAGCATAGCTACATGGCCAACACTTGCCCCTTGCCTGCAAGCCACTGCTTGCAGGGTGGATCGTGGGTGCTTACACATGAGATGACACTAGGACAAAAACGAGGGGGGATGGCGGGGAGAAGGGGAGATGAGGGGACAGGAGGGGGGAGGCCAAACAACAAATGTGGGAAGCGGGCAGCAGGAATGATGGTCCAGGAGATGTTAACGTCTCCTGGGAGCAGTGATGATACTCAACCCAGAAATCCAAACAAAACCTACTAAATAGCTTTGGATGGTACAACCCAAGTCAGAGGAAGGGTGCAAGTTGGTACTAAATATCACCGCTGATTTCCAAACATTGTTGTTAGTGAGGTGAATTGATGAGGGATGGTGCGAATAGTCTGTATAGGCATATGAAGGTGTTTGAATGAGTTCAAAATAGGTTCAAAGATGTGCAAAATAGTTCAAAGTCGGCTCGAAGAAGTTCGAAAGGGTTCAAAGAAGTTTGAAGAGGTTCGTAGTATATCGAGGAATGAGTTTAGCAAATGTGAAGTGTTTTTCGAAAGGTGATAGGCGATGTGTGATAAAACGAGGAATGAATGTGATAGTTTCAAAGAAGTTGGTGATATTTCACAGAACTTAGAGATATGATGCAGGTTAAGACTCAAGAGAATGGCTCTTAAATCTGACAATGAGTGAGAGGGTAACTTGTGCTCTGTTCCCTGTTGGTTCTTTGTTCTAACTAACTAATACAACTCTATATACAAATTGAAGAGATAGTACTAAAAAGGAAATAAGAACATGTGTAAAACATGAGGCAATATATCAAACAATGAGGACTTTATAGATCATGAAACAAATGATAAATGATAAATGATGAAATGTATATATAGTGTTCCCATATAGTAAAAGTACTTATCTTTTGTTTCAATATATCAATGAAACATAAAAATGCACTTATCACATTCTAACTCTCTTGTAATCTCTCCTCGTGTCCAGTAGTGCTCAATATGCAGCAAAATGGTTTGTTCTGGATGTGCAGCATGTATCAAAAGTGTTTTAAGACAGCTATACAGTGGCTATGTCGTTCGAAATGCTGCAAAGTCATTCAAGGTGTCACAAAATTGTTCGAAGTTGTTTGAAGTCATCCAAAATAGTGCAAAATAGTTTGAAAACATTTGAAGTCGATTTTGTGGTGTTCATAGCGATTCGGAGTGTATGTCGTAATGTATAGATATAATGAGATCCTTTTCCAGACCTTATAGTGTGCAGTGGACCTATCAGCAGCACAAACCCACCCCCGCTACAAATGTGAGATGGCAGGCTTTTTTTTTTTTTTTTTTTTTTGTTTTTCAGTCTCTTAGCTACACCCTACTGCCATGAGCAACTGCTCATGGGGTGGATCCCTACCCCATCCTCAATGGTAGTACCACATTGTTGTTATTATTGTTATCAGCTCCTGTATTCGAAGGAGCCCACAATTGCAGGTCTTTTCAGATGTAGGAGCTGTTGGTGAACAATACAATGGGAGACAAGTGATATCTTCATAACAATATATTTTACAACATTTGTGCATAAATGTACATATCTAAAGCAGAAACAGAAGTTATTCATCCTCATCATCATCTTCTTCTTCCTCTCCTTCCTCTTCCTTGTTATCTGAACCACTCAGGAGCTGCTGTTCCAATGCTTCCAGATCTTTCTGCAGGTTTTCAAGATCTTCATCAATACCATCTGGGTCCATCTCAGGTTCTCCCAAGCTATGCCCATATGCTTCTGCATCACCCACAAACTCTGTCCTCACTGCAAACTCAAATTCTGTAAGTTCATCTGTCCAGTGCATACCCTGGGTGAAGTTCAACAGTCATCCTTTTTTAATTGAATACTTCAACATCTGTAGGGCTTCCATCAGTCTACCTGAGATATGCCTTCTCCGAGGTGCCATTGTCTCCTTCCCAGATGAGAATACCCTTTCACAAGGGACACTTGAAGCTTGAATAGGTATAATATCCATTGCAAGTTGGAATAATTGAGGGTACTGGTGTTCATGTTCCTGAATATAATTCAGCAAAGCAGGAAAATCACAGATAGAACATAGTGTATTACCTGCCAAAATGCCAAGATACCAGACCCAGAGTTTGAATTGCTCAAATACTGATCCATCTCCTTTTCCAATGAGACTTTTGGCTGGGTTGATGTAACTCAATTGAGACCAAGAATATCCTTTGCTGCTGGCTGGGAGGATGATGACTTGGCTGCTGGTTGGTTAGATTGTCTCCCATTAGCCCAATTGTTATCATAAGGATGAAGCTATCAGAATTAAGGTTATTGGCTTGTAACAGGCTACCAATGTGAAGCTTACAGCTCTCAAAAAAAGGTCTTTGGCTATGGAATACTTCTCTGGTAATTGATCATGATAGTAACTTAGTTTGTTTGCAGGATCAATTGCTATTCCAGATTATTTTTAGTGATTTCAAGCCAATGTAAACTTGAATAAGCTTACCCATTACCACCACATATGCTGGTGTTTCAGCTAGATGTTTTTGATAATCTTCTAGTTTATCCAGACCAGGCTGAATGATATCAGCCCACTGTGGGTTATCTTCCTTGAGCAGTGTCCACTTGTTGATAAAGGCAGAGTATGCAGGAACTGAATAGCATATTGTAGGTGTTGCTTCAGCATCCAAAATGTCCTGAAATGCATGAGGGACCTAAGCCATTCTGTCAGTATGTTTCAAAGTTAATTGTTAAAAATTAGCTGTATAATTACTTGAAGTATTTGCTGATAATCTGATAACAATTCCCAATCATGCTCACTTAACTGATATTTCCAGTTCTTTAAATTCATTATTGTGTGTGATATCTTCAATAGCCTGTAACACTGTTAGTGTAAAGTAAATCAACAATAGGGTAAACTTACCTCTTTCAACTTCAAGACCCAATTGATCATTAGTAATGTCAATGACCACCTTGTTGTCACATCATGGAGGAGCTGATAGTCTTGCTCAAAATACTGTTGTACATAGATTGAAAACTGCTGTTTCTTGATATTACTGTTTTGTATCTGTTGATATTGTCAATTAAAATTGTCAAGAATGAATGAAAATATAATATAATTTACTGCATTTACAAGAGAATGTGCAGTTGCAATGCAATCCTTGACATAGGCATAACTGGGATCATAATCTGAATAGTCTTCAACAGTGTCATTGATGTATGTCAGATCTGTGATAGCTGCCAATGCTGCTTTGCATGCAAGATTTACATTGTGAGGGAAGCAGCTATCAAATAATATCAAAATTAGTTCATACAGTGAATTATAAACCTACCAAATCCTTTGGTCATTTATATTAATATTGATTCTGTGCTTTTGGAGGAGAGTTGACAGGTATCTGAACATTGTATCATTGTTGGATGCATTGTCACAGGTAATCCATCCCATCTGAGAAGCTATTAGATTCTGTCACAGCCTAAACATATAAATCATTCTACTTACCTTTTCTGTAATCTTTAAGTGGTCAGTGATAAACAGAAAGCAGTGCGCCAAATGTTCACCTGTGTGACATCTAGGAAGCTTGTGAAATCCTACAAGATCTGATCGAAGTTGAAGTGTTTTCTTAGAGCTACTAGGTCCTTTCTCTGTCACAGCCTCAATCCAGTGTGCAGTCACAGCCATGAAAGACATCTGGTTTGGATCAGTCTAGGCATCAGTAGTAAATGAAATTTTTCCAACTGATTTCTATGCAATTTTGAATTCAGTATGTATCTTAAATTTTGAAGAATTAATTTACCGCCATTTCTTGGTCAAGCTGATTCATGTGTTTTTCATAAGCTTTCTCAATACAAGTGTGTATTGTAGTATGACCTGGAATGTCGGACTCCTGCAGCTCCTTATGAAGTAGAAATATCTTTCTTAATCTTGGAGACTCCACAATATTGATAGACTGAAGTAATGTCAATATTAAAACATGTTAGAGGAATTAAACATACTTGGTCATCACCAACAATGAATTCGAGAATAGCTTCTACAAATGCCTCCTTTGTGTATTCTTGATGTTCCACCTCCAATGATGTAGGCTCAGGTTCAGCATGAAATTTATGAACAGCTGGCAAGGCTGCTTGAGCAGTGATCTTAATCTTCAGATCATCACAACTAGTAACCCATTCCTCAACATGTTCACTATATAAATGCTTTTGTAAATTTGAGGTGCTTGTTGTTATGCCAAATGAAGCAATATCATGTGAGGACTTAGACTTGTGAGCATGTCTGAAGTACCAATTACTCTGTATACGATAGATTTATAATGTGGAAACTCACTGGCATAATACACACTCATGCCATTCCAGACTGTAATACCATCATACCTGGTGACATGGCTGGCTGATGAGGAGCTAAAAGAAAGGTCCAAGAAAGACAAGAGAAAAAGGAATGATAGCTTGAGAACACATGAGGATGTGTGCATTACCAAGAGGCAGTGCATGGATGGCTCAAATCAAATGGCTTGGATCATTGTGCAAACCCCCAACATCAAATGCTCTTTGACACTAAACTATGTGTTGCTGTTCCACTTCCTTGTTTCCTCAATAAAAGCATAATCACTGATTATTAGGGCGACACCCACTGTCTGCTAGCTAGACTGTGCAGGTTCTCTCTACAAGAAGGGGGCAGGATGTGCATGCATGATGGGGGTTTTGATGGTTTTGATGTGAGGGGTTATTAATAGATGAGTTGGCTTAAAAAGGCTTTTTGCACCACTATTGTGGATGCAATACCTAAGAGAACTCAACTACTATTCTCTAGGTGTATATTTAAGGTTTATATACTATCTTGTTACCAATGTGCATGTACATGCATGTACATATTGATGCATGTGAATATAAAATACTCATGCTAACAAATGTAGTGTTCTTGGGTGTTTGGTAAATTAAGGCTAGTGAGCTCATCTCCAGCTATAATTCTGTAGAATTCTTCCATTGTCAGGAAATTTTCCTTGTCTTCCTTCTCTGGATAAGGATCGTGAAGGTTTTTATAGTTGATGCAAATTCCACACATCTTCCACAGTTCATTTACATTAGTTTTTTCCTCAAATATATTTTGTTTACACTTTCTATTGGGCTCAAGAGTCAGAGTTAAATCATCTGAACCTGTTATGCCCATAGATGGCACATTGATAATACTTAACCCAGAAACCCAAACAAAACCTACCAGATGGCTTTGGATGGTATAACATGAGTCAGAGGAAGGGTGTGAGTTGGTACTTGATATCACCACTGATACCCAAACATTGTGTTTAGTAACGCAAAATGGTAAGGAATGTTGTGAATAGTCTTTAAAGGCATACAAAGATGTTCGAAAGAGTTCAAAATAAATTCAATGATGTGCAAAGTAGTTCAAAGAAAGTTCAGAGAGGTTTGAAGAGGTTTGAAGTGAGTTTGAGGAAGTTTGAAAGAGTTGGACTAATGTCAAGGTATGTCGAAAAGCAAATATAACAAATAAGAAGTATTTGTCGAGAGGTGATAGGCAATTTGCAATAAAACAAGGAGTGAATATGATATTTCAAAGAAGTTTACGATATTTTGCAGAACTTAAAGATATGATGTGAGGCTAAGACTTAAGAGGATGGTTCTTAAATCAAATGATAAGGAAGAGGGTAACTTATTCTCTGTTCCCTTGTGCTTTTCTTTTTCTTTTTAAGTAACTAATACAAGTCTATATACAATTTGAAGAGATAGTCCTTAAAAAGGAAATAAAACATGTGTAGTACATGAGGCAAAAGATATGAGTTAAGGCACAAGGCCAAAAAGGAGACTGGAATCCAAAGAAGAAAGAGATGTATCATATGATGGAGGAGTAATAAAGGGAAAGAACTAAAAAGAGACTGTCCTTTGTATAAACCATGCTAAGTCTCACAATAATCCATCCAGCAGGTTCTGTATGTGATAGGGACCTGGAATGAGGCTGACTGATGATCAGCAGGTTTGGGCATGAGTTGGAATCCTTTTTGGTGCATGGTATTCCACCATATAGATAATGAATGCAGCACCCGATGTCATTCAAAGTAGTTGAAAGTGTTCGAAGTGTCACGAAATGGTTTGAAGTCATTCAATGTAGTGCAAAATCATGCAAAGTTGCTCGAAAATGGTTTGAAGTCAATTTAGTGGCATTTGTAGTGATTTGGAGTGCATGTCATAATATGTTGATATGATTAGCACCTCTCCAGACCTTAGAGTGTGCAGTGGACCTATCAATGTCTCCTGCAAACTTCCCCTCGTGATGACTATTGGATGTGAGTTTGATGTTTTGGGGGATTGGAGTTTGTAGGGGAGGAATGATTTGCTTGAAATTGTGTGAGGTAAGAACATTGCACATTTGGGCAGTGTAATATTTAATGGCTCCAGTGCCATTATCAAAGCCAATGTAAACCTGTCATTTTGATTTGGGTTGCATCTTGTGATTGACCTTTTGACCTTGTAGTAAAATCCAAACTGGTGCTCCAAATTCATGTAAGTAAGAAACATCTGGTTTTTTATTGTGCCAACCTTCATAAGGTGTCAATTTTGGCAAGTGCTTGGTGTATGATCAATTTTGCAGATAAGCAGCATGCAAGACTGCATGGTCCCAAAGAAATTCTGGAAGTTGATTGGTGATGATCATTGCTCAGTGTTAAGAAACAGTGTTATAGTCAAGGTTCCTACTAATGGTCGAGGCTCTTAAGCATCGACATTAAAGCAAGGAGTTCATCGAAGAGTCACTGAAGCTCATAAGCAACAGTTGAGAATGTCTTACCTGAAGTTCGTTAGGAATATAAGAATGACCAGGTCAAGCTGAGCTTGACCGGTCCTGTATTCGCAGTCTAAATACTACAAGCACAGATCGTAGATAAATGAGTCATGCTATGAGAACAATAGGAACAATAAGAATGAAAAGACAATAGCGAAAGGACGTCCACAGTCTACTACAATAAGGTGGGATAGTGATGATGTATGATTAGAGGCATGCAGTCGCAAGACAATAAAGAAAGGCACAATAGCATGTGACGTACACAGGTAGGACAATAAGAACAAAAAGAGTTGATTTCCCCATACATTCCCATAACATCAGCTCCCTCTCATCATTTCGAGTCCCATCCGAAACTAGCCCCTGACCATCTGCATCGGGTCGAATGCTGTAGGTTGTTCTTCATCACCCATCATGGAGAACGTGTTGATCATGGTTGGGGTAGGTGTGTCATGCATGTAGACTCAGGTAGGTAACTCGATGCTGTCCATTCCCATGAATTGCACCGCGGTGCCGGTTATGAGCATTGTGATTCGAGGTAGCGGTGGGGTGGTCATGATTCTGAGCATGATAAGAAAGTAAAAGATTATCATAGTTAGAATGGCTGCACCGAATATGGCACCGAGAATGATGATGAGGTGGAGATTTTCGACCATTGTCGTTCGGGTTTATGTGGTTCAGTGATGAGGGGGGTTGTCACATGTCAGGTTACTGGGACAGAAGAGTGTGGAATGCTCCGGGTGCCACAGTCGACAGTGGGGGCATTGATACTCTGGACAGTGCGAGGAAAAATGCCCAATCCGGGTGCATGTAAATGAAATGGAATTCTGCATCCATGGCGGTGTGGGCAGATATTCTGGAGTGGGTCATCTGGGATGAGGCATAGATGCGCATGGTGGTGGAGGTGGTGACGATGGATACTGGGGTGGAGGTGAAGGAGATGGTGACGTCAGTAGTTCTAGTGTCATCTCGGATCCTTCATCTTCATCTTCATCAAGGGGTTCTATAATGAATATTCAGTGAGGGGTGGGGACTCGCTCTCCAGGTCTGTAATTGAGAGCCTGCTCGTCTAGGCTCCTCATGAGGGGGAGCAAATCCAGGTGGTACGCTTCCTCGGTTAGGTGCCGGAACACCTGTTCGAGGGAAGAGATCGCTCAGTAGGTCTGGAACAAGTTGTGCACTGTCCCATTGAGCAGTGCTCGATCCTGGGTTACAGAGAGCAGTCTCTCTTCATTTCTGGAGTCATCAGCATCGCGGATGAAGCTCAAGATTAGTTCGAAAGTTCTAATTGGGTCGGGGTTGGGCATGGCATTCATGAAGAAATGTAGAGGGTGGCTCATGACTGGAGTAGGTTGTGGGTGGACTTGTAATTGCCCAGAATTTCTGGGGCGTTCTTTAAGTGTTTTTCTGGTTCCCAAGTATTTTCTGCCGTGCCATAGCCTTTCCACTTTACTAGGAATCAGGTGCATCGGCCCATCTTTTTGTGGGCCAAAATAGCCTCAACCTCATGTTCGAGTTCTCCCTCGATCAGCTCCAGGGGTGGAGGAAGAAGATTTGGCCCATGCATCTTGTTCTCCTTGAAACGCGAAAGGAGCGAGGCATGGAAAACGGGGTGTATCCTCCACTGTGAAGGGAGCCTTAATTCGTAGGCATGGGAGGAAATCATTCAGGTGATAAGGGATGGCCCTTCATGTTTAGGGGTGAGTTTCCTGGTTGGGTATCCCAGCTTCAAGTTTCTAGAATCTAGCCAAACCCTCTCTCCCACCATAAATGGGCAGAAGCCTCATCTGCCTCATCTGATCATTACTTGTCGGGATAGTTCATGCACCGCCAGGGCTTCTCATCATATGTTTCCTAATTCGGCTATCCTTTGTTCAGTAGCCAGTACATTTGTTTTTTCGTAAGTTGTGGGAATGGCCTTGGGGTGGGTTTCCATCATCAAGTAGAACAGAGTATTTTTGATCACCGAGTGGTGCTTCTGATTGTGTGGGAACTCGGCAGTGGTGAGGTGCCCCTTCCATTGTGATGGCTTGTTTGCACAGAAGATCCGGAGATAGATTTCCAGTTCTTGATTAACTCGCTCTGTTTCCCCATTGGTCTGTGGGTGATAGGCCATACTCATGGCCAGCCTTATTCCCAGGAGTCTTCCCAACTCTTGGAATGAATTTGAGGCGAATCATGGGTCATGGTCAGATATGATCTTATCGGGGAGGCCGAATCTTTTAAACACATTTTGCAGATAAAGGTCTGCTGCCCCCAGTGCATCAACAGTCTTGTTGCAGGGGATGAAAATTACCCCCTTAGTAAGCCCATGGTCTACCATGACCATGATGGTGTCACATCCCTCGCTTATCAGTAAGTCAGTGATGAAATCCATTGTCACCAGCACAAATGGTCGTGTTGCCTCAGATCTGATCGGCGATAGTGGTGGCATTGTGGGGTGCATGTTCACCTTCATCTGTTGGCACGTGGCACATCCGTCAACATAATTCCAGATGAAGATCATCATTCCCAGCCACCAGTAGTTCCTCCGTACCAGTTTGAGAGTCTGGAATTGGCCAGGGTGTCCCATAAGTATGTTGTCATGGTACTTTTCCATGATTTTCCTCCTCAATTCCTTGTCATCTGGAACATAGCATCGGTCCTTAAAAAAGACCATCCCATCATCCTCAATTCTCCAGTCTTCTACCGCTGACTTGATCAGTGGCATCCCTCCTTCTTTGATGGCTCTTACTATCTCTTTTAGTAGGTCATCACGTATCATGCTTCCTGCCAGTACTTCTTTCAATTCGGTGTCAATAGTCCATGCGAAGATCTTGTCTTTTAGTAATGTGATGTCATCATTGTCATCATCGACGTCGGGTATGTGGTCTCCTCGTCATGATAAGGCATCAGATTGTATCATCATTTTCCCCAGCACATGTACCAATTGGAGGTTGAATTGTGACAGAAAAAGGCTCCATCTAGCCTGTCGCCAGTTGAGTTTCCATGCCATTCTAAAGTACATGAGATTCTTGTGATCTGACAGGATTGTCGTGGGGTGTTCGGATCCCTGGAGGTAGTGTCTCCAGGTCTCTAGCACTCGTATTATTCCCAGGAGCTCCCGATCGTAGATCTCATAATTCTGTTCAGTCGCCATTAGGGAGTGGGAGATGTAACCGCAAGGGTGCCAGTCTCTGTTAGTGTCGGTTTGTTTCAGGACAGCCCCCGTCGCATATTTTGAGGCATCACTTTTGATTACAAATGGCTTCTCAGTGTTCGGCATTAACAGTACTGGTGCCTCAGAGAATTTCCTTTTTAGTGTGTCGAATGCCCCTTGGCATTCATTTGTCCAATTGAAGGGCTGATCCTTCTTTGTCAAGTCATTGAGCAACTTTGTGATCGTGGCAAAATTGCCGATGAATCTCCGATAGAAATTCCCAAAGCCTAGAAATGATCTAACCCCTTTGACGTTGGTTGGGGGTGGCCAGTCCTTAATCCCACTCAGTTTAGTTGGGTCCATGGCTAGTTGGTTTGGTCGCAAGATTAGCCCAAGGAACTCAACCTCTTGTACATCAAACTTAGACTTTTCTGGTTTCAGATAGAGGTCGTTTTCCCTCAGTCTAGCCAGGACCCTCCTCGTTCTCTCCTCGTGTTCCTCTTTGTTTTTTGAGAAGATTAAGATGTCATCCATGTAGATCACCAGCCACCCCTCATTTAGCATGTCCCGGAAGATATCGTTCATCATTGCCTGGAAAGTCGCGGGGAGTTACAGAGTCTGAAAAACATGACCTTGGGCTCAAACAGCCCCTTATTGGTCTTGAATGCCGCTTTCCACTCGTCTCCCTTCTTAATTCTGACATTGTGATATCCCCATCTGATGTCTAATTTAGTGAACCATCTTGCCCCTTTTAGCTTGTCGAGTAGATCACCAATCAATGAAAGGGGGTAAGAGTTCTTGATGGTCCCTTCATTCAGATACCGGTAGTCTTGGCAGGGTCGAAGTGTGTCAGAGTCTTTTTTTGCTACAAAGAAGAATGGTGATGCCATGGGTGACTTGGATGGGGTGATGTATCTTTTTCTCAGGTTATCATCGATAAATTTGTCCAATTTCTTCTGTTCTGCTGGGGTAATAGGGTAGACTTTGCAGTCTTTCAGGATGAAATCTGGTTTGAGCTTGATTGTGTGGTCCCACGGTCTGGACTCGGGGAATCTCTCTGATGCTGCCTTTTCAAACATGCCTTGATACTCCTTGTATTTGTCAGGGAGTAAATCGTCAAGTGACTGCATCTCCTTGTCGCCCTCTTTCTCGTGGGCAAGCCTTTGCAAGATGGAGGTCTTTGCTCAGATGTACGTGGTATTAGAGTAAGCTACCCTGCCAGTCGATTGAGATCGAGTGATGCATGTGATGTGCCTGAGTTTTTGGTAATTCGGGGGAATGTAGTCATGTTCGATCATAAGGGGGGATTCCTCGGTTCTGAATACCCCGATCATCAGTTCCCCTCGAATGTAGGCAAACAGCACGTCTGTTCCATCATGATCTTCCCTCATGCAGGGCGGTAAATTGATGCCCTCAGTGTCTAGTGCCGGTGTCTGTGGGTTGATTCCAGAGTGGGTGTTCATTGCCAGGTGTGATTTGTTGCCATCGGGTTTGTCCTCAGTGCAAAGTCCTCTTGCAAGATGAACTGTCCCGAGCCTACTCTTCACGTGCTCAGTGGTGGCGAGGTGGGTTTCCCTGAAGGTCTCCCCAGCACTCCTTATAGGTAGCCTCTCAAGAGTCAGGCTCAACATTACTCTCGATACAGATGGCCCCTTGTCATCTAGAGTGGGACTTTGCTTACTGGTGATGGTGCGTGATCGTTCGATCATAGTCCAGATTTTCCTCATAAAGAGACCCTCGGTTGGTTTGTCAGTCAGGGTTCCCAGTTTCTAGTCGATAATTGGGTTGTGTCTTTGAAGCCAGGAGTAACCCAGGATCATCCTCTCCTTTCCCAGCCCCGTTATGAGCATCCTCATCTTCTCATCTCCTCCTCCTCCTCCCGCCTTACTGTAAGTTCTTTCTTTTATTGCCCTCGCCCATCTCAAATGCCCCTCCGCCCTTGCTGCATGAGTATACCATCCTTCGATGGTGTCAGGCGTGTTCTCCATTCTGAATACCTTGTCCAGGACTCGATTGTTGAGTCCATCTATGAAATATTCAATAAGTGCGGCATCTTCTTTGATCTTGGTTCAATAGGCCAGTGTTTTGAACTGGGTGATGTATTTGTCTACTCCTTTTGCTCCTTGCGAGAGCGCTCGGAGTTGGGTGTGCACGTTCCCTGCATCATCAATTGGTGAGAACACTGCACGTACTTTTGCAATGAATTCCTGGAACGTATCCCAGGGCTTTGATTCAATGTATCTTTCTTCCAGATAGGCCTGCTTCCACGGCCCTGCTGTCCCTCCATTCATATAAGCTTCGCTCTATCCCCAGAATAGTCGGTCAGAGCCCTCATCTTGATTTCAGCAGGATGTGTGGTAGGGGCGGTGGGTGCAGTGGGGATGGTGGGAGTGGATGAGGTTGCCATGTTTCTTCGTCAGGTAGGGTAAGGTTGGGTGGTTCTCATAAGAATTGTGTCATAGTGTGTGTGCTGCCTAGACTGAGGTTAGTCGGCAGAGTTCAGAGCAGCTTGACCTTTTGTTATAGTCAAGGTTTCTACTAACGGTCGAGGCTCTTAAGCATCGATGTTAAAGCAAGGAGTTCGTCGAAGAGTCACTGAAGCTCGTAAGCGACAGTTGAGAATGTCTTAGCTGAAGTTTGTTAGGAACGTAAGAATGACCAGGTCAAGCTGAGCTTGACCGGTCCTGTATTCGCAGTCTAAATACTACAAGCACAGATCGTAGATAAATGAGTCATGCTATGAGAACAATAGGAACAATAAGAATGAAAAGACAATAGCGAAAGGACGTCCGCAGTCTACTACAATAAGGTGGGATAGTGATGATGTATGATTAGAGGCGTGCAGTCGCAAGACAATAAAGAAAGGAACAATAGCATGTGACATACACAGGTAGGACAATAAGAACAAAAAGAATTGATTTCCCCATACATTCCCATAACAAACAGCCCCATTACATAATAAAATTACACTACTCTATGCCAAAGAATACTACACTTTGTTAGCATGAAAACTTTATTTTACATGCATCAATATGTACATGCATGTATGAGCATGTCGGTAGCAACATTGTACAATATGTGTAACCTAGTATATAAACTGTAAATATACACCTAGAGGACCCCAGTTGTGTTCTCTTAGGTATTCCATCTGCACTCATGGTGCAAAAAGCCTTTCTCAACCAACTCATCCATTAATATCCCCTCCCATCCAAACCATAGAAACCCCTATCATGCACATGGATTGTGCCCCCTTCTTGTAGAGAGAACCCACACAGTCGAGCTAGCAGATAAGTGGGTGATGCCCTAACACTCAGGATAGTTCAACGAGGGTGCAGTTCATCCATGCAGCAATGCCATTCAGTGAAGCTGAGTTTGGTGCAGTGTAAAACATTTCCATACTGCATGCCTTGCACCAACTTTCCAATTTTTCATTTACAAATTCCTTCCTACAATCAATTTGAATTCCCTTTGGATTCTTGCCATGGGTTATCAAATAAGCCAAATAGTTTATGACTGCTTGTACCATGTCTGATTTGTGCTTGACACATTGGACAGTAGTGTATCTCTTGGCATTGTCCACAAATAGCAAGTAATATTGATGGCCATTGATCAATCTGACCAAATATTTTCCCCATAAGTCAATATGCATTAATTCACTGGGTTCTGTATTTCTATTTGATGATTTTGGGAAGGTTTGAGCATGCAATGCAATCAGGTTTGGGTGATTGTTGATCAATATTAAATCCATCAACCATATTTCCATCAAGTAATTTTTGATACCATTACATGTTGAATTTAATTCAACAGCTCCATGGCCTGCAATATCAGCTTCTTTCTGTTATGTAAGGGGAAAGGAAGGTACCCCATGCATCTGGACAATTTTCTGCATTTATCCCATATTTTTTTATATTTTATTTCACTCTATTCTGCCTTTTCTATGATTTTCTATGATTTACTCCCATTTTATTATTATATTTCAGCTTTTTCCATGTTGGTACATGTTGATAGTTCTATTATTAGAGGCAGGACCCCTTCTGGATGTTTACCCATCAAAGTGACATCATCCTGCAGCTTGATCCACCTATTTCCACCTTTTTGCTATTTTTAGCTTACTATTTGATTTTCAGCTCTATCACATATACTGGGCATCGACAAATGGGTCCTGAAAGTTTTCTCTTTGGATTCCCTTCTGTTGGGTGCACCTGGAATGTCTGTATTATGTAGTATAATATTAACTTTGGATTCCCCTCTGTTAGCTCACTATTAAGTGAGGCTTTGAGGTTGCTCTTACATGTTACAGAACAATTTCCCATAGCCATGTAATTGATGAAAGCTTCACAATGATGTGTTGCATGCGACATTATTGCAGTATCAGCTAACCAATCATAATAGATCAATCCATTATCATTCTTATCAGTGTTACAGGTGTTGAATGTGTCAACATTGTACTGCTCTTCATCCACTTAGAATGTAATAAATCCTTCCCCAACATTCGTTTGTTCTGCACCTTTCTTCTTCCTATTCGGCTTGTCCTTTACCTTCTTACTCCAGCAATTCTTTGTTTGATGTCCAATCTTCCCACAGTTGTGACATTTGTTGCCATCAAATTTATGGCATTTACTGGACCAATGTTCAGCATGTTTGCAATGATTGCAATAAGGCCAAAAGAAGGATTTCCAATCAGTGATCCAATCTTTCAGGGATTTACTAGCACTGTTAGCATTCTGGGTTTTCATCAGATTTATGCTTCCCATAGTACTGTTTTTATTATTCCCATTATTAGATCTTGTCAACCATATCTTGTATTCCTCTTGTAAAAGACCAATAAACACATCAGATGATATTTGTCTCTTGAGATCAGGATTATTGGGATCAATCATGTGTCCAAAATATGAAATTTGGCATGAGAAAATTTGTTGACACGATCATGATGATTTGAAATTGTCAAGATGCTTTAGGAGATTGTTTTCATTGTGGAGTTTGGTCTCATATAATAAGCACTGAATGTGATTGATGTTGGATGTGCCTTATTTTCATGAGTAACCAAGAGTGCTGAGTACATAGCTTCAGCAGTTGATTTTGATCTGACATGATTCATTTGTGAAGAAGTGACATTATTGTGAAGAAGTGACATTATTGTGAAGAAGTGACATTATTGTGAAGAAGTGACATTATGAATGATTACTTGCTGTGCCCAAGTATCATTCTTATCCCAATTGTGTGTGCCAATGGGATCCATAGATTCATCTGGTCGATAAACCTCACCAGTGATGTACTCAGTTATTGTCAAAGATCTGTTTCACCCAATCAGATTCCTGATAACTCCTGACTCTTTTCTGACCTTCTCCATCAGCATTCCAGCTGCAGCACTTTTTAGTCATCAGACAAGTTGTCATGTGCCTTAGTAATCATTTGCTTACTCACTTTATTCCTAATACAGTCTTACCAATTCTGGTCACAGAGACTTACCAAGACCCATTAGTAAACTTCTGCCTTTTCTGCTATTCTTCTGGCCTTCATTATTTAAGTGCTGGTAGGTTAGCCTTGGTCTTCAGTTTGCAAATTATACATTTATATGTTGCTTGTGTATATCCATCTACATGTTGTAATTTGCTCATGACTATTCATCTCCAGTCTAATATCAATCCCTAATCATCCTCAACTTAACCCTTACTTGATCTCTTGATCCTTCAACTCTTCTTGACTTCAAATCACTCTAAAACCTCTGCTTAATCTATCCTCACCCTCCGTCCAGAAACCCTCCAGATATCTGAACCACCTCCACCTGAAATTGGACAACTGACAAGGAGAAGGGCACAACTTCTTACAAGTTGAAGCCAAGTCCTCTCTGGCCCCTTTTCATCTGGCCTGCTACAACCTGGTGGATTCTGCTTGCAAACCTCTGAAACCCTCCAACCACTGACAACCAGGTCCAACCAGAAGTTCAGTGTTTTCCTGACCAAGTTCCAACCTTGGTAATGCAATCTGAACTTTCACAGTTATGTCGCAGTTGATAAATACTCTCTTCATCCTCTCTTTCCATTCATGCCAGTTCTCATTCCAAGTGATCATGATTGGTGATCTTGTTTATGTTTGAATATTCTTTGGTACAAGTTAAATCGATAGAGGGTTCGGGATCATTATCCATAGTTCGATTCTTCTTGCTTTGATAGACCCTGGATGGTTTTTAGGGGTTAACCTCCCTTGGTCATCATAATCAGAGAAATGGTTTTCTTGTACAAAATCATTGCCAGGGCCCACAGCAGGGCCCATGACCTCTTAGGATTATGGTAGGAAGATAGAACTAGAGGTGAGATAATAAGCTGAGAGGTAGTGGGAGTTTGGCACAGAGAGGAACGTCTCGCATTCTCCTATACTACGGTCTGTATAGATTACAATATATGAATAAACCGCGTTCTATTAATAGCATTTCTCGGATCAAGTTAGGCTGACCGCAGGCGGCTGATCCCAACAACTTACTTACCCACATCATAGGCTGAGCAAGGGTCTGTCCCAAAGGCTTTTCGTTTGTGGACAAAAATTGGATGGTGCCTACTGACGACTATTAAGTAAGGAGATATCGCTCCACAGCGATCGAGTTACATCGATAATAAGCAACGATCGGGCAGCAGGGCCAGCCTATTAAGAAACTGTGCGTATAGTATCAGTACTAAGAGTCCTCTCGAATACCACAACAAATATCATAAGTGTTGTACAACCCTTCCGCTGAAGCAAATACAATACGTATCCCCGAGGAGAGAAAAAGAGCTAAAAACCATGGCACGGATAAGTCCAAATTCCGGAATCGAGACGTGACATCGACCATATGCTACCACTGAGCGGCTAACTGTTTGTTGTCGGATGCCTATAGAGGTGGATTAAATGACGAGCGGCGTTTCGAGTCGCCCGGATGGAATGTAGGAGCTGAAGGGGGCATAGTTGAAGATGACAACACAGTTGAATATGACGTCATAGTTGAAGACACGCAGTCGGCCGCATGTTTACCAGCTTTATCCACCGGACCCATCGCCTCTACCGGATTTCGCGTCTCCCAGACGTTGCGAGCGATCATCCCTCGATTCTGTACCAATACCATTAGTATGAAAAATTTATAAAGCAGAGAAAGTAAATAAGCGACGAATCATACAACACTCACTAGGGGATATGCGCTTGCAAAGGGGAGAATCAACGAAAGAATGACAGTCAAGCTTGCAAAACGCATCTCGAGAAGAGGCAACGTGGCAGACAAACAGGATTTAGAGTGGAAGGTTTTATGAGGTTCAATAGTGTTGGAATTTCACTACGGCCGGTACAACAGACGTTAGTCCCTTTGGTGATAACCGATGGGACTACAAAGTATGTACATAGAACTTATATACTATATATGAGGCTATGCCGCAGCGTGACACAGCAAGCACAGCGATGTGCATGCCCAGGACCCGATAATAGGTGGCAGTGCCTGATCGGCATCCGAACGATTTTTGGCTGAAAAAAGTGTTTATGCATGATTTTATCCGAACGATATCTTGAAAATTTAGGTACAAGCCTGATCTATGGTCCGAACCAAATTTTTGTGTGATATGAATGCCTAACAAAAAAATCGGGCCACATATGTTCGGACAAAATTTTTGAAAATAGGACATTTTGGTTCGGATAAAACCAGGCGTCCATTTTTTTAAAAAAATCCGTTCGGACTACCGATCAAGCCTCAAAAATCCAAATTTTTGTTCGGATCCCTTCAATCAGGCCGTAAAAACCCAAATTTTTGTTCGGACTGGTTGCGCAGGCCTCTAGAATAGCAAATAAGGTGTCTATGTCAGCTCTAACTTTTAGTGTTCAGTGGCATTGAGCAGTGTTCCTCTTGTTAGTTAGTATAATTACTGATCAGGAATGTACTACTTTCGTCAAACAAAGCCTTAGCCACAATATATTAAAAAAGTACCATCTGCAGGTTTCGAATTGGTTCGGACCATAGATCCACAAGTGTACCTAAATTTTCAAAATTTCGTTCGGATAAAATCATGCATAGACACTTTTTTCAGCCAAAAATCGTTCGGATGCCGATCAGGCCCTGCCACCTATTATCGGGGGTCCTACAAAACTGTGCGGCCCACTCAGCATCAAGGGGGAACCGGGATTGCAAAAATTGCCCGGTGGCAGCCTCCTACCCCCCAAAAAGGAAATGTTAGGCCGAAAAAGGAAGTCTTACAAAAAAACACGTGCAAATTTTATTGGAATTAAGAATTAGTAAGAAAAGACATCATTCTTCGGGTCCCTCTATTGACGTTGATGCTTAGTGGGTCGAACATGGTTTGAACAACATCATATTTTAGGCCCTTTATTCTTTTAAAAAAGCACTTTACATGCCTGAAATAGTTGAAAGCCTTTAAAAGCCTACTTTTGTCTTTGTCATTGAACCACTGGTGCCAATGTAAATGTTGCATTTTGATACCAGCATGTCAGAGTGAGCCAAAAAAAATCATTTTTATTGCATTCAGCATGTACAAGACATTCGAAGTTGAAGCTACATCAATGAAGTCACTAATGTGTTGTGTTTGGGGCTAAAAATAGTAAAAAAATTAAGGCCTTTGGGCGAGACCCCCCCCCTACCTTGGGTCATGGAACAACAGCCTGGTTTGTTGAAATTAATTCCGACATGCTGCATACATGAGGCAATGCATGCGGCACACACATGTTACTATGCTTACTGTGCATACATGTGGTAAACACATTCCTGAGTCATGTGACATCCTTACTATTATGTATATAAGGAGAACCTGTACTGTAGTAGATATACAGTGTTCTTACCTCTGCTAAACCCTAGCTCTAAGACCAACTAAACCCCAGGTAGGTTATAAGGAATGTGTATTTGTTTTAGCAGGGTCAATTAGTTCAGACTTGACATCACTACAATCTTCAGGCACTTCAGCATTACCATTGTCTTCGACACAGATTAAATTGGAAGACTTATCAGCAATCTTCAAAAAATTTGCAGCTGCACTCATCACAGCTCTAGCAGGTTCCAAACCCACTAATACTCCTCAACCTAACAGGGGATTTCATTTGGACCAGCTCAAAAATCTAGTTTGTGTCTTCTGTGGACTCACTGGTCATTTCATTAGCAACTGCTTGGTTTGCCAGTCCTATACCAATAAAGGAAAGTGTAAAAAGAACACTGAAGAAAAACTTGTCCTTCTAAATGGACAGTTCACCCCTCGGAACATGGTTGCTTTATCAAGAACAGAATCAATGAATGGACTCAATAAAACCCTATGACTACAGTTATGCCATTGCTAATGTATAACATCACACCTTTGACAAGTACTTCAACTCCACCTAGAGGCATTTACCAAGTTTTTGAACTATCCACAGCAGCCAAAGATCATATCACAAAGCTTGAACAGGAGATATATGCTTTGCAAAGTGAGAGGCCCTTCACTAGAACTAATTTGAATACACCAACAGTTTCTACATCTTGGCCTTCGACTTTACAAAACACTGCACCAGTCAAACAATTGACTCAACAAGTACCACTGTCATCCATTTCATCTATGGCAACTAATCTACCAACCTTGACTTCAGCACCATTTTTGACTTCAGAAATGACTTCGCAGCCCATCATTCACCCTTACACCACTGTGAAAAAAAATTTGTACTTGCCACCTCACGAACAAAACTTTAGATCAACCGTGAAAGGTAAAGGCAAAGATGGTTCTTTGCACCATATCCAAGTCCCAATACAAAAGGATAAAATAATGGAAGCCATTTTTGCTTGCTCAATGAAGACACCAATTATCATACTAACCCCCAAAGAATTTTGTCTCTATTGCCCAAAGTTCATATGAAATGGAAGGAACAGGTTACTCCACGTCGAATTCAGCAGTCCAAAGGAAATAACACCATGAATTTGCTTAACGACAAGATTTTTGTAATTGATGATCCCTTTAAAACTTATATTAATAGTCTTTGACCTGGTGATATTCCAGAACCCTTCATCGCTGCAAAGGAATCTCACTCAATTAGGTCAATTATCATGAATGTCAACAGAAGAAATCCAGTCAAAAATGTCGTAGACCCTGGTTCTTCGATTATTGCAATGTCCAAAGAAATTTGCCATGAACTTGGGCTTGCTTATGATTCTTCGATCCATATCCCACTACAATTGGCTAATGGAGGCATTGATGAAAGTTTGGGTTTAGCATGAAATGTGCCTTGCAAAGTTGGGAGTATCATGCTATTCATGCAGATCCATATAATTCATGACCCACTCTACGATATTCTACTTGGTTGACCATTTGATGTGCTCACTGAAAGCACTGTTAAAAACTACAGAAATGAAGCTCAGACAATTATGATATATGACCCTAATTCAACACGATCATGTGGAATCCCAACAATACCCCATTCTAATCAGTGTCAAAAGGATTTTTGCAACTAGAGGACAAAATTTTGGACATAGACCAGTGTGCTCTCATTATCTCTTTTGATCCCTCTAATTCATCTATTGCTATCAGATGCACTGCAAATATTCCCGATATGGAGTCCTTGAATTCCTCAAAAATCATTTCTTATTCTTTTATTCTTGCCAATTTACATTTAACAGCCAGTCATCAATATGAAACATACTTATTGACCTCAATGGTGACATCTACACCCCCTATCCCTATTATTGACTCCCTACATCTGATTTTTGCAGCATCAAAAAAGAAATACAAACTGGTCACACAGAAAATTGACCGGTTATTACAGAACTACCCAATTGATTTTGCATTATTTGAACAATCACTGGTGACCCCCTCGAACATATGCTGAAATTGAATCCTCATCCACATCATTCATTCCTTCTCCCCAATATTCCCTCAAACGTAAAGCTATCATCAACAAAAATCATCCTGGCAATTTTCTATGGCCAGAGGAATGGAAGCTCATGCACAATTTTATTTGAAATCATGAAACAGCTTTCATGTGGACAGAACAAGAGCGAGGAAGTTTTCACTGACTTTTTTTCTTCTATAGAATTTCCCATTGTTCCTCATACTCCTTGGGTTTAGTGAAACATTCCTATACCTCCAGGTTTGTACAAACAAATCTGCAAAATGCTGAAAAAGAAGATAGAAGCAGGAGTATACGAGCCGTTGATAGGTCCATTGCATGCTATAAGGTCTGGAGAAGGATCTAATCATATCTATACATTACAACATGCACTCTGAATCACTATGAATGCCACAAAATCGACTTCGAATCCTTTTTGAACTACTTTACACTATTTCAGATGACTTTGAATAACTTTGAACTATTTCACAACATTTCACAACACTTCAAATGACTTTGCAGCATTTCGAATGACATTGGCTGCCATATAGCTGTTTTAAAACACTTTTGATACACACTGCACATTTGGAGTGAGCCAATTCACTGCATATCGAGCACTACTGGACATGAGGAGAGACTACAAGAGGCTTAGAATATGATAAGTGCAGTTTTATGTTTCAATGATATATTAAAGCAATAGAACAAGAACTTTTACTATACTGGAACAATGTACATCTCACTTATTATCATTTTTCATTTGTTTTATGTTTTACAATACCTTCATTGCTATACACATTGCCTCGTGTTTTCCACATGTTCTTGTTTCCTTTTTAGTAATATTTCTTCAAATTGTATATAGACTTGAATTAGTTACTTAGAATGATAGAAAAGCAACGGGGAACAGAGAATAAGTTACCCTCTCCACTATCATCAGATTTAAGAGCAGTTCTCTTGAGTCTTAGCTCGCATCATATCTCTAAGTTCTGCAAAATATTGTGAACTTTCTCGAACTATCATATTCACTCCTCATTTTATTGCAAATCGTCTATTGCCTTTTGACAAACACTTTCTATTTGTTATATTCACTTCTCGACATATCTTGACATTACTTCCTAAGCCTTTTAACAGATTTTTGTTAGGTTTCCAGGTTGAATATCATCATTTTGGAGCCCACTGTGAGGGGTTTCTAGATCATCTCATCGTTGAACCTCCACTCCTTTCTACCATTCATTTTACCTAAAGGGGGCTCAATGATTTCAACTTTGCATTGAACTCATTTTGCCTCCAATCCTCCTGAACAACCTGGAGATCTTGATACAGTATCTCAACCATCGATAATATTATTTCACACTCTTTCATCTTTTGTGCTTATGACCTTGCTACCATCTTCAACTTCAAAACATACAAAACATGACACCACATGAATTTTGACCTCGCAACCTTCAAAATCCACCTCAAACATTTCAACATCCTTTATGCCAGCTCCCACTCATTCTACATCTCTGAAATTTGATTTGAGATGACCTAAAGAACTGCGAAAATACTTCAAAGAGCTAGATTTTTTGTTCATGACTTGCGGTATTACAGATCACAACTTAAAGAAGAGACATGCTTGCAGATACATGGACATCAATTCTTACAACCTCTGGAAATCGCTTCCAGAGTATGAACCTTGCACATCATTTGACAAATTTTGCATTGCAGTATTCAAATTTTATCCTGAAATAGAAGACGAATGGGAATACAGCATTTCAGACATGGATACACTCATCGGTAAACAGCTTTGCACCAGTAGTTTTGATGAAAACAATTTAGGAATTTACTACAGGTTATTCTACAATATTATAAACTTTCTTTGTTCAAAACATAGACTTTCAGAAGCCAAACAGAGTTGAGCTTTTCTTCGAGGCTTTCAAACAGACCTATGAATTCGAATTGCAGATCGTCTCAAAGTAAAGTTCCCTGATCACTATCCCGATGACCCATATATGCTAAATGACATTCATGACGCTGCAAAATTTGCTATAGCATCCTCGAACTCATATTCTATTCCCCAGCAATCGATTTTGACCTCAAATTCATCACAATTTAGCACATCAATCGATTCTGAAGATGTTTCACACATTTTCGAAAATTTCGCATCAAACCTCCCATTGGTTATCACAGCTTCAAATTTGACCAGATCAGTATCCAAAATTTCTGCTCCCACCTCATTCTTTACCAACACTGGACCTTCAACTGTTAGAGTCAAAGCTTCTAAATCATAATGTTAGTTGAGGCTCGTGAGCGTCGACGTTCAATAAGTGTTTTCAAGGTTCGCTGAAGCTCGTAAGCAACAGTTGAGAAAGACTTAGATTGTTAAGCTGTTAGAAGCGTAGAAAGGACCAGGTCATTGTATTGTGGCTTAAATAGTACACGTTTGAGATAGTAAATGAAGTGAGTCATGTGTGGAGAACAATAAGAACAATAGAGAAATAAGAACAATAGTGAAGTATGAACAATAGTAAATGGGCGCCATCGTGTAGGTATTGTGTCAGGAAACAATAGCTTGAGAATGCACTTGTCAAGGACAATAGAGACAAAAGAAAAGAATTTGATTCCTGTCCATAACACTTCCCATAACATCGACTATATCAAAACAAGCATCTGATGGTATACCTCACAGCCCAAACAATTTGAATAATATAGAAGCTTGTATCGTGGCACTCAAACAGGAACTAGCCCTCAAAAAACAGCTTGCCCTAGAATGAGAAAATGTTGCACTTTGAAATCATTGTGTCGCACCTCCTAATCTTCATCACATCATTCCAGCATCATTGCCCATGTCTATGCCAGTTTTATTGTCTTTGCCTTCAGTAATTCTAGTTAAGTCCACTCCAGTAGTCACATCTTTGTCATCTTTGAACTCGATCTCGCTTCTGAAATCCTTATCGCATTCACCCCTACCATTGCCTATTTCGACCTCAACTTGCCAATTGACACTACCAGTATTTTCATCCTCAATCTTGTTGCCTGTGCCCTCTTCCAATTTAACATCTATTTCGATATTGCCTTTGCCCTCGACACTAGGTTCGCATTTGTATTCACCTTCAAAGTCCAGTATAGCACTCAAAACTCCATTCACATCGAATATCTACAGTTATAACCTCAAAATCCATCTACCCCTCATCACCAAAATGTTCATTATGTCCATTGCCCACAAGTATTTCTCTGACCTCATTTTCGACCCCTCAATCTCTCATTTGATTTTGATTTGACCAGTCGCTCGACTCAATTATTATGATCATGGTTAGTATCATTGATGTCAATCAAACTCACCTATTTTCTTTTTCGTATTTCGCATTTTGACCTCGTTCTATTTACTAAAAACACATTTTACTATGCTCGACATTCTTCACAATAGCTTCAACAGTTTTTGTTTCTATTTGCCCATGCAGGGCTTTGCCCACCTCAACCTCAATATCCCTTGAAAATACCCTATGATTATTTTGCTTTCACAGAATCTTTGCGATATTGACTTCGAACATCTTGAAAACCTTTGAATACCTTCAAAAATACTCTCGAAAACCTTTGGGACTCCGAAAATGAATAACTATACCTTTGCCTAATTTTCTTTTCATTTTTCTTATCACTACTATTCAAGACTCAGAAAAATTTGAACTTCAATTTAAAAGATATAAAACAAAAAATGAAAAAGGGGGGCTTCTACTCCTCTAACATCTGCTCTAACAACTTGACTTCCCTCCCCAATACTTCCATCTCAACCCTTTTCTGCACCAGTTTTCCAATAATAATCCCATGGTGCACTACCCAATCTTCCTCGACATCTTCGACTCCCCACAACTCCCTTGCTTTTCCCTTTGCCTTCCCCTTCAATGACTTTTTCTTTTCTTTCAATGCCTTCGAAGGCCCCCTACTGGCCTGACATCTTCAAATGGGCCCATGACATGAATTTGATGGACTATAAAATTCGAACAAATGTTAGCAATTACCTCAAAGCAATTTCAAACAGACTTCATACCTGATTTCAGGTGCAAATCCCATTTCACACCCCCATATTTCTTCATCTCACCTTTTTGAAGCCCTCGCCTTGACAACCCCACCCAATAGCACCCCTGTGCTTCCTGGGTGCATTTTGTACATTTTGCAGCCCCATCTTTGACAACACATCATGGCTGGGACTTGAACCCAGAGCAATGATCACACTATGAAAGTATCAGTATTATGAAATTTCTTTGAACCTAAGTAAAAACTCACTAGGCCCTCGAAATCGAGGAGCCCACTCGATCCAACCCACATGTTATGGGAAGTGTTACGGATGGGAATCAAATTTTTTTCTTTTGTCTCTATTGTCCTTGACAAGCGCATTCTCAAGCTATTGTTTCCTAACACAATACCTACATGACAGCGCCCATTTACTATTGTTCATACTTCACTATTGTTCTTATTTCTCTATTGTTCTTATTGTTCTCCACACATGACTCACTTCATTTACTATCTCAAATGTGTACTATTTAAGCTGCAATACAATGACCAGTCAAGCTCAGCTTGACCTGGTCCTTTCTATGCTTCTAACAGCTTAACGATCTAAGTCTTTCTCAACCATTGCTTACGAGCTTCGGCAAACCTTGAAAACTCTTATTGAATGTTGACACTCACGAGCCTTGACTAACATTATGATTTAAAAGCTTCGACTCTAACAAAAGGTCAAGCTGTTCGAACCTCTGCTGACTAACCTGTCTAGGCAGCACTTACTCTACGACACCATTCTTATGAGAACCACCCGACCTTACCCCACCTGACGAAGAAACATGGCAGCTCCATCCACTCCCACTGTTCCCACTGCACCTACCACCCTTAACCCTCGTCCTGCTGAAATTAAGATGAGGGCTCCGACCGACTACTCTGGGAACAGAGCGAAGACTATGCTCTTCCTCCTTGAGTGCGGAGCCTACGTCGACGCGAACGCAACCACATTCCCAGATGACTGCCATAAAATCCTATTCATGCTTTCTTATATGAATGGAGGGACGGCAGGGCCTTAAAAGCAGGCCTACCTGGAAGAGAGATATATTGAATTGAAGCCCTGGGATACATTCCAGGAATTCATCGCGAAAGTATGTGCAGCGTTCTCACCGATTGATGATGCAGGGAATGCACATACCCAACTCCAAGCACTCTCGCAGGGCGCAAAAGGAGTAGATGAATACATCACCCAGTTCAAAACACTGGCCTACCACACAAAGATCAAAGAAGATGCCACGCTTATCGAATATTTTGTAGACAGACTCAACAATCGAGTCCTGGACAAGGTATTCGGAATGGAGAACCCGCCCGACACCATCGAAGGATGGTATACTCATGCAGCAAGGGCAGAGGAACATCTGAGATGAGCGAAGGCGATAAAAGAAAGAACTTACAGTAAGGCAGGAGGAGGAGGAGGAACAGGAGGCTCCTCAAAGGACCCGAATGCCATGGACATCGACGTGACATGCCTCTCTTACGCAGAGAGGCTCGAACACATGAAGAAAGGGAAGTGCTTTATTTGTCACAAATCAGGGCACAGAGCAAATGATCACAAGGGGGGAAAAGAACCACCCACAAAAGAAGAAAAGAAAATCGAGATGAAGAAGACACCGTGT
Organism: Tricholoma bakamatsutake; assembly: GCA_029959215.1. NCBI lineage: Eukaryota > Fungi > Basidiomycota > Agaricomycetes > Agaricales > Tricholomataceae > Tricholoma > Tricholoma bakamatsutake. The sequence continues at coordinate 11,372,483 of CP114857.1, read as the reverse complement.
GACCACTACACCAAAATCCGCGCACTCATCAATGAGTTGGAGGAAAAGGAGAAGGAAGAGGTGTTGGACTTGATGGTCGCAGAGGGTTTTTAAAATGGCGGCCTGCATTGGCAGCAGAGCCCACCAGATTAATTGTCTCGACTGTAATGGTAGCAAACGTGAGCCACCAATCAATGCGTATTCCGGTTCACTACTTGCTAGGAGACAAAAAAGCCGAAGTACCCACCCTGATCGACTCAGGGGTGGGAGAGACATTTATCGACCACCGAGTCATCGAGAAACTTGGGCTAAAGAAGATCCCACTCATCAAAAGGATCCTCGCCAAAAACGTCGATGGGACCCTTAACAAAAATGGAACAATCTCTCATTACATCCACATCAACATGGAGATCAGGGGAAAGGAGGAAAGGATCAGGATGCTGATGACAGGGCTGGGAAAGGAGAGGATGATCCTGGGGTACTCATGGCTCCAGAAACGTAACCCCATCATCGATTGGGAAAAGGGGACCCTTACTGACAGACAGACCGAGAAAACCCTTATGGGGAAGATCCGAACCATGATCGAGTGGACTCAAACCACAATTGGTAGGCAAAGTCTCACTATAGATGACAAGGGGCTGATCGTACCGAGAGTAACGTTGAGCCCGACTCTCGGGAGGCTACCTATAAGGAGTGCTGGGAAGACCTTCAGGGAAACCCACCTCGCCGCCGCCGAGCACGTGAAGAGTAGGCTCGGGATGGTTCATCTTGCAAGAGGACTTTGCACTAAGAATGGACCTGACCACAATGGATCACAACTGGCAACGGACACAGAAATGGACACCCACCCCAAGATCGATCTGCAGATCCCTGTATTAGACGCCGCAGACACTAACTCACTACCCGACACAGGGGAGGATCATGATGGAACAGATGCACTATTCGCTTATGTTCAGAGAGAACCAATGATAGGAATATTCAGGGCTGAGGAATCACCTCTCACCATCAAAAATGACTATCTACCCTCAAACTATCAGAGGCTCTGACAGATCTCGCATCTCACTCGATCTCAGCTAACCGGCAGGTTCACTTACTCCCACACAACCCATATCCAAGCAAAGACCTCCGTCTCGCAGAGGCTCGCTCATGAGAAGGAGGATGTCAAGGAAAAGCGATCGCTCGACAAACTGCTCCCTGATAAATACAAGGAATACTGCGGTGTGTTCGAGAAAGCAGCATCGGAGAGATTCCCTGAGTCGAGACCGTGGGACCATGCAATCAAACTCAAACCCGATTTCATCCCGAAGGACTGTAAGGTCTATCCTATTACCCTGGCAGAACAGAAGAAATTGGACGAATTCATTCATGATAACCTAAGAAAGGGATACATCATCCCATCCAAGTCACCCATGGCATCACCATTCTTCTTCATAGCAAAGAAGGACTCTGACGCACTTTGTCCATGTCAGGACTATCGCTATCTAAATGAAGGAACCATCAAAAATTCTTACCCCCTTCTGCTGATCAGTGACCTACTTGATAAGCTGAAAGGGGCAAGATGGTTCACTAAATTGGACATCAGATGGGGATACCACAACATCAGAATCAAAAAGGGCGATGAGTGGAAGGCGGCATTCAAGACCAATAAGGGGCTGTTTGAGCCCAAGGTCATGTTTTTTGGCCTCTGTAACTCCCTGGCAACCTTCCAAGCAATGATGAATGACATCTTCCAGGACATGTTAGATGAGGGATGCTAGTAATCTACATGGACGACATTCTTATCTTCTCTAAAGACAAAAAAGAACATGAGGAGAGAACGAGGAGGGTTCTGGCGAGACTAAGGGAAAATGACCTCTACCTAAAACCCAAAAAGTCCAGATTCGATGTGCAGGAGGTCGAGTTTCTCAGACTGATCCTACGGCCAAACCAGCTGGCAATGGACCCAATGAAACTAAGCGGAATCAAGGATTGGCCACCCCCAACCAATGTCAAGGGAGTCAGATCGTTCCTGGGGCTTCGGGAATTTCTATCGGAGATTCATCGGCAACTTTGCCATGATCATGAAGCCACTCAATGACCTAACTAAAAAGGATCAGCCCTTTAGCTGGACTAACGAATGCCAAGAGGCATTTGACACACTGAAAAGAAAGTTCTCCAAGACACCTGTTCTGCTGATGCCTAACACTGAGAAACCCTTTGTAATTGAGAGTGACACCTCTAAATATGTGACAGGAGCTGTCTTGAAGCAAACTGATATGAACGGGGATTGGCACCCTTGTGGCTATATCTCCCACTCCCTAACAGCAACCAAGCGGAACTACGAAATCTACGATTGGGAGCTACTGGGGATAATATGAGCACTGGAAACCTGGAGAGACTATCTCCAGGGATCCGAACATCCAACGACGATTCTATCGGATCACAAGAATCTCATGTATTTCAGAACGGCACGGAAACTAAATTAGCAACAGGCTAGATGGAGCCTTTTCTTATCACAATTTAACCTCCAATTGGTACATGTCCCAGGAAAGATGATGGTCCAATCTGATGCCCTATCACGACGGGGAGATCACATACCAGATGTCGATGATGATAATGATGACATCACGCTATTAAAGGATGAGATCTTCGCATGGATGATTGATGCTGAGCTAAAGGAAATACTTGCAGAAAACATAATGCATGATGACCTGCTAAAAGAAATAGTAAGGGCCATCAAAGAAGGAGGAATGCCACTGATCAAGTCAGCGGTAGAAGACTGGAGAATGGAAAATGATGGGACTGTCTTCTTCAAAGACTGATGCTATGTCCCAGATGATAAGGAGTTGAGGAGGAAGATCGTGGAAAAGTACCACGACAACATACTTATGGGGCACCCCAGCCAATTCCAGACTCTGGAATTAATACGAAGAGACTACTGGTGGCCTGGAATGACTATTTTCATTCGAAATTACATTGACGGCTGTGCCACCTGTCAACAAATGAAGGTGAACATGCACCCCACAATGCCACCACTATCACCAATCAAATCTGAGGCAACACGACTATTCACACTAGTCACAATGGACTTCATCACGGATCTGCCGATAAGCGATGGATGTGATACCATCATGGTCGTGGTAGACCATGGTCTTACAAAGGGGGTGATTTTTATCCCTTGCAACAAAACCGTTGATGCATTAGGAGCGGCAGATCTTTATCTGCACAATGTGTTTAGAAGATTCAGCCTCCCAGACAAAATTATATTGGATCGTGACCCATGCTTTGCCTCGAATGCATTCCAAGAACTGGGAAGGCTCCTGGGAATAAAACTGGTGATGAGCACAGCCTATCACCCTCAGACCGATGGAGAAATGGAAAGGGTAAATCAGGAGCTTGAAATCTATCTCTAAATTTTCTGTGCAAACAAACCATTGCAGTGGAAAAAACACCTTACTACTGCCGAGTTCACACACAACCAAAAATACCACTCGGCAATTAAAAACACTCCATTTTACATAATGATGGGAATACATCCTAAGGCCATCCCCACGACTTATGAGAAAATGAACATACTGGCCACCGAACAGAGGATAGCCAAACTGGGAAATATACGGCGGGAAGCCTTGGTGGCACACGAGCTATCCCAACAAGTAATGATTGGATGAAATGGATGAGGATTCCACCCATTCACGGTAGGAGAGAAGGTTTGGCTCAACTCTAAGAACTTGAAGTTGGGACACCCAACCAGAAAGCTCGCCTCTAAGGGCCATTCCCCATCATGCAAATAATCTCTTCCCATGCATATGAATTGAAACTCCCTTCCCAATGGAAAATACACCCTGTATTCCATGCCTAGCTTCTTTCATGTTTCAAGGAAAACGAGACTCACGGGCCAAATCTTCTTCCTCCACCACCCGATCTGATCGAAGGAGAATTGGAACACGAGGTTGAAGCTATTTTGGCTCACAAGGGGATGGGCCAAAGGACCCGATTCCTGGTGAAATGGAAGGGCTACAGCACAGCGGAAAATACCTGGGAGCCTGGGGCTCACTTAAAGAACGTTGCAGAAATCCTGGCTGAATACCGATCCACCCATAACCTTTCACCAACATGAGCCACCCCCTCCACTTCTACATGAATGTCACCCCTGATCCCAACCCCGTAAAAACATTTGAACTCATTCTCAGCTTTGTCCGAGACATCAACGGCATCCAAAACAAGGAGAGATTGCTCTCCATAACCCAAGATCATGCACTTCTGCATGGGACCATGCGAAATCTTTTTGAAACCTATCAAGCTATCTCTAGCCTCGAACAAGTATTTTAGCGTTTAACAGAAGAAGCCTACTATCTGGACCTGCTCCCGCTCATGAGGAGCTTAGATGAGCAGGCGATACGTTACAGACCCGGAGAATGGGTCCCCACCCCGCAACAAATTTTTATTATTGAACCATTAAGTGACGAAGAAGACGGAGCATTCGAGGCCATGCCTGAACGACTGATGACACCAACCCCAACTGCTACCCACCCACGTCAATCGCCGCCACCACCACCGCGAGTGCCCACCCCCTATCCCACACAGACCACTGCCGAACATGCACCTGCACCACCGTGGATGCGGAATTCCATTTGCTTCACTTGCACGTGAGTAGGCCATTTCTCATCGCACGACTTGAACCCAAACCATTATGATCCCCAACTTGAACATCATTATCTCTCTCAGCGCCGTTCTCAGTACTGCGATCCTTATTATGCTGGTTTGCTACATTCTCATTCTATTTAAAATCCTCACTGCTCCACCCTTACCCCGACTCACCGTGTTTGTCATGGGCACTTCGGTGCGGTTCGCGAGGGACAACAACATCGAGCTACCATCTAGGGTTTACGCACATGATGCCCCCACTATGACCACTTTCGACACATTCACCACAACGACTGACAATGCAGCGTCCTTCGATCCCATGCGGACGATCAGAACTTAGTTTCGATTGGGACTCGAAATGATAAGAGGGAGCTGATGTTACGGGAAGTGTTACGGACGGGAATCAAATTCTTTTCTTTTGTCTCTATTGTCCTTGACAAGCGCATTCTCAAGCTATTGTTTCCTGACACAATACCTACACGATGGCGCCCATTTACTATTGTTTATACTTCACTATTGTTCTTATTTCTCTATGGGTAGCTCCTCTCACCCTCATCCTCATCTTTGTCTTCCTCCCCAGCCTCTGCCCTCTCGATAGCCTTCCCCTCCACCTCGAACTCCACATTCCTCTGCTGCAACTCCTCCTTTGACACAGTCTTTGCACGAAATTTGGCAAGGGCGGCATTTCAAGCATCCACCAACACTCTCTGTTGACCATCGATTTTCATTTTCTGCACTGCCTCCTTCTCCTCTCAAACCCATTTTTCATTCTCCTCCCTTTCTTTCTGTTCAACCTCTTCAGCTAAGTCTACGAATAATAGTCCCCAGCACTATGAAAGCCATTCACAATGAGCCATTGGTTTATAGAGCTCGAAAATGTTGTCCATGACCTTTGCATGGCTGCGTCACATTCTTCACCGAGATCTTCAGCGATCTCATCATATTCCACCTACGAAACATGAATTTAGAGAACATGGAATGAAACAAAGATGAAACATACCATTTTCTCACAAAAACCTTGCCCCCAGACTTTGAAGTCAATATCTTCTGCAACACTGTGCTCAGGCATTGACTTCGCATAGTCAAGAACTTCTGAGTTTAGTTCAGCAAGAAGAGACATTATGAAAGCTAGAGTTTGATGATGTAGGATAGATGAGGAAGAATGAGAAATATTTCAAACCTCACTATGTTTTCAACATGATCATGCATTCCACACGTGACTTTGATCAGCTGACTGGGACAGTCAGAATTTCAGTAAGGGGGAGGATGATAGGTCCATTGTGTGCTATAAGGTCTGGAGAAGGATCTAATCATATCTATACATTATGACATGCACTCTGAATTACTACAAACGCCACGAAATCAACTTCAAATCCTTTTCGAACTATTTCGCACTATTTTGGACAACTTCGAATGACTTTGAACTATTTTGCAACATTTTGCGACACTTCAAATGACTTTTCAGCATTTCAAATGACATCAGCTGCCATATAGCTGTTTTAAAACACTTTTGATACATGCTGCACATTCAGAGTGAGCCAATTCACTGCATATCAAGCACTACCGGACACAAGGAGAGACTACAAGAGACTTAGAATACAATAAGTGCAGTTTTACATTTCAATGATATATTAAAGCAATAGAACAAGAACTTTTACTATACTGGGACAATGTACATTTCACTTATTATCATTTTTCATTTGTTTTATGTTTTACAATACCTTTATTGCTGTGCATATTGCCTCATGTTTTCCACATGTTCTTGTTTCCTTTTTAGTAATATTTCTTTAAATTGTATATAGACTTGTATTAGTTACTTAGAATAATAGAAAAGCCACTCACAAAAACCCCACCCCCAGACTTCAAAGTCGACATCTTTGGCAACACCATGCTCTGGCATTGATTTTGCATATTCAATAATTTCAGCATTGAGTTCGGCCAAAATTAGAGAAGCTAGAGTTTGATGATGTAGGAGGTGATGGAAGAAGAATGAGAAATATTTCAAACCTCGCTAAGTTTTCAATATGATCATGCATTCTGCACATGACTTTGATCGGCTGACTGGGACAGTCAGGATTTCAGTAAGGGGGAGGATGATAGGTCTACTGCATGCTCTAAGGTCTGGAGAAGGATCTAATTGTATCTACACATTATGACATGCACTTTGAATTGCTACAAACAACACAAAATTGACTACAAACCCTTTTTGAACATTTTTGAACCATTTTGCACTACTTTGAATGACTTTGAATGACTTTGAATGATTTCATGACACTTCAAACGACTTTGTACTACTTTGAATGATATCGGCCACCATATAGCTGTTTTGAAACCCTTTCGATACATGCTGAACACCCAGAGTGAGCCAATTCACTGTATATCGAGCACTACCAGACACGAGGAGAGATGACAAGAGATTTAGGATGTGATGATATCAGCGGTGATATTTAGTACCAACTCGCACCCTTCCTCTAGCCTGTGTTATACTTCCTAAGCCTTTTAACAGGTTTTTGTCAGGTTTCCAGGTCAAGTATCATCATCGCAATGATTCACAGAACTTAAAATTATGGCACAAAGCTTAGACTCAAGAGAATGGCTCTTAAATCAGATGATGAATGGCAGAGGATGACTTCTTCTCTCATTCTGAGTAACTAGTACAAGTCTATATACATTTTGAAGGAATGGTACTTAGGGTGTAGCACAGGTACAGGTTAACCTGTGGTATTCTGCCTGAAGGTAGCACAGGTGCAGGTATGGGTTTGTATATCAGTACCCGCAGCAACACCACACCTGTACTCATGGTGTTGCAGGTTGTGACAGGTTTGAGTTGTGATGCATTTCATATCATGTTTTGTGGTTCCAAAATTCTTCCAAGCTCTTTGGCCTTGAGTTGACACCATTTTTATCAACTTTTATAAGAATCCATTTCTTGTTATACTGTGTGAAGACATGTATCTGACTGGTACTGTAGTATTTTATGACATGGAATGATCTAATTAAGTAAAGTGGATGTTATTTTGCATGATTATTTTAAGTGACCTTGAGTATTCCTTCTCAAAGCTCCTCCTCTTGTGCCAAAAGTTACTATGCCCACATTAAATACAGCAAATTATGAGTTTCTTTGCTTTCTTTATGATGGATAAGAAAGGTTGACAGATGATTTGTGAAAGAATATAATAATTTATATGAGGATTCAAGTGTTGAAGCTATATAAAAGAGTTATATAACTTTCTAGTATAGCTGCCTCTTATCTTTGTCTTAGGTACAAACAGTTTATTCAAGTATCACAGTAGTTTTTAAAAAAATACCATACAAACCCTGTGATTATAACCTGTACCTGCAGGTAAGGTGTGTGTACAGGTATGGTGTCACAGGTTACAGGTGTGGTGTTGCCAGTGAAACCCATGGTGTCACCTGTGCTACACCCTAATGGTACTTAAAAAGGAAATACAACATGTGAAGAACATGAGGCAATATGCACAGCAATAAAGGCCTTTGCAAATCATAAAACAAATAAGAAATAATAATAAATGAAAGGTACAGAGTTGCAGTATAGCAAAAGTACTTGTCATAATGTTCCAATATATCATTGAAATACCAAAACACCACAATCACATCCTAAGAGTCCTTTGTTGTATCTCCTCATGTCAGTGGTGCTCGATATGCAATGCACTAACTCATGCTGGGTATGCTGTGTGTATCGGAAGGGTGGTGGGATAGGCATATGGTGGCCAACATCATTCGAAGTGCTGTGAAGTTATTCGAACTCATTCAAAGTGTTGCAAAGTTGTTCAAAGTGTTGTGAAGTTGTTCAAAGTGTTGCAAAGTCATTCAAAGTAGTTCAAAGCAGTTCAAAGTAGTTGCAAAGTAGTTCAAAGTAGTTCATAGTTGTAAAGTAGTTCAAAGTAATTCAAAGTAGTTCAAAGTAGTTCAAAGTAGTTCAAAGTAGTTCAAAGTAGTTCAAAGTAGTTCAAAATCAGTTTTGTGTGGTTCATAATGGTTCATAAGGATTGGGAGCATGTGTTATGATATGTCAATGCATTTGGAAGTTTCCCCAGACCTTAGAGTGCAAAGTGTACCTATCACCATCAGGTTGTTGAGGCTTGGTTCGAACCAGCTGAATGCTGATTTCTTGAGGTAAGAGATGATGAATAAGATCTTCCTTTCATCAGAAGCGAAGACATGAGGGCGATCCCAAAAATGGAGGTTGCAAGTGACTAGAAAGTCCCAGAGCTTCTGGGGGTTGGAACCATCAAATGTGTTGGGTTCCCAAACTTTGATCTTCTCAGCCTTAGGGGCTTGGTTCTGGCAGAGAGTGTGGAGACTGTCCAAGAGGTTGAACAGAGCATCAACAAATCTGTTGTCCAGATCTGGGTTTTTACCTATAGGAGGCTGATCTCCAAAGTCATCAGGATTGGAGTCATTGGGTCCACCAGAAAGTCCATCCTCCTCACCTGTAACTTCCTTATTGGCAGGGTTGGGTTACTTGTCATCTCCTACGTAGTCAAGTGGAGTCAGAATCCGAGGGGGTTCTGAATGCAAGTGCATAGACATGATGTTAGTGCTAACAGATGGTGCACCAAAGCTGACTCATTGAAATATGTTTAATGGTCAGACTGAGGCACCAATGGTAGAAGTGGGTTTAGGAGCTGGGAGTACTGATTGTCGGATAGCTGATAAGCCTGGTAGAGTGCCTGCATGGCAAAAGTTTCTTGTTGTCCACTGAGTTTGTGATTCTGTGTGGGACATAGAATAAGGCTCAGAATAGTGTGATGATTGATGAGAAAAGTGTCAGTTTGAAAATACTGTCAAAGTTCAGAGTCACTACTATCAAGATCAGGACTTGGTCAGGAATACACCAGACTTCCAGTCGGACCCAGTTGTCAGTGGTCAGAGGGTTTCAGGGGTTTGCAGGCAGAATCCACTGGGCTGTAGTGGGCCAGGTGAAAAGGGGCCAGAGAGGACTTGGCTTCAACTTATAAGAAGTTACACCCTTCTCCTTGTCAGTTGTCCAACTTCAGGCAGAGGGATTCAGATGTCTGGCAGGTTTCTGGACTGAGGGCAAGGATAGATTAAGCAGAGGTTATGGAATGAATTGAGGTCAAGAAGAGCCAAAAGATTAAGAGTCAAGTCAAGATTAAGTCGAGGATGACTTAAGGGTTGATATTAGACTTGAAGATGAATAGACAAAGATACACAGGCAATATACATGCAAGATACAATGTAGGGCACAATGTAATTTGCAACCTGGAGACTGAGGCTAAGCTATGGGCACTTAAATATTGAGGGCCAGAAGAATAATGGAAAATGTGCAAGTTTACTAATGGGTCTTGGTAAGTGTCTATGACCAGAATTGGTAAGACTGTATTAGGAATAAAGTGAGTAAGCAAATGATTACTAAGGCACATGACAACTTGTCTGATGACTAAAAGTGCTGCAGCTGGAATGCTGACAGACAAAGTTGGAAAAGAGTCAGAAAAAAATTGGGGATTGTTGGGAATCCAATCGGGTGAAATGAGCTGGGTGAACGACATCATTGTTAAGTTTTGCAATCATCATATGGATTCCTCTGAGAACTCTGATGAGTTCCTGGGATGTGGCCTGGAGCTTCAGGTCAGCACTGTCACCCTTAGCAATACTTATGTAAGGCCAAGTAAAACTATCCCAAGATGGAGGTAGGGAGGAGACAATGGCAATCTTGAATTGGACTTCCAGGATTTTGAAGTTATCATCATCGACCAAGTTGAGGCACTCCCAATATTTCTTGAGAGTGGTGAGGTGCTCACTAATGTCATCCTGTTCTTCAGCAGGGGTATGCCAAAGGTTGTGGATAATCACAATGGCTGTCTCTTGGCTTTTGTCCTCGTGGATAGCTTCCAGATTCTTCCAAGCAACATGGGAGGTTGAGCCATGTTGGATGTGAAAAATACATTTGTTGCCAATGTTCTGCATGATGAGATACTTGGCATAATTGTCATTCTTCTTCCAATTGTCATGACCAACTGGATCCACTCAATCCATCTGCTGAGTTTCACCTTGGACATAGGACTCAACTTCACACATTGCAAGGAGTGACCACATGTGTACTCACCAGGCTATCCAGTTGGGACCTGTCAGTTTTTGCTGGTGCCAAGTTTGGTAACAGCACCTTTGTGAGTTCTAATTAATTGGACACTAGGGTCATGAGATTGGGATGTGGTTGGCATAGTTGTACCAGTCATGCTGTAGGAACAGCAGAGGTTTGTTGACAGGTAGAATAGATCTCTCTGCACACAAACACAAGAAGGAGTAGAGAATGTCTCAGATGAAGCAAGTATTATTGTGTGATTACCTGACTAGTAATAGCTATGCCGCTTTGTCACAGTACCTACACTGGTCAGCTTGTCTCCTAACAAGTTGTCTTGAAGATGAATTTTATGCTGCTTTTCTTGAAGCTCTCAATCCCATTGTTGAATCCAGTCTTGATAGAGGTGGGCTATCATCCATGCCTTTGCATTCTTTTGATAATAAAAGCCAAGTTGGGCACCTGTCTTTTCATTGAACCATGCTGCTTTGCTGATTATGAAAGGTGGAAGCTTCTCAGACCTACATATCAGCATTCAAGGTGAGTGCATAACTTTTTTGCCCTTGACTCCTGATTGCATATGATCAGACAAGGCTCTGTCCAGTGCCATTCTACATATGTGTTGAGACTATCAGAGAGCTGAAGTTGAATATACAAAACAGGGGCATACCCATAACAAAGACCTGTTTCATCCAGATTGAAGATGTCATGCAGCTCATACTCAGTTTTGCTAATTATATCTTGAATTCATGCTCTCTCCTTCTCTACAGTCTGGACATTGGATGAACCAGCTTCACCATGCAATTTTGTTTCCTTAAAGCCACTCCATCCCTTCAAGCACCCCAACCAGTCATTGCTCAACTTCAGCCTTTCATCTTCCAGGATTCTTGCCAAGTCTGCAAACCTGTTCCACTTCTGTCAAAGAACCTCTCCAGTAATTAGAATTGCTTTTGAGACCCAAAGATGCATCATTTCAGAAATCTCAGGGTGCTCAGTTTGTTGGACTGGTTTGGTTGTGCAGTTGCTTTGATGATTTGTCTGTTGCCACTGCTCACACCATTTGGCCTCGTCTTTAACCCATGAGGAAACCAATGACCATTTGATCTGAAGGTTTGGGTAGATGGGTGCAAAATAGTGTGCTGTAGTTGATTGGTTCTTGCCATTCTTATGGTACCAATCCAGTCTTTTGATTTGTTGAGCTAATGTGGCATTCTCTTTCTTTGTGAAAACAGCAGCAGATGACTGAGTCAGCTTTAACTTCTTTTTTGATTCTTTAGGTCGTTTCTCATACTCTGAACCTTCACCAAACATGTCAGGATGTGCCTTTTCATGCAACAGAGCTTATAGTGCATGCATTTTCATTTGTTTCCTACCACCTTTGCTATATCTCCTGCCCACTCCCTCAACTTCTTTACAATTGCCTTTCCCTTTCCGTCCAATCGTGCAAGCCCTCTTCCCTAGTCTGAAGCTGCCTCCAAGTCATCAACAATCCATTGCTCATTAACAATGTTTGCATCATGGTCCAACCACTCTTCGTCAGCTGATGACGTAGTTTCAATTCGAGAATTTAGTGAGACCTTTCTTAAGAAGGTCGAGAGGTTTTGGAGCCATAGAAGATGTACGACTATTAAATTTTCCATTTTTTTTTTTAGTTCGTATTGGCCACGGTGGTGCATCACTGATTGCAAAATTAACATTACTCGACCATATAAATTAGGAACTAAGTCTAATATAGTAAGTATGTAAACCGGTTTTGGCCGAGGAGGAGTATGGTTTATGTACTATCGCAGACTTTAGGGGTTATGCTATGCAAATTCCCGCCCACCAAGTCGGTGGACCAGTGGGGTTATGGCATTTAAGGGGTTATGGGTTAATGGGTTATGTCATGTATGGGTTATGGAAGTATCGACTGTAAAGACTTGATTAGTTCACTTCCAGATTGGCAGGCTTAACGAATATGTACATATTTTGTGAAGGCGGATCTACATATGGATGCCGACGTCGAGGAACGGGGGTCAGGGGGTTAATGATCATCATGATCACAACGGCACAGCTGTTGCCTTGTGCAGTAGATCTTTGAGGCGATGCTGCGGACCCGGAGCTGCTAAACATGTTCGTTGACGATGACACCCGTTTGCCCGTTTCCGTGTTCCTTGTATTTGTTTGTTTCATGGTGCTATTGGGACCTGTGGCAGGGTGGAGCGGCTATATGATTAAAACAGTAACTGTCATTGCCACCAGGAAGAGCAGTGTCATGGCGATAACAACACCCCCGAGAGTGAAGTTTCGCCCAGTTAACCTAATCGTGCTAAGGGTTTTTTGCATGTAGTTATCTTACGTCAACGCGCTGAAAAACTTTTCCCCCCCTTTATGCTTATCAAGTCTTTTCGAGAACTTGGTCTTAAAGGTTGAGGTGTTGTAGCTGCCTTGAACGGAGTTAGCCGGCCGCGATTCTGGACGCTGTCACCTAGGCCGGCATCAGGTCCACGAATCGTGACGCAGGACAAGCTGGCAGATCATGAAAAAAATAAATGGTCTGTTACTTGCTATAAATTGACTTAACGTTAGGGTTTGACATGAAAAATGATGTCCGTGTCTCTGCTCGGCATACTGCGGTTCGCTGTAGAGGTCTAGTGTTTCGTGAGTGTTTGAATAGCCAACGTACCAATGGCTGAGAAGGGTGAAACGCTGTGTTTTCAAGCGAGGGTCGACAGACAGTTCGAAAGCTATTCACGAGAGAGCTGAAAGATGCGAGGTATAAGGAACTGAGCGTTTGTCGACATGAGGGGAAATGTACTTGGGAGTACCTGACGTCAAGTCCTGTTGGACAAAGGTTAACCTTAACGCTAAATTGAGTCCTCTAGAGCCTAAATCGAAATGGTTGTACACCTGAAAATTATCATCGTCCTGCCAATCTGGAAACGCACCTACCAGGAAAGCGTTACTGTGACAAGTGCATGCGTGTAACGTACTTAAGAATAAGTATAAAGTATAAGATGCAGGATCGGGAGAACACGAATCGACGAGTAGTCGCAAAAAAAAAGATTCCAACTTGTAATTTCGAATTAGAGATAATACTCACAATCATACCCGAACTCGGGGCAGTACGGCTATTTCGTCGCTTCAGCACGAATGTCATTGCGGCGCAGTGAATGCGAGCGTAGAGAACATGATGAAGGCTTGAAAAAACTCACGCTTGCTATGCCTGTATGGTCTGTTGTACGGGCCTTCGGAACGAGGCTGATAGCGACGGGAAGACTACAATGGACGATAGCGAACCAAATTGGGAATATGAACTGCAGTATAACAGCTGACAGATCAAATAAGGATAATTAGACAAAAATATGATGTATTGGTAGATCAGATTGGGAAATTATGGAGTTATGGAGGGACGGATCGGGTTTTGTCGGATGGAGGTCTTGGTGCGTTAAATGGGTGAATTGGAACCTCTCAAGGCACTGCTGGAGAGCGCCCACAGCCTGTGTCCGTGGGACCATTGTGTCGGTCAACGCAGGACGGATATGGACATACTTAAATTTAAACATATAAATTCAAATTCAAGCCGGCGAGCCCAGCTCATCGACATGTGCCTCCCGTCCATGTCATTGTGTGAGACGAAGTGGGGGCTGCTGAGACTGGAGCTTGCGGTGGAGGGAATAAGAGTAGGTTGGACACGAGGAGTGACCACGGTCGCTTGGTGACGCAAACCCAGATATGGATGTACATAGTTTCGCGAAGCATAGGTGTGTAACTGTGCTGGCCATATATAGGTTTCCAGAGTGGTTCTCGGTGGTTTTAGGCGCCGTTTCGGAAAATTGATGATACGTGAGCTCACTCTAGTTGAGAACGAGGGGGAGTATGGGCACGGTGATGAGGTGAACCGCGGGGAGAAGGTAGATAAGTGATGCTCCAGAGAGACCATGTCAGTAAATCTTTGATCGGGATTGGATTGTGATCGGAATGCAGCGGAGGACAGGTTGAAGAGGGGATGTCATGGAGAGAGATTTGGCTGGACTGGGCAAGAACCGTAGTTGTCGGATTTAGTTTATGTATAAGGGTTAGCAGGCACTTAGCAGACACTTAGCAAGTAAATAATGAAATCACAACAAACATTGTCAGCCACAGCCCTATTTCGGTGCGACTCCTCGTTTCGCTCCCACCAACTACTCTACTCCCTTTCCATATCGTCCCCCGTGCTCCTCGTTCCTGCTGCTATCAGCCATCCACGATTTTCCCCAGCTCGTCGTTAGACCTGGTGGGCGAGCTCCGTGTGGCAAACGCAGTCTCATCACTCTCATACACCGACACTTTATCAGCAAAGCTCTACAATGGCTGAACGTCTTTCTCAATATCCGATGTTGCCAAATTTCAATCCTGCCCTCATGCAGTCTCAGCAACAGCAGGCTCAGCAGCAGCAGCAGCAGCAACAGGATCCCCCGCACCAGTCCATGCAGAACTTTCCTGACCAGGCTCGCATGTGGCAACAGATTCAGCATATGCAACAGTATCGTCCTGGAGCAAATGACCTCTCACAGCAGCACTCTACTGCCCAGGTAAGTCTATCGTTCCATGTTCTTTCTATTCGACCCATCTATCTACGCCCCGCCCTACTCGGGCCTCTTCTCTGCATGTGGTCACCTCTTCTCACGACTCGTCTTTCCAATACATGCAGCTTTGCATGCTCATCTTAATCGCGATACCCTTGCGCAAAACCTATAACATGAGTTAGCTCTAGCCGTTCTACGGCCCACTCCTGTTTCCGACTTACGTAAACAAATCTCAGCCCATAACTAATCCATGAGCTCTTTCCTTAGATGACGGATCTGCTACGAAGCCACAATCTAGCTCGTGTACAAAGCCAGCAGCAACAGCAGCTAAATCAACAGCCTTTCGGTGGTCCATCCCAACAACTCCAACCCGGTCAACCCTTCCATGATCCCTCTTCCAATCAACCATCCCAGTCACAACACCCGGCCTTTATGAACAATGTAAACGGCGCCGGTAACCCTCCCTCCCTTGCTTCGCGCAATCCATCCGTCCTCCAAGGCTTTCCAAACCCTGGCCCTGACATGTCGCGCCAACTTGGCCTCATCCTTGCGCAACAACAGCAGAACCAGCAAAACAATACCGGTGGGCCGATGAATTTCGGCTCTCGTCAACAACAGCAGATGCAGGCTATGAGCCAAGGCTCGTCGCCTGATGCTCACAATCTGTTTGTTTCGCAGGGGATGGACCGCCGTCCGTCTCCTGCTCACCAGCTCCCCCTCCCAAACAATATGCCCCCCAACTCTATCGGTGGGCAGGGGCAATCACCACTACCCCAGCAGCATCAGCCCCCAGGGCAACCGCAGCAGCCGCAACAGCGTCGCATGACGATGGCGGAGATGAGCGAGCGCGCAAATAGCTTACGCCATACCATCATACAGCAGGAGGCATTGCTTTCGCACTTGAGTAACCAGCAACGAGCGGCTGCTGCCAGTGGGAACACCCTCGATCCGACGGTAGCTGCAAAGGTTCGGCAGTCGATGCTAGATATCAAGGGGAAGAAGGAATACCTGCAACGAATGATGCATGCTATGCAAAATAACATGTACGTATTTGTCCAATAACCGTCTGGATTAGTGTCGAATGGTTGTTTTTCCTCAGGGGCGTGATCTCTGGTCCAAATTCGCAGCCAGGCAACAACAACAGTGGCGGACCAGGCCCAGGCCCACAACAACCACCTCCATGGCTATCCCAACAAGGCGGGCAATCCCCCGCCTTTGATAACCCCAGCGGAAACGGAAACGGAAATGGAAGCTCTCAGATGCGCGGTGGCGGAATGCCAAATGTCCCCCCTCCAAACGTCCACCCAAGCCCATCGCACATGCACGCCCAAGCGAACCACCTCATAAGCGGAGGTGTTCCACCACGCTCAGGCCCTACCCCCCACCAGCAAGGCCCAGGTCCAGGACCCCATGGGACCCCTGGTGGGCCCAGTAATGGCGGTAGGCCATTCTCAAGCCAAATGTCCCCGAA
Organism: Tricholoma bakamatsutake; assembly: GCA_029959215.1. NCBI lineage: Eukaryota > Fungi > Basidiomycota > Agaricomycetes > Agaricales > Tricholomataceae > Tricholoma > Tricholoma bakamatsutake. The sequence continues at coordinate 11,355,799 of CP114857.1, read as the reverse complement.
CATGGGGTCCCAGCTTCCTTTCACGGGGTCGTCACCTCCAGGGATGGGGATTAACGGGGGAGGTGCTGGTGTGCCTGTAAATGTGAACGTGGGGGGCCCGATGCAGCTTCCTCCGCCGCTTGAGAAAGTGCGGTTCGAGAACGCGTATAAGAGCTGGGTACAGGCGAGCAATATGAAGCATGATGAACGGCTCATGAGTGTGGATGGGCGCCTTATTGATTTGTATGCGCTGCATACGAATGTCATGCATGAGGGCGGGTTCAACAAGGTGCAGAACCAGGAGCTGTGGGCGGTTATTGGAGGGAAGATGGGGTTTGTGCAGTTTCCAGGTACTGACGCAGAGCCGGCCAAGTCGGGTCCGGGGGTGGCTCAGAGGCTTGCGGCGGTATACAAGGACTATTTGCTGCCGTTTGATACAATGTATATCACATCGGTCATTGAGCGCCGGAAGCAGATGCAGGCGGCGGCGGCGGCAGTGCAAGCTGCTGCTCTCGCTAGTGGGAACGCTGGTGGTGGTGGAAATGGCGGCCCTGGTGTAGGTGGTGGACCTGGTCCCTCGCATGGTCCGCTGAACCCCATCCCCAACGCGAACAATAACAATCCGAATCCGAATATCCCGAACATGAACCCCAGTGGTAACCCGAACAACAATCCTGCGAATGTGAACCCGAACACCAACGCCAACCCGAATTCGAATCCGAACAATAATCCGAACAATAACCCGAACCAGGGGATGGGGATGGCCGCGAACATGAACATGCCCCCGAACCCACGCGCAATTGACGCACGCACGATGCAGCAGGTGATCGGGTTCGCGAATAAGAGCGTCTCGGAGCTGAGGCAAATGGGCGTGTCGGAGCAGATTATTGGGTTTGTGGAGACCAATCGTGCGCATTTGCAGCGTACGGTGATGGAGCAGGGTATATTCCGTGGGGGGATGCGGGGGGAACAGGGGATTGGTGCGGGAGGTATGTTTGTGGGGTCATCGGGGCAGGGACAAGGACAGGGACAGGGACAGCATGGGCAGGTACAGGGGGGTGCGGGTATGCCGGGTGGGAGTAGGCAGCCTCCGCCGTTCATGGGGCAGGGGAAGGTGATGCCGATGCAAGGTGGTCCGGGTGGCGGTGGCGGTGGGTTTATGGGAGGGCAGATGATGCCACAGGCAAATGGGCCCATTGCGCCGCTGGCGAGACCTAGCCCGCAGCACTTGCAACAATTGTTAGGGTTTGTGGAGAAGACGAAGGTTGGTTTCAAGCAGACTCGTGAGTATCTTTTTTTTTGGTGTCGGAGAATGAGTGTTGATGGATGCATTTTTTTGTGTGGCTTAGGATTGCCGAATATGCAGCCGCAGGAAGTCCCGCAGGAGCATCACCAAGAATATGCCACTTTGCTCGACCAGTTGCACCGTTTTGCGCAGGAGATTGATGCCAAGCTTCCGATGTATATGTTTGTGCTCAAGTCGGAGGACATGATCAAGAGGCTGATAGCGATCGTACGTTTGATTTTTGGGTGTTTTAGTCTTTTATGTTGTTCATTGTTATTTTTTTCCCCTTTGTCACAGATTCTTACTGTTGGACAGCAAAAATCGATGTTTGCAGTAGGGAATATGCGGTACCTCATGACTCTCGATATGCTTCGCAACATGATGGTACAGGTTCATCAGGCGAACGATGTGTTCACGTCTTTCCTACAAAACGCTATGAATGGCCGCAGTTCTCAGATGCAGCAACAGCCGCAAATGATGTTAGGCGTGCCACCGCCGGGGCATGTGACGCAAGAAATGACGCGCCCTCAGATGCCACCGCAACCTCCCTCGCAGATGCCACCTCATGGCCTTCGTTCTTCTTCCCGACCACCACCACCAATACCCCAACAACAACCCCCACCACCTGGTCTGCGACCAGCAGTCCCACCACAACTCGTTAAGAAACCCTCTTCATCATCGCAAAATACCCAGCCCATGTCGGTATCCACGCCTACACCCCCGCCGTCACATTCTACACCAGTGGCGAACGCGCCCACGCCCAGTGCCCTTTCTGGTTCATCACCCCAGGCGCCGAGGTCGCCCAAGAAGGGGAGGGTTAACAGGAGAGAACGTCGCTCTTCGGTGAAGAATCCTCCCGCGGGTGTGGCTGCTGCAGCAGTTGCCACTTCGAATGCTCCATCAAATGCGAACACTCCTGCGCCACCCCCGCCACCGTCAGAGCCGCCGACGCCCGCGTCAGGCAGTGGCAGTGGCAGTAGCACGAAGCGACAGCGTGACGAGGAGTCATCGACACCTTCTCTCACGTCTATCCTTGGAGAAAGTCCAGCCGCGTCAGGCTCTGGTGCAGTGGCCAATGAACCCTCTCCACCCAAGAAACCCAAGATGGAAGAGTGGGATGGCTCACCAAGCGAGGCACTGAAAAAGAAGACGGAGGCTGTCGAAAATGTGAAGACCGAGGAGGATGCCACTGCGTTCCTGGAACAGATGACAGAGCTTATCATGGCTGCTCGTGGCGAAGGCCAAGAGTCGTTGACATCTGATATCTCAGAGACCCTGGATATGATTTTGAAGGGGTACGCTGATGGGACCGACGCGACGCATGGGCTGCCGTCGCTTGGGATGGGGAGCGAGAGCGATACGGTGCAGCCGGCACCGGCGATCCCGCCTGTTGATGAGTTTGTGGAGTTTTTTGATTTTTCGTCGTTTGGGACGCAGGATGATGACGATGTGGGGTCGAAGGCTCCTCCTACACCAGATCTGTTATCTTCGTCGACGACGAACCCGAGTCCGGAGTCGAATGCATCAGAGGCGGATGCTGCACATCATGCCTTGCTATCTGCGACGGATCCTATTTCTACTAAAATGGAGGACAATGGAGTATCAGATCTGCTACGGCTTGGAACGCTGAAAGAGATTGATGGAGGGGAGTCTGCGTACTTCCAGCCATCGGATTGGAAGTGGGATGGCTCGATGCCTGCACTGGAGCAGCCATGGGCGGGTTTCTCTTCATAGCTGTATGTTTATCGTTTGTTTTTCTCCCGTTTTTCCTATACTTTATTCTCCTTCTGTCTGCCGCTGTCCGTACTGTAGTGTTTACTAACCACTCTTAGTTCATAATTCCATTTTTCACTGTTTGGTCTTATCTTACCTGTCTGGACTAAGGTATATTTCGTTTTTCTTTATTCCTTTGTTTCATTTCCTTAGCTCCTTATCGATGTCACTATCAGCACTATCTCTATCTCTCTTGGTTACGGTTGACGGCTATGTACTATACGGTTGTTTTACTCGCTATCGAAATCTTGCTGATTCGGCAATACAATAGGATACAACTTCAGATTGTGAGGGCTAAGGCTACAACTGAGTACAGATGTGGAAGTAAGAATGAAAATAGATTTATTTCCTATTCAACCCTGCGACTTTCCCAGCTATACTCCTTGGATGCGCGAAAGGATTAGACTGCCGAGCAGTATTTTCCAGTATTCTAGTCCGTAGAGAGTGGAGTGGGTTGACAGATGAAGAAGAGGCTGAGGAAGACCTAGCGTCCCCACCCAGTTTCCGACGTTTGCTGCTCGCCAGCTCAAGTTTCGCCTTTGCCCACTGCTCCTTTGCCTCCTGCTTGGCTTGCTCATCATCCTCGACGAGGCGCAGCGACGCAGGCAGCCCATATCGTCCCTTGATCTCATCATTTGCCTTCTGCTTCGCCTGATCGGCCTTTTTGTCTTCCCGAAAGCGCTTCCGCAATCTAGTGGAATGAACATAGGGATCCGCATTGTAGTGCTCTGATACGCTTTGCAGAGACTCGAGGCGTGGTACTTGGACTTTGGTAAGGTGATTCTGCGCGTCGGTGGTTTTCTCGAGAGCGACGAGGGGATCTTCGGCAATGGAAGCCTTTTCGGTGTCTGTTAAAAGCAAGAGTTAATTAAGGCTGGAAAATCAACTTGGTGATGTGGTACCATGAACGGCGAAGCCACCGTGCTCTTCGGGATTCCAGTCTTCATCTTTTTGCCTGGCACCGGAGACAACGACGTAGCGGGTGTTCTGTTATAAAACAAAACATGCAAGTCAGCGCTAATAGGCATGCACGAGGTTCATGCTTTCGCACCTTTGGGTCCGTCTGGATCTCGAACCAGCCGTCGCAAAGATGACATTTGCACCGGAAGGAGAAGATTGGGGTGGAGTAGTAATTCCCAACCTTCTTCTTCTCCGCATTATACCGCACACCCATTCCAATGTGGTTGTTGCATGTGCCACTGCACATGTAAGATGACGCGGGATACAGCAGCAGATGGATGAGACTCACCACCAGATGTTGAAGGGCAACTCGAACCGGGTTATGAGAATTCCTTGGTCGATCTTGCGTGCGCGATCTCCCAATGCATGTTTGCCTCGAAATAGCGCTTAGCTCGAGGGTGCCTGTGTGTAAGCGTCGTTACAGGAAACTAACCTCTGTATTTGTTGAGACTGCCTTGAGATGGGTCGTAGTCAGGAGGGTAATATCTAAAAAAATGTAGAAATGTGAGTGTAATTCAAGTTAAAAACAACACATACTTGTTGAATCCCTGCATAACTGCTGGGCAGTAATCGTGGCTTTCAAGGAACTCACGTGGAGATCATGATAGAAGCCAACGCCAGCAGATCCAAGCAAAGACAAACAGATTGAAGCATGTTTGTTTGAACTTTAATTTTCCTTGTATCAACACAACTTGGATCCTTAGGTTTGTACGTCCCAGAACTCTACATCCATTGCTAACTCTATCATTCCAGTCACCTCCTGACTCCAAAATGAGTTACGTCGCTAAGGGAGAAAAGGAATACGATGCTACAGGTGCACCAGTGCCCGACGCAAAAATCCACAAAATCAGGATCACCCTCACCAGCAGCAACGTCAGAAACCTCGAAAAGTGTACGCTTCATCTACTGTCATTGTCATTGAGGCTAACGTCTGTTGTAATATAGTCTCCGCCGACCTCATCAACAGGGCTAAAGACAAGCAACTTCGTGTTAAGGGACCCGTCCGCCTCCCCACCAAGTCGCTAAAGATCACCATGCGTAAAACGGTATGTTCCGTTCACAATGACACGTTTTATCTTGCTAATATATTCGTCTTAGCCTTGTGGTGAAGGTTCGAAGACTTGGGATTCCTTTGAGCTCAAGGTCCACAAGCGCCTGATCGACCTCCACTCTTCCAGCGAAATTGTGAAGCAGATCGTACGTTGTTTTTCACATCTAGTGATGTTTTCTCCTGACGTGTATTTCTGTGCAGACGAGCATTAGCTTAGAGCCTGGTGTTGAGGTCGAAGTCACGATTTCTCCCTAAACTTATGTGTAGAGAGATATGCAACTTTACGTGCCTTGTACAATGACCCTCGTGCTACACTGAAGACCCCACGCCTGACCTGGCTTGAAGCACTCAAGTCAAAGAAAGTTTTGTACGGAACTTACAAGTAGATGGTTAGACGGCAAAACCCTTTTATTCAAATCATTTTCTGACAACCCGTCAAACAAACCACACTTGCGCAGCTGGACCCTCAGCCCTCGATCTTCGAAGGTCTTTGTATGTTGGATCCGAGGTGAAATTATGGTAGATTGTGAGAAGCACAGGGCCCATTGCGTGTGTGAAGGCTTAATGCTAACTCCGACTGTTAACGGGACTCCAACGCCAGCATTCTAATCTTGAAGCAAACCGCAGCTGCTCTGAGCGTGATTTCTGTCTACGCAGTTACTTATGCACAGTCGCATCGTGGTCGATGAGCCGACATATTACTCGAACCGGCAGACTGGAATGGACATACAGTATCTTCCACGAAGGAATAACTTGCCCGAGTGGGAGTCCTAGCTTCGATTCAATTAGTGGACTCCGACGCCATGGATGTACGTTATCTATCTTCTTGCTGTACTATGCTAACCCGAACATCAGACAGACCCCACAATCGGACGCATCGAATATCAATATCTCTCTCACTTTACCTTCAAACTGCCTCAAACTTCGTACATACATTCTATTAAGTTTATTGAACATTTCTATGGCACTGTTTCCTTCATAAATCTCAGTGCTAGGAGGGTCAGAAAATAAGAGGTTGTCACGCCTGCCGATTGATGCCGTGTCGGAGATCAAATGCTATCAATAATCCCATTGCACGCGTCTTCGACTCGCATTCACCAAGGTCGCTGCGCATGCCTGCCGAAAGGCACCATAGGCTGCGGGACCGGCGTGCATGCAACCCAGGTTACGAGGCTCGCCTAAATGAAGCGCTGGGATCTGTGGCCAGTGGAGAATTCGAGTCGTTGCGGGAGGCTGCCAGAGGTCGAGGTGCCAGTAGAAGAGCAGACCTTGCTTGACTGGTGCAGGCAGTGAGTCCAGGAAGGCCAGCCGTGGTCTCCTCAGGAACTCCGTGTGCATGTGCAGGCAATTTCTGGGAAGGCGATAAGCAAACGATGGAATCTCAAGTTTGAAAGCCGCCATCCAGAGCTCCGTACTGCGCGCCCTGCCGAACTTGATCCAAAACGAACGAAAAACTTCAATAAGCCTATTGTCTATGATTTCTTCGATAAGTATGAAGGAATGAACACCGAGGATCATCGGGTCATAATCAGCCTCGAAGTCGTCAAATTTCCAATGTTGTACCGTCCGACACTGCACCGCAGTATCCCTTTTGGTCACCCCATGCTTCCGTTTAATCGCTCATTTTCCTGCATATAAAATGTCGTATATGATCATCCACCCGTGCATGTACATACTGGCGTCCACGTGTGATGCCCAATTTTGACACCTAAAATTATTCGTTACCTAACATTAATCCACAGTGATAGTTAATAAGTACACTAATACTTTCATTAATCAGGCCTAATAAATACAGTATATAGTCAGCAAAATGCAGAGTTTGGAGGATTGCGTGCGGAGGTCGAAATCCATTGATGAGTCAACTTGTGACAACCTGTGACTGTCCGATTGAGATGTTCAACGGGTTAAGCATCGTATTGCACGTCTGCGCCCACAGTCGCGGACAAACAAAGTCCACAAAAATAATCAATGCTAAGTACATTCATTATCCACCTATCCTATGAGTTACATGAGAGACTCCGTCAATTTTTTTCTCAGCTGTCAAGCAAGATGATAAATTAGTTGATATATGAGACCAGTGAGTGAACCGATTGATGGATTACCCGAAACGAATGGATAAAATAACACTTGAACGATATAGATACGTAAGTAAATAATCCGCAGAATACCAGAGAGCATGCCACAGCTCTGCGTTCCACAGCCAGGTGGAGCTGTTTCCAGATCGCTGCCCATTCCGGTGTCTTCAGTTACCAGATTTTCGATCCACCGATGAATGAAGGGACATGGTAGCCAGTGCTTACTTACACCGGCACATGATGCCAAATACGGAGATGCGTCGACGAAGGCTTATGGATTAGATGGACTCGCAGTTGAATCAAAATGTTATTTTCAAGAATCCGGGCAACTTGAAGTAGGTGAGCATACGACACAACGACGTCGACGCGTGATCTCATCCGTTTTTGGTAATACTGGCATCATATATCAACTAATTTATTTATTGCTCGACAGCTGAGAGAACAATTGATGGAGTCTCAAATACATGAGCCGATTTTGCGGAAACAACATATCCCAAAAAATTCTGGCCAACGTTGAAAAAAAAAATCGGAAGAAGTCCCAAAAGATAACGCAATCGACAGCTTTTCCCGAGCTGAATATGATTCTGAAGTAATTGAAATTTTTCCACATGCGGTTCGAGCAGGAAAATTCCACTAAGACTGTGGGAAATTTATCAAAGTCACATGAGTTCTGTGAGAAATGCCCTAATGCAGTGTTTTCAATTGTTGTATCAAGGCCACCTCAAGTTTGGCCTAAATGGATGACTTTCTGTAATGCTAACTTGATTGTCTAACTTCAACTCCATGTTGCTAAGGGTCAAAATGCCCACAGAAAAAAGGCCCTAAAACATCACCACTGGAAGCCTGCTCCCATATTGATGGGCTGTGGTTAAATTTCATCATGATCTCAATTGAGAGGTTCAGGATTGCACAGATGTTGGAAGTATTGGAGATGTGGTGGCTTTATCCAATATATGAGCATGATAGTGTGTGAGTGTGAATATAACAACTTAGAAGCTCAAGTGCAAGATTCACACAGTAGAATGTGGGTGTGGCAGGTGAGAACTTACATTGCATTATTATCATATTGACATATATTTCTAACTATGCTTCAGTCTGGTTCAATCCCAGACTCTCTACTTGCTGAGTATGGCTGCTATGGCACAGCTTATATCTCAACACTCCCCCTCACATGGATAATAGTCTCAGGGACTTCATGTGAAGTTCATGAATCTGCCTGGGCAGGGCTTTAATAAATATGTCAGCAGTCATCTGTATCATTGGAAGATATTCAATAACTATAGTCCCATTACTGATTTGTTCTCAGATATAATATACTTGACATCAAAATGCTTAGTCCTCTTGTGATAATGTGGATTTTCAGCAATAATCAGTGCACCTGAATTATTGCCATATACAAGAGTTAGTTTTCCTTGTGAAAACCCAATCTCTGCATACAAATTGCATAGCCATGTGGCCTTCCATGCTGCATCAGAGAGAGACATACATAATCAGCTTCAGTAGTGGAGAGAAAAACAACATTTTGCTTCTTGAATCCCCATGAGATTGTGCCTCCAGCTGCCGTAAATGCATAGCCAGATACTGATGTGCAATCATAATTATTCATGAAGCTAGCATCAGAATATCATATCCTCAGATTCAGGCTTGGTATATGTGATTCCAATATTTTTAGTCTCCTTCAAATATCTGAGAACATGCTTAGCAGCTGTCCAATGACACATAGTAGAAGTATGTAAGGCAACATCAAGCCTCACTCAATAGTGAGCTAACAGAGAGAGGAGAATCCAAAGTTAATATTATACTACATAATACAGACACCTCAGATGCACCTGACAGAGGGGAATCCAAAGAGAAAACTCTAAGGACCCAGCTATCGATGCCCAGTATATGTGAAAGACCCAAAAATCAAATATGTACTAGGCTAAAAATAGAAAAAGGCAGAGATAGGCTGATCAAAGCTATGAAATGATGTCACCTCAATGGGTAAGTATCCAAAAGTGGCCACCCCTCTAGAAATAAAACTGTCAACACATACAAATGTGGGAAAATGGAAAAATAATCATAAAACAGGGATAAAATCATAGAAAATCATAGAAAATGCAGAATAGAGTGAAATAAAATGTAAAAATATATGGGATGAATGCAGAAAATTGCCAAGACCCTTGGGACACCTCCTAGTCCCCTTACATCACCCCTCTTCTATGATGCATTGCCCTAATGCATACAAAACTATAACTTGCCAAAGTCCATTGCTTGAATGTGCCAAGATACAGAAGTGTGGTGCTAATGGAACTCCTTCACCAAGCAGGGTGCATTTACATCTGACTCCTTGAACCACAAGTTTTCCTCATACCCATAACCTTTCCACATACCCATAACCTTTCCAATGCACCAGGTACATACTCCAGCTTCCCCCAATGTCATTGATTGTCTAGAATTGATTTGATCTTGTACTGTGGCTATCCCTCAATAATTGTAGGTGGAGGAGGAGGATCCAATGCACTTGGTGATGAGGAAGGATTCAAGGAAGTGGTGGGCATGTTTCTTGAATGGTCACATGGTGGAAATGTCACTGAAGTCAAGATAGACATGATCACCAACCTTGTATGTGGGTGTGGGTGAATGACATTGGTTGTAGAAGTGTGCCATATTGTCCTTTGCCTCCTCCAAGGTGTCCTTCACCCATTCTGTGAACTTATTCACCATCTCCTACCATCTCCAAGTGCAATGGTTCTTGACAAGGTTCAAAACCCATGCATGGATGTTGTAAGGGGAAGCAAGGTGCCCTAGTCATCTGGGCAATTTTCTGCATCTGTCCCATATTTTTTTATATTTTATTTCACTCTATTCTGCCTTTTCTATGATTTTCTATGATTTATTCCTATTTTATTATTATATTTCGGTTTTTTCCCATGTTGGTACATGTTGACAGTTCTATTCTTAGAGGCATGACCCTTTCTGGATGTTTACCCATCAGGGTGACATCATTCTGCAGCTTGATCCACCTATTTCCACCTTTTTGCTATTTTTAGCTAACTATTTGATTTTCAGCTCTATCACATATATTGGGCATCGACAGATAGGTCCTTAGAGTTTTCTCTTTGGATTCTCCTCTGTTAGGTGTGCCTGAAGTGTCTGTATTATGTAGTATAATGTTAACTTTGAATTCCCCTCTGTTAGCTCACTGTTAAGTGAGGCTTTGAGGTTGCCCTTACACATATCCTGCAATATCCACTAAGTCCCTAAACTCATCAATGTAGTCATCCACAGACTGGTGTGCTTGGTAGTACAAGGATGACTCAGGGCATATTGCAGTTTGTTGGCATTCATAAAGAGGGCAGAAGTATCATACAAACTCCTCTTGAAAGTCACCCCAAGAGGTGAAAGGGAGGGAACCAAGTTCTGGACTTAGCACAAAATGCAGTTGACATAGAGGTAGGCATGCTCAGACTTCACGTATGTGAAGGCCCAATAAAGTTTTGGGGTGTCATCTATGAATTGATTAGGATGAAGACTGATGTATAACTCACAGGAGTTGAGCAATGAATGTCCATGAGAGTGCATGCCATTAAAGTCAGCAGGGGGGAATGATTTAATTTGTATGCCAGTGGTGTTAGGTAGTGCATCAATGCTGGAAGCAGTTGGGGTTGAAATAAATGGGATATTAGATGGGGAACTAAGTTGTAAGATATTAACAAAACTTTCAATATACAATTTAAGCAATTCAATTTGTGTGCACAATACAATAATGGTGCCTTCAATCACTTCAACACATTTTTGGGTGTCCATGGCATGTGGTGGTGTGTTGAGCAGAGATAAGCATGCACTTAAGGTGGAGGTATCGATTGCATCCTGGGCAATGTCTTGTATCCATAGGAATCGTTATATCCACAGTGCACTTCAATTCTGGGCCTAGGGAGAGAGTTTTCTACTGTAAGGGCAACCTCAAACCTTTACTTAATAGTGAGCTAACAGAGGGAAATCCAAAGAGAAAACTTTAAGGACCCATCTGTTGATGCCCAATACAGTGAGAGACAAAACCATTCAAATGATTTTTAAAGTTGAACTGTTACTTGAATAACTCAAGAACAACTTAACCAAACAAGTTCAAATTTCATACAAAGATAGATTATCATGTGACTGATTTGATTTGTGCATGCATTTGATAAGTGCACACTTAAGGTGGGGTGTTGATTGCATCTCCTATATGCATAGAAGACATTATATCTGCAGTGCACTTTGATTCTGGGCCTAGAAAAAGAGTTTTGTACTGTAAGGGCAACCTCACAGCCTTACTTAATAGTGAGCTAACAGAGGGGAATCCAAAGAGAAAACTCTAAAGACCTATCTGTTGATGCCCAGTATATGTGATAGATCCAAAAATCAAATAATGGGCTAAAAATAGAAAAAAGGGAGAGGTAGGCAGATCAAGCTGTGGAATGGTGTCACCCCAATGGATAAGTGCCCAGAAGGGGTCCTGCCTCTAAGAATAGAACTGTCAACATGTACCAACATGGAGAAAACCAAAAAATAATCATAAAATAGGAATAAAATCATAGAAAATCATAGTAGCAGAATAGAGTGAAATAACATATAGAAAAAAATATGGGATGAACACAGAAATGTCTCCAGACACTTGGGACACTGCTGTTTCCCCTTACAAAGCCTCACTCAATAGTGAGCTAACAGAAGGGAATCCAAAGTAAATATTTTACCACATAATACAAATGACATAGGCACATCTAACAGAAATCCAAAGAGAAAACTTTAAGGACCCATCTGTCAATGCCTAGTATATGTATGTGAAAGACCTGAAAATCAAATGGTAGGCTAAAAATAGAAAGGCAGAGATAGGCTGATCAAAACTACAGAATGATGTCACATCAATAGGTAAGTATCCAAAAGGGGCCCCACCTCTAAAAATAAAACTGTCAACATGTACAAATGTGGGGAAATGGAAAAATAATCATAAAACAGAGATAAAATCATAGAAAATCATAGAAAATGCAGAATAGAATGTAAAAATATGGGACAAACACAGAAAATTTCCAAGACCCTTGGAAGACCTCCTAATCCTCTTACAAATACAGGTACTTTCAGCTCTTGCCAAAAAGATGAATAACTGAAGTGGTGGAATGAAACAATGATGCAGTACTGAGTAAGAGAGAATGTGTACTGAAGGAAAAGGTGTGTTCTTCTGTTAGGGTGATACCTACTGAGGTGGCTAGCTAGACCACACAATTTCTCTCTCTACAAGAAGATGAAAGCATGCATGCATGATGTGCAAATTGATGGATTGATGGGAATGATCAAAAATAGATGAGTTTTTTGAGTTGGGCTGTTTGCACACTATGATAGGTGGAAATCCTAAGAGAACACAACTGGGGTGCCCCTTAGTAATACATCTATTTCATATACTAAGTTACATGTAACGATGGCTCTTGTTGACACATATTTACCATGCACATGATCATGGACAGATATGGATGATGACTCTTATCGAGAACCATCATCATCATCTTGTAGTTCTACAATTATTGCTTAGCTTGTAATCCACATGAGCTCATTATTTCTCGGCTGATCTTGGTGGTCATCTAGTGAACCCTCGTGCGAACACTGCACAGGGTTACACTTTTTTTTTAACACTGCTCTTAATAGGATCTCTTGCTTAGCCGTTATGCCTGCCTCTATCTCTGTCATCAATTTCACTGCCCATCCTGCCAATTATGCATCGTCAAGCACTCAGCATTGCTGCACAGCCTGCCACTATCACACTGTCATCAGTCAGTGTCATTGACTTGACTGCTGTGTCAACTTCTGCCTTAAATTTGGCTACTTCTTCTAGTCAATCTTTCTGGACATCCCTCACCAATTTCCTTGACCCTCTGTCTCCAACATTTGACATGCATACAAGTCATACAGAAGCTTCCATTTTGCTGCCATCCCATGCGCATACAGTCCTGTTTTCCCATGACAATTCTGACTCTGATTTATTCTATGATCCTTGTCCTTTGCCTCAATGTGCTATGTCTACAAACACCCCTGTCAAATGCATTCACACTGAACCTAAATGCATCCCTCTGCTCAGCCCAGGTGAGGTTACACCCATGGTCATCCATCAATGGGAGATGGCCTGTGAAATTTTCCTTTCAGTGAATAAGAAGCTGGAGAAAGAAGATTGTGTTGCTGCCATCTTACTGGGTCTGAAGGACATGCATGCCCAAGACTGGATGGCAACTGTGCTGAGCTTGTTGCTCTATTATTTGCTAGTTTCATGAAGGACCTCTGTAAGGAATTCCTATTCAATGGATGGGATGATTAACTCCATGCTTGTATCTGTAATTCTTATCTGAAGCCCTCTGACTCATTTGCTAAGTGGGTTCACAATATTCATCACCTAAACATCATACTCTGTGGCACCAATTACCATTTCTCTGATGATGCTCTGCATTTACAACTTGATAGCTTCCTCGACATCGACCTCCACATGCTGATATGGCTCCCTATCACCCTGTGGTACTATGGCATTTTTCACGATTGTGCACACCGCTTGGACATCTTCTACTCACTTTGCACAGTGTGCTTTTGTATGCCTTTGTGCACTTTCATACTGATAGGTCCACTATGCACTTTAAGGTCTGGAGAACATTTCCACTCATATTGAGACATTATGACACACACTCCAAATTGCTAACGAATGCCACAAAATCGACTTCGAACCATTTTTGCATTATTTCACACTTATTCGGACAACTTCAAACGACTTCGAACTATCTTGTGACACTTTGAAATGACTTCACAGCATTTCGAATAACATCGTTCATTGTATAGTTGTTTTAAAACACTTTTGACACATGCTGCACATCCGGAACAAACAATTTAATCACATATCGAACACTACCGGACACAAGGAGAGAGTACAAAAGACTTAGAATGCGATAAGTGCATTTTTGTATTTTATTAATATATTGAAGTACTTTTACTATATGGGAACACTATATGTTTCATCATCTATTATTTCTCATTTGTTTCATGATCTACAAGTCCTCATTGTTTGATATATTTGCCTCATGTTTTACACATGTTCTTATTTCCTTTTGAGTACTATCTCTTCATTTTGTATATAGACTTGTATTAGTTAGTTAGAATGGAATAATATAACAACAGGGAACACAGCACAAGTTACCCTCACACTTATCATCTGACTCAAGAGGCATTCTCTTGAGTCTTAGTTTGCATCGTATCTCTAAGTTCTGTGAAATATCATGAACTTCTTCGAAACTATCATATTCACTCCTCATTTTATTGCATATCGCCTATCACCTTTTGACAGACACTACACATTCACTAAACTCATTCTTCGATATACTTCAAACCTATTTTGAACCTCTTCAAACTTCTTTGAGCCTACTTTGAACTATTTTGCACATCTTCAAACCTCTTTCGAACTCTTTTGAACAACTTTGTATGCTCTTACAGATTATTTGAACCATCACTTATTATTTCTCGCTAAACACATCGTATTGGTCTCAGTGGTGATATTTAGTACCAACTCACACCCTTCCTCTAACTCGTGTTATACCATCCAAAGCCATTTAGTAGGTTTTGTTTGGGTTTCCAGGTTGAGTATCATCATTTTGGAGCCCATTGCAAGGGGTTTCTAGATCATCTCATCATTGAACCTCCACTCCTTTCTACTACTCATTTCACCAAAGGAGGCTCAATGATCTCGACTTCGCATTGAACTTGTATTGCCTCCAACCCTCCTGAACAACCAGGAGATCTCAATATAGCATCTCACCCCTCGAAAATATTACTTTGCACTCTTTTATCTTTTGCACTTACAACATCGCTACCAGCTTCGACTTCAAAAACATATGAAACATGACATCACATGAATTTCAACCTCATGAACTCACAAAATTTACCTTGAACATGTTGATATCCTTTATGCCAGCTCCCGGTCATTCTACATCTCTAAAGTTCGATCTGAGATGACCTAAAGAACTGTGAAATTACTTCAAAGATCTCGAATTTTTGTTTATAACTTGCAGTATCACAGATCACAACTTAAAGAAGCGACATGCATGCAGATATATTGACTTTGATTCTTATGATCTCTGGGAATCGCTTCCAGAGTATGAACCCGGCACTTCGTTCAATGAATTTTGCACCACAGTACTCAAGTTCTATTCTAAAATAGAAGATGAACAAAAATACAGCATTTCAGACATGGATTCACTTGTTGACATGCAACTTTGCACTGGTATTTTCGATGAAAATGATTTAGCAGTTTATTACAGGTCATTCTACAAGGTCACCAGCTTCCTTCGCTCAAAATGTCGACTTTCAGAAGCCGAACAGAGTCAAGCTTTTCTTCAAGGTCTTCAAATGGACCTACAGACTAGAATTGCAGACCATCTCGAAGTGAAGTTCCCTGATCACTATCCTGATGACCCATATATGCTGAACAACATCTATGATGCTACGAAATTTGCTATAGCATCCTCAAACTCATATTCTATGCCCCAGCAATCAATTTTGACCTCGAATATATCACAATCTAGCATATCAATTGACTTTGAAGACACTTCACATATCTTTGAACAATTCACATCAAACTTTGCATCGGTTATTGCAGCCTTGAATTTGACCAGATCAGCACCCGAAGTACCTGTCTCGACCTCGTTCATTGCCAAAATTGCACCTTTGACTACATTGAACCCAGCATCTGACAGTATACCTCACAGCTCAAACAATTTTAATAACTTTGAAGCTCATTTTGCAGCCCTTGAACAGGAACTAGTTCTCGAAAAACCCCTTGCACTCGAATGAGAAAATGTTGCACTTCGAAATTGTTATGTTGCACCTCCTGATCTTCATCACATTGCCCCAGCTTCGTCACCCATGTCCATTCCAATTCCATCATTTTTGCCTTCAGTAGTTCTAGCCCAGTCCATGTTAACAGTTGCACCTTCGTCAGCTTCGAACTCGAACTTGCCTCTGATATCTTTATTGTATTTGCCTCCTCCATTGCCTACTTTGACCTCGACTTGCTGTTTGCTACTACCAGTATTTTCATCCTCGATCTCGTCATCTGCACCCTCTTCCGATTCAATACCTATTTCAATATCGCCTTCACCCTCAACACTAGATTCACATTCAAATTCACCTTCAAAGTCTAGTATAGCACTCAAAATTCCATTTCCATCATATATCTACAATCATCTCCTTGAAATTCACCTTCCCCTCATCACCAAAAACTTTATTACATCCATCGCACACAAGTATCTTCTCAACCTCATTTTCGCCCCCTCGATTTTGCATCCAATTTCAATTCGACTAGTCGCTTGACTCAATTATTATGATCATGGTTAGAACCATTGACATTTGATCAAATTTGCATATTTTGTTTCTCTTTTTCACATTTCGATTGTATTCTATTTATCGAAAACATTTTACTATGCTCAACATTCTTTGCAAAAGCTTTGACAGCCCTTCACTTTTATTCGCCCACGTATGCCTTTGCTCACCTCAATCTCTACTCTGAACTCTCTTGAAAATACTCTACGACCATTTGCACATTGCTGAATCTCTTCGAAATCGACTTCAAATGCATCAAAAATCCTCAAATATCCTCGAACCTCAACAATCATATTTTTGAAGACTTTCGGGACTTCGAAAACAAATAACTATATCCTTCACTCATTTTCCTATTCTTTTCACTGTTCTTATTGCTACTTTTCAAAGCCCACAAAACTCTATTTTTAATCGAAAGAAATACAATGGACGATTTCTACTCTACTCCTCCAACATCTCCTCCAATACCTCCATCTCCCTTCCCAACACCTCCATCTCCACCTTCTTCTGTGCCAGTTTTCCAGCAATAATATGATGCCACACTGCCCATTCTTCCTCGACATCCTTGACTCCCCATGACTCCCTCACCTTCACCTTGCCCTTCCCCTTTGATGACTTTCTCTTTTCCTTCAACAGCTTCAAAGGCCCCGCTATCAGTTTGATGCTCTCTACAGGGCCCACAAGACGAATTCAATGTACTACAATTTTCGAAAACAAGTTAGTAAATGCTTCAAAGCAAGTTCGAATAACTTTCATACCTTGTTTTGTATGCGAATTCCATTTCACACTTCTGAAACCTTTTCGCTTCGCCTTTGTGAAGCCCTTGCCTTGACATCCCATCCCAGTAGCACCCCTGTGCCTCCTGGGTACACTTTGTACATTTTGCTGCACCCTCTTTGACAATGCAGCACGGCTGGGACTTAAACCCACAAATCTTTGAACATAAGTAAAAACTCACTGGGCCCTCGAAATCGAGGAGCTTGCTCATTTCGACCCTTGCCCACTCTGCTGATTCTACTCCTTCGAACTCCTCCTCTCCACCTTCTTTCTTGTCGACCGCTATCACTTTTTGCTTCACCACCCGCACCATAGGCAGGTCCTCTTCACCCTCATCTTTGTCTTCATCATCCGCACCAGCCTCCTCCCTCTCGATAGCCTTCACCTCCACCTCAAACTCCACATTCCTCTGCTGCAACTCCTCTTTCAACATAGTCTTTACACAAAATTCAGCGAGGGCAACATTTCAAGCCTCTGACAATGCAGTTTTGTGACTGTTGAGCTTTGCCTGCCATGCTACATCCTTCACTCTTTAAAGGTCCTCCTGCTCCTCCCGAAATCGTCGTTCTTCTTCTTGCCTTTTTTCATGCTCTACCTCCTCAGCCAAAGCCACAAATAGCAAACCTCCACCCCATGAAAGCCACTCGCATCGGGCCATCAGGCTAAAAACCTCATTAACCTCATTAACAATCTTTTGCATGGCTGGATCATGCTCCTTGCCTAAATTGTCTGTGAGTTCATTGTATTCTGCATATGAAAAATGAACATAAAGCACTAAAAGCTCATACAAACCATTCACTCACCATTCACTCACAAAAACCTTGCCCCCAAACCTCGAAATTGATGTCTTCTGTGACGCCACACTCGGGCATCAATTTTGCATATTCGAGAATGCCAGAGTTGAGTTCAGCCAAGAGAGACATTATAAAAGCTAGAGTTCAATGATGTAGAGGTGATGGAGGAAGAATGAAGAATGAGAAGTATTTCAAACCTCGCTAACTTTTCAACACAGTCATGCATTTCACACTTGACTTCAATTGGCTGACTGGGACAGTCAGGATTTCAGTAGGAGGGAGGATGATAGGTCCACTATGCACTTTAAGGTCTGGAAAACATTTCCACTTGTATTGAGACATTATGACACACACTCCAAATCGCTAATGAATGCCATGAAATTGACTTTGAACCATTTTTGCACTATTTCGCACTTATTTGGACAACTTTGAATGACTTTGAACTATTTTGCGACACTTCAAAATGACTTCACAGCATTTTGAATGACATTGTCTGCCGTATAGTTGTTTTAAAACACTTTCGACACATGCTGCACATCTGGAACAAATGATTTAGTCACATATTGAGCACTACTGGACACGAGGAGAGAGTACAAAAGACTTAGAATGCGATAAGTGTGTTTTTGTATTTCATTGATATATTGAAGTACTTTTACTATATGGGAACACTATATGTTTCATCATTTATTATTTCTCATTTGTTTCATGATCTACAAGTCCTCATTGTTTGATATATTTGCCTCATGTTTTACACATGTTCTTATTTCCTTTTGAGTACTATCTCTTCATTTTGTATATAGACTTGTATTAGTTAGTTAGAATGGAATAATATAACAATGGGGAATACAGCACAAGTTACCCTCACACTTATCATCTGACTCAAGAGGCATTCTCTTGAGTCTTAGTTCACATTATATCTCTAAGTTCTGTGAAATATTGTAAACTTCTTCGAAACTATCATATTTGCTCCTCGTTTTATTGCATATCACCTATCGCCTTTTGACAGACACTACACATTTGCTAAACTCATTCTTCAATATACTTTGAACCTATTTTGAACTTCTTTGAACCTCTTTGAACTTCTTCGAGCCTACTTCGAACTATTTCACACATCTTCGAACCTCTTTCAAACTCTTTCAAACAACTTTGTATGCTCTTACAGATTATTTGAACCATCACTTATTATTTCACATCACTAAACACATCGTATTGGTCTCAGCGATGATATTTAGTACCAACTCGCACCCTTCCTCTGACTCATGTTATACCATCCAAAGCCATTTAGTAGGTTTTGTTTGGGTTTCTGGGTTGAGTATCATCAGCATGCCCAAGTGCACTCCCATGTGCTTCCATGCATCTTTGTCCACTTTCATGCACTTTTGTCTGCTTTCCATGCTTCAGTGCACTCCCATGCAGTCCATTGCACTCCTGTGTGCTCCGTTGCACTCCTGTTCCATGCATGTTTGTGTGCATTTGTATGCTTTCATGCACCTTTGACCACTTTTGTGTGCTCTCGCATGCCTTTGACCATTTAGATGCACTTTTGTGTGCCTTTTGCATTTCTACTGTGCTTTTGGTTCCCCCATAGCTGCCTGCTGTTGTGTGCCCTAAATGCACCCTGTTATGCTTCAAACCACCTCTGCATGCCCCCCTCCACTCCTTATCTGCCTTTCACAGTTATTGCGCACTCCTTTTATGCTTTACCTGCCACTCACATTCTCTGCTGTGTACTCATCACACAATCCCTATCATACACACAACAATCCACCACACCAGTTGCACTGCACATCACAGCTTCCAGCTTACTAGCATATTTACTTGAGGCACACCGTGATTCCAATATGAGCAAACTGCACATTCTCACATAATCTGGGCACTTTGCACCTATTTGGCATTGGACTGTATGCACTTGGGCACTTTCATGTAATCTTGGCACTTTGGCACTATTTGGCCTTGCACAGCATCTCCTTATAGTTCTTCCAAATTTCCAATTGGCATTGCCTTATCTGGTAACCAGCACAGGTTGATCACATCATTATTACTAAGGTGCAGCATGCTATGCATAACACTGAAGCAAATTAATTGGGAAGAGTGCACAGGACCTAGAGCACACCAAAAATAGTGCATTGCACCAGAACAGTTGGGTATTGGGCTATAGCATGTGCAAATCTTATTGGCTGAGGTAGCGGCATAGTGCAGTTGGGTTTAGATAGGTGAACAGATGCGCTTGTGGGTAGCGCATGGTGCTTTCTATTTTTTACACTTTATTTTATTGTTTTTATCACATAAGCCATTTGTACATAGTAGGCAGACAGATAGGGAATCCAGAGGATCTTTCTCCTCCTCATAGTTCATAGCTCAGTCAGTGTCGCACATAGTCTGTGCACCAGCATTCAGTCCATGCACCTTTGTAGTGCACTCTTCATATAGCCGCATTTGCATATCGTTTGCATCCCCTCATTGTATTGCTGCATTTCATCCCTGCATTGCATCCTTCATCCTCATTCATGCACTCTTGCAGTGCACCCTTTGTATAGCTGCATTTGTGCACCATTTGTGCCTTTTATTTGTATAGCTGCATTTTGTGCACCATTTGCACCTTTTTCCACTCGTTGCACTCTCCTCCCATTTGTGCCCCCAACCTGCACACCACCCTCACAGCACATCCCAGTGCCATCTTTGTCCCACTGCACCTCCCGCTTCCATCACCCTCGTCGTTGCGCACTTTTGTGCTCCCGTTGCATGTTTTTCTGCACTGCACATTTTTGCCCCTTTGCATTGCACACTTTTCTGCTATTGCGCATATCTTCTCTTTAGTGTACACAACTAGTGCGCACATTGAAAACCACTGTACCAGCTTCTTCATAGTCTCTGCACCCTGAAGGACAATCCGAGGCCCTCTAAGTGAACCCCCCTCACCCCAAGCACACCTGCAGTTGTAGGTTTAGTGTTCACCCCTTCCATTGAGACTCTACACTGAGTACCAACTGAACATATCATTTCTGGAGCCCACCACGAGGGGTTTCTGTTTATCAGACTGTATTTAGACCTCCATCAGCTCGTCCTTCACATCAACATTAACCACCTTTGCACTCTCCATTCTGAGCTGTTAGCAACTGCACTCCAGCTTGGGGAAATACCAGTATTTGAATCACTCTTCCTGAACAACATGCATCACCTGTCTGCACTGTCTTTACCTCCACCTTCACCTGAATCATCCCTACCTACCTTAACTCCATCTGCATCACCGCATTCTTCCCCACCTTTGAATTTCACTGCACTTTTACCAGATCTTAACTCTATGCACCTTATTTCACCTACCATGGCTACCATGCACATGCCATCCACATCTAACCAAAATGTGCCATGTTTCGACCCCGCAAAACTGCATGAACTCCAGAAGTCCTTTGAGGAGCTTGCACAACTTCTCCACAATTGTAACATCACTGATGAGACCAATAAGAAATTCCACACTGTGTGCTATTTGGACAGCGACACTGCAGACACCTGGAAACTGCTACCGGAGTATAGCACAATGCACAACTATGGCGCATTCAAATATGCTGTCCTAACGCTTTATCCCAGCTCTAGAGATGGTAGTAAATGGAGTATTAGTGACCTGGACAAGCTTATTGGTGAAACCACATGCGTTGGCCTCATAACCGCAGAAGAAATTGCATGCTATTATCACGCATTTTTCAACATTAGCGAATACTTAGTTGCGCAAGGCATATTGGCACACTATGACCAAAGCTGCATGTTTGTTAGAGTGTTTCAACCAGACTTGCGATTGTGGTACTGAATCAGCCTGCAAATGTGCCATACTCATTAGATGCAATATGCAATGCAATTGACTTTATCTTTGAAGGCCCAGTGCACTATTTCCAACCACTTACTGGGCTCACAGCACAAAACCCCAATATGTATGCGCCCTACTCAGCACCCAGTGCATCCGTTTCCCAGCCACAACCTAGTGTGCCCATGGTCAAAGCAAAAGACATCTCAGTTCTATTCGAGTGCATGACACAGATGATAGTTACCACATTGAGTGCATCACACAGAGATGGTGGAAATGGTGTGCCGCATTTGAACAATGACACTTGCAATGGTTGCAGTCAAACAAGGCATTATATTCCTGAGTGTGCTTCAATTGAGTGCCTTATTAGTGAAGGAAAGTGTAGGTGAAATGCAGAAGGGTGCATCGTACTCCCAGGTGGCGCATTCATGCCATGTTCTATTCCAGGCAACTTCTTGGGTGAGCGCATCAAGGAATGGCATAAGTGCAACTCAGGGCAGATTTCCACTGGTCGATTTTCATCGAATACCAACTCGCAGCTCATCTATAATATAGCGCCTCATCCAGCTCCAGCAGCACCTTTACAGTCGACATACATTGCCACTTCAGCTCCTACAGCAGATTATATGCAAAACACACCAAATGTGCAACTAACAAAGGAAGAGTGCATTGATGCACTCGAGAGGGAGTTGATGGCACTTCAGAAGAGGCAAGTCTTTGATGGCATTGAAATTCTGTGGCATGCACTGCACAATACACCCAATCAAGAGAGCATGCATTCTACAACCACAGACATTGCACCCGCCAACAGTATCGAGTCACCAGCTTTGCAACCTGCTGTGAGTGCAACTGAAGTGCTTGATGAGATGCCCATACATCCCTATTCCAACATTCCCAAAGTGTGTTTTGTTCCTACAGCAGCAGATAAACCAGACACTCCAGTTAACACTTCCAAAGGCAAAGAGCTATTATATCACACTGTCATTCCTATCCAGAATCCACAGATTGTCGATGACGCATACACATGCACCATGAAGGCGCCCTCTGCTACAGTTTTGCATGAAGAGCTCCTTTCACTTTTGCCCAATCTCAGACAGCGCCATAGAGAACAAGTCACCCCAAAGTGCATTGCAGCTACTGGTGCAGAAGTGGTAGCTACCAACCTTGCGAGTGTTATGCCATTTGCACATTGTGAAGTGCATGCACCTTTTGCAGATGATAAAGTGCTTAATACAACACCTCCAGTTAGTGCAGCAATTGAAGTGCCTCTTCCTATCATTGCAGACCAAGGAGAAGCCACTACTATTATAACTTTTGACTCTGATACCCAATCTTGTGACATTTCTACATTTGTGCTTATTCCGTTTCCCGCTTCTGTTCCATCGACCTCTATTATCTCTCAACTCTACCTATCCCAGTGTACCAACAGTCATGTGCAGGCACTCTTAAATTTGATTGACCCTGTGGTGCTTATTCCAGCCACGTTTCCAAAAAGTGCACATGCATGTGCAACTTTTATCAATTTAGTGGTGCACACACTGCAAAAGGGCATAGTAATTAAGAAAAAGTATAAACCAGTTGCTAGAAAAGTCAAACCAGTTATTGCACCCATCCCAAATGAATTCTGCATTGAGCACAACATTATAGGCAATCTGCTAGCAGTGCTTCCTGTGCTTTTACCAAACCTGCCACCATTTACTCCAGAAGACGATGAAGAAGAAGACGATAAAGAATTTGGGGATTGGATTGATGCACTACATGGCTTTATGCATGCGATACATCCCATTTCACAGTCCTTTGATGCGCAGGTATTCGCACTAACACAGCCAGAGCCAAGTGCAAATGCACAAAATGCACACAATAGTGTGCTTATTTATGACAATGACTATAGCCAGGTTCTGAGAAGCGCAGCAGCAGGTGCAGAGAATGAAAAGTTAGATTTGGTGTGGATTTGGATGGATACTTTAATGCGCCCTAGTGGTTTCATGGATCCTGAGTATGGTGCATTCATGTTCTATGCAAGCGCATTTTTCAAACACAAGGAGTGGTTATGGAAGTGCAATGTGCATGGTGCTCATCAGCTTGTTATTTGGCAGTCCAGATGCTTACCAATATTGTGCACCAGCCATGACAATGTTGCACACAAGTGCTTTTACACAACGTGATCCGCTTTACTTGGGCACTTTTGTCAGCACTATACAACAACCACATTTCACCTAGTGCCATACCGCATGCACAAGTCCATTGTGCTCCCAGACATAGTGCTCGATATTACCACAACGCAGTTGAGAGAGATGGAAGAGTCCATAGTAGTGGACACAGAAGATGAAGAAGCAGTTGACGAAGAAGAAGTGCAAGGAGATAGCACAGAGGATGAAGAAAGTGCTGATGAGGTGCACAATTAGCGCTCCGCATGCACTGCTATGGATATTTTACCTTTTTATACAATTTGTCATATGGCGTGCACTTCCTTTTATCTCTCATACTTTTACTGTTTGGACAGAGTCAAAATTTTAGTTGAGAGGAGGAGAGTGATGGTTGAACAATTTTTCTGCATTTCGTTTGTGCTTGCACACTTTGCTTCACACATTTTTGTGCGCTTTACTTGGCCTCTTCAAATATCCCAAACCTTCACTTCTACCACTCACCCACTTTCTTGGCACTCATGTTTTGCACTTCAATAGCTGACAAGGGTGCTGTCTGAGGACAGTCAGTATTTCAGTTGGGAGGAGATGATATGGCTCCCTATCACCCTGTGCTTATACTATGGCATTTTTTGCAATTGTGCACACCCCTTGGACATCTTCTACTCACTTTGCACAGCACACTTTCATGCTCCCATGTGCTTCCATGCACCTTTGTCCACTTTCATGTGCTTCTGTCTGCTTTCTGTGCTCCAGTGCACTCCTGTGTGCTCCCATGCAGTCCATTGCACTCCAGTGCACTCCATTGCACTCCCATGTGCTCCATTGCACTCCTGTGCACTTCGGTGCACATTTGTGTGCTTCCATGCACATTTGTGTGCATTTGTGCACTTTCATGCGCCTTTGACCACTTTTGTGTGCTTTCACATGCCTTTGACCACTTAGGTGCACTTTTGTGTGCCTTTTACATTTCTACTGCGCTTTTGGTTCCCCCATAGCTGCCTGCTGTTGTGTGCCCTAAATGCACCCTGTTATGCTTCAAACTGCCTCCATGCGCCCCCCCCCCACTCCTTATCTGCCTTTCACAGTTATTGCATGCTCGATGTGCCTTTATGTGCTCTTTTTATGCTTTACCTGCCACTCACATTCTCTGCTGCACACTCATTGCACAATCCCTATCACACACACAACAATCCACCACACCAGTTGCACTGCACATCATGGCTTCTAGCTTACTGGTGCATTTACTCGAGGCACACCACGATTCCAATATGAGCAAACTGCACATTCTCACATAATCTGGGCACTTTGCACCTATTTGGCATTGGACTGTATGCACTTGGGCACTTTCATGTAATCTTGGCACTTTGGCACTATTTGGCCTTGCACAGCATCTCCTTATAGTTCTTCCACATTTCTAATTGGCATTGCCTTATCTGGTAACCAGCACAGGTTGATCACATCATTATTACTAAGGTGCAGCATGCGATGCATAACACCGAAGTGGATTAATTGGGAAGAGTGCATGGGACCTAGAGCACACCAAAAATAGTGCATTGCACCAGACCAGTTGGGTATTGGGCTATAGCATGCACAAATCTTATTGGCTGAGGCAGCAGCATAGTGCAGTCAGATTTAGATAGGCGAATGGATGCACTTGTGGGTAGCACATGGTGCTTTCTATTTTTACACTTTATTTTACTGTTTTTATCACATAAGCCATTTGTACATAGTAGGCAGACAGATAGGGAATCCAGAGGATCTTTCCCTCCCTCATAGTTCATAGCTCAGTCAGCATTGCACATAGTCTGTGCACCAGCGTTCAGTCCATGCGCCTTTGTAATGTGCCCTTTGTATAGCCACATTTGCATATCGTTTGCATCCCCTCATTGTATTGCTGCATTTTATCCCTGCATTGCATCCTTCATCCTCATTCATGCACTCTTGCAGTGCGCCCTTCATATAGCTGCATTTGCACACCATTTGTGCCTTTTATTTCTATAGCTGCATTTTGCACACCATTTGTGCCTTTTTCTGCTCATTGCGCTCTCCTCCCATTCACACCCCCAACCTGCACACCACCCACAGCACATCCCAGTGCCATCTTTGTCCCACTGCACCTCCCGCTTCCATCACCCTCATCGTTGCACACTTTTGTGCTCCCGTTGCACATTTTTCCACACTGCATGTTTTTGCCCCTTTGCATTGTGCACTTTTCCGCTATTGCGCATATCTTCCCTTTAGCGTACACAACTAGTACGCACATTGAAAACTGCTGTACCAGCCTCTTCATAGTCTCCACACCCCAAAGGATGATCTGAGGCCCTCTAAGCGAACCCCCCTCACCCCAAGCACACCTGCAGTTGTAGGTTTAGTGTTCACCCCTTCTATTGAGACTCTGCACTGAGTACCAACTGAACACATCAACGCATTGCAAGAACAGAAAGGTGAAGGAGCTTGTTGAATCTGCTGTTAATACAGTGGGAGAACAGACAGGAGAGGCACATCTTGTGAAATGGATTGTGGAGACATGTAAACTTGCAGAAGAGCATAGTCATGACACAGAGCATTACCTTGAAGCCAGTGAAGATTTTCAATGTGCTCCCAAATGTCAGGCTCTCACCTCCAACTCCCATGTGGCTAACACCACTGCTACAAAAATTTATAGTTCTACTACTTCCACATCTGCCCCTCAAATAAAGCTGCCGCTGCCCCATCTTATGGATAACGAATGAGCCCTCTGCCCAAGTACCAAGGTTGTATGAAGTGCCAATGTGGATACCAAAACCACCACATGTCTGAATGCCCCTTCAACTTTCCAGACCCATGCTATTACAAAGAGTTGACTGAGGAGATTTTTCTCAGCCAGAAACATGGTGGTGCTGGAAACAGCAAACCTGTTGGTGCTGTTACTTCTGCTTTGCATGTCATGGAAGTTAACAATGACATCTCTTCTCATGTTGGTGCTGTAATGCCAAGCGCTGTCTTGGGGTGCAGGTTCAGAGTCAGAGGAAGATGTAAGTCCCCCTTTGACTGTGGAACACCTCCTTTGGGGGTGTGCCCTCCTGGGTCCTGCTATTGATGTTCCCATTTTAGTGAAAAGTATGCTTGACTGTGGGGTGCACATCGTTCTCATCAATGCTGCGCTGGTAAAAATCCTGAGTCTCCATCATTTTTGTCTGCATAAGCCTCTACCTATCTCTGTTGCTCTAAACAACAACTTGTCCTCCAATAGTCATTTGTCAAAATTGCACCTTTTGCACCCAATTCTTCTTATGTTTCTCAAACTATCGAAGCAATTGTTACGCTGATAATACTTGACCTGGAAACCTAACAAAAACCTGTTAAAAGGCTTAAGAAGTATAACACAAGCTAGAGGAAGGGTGCAAGTTGGTACTAAATATTACTGCTGATACCCAAGGTTGTGCATTCTACAATCATCACTAAGCTTGTAATCCACACCTTGAGCTTGTTATCTCTTTGCTGATCTCAGTGGTTGTCTAGTGAACCCTTGTGCAAACACTGCACAGGGTTATATTACAACTGTTTTACACCATTTGAGTATAGGTAATATGACATGTATATACAGTTGCATACATAATTTACGTATAGGACATGTGAGAATTATAGTTTCCACAGTAGTGTAATGTAGCATATGTAACTTGGTGTAATTAGCCATAATTTGATTTTATAGGCTCAAATAAATATGGAGAATAAGGGAAAAAATTATAGTAGGCAACTGAGGATATTTTCTAATGACAGGATGGCAATGAGTCCTCTCCTGGACAACAACTAGGGCTGCACATCATTACCATATAAGATGGCTGTATGGGCCATTTTGTATGGGTGCCATAACCATACCGTTCACCGTTTGACATCCAGTTTCCATACCCATGAATAGTATGCTTGTCAGCCATATCAAGCCATATGCTGATGGCCATATCAAGCCATCAATGGGTGTACGGGTGTGGTATAATCATGTGACCATTGTTGATTTGATTTTCTCTTATCAATCCTCATCATTTGCAGTCGTAGTTTGGAATTGCCTCTCCACAATGATGCCTCTTGATCTAGAAAATGATATATGCCTGGTCTTATCTATTTCATTCATAATATTCTGACCATCTAACCATTGTTGAATGGTGCTTATCACTAATTCCTCTTTGCAGTTGCAGTCGAATGAATTTTCTCTGCGGGTCATGATACAATCTCATTGTGACATGCAAGTTTGCAGCCTGGGACCATTCGCATGCTCATGCTGCTCAAGCAATGCCTTTGGCTGGCTCATGATGGAATTGACAAGGTTCTTTGAGTATCTAAGGCTATGTACTTGTGTAGTGTAGGACAATCTGTAGTTCTGATTACAGTGTATTCACAACATGATTTGCTTTTTTGATTTCTGGTATGGCTGTACCATACTGTTTACAGCCATACTTTTGCCCATACCATACCATGAGGACATTCAAAATTTTCTTTATGGTATGGGTTACGGTGTATTACCTACCATATTTCACCCATAAGAATATGGCCATAAGCCATATATGGTATGGTGCACAACCCTAACAACAACCATGACCACCAAAGCCATGTCACAGCACCACCACCTGGCCTGTGAGCCACTGCTCATAGGGGAAGATGGAGGTGTTGACAACAATGAATGGGGGACAACAAAAAACAATGTGAATGAATGCCAAACATCAGGGACAATGAATGCCACAGACAACAAACAGATGATGAATCCAGGAGATGATGAATACTGGGGATGATGAATGCAGGGGGATGACAAATGTGTGGGGGGGCAAACGTGGAGGATGCCAAACATGGGGGATGCCAAACAGTAGGAACAACAAATAGGGGGGATGACAAATGTTGGGGACTATGAATAGTGGCATGAACAGCAGGGACAAGACAATGACCCCCCACCCTCACTACAAAAGTGAGATGGTGGGACTGTTTTTTTTCTCTCATTCTAATTTTTCTTTCTTTTGGTCTCTTAGCAACACCCCACCACTGCAAGCAACTGCTCACAAGGTGTATGTGTAATTAGTTTTATTTACTATATAACATAATTTAGTTAGACTCAAAAAAACAGCAGAAAAGACTGGTTAAAACCAGTCTTTTGGGGTCAAGCAAATTGAATGGGACTGGTCCTATTTGGTTTGGTTGAGGTCCAGGTCAGATGGGCATCAATGTGGACCAAACTGGACCCTTAAACACTAGTTACAAAGCTCAGTCAAAACATGGCACATTCTAGTCTTTTGGTTCCACTTTGACTGGGATTGCTGAAGTGCTCCATCATGAGATATCAATTTTGTTATGTTTGTTTGCCCATGACTGTAACTCACTGAAAATAGGTTCCTAACCATTGACAATCCTATCCCACCCTTGTCTGTATAACCAGTACCTGGCTCTTCTTCTTTCAATTAATAGTGGGGCGGGCAATTATCCACAGATTATGTCCACAATTTTTGGGACAGATAATTGTGATTATGGCAGTAATCGCAGAATTGTGGAATCGCATCCGGAGGCGATTTGATGATGATTTGATTATCGGAGGCGATTATCTGATGTGCTTACATTTTGCTTATATCACGCAGAGCCTGTCAAAATGCTATCATTGACCCAGAGAATCCTGCACTTCTCAGATCTCTTCTCTCTGTTACGTATACTATCTCAAGATTCCATTAATGATTTTTTGCGGGAACTTATACCGGGGTTACAATCCCTGCCAAATTTGGCAGTATTCGTGATCATGCAAAAGCTCTTCTTCGCTGGCACTCGACATACAGTCCCCGATCCTCGGTGTGAGGATGGACGAGCACTAAAAGGAAAGAAAAGGGAATACTAGGACTCACTTCAGATCATACCGAGTGAGTATTCGAGGATAGTACAAGGCAGTGGTTCCAGGTCAAGAAGAAGTCCGCGTCGCGATAAACTGATGTAAGCCAGGCTTACGCTAAAAAAAACCACGAAGGCTCGAAGCTGACCTGCATTACTGGGTCTTCTTTCACTACTGGGGCAATGATAGTAATCGTGGCCCATAATCATCCCGTAATCACCCTGAATAATCGTCACGGTCAAGGTGACTCGGATTATTGACACGATTTTTGATTCATAATCGCGCAATAATCGCCTACTTTGACCGCTACTAGAGTCTAGCGTCGCCATTTCTTAATCGCGCAATAATCGCCTACTTTGACCGCTACTAGAGTCTAGCGTCGCCATGGCTATCTTTCAGCTTTACATCCTGGCATCTAGACCTTGCCTGTGTTGGATACATTTTATACCGTTCATTTTGCAGAACGGGGATGGAGACGTGACATTGCGGGCAGTTTTGCCAGCTCTCCGTTAAGGATAAGTATCAGCTTAAGGCTGTGCGGGCATATTCCGAACACCGAGTTTGAGAAAGGCTCTGCAGTCACTTCCCTATACAACGGCAGCGAGGAGATGCACAATCGCCGTTTGATGCTAAGCTGAATTCAGAACAAGCGTTGGTGCAAGCATAAGCGGATACCAAAATTATAAAACACGCGAGGCGTCAGAGGAACTAAGCGGTCAAGCCGACGACTGACAGTTCTATACCTAGCCCTATGTATATCCACATTCAAAAGGGTCCCACAAACAAGTTATTTCTTGTCTCTCATACAGCACCTAGTCACCACCACTTTTGTGCACTGAAAATAGCAATTCTTCTGGTGAAAATGCTCTGTTTCATAAAAGGCTTAAATCCACCAGAGCAGTTGTCAAAATACTCGAAATTGACGTAGTTTTTATTTTTGTCATTGAGAATTTGTCCACATTACCATATATGGACGGATTTGGACCCTGAGGCCTGAGGCCTGAACGTTGAACTGCTGGCATATTCAGTAGGACCCTATCTTCACACAAATTTCCGAACTTCAACCAGGCATGGCTCCAAGCATTTTCAAGTACTAAATAGGTTGTAATTGAACCACGTTCTTGGGGTAAATTAGATGGTTCCCGAAAAAAAAAAAAACTTCTACGAGGTGTGCACCATCAATGCACCATAGTTTTGCCTTTAAATCACACCGCGAAGTAACCAGCTTTCTGGAAACTTTGCCGAAAATTACAGTTTCGGCGATGGCGATGTGACTAAAATTAAATATTTCAGGACTTCGTAGTTTCGGACCCACCCAAAATATCTAATCTATGGCCACGTGAAATGTCCAATTTCAATCACACGACAAAGGCATTGGGCCCTGGAAAGTTGATGCTCCAGATTTATATACATACGACTTCGAAATGTCGGCTTTAGCCGCTGCGCTCAAGCCGGTGCATGAGTTATTCTTAGCCATTCCAACCGGCGTTAGCGGCTGGGAGCCGAGCTTTGGTGCAAGTGACCATGGTCTCGACTGGAGAGCGACAGTTTGTCCGATCATTACATGGTGCGAAAGGGAGCAGCAGGCCCAGGGCCAGAACTCTTTTAAGGTCACCGGATCTTGAAGTTCATCACCGGTCTCTAATGCCCACATATAGCCGTGGGCAGCCTTCTGAGAATTCATTCACATATCACATACAAAAATACCTGAACCCTTCTTGCTTGAAGCGCCGAACAGTGCGGCACTGGTCAATTATATTTTGAGAGCTAGAGAACACTTGATATATGTACAACTTGTCAACATCTAGTTGACTCAGACCATATTGACAGTGTGGCAGAATGATAGAAGGTACTACAACTTACAACTGTATAGTGCTCATGCAAGGCACTATCACGCTGAGGCGAACGTGCGTGCTTCGATGCGATAGGGCCGTTGGAGATTTGGCCTGGACAGATGTGGATGAGAAGAATCTGTTTTACGAGCAGCAAATTTCTCAGCGAACTTTAAATTCTACATAGGCGGTATTAGGAATGTCGAAGTTCAGGGTCAAGGAGTTATTTATACAGGTTAACGTTTGATGACTCTTGCCGAATTTCTACCTGTCAGTGGCACTTATAACCTAAACCCTGATGGAATAGCACGAGAAGATATGATATTTACGTCCGCTTGGCTGTGCTTGTTGTTCGGAACGGCACTCAGTGGCAGTGGCAGCTGAGCAGTGCACGCATGCACACCGGCTTACTTGTCAACATAGGTCTTATCCCCTATCAAGTTCTACTTAAGAACAGTTATTCTGCTCCCCGCAGGACTATAACCTCCTATTTCACTCAATGGGATTCATCCTAACACCCCCGCCTTCTATCATGACAGTTTCGCCCATCCATTGCCCAAATCGTCGAACTCCTTTATCTGGATGCACCAAGGTCCCACCCTCTCCTGTTCCCCATCTTCTGGGGACAAACGGTGTTCCGTCTGGTGCAGAAGCTCAAGATATCCGAGCGTCCATTGACGCTGTGCATCTAGATATTTCCAAACTGGATGCTGATATTGCATATGCGGAGCGTGTTCTACGTGAGCTCACCAAGGAACGGGAGGCTCTCATAACGTATGCGACTGAGCATGCCGCGCTCCTCACCCCAGCGAGGCAAGTGCCAGCGGATGTTTGGTCCGAGATATTTATGCACTGCTTGCCAGCGACTGCGCCTCCCACAGACAGTCAGATGATAAAACATGCGCATCACGGCAAACTTCCAAATTTCGGTCCTCGAGTTGCACCTGCCCTTCTCCTTCGCATATGCAAGGATTGGACAGCCATTGCTCTTTCGACTCCCAGATTATGGTCAACGATCGACTTTAGAGTATCCTCTCATTTTACGCGGACGTTTGTTCAAACTTGGTTGAAACGATCACGGCAGACTCCCCTCAATGTAATCTTCTCAAACATCCCCAACACATTTGCCCTTTTGCAGAGTTCCCCTGTTCGCGAAGTGCTTGAACAGTCGCATCGATGGCGAAGGGTTGACCTACGGCTTTGGCAGGCATCGTTGGACGTATTTTCTACATTAAGGGATAACTTGCCTCAATTGCAGGAGCTTCACCTCCAATTAGAAAATCTAAAAAATCTGAGATCAGACCTCTTTTGGAATGCTCCCAATCTCCATCGAGTCACGATTTCAAGCCATTGTCCTCTTTCGTATCCCATTGCCGATACGAACTTGCCGTGGGCGCAATTGACTCAGTTCGCATATCATGCCGCGACCGGAGAGAGTATTGTTGCTCTTCGCACTGTGTTGGAGTCTGCGCCCAACTTGGTGAAGATCGATTGGCCATTGAGCCAGTCTATGGAGTCAAAAATGGATCCATCGGTGGTTGTGCAGCACTCACGTTTGCGCGACCTCTCAGTATCCATGCATAACAACCCCGGTTCCTCCTTTGATTGTCTCTTCCTGCCTTCCCTCCGCAATCTACACATTAAGACATCCATGTGGTTTAAAGTTTGGTCTTGGGCACCATTTGAATCGTTCATTTCACGGAACGGACATGCCCTGAAAAGCTTCCATTTGGAGACGGAGGCCGCGAAGGCACCAGGGCTAGTTGCTTGTTTGAAAGCCATGCCATCCCTTTCTGATCTGACGTTGAACATTTCGGGTCGTATGACAGATACTGCCGACATGAAGGAAATCCTGCAATCACTTTCTCATTCGGCGGCAAATCCGGATGCGGATCCAGTGCTGCTCCCAGCATTGAGTTCGATCACAGTTTATTGCGTCATAGACGATCCCGAGGGTGACAACGTCGATGCCATGTTTGTCGACATGATTGAGTCGCGTTGGCATGCTTCACATCTTCCTCATTATCCGGAGTACCCCATGTCGACAAGCCAATCCGGGATTTCGCGCATGCGATGGGCTTCTCTTGCCATCCACGATCGGGACCATTCAACCATGGATGAAGGAGACCAAGACCGTCTTGGAAGATTGAGGGATGAAGGCTTACCTGTGCAGATTTCGTTTGTGCACTAGTCGTGTTGCCATTAAGCTATTTACATATCTATGGACCGTATGTAACACTATTTTTATTGACCGCTGCAGTGTACCACCATGACCAGGCCAGTGCGGATTTCTCCGGAACTTTTGACGTGTCAAGAATCCCACTGTGGGCACGGTCAAAGACGATGCAGGCGTTGTTCAACCCATTCCTTCCTCAACAGAAGGGTTTACTTACGAGGAATGAGACTCCAACAACCATCTAAGTAAAAACACTCTAGCAGCCACTCGCAGATACGATGCTCGCCTGCGTCGAACATATACCCGAAAAAGTCGTCGCCATGGCATGCACGTCATATCTTCCTCAACACCATGCTCAACCCCATGTTGACTCTGAGTCTGATTAGTATTTTCCCTCTGTTCTATCGGGATCTTCGCCCGCCGATACTCTAACAAATTTCCCATCCTATCCATGTACCGACAACTCCGTCGCCGCATACAATGAATCATGCTGCGCATCCCACGCCATCCCCACCACCGCGTTGTTTCCTGTGGACATCTTGTACACGGCTGCCCGTGCCCGAATATCCACACATCTTGATGTGTTCTTTGGTCTCCCCGCCAGTGAACACTGCCTGCTGTACAGACAACCAAAAACAGCACGACGTGCAAGGCAACAGCAGAGAAAGATGGGTAGCTAACGCACTGGGTATGACCATGAGGGTGTATCAACACTGCAGCTGGACATTCCCTCACTCCTGTTCCCCACAATCTATGCTCAACACCAGCAGTGGATGGCGCACGTCATACAGCCAGGCCAACACACATTCTTATCACCCTCTGGGCTCGCCGAGACTGCAATCCCGCCTGCACTCAACTCCGCCCCATGCCCAATATACCTGCCGAATCGAATACGTATTTGTCTTACTCGGGGCCGGGTCCGCCGCACATATCATGACTCCCCTCTGGGCAGGATGCGCCGCCCGGCACAACGCCTGGGTACAAACTAGTGTCTTCTAGCCTGATAACCGTATCCACAGGGGCTCCCCCCGGAAGATAACTCGAGATCCCGCCAACGAATCTTCTGCGTTGAATCGTCCTCCACATACGCTTTATTCCTTTGTCCCCGTGAGTCGGCAGTTCGTCGAGGGTCCAAACCCCCAACAAACCCCCCCCCCCCCCGGACCAGCGCGGATGAGCCGCCCGGGCAGAACTGTCACTGGACCTTCATAACTCCCGGTAATGAATCGGAAGTGCACGCCTGTAACTCGGTCCCGAAGTATAACTCTTGATCCTGCTGCGATCCGCTGTAAACAACAGCCAAGCGCTCTTCATCCGAAGCCGTCCAGTACGCGATATCTGAAAGCCCCCGATTTTGATTGGTGCTCGTCAGGAATCATATCGGAGGGTACGTCGGGGAAGCAGTAGCACAGGACGGGGAAACGGTTTTTTTTTTTCTTTTTTTTCAGCCCGCCCATGCCGTGCAGGAAGAGGACGGCACCAGAGGTGGAGAGGTGGAGTCCCGATGAGGAGTGTGGTGGAAGCGGAGGTTATTTTCGCAGCGGGCTTCATAGATGGTGTTGGCGAAGGGATGGTCGGAGGAGGCGGAGACGGCGACGTCGCCTTAACGAAGCGGGTGGTTAGGGAGTGCGGTTTCATCGGGGAGGGTTGGGGATGGGCTGTCATGGAGCCTGAGGGACAAACTTGTCTGGAGGCTGGGGTTTTAAGAATAATGCCTACCGTTTGGATTTTTGCCCAATCAGGATGTTTAACGTTGATGAGGGGCAGAAACATCTAATTCGCCGTGAGCTGAGCAGGTGTGGGATGTTAGTGCTGCGATATACGTCCAGAAGATTCTATTTTACGTACAAAAGACGCCTTCTTCGTGGAAGATGTTCCCCCCAAGCTGTGGGTTGGTTGGGATCAGAGTGGGCATAAAGTCGTAGAGATCGCCATCCCCATACGCAAAATTAATCGCGTCGTTGATTGCAGAATACTTAAGAGATGTGTAGTGCGTTTACGAGGGTTGAACGCAATCCATCATCTACTGCCATTTTAAGTAAAGCTTTTCACCCTCAGACTTGCATTCAACGACACTAGACTCGATAAAAGATAACTTGGATCTGTGAGCCATAGTAGAACATGATTGACGGGGTTTGAAAATTGGACAGCCGCGGCCATGACGTTACCAAGTACCAAGTCTCATGATTATTGCATTCGGGGATCTTTCTTTTGTGAAAATCGTTCAACCAGTATTGGTGAATTTGATAAAGATGCTGGTTGAAAGCCAATTACATGTGCAGTTGTCAGTTTGCAACAAGGAGTTCAGTGTATTGACTCCTACATAAGCCAGTTTAGTCTGTGATTTACCGCAACTACATCGGCTCAAAGACTGATTGAGCACTAAGGGTGTACGCGGCGGTATACAACTCAAGTCCGAACTTCTGAATCGGTGTTACGTTTCATAGATACAAACCTTGTGACCATGGGCCTTGGCTGACACCTTCTGATCGAAGACTCTCCTAGTCCACGGAGCCGAATAGTCTGGTTTTCTATAAAATGATGTGTACCTATACTCAAGCAGTTGACCCTTTCCAGTTCGTTCATTCATTCATAACCCCACACTCCTTTGAACACAATGCCTTTTGTTGCCATACCCATTGTCGTGGTATCAGGTATCGCACTTTTAGCCACCCTCGCGTCTGCAGGCACAACACCATCGTACGCATGTCAATGTGCAGGATCCCAGGATATAACTGATTCACGCTGGCATATATTGTAGATTCAGAGGAGCTCTTCTCCTTCAGCCCGCTTTGAATGGTGGTATGTCCTTACTGTGTTCCTTGATAAACAATAAAAGACACTAACGTGTCTTTTCAGCCAAATGCTTGACTGCTGCATCCAACACCGACGGAGCCGCCGTTACAATCCAGGGTTGTACCAACGCTCCGGCTCAAAAGTGGACATTTACCGGCGGTGCAGTCAGCATCTTTAACAACAAATGCTTGGACGTCACCGGCGGAAGCACTGCAGACGGCACGAAGTTGCAGATTTGGACTTGCACACCGAATAACCAGAATCAGCAATTCTCCTACACCGTAAATCTTCTCATCTTGACCGGCATCTCCGTGTTTTAATAGTTTACAGAGCGATAACCGTCTTGCGTGGAACAACCATGGGAAGTGCATGGATCTGACCGGTGGAAGTGGGGCTAATGGGAACCCCGTAAGCATTACTTATATATAGCCCCCCCCCCTTTTTTTTTTTCACCATGAACTCCTGTCCATCAGATCCAACTGTGGGGCTGCACCAATGGCAATCGGAATCAGATTTGGGACACGGGATACAGCGCCAATGATCTTCCTCAAAAATCCCAAGATGGCCAGTTCGGTGTCAACGCCTGCGGTGCCGGCTCTGATCCATCTTCCAATTGCCAGACCGTCTGGTTGAAGTGAGAATCTCGTTCCAGGTTTTCTGTATTTTTTTCAGTAATTTCTTCTGCAGCTCCGCGGATGATTTCTGTTTATGGGCTCCTCGTAAGTGGTTTCTTCCATTATTGGATTCAGGGGCGAAGTTGCTGATGTATCTCAGCTACCGTGAACAGCACCATTGGCGACACAGAGCGCAACACTATCGCGTTCTGCACCAAATCTGGCCGAGGTGCTCGCGTCATCCCTAATGGCGCACTCACTGGCGTGCACTTTGTCAAGACTAGTGACTATGTGCAAGTTACTGGTGTAGGTGATTTTACAAAGATCAACATCCGCAAGGGAGATGCCGGTGGGGAATTGGATAACCGCGGTGCTGATGGTATGTGAACTGTCATATGATCGTTCTGTTCCAGTGTTCGAGGGCTGACCCTGGATTGATATCTCTATGTACAGGTAATGGAAACCCAGGTACTTTATCGACTTTGTGTTACAAGATGCTTGGCCTGTTGACCTTTTCTCTCTCTTGTGTGTCTAGTCGGTGGACTCGTCTACGGCAACACCTTTGGTCCTGGAACTCAATACCACGAATGGACAAGCTTCATCTCTGAAAGCCAGTTTTGCTTCCGTGCCTGCATCGGTTTCAAAGCCACCGTGAACTGCAACCATATTTACGACACGATGGGATGTGACTGGGTAAGGACATCCCCCGATAAAGCACATCCACATGAGTGCTAACATTTTTTGTCCATAGAACATGCCCGCTAACTACAATGCCGGTGTTTTCGAGAACTGCGACGCGGATGATGAGTACGTCTCTCTTCTCCTGGAGCCCGCTTGCTCGCTCATTGACTTTCGCTTGCAGCCTTCCCATGGGTGTATATGGCACTAGCACATGGTACCAAGGCGTCTCGCCCACTCCGCCCGCGCATCCCGTTGCCTCGTCGTCCAACTGCCAGACGTTACCAACCGTAAGCGTCAGCCCTGCCAAAAAAAGACGTGACAACGGCGGTTTTGAGAAACGCTTTGTGGGTCATGCTGCTGCTTTCCCGGAAGCAACGTCGCCCCCCTACGTATAGGAATCGAGACCTGTAGGTATTTTTGGGGTTTACTTTTGGGACTAGCCATCCGAATTATGTAGGCTTGCTGTTGGTTCGTAGTTCGTATCTTAGGATACAGTTAATGGACATGTAACTAGCTAGGCTTGAGTGGTTGTACGCCGTCTCACGGGACGATACTAAAAAATGAGTTCCATGATATGTGCAAGACCAATGAACGCACATCATCGCCTATTTTTCCCCTTCCCTTTCACAAGGGTGAACCCATCTTCATCGACTTCAAGTCCATTTCCATGTGTAGAATTTTCAGGATGCTGTAGAAGCTGAGGCGCTTCCTCCCCATCATCCTCACCAGAATCCTCATCACTATCATCATCCTCCCAATCATCTTCATCGTCTCCGTTCACAGAAACTTGCTGTGCAACGACCTTCTTACCCTTCAGCCCATCCGCAAGCTCTTCAAATTTTAACACCAAATCCTGCCTCCCCGCCTCCGTCTCCTCCCAAATCTTCACAATATCGCTCGCCACGACCTCCGCACTACCGTCCTCAATCACGACGTCAAACTCATCTGACATGACTTGTAGCAACAGGTCTTCAATGTATTGATCGTC
Source organism: Tricholoma bakamatsutake (assembly GCA_029959215.1). Taxonomy (NCBI): domain Eukaryota; kingdom Fungi; phylum Basidiomycota; class Agaricomycetes; order Agaricales; family Tricholomataceae; genus Tricholoma; species Tricholoma bakamatsutake. The sequence continues at coordinate 11,316,879 of CP114857.1, read as the reverse complement.
AGGAGGCGGAACCGTTTCTTCAAACGCGTCCACGATTACAGACGCGAGCCACGTCCGCTTCTCTAGTGCACCGGGGCCACCCCATCCTTCCTGAACAGCAATACGTAGAGTGCTCCATACATCTAGTCGTGCGATTACTCCGCGCGCAAAGACAACGGAGGACGGCGGAGGCGGAGCAGCATTGGCCATGTGCGTTTGTTGTGGTTCCTGAGACGATGATCTTGTGTTGACATGTGTTGTTTATTTAGTGAAATTTCGGAGTAAAACCACGTACACTAATGGTGCAGTGCGCTTAGTCACCACTACTTTTGTACAGCGGCGGAATGGATGGTGGTCGAAAAAAAATACTTAATTTGACACCCTCTCAACTCACAGCTATGGCAATATTTACACTGAAGGTGCACAGAGTGGTCCAATAAGACTCCACTGGCTGTTCACCTCAATTGCGGGTCATGAGCTTCCAAAAAGGGTAGATTCACGTGATAAATATTGTGTCATCTATACTATATATAGCAATGCGGCGGAATCTGGGTGTGGAAAAAATAGTAACTCTGTCAATTTTGCTCCAATTGACAATCACTCTAGCCTATCAACTCTCCTCATCAAGCTGAGCATTGTGGCAAGACGAATAAGAAAAAGGACAAAATTTGCTCATGTAATAAACCTTGTACAAAAGTAGTGGTGACTGCACCATAGCTCATGTTAGAAACTGGTTAATAACAGGTTAATAATTCTGAGTTAATAATTATGCCGAACCCTAATAATCATCAATCGTGTGTGCAGCACGTGAACGGCACGCGGTTCGAACAGGTTCAAACGCATTCGCAATTCCAAATTTCCAACTCTTGTGAAGAACCTAGAACCGAACCTCTACCAGGTTCAGGTTAGAACCAAAGTTCAGAACCGAACATACCACTACTAGTGTAAGAATAGCTAAACGAAGCGTAAGTAAATAACTCAGCGTTTGCACTAGGGTTGCGTGTAAAAGTCGGTACATATATACATGTAAATTACATCGCGTGATTTTCCGGGATGTAAAAAATGTATAATAGTGTGTAAATTACACTTTTTTACCACTATTATAGAAAAAAATTCCCAGAGCGCGCTAAATCCATGCTGCGAGGTCGTAGGTGCCTCCTTCTTCTGCGTCGAACATCTTGACATCACCAGCCACTGTGGAGACCTCCTCAGGAAGGGGCTGATCAGCCAGGACCATTTGCACCATCCTTGACTCCAGGTCAAACTCAGTGTGACTATCCACATCAAGTGTCTCACTCGGCATTGCCTTAGGTTTGTTGGGATCGGCTAGTAACCAATCATCAGTGTCGTCGTCATCGTCATCGTCAGCAGAACCATCGTCAGCTGCTGGATTAGGATTAGGAGAGTCAGAGATATCAATGCTGTGGATATCGCGATTGATGTCATAGAATTTGACTGTCGGATGTGGGCGTGCAGATGCACAGGTTGGTAACTCGAAAAGAGTAAATTGAAGACCAAGATGAGTGGTTGAATGTGCTCACCTCGCTCTGATTACGATAGTATCCTTGGACTTGTGCCATGGCCATGATGGTCCCCATGTTTTGCCGATTTCGTTGGGCTGTGTTTATCATTGTGACAATGGACATTGTACGTTCATCGGCCCTCGAATGTGGGACTGCAGAATAGAGCTTGATTGCAATTGCCTATAGCCCAATGTCTCAGATGAGCCAGATGTGATTGAGACTTTACATACTGCCAGAATTCCACCGTTCAGAGTCGCTCGATATGCCTCCCACCAATTCAGCGGATCTTGATCAACTGAAAGGATATGCACCTTGTGCGAAGGCTGTGAATTGTGCTTGATATGTTCACGTGAATGCTTTTGCCTTTCCTTTCCATGCAGTAAGCACCGGATCGACACCTTCATTGATCTCCTTAACAGCTAATGTCAATAAGTACTTGCCAACTTGGAATGTTTTTGGGCTTCGAATACCAGGTGGAACTTTTGAAGTTTCCTTCCCTGGGAGTGTGATGGAAAACGAGAGGGAATTGGCATGTTTGAAGATTGTTGAATATACGTATGCTGTTTCCAGATCTCAATGGTCACACGCAAACATCCGCATAATCATGAATGTACCAGGATTAAGATAAACACTGAGAGATGAGCATTGGTCGGGCTGTCAATAAAGAACTGGCGCCATCGTTGGTTGATGATCCCTCGTATGTCAGCACAGACAGAATCTGGTAGTCTGGATGTTGTCAAGGCTGCTGCCATGTGCATGGTCACAGTGAGCCATAACAGATATACATCCACTGGGTTCGAAGCAGTGGCTTCTAGACACTCGATTGCCTTCGCAGGTCCTTCTCCAACGGCGATAAGCTGATTGAGCGAGAGTTCAAATTGGAGGGTTGCAGCCGAGTTTTGAATGAATATGCTACCCCAGTCCTGTTGAAATTATTCAGCAACAACTTAAAGATAACAATGTTAAATGTACCGGAATGTCAATAGCCTGTGTTGTGCAGAGAATTCGAATGGCTGGATGGGAGCGATGAAGTGAGAGTGCAGACCATATCAACGAGCCAAAGCATGTTTTGCCAATACTTTCCAGTCCTGCACCTAGGCCCATCTGAAGGCGGAGATCCTTCAGCAACGGCTTAGCTGCAGTTGCATGCTTGAAGAATTTAATGACATGGCGCAAACATTGAATTGTCTGGAATGATTAAGTTAAAAACAACCACCCATGGTATTGCAGATGTAGATGACTAGCCTTTGCAAAGTATGGAAGCCTGACAATGTCGAGGATGGTTCTGCTGAGATAATGGTTAGGGTCAGGGAAGTTCAGTATAGTTGTCACAATGTGGGTCACAATCTGTCTCGCCACACGAGTGTTTCCGGTGTTGTCAGTGGAGATGGCACAGAGACACTCATGCCCAACAAGGTCCATGACCTGATAAAAGTTTCTGATAGTAAGTTTGCAAATCGTCGAAAGGAATGAAGACATACTGAAAGCATGAAGTCAGCAATCCACTGCCCAGTATGTGATTCCTTCATACACTCCCACTGATGATACTCAACCCAGAAACCCAAACAAAACCTACTAAATGGCTTCAGATGGTATAACGTGAGTCAGAGGAAGGGTGCGAGGAGGTACTACATAAATATCACTGCTGAGACCAAAACGTAATGTTTAATGATGCAAAAGGACAAATCGTGCTGCGAATAGTTTGTAAGAGCATATGATGGTGTTCAAAAGAGTCCAAAATAGGTTTGAAATTGTGCGAAATAGTCCGAAGTAGGTTCAAAGAGGTTCAAAGATGTTCGAGGAGGTTCGAGATTTATCGAGGAGCAAGTATAACAAATGTGAAGTGTTTGTCAAATGGCGATAGGCAATGGGAAATAAAACAAAGAGCGAATATGATAGTTTCGAAGAAGTTCACGATATTTTGCAGAACTTAGAGATACAATGCGAGCTAAGACTCAAGAGAACAACTTCTTAAATCTGACAATAGCGAGAGGGTAACTTGTGCTGTTCCCCATTTCTTCTATTTTCTGTTCTAACTAACTAATACAAGTCTATATACAAAATGAAGAGATAGTACTAAAAAGGAAATAAAAACATGTGTAAAACATGAGGCAAATATATCAAACAATGAGGACTTGTAAATCATGAAACAAATGATAAATGTTAAATGATGAAATATATAGTGTTCCCATATGGTAAAAGTACTTATCCTGTGCTTCAATATATCAAAGAAATACAAAAATGCACTTATCACATTCTAAGTCTTTTGTATTCTCTCCTCGTGTCTGGTAGTGCTCAATATGCAGCGAGTTGGCTTGTTCCAGATGTGCGGCATGTATTGAAGGTGTTTCAAAACATCTATACAGTGGCCGATATTGTTTGAAATGCTGCGAAGTCATTCGAAATGTCACGAAATGTTGCAAAATAGTTTGAAAAGGTTCGAAGTAGTGCGAAATCATGTGAAATAGTTCAAAAATAATTCGAAGTTGATTTAGTGGCATTCGTAGTGGTTTAGAGCATGTGTCGTAATGTGTCAATACAAGTGGGAATACTTCTCCAGACTTTAAAGTGCATAGTGGACCTATCACTGCCCTTCAAGTAACATAACACGTCGTGCAGGTGTTGTGGCATGCATCATGTAGAATGAGTCACCTCCCTGGATTGATTCTCCATTGAACAAGCATGTGAGGTTATGCTTGTGCTTCAACTTGGCAATTTGTAATTCATGAACTCGTTCTTGCTCACTTATAATGTGGTTGTCAATGAGGCAGGTGCACAAAGCTGGTGTGTAACTCAGAGTGCCAATCTGGAAAAGAGCTTTCCATTCTGAATAGTTGCCTAATATAGGTGGAAGGCATGCAGCACAGAAAAATTTAACAATAGCAAGATTGAGGAGATGGACCATATGTTTATGTCCTTGTGTTCCAAAAAAGTTAGCTGCATTATGAGTAGGCTGAAGAACCTGAACTGCAGAAGTATTTGATGTTACAGAAACACTCCGAGTTGATGTCGCTGTAACAATAGAACCTGTGCTATCTGCTGCAACCAGAGCCCCTGGACTTGTTCCCACACTTGCAGCAGAAGCATATTGCCGCTGCTCTAATGTCATCTTTATGCATCCTTTGCAATGTTGCAGGACATGGACATGGCTACATGGCTGCCAAACCTTTGTACACCCCACTCCTGTGCAATGGTACTTGCTTGGCTTACCTGCAGATGTTTTCACCAGAATTGTTAAGGTCCCTAAAACACCCAGATGAGGTCTACCAAACAACCTGCTGTCATCTGATTTATCGCTGGAAACATCTGTAGCAGCAGGTTGACTATGAGGTGTGATTTTCTGACAAGCTGTTAAGTCTGAAGATGCTGAGCCAATAAAATATTAAGCTCACTGGTTTTTTCTCCTTCGCCAGCCCAACTGATCCAATACTGGATATAACAGGGACATTAAACACAGGAGCAAGTACTGACAGCACCGTTGCATGTTTTTTATTTTTTTTATTTGAAGGACATTTTTGCAGAGACACAGAAAGGCGATCAAACGACAAGGAAACAGGGCTAATAGATCTTTTCAGTGATTTAGATCCATGGGAAGGTGTGAAGGTCAGTGAAGGACTTCTTGAAGGAGGGGCATTGAAAGCAGATGGCAGTGCAAAGTTCGTGGAGGGGAGGGCTTGCACTGTGGGACCATGCTAAATCGAAATGCTTTTATTATTTAACATTTTCAGGAAATGAGTAGTAACTGACTTTGTCATTATATATATTTATAATGTGGCACAAGAATGACATCCTTTTCAAATCGCCTGAGCAATGATCGGCAGGTATAAGCAGATGCAAATCTGGGAGATAGTGATTCCCAATAGCATTAGCAGCAAATAGACTGCATTGCCAGCTATCATAGCCAAAATCCTGATGTGTGCAAGGCAAAACTGCATCATCCAACTCCAGTTGATCATCTGGCAAATGCTTTGCGAGAAACCATCGCAAGGAAGCCACAACTTTATGATCTGGCTTCCAATGAGCAGAATCACCATAAGCAAATCTCTCACAAATAACATCTACATCACATGCAACCCAGTGGTTATTATTAATATGGAACACACCTGCAAACTCGCTTTTTCTGTGTAAACTCTGGCCAAATCTATGAACAAATGTTGAACCATCCTTGTCTTACAGATCTCTGGCACAATCCTTTACATGAAGCTCCATAATAGTTCTTGCAATAATTGAGTCCATTAATAGTACATCCCACCCAGGCCATTCTTTCTGGATATCATGTTCAAGCACATCAATCATCAGATCAACTTGCTCATCTGAAAACCAAGCCCTGGAGAGAAATAGAACAAGAGAAATTTTTGGGAGAGCAGTGTTGCGACATGGTATGTGTCCAGACTATGAGAGTGTGCTCAGAGCAAGAAGAGTAGTGTGGACCTCTGCCTTGAGATGACATATCTTCCTTCGTTAAAGCCAAGTAACAGCTAGTTGCCATGAGTTATGGATAGGTGCAATCATGTGGACTTCATTCCAAAACCATATGGCCCACAGCGGAAATAAGCTTCCCACTGGGAAGGCTGATTGATTGCACTCCATCGAGCCAGCGCTGCTCAATCTGTGACAATAATGACTTGACAACAGGCAATAGAGGGATGGGTGTTTGAGAGAGAAGTTCAGTATCACCATGATCACTTTCATGGCTGAAAAAGGAGTGTTTTGTGGGTGCATAGGTGATGAAAGAGTGTGGAGAGATTGGTGGGAAAGAGCAGTGGGCAAGATCTAGAACTGACAAATGCTTATCAGACAGGAGTAATGCAGAATGTATCTGTGATAGCTCGAGTTGTTTTTGGATGTAAGCCTGAACAATGGGAGGTATATCTTTAAATTGATGGCCATTGATATGGCTCCCTATCACCCTGTGCTCATACTATGGCATTTTTCGTGATTGTGCACACCACTTGGACATCTTCTACTCACTGTGCACAGTGCGCTTTTGTGTGCCTTCATGCACTTTCGCATGCCTAAGTGCACTTCTGTGCACTTTTGTCTGCTTTTGTGTGCCTTTGTCTGCTTTTGTGTGCCTTTGTCTGCTTTTGTGTGCCTTTGTCTGCTTTCTGTGCTCCAATGCACTCCAGTGTGCTCTCATGTGCTCCAATGCACTCCAGTGTGCTCCTGTGCACTTACATGTGCTTTTGACCACTTTCTGTGCTCTAATGTGCTCCAGTGTGCTCCCATGTGCTTCTATTTGCATTTGTGTGCATTTGTGTGCCTTTGACCACATTTGTATGCATTTGTGTGCCTTTTACATTTCTACTGCACCTTTGGATCCCTCATAGCTGCCTTTTGTCATGTGTCCTAAATGCGCCCTATTATGCTTTAAACCACCTCCGCGTGACCCCCCCACAATCCTTACCTGCCTTTCACAGTTATTGCATGCTCGATGTGCATTTATGTGCTCCTTTTATGCTTTACCTGCAACTCACATTCTCTGCTGCACACTCATTGCACAATCCCTATCACACATACAACAATCCACCACGTCAGTTGCGCCATGCATCACAGCTTCTAGCTTACTGGTGCATTTACTCGAGGCATACCATGATTCCAACACGAGCAAACTGCACATTCTCACATAATCTGGGCACTTTGTGCCTATTTGGCATTGGACTGTGCACACTTGAGTGCTTTCACATAATCCTGGCACTTTGGCACTATTTGGCCTCACACAGCATCTCCTTATAGTTCTTCCGCATTTCCAATTAGCATCACCTTATCTGGTAACCAGTGATAGGTCCACTATGCACTTTAAGGTCTGAAGAACATTTCCACTCACATCGAGACATTATGACACACACTCCGAATCACTACGAATGCCACAAAATCAACTTCAAACCATTTTCGCATGATTTTGCAGTATTTTGGACAACTTCGAACTACTTTGAACTATTTTGTGACATTTTGCAACACTTTGAATGACTTCGGCCACTGTATAGTTGTCTTAAAACACTTTCAATACACGATGCTCAACCGGAGTGAACTATTTAGTCACATATCGAGCACTACTGGATGCAAGGAGAGATGATAAAAGAATTAGGGTATGGTAATGGTGGTTTTGGGGTTTCAACAATCTATTGAAACAACAAGAGAAGTACTCTTACTATATGGCAACACTGAACATTTCACTTATTATCATTTTTTATTTGTTTCATGTTTTACAATACCTTTATTTGCTGTGCACATTGCCTCATGTTCTACAATTGTTATTATTTCCTTTTTAGTACTATTCCTTCAGATTGTATATAGACTTGTATTAGTTAGTTAGAAGAAAAGAACAATCAATGGGCAACAACACAAGTTACCCTCTCGCTATTGTCAGATTTAAGAGTCATTCTCTTGAGTCTTAGTCTGCATCGTATCTCTGAGTTCTGCAAAATATCGTGAACTTCTTTGAAACTATTGTATTTGCTCCTTGTCTTATTGCATATCGGCTATCGCCTTTTGACAAACACTTTACATTTGTTAAACTCACTCTTCGACTTACCTCGAACCTTTTCAAACTTATTCAAGCTTATTTGGACCACTTCACATGACTTCGAACCTTTTTCGAACCTCTTTGCACATATTCGAACCTCTTTCAAACTCTTTCGAACACCTTCATATGCTTATACAGACTATTCACCACAGCCCTTACCATTTCACATTACTAAACATTATACTTTGGTCTCAGCGGTGATATTTAGTACCATCTCACACCCTTCCTCTGACTCGTGTTATACCATCTGAAGCCATTTAGTAGGTTTTGTTTGGGTTTCCAGGTTGAGTATCATCACCAGCACAGGTTGATCATGTCATTATTACTAAGGTGCAGCATGTGACACCTAACACTGAAGCGGATTAATTGGGAAGAGTGCATGGGACCTAGAGCGCACCAAAAATAGCGCATTGCACCAGAACAGTTGGGTATTGGGCTATAGCATGCACAAATCTTATTGGCTGAGGCAGCAGCATAGTGCAGTCAGGTTTAGATGGGCGAATGGATGTGCTTGTGGGTAGCACATGGTGCTTTCTATTTTTACACTTTATTTTACTGTTTTTATCACATAAGCCATTTGTACATAGTAGGCAGACAGATAGAGAATCCACAGGATCTTTCCCCCCCTCATAGTTCATAGCTCAGTCAGCATCACACATAGTCTGTGCACCAGCGTCCAGTCCATGTGCCTTTGTAGTGTGCCCCTTTGTATAGCTGCATTTGCATATTGTTTGCATCCCCTCATCGTATTGCTGCATTTCGTCCCTGGTTGCATCCTTCATCCTCATTTGTGCACTATTGCAGTGTGCCATTCATATAGCCACATTTGTGCACCATTTGTGCATTTATTTGTACAGCCGCATTTTGTGCACCATTGTGCCTTTTTCTGCCTGTTGCACTCTCCTCCCATTTGTGCCCCCAACCTGCACACCACCCACAGCACATCCCAGTGCCATCTTTGTCCCACTGCACCTCCCGCTTCCATCACCCTCATTGTTGCACACTTTTGTGCTCCCGTTGCACATTTTTCCACACTGCATGTTTTTGCCCCTTTGCATTGTGCACTTTCCCGCTATTGCGCATATCTTCCCTTTAGCGTAAACAACTAGTGCACACATTGAAAACTGCTGTACCAGCCTCTTCATAGTCTCCACACCCCAAAGGATGATCTGAGGCCCTCTAAGCGAACCCCCCTCACCCCAAGCACACCTGCAGTTGTAGGTTTAGTGTTCACCCCTTCTATTGAGACTCTGCACTAGTACCAACTGAACACATCAACGCATTGCAAGAACAGAAAGGTGAAGGAGCTTGTTGAATCTGCTGTTAATACAGTGGGAGAACAGACAGGAGAGGCACATCTTGTGAAATGGATTGTGGAAACATGTAAACTTGCAGAAGAGCATAGTCATGACACAGAGCATTACCTTGAAGCCAGTGAATATTTTCAATGTGCTCCCAAACGTCAGGCTCTCACCTCCAACTCCCATGTGGCTAACACCACTGCTACACAAACTTATAGTTCCACTACTTCCACATCTGCCCCTCAAATGAAGCTGCCCCATCTTATGGATAACGAATGAGCCCTCTGCCCAAGCACCAAGGTTGTATGAAGTGCCAATGTGGATACCAAAACCACTGCATGTCTGAATGCCCCTTTGACTTTCCAGACCCACGCTATTACAAAGAGTTGACCGAGAAGATTTTTCTCAGCCAGAAACATGGTGGTGCTGGAAACAGCAAACCCGTTGGTGCTATTACTTCTGCTTTGCATGTCATGGAAGTCAACAATGACATCTCTTCTCATGTTGGTGCTGTAATGCCAAGCACTGTCTTGGGGTGCAGGTTCAGAGTCAGAGGAAGATGTAAGTCCCCCTTTGACTGTGGAACACCTTCTTTGGGGGTGTGCCCTCCTGGGTCCTGCTATTGATGTTCCCATTTTAGTGAAAAGTATGCTTGACTGTGGGGTGCACATCGTTTTCATCAATGCTGCGCTGGTAAAAATCCTGAGTCTCCATCATTTTTGTCTGCATAAGCCTCTACCTATCTCTGTTGCTCTGAACAACAACTTGTCCTCCAATAGTCATTTGTCAAAATTGCACCTTTTGCACCCAATTCTTCTTATGTTTCTCAAACTATCGAAGCAATTGTTACGCTGATAATACTTGACCTGGAAACCTAACAAAAATCTGTTAAAAGGCTTAAGAAGTATAACACAAGCTAGAGGAAGGGTGCGAGTTGGTACTAAATATTACTGCTGATACCCAAGGTTGTGCATTCTACAATCATCACTAAGCTTGTAATCCACACCTTGAGCTTGTTATCTCTTTGCTGATCTCAGTGGTTGTCTAGTGAACCCTTGTGCAAACACTGCACAGGGTTATATTACAACTGTTTTACACCATTTGAGTATAGGTAATATGACATGTATATACAGTTGCATACATAATTTACGTTTCAATGATCCAATGGATAAAGTGGAAGTGAATATTGATGTTTACTGATGATCCTGCCAGAGCAATATTGCTGACTGATTATCCAAGAAAAGTGTGGTGGGGTTAAGATTTATAGAGAACAATTGTGTAATAAGAGATCTTAACCATAATGCCTCCTTGGCAGCGTGGGTAGTGGCAACATACTCGCTCTCAGTGGTAGAGAGGGATATAATTTAATTTTTTGTCTTTTTGCACTCCATGAAACAGCACCACCATGAAGAAGAAATGCATATCTGAAAATAGCATGATGATCCTCAGCCATGTTTCTATCAGCATCCGCGAAACCCATCAAATCCTCTCACAATAGACCATACAATAACCAGAGGTGGTTCATACCTTTCAAATAATGGAAGATACATTTGATGGTGTCCCAGTGTGCTGGTCCAGCCTTTGTTGAGAATCTCGAGACAGTCTGCACTGCAAACAAGATGTCAGGATGGGTGCTGAGTGATGCATACATCAGCGAACCAACAGCTTCGTGGTACGGTGTGTCATGCATTTGGGTGAATTCTGCAGTGGTAAAGGGTGACTGAGATGAGGAAAGATGGAGGTTCATCTCCATAGGCATTGATGCAGGCTTCAGGTCTTGTAGATTGTAATAGTGGATGATTGAGTCGATATATGATCATTGGGAGAGATGGATGGAATGGCAGTTACGATCATGATGAATCTCGATGCCAAGAAGCCAGTGGAGCTCACTGAGATCAGTGATTTCCACATGCCCCAAGATCTTCTGTTTGAAGTCTAAAATTAATGTCATAGTGCTTGCTGCAATCGTGCAATCATCAACATGCACAAGGATGATAATCAGCTCAGTACCTTTTCAATGCATGAATATGGCTTGATCCACGTCACATCTCGTGAATCCTAGGCCATCGACCATTATTTCGATGAGCTTGAAGTACCAATAATGTGCTAACTGCTTCAGACCATAGAGGGTCTTCAGGAGATGCCATACTTTGCCAGTGGAGTTGGGAGCAGGAAAACTGGGAGGTTGTTTCATATAGATGACTTTGTGAGAGGTAAGTTCACTGTTCAAGTATGCACTCTTGATATCGATCTGATGAAGCTCAAAATCCAAGTGTGCAGCCATGGTGAGAATGGTGCAGATAGAGGTGAGCTTGGCAACGGGAGCAAATGTGTCAAAGTAGTCAACTCTGGGGACTTGAGAGAAACTCTGAGCAACAAGACGTGCTTTGTAACATACAATGTTTCCAGCATCTTTCTTTGAGCGATAGACCCACTTTGAACTGACAATATTCATGTCTGCAGGTGGATTGACCAGTTCATAAGTCCCTGTTTCCTTCAACATGGCAAGCTCTTCATAAATAGCATTCTCCCAGTGGCCAATCAGGATGACATTTTGCTTCTGCCAAAGTTCTGGGCTCAAGCACTTCCACGTCACTGATTTCTGCTGCCATCACATATTCCTCCACAAAATTTGCTGCCATCATCCAATCGGCTGTTCCCTCCCCCTCAAGCTCAACAGTCTCATTGACAGTCGGCAACTGAATGCCTGGGGCAACTTGTGGGTCAGAAGGACATGTAGAGGTAACTCCATGACCAGCAAGAATATCTTGAATGCATTGACTGGGCTTGCGAACACATTTTGATATAGATTCATCCTCAAGAGCTTGCTCTGGCTGATCAGGAGTAGGAACTGGTGCAGTGGGTGTCAAAGCAGCAGGTGCTGGAGTAGAAGCTGGCATGGGATTTGAGGTGAGTGAATCAGAGGATGGGTCGACAAAGTCCCAATCCTCCCCCTCAAGCCATTCTGCTGATGCACAAGTTTTGTCAAAATGCAAGTTCTACTTGACTGTCACACTCCCTTTATCTGGCCAATACACCCAACACCCATTGCTCTTCTCATCAATCCCAATCCAATGGCCCTCTCTGACACACCCATTCAATTTTGTCCTGCCCTCAATATGCATCCAAACTTTCTCACCCTACTCATATACACCATTGAAATCAGGCTTCATCCCAAACATGGCCTCAAAGGGTGTCATGCCTGTCACAGCCTTGGTCGATGTACGGTTCATCAACCAGACAACATGTCGAGCCACCTCACCCCACAACATCCATGGTAGACCACTTGCATGCAACAATGCATGCACTCACTCAACAATGGTTTGATTACATTGCTCTGCCACTCCATTTTCCTGTGGTGTGTCGTGGACTGTGAGCTTTTGTTCAGTGCCTTTTGATTTGAGGTAAAGAACAAATTCCTTGCCCATGTACTCTCCACCATGATCTGAGTGTGGAATTTGGATGGGCTTATTCATCTGTGTCTCGCACCAGGCCTTAAAATTTTTGTAGGCGCCCTGAGCTTCAGATTTTGCAGCAAGATTGAGGTGAGTGAATCACATGCTGTTATTGACAAACATGATGTAATAATGCTTTCCACCCCTCATAGCAACTGGTGCAGGCCCCCACAAGTCAGAGTGAACCTCACCTCTAAACTCTGTAGCACGTTCACCATATTGAGCCTTTGCAACTGGCTTACAGGTAGCTTTCACATAGACACAATTCCAAATGCAGTAGATGATGGAATGGTGATGCAATACCCAATGCTGAGTCCATCATGGACACCAGCCTGCATTCCAATGTCAATGCCATTTCCAATGCTGATGCTGATGCCGAGCCCCAAGGTCAATCAAGAAGCAGAAAAAGGGCAAAAATGAAACAACAGCAAAAAAAACCTCATTGAAGATCGAGAGCAGAACAGGCACTCATCTCTGAACCCCAGATTCCTTGCAACTCATGGATCTAGCTCAGTTGAGCCATGTGCAAGTCAATCAAATAACAATGGACATACTCTGCACAGCTGGTGTGACTCGACCACAGCCAATTAATGGTCTGGGTGATGGTGAACCAGAGTATGTCATTCCTCGACACATTTACAAGAAGTCCATTATACCCATATCACCTTTAAATGACCATGTAAATGATGCCCCATGCCCACTTGATCCATCACTGTTGGAAGGCAACACCACATCAACTCAAGAAAGATTGAACTAACCTAAACCTTGCTGCCTGTCTGGGTGAACTTGGACAGAGGATTCTATTGCAAGGGCAAAGGTGAAGGCATTAAAACTGTCAACAGTGGAATTAACATCAGGATCAGCAATGGTAGGATTGGCAGACAGAGAACCAGCAGTGGTAGGGTTGGCAGACAGAGAATCAGCAGCAGTAGGATTGGCAGACTGTTACGAGAGAACTGCACAGATGGGGGAATTCAATTTTCTATTGTCCTTATTGTCTTGTATCATGTACATCCCACGCTATTGTCCTTTACTCTTTTGTTTTGGCAATGCGTGTCTTTACTCTGCGCCCTTACCTTCTCATGTTATTGTAGCGTACCACGGATGCTCCTGTTCCTATTGTCTTTCTATTCCTACCACCCTTTGTTCTTGTTTCACGATTCGTAATCTTAGTCTACACGGTAGTACTTATACGATGAATGAATGACTGGTCAGCTTAGCTTGACCTAGTCCTTTCTACAACTCCTACCGAGTCGTGATCTAAGCTTAGCTCAACCGTCGCTTACGAGCTTCGGTGAATCTTGAAACTCTCTGAACGTCGTTGCTCACGAGCTTCGATTATATTTTGATCTAGGAGTTATTGACCATAACAAAAGGTCAAGCTGATCGATATCCTGCCGACTAATCTCAGTCTAGGCAGACCACACTCTACGATACAATTCTTACGAGAACTATCCGACCTCTTCCTACCAGATGAATCATGGCAGCACCATCGACCCCCACCGCTCCCACTGCACCCATCGCCCCCATCGCTCGCCCTGCTGAAATCAAAATGAGGGCCCCGACCGACTACTCCGGGGACAGAGCTAAGACAATGCTCTTCCTCCTCGAATGCGGAGCTTATGTGGATGCAAATGCAGCCGTGTTCCCGGACGACAGGCACAAAATCCTGTTCATGCTGTCGTACATGAATGGGGGAACGGCAGGGCCCTGGAAACAGGCATATTTAGAAGAAAGATATATTGAGTCTAAACCCTGGGACACGTTCCAGGAGTTTATCGCCAAAGTACGTGGAGCATTCTCTCCCATTGATGACGCAGGGAATGCACGCACCCAATTACGGGCGCTCTCTCAGGGAGGAAGGGGGGTCGATGAGTACATCGCGCAATTCAAGACACTCGCGTACAGAACGAAGATTAAAGAAGACGCCGCTCTCATTGAGTATTTCGTTGATGGACTAAACAACAAAGTGCTAGATAAGGTCTTCGGCATGGAGAACCCACCCGACACAATCGAAGGATGGTACACCCACGCAGCGAGGGCCGAGGGACATCTGAGGAGAGCAAAGGCGATAAAAGAATGAACGTATAGTAAGATAGGGGGAGGAGGAGCAGGCAGCTCCTCAAGGGACCCCAACGCCATGGACATCGATGTGACGCGCCTCTCCTATGCAGAGAGGGTAAAGCACATGAAAGAGGGAAGGTGTTTCATTTGTCATAAAACAGGGCACCGGGCCAGCGACCACAAGGGCGGGAAAGAGCCACCTGCGAAAGAAGAGAAGAAGATCGAGACAAAGAAAACGTCTCGAGAACATTACACAAAGATCAGAGCGCTCATCAATGAGTTGGAGGAGAAGCAGAAGGAGGAGGTATTGGACTTAATGGTCGAGGAGGGTTTTTGAAGCGGCGGCCTGCATCGGCAGCAGAGCCCACCAGAATAATTGTCTCAAGTGTACTCGTAGCTGATGTAAGCAATCAGTCTATGCGCATTCCCGTTTACTGCTTGTTAGACAACGGAAAAGCCGAAATCCCCACCCTGATCGACTCAGGGGCGGGCGAAACCTTCATCGACCACCGAGTCGTCCAAAAACTCGGGCTAAAGAAACTCCCACTTGCCCGGAGAATCCTCGCCAAGAATGTCGACGGAACCTTAAACAAAAATGGGACGATCTCACACTACGTCCGAATTAACACCGAGATCGGGGGAAAGGAAGAGGAGATTGTGATGCTGATCACAGGGCTAGGAAAAGAGATGATGATCTTGGGTTACACGTGGCTCCAGAGGCGCAACCCTATCATCGATTGGGAGAAAGGGACCCTCACGGACAGGCAGACGGAAAGGTCCCTCATGAAGAACATCCAGACCATGATCGAGCGGACACGGACCACAATCGGTAAGCAAAGCCTTACTATAGATGACAAGGGGCCATCAGAACCGAGAGTAACGTTGAGTCCGACTCTCGGGAGGCTACCTATAAGGAGTGCTGGGGAGACCTTCGGGGAAACCCACCTCGCCGCCGCCGAGTACGTGAAGAGTAGACTCGGGGCGGTTCATCTCGCAAGAGGGCTTTGCACCGCGGACAAACCAGACGGAAATGGATCACACACGGTAAATGACATGGCTATGGACACCTGCTCCGAGATCGATCCACCGATCTCCACACCGGATGAATCTAACATCGGCTTATCGCTTAACGGAAACAACGACGGAACGGAGGCCTTATTTGCTTACATCCGGGGGGAACCGATGATTGGGGTATTCAGGACTGAAGAATCCCCCCTCACCATCGAACACGACTACATTCCCCCGAATTATCAGAAACTCAGGCACATTGCGCGCATCGCTCGATCTCGATCGACAGGCAGATTCGTCTTTTCTCATACCACCCATATCCGAGCCAAGACCTCCGTCTCGCAGAGGCTTGCTCACGAGAAGGAAGATGACAAGGAGAAATTATCACTCGACGACCTGCTCCCCGACAAGTATAAAGAGTATCAAAGCGTGTTTGAAAAGGCAGCATCGGAGAGGTTTCCTGAATCAAGACCGTGGGATCACGCGATTGAACTCAAGCCGGACTTCATCCCCAAAGACTGCAAGGTCTACCCGATTACCCCGGCGGAACAAAAGAAGCTAGACGAATTCATCGATGATAACCTGAGAAAGGGGTACATCACCCCATCCAAATCTCCGATGGCATCGCTATTTTTCTTTGTGGCAAAGAAGGACTCCGACGCCCTCAGGCCGTGTCAAGACTATCGGTATCTGAATGAGGGGACCATCAAGAACTCATACCCACTGCCATTAATTGGCGATCTGCTGGATAAGCTGAAAGGGGCAAAGTGGTTCACTAAGTTGGACATCAGATGGGGTTATCACAACATCAGGATCAAAAAGGGAGATGAATGGAAAGCAGCATTCAAGACTAACAAGGGGCTGTTCGAGCCCAAGGTTATGTTTTTCGGTCTCTGCAACTCCCCGGCGACCTTCCAGGCCATGATGAATGATATCTTCAGGGACATGCTAAACGAGGGATGGCTGGTAATATACATGGACGACATTCTCATCTTCTCCAAAGACAAGAAAGAACACGAGGAGAGAACGAAAAAAGTCTTGGCAAGGCTTAGGGAAAACGATCTGTACCTGAAACCAGAAAAGTCTAAGTTTGACATACAAGAAGTCGAGTTCCTCGGCCTGATCCTGCGACCAAACCAATTAGCTATGGACCCCACTAAGCTAAGCAGAATAAGGGACTGGCCAGCCCCGACCAATGTAAAAGGAGTTAGATCGTTCCTAGGCTTCGGGAACTTCTACAGAAGATTCATCGGCAATTTCGCTGCAATCACTAAGCCGCTAAACGACTTGACGAGAAAAGACCAGCCGTTCAACTGGACTAGCGAATGCCAAGGGGCATTCGACTTACTGAAGAAGAAGTTCTCTGAGGCACCGGTATTACTGATGCCTGACGCAGAGAAACCATTCGTGATCGAAAGCGAAGCCTCGAAATACGCAACAGGCACCGTACTAAAACAGACCGACTCCAACGGAGATTGGCACCCTTGCAGGTATATCTCCCACTCCCTGACAGCCACCGAGCAAAACTATGAGATTTATGATCGAGAACTATTGGGAATAATATGGGCACTCGAGACTTGGAGACATTATCTCCAGGGATCGGAACATGCGACAACGATCTTATCAGATCATAAGAATCTGATGTACTTCAGGACAGCACGGAAATTGAACCGGCGACAGGCAAGGTGGAGCCTTTTCCTGTCACAATTCAACCTAAAATTGGTGCACATCCCCGGGAAAATGATGATCCAGTCAGACGCCTTATCACGGAGGGGAGATCACATCCCCGATATCGACAATGATAACGACGATATCACCCTGCTAAAGGACGAGATCTTCGCATGGACAATCGACACCGAACTGAAGGAAGTGCTAACTGAAAGCATGATGAAAGATGACTTACTAAAAGAAATAGTAAGAGCAATCAAAGAAGGAGGAACGCCACCGATCAAATCGGCAGTAGAAGACTGGAGGATGGAAGATGATGGGACGGTCTTCTTCAAAGACCGATGCTATGTCCCTGATGACAAAGAATTGAGAAGGAAGATCGTGGAAAAGTACCACGACAATTTACTTACAGGACACCCCGGCCGATTCCAAACTCTTGAACTGGTGCAAAGGGATTACTGGTGGCCAGGGATGACCATCTTCATCCGGAACTACATCGATGGCTGCGCGACCTGCCAACAGATGAAGGTGAACACTCACCCGACAACACCCGGACTATCTCCGATCAAATCTAACGTCACACGACCATTTGCTCTAGTAACGATGGATTTCATTACCGATCTCCCGATAAGCGACGGATCTGACACAATCATGGTCATGGTAGACCATGGTCTTACTAAGGGGGTGATTTTCATCCCCTGCAACAAGAGCATCGACACGCTAGGGGCGGCCGACCTCTATTTACATAACGTATTTAAGAGATTCGGCCTCCCGGACAAGATCATATCTGACCGAGATCCTCGCTTTGCCTCTAAGGCTTTTCAAGAACTGGGAAGACTCTTGGGAATAAGGCTAGCAATGAGCACAGCCTACCACCCACAAACCGATGGGGAGACTGAGAGGGTGAATCAGGAACTCGAAATCTACCTCCGAATCTTCTGTGCTAACAAATCTTCGCAATGGAAGAGCCACCTCACCACTGCCGAGTTCACACATAATCAGAAACACCACTCAGCCATCAAAAACACCCCATTTTTCGTGATGATGGGAGCACATCCTAAAGCCATTCCCACAACCTATCTAAAGACTAACATACCGGCTACCGAACAGCGGATAGCCAAACTAGGAAATGTACGGCGGGAGGCCCTAGCGGCCCATGAACTCTCTCGACAGGTGATGATCGGGCGAAATGGACGAGGATTCTACCCATTCACCGTAGGAGAAAGGGTCTGGCTTGACTCGAGGAACTTGAAGCTAGGGTACCCAACCAGGAAGCTCGCCCCTAGATGAGAGGGACCCTTCCCCATCACGCGGGTGATTTCATCCCACGTCTATGAACTAAAGCTCCCCCCTCAGTGGAGGATCCACCCTGTATTTCACGCTTCTTTACTCTCACGCTTCAAGGAGAATGACACCCACGGACTGAACCCGCTTCCTCCAACACCCGATCTGATCGAAGGAGAGCTTGAACACGAGGTGGAGGCTATTTTGGCGCATAAAGGAATGGGTAAGAGAATGCGGTTCTTAGTGAAGTGGAAAGGGTACGGCTCAGCGGAGAACACCTGGGAACCACCGATTCACTTAAAGAATGCGGCTGAATTATTGGGAGAATACAGGACCACCCACAACCTCTCACAGATATGAGTCGCCCTCTTCATTTTTTTATGAACGTCACACCCGACCCTGACCCTGTCAGGACCTTTGAGCTAATCCTCAGCTTCGTCCGAGACACGGACGGCATCAGAAACGAAGAAAGATTATTATCAGTGACCCAAGACCGCGCACTGCTGCATAGCATGACACAAAACCTTTTTGAGACATATAGAGCTATCTCCCGCCTCCAGCGGGTATTCCGAAGACTGACTGAAGAAGCGTATTATCTCGACCTCCTCCCACTAATGAGAAGCCTCGACGAACAGGCACTTCGATACAGACCCAGAGAGCGAGTCCCCACCCCTCAACAGATCTTTATTATAGAGCCACTTGACAGCGAAGAAGACGAAGAAACGCCGATGACAACATCCCCACATCCTCCTCTCCCACCTCATGTCCCACACTCTCCACCGAGACGAGCACCCACGCCCTACCCTATCCAAACCGCCGCCCCTGAGTACGCACCAGCACCGGCCTGGATGAGAAACTCAGTTTGCTTCACCTGCGCTCAGGTGGGGCACTTCTCGTCACACTGCCCCGAATACCAGTGCCCGCACTGTCGACGGTGGCGGCCAGAGCACTCGGTGCTTTTCTGCCCGAACAACCCCACACGTGACGTCCCACCACGTCATCGCACAACTTAGAACTAGCCACCATGCTCTACAACTCATATGTCATCATCGCTCTCGGCGCCATATTCGGCGCGTCAATTCTTATTATATTCTTGTGCTATATGCTTATTTTATTCAAAATCGTCACCGCTCCACACCTCCCTCGACTCACCTCCATCCTCACTGGGACCTCGGTTCGTTTTGCTGGAGGGGGAGACATTGAGCTGCCGACTCGGGTTTACGGGCACGATACCCCGACTCCCACTTCCTTCTCTACATTCACCGCGACGACCAGCGATGGGGCATCTTTCGACCCAATGCGGACGATGAGGCCTTAGTTTCGGATGGGACTCGAAACATTGAGGGGAAGCTAATGTTACGAGAGAACTGCGCAGATGGGGGAATTCAATTTTCTATTGTCCTTATTGTCTTGTATCATGTACGTCCCATGCTATTGTCCTTTACTCTTTTGTTTCAGCAACGCGTGTCTTTACTCTGCGCCCTTACCTTCTCATGTTATTGTAGCATACCACGGACGCTCCCGTTCCTATTGTCTTTCTATTCCTACCACCCTTTGTTCTTGTTTCACAATTCGTAATCTTAGTCTACACGGTAGTACTTATACGATGAATGAACGACTGGTCAGCTTAGCTTGACCTAGTCCTTTCTACAACTCCTACCGAGTCGTGATCTAAGCTTAGCTCAACCATCGCTTACGAGCTTCGGTGAATCTTGAAACTCTCTGAACGTCGTTGCTCACGAGCTTCGATTATATTTTGATCTAGGAGTTATTGACCATAACACAGACAGAGAACTGGCAGTGGTAGGATTGGCAGACAGAGAATCGGCAGTGGTAGGATCAGCAGACAGAGAATTGGCAGTGGTAGGATCATTTGGTGATTGCCAGACTCCACCTGTGAAGAATACATTGCAACAGATGACCCCCCCATCATCTCAAAGCAAGAATCAGGGACAAACATTGATCTGATGTGCTCACAGAACAGCTAATCACCTTGCTCAGCAAGAAGCTGTCTCTATGCAGGTTGTTGGGAGAAGAAGAGCAAACTTTGCATAGCAAATTTACTATATGTGTCTCAGTAGAAGACAAAGATTGACAATAGTAAGATTTGCAGAAGGAATCAAGCACTGGAGAGTATCTGTGCTCAGGTCCTGGGTGGTCCTGTTGAGAATGGTGTGATAGAATGTGAAATTCTCTCAGCATCTTCATATGTGGTTGAGATGGGAGGCCAGATGATAGGTCCACCTGAAAAACATTCAGGTGAATAGGCAGCATCGGCCATGAGCCAGTGTCAGCCAACAGGATGATGTCTCTGGAGAGTATCTATGTTCAATGGACTTCCCTCAGCATCTTCATATGCAAATGAGGTGGTGGGCTAGATGACAGGTCTGCCTGAAAAATGTTCAGGTGAGTATACCTGCTGAGGTCCTGGTTCGATATGGTGTCTCCTACTCATCATGTGGATCATGTGCATGGCACCAATCTGGGCTGTGTAATGCTGATGTTGATCCCAATTCTGGTAAGGCCACTGCTGCTGCCTGAAACTATTTCACTACTGATGTCTGTATTAAATGTATTACTCTTCAGTCTAGCAACCATTGTAATAGTGTATTCATTTGTTACTATAGCAGGTATACATATATAGATTAAAGCATTCAACAGTATCCACTGAACCCATATCATTCGATACACTGTATATGTTCGATGAACTGTTGATAGGTCCACTATGTGCTATAATGTCTGGGGAACATTTCCACTCATATGGAGACATTACTACACACACTCCAAATCACTATGAACATCACGAAATCGACTTTGAACCATTTTCACATGATTTCGCACTATTTCAGACAACTTTGAATGCTTTTGAACTATTTTGCAACACTTCAAACAACTTCGCAGTATTTTGAACGACATCAGCTGCCATATAGTTGTTTTAAACTCTTTTCGACACATGCTGCACATCTGGAACAAGCCAATTTGTCACATATCGAGCACTACCAGACATGAGGAGAAAGTACAAGAGAGTTAGAATGTGATAAGTGCATTTTTGTGTTTCATTGAAGTACTTTTACTATATGGGAACACTATATGTTTCATCATTTATTATTTCTCATTTGTTTCATGATATACAAGTCCTTATTGTTTGATATATTTGCCTCATGTTTTACACATGTTCTTATTTCCTTTTTAGTACTATCTCTTCATTTTGTATATAGACTTGTATTAGATAGTTAGAACAAAGAATAGAACAATGGGGAACAGCACAAGTTACCCTCTTGCTTATTGTCAGATTTAAGAGTTGTTCTCTTTAGTCTTAGTTCATGTCATATCACTAAGTTCTGCAAAATATCGTGAACTTCTTCGAAACTATCGTATTTGCTCTTCATTTTATTGCCCATCGCCTATCGCCATTCGACAGACACTTCACATTTGTTAAACTTGTTCCTCAATATACCTCGAACCTCTTTGAACTTCTTCAAACTATTTCGCATGTCTTCGAATCTACTTCGAACTCTTTCGCACATTTTTGAACCTATTTCAAACTCTTTCGAACACCTTCATATGCCTATAATAACTATTCGCCACAGCCCTCACCATTTCGCATTACTAAACATTATGTTTTGGTTTCAGCAGTGATATTTAGTACCAATTCGCACCCTTCCTCTGACTCGTGTTATACCATCTGAAGCCATTTAGTAGGTTTTGTTTGGGTTTCTGGGTTGAGTATCATCACCGTATCATTCAATACATTGTAGCTTACCTATGTGATATCGAGAATGCAGTCCACAATGGCCTTCACATAGGAAACATTAAGGCCATGATGAAGAAGCAGAAACTGGGACTGGTAAGTGTTCAGCATGCTATCAGGACAACTGTGGCACTCACAGCATGTAGAAAACATTGTTTACCTGCAAAAGGAGGGTCTTGCAGAGGACATGCAGAGGGTTTTCAGGGCTAAAACATTCTTATGGGCATTCATTATGGCATGGTCAAAGTCAGAAAAAACAGAGGACTGAGGGTTCATAGAAGGTCCATGGATGATGATAAATGTGTTCAATCAAAAAATGGGGTCACAGAAATGGGAGTAGCATCAGGATTGGCAGTGACACAATTGGAACCTCCTTAGGATTGGGCTCAGGCACATGCCCCAGGTATGGCAAAAGCAGCAGCACTGACAATAGCTCAGGCACCAGCACTAGCACCAACACCATCATGTCGGGTGCCTCAAGTGGGCATAATGAAAGCCACAGCCCCAGTGTCAGCAATGGCAACAGAAGCAGCACCACCACTGCCACCACCATGTCAGGTGCAACTGCATGTAATAAGAGCCACATCCCTAGTGTTGGGACCTCAGCAACCACAAGCATGAATGAAAGCCTCAGAATTGATACCAAGGCAGGCAAAAGCTCGGTGTGGGGACATGAGCTCATGGGAATCAGACAATAATGAGGAGAAAGGCACAGAGACTGATGCCAATGCTGATGCCATGAGGAAGCAGAAAAAGGCCCAAGTCAGAAAGGGTCAAGGAGTACCACACTATGGCAGTCAATAAAGTAACCCATGCTCACAATGCATGTGTCTTGGCCATGAATGCTATGAGCAAATGAATGGCAAAAAGGCTTGCTACTAATGTGGTAAGGGAAAAGTTCAGTGTGACACAGGAAATGTGTGTCGAGTGGCCAGACCAAAGAAAGGAAAAACACCAGCCAGAAGACCTGCAACTACCCCAATGTCTTCACCGAGCCCAATGCACACCCGATTGCCACTCCTGCTCCTGATTATGCTGCCATACAAGTGTGTCTAGAGCTAGTGGAGCAAGACATCTATAATCAAGCTCATTGGTTAGAAGGCACAGTCTTTGAACAGTTATTCCACCTGTAAGAAATGTGAGACACCCTCAGCAATCTTTCAAGGAGAATAGATAATCTCAAAGCATACATTGGGTTGCAGAACAGGTCCTGGACAATGGCTTCACTCAAACTGTTCTTCAGGTTGACTGGAGTCCAGGCTGGCAAGAGGTGAGCATGGCATACAGGATTCAGGACATTGAGAACCCACTGGTTGAGGCTGAGGTTGCCTTGCTGGCTGGCCAGCTTTTCAGATTGCTCCTGCCATGCCACAGGACTCTCAAGAACCAGCTGAGCATAGAGCATCCATCACCCCACCACTTCTCACCCTCCTTGATGCAACATCATCCTTCAGTGCTGCAGCTGATCTGGCATTGGCAGTGCTCACTGTTCCCAACATGCCCAATCTGGCATCAGCAGTGCCCACCATGCCCACTGCACCCATATCTTTATCACCACACCCCTCACCTCTTGCTGATGCTGATACCACTGCTGGTCCAATGTTGGCAGCTACCAGCAATATCTTCAGCCTTTCTTTTTTGCCCTTATCCACTCCTCCAGAGCTATGCAGGTCACCATGGCTCTTGTCATCTGCTCTACCACCATCACATTCTAGAAGTACCACCCCTCAGGCCAACCTGAAGAAGTGAGTGGAAACTTCCAAAGATAGAGGTGAAGCCAAATGAGAGAGAAAAGATTAGAAGTTTGTGTTTTTTTTTTTGCCATAAATTACAGATGTAGACTTAAAGTGTTGTAAAGTTTACTGTGCAAAATTTACTTTTTTAATTCAATGTCTTTTTCTAATAGCCTTGGTTGAGTTGGTTTCCTCTTGTGCAAGATCATCAGTGGTCCTTCAGGTACATTGGGCCTTTGATCCATTAGTTGGCAATGCAAATGTCAACACCAATGTTTGTGCTGTTACTGATCCTACTGCTAATCCCTGTTAGGGCGACACCCACTAATCTGCTAGCTGGACCATGTGGGTTCTCCTACAAGAAGGCGGCGGGGGGCGCGCGCATGATGGGGGGATTTGATGGATTTGATGTGAGGGTTAAAAATAGAACAGTTGGCTGAAATAGGCCTTTCGCACCACTAATGTGGATGGAATACCTAAGAGAACTCAACTGAGGCCTCCTAGTATTTATTTTAAGGTTATATACTATGTTACACATATTGTAGTATGTTATTATGGATGCATGCACACATGTGCGTACATGTGCATACATATTGATGTGTGTAAATAAAGAATTCCCACGCTGACAAATAATGTGTATATAGGTATTTTGTAGTGTATTTTGGTGAAATAAAATCAAATAAAATAAAAATAGTATTAGGTAATAGGCATGTTAGGAGACTGTTTCCTAACATTACCCCCCTTTTAGGCCTCGACTTCCAGGCAAGAAAATATTGTATCTGTCCCCTCTGTGAAATTCTGGTAAGGCCGGAAATTCATCCCCTCATACACCATTCTAGCAATGCGATGCGGAGCATTTGGATTACATTTAAAGAATTGGGTGATTGCCTTGCGCGCTCGCTTACAATTCTCTTCTGGCTCCCATGAATTATTTTCATCAGTGTAGTTCTTCCACTTGATTAAGAACTCCAATTTGTTTCATTGAAGATGTGAGTCCAAAACCTCTTCCACAATATATTCTGGAGCACCTTCTACCATTATTGGAGGCTGTGGAGTAGTTTGTTGACCAGGAATAGTGGGTGGGCAGTAAGGGCATAAATGGGAAATGTTAATCTCAGGATCAATCTTGAATGACTGAGGTAATTTTAACACTACCGCATTGGGTGAAATTATTTTAGAAATTGGATATGGGCCAACTTGCTTCTCCATAAGCTTTCTTGAAGGTCGTGAAATATTCAGATCCTTGGTACTTAGCCATACCAAGTCACCAACTTTATACTCTGGAGCAACAGCTCGAGTATGATCCATGTGTCGCATCATATCATCACGTGCTTTCATCAACACTGCCTCTGCTTCCTCCTGCACCTTTCGCATTTTTGACACAAAGTTCTCCACTGATTGTACTTTGACTTCCCTTCGTGGTTCTACTCCCATTCTGGGATGATAACCATAATTAGCGAAGAAGGGTGACATGCGAGTAGCTGAATGGAATTTATCATTGTGGGAAAATTCTGCAATTGCCAACCATTCAGGCCAGTCAGTTTGTCGGTGATTGACAAACATGTGTAGGTACTGCTCCAACTCCTGATTCATTCTCTCTGTCTGCCCATCGGTTTGTGGGTGATATGCCATAGACAATTTAGTTTGAATCCCCAATATGTTATTTAACTCTCGCATAAATGCAGAAGCAAATTGTGATCCATGATCAGAGATAACCATATCAGGTAATCCATGTGACCGCCATACCTGATTTAGATAGAAGCACGCCAAGCCCAACAATGAGGTTTCTGCAGTAGTAGGAATGATATGGACTTCCTTTGTGAAGCGGTCGCATACTACAAATATTGCATCGTATCCTTGAGCTTCAGGTAATCCTGTGATAAAGTCCACAGATATATCTCGCCATGGCACTTTAGATATAGGGTTTGGCATTAATTTCCCAGCAGGCTTTTCTGGAAATTTCTTTCCCTCATGCACATGTCACACCCATCCACATACCCCAACACATACTTTGAAATTCTGGGCCACCAATAATTTCTCATCACCAACTCCAATGTCTTCCACCTTCCTGGATGTCCAGCAGCTGGTGTGTTATGATGTAACCATACGATCTCCCTTCGTAAATCTTGATCTTTCAGTACATAGACCTTTCCTCTGAATAACACTAACCCTTGTTCTTCAACCCATTCATCTCCTTTAATATTACTTTTCTTCTCTCCCCTCAAACCTTTCGCAGCTTCCACCACTTCATCATCCATCTCTGAACATTGCCTGATTTTAGACAACATTTCCATCTCTGAGCTATCCACCAATAAATGTCCTTGACGCATAGCACAAATATGAAAGTATTCAGGTTTGAGTAGGGTAGTATTTTTATTGTCCTCCTCCACTCCCCTTTTATGATCTGTACGTCTGGATAATGCATCTGCTTTCCTCATCAAGCTTCCCGCTTTGTGGACCAAGTGAAAATTAAAGCTTGATAGGAATAATGCCCAATGTGCTTGTCGACAGTTAAGCTTTTTAGCGGACATGAAATACTGCAGATTTTGATGGTCTGTCCAGATCTCGATCTGATGCGTACATCCCTCCAAATAATGTCTCCATGCCTCCAATGCTCATATTATTCCCAACATCTCTTTATCATGCACATCATAATTCCTCTCCACATCATTCAATCCTTTAGACAAATATGCACAAGGATGCCATTTGTCATCTTCACATAGCATTGATAATACTGCTCCAGTAGCAAAGTCTGATGCATCTGATTCCACTCGTAAGGGATGTGTGAAATCTACTGGGACCAATATTGGCTCTTCCACAAACTTCCTCTTTAACTCCTCAAATGCTGTCTGCTGTTGTTCTCCCCATCTCCACACTACTCCTTTTCATGTAAGGTTGTGTAATGGTGCGGCAATTTTGGAAAAATTATGCACAAAGCGACGATAATAATTGGCAAGTCCCAAGAAAGCCTGAACTTCCTTGATACGGGTAGGCACGGGCCAATCAACAATTGCCTGTATCTTGATAGGATCCATCTTGATTCCATCAGGACCAATCTTTAATCCCAAGAACTCAATCTCGCTTGCTCCAAATACACACTTCTCCAGTTTAACGAATAAATCATTCTCTGCCAACCTCTTCAACACCTCCTGCACTATCGCCTCATGATTTTCTTCATCCTCCGTGAATATCAAAATGTCATCAATAAATATTATCACCATGCCTTTGTCTATCACATCCTTGAAAATATCATTCATCATATTTTGGAAAGTTGGGGGACTATTGGTCATCCCAAAAAACATGACTAGTGGCTCGAAGGATCCTCGACACGTGGCAAATGCTGTTTTCCACTCATCTCCTTTCTTTATTTGTACATTGTTGTACCCCCAGCATAAATCCAATTTTGTAAAGACCTTGGCCTTTTCCACCTTGTCAATTATCTCTGAGATCAACGGCAAAGGGTACACATTCTTCACTGTCCAATCGTTCAAATACCTATAATCTGTACACATTCTCTTCCTGTGATCTTTTTTTGGTACAAAGAATACTAGTGATGTCTGCAGTGATTTTGAAGGTTGTATGTATCCTTTGTGCAACTGTTCATTAAGGAATGCATCCACTTCTTCTTGTTCCTTAGGAGATAATGAATAGACTTTTGACTTCTTCGGCACAAATCCTGGCTTCATTTCAATAGCATGATCCCATGGCTTTCGCACTGGCATCTGCTCCGATTCCTTCTTCTGAAAAACTGACAAATATTTATGGTAGGCTTTTGGCACCCACTCCTTCACTGGCTTCTCCACTTTCTCCACATTTTTATCCCATGACTGTCCTCCACGAATTTCCCTAAAGGTCTGCTTCTGTTCTTCTTTACTTGTCATAATTGGAACTTCCCCATTTGGCATATCCTCATCCTCCACTTCCTCCATCGTAACAGAATACTTCCTTGGACATTCTTTCTCTTTCTTTTCCTTCTTCTCCTTTTTTACTTTTCTCCCATACACATTACATTCTTTAGGACAACGAGTCATGTGTACCTTCCCAGTTTTCCAATCAATTTCCAAATTATGTTTTCATAACCATGGACATCCAATTATCAGATTGGTTTTCCCAAGGTCGCACACTTCAAATATGGCTCGCTCCTGATGATCCTGATACTTCAATATTCATCGTCACTTCCTCCTTAATAGTTCCTCCACAATTGATTGTACCATCAATATTGTACACCATTATAGGTTGTGGCAGTTTACGCGTGCAAATCCCGTTTCTGGTAATTAGGGATTGATTAATAAATAATCCAGTAGCACCACTGTCAAGCAATGCCTCCATATTAATTGCTGCATGCATGTCCACTGTCTTCAATCCTACTGTCAAGCTGATTTTGGGTTCTATCCGCGCTGAGCAAATAAAAAATTTAGGGGTCTTTGGAAATAAGGCTGGGCATTTTTCTTTGTCGGATAAATGATGATGGTCATACTCTTCAATTTCTCTTTCGGGTTCACTCTCGGTTTCCTCGGATACTAAAACATTGTATTGATTCTGGGTCACCAATGGGGAAACCTTCACTGGGACTCTTCCACAAAATTCTTCTGCTTATCTCCCTCCAACTTCACTTCCTCAATTGTTGCTTCCCTAATCTTCCTTTTCTGCCTACAATCTTGAGCTATATGCCCTAATTGCCCACAGTTAAAACATTTAACTGGAGCTCGTCTCCCTACTCGATCAACATCCATCGCATCCATCGATGCTGCTGACTCCTTAACAATAGGTGTCACTGCCATGGCTGGTGGCTGTGCCCTCGGAGCTTGTACCTGAGGTGTCCTTCCTTTCTTGGACTTTCCTCCCAATGACTTTCCAAATCTGGAATTCCCATACATCAATTTCAATTCTGCCTGTTCCTGTCGATACTGCCGATCAAGACACATTGCCCAATTATACCACTCGTCCAACCTCTCCGGCATAGAAGGTAGTCGATAGATAGACTTGAATAACGAGGGATTTAATCATGCCTTCAAATATTCTACCAATGCTGCTTCTCCCATATCGGTTTGTGATGCTTCTGCTTTAAACTGCAAAATAAATTCATCTGCAGTCAGAGAACCTTGGCGCATAGTTTTTAATTTTGCATTAGCTGTCGCCTTTGGGTTAGGGTCTCCAAACTGTGCCTCCAACCTCTCCAAAAATTCCCTGAAGCTTGCAAACAGTTTATATCCCGCGGCAATTTGATTAATGGCTTTGTTTCTCCAGAACTGTGCTTTCCCTCCCCAGATGTATGAGAGAGCAAACATAATTCTAGACTCGGTGGTACGAAATTCGGGCTTTCTCCCATGAATATACAGTGACTCACAAAACTGAGTCAATGTTTTGCACTTCTTAATTTATTGTTGAATAACTTCTCATTAACAACAAATACAGACAAAGTATTGTTGTACCAAATAAAGTACATTATCAGGGCTATCAAACAAACAAAGAATTATGTAATTTCAATTACAGTGCATGAAGATATGATAATTTTAAATCAGGGACTCATTGACTCAGTTTTGGTGAGGTGGTATCAATATTATGATAAATTGTAATTCTAGTATTTTGTATGACCTCCCTTGGCCTTAATAACTGCTCCCAACCTTCTAGGCATGCTTTCAATCAAATTCTGACACACCTCTGATGGAATATTATTCCACTCTTCCACTACTCTTTTCCATAACTCCCAAATTCCTTTTGGTGCTGTTGGATACTTGTCTAACTGGTTCTTGAGGTGAACCCATTGATGTTCAATAGGGCTGAAATCCGGAGATTGGGCAGGCCAATCCAGAAGAGTAATATTGTTGTTCTCCATCCATTTCTTGGCCTTTTTTGAGGTATGCTTAGGGTCATTGTCTTGTTGAAAAATCACCTCATCCAGGTTTGGATGGAGAGCCCTGAGTGTTCTGGATACACTAGACTGGCTGAGGTTGAGTTTAGAGGCAATGTTGTGGGTAGAATAATGATTGGAGGCCAGAGAAAGAATGTCTTCCTTCTGAGCAGAGGAGATGGGATGCATTGGAGAATATTGAAGTATGAAGAATGCTAGTCCTGATTAAATACTATAATTTAAGGTCCCATCAAGGGTCACATCACCTTAGAAACCATCTGTCAAGTTTTTGACATTATACAGTTGGTGGAGCATCAGATTCTAATATTTCTGACTACCCCTCACAAAACTGAGTCAATGAGTCCCTGAATTAAAATAATCATATCTCCATGAGGGATAATTAAAATTACATAATTTTTTGTTTGTTTGGTATCCCTGATCATGTATGTTATTTGGTACACCAATACCTTGTTTGGTTTTGTTGTTTATGGGAAGCTATTCAATAATGAATCAAAAAGTCCAAAACATTGACTCAGTTTTGTGAGTCACTGTACAATACTATAGAGCTGATGAAGGATTTCGTGTTCTCCATGGTACCGTCAAATATCTGCAGGGGTGCATATTTAGGTAAACACATTTTTCCACTCTCAGATCTCTCCTCTGCATGCTCACCCTCCTGAGACATCCACTCCACCATCTCCTCCATCTCATCATCTTTATCTTCCACTGTTTCTGCATTTGTTTGTACTTGTTTGGGCTGGGATGCTGCTAATACTAACACTAATTGGGACATTTGTGCTGTTAGAGCATCAATTTTGGCTTCAAGAATGGGCATGGGAACAGGATTGGGTCCAGGATTCGAAGCTGCTTGTTCTGTCATAATTATGTAATCTGTGATGAGTCACTTCTTCGGCTGTGTAGAGATTCGGCTGTAGAATTTTTTCGCAAAATTTCGAGTCATGTGATCTGGCTATATTGGGTACCAAACATGGCAAAACACGTGATTTCGGCTATTGGGCACTTCGGATCAATAACCCTTCCAACAGTGCCTGATTTCGGGGCTGTTACTGAATTTGGCTAGTAACTACCTAAAATAGTCGTCCAAATAGAGTAATGTAAATCTTAGCTAAACCAGATCTGATTGGTTGTCTGGTTGCAGCTGTCCTAATGATGAGCACTGCCTTTCGATCACTGGCGGTCGCAATGTAAGGCGAGGCCTGGCGTCAGCTTATGAAAGCAAAGGTAAATACATATATACAATTAATTCCGGCTCTTGCCGAAATGACGTGTAAGCGGATGTGGCGCGCTGAGACAAATGATGTATGTGCATGAGTAAGAGAAGGCGCACTGATACAGTAGTTGAGTTCTTCTGTTAGGGCGACACCCACTAATCTGCTAGCTGGACCGTGCAGGTTCTCCTACAAGAAGGCGGCGGGGGGTGCATGCATGATGGGGGGATTTGATGGATTTGATGTGAGGGTTAAAAATAGAACAGTTGGCTGAAATAGGCCTTTCGCACTACTAATGTGGATGGAATACCTAAGAGAACTCAACTGAGGCCTCCTAGTATTTATTTTAAGGTTATATACTATGTTACACATATTGTAGTATGTTATTATGGATGCATGCACATGCGTGTACATATTGATGTGTGTAAATAAAGAATTCCCATGCTGACAAATAATGTGTATATAGGCATTTTGTAGTGTATTTTGGTGAAATAAAATAAAATAAAATAAAATAAAAATAGTATTAGGTAATAGGCATGTTAGGAGACTGTTTCCTAACAATCCCATGGTTGCTGACCCTACCATTGCCATTGCCAATTCTACTTTTTCCATTGCCAATTCCACTATTGCTAATCCCACTGTTGCTGATTCCTCTGTTGCTGATTCCCCTGTTGCTGATCCCTCTATTGCTGATCTCCCCATTGCTGATTCCACTGTTGCTGATTCCACTGTTTCCAATCCCACTGTTTCCAATCCCACTGTTTCTGATCCCACTGTTGCCAATTCCACTGGTGCTGATCCCAATGCTAATGTGTTTGCCCTTGCCCTTGCAATTGGATCCTCCATCCAATTTCACCCCAAAAATGGGTGAGATCTAGGATGAGTGGTGTTGTTGTCTTCCAAAAGTGATGGATCAATCGGGCATGGGGTGCCATTCACATTGTCATTTACAAGTGACATTGGATGTGATGTATGTCACATAACTGTATTGAGGAACAAGATACTCTGGTTCACCATTACCAGGACATTAATGGGCTATGGTCAAGTGGCACCAGCTTCACAGAGCATGTCTATTGTTATTTGATTGACTTGTACATAGTTTGACTGGGTTGTATCCATGATTTGTGAGGAATCAGGGGGGGGGGTCAGAGTTGAGGGCCTGTCCTGCCATTGATCTTCAGCAAGGTTGGTTTTGCTTGGTTTCAAGTTTTTGGCCTCTTGACTGAGCAGGCAGGTTGTAAAAGGATCCTGCATTAGCATCAGTATTGGCACCAGCCTTAGTATCGGCAGCAGCATGCACTTTGGTCCCAGTAATAGATAGGCATTAGGCATGATATAAGCATTCCTTTGGCCAGTCCATTTGGAAATGCATTCGGTTGGGCAGGTAAAGGATTATTCAAATCATTAGGATAGTGTGCAGGAGACACACTTCCATTGCTTGCTTTAATTCCTTTGAACCTGAATGCTCTTTCAGGGTTCTGCACTGAACTGACAATAGATGTATCTAATGGTGCAGATAGTTCCCAACTTCGACTTACTGAAGTGTTGTATTCTCCCAAGGTGGGGTACACACTAGTCTCTATTGGCCATCTCAACAAGAAGGTTTTCACTGCAAACTTCTCAGGCAGGAAGTATACTATTACTGGGCCTGATGGGGAGATAGTGGGTGTAGTCCTGAAGAATAATTGTGGACTGTATCGTGGTGATCATGAGTCTGATTCTGCAAGCACAGCAGAGGAAGTACTCACATTGGATCAAATGCATTGTGTTGAATTAAATCTGCACATGGCACCTATTCTGTGCCTGAGTGTAAACACATATACAGTGACTCACAAAACTGAGTCAATGTTTTGCACTTTTTAATTTATTGTTGAATAACTTCCAATAAACAACAAAACCAAACAAGGTATTGGTGTACTGAATAACATACATGATCAGGGCTACCAAACAAACAAAGAATTATGTAATTTTAATCATCCCTCATGGAGATATGATCATTTTAATTCAGGGACTCATTGACTCAGTTTTGTGAGGTGGTATCAATATTATGATAAATTGTAATTCTAGTATTTTGTATGACCTCCCTTGGCCTTAATAACTGCTCCCAACCTTCTAGGCATGCTTTTAATCAAATTCTGACACACCTCTGATGAAATATTATTCCACTCTTCTACTACTCTTTCCCATAACTCCCAAATTCCTTTTGGTGCTGTTGGATACTTGTCTAACTGGTTCTTGAGGTGAACCCAATGATGTTCAATAGAACTGAGGTCTGGAGATTGGGCAGGACAATCCAGAAGAGTAATATTGTTGTTCTCCATCCATTTCTTGGCCTTTTTTGAGGTATGCTTGGGGTCATTGTCTTGTTGAAAAATCACCTCTTCTCCAGAAATTCCACTCTCCTCCAAGCTAGGCAGCATATGGTCCTTCAAAATGGACACATACTGGTCAGTATTCATCCTCCCCTCAACCTCTGCAAGATGCCCCACTCCATTCCATCCCATACACCCCCATACCATAATGTTTCCTCCCCCAAATTTGACAGTTCCCTGCACCTCTCTCTCAATCAGCCCCTCTCCCTTCTGTTTCCAAACCCACTCTCTCCCATCTGACCCAAACCTGTTAATTTTAGTCTCATCTGACCAAATAACCCTTCTCCAGTCCTCCACAGTCCACTCTCTATACTTCTGAGCAAAAGCCAATCTTGCTTTCCTATGCCTTATACTAAGCAAAGGCTTTTTCTTCTTCACCACAGCCTTGAATGAGTTTTTTCTGAGAACTCTTCTGACTGTTTCTGAGGAGACTGGAGTGGGGATGATGCTGTTGATGTAATGGGTGGCCTGAACAGCATTTGCAGCCTTGCCAGTAGTGATTTGGGTAAGGATGGCTCTCTGAGAGGTAGATGAGAGCTTAGAAGGACGACCACCAGAGGGGGAATCCAGGTTTGGATGGAGAGCCCTGAGTGTTCTGGATACACTAGACTGGCTGAGGTTGAGTTTAGAGGCAATATTGTGGGTAGAATAATGATTGGAAGCCAGGAAAAGAATGTTTTCCTTCTGAGCAGAGGAGATGGAATGCATTGGAGAATATTGAAGTATGAAGAATGCTAGTCCTAATTAAATACTATAATTTAAGGTCCCATCAAGGGTCACATCACCTTAGAAACCATCTGTCAAGTTTTTGACATTATACAGTTGGTGGAGCATCAGATTCTAATATTTCTGACTACCCCTCACAAAACTGAGTCAATGAGTCCCTGAATTAAAATGATCATATCTCCATGAGGGATGATTGAAATTACATAATTCTTTGTTTGTTTGGTAGCCCTGATCATGTATGTTATTCGGTACACCAATACCTTGTTTGGTTTTGTTGTTTATGGGAAGCTATTCAACAATGAATCAAAAAGTCCAAAACATTGACTCAGTTTTGTGAGTCACTGTACATGTAAATACATGTATACAAATATGTCATAATGACATGTGGACAGGAACCATGTGGTACACTGTCCTTTTCTCCACCCCACTGAGCCTCATGTGACCTGAGCCTCATGTGACCATGTGGGCTCTCTAGGTATATAAGTACGCTATACCTCTACCTAGCAATACAGAGAGTTCTATGCCCTCTAACCTAAGTTACTTAGCACACTAATCAACTCAACAGGTAAGTAGTAAGATCTGTGAGCACTCTACACTGCACATAGCACACTGCTCAACAGGTTATGGGCCCTGTGGGTGATGTTGCACAGCTATGAGCTCCTCAGAGCTCTAGTTGGAAGGAGTTGTACTGTAGCCCCTCGGGGCTCCAACTCACACGTTGTGCACAGGTCTTACTACCGATGTGCTTCACTGCACTGAGCACCTCGTTGCTTTTGTGATGGGGTTAGCCTCCCTCTGACATGACATCATGGAGTGATGATGTGCCCTTTTGGCACTCATCATGTGCTAAACAAAAGTACTCTGATGGAGTGCTAAATTGCACTTCACTGGTGAGATGAAAGACTTCGCCTCCTATGAGGATTTGCCTATGTCTGAGAAATGGCAGGTCAAGACCGCTACCAGCATGACTTTGATCAAAGGCAAAGGCACTGTCCTGATTCATCATCAGATAAAAGTTAATGGGAAGACAGAGTCGCACATCACATGCTTATCCCCCATTTTCTATCTCCCAGATTTGACAAGTCAGCTTATGTCAATGGGAGTGTTCCTCATTGCTGAGGAATATACTGTAAAAGGAAACAGTAAAATAATTTCCTTTGCCAACAAAAAGAGAAAACCCCAGCTTGATGCGACACCAATAATACATGACGAAACCATCTATGTGTGTGATTCGCACATTCAGAGCACTAAGAGATTAGAAGTCGCAACTATCTATGTTGCTGACTATGATATTTGGCACAAGCGGCTTGGCCACCCGAGCGAAGCTGCCGTGCGACAGATGCCAAAACACATCCATAAGTTTCCCAAGGATCTAAAAATTCCAAGGGACAGGCACATTTGTCCAGGGTGTGCCAAGGGAAAAATGATGTCAAAGTCATTCCCTGGATCTGAGTCTTGGGCCGAACAGGCCTTCGAGCTGATCCATTCTGATCTGAAGGGATTACCAACACTCAGTTATCACAAGTACAAATATTTTATTATTTGTTGATGATCGAACATCACACATATGGAGTCAGTGCCTGAGAAAAAAGTCCGATGCTGCTGAGTCAATCAGACAGTTCGAGGCGATGGCCAAAACACAATATGACACAAAAATCAAGCATTGGCGTTTCGATCCTGGGGGGGAATTCCGTGATCGGGAACTCATAACCCAGCTCAAAGAGGCTGGGATTAAAATTGAGATGTTGGCGCCCCACGTCCACCAACAAAATGGTCGTGCTGAACATGCAATCAGGACACTAATGGAGAAAGCACAAACATTTTGCTTTACTGCCTGCCTATCACAATCATGGTGGGAATTTTATGTAGAGCATGCTATGTATCTCTACAACCAAACACCAATAAACTGCCTAAAATGGCGAACTCCGATCGAAGATCTTGATGGCAAAAAGCCCGATCTGAGTGATGAGAAGGTATTCAGATGCGGTGCCTACATTTACCTGCCAAAAGAGAAGCATCCTAATAAGTTAGCTGCAAGATCAGAGCTCATGATGTACATTGGCCTGGCAGATGGCATCAAGAATTGGCACTTTATGCACCCATCAGGGTCAATATTTGTCAGTGCTACAGCACTCTTTGATGAGATTCTGTTCCCTCATTGTCCCAGGGCCAAGACCCCAGCAAAAACTGATCTCGGGGATATACCCCCTTCTGAAGATGATGACCACTCTGGGGGATCAGGGGATGATAGCAATGGAGGAAGTAATGACAGCTTCTATCCAGGCTGTGGGCATTATGCTCCACCAGCACCAAATCCTCCTCCATGAGCTCTGTCCCCACCACCTTCACAATCAGGGTCTGGAACCCCTAAAATCTCTAGAGACCTGCTGTTCAGCTCCTTTGGCGATCCGCCTCAGGGTGCTGATCCATTTGCACTGGCAGGTGCACCGGGTCCATTGTCCCAGCCTAGTCCAGCACCACCAGCAGTAGAGGCCCCCATACCTCCACTAAGGCGATCAAACAGGCAGCGATGAGTCCCAACTCGTCCAGGCAATGTCTATGGTAAAAATTGTGACCCCATTCAAATTGAATGAGACATTGCATGGGAGCGCCAATGGTGGGAACCAGTGGGACAAGGCAGGAGTCGCACTCCAGCCCTCTCTCAGGTTGAAGAAGAAGTGCCAGCTGGGCCCTCTCAACCACCAGTGGCAAGTAGAACTCCTCCTGCACAGACTCTGGATAATTTGGGATTAGAGTACGCGACACCCCCTCAACCTCAGGAGTCTGAGGTGCTGTGGATTTGGCACCAGAATCCCAATGAGGAGCAAGGATGGTGGTTACCCAATTCAGGTACCCCATCATATTGGGGCCCTAGAAGGGATAATTATGTTGCTGAAGGTGGAACAGATCTGATGTGCCTTCTGCTTAGCAAAGCAGTTGCACCATCTACAGTGTCAGATCCTGTCCCGATCCAGTATCACGACATTGTGCGCTTACCCAAGCCTGTGCAATCAGAGTGGAGAAGTGCATGCCTGGAGGAACTAGAGGCCCTCCATAAAAGGCATGTCTATAACATCATAGATCTCCCTGCTGGCCGAAAGGCCATCAAAAATAGATGGGTTTTCTCCATAAAATCTGATGGACAAAAATGGGCCAGACTCATGGCCAAAGGCTTCTTGCAAGTCGAAGGTGTCAATTACAATGAGATATTCTCTCCAGTGGTCTGCTACGAGATGGTGCGCCTCATGTTTGCCCTGAGTGCCCTGGAAGGCATGTACATGACAGGACTCGACATAAAAACCGTGTTCCTGTATGGCAAACTAGATGAGGAAATTTACATGCATCAACCTGAGGGATTTGTCATCCCAGGTAAAGAGTGCAAAGTCACGTGCTTATGCCGAGCATTGTATGGCCTTAAACAGGCTGCTCTAGCATGGTGGAGAGAGCTAGAGATATTCATGTGATCCATTGGATTTGAATGTGTCAGCTCAGACGCTGGCATTTTCATCTACAAAAATGGTAAAGACATTGTCATCACAATAATCTATGTCAATGACAGCGTGTTCTTGGGGAAGAACAAATGCCTTGTAGAGGAAAAGAAAAATGCGTGTCTCAAGCATTGGGAGTGTCAGGACACTGGTCATGTTACTGAATTCCTTGGTATGTGCGTAACACAAGGTGCATCAAGAATCACTCTGAACCAAACAACCTATCTAGCCACTGTGCTAGCTCAGTTTGGAATGATGAATGCCAAGGCATCCCCCGCTCCACTTCCCACAGGATATGTCCCTATGGAAAACCCTGATGAGCCTAATCCAGCTCTCAGAACTGAGTTTCAATCAGTGATCAGGTCTTTATTGTACCTGATGCTCGGAACTCGCCCCGATATCACCTTCACGGTAATAAAGATGTCACAATTTTCAGCTAATCCGAGTAAAGAATATCTCAATAAGGCACATTACATAATGCACTACCTAGTTGGTACTCAATCATATGAGCTTATCTATGATGGCCACAGCAAACAGGGCCTCCAAGCCTTTACTGATTCAGACTGGGCATCCGACATCATGAAACGCAAGTCCACAATGGGTTACTTTGCCACCTTAGCAGGAGGCATTGTGTGCTGGCAGTCCCATATGCAAAAAACTGTAGCACTTAGTTTCACAGAAGCCGAATACATGGCTCTCTCTGACACTTGTCAGCAGATAGTGTGGATCACATCCTTATTTTCTGAATTGGGATATCCCTTGAGTAAGGTGCCTATCTGCGCCAATAATCAGGGGTCGATCTTCATCGGATCTAACCCCATTCAGGAAAGAAGGACTAAACATATCGACATTTGCTATCATTATACACGCAAATATATTGAAGATGGCAAGGTCACAGTCGTCTTCATCCCAGGAACTGAAAACCTGGCAGATATGTTTACTAAAAATCTCAGGAGGCAGCTCTTCGAGAAATTTAGAAGCTCCCTTGGAATTAAATTCGAGGTTCAAACTTAGTACCTATATATGGCACCTTGGATCGTAAAGCCCCTCCAGGTCGATGCTGGTACAGTTTGTGGGGGGGTGTTGAATTAAATCTGCATGTGGCACCTGTTCTGTGCCTCAGTGTAAACACATATATATGTAAATACATGTATACAAATATGTCATAATGACATGTGGACAGGAACCATGTGGTACACTGCCCTTTTCTCCACCCCACTGAGCCTCATGTGACCTGAGCCTCATGTGACCATGTGGGCTCTCTAGGTATATAAGTATGCTGTACCTCTACCTAGCAATACAGAGAGTTCTATGCCCTCTAACCTAAGTTACTTAGCACACTAACCAACTCAACAGATAAGTAGTAAAATATGTGAGCACTCTACACTGCGCATAGCGTGCTGCTCAACACATTGTTGTCTTGAACACATATCAGTCAATGCGGCTAAGAAACTCATTAAGGATGGCTTCATCACTGGTCTTCGGCTCTAAACTGCTCCATCGGGTGATGACTTCTTTGACACTGCAGAACATAATCAAAGAAGTTTTTTATGATGCTCTTGTGCATGTTCCATGGGTCTCTAAATTTGAACCTTCCTGGGAATTATTCAGAATTGATGAATAAAGAGGTTCAGTTAGCAATTGATTTGAATGGGATATGGTGATCATGACCATTGTTGGCTAGTTCTGCATAGAGATAAGTAATGGTTTGTAGAATGAAAAGTCATCATACTGTAATGCCTTCCCAACTGCTGAAAAAATACCTTTCTTCTTCACAGCATGGAAAGTCCTTGGTGAAATGTCCATGTAGTTCTCAAGGTCCTCACGAAATGGAGAGAGGTGGCATGTAGTCCCAGAATTGTAGACTTCTGCACAAGGTGAGTCTTTGGCATTGTTGCGAGCACTTACAAGTGCTGCAACATCCTGAGCATCTTCCGAATCTGGGTCAATGCTGATGAACAAGCTAACCTCGCTCCAATCAACCCCAGATAACTCCTCAGATTCCTTGACACTCTCGATCTCGCTGACATTAGACTCATCAACCTCCGAGAACCAATCATCATTGCCATCAGACATGCATGTCATCTGCTTCCTCAGAAGAGTCTGACATAGTATGCAAGTCGGGCATTGAGTCCTCATCTGAATCATACCCAGAATCGACGTGGAACACAACCTCTGACTCAGAATCAGATTCAATTGCGGCATTAGCACTGCCACCATTTTGCTTTGAGTCACCGCTCATTGCCTTTGGGGGTTTAGGGCACTTGTCCTTGTAATGCCCTTTCTTGCCACAATTCCAACAACTGTTGTCTCTCTTCAGCTTCTTCCCTTTCCCACCAGTGACTGCGAGAGCCTCATCCTGACTGTTACCATCAGACTTTCCAGTCTTGCCATGGTTTGAGTGATGCGCCGCATGGCACTCATACTCCTCAGAGATGATCGAGATCAGGGTGTCAGGACTCACTTCCTTTTTTGGGTCACTAATGTGAGCAGTGGCAACGAGACTAGAAGCAAAGTTTGTGAGAGCAGGGGGCAAGGAGCTGATAATGGTGGAGCAGTAATCTTTCTCTGCAATATCAACTCCAACAGTGGCCAGCTTCTCGTGTTCGACATGAAGCCGGTTGAGGAACTCCTGGACATTGGATTTGTTGGAACACTTCGACCGTAGGAACTGGGATCGGAGCTCCGTCTAGGCAAATGTGCCCTTCTCGGAATACTCGGCAACAATTGTGGCCCAATGTTCCCTCACAAGCAAGTGGTTGTGTATAAGGATCAATGCTGAATCAGGAATCTTCTGCATCAGAAGTGACTTCGCGGTGCATTCATCCTTGTTCCAGGTGGCAAGAGCTTTGGTCTCTGATGAAGTAGGAGGGTTACCGACACTAGGAGCTCTACTGGTGCCATCAAGATGGCCCCAATAGCCTTTGCCATCAAGAGCATCCTGGAAACAAATCTTGAAGATCATCCAGTTCAACCAAGTGGGCTCGAGCTTAGGAACAGAGGATGGGAGGAGGTCGGTAGTAGCCAGAGAGGTGGACATGGTGACGAAAATGACAGTAGGGACAGATCAAATATGGGAAGCAGGGCCCATAACCTGTAAGAATAGCTAAACGAAGCATAAGTAAATAACTCAGCATTTGTGCACGAGAGCGTGAGCCAAACAACTGTGTGTTCACCTAAACAAAGCATAAGTAAATAACCAGGTGAATAATGTAAGTAATAGTAACACGAGTAAAATAAGTAGAAGTATTCACCTCAGCGTTTGCACGCGAGAGCATGAGCCAAACAACTGAGGTGTTCGTCAATAGAACATGCTCTATATACTACGAGTCCATGTATCGGGTACAATATAAAAGGTAGATAGGAATTGGAAATATAGTCCGAGTGCTTACTGATACAAAGGAATGACGGCTGTCCGTGCTCGGGACGACGTCAGCTTGGAATTCCAACAACTAGCAGCTGAAATGCCCAACTACTTAGTTGCTAATGTATCCAGGTCATCTGACTAACGTTTCTTAGTGAACATGACTTTCTCTGCCCATGCGAGGCATAAGATTTATCGACAGACAGGCTTTCAACTCACGTTTGCGCACTATAGACTGAGCAAGGTCTGGCACAACAGATCTCGGATTCCATTCGGTCCCTTTCTACAAAACGCATATCACAAATACCATTCACATCATTCTCTTGGTAGAGCGCATCCAGTTATATCATATCACCAGCTAAAGAGATCGTACGAAGGTTTCCTTTGTACACAGTGTCCACCATTACAATTTCATGGTTGAACAACTCATACCAACCTGGCTCGCGGGCTACGAATATAAGCGGAACGCTTCAGGATATCATGCTTGAGGAACAACTCACTCGTCGGCTCCGACGCGACAATCACATGTGGTCCATGCTCAGCGGGGCTTTGTTCTTCTTCGATTATCTTCCTCAGAATATCATGGTGAATTCCTGTACATAAATTAGTGTCTCACTCAGAAGTACTACTAGAATAACTGGCCTTTGAACTCGTTGTTATCACCCCTTTTTATGACATTTGACGATTTTGTTTTAACGTTAGTCGCGTTATCGCGATTCAAGTCGATAGTCCCATGTGTGAGATAACACGCCTTACGATTCAAGTTGTCCGCAGCACCGACGGATAGCCAAAGTGTGAGGGGGGTCCCCTTAGTGCGATAGCATAGTCCAATCATGCTCTCCCCATCAGCTAAGACGTTCGTTAGCGAGGTCAGAGCTGAACAAAGACAGATGCATACTGGCACAGGTGTTATAGTAATTGTCAGGCTCCCTAATCCCATGTTTCTCTTGAATCTCCTGAACTTTCTGGATAGCCGCTTTCAAAGCAGTTTTCATTTCTTTCGCCGAATAGTGGTCATCAGCCCCGCGAAAGTCTTTCCTGCCCTCTGGGCAAAGGTACGTCATGTAAAGAGCACCCATTTGCTCAGTGTCCGTTGATCCCTCAAGCATGGCAACAAATCCCGGGGAAATGTGTTCCAGTATGTCTTTACGCTACCGCCGATAAGTTCCTCCACTTAGAAAACGCATCATACCCATAAACTTCGACTCACAACTTCATCAAAGTGGTCGATTGCACCATTGTACATAAAGCAGTGACGCCCGAAAACGAACGGATGGCAGTTCGGAGTCGAAACGGGAGGCACCGTAGCCGCTCTCATGTGCCCAAAAATGCACCTGGACGAAACGTTTGCGCAGAAAGACACAAAACACGGGTCGTTGAGCCTGATATAGAAAATGAAACACCTCAGAGCTACGAAACGTTAAAGCCACAACCACCTACGGCTGTG
The DNA here is from genome assembly GCA_029959215.1 of Tricholoma bakamatsutake. Classification (NCBI taxonomy): domain Eukaryota; kingdom Fungi; phylum Basidiomycota; class Agaricomycetes; order Agaricales; family Tricholomataceae; genus Tricholoma; species Tricholoma bakamatsutake. Next base: position 11,274,110 of record CP114857.1, on the reverse strand, counting down.
CGGTTATGGTTTTGTACATGGCTGGATGAGGGCCTTTGACAAAGGGCGTAAGAGGTCCATCGTTGATCCTGGCTTTAGTGTTGAGTATCCCAGTTGGGCCTAACTTGATGGATTTCTTCAAGGCCTCGGTCTCACTGTCTGAAAAGGGGTTAAACTCCGCTCGCGCCTCCGAATACCAGGTGAATCCATAGCCATCAACGTTATAGGCAACCTGGCCTGTCACAGTCATCGATGGCCGTCCAAATACTTACAGATAACAACATGCAACGTACCTTGAAATTCCAGGTCAATCCTGACAAATATTTAGAATTAGTACAAGCCCATGGTTCACAAATGTGGAGACGGTACTGTTTCCTGTTTAACATTTCTATGTGAATCAATCGCAATGCGCGAGGAATAAGTGACTCACGTAATGGCATTTTCTGGCCTCCGCAAGACGTCGTCAAGTAGAATCGGATTACTGGGTACAGATGGAATGTAAGGTGTTACGGGAATAAGTGGCAGTGAGTCTTACACTGAGAGGTAGGCGAATACGCGACACATTGTATGAAGCAGATGATGGGCAGTATCAAAAAAAACAGCAGTCCTTATAACAGTAATACTACGGGACGGCCCGGCCCCACTGGCATGCGGCTGAGGTCAGGCGAAGATACAAACTTCTAAGGCGTCGGATCTTAATGGAAGGAAAACTTCAAGCTTGAAGGCCTGATGGCCTGAAGTTTGATAAATTCCAAGTGTCAAACATAGTCCGACGTATAAGTTTAACTTGATCGGAAGAGCGACTGGTTAGATACCGATGGATCTTCGTGTTCACGCTTGGCTGTCTCGAAGTTCGAACATTCCTTCCCGTCAAGCCAAGGGAAAATCACTAGTCACTGTGAGCTGAGATGTTGAGCCACATACATAAAATATTTTGGGGGACAGATTGGAGATGAGGTCACCGGAATCAAATAATAGTGGTAGCGAATCGTCGTTCAATAGACATTTATTACACGTACGACTAGCAAGTGGTCGAGTTCCAGGCCAGATTCCTTGATACTTACAGAAAAGGCCCGAATGGCAAACAGGCAGCTTGGGCAGCTAGAAAATACCGTGGACACTGCACCATTCCATATACCATTCTCGCAGAACTTGATGCACTGAACACTCTGATTAACCTTTTTATCATGTAGATAGTCATTATTATACTTCGTATCGTGTGTATTTACCTAACGATTATTGTGTAGATATTGAGTTCACTATCATAAGTTGGGCGGAACACGGTTAGGTTGAGGTTGGGTCAGGGTGGGGTTACAAAACCTGGTTAAAGGCAACCTCGCTTTTGGAATGTCACGCTGGAATTCCATACCTTAGATCTGATATGATCGCTTGATAAGATACTTCGCTGTTCTTGCCATAGATTGCATGCTATATTTCCTATGACTAAGATCCAACCTAGTTGTTGGAATTACCGAGCCAAATAAGGCGACTCCACCGCCATCACATGGCACAGCCGAACAAGGACAATGAGGCGATGCGCGCTAAGCGCACAGGAATACATCGCCACTCGTTTACTGGTAATTAGTCGGGCACAGCCCAAAAATAGTGTTTAACAGTTGTGAAAATTAATACAACTGTTATTCATTCATTATACATTACGAGTCCTCTATTTTCTCAACAGGTTACTGGGCCCTGGCCTTAACTGAATCTTTGGGTACAACTGAACTCAATTATTTTATGTAATGGCCAACACTACCACTGCCTCATCACACACAAACATCTACTGGATCGAACCCTTATCAGGCACCGAGAATTATGCTGTATGGAAGATCAAAATCTTAACAAGACAAGATTTATGGGAGTATGTTGATGGGACAATTACTCAGCCATCAGATCAGGCACTTGGACAAGCAACTTGGGTGAAAAAGGATAGAATGGCATCCATGATCTGATTATGGGTGGCAGACAAAATGTTGGTATATGTTACAAGTTCAACCCCATCAAAAGAGGTGTGGGATATGCTGAAATCATCATTGGAAACCCAGGGGGCACTCAGGATTGTTTTAGCAAGGCAGAAGCTATTTTGGTCACAATGTGCCAATGGAATGCCTATTGAGGAGCAAATTTGAACATTGCATGGCTATCAGGAGGAGCTGCACAATTTGGGGCAAAAAATTGATGGAGAAGAATTTCCAGCACTCCTTATAGGTAGCCTCTCGAGAGTTGGGCTCAACGTTACTCTCAATACAAATGGCCCCTTGTTATCTAGAGTGGGACTTTGCTTACTGATGATGGTGCGTGATCGTTCGACCATAATCCGGATTTTCTTCATAAGGAGACTCTTGGTCGGCTTGTCAGTGAGAGTCCCTAATTTCCAATTGATGATCGGGTTGCATTTTTGAAGCCAAGAGTAGCCCAGGATAATTCTCTCCTTCCCCAGCCCTGTTATGAGCATCCTCATCTTCTCCCCTTTTCCTCCAATTTCTGTATCGATATGAACGTAATGGGAAATTGTACCATTCTTGTTCAGGGTTCCATCAATGTTTTTTGCGAGAATTTCTTTTGTGAGTGGGAGGGATTTTCTTTAATCTGAGTTTTTCGATGACTCGGTGATCAATGAATGTTTCTCCTGCCCCAGAGTCAATCAGGGCAGATAGTTCGGCTTTCATGTCTCCTAATATGCAGTGAATGGGAATGCGCATAGATTGGTGGCTCACTTGCGCTATCATTACAGTTGAGACAATTATTCTGGCAGGTTCTACTGCCGATGTGGGCCGTCATTTTAAAAACCCTCAGCCGCTATAAGATCCAACACCTCTTTCTTCTCCTTTTCTTCCAACTCGTTGATGAGGGCATGGATTTTCGTGTAGTGGTCGCGGGGCATCTTCTTTGTTTCTACCTTCTTTTCTTCTTTCGCAGGCGGCTCCTTTCCTCCTTTGTGGTTGCTTGCCCTATGCCCTGTCTTGTGGCAAATGAAACACTTTCCTTTTTTTGATATGCTCGAGCCTTTCTGCATAAGAGAGGTGTGTTGTGTCAATATCCATAGCGTTTGGGTCTTTGGAAGAACCTCCTGTTCCTCCTCCTCCTCCCACCTTGCTATAAATCCTTTCTTTTATCACTTTTGCCCTTCTCAGGTGCCCCTCCACCCTTGCTGCATGAGTGTACTATTCTTTGATGGTGTCAGGCGGATTCTCCATTCCGAATACCTTATCCAGGACTCGATTGTTGAGCCTATCTATAAAATATTCGATAAGCGCAGCATCTTCTTTAATCTTGGTTCGGTAAGCCAACATCTTAAACTGGGCAATGTATTCGTCTACTCCCTTCACCCCCTGTGAGAGCACTCTGAGTTGAGTGTGCACATTCCCCGCATCATCGATTGGTGAAAACGCTGCTCATACTTTTGTGATGAATTCCTGGAACGTGTCCCAGGGTTTCAACTCGATATACCTCTCCTCTAAATAGGCCTGCTTTCATGGCCCAGCTGTCCCTCTGTTCATGTAGGAGAGCATAAAGAGATTTTTGTGGCGGTCATCAGGAAATGCAGTGGAATTGGCATTGACGTATGCTCCACATTCCAGAAGGAAGAGCATTGTCTTCGACCAGTCTCCGGAGTAGTCGGTTGGTGCCCTCATCTTTATTTCAGTGGGTTGTGCAGGGGTGATGGGTGTCATGGGGACAGTAGGAGTAGATGGTGCTGCCATAGCTCTTCTTGTTGGTCATGGTCAGGTGGTTCTCATAAGAATCTTGTCATATGATGGGTGCTGCCTAGACTAGGGTTAGTCGGCAGAGTGTAGATCAGCTTGACTTTTTGTTAGGATCAAAGCTCTTAGTTCATGAATCTGTTGAAGCTCGTAAGCAACAACTTTCAAGTAAGATGTTCAAGGTCATCGAAGCTCATAAGCAACGACTTGAGGATGACTTTATCGCTAGTTCGTAAGAGTGTAGAAATGACCAGGTCAAGCTGAGCTTGACTGGTCCTTGCATTGCAGTTTAAATATTACAGGTACAAGATTGCAGATACATAAGCACATAGCAAGAACAATAAGAGTACTAGAACAATAGTGTGAGAGCATCCACAGTCTACTACAATAGTGCGAGAACATGAAGGTGGGTGATTAGAGGAGTGTGGTTGCAACACAATAAGAACAATGAGAATAATAAGAACAATAGAGGCATAAGCAAAGACAATAGGAACAATAGAGACATGCCAAAAGAAAATTGATTCTCCTGTTTCTCGTATCATCTCGTAACACCTTTGTACCATCAGCAATGCCACTCACATGATTTTGGATCAAGTTTTGAGTGATTTCCATCTTGCTGTAAAACCCAGCAAGTTCTCCCAAATTCCTGCAAGTGTGGTATCCGATGATGAGTTCGGTTGGTACTCAGTGCAGAGTCTCAACAGAAGGGGTGAACACTTAACCTACAACTGCAGGCGTGCTCGGGGTGAGGGGGGAGTTCGCTTAGATGGCCTCGGATCGTCCTTCAGGGCGCGGAGACTATAGAGAGGCTGGTACAGCGATTTTCAGTGTGTGCACTAGTAGTGTACACGAAAGGGGAGATATGCGCAGTGGCGGAAAAGTGCACAACGCAAAGAGGCAAAAACGCGCAGTGCGGAAAAACGCGCAACGAGAGCGCAAAAGTGCACAACGATGAGGATGATGAAGGCGGGAGGTGTAACAGGACAAAGACGACACTGGGATGTACTGTGAAGGTGGTGCACAGTTTGGGGGTGCAAACAGAGTGAAAGCGCAAGGAGTGGAAAAAGGCGCAGACGGTGCGCAAAATGCGGCTATGCAAAAGGGTGCGCAAAGGGTGTGCAAACGTGGCTATACGAAGGGCGCACTACGATAGTGCACAGACAAGGACGAAGGACGCAATGCAAGGGACGCAATGCAACAATATGACGAGGGGATGCAAACGATAACGCAAACACGGCTATATGAAGGGTGCACTACGAAGGCGCATGGACTGGACGCTGGTGCACAGACTATGTGCGACGCTGACTGAGCTAATAACTATGAGGGGGGGAGAGAAAGATCCTCTGGATTCTCTATCTGTCCACTACTATGTACAAATGGCTTATGTGATAAAATGGTGAAATAAAGTATAAAAATAGGAAGCGCCATGCGCTACCCACAAGCGCGTCCATTCGCCCATCTAAACCTGACCGCACTATGCCGCTGCCTCAGCCAATAAGATTTGCGCACCTATAGCTCAATATCCAACTGTTCCGGTGCGATGCGCTATTATTGGTGTGCGCTAAGTCTCGTGCGCTCTTCCCAATTAATCCGCTTAGGTGTTATATGTCGCGTGCTGCACCTTAGTAATAATGGCGTGATCGACCTGTGCCAGTTACCAGATAAGGCGATGCCGATTGGAAATGTGGAAGAACTAAAAGGGGATGCTGTGCGAGACCAAATACTGCCAAAGCGCCTGAGTTACGTGAAAGCGCCCAAGTGTGCACAGTCCAATGCCAAATAGGCGCAAAGCGGCCCAGTTATGTAAGAATGCACAGTTCGCTCGTGCTGGAATCGTGGTGTGCCTCAAGTAAATGTGCCAGTAAGATGGGAGCTGCGATGCGCAGTGCACCGGTGCAGTGGATTGTTGTGTGTGATAGAGATTGTGCAAAGAGTGCGCAGCAGGGAATGTGAGTTGCAGGTAAAGTGTAAAAGGAGTGCGCAAAGGCGCATCGAGCGCGCAATAAATGTAGAAGGCAGATAAGGAGCGTGGGGGGGGGCGCATGGAGGCGGCTTGAAGCGCGATGAGGCGCATTTAGGGCGCACAATGATTGGCGGCTATGGGGAAACAAAGGCGCAGTAGAAATGCAAAAGGCGCACAAAGGCGCACCTAAACGGTCAAAGGCACACAAAAGCGCACGGAGGCGCGCGAAGGCGCACGAAAGCGCACGAAGGCGCGCAAAAGCGCGCTACGCAAAGTGTGCGGAAGCCATCTAGGAGGTGCACACAATCGCAAAAAATGCCGTAGTATGCGCGCAGGGCGATAGGGAGCTGTATCACCGATCCAAAAGTGCTCATATCATCAATGTGAACAGATGCAATTAGAAGATCATGATTGGTTATCCTAATGTAAACACATTGATCAGGGAAGAGCTGTGTGAAGTTCATTTTGTGAAATGCTTTATTGAGCTCATTGTTCCATGTGCATCCTGCCTGTTTTAGACCATAGTGGTATTTATGGCAGAAGAGGAAAAGTCTGATGAAGTTGGAGGTCACTCACCCTATGGAGCTTGAGGGGGAGAGTGGAATGGATGGCAAGCAGCCTTCGGGTGGAGAAGACAACCAGGTGCCAAAAAGAAAAATGGCAATCACATCAGCAAGCCCATCATGGATTCCAGTTCTTTGAAAAAAGTCAGCTCGTATCTTCTCACAGCTACTGATCAATTACCAGCTACTCAATAACCCAAATTCTCATGGACCAATGGAATGGAGACACCACATGCCAACCACGGAGGAATTAGGCCACATCACAGTGGATTACACAATGATCGGCACAACACTAGAGGATGATCCACTCTCACTGAGGGAAGCAAAGGAATGATCTGATTGGCCAAAGTGGAAGGTGGCAATGGATGCCAAGGTGGACCAATTGACCAAGCGGGGGACCTGCAGACTCATCAACACACAGCATGGTGATCCAAGGAACTACAGTGACTCACAAAACTGAGTCAATGTTTTGGACTTTTTGATTCATTGTTGAATAGCTTCCCATAAACAACAAAATCAAACAAGGTATTGGTGTACCAAATAACATACATGATCAGGGCTACCAAACAAACAAAGAATTATGTAATTTTAATTATCCCTCATGGAGATATGTTCATTTTAATTCAGGAACTCATTGACTCAGTTTTGTGAGGAGTAGTCAGAAATATTAGAATCTGATGCTCCACCAACTGTATAATGTCAAAATCTTGACAGATGGTTTCTAAGGTGATGTGACCCTTGATGGGACCTTAAATTATAGTATTTAATTAGGACTAGCATTCTTCATACTTCAATATTCTCCAATGCATCCCATCTCCTTCTGCTCAGAAGGAAAACATTCTTTCCCTGGCCTACAATCATTATTCTACCCACAATATTGCCTCTAAACTCAACCTCAGCCAGTCTAGTGTATCCAGAACACTCAGGGCTCTCCATCCAAACCTGGATTCCCCCTCTGGTGGTTGTCCTTCTAAGCTCTCATCTATGTACCTCTCAGAGAGCCATCCTTACCCAAATCACCACTGGCAAGGCTGCAAATGCTGTTCAGGCCACCCATTACATCAACAGCATCATCCCCACTCCAGTCTCCTCAGAAACAGTCAGAAGAGTTCTCAGAAAAAACTCATTCAAGGCTGTGGTGAAGAAGAAAAGGCCCTTGCTTAGTATAAGGCATAGGAAAGCAAGATTGGCTTTTGCTCAGAAGTATAGAGAGTGGACTGTGGAAGACTGGAGGAGGGTTATTTGGTCAGATGAGACTAAAATCAACAGGTTTGGGTCAGATGGGAGAGAGTGGGTCTGGAAACAGAAGGGAGAGGAGCTGATTGAGAGAGAGGTGCAGGGAACTGTCAAATTTGGGGGAGGAAACATTATGGTATGGGGGTGTATGGGATAGAATGGAGTTGGGTATCTTGCAGAGGTTGAGGGGAGGATAAATGCTGACCAGTATGTGTCCATTTTGAAGGACCATATGCTGCCTAGCTTGGAGGAGAGTGGAATTTCTGGAGAAGAGGTGATTTTTCAACAAGACAATGACTCCAAGCATACCTCAAAAAAGGCCAAGAAATAGATGGAGAACAACAATATTACTCCTTGGATTGTCCTGCCCAATCTCCAGACCTCAGTCCCATTGAACATCATTGGGTTCACCTCAAGAACCAGTTAGACAAGTATCCAACAGCACCAAAAGGAATTTGGGAGTTATGGGAAAGAGTAGTAGAAGAGTGGAATAATATTCCATCAGAGGTGTGTCAGAATTTGATTAAAAGCATGCCTAGAAGGTTGGGAGCAGTTATTAAGGCCAAGGGAGGTCATACAAAATACTGGAATTACAATTTATCATAATATTGATACCACCTCACAAAACTGAGTCAATGAGTCCCTGAATTAAAATGATCATATCTCCATGAGGGATGATTAAAATTACATAATTCTTTGTTTGTTTGGTAGCCCTGATCATGTATGTTATTCAGTACACCAATACCTTGTTTGGTTTTGTTGTTTATGGGAAGTTATTCAACAATAAATTAAAAAGTGCAAAACATTGACTCAGTTTTGTGAGTCACTGTATGACCAATGATAGAGGACAGGTATGTAAACTATATTCTGGAACCACAAGGTGCCACAGAATGCTGTGCCCCAGTATAGTGAGTTCCTATAAGCAGCTGATACAAAGCATGGTGATTCCCTGCATGGAAATTGAGATCAGATTAAATGGTATGTTGGGTGCATGTACCATTATTCAGTGTGATGGTCAAGGTTTTGTGCTTTCCAGCTTTATGGTGCCTCTTCCAAGTCCAGGAGCTTTTCCAAATCCAGAAATTTGATGTCCAGGGGTAGGGGTGTAGTCAATGAAAATTTTCTGGTCCTGCACTATATGAGAAGTGCATGCTGAGTCAGCCAACCATGAATCTTGTGAAACAGCCAGTGCAACATCATCCCCACAATTCCCACAAAATGCAAATTCCTCATCCACTGCCACATTTGCCTCTGTTGTCTCTTTTTGCTTTCCCTTCCCCTTCCCCTTTCCACTTTTGGACTTCTTCTTACATTGCCAACTGATGTGCCCCTTTTCCCTGCATTTGTAACACATGATGTTGGGGTTGATCTTTTTCCCATGCTTGCCTGCCAAGGCTGTGTCATCCAAATTTTTGATGCTTAAGCTGGTGATCGTGTTCCAGAATGTGTGCAATAAGCTTCAGGGCATCCTTTGGTGCTGTAGTGTCAATAGATGCAATGTAATTGTCCCAGCTTTTGGGAAGTGAGGTTAGCAAGATAATGGAGAATTCTTCTCCATCAATTTTTTGCCCCAAATTGTGCAGCTCCTCCTGATAGCCATGCAATGTTCAAATTTGCTCCTCAATAGGCATTCCATTGGCACATTGTGACCAAAATAGCTTCTGCCTTGCTAAAACAATCCTGAGTGCCCCCTGGGTTTCCAATGATGATTTCAGCATATCCCACACCTCTTTTGATGGGGTTGAACTTGTAACATATACCAACATTTTGTCTGCCACCCATAATCAGATCATGGATGCCATTCTATCCTTTTTCACCCAAGTTGCTTGTCCAAGTGCCTGATCTGATGGCTGAGTAATTGTCCCATCAACATACTCCCATAAATCTTGTCTTGTTAAGATTTTGATCTTCCATACAGCATAATTCTCGGTGCCTGATAAGGGTTCGATCCAGTAGATGTTTGTGTGTGATGAGGCAGTGGTAGTGTTGGCCATTACATAAAATAATTGAGTTCAGTTGTACCCAAAGATTCAGTTAAGGCCAGGGCCCAGTAACCTGTTGAGAAAATAGAGGACTCGTAATGTATAATGAATGAATAACAGTTGTATTAATTTTCACAACTGTTAAACACTATTTTTGGGCTGTGCCCGACTAATTACCAGTAAACGAGTGGCGATGTATTCCTGTGCGCTTAGCGCGCATCGCCTCATTGTCCTTGTTCGGCTGTGCCATGTGATGGCGGTGGAGTCGCCTTATTTGGCTCGGTAATTCCAACAACTAGGTTGGATCTTAGTCATAGGAAATATAGCATGCAATCTATGGCAAGAACAGCGAAGTATCTTATCAAGCGATCATATCAGATCTAAGGTATGGAATTCCAGCGTGACATTCCAAAAGCGAGGTTGCCTTTAACCAGGTTTTGTAACCCCACCCTGACCCAACCTCAACCTAACCGTGTTCCGCCCAACTTATGATAGTGAACTCAATATCTACACAATAATCGTTAGGTAAATACACACGATACGAAGTATAATAATGACTATCTACATGATAAAAAGGTTAATCAGAGTGTTCAGTGCATCAAGTTCTGCGAGAATGGTATATGGAATGGTGCAGTGTCCACGGTATTTTCTAGCTGCCCAAGCTGCCTGTTTGCCATTCGGGCCTTTTCTGTAAGTATCAAGGAATCTGGCCTGGAACTCGACCACTTGCTAGTCGTACGTGTAATAAATGTCTATTGAACGACGATTCGCTACCACTATTATTTGATTCCGGTGACCTCATCTCCAATCTGTCCCCCAAAATATTTTATGTATGTGGCTCAACATCTCAGCTCACAGTGACTAGTGATTTTCCCTTGGCTTGACGGGAAGGAATGTTCGAACTTCGAGACAGCCAAGCGTGAACACGAAGATCCATCGGTATCTAACCAGTCGCTCTTCCGATCAAGTTAAACTTATACGTCGGACTATGTTTGACACTTGGAATTTATCAAACTTCAGGCCATCAGGCCTTCAAGCTTGAAGTTTTCCTTCCATTAAGATCCGACGCCTTAGAAGTTTGTATCTTCGCCTGACCTCAGCCGCATGCCAGTGGGGCCGGGCCGTCCCGTAGTATTACTGTTATAAGGACTGCTGTTTTTTTTGATACTGCCCATCATCTGCTTCATACAATGTGTCGCGTATTCGCCTACCTCTCAGTGTAAGACTCACTGCCACTTATTCCCGTAACACCTTACATTCCATCTGTACCCAGTAATCCGATTCTACTTGACGACGTCTTGCGGAGGCCAGAAAATGCCATTACGTGAGTCACTTATTCCTCGCGCATTGCGATTGATTCACATAGAAATGTTAAACAGGAAACAGTACCGTCTCCACATTTGTGAACCATGGGCTTGTACTAATTCTAAATATTTGTCAGGATTGACCTGGAATTTCAAGGTACGTTGCATGTTGTTATCTGTAAGTATTTGGACGGCCATCGATGACTGTGACAGGCCAGGTTGCCTATAACGTTGATGGCTATGGATTCACCTGGTATTCGGAGGCGCGAGCGGAGTTTAACCCCTTTTCAGACAGTGAGACCGAGGCCTTGAAGAAATCCATCAAGTTAGGCCCAACTGGGATACTCAACACTAAAGCCAGGATCAACGATGGACCTCTTACGCCCTTTGTCAAAGGCCCTCATCCAGCCATGTACAAAACCATAACCGCACAGCCGTAGGTGGTTGTGGCTTTAACGTTTCGTAGCTCTGAGGTGTTTCATTTTCTATATCAGGCTCAACGACCCGTGTTTTGTGTCTTTCTGCGCAAACGTTTCGTCCAGGTGCATTTTTGGGCACATGAGAGCGGCTACGGTGCCTCCCGTTTCGACTCCGAACTGCCATCCGTTCGTTTTCGGGCGTCACTGCTTTATGTACAATGGTGCAATCGACCACTTTGATGAAGTTGTGAGTCGAAGTTTATGGGTATGATGCGTTTTCTAAGTGGAGGAACTTATCGGCGGTAGCGTAAAGACATACTGGAACACATTTCCCCGGGATTTGTTGCCATGCTTGAGGGATCAACGGACACTGAGCAAATGGGTGCTCTTTACATGACGTACCTTTGCCCAGAGGGCAGGAAAGACTTTCGCGGGGCTGATGACCACTATTCGGCGAAAGAAATGAAAACTGCTTTGAAAGCGGCTATCCAGAAAGTTCAGGAGATTCAAGAGAAACATGGGATTAGGGAGCCTGACAATTACTATAACACCTGTGCCAGTATGCATCTGTCTTTGTTCAGCTCTGACCTCGCTAACGAACGTCTTAGCTGATGGGGAGAGCATGATTGGACTATGCTATCGCACTAAGGGGACCCCCCTCACACTTTGGCTATCCGTCGGTGCTGCGGACAACTTGAATCGTAAGGCGTGTTATCTCACACATGGGACTATCGACTTGAATCGCGATAACGCGACTAACGTTAAAACAAAATCGTCAAATGTCATAAAAAGGGGTGATAACAACGAGTTCAAAGGCCAGTTATTCTAGTAGTACTTCTGAGTGAGACACTAATTTATGTACAGGAATTCACCATGATATTCTGAGGAAGATAATCGAAGAAGAACAAAGCCCCGCTGAGCATGGACCACATGTGATTGTCGCGTCGGAGCCGACGAGTGAGTTGTTCCTCAAGCATGATATCCTGAAGCGTTCCGCTTATATTCGTAGCCCGCGAGCCAGGTTGGTATGAGTTGTTCAACCATGAAATTGTAATGGTGGACACTGTGTACAAAGGAAACCTTCGTACGATCTCTTTAGCTGGTGATATGATATAACTGGATGCGCTCTACCAAGAGAATGATGTGAATGGTATTTGTGATATGCGTTTTGTAGAAAGGGACCGAATGGAATCCGAGATCTGTTGTGCCAGACCTTGCTCAGTCTATAGTGCGCAAACGTGAGTTGAAAGCCTGTCTGTCGATAAATCTTATGCCTCGCATGGGCAGAGAAAGTCATGTTCACTAAGAAACGTTAGTCAGATGACCTGGATACATTAGCAACTAAGTAGTTGGGCATTTCAGCTACTACTGGTGGTATGTTCGGTTCTGAACTTTGGTTTGAACCTGAACCTGGTAGAGGTTCGGTTCTAGGTTCTTCACAAGAGTTGGAAATTGGAATTGCGAATGCGTTTGAACCTGTTCGAACCGCGTGCCGTTCACGTGCTGCACACAAACATGGTTGATGTTTGATTATAAATATTGGTGAGATCGACTTTCCCTCCACAGCTGTGAACTACCTTCAAGCGCCATCATCCTGGGCTGTAAAAATGGTACGAGAAAATGTGTCTTCACTTGTCTCACCAAATGGGTGCATAATCTGTTCCATTATATTATCACCAGATTGTTAAGAATCACCATGTCGATGTTGGTGAACGCTATCCACCCCGCAGATTTGTCACTCATGTGATTGTCAGCAGTTTGGACCCCTGCCAAATCGCCGCCGTACTCCATCGCAATATCAAAATTGATCTTTCAAGGACGCCGAAGGGTTGAGATGCCAACTTGATATGATATCACTTTGATAACTATGTGAAAATGCCAAGTTCCACATCCTCGATGTTCGTAAGTCAAAATCCCAACCCTCAGTCTTTCTCAATCTCCCCCCCAATTTGATAGCCTATTGTATTTCTCATCTGCCGCCTAGCAATGCAATCTCCCCCTTTCACCCATGTATTATCATGCACTCACCCAGTGCTCTCCACTTGATGGATGTCTGCCATGCAATTCCCAAGGACTTTCCCCAAGCTTCGAGTCTGTTTTTCATACTCCTTTGATGCTAGCCAGTTCCAGTGTGGGATTTGGCCGTCAATCATATCAGCCCATTCTCGTGCAATTTCTGTGTAGTTTATTAATTCTTTGACAACTCAATCCATCTGACAAAGGTATGTGGAGTTTGAGTTGACTGAGATCATGAAAATTAAAATACTGACCCCTCCTCTTTCTCTTCCTCACTCCCATATCCAGGTAATGAACCACAAATTGAGATACCATTACTAGCAGATCTATCTTTATCTAATAACTCAATGGTGAGGTCAATTCATTTGGATTGGGCAGATTCCCTGCTGCTAGCACCAGGTCCTTGGGTTTGCCATTTAGCTGCATGATCTTCTGGTATGTTGTCACCTATTTGCTGCCATTTCCACTTATTAACATTTGCATCCTTTTCCAACAGCTCATGCCATCCTCCATTTCCAGCTAACAAGTTTGGATCACCCAACCAATACTACCAGATTGGGAAGGTTTGATAAATGTTTGCATGAATGCCTCAGGTGAGCTGCCATCTTTAGTTGGATCTTTATGGATTAGCTTGGAATAGATATACACTAGTTTAGCATACCTGTTACAGGAATAGGTGCCAATGCAGCAGAGGAGGGAGGATACGATTTTCTCATGTCATCATTTGTTATTGTTGTTCACCAATTTACTCATGCTCTTGTTTTTGTCTGACTATTGTTCTTATTGTCTCGCTCGCACTTATTGTTTTGCACTATTGTTCTATGATGGACTGTAACCACACACCCCTAATTACTCATCTTCACCTTCCCATGCTATTGTAGTAGTCTGTGGACATGCTCTTACATTCTCATGTTATTGTCTGAACATTCTTATTGTCTTTGACTAGTTACTCTCATGCTTGTGGTATTTATTCTGCAATGCAAAGACCAGGCAAGCTCAGCTTGACCTGATCATCTTAATGTTCTCAACGAACTATCGAAAGCCATCCTCAACTGTCACTTACGAGCTTCAGAGAATATATGAATGAGAACTATTGGTCCTAATAAAAGGTCAAGCTGTTCTGACTCTGCTGACTAATCTCAGTCTAGGCAGCACCCACACTGCGATACACAATTCTTACGAGAACCCACCAACAATGCTGCACAAGAAAAATGATGGCAGCACCTGCCACTCCCACCATTTCTGCACCACCTACAGCCCTCGCCCAACCTGCAGAAATAAAGATGCGAGTACCCACAGATTATGCTGGGGATCGCTCCAAAACAATTCTCTTCCTCTTGGAGTGTGGAGCCTACATCGATGCCAACACCGCCACCTTCCCAGATGACTGACACAAAATTTTGTTCATGTTGTCATACATGAATGGAGGGACAGCGGGCCTTGGAAACAGGCATATCTAGAAGAGAAGTATGTGGAAGAGAAACCCTGGGACACATTCCAGGAATTTGTCACACAGGTCAGACTCACCTTCTCGCTGATTGACAATGCAGAGAATGCCCAAACACAACTCAGAGCGCTCATGCAAGGGACAAAGGGGGTGGATGAATACATTGCCCAGTTTAAGACACTGGCCTACCACACCAAGATAAAGGAAGATGCTGCCCTCATCGAATACTTTGTAGATGGACTCAATAAGGAGGGCAAAAGTGATTAAAGATAGAACTTACAGCAAGGCAGGAGGGGGAGGAGGGAGCTCTTCAAAGGACCTAAACACCATGGAAATTGATATAACACGCCTCTCCTATGCAGAGAGGCTCGAACATATAAAGAAAGGAAAGTACTTCATTTGTCACAAGGCAGGGTACAGAGCAAGCGACCACAAGAAGGAAAAGAACCTCCTACAAGAGAAGAAAAGAAAACTGACGAAAAGAAGCTAGAGACAAAGAAGACACTCAGAGACCACTATCAAAAGATCTGCACCCTCATTAGTGAGCTGGAGGAGAAGGAGAAGGAAGAGGTCTTGGATCTGATGGTGGCAGAGAGTTTTTAAAGCGGCGGCCCACATCAACAGCAGAACCGCCCAGAGTGATAGTCTCAACTGTATTGGTAGCACAAGTAAGCCACCAATCCATGCACATTCTGGTTAATTGCGTGCTAAAAGACAAAAAAGCTGAACTCCCTGCCCTAATTGACTCAGGGGCAGGAGAAACATTTATCGATCACTGAGTTGTTGAAAAGCTCAGATTAAAGAAAATCCCACTTGCCAAGAGGATCCTTGCCAAGAACATCAATGGGACCCTGAACAAGAATGGGACAATTACCCACTACGTTTACATCGACACAGAGATTAGAGGAAAAGAAGAGAAGATGAGGATGCTGATAACTGGACTAGGAAAGGAGAGAATAATTCTAGGCTACTCCTGGCTTCAGAAATGCAACCCGGTCATCGACTGGAAGAAAGGTATTCTCATCGACAAGCTGACTGAGAGACTCTTCATTAGGAAGATCTAAACTATGATCAAATGAACACGCACTGTCTACAGTAAGCAAGGTCCCACTATAGATGACAAGGGGCTGCTTGTACCAAGAGTAACGTTGAGC
Organism: Tricholoma bakamatsutake; assembly: GCA_029959215.1. NCBI lineage: Eukaryota > Fungi > Basidiomycota > Agaricomycetes > Agaricales > Tricholomataceae > Tricholoma > Tricholoma bakamatsutake. The sequence continues at coordinate 11,258,343 of CP114857.1, read as the reverse complement.
CCAACTCTCGGGAGGCTACCTACAAGGAGTGCTGGGGAGACCTTCGGGGAAACCCAACTTGCCACCACCGAGCATGTGAAGAGTAGGCTTGGAACAGTTTATCTTGCAAAAGGACCTTGCACTGAAGATGAACTCGATCACGATGGACCACACTTGACTACGGACACACACCCTGAGATTGACCTGCAGATACCAGTACTAGATGCCATGAGCATCAATGTATCACTCTGCACTGGGGAAAATCAGGACAATATGGATGCCCTCTTTGCCTACATTTAAGGGGAACCCATGATCAGAGTATTCAGAACTGAGGAATCACCTCTCATGATCGAACATGACTATATCCCACTGGATTACCAGAAGCTCCAGTGGATCTCCTGTATCACTCAATCTTGGCTAACCAGCAGAATGGCCTATTCTAACACTACCTACATTCGAGCAAAGACCTCTATCTTACAGAAACTTGCCTATGGAACTGAGGGCAAAGAGGAAGGGCAATCACTCGACGATCTACTCTCTGACAAGTATAAAGAGTATTGAAGCATGTTCGAAAAGGCAGCATCAGAGAGGTTCCCTGAATTGAGACCATAGGATCATGCAATCGAGCTAAAACTGGACTTCATCTCAAAAGACTGCAAGGTCTACCCCATTACTCCAGCTGAGCAGAAAAAGCTGGACGAGTTCATAGATGAGAACCTGAAAAAGAAGTACATCATCCCATCCAAATCACCCATGGCATCCCCATTCTTTTTTGTCGCTAAAAAGGACTCTGATGCACTGTGACCCTGCCAAGATTATCAGTATCTAAATGAAGGAACCATCAAAAACTCCTACCCTCTTCTATTGATCGGCAATCTGTTTGATAAGCTGAAAGGGGCCAAGTGGTTCACAAAGCTGGATATTAGGTGGGGATACCACAACATCAGAATCAAAAAGGGGGTTCAAGACCAACACGAGGCTATTCGAGCCCAAGGTCATGTTCTTTGGGCTTTGCAACTTTCTGGCCACCTTCCAAGCCATGATGAATGACACCTTCTGTGACATGCTGAACAAGGGATGGCTGGTAATCTACATGGATGACATCCTGATCTTCTTGAAAGATCGAAAAGAACACGAGGAGAGGATGAACAGGGTTCTGGCAAGATTAAAAAAAAATGACTTCTTTCTAAAATCCAAAAAATCCAAATTTGATATACAAGAAGTCAAATTCCTTGGATTAATTTTATGGCCAAATCAACTAGCAATGGACCCAACTAAGCTTAGCGGGATAAGGGACTGGCCATCCCTGACTAATGTCAAAGAGGTCAGATTATTCCTTGGCTTCGGTAACTTCTATCGAAGATTCATTGGGAACTTCGCCATGATCATGAAGCCACTGAATGACCTGACAAAGAAGGACCAACCCTTCAACTAGACAGATGAATGCCAAAGTGCATTTGAAACCCTAAAATGAAAGTTCTCTGAGGCACTGGTTCTACTCATGCCAGACACAGAAAAACTGTTTGTGGTAGAGAGTGACACATCAAAATATGCAACCAGAGCTGTCCTAAAACAGACTGATGCTAATAGGGATTGGCACCCCTGCAGCTATATTTCTCACTCACTCACTGTTACTGAACAGAATTATGAAATTTATGATTGCGAGCTGCTCAGGATAATACAGGCCCTAGAGACATGGAGGCATTATCTTCAAGGATCTAGTCACCTGACCACCATCTTATCTGATCACAAAAACCTGATGTACTTCAGGATGGCATGGAAGCTGAACCAGTGGCAGGCCAGATGGAGTCTGTTTTTATCACAGTTCAATTTACAATTAGTACATGTGCCTGGAAAAATGATGATTCAATCTGATGCACTATCTCGATGGGGAGATCATGTATCCGAGATTGATAATGATAATTATGACATCACCCTACTTAAGGATGAGATCTTCACATGAATGATCGATATGGAATTGAAGGACCTGCTAGCAGAGAGAATGATGGGAGATGACCTACTAAAAGAGATAGTAAAGGCCATCAAAGAAGGAGGAATGCCACCAATTAAGTCAGCAGTAGAAGACTGGAGGATGGAGGATAATGGGATGGTCTTCTTCAAAGACTGGTGTTATGTCCCAAATGACAAAGAATTATGAAAAAGGATCATGGAAAAATACCATGATAATATTCTAACCAGACATCCCAGCCAATTTCAAATGCTGGAGTTGGTATGGAGGGACTACTGGTGGCTCGGGATGTCTATCTTTATCAGGAACAAATGAAGGTCAACACCTACCCGACGACACCCCCACTAATGCCTATTAAGTCTGAAGCAACGTGACCATTCGCACTAGTAACCATGGACTTTATCACTGATCTACCAACCAATACTGGATCGGACAGCATCATGGTCATGGTAGACCATGGACTTACTAAGGGGGTAATTTTCATCCCTTGCAACAAGACCATTGATGCACTGGGGGCAGCAGATCTCTACCTCCACAACATATTCAAAAGATTTGGCCTGCCCGATAAAATTATATCTGATTGTGACCCCAGATTTGCCTCTAATGCATTCTGAGAGCTGGGAAGGCTACTGGGGATCAAATTGGCCATGAGCACAGCCTACCACTCACAAACCGATGGGAAAATGGAATGGGTCAATCAGGAACTAGAAATTTATCTCCGGATCTTCTGTGCCAATGAACTCTCACAGTGGAAGGAGCATCTCTCTACTGCCGAGTTTACCCATAATCAGAAGCATGACTTGGCAATCAAAAACACCACCTTTTATACAATGATGGGAGCCCACTCCAGGTCCATACCCACAACATATGAAAAAATGAACGTGCCAGCTACCAAGCAAAGGATAGCCAAATTAGGAAATGCATGACGAGAAGCCCTAGCAGCACATGAACTATCTCGACAGGTCATGATTGGGTGAGCCAGTCGAAGCTTCTGCCCATTCATGGTAGGAGAGAGGGTTTGGTTAGACTCTAAGAACCTAAAGCTGGGATACCCAACCAGGAAACTCACCCCAAAGCATGAAGAGCCATTCCCTATTACCCAAGTGATTTCTTCCCATGCCTATGAGTTTAAACTCCCTTCACAATGGAAAATTCACCCTGTCTTCCATGCCTCGCTTCTCTCACATTTCAAGGAGAATGAAACACATGGACCCAACCTTCTCCCCCCACCCCCCAACTGATTGAGGGAGAATTGGAACATGAGGTTGAGGCAATTTTAGCTCACAGAAAAAGGGGCCAAGAAACCCAATTCTTGGTGAAGTGGAAGGGCTATGGCACAGCCAAAAACACCTGGGAGCTGGAAATGCACTTAAAGAATGCCTTAGAAATCCTGGAGGAGTACAAGTCCACCCACTACCTTCAATAAACATGAGCCACCCTCTCCACTTTATCATGAGCATCACATGAAGAAGGGCTATACTTTATCACTTGCGACTGAGCCATGCTCAATGGGACCATTCAGAATCTATTTGAGACATACCGAGCCATCTCCACTCTTGAGCAGATGTTCCAATGCCTCTCTCAGGAGGCATACAACCTCAACCTGCTACAGCTTATCAGAAGCCTGAACGAGCAAGCGAGACAATACAGACCTGGGGAACGAGTACCGATGCCCTACCAGGCATTCGTTGTCAAGAGCATCTCTAATGACAATGAAGAGGAACATTTTAGCACAGCAGTAGAATTGCCACCACCATCACCATGTCCACCTATGCCCTATGCAAGGCGACCTATGCCTGCACACTCACCCACACCCAGATGGATGCAAAATTCAGTATGTTTCACTTGTGCCCAGGTCGGGCACTTCTCATCACACTGCCCACAGTACCAGTGCCCTCACTGCTGGGTCTGGCAGCCAAGACATTTGGTGTTACTATGCCCGAGGAACCCGACATGTGATGACCCACCTCATCACCACATGACTTGAACTTATACTGCCATGATTGCCAACCTGCACCTCGTCATCTCTCTTAGCACTGTATTCAGTGCCTCAATTGTTATCATGCTCATATTTTATCTTCTAATCACACTCAGAATCCTCACTGCCACTCCTCTTCCCTGTGTCACCACATTCATAACTGGCACCTCTGTGTGATTCGTGGGTGTGCATGCAGATGAAATCGAACTGCCCATGGCAGTCTATTCTCATGAAGCACCCACACACACTACAATCAGCATGTTTACCGTGACCACTGATGAGGAATGAGCGCCACCATTTGATCTGATGTGGACGATGTGATTATGATTTTGGGTGGTACTCGAAATCTTGGAAGGGAGCTGATGTTATGGGAATAGGTGCTGATGCAGCAGAGGAGGGAGAATACAATTTTCTCATACCATTGTCATTGTTTGTTATTGTTGTTCACTGATTTACTCATGCTATTGTCTTTGTCTGACTATTGTTCTTATTGTCTCGCTCGCACTTATTGTTCTGCACTCTATTGTTCTATGATGGACCACAACCACACACCTCTAATTACTCATCTTCACCTTCCCATGCTATTGTAGTAGTCTGTGGACATGCTCTTATATTCTCACATTATTGTCTGAACATTCTTATTGTCTTTGACTAGTTACTCTCATGCTTGTGGTATTTATTCTGCAATGCAAAGACCAGGCAAGCTCAGCTTGACCTGATTATTTTAATGTTCTCAACAAACTATCAAAAGTCATCCTCAACTGTCACTTACAAGACTTCAGAGAATATACGAATGAGAACTATTGGTCCTAACAATACCAGTAGACAAATTGACTTCAAGAAGGTTAGTGATGGTCATCCAACAGCATGGACAAGATGCTTGCACAAGTGATGACAGTCATACTTCTGTTGTCCACAGTTGCATGTCCATTCCTCCACATTGGTAATATATTTCTTGCTCTTTTCTGGAACCAGTCAGTTTAACAATTTCAGCTAGGAATTCTTCAGATATTTTTGATATGTTTGTAATTGCTTAGTGCATCCCAATCAGTAGGTGTCCTTCAAGAACTCCATGCAAAATAGGCTGGCATAACATGATGTATCAGAATCCACACAAGCTGGTCAAGATGGGGGTGAATATGATGGTGTAGGTAATCATGTTTCAATTGTTTCCAGAAGTTTTTGACACTCATTGTTGTTCATAGTTGTGAAAGGTGTGTGTTCCAAAGTTGATTGGGCCCACAACCTCCATTTTTTTGGTGAGTACCAATTGGCCCACATATACCCCCACACCTCATGAAGCTCTCCTTGCAGGAAAAACTGATACATCTCCCAAACAGCATTGCAGTGGATTTTCTTGCAATTCCAATTGCCATCATTAAGGTGCTCTGAGAAGATTGGATGTTGACAGAAATGTTTAGTGAACAGATGAAGAAGTTGATGACAATGGGATACAGGGCAGAAAACATGTTGATGGTCATTTACCCTGACTTCACCATCTTCAATCATCAGTCAGGTGTGTTGAGTATGTTTGTTTTGCCTTCATGCAAAATATGTTGATCGACTTCATCCAACAGTCTTCCATTCTCTTCATCATTGTTATTGTTTGTATCCACATCAAATATACCATCATCATTGCTGTTTGAAAATTCAAGGATTTCTTTTGCACTGTGGGACAACAATGCAATGGCATGAACACGTTGATGATACTCGACCTGGAAACCTAACAAAAACCTGTTAAAAGGCTTAGGAAGTATAACACAGGCTAGAGGAAGGGTGCAAGTTGGTACTAAATATCACTGCTGATACCCAAAACATTGTGTTTAGTGATGTGAAATGGTAAGGGCTGTGGCTAATAGTCTTTAAAGGCATATGAAGAGGTTCGAAAGAGGTCAAAATAGGTTCGAATATGTCTGAAAGAGTTTGAAAAAGATTCAAAGAAGTGTGAAGTAGGTCAAAGTAAGCTTGAAAAAGTTTGAAGAAGTTCATAGATGTCAGACTAATGTCGAGGTATGTTGAAAAGTGAATATAACAAATAAGGAGTGTTTGTCGAGAGGCAATAGGCAATGTGCGATAAAACAAGGAGCAAATATGATAGTTTTGAAGAAGTTCATGATATTTCACAGAACTTAGAGATACGATGCAAAGATAAGACTCAAGAGAATGGCTTTTAAATCTGACGATAGTGGGAGGGTAACTTCTTCTCTGTTCTCCATTGCTTTTCTTAGTAACTAGTACAAGTCTATATACATTTTTGAAGAGATAGTACTAAAAATGGAAATAAAACATGTGTAAAATATGAGGCAATATATCAAACAATGAGGACTTTGTAGATTATAAAATAAATTAGAAATGATAAATAATTGAAACGTACATGTCCCCATATGGTAAAAGTACTTATCTTTTGCTTCAATATATCATTGAAACATAAAAATGCTATTATTGCATCCTAAATCTCTTGTAGTCTCTCCTTGTGTCCAGTGGTGCTCGATATGCGATGAAATGGTTTGTTCTGGATGTGCAGCATATATTGAAAGTGTTTTAAAACAGCTATACAGTGGCTGGTGTCGTTTAAAATGCTGTGAAGTCATTTGAAGTGTCATGAAATGTTGTGAAATAGTTTGAAATGGTTCAAAGTTGTCCAAAATAGTGCGAAATAGTTTAAAAATATTCGAAAAGGGTTCATGGTCAATTTTGTGGCATTTGTAGTGATTTGGAGTGTGTGTCATAATGTGTAGATATGATTAGATCCTTCTTCAGACCTTAGGGCATGCAGTGGACCTATCAATGTCTGTTTACTCTGATTGTGAGGTGAGGAGGTTGCTGAGTAGGCTCTGGAGCAATACTTTGCAACTGTCCATTGAGATGAACTGTTAATTGTGGGATGTGCTTCTGTGCAACATTGGTGTTCTGACATTTTATCAGCAATATATCATACATAAGAAAGTAAATTAACTTACAACTGGCTCTTTTGCCTGAGCAATAGGTACAAATTTAGTATCAATCCAGTCAAACTCTTTTTTAGCCACCAGAACATCATAATGGCAAGGGCAGTGATTCAAGATAGAAAGTTGAGTTTTAATGGCATGGAGACAATGCAAAAAACATAGTTGATGTTCTGCCTTGGGGAAAACAGAGAGACATGCATTGATTTCTGTAAGGCTGAACATAAGTGTGGGTCACCCATGAGTCAACATGGGTTTACTTGTGAGTATTTAACTCATGGATCACAGGTACTCATAGCCATGAGTATTTGAGAATTTGGGTATAAATGTTTATATTAATTCATGAGCACTCATGCAGGTACTTGTCAAACATGTCTGATATAAAGTGTCTGCAACTAATGTGTAGGGTTCTGGTTGTGCATTTTTCAATGAAAGGATATCAGTAGAAGGTTTACAGAATCAGTTAGCATACAAAAATATATCATATTTACTAATGTTCTATCCTAAACTCATAAGTACTTGTAAGTATTCACAAGTACTTATAGGTTTGGGGATGCTTGTAAATTGACCCATGGGTATATAACACTCATGGGGGTCCGAGTATTGCTGGTATGATGAAGAATACCCATGAGTAAGGATCTGAGTCACCCATGAGTTGACTCATGTTCAGACTTAGATTTCTGACAAATCTTTGTCTGTTAATGTGTCAAGACCCATTTCACTCAATTGGATTCCTGATAACTCCCAACTCTTTTCTGACTCCTTTCTGCCCTTCTCCATCAGCATTCTGGCTGCAGCACTTTTTAGTCATCAGACAAGTTGTCATGTGCCTTAGTAATCATTTGCATACTCACTTCATTTCTAATATAGTCTTACCAATTCTGTTCATGGACACTTACCAAGACCCAGTAGCAAACTTCCACCTTTTCTGTTATTCTTCCAGCCTTTGTTATTTAAGTGCCCATAGCTTATCCTTGGTCTTTAATTTGCAAATTACATGGACATCTACACATCGTAATTCACTTGTGTTTAATCACCTCCAGTCTATTAACAATCCTTAATCATCCTCAACTTAATCTTGACTTAATCTTTTAACCCCTTGACTCTTCTTGACTTCAAATAAACTCTAAACCTCTGCTTAATCTGTCCTCGCCCTCCATCTGGAAACCCTCCAAAAATCCGAACTAGTGTTGAAAGGTCCAGTTGATAAGACCAGAAAAAGACTGGACCCTTAACTGAACTTAACCGCAAGAGACTGAACTGTCAGTCTCAGTTCACCCCATATTAGGACTGGTTTGGTTGTCAGTTGATCACTTTCATAAACTCACAAAAACTGATGTAAGACTGGTCTTAACTGGGCTTAACTAGTCTTTTATCCATGTTTATACTACTAGATATAGCATAAGTTTGGTATAAAATACAGAAATAAGTATCTAAAAAACTAAAATATAAATACTACTATTGCTATTTAAGTTATATTTTCATAGAGAGGAACAAGCCAGCATAAAGAGAGTCATTTGGGTGGGTACTTACATATATATGTACCCTGTGGCTGCACACAGACCATGTGGTCACATTTGTGCTTGCAAAAACAAAAGTGGCACCATATGCCTGATGACTTCCCATGACTACACAACAACATCAACAATGCTATGTCACCACCCTGGTCTGCAATCATAATCATGCAAACCAATAAACACAAAGCAGGGTATGTTTTTAAAATTCACTTCTTCTTTCTTTTACTAACTACTTGTTTTTCTTCATTATTAGGTTTTTGCATCTGATAATGATGCTGCCCACCCACCAAATGATGCACACAAGCCTGGTGCTGCTGCTGCTCACCTATGCTCACAAGGTGGCAACAGGCCCTGTCCTGGATGACAACAACTGCTGATGATGAATAGTAGGGATGATGAGAACAACAAATCAGGGGGACGAGGACAGATCAGGGGGGATGATGAGGAAAAATCAGGGGGATGATGAGAACAAATCAGGAGGGTCTGCTGCAGACAGCCCAAATGATGCTAGTCATCATTTGAGCTGTTGAGTATGTTTTTTTTGTTTAATCTTATTTCTTTTACTAATGATGTTGCCTAGCCACCATGCAACACACCTAGGCCCTCACCATACACCACCCATGCCCTATGTTGCCACTGCGAGTCTCTGCTCACAGGATGGCACCCAGTCATCAGTGGTTGGAGGGTTTCAGAGGTTTCTGGGCAGAATCCACTGGGCTGTAGCAGTGATAGGTCCACTGTGCACTCTAGGGTCTGGGAAGGTTTCCAAATGTATTGAGACATTACAACTCATGATCCCAACCTCTATGAACCCTACAAAATCGACTTTGAATGACTTTGAATGATTTCAAATAACTCCGAATAACTTCACAGCACTTCAAATGATGTTGGCTGCCATATGGCTATCCCAACACCATTTCGATACACACAGCACATTCAGCATAAGCTATTGCATTGCATATCGAGCACTACTAGACACAAGGAGACACAACAAAAGACTTTTAGGACTCGATTGCAGCATTTTGGCCTTTCAATGATATATTGAAACAATAGGATGAGTACTTTTACTATACTGCAACACTGTGCATTTCATTTATTATTATTTCTCATTGGTTTTATGATTTATGAAGTTCTTTATTGCTGTGCATATTGCCTCATGTTCTACACATGTTATATTTCCTTTTTAAGTACTATCTCTTCAAAATGTATATAGACTTGTTCTAGTTACTTAGAACAACAGAGAAGAAGTCACCCTCTCCCATTATCATCTGATTCAAGAGCTGTTCTCTTGAGTCCTAGCCTCACATTGTATTTCTAAGTTCTGCAAATTATTGTGAACTTCTTCAAACTCTCGTACTGAGTCTCTCGACTTATCACATATCACCTATCATCACTCAAAAACTTCTCCTATTTGCTATATTCACTCCCCAATATCCCTTGAAACCATTCTGATTCTTCCCTAAACTCTTCAAACATCTTTGATCTTCCTTGAACCTTCTTCAAACCTTTTTGAACCTTTTTTGAACATCTTCATATGCTCCTAAAGACTATTCACAACATGTCTCACAATTTCACACCTCTAACTACAACCTTTGGATAACAGTAGTGATATTTAGTACCAACTTGCAACCTTCCTTTAGCCTGTGTTACACTTCTTAGGCCCTCTAGCAGGTTTTTGTTTGGTTTTCAGGTCGAGTATTATCAGTGGGCCAGGTGAAAAGGGGCCAGAGAGGATTTGGCTTCAACCTATAAGAAGTTGCATCCTTCTCCTCATCAGTTGTCCAGTTTCAGGTGGAGGGGTTCAGATATCCAGCAAGTTTCCAGATGGAGGGTGAGGATAGATTAAGCAGAGGTTATAGAGTGACTTGGAGTCAAGAAGAGTCAAAGGATTTAGAGTTTAAGTCAGGATTAAGTCAAGGATGATTTAAGGATTGATATTAGACTGGAGATGAATAGACACAAGTAAATTGCAATGTGTAGACAAATATAATTTGCAAACTGAAGACTAAGGCTAAGCTATGGTGATAATACTTGACCTGAAAACCAAACAAAAACCTATAAAAGGTCTAAGAAATGTAACACAGGCTAGAGGAAAGGTGCGAGGTGGTACTAAATATCACCACTATTACCCAAGGATTATATTGAGAGGTATGAAATAGTGAGAAGCATTGCAAATAGTTTCAAGAGCATACAAAGGTTTTCAAAGAGGTTTGCAGAAGTTCAAAGAGGGTTCAAAGAAGTTCGAGGATGTTCAAAGACATTCAAGGAGTTTGGAAAGAATAGAAATGGTTTTGAGGGATATCGAGAAAGAAATATAGCAAATTGGAAGGATTTTCGAGAGATGGTAGGTGATAGATGATTGGTCGAGAGGATAGTATGAGAATTCCAAGAAGCTCACAATAATTTGCAGAACTTAGAAATATGATGCAAGGCTTGGACTCAAGAGGATGGCTCTTAAATCAGACAATAAGATGGAAAAGGGCAACTTCTTCTCTGTTGTTCTAAGTAACTAGTACAAATCTATGTATATTTTAAAGAGATAGCACTTAAAAAGGAAATATAACATGTGGAGAACATGAGGCAATATACACAACAATAAAGGACTTCGCAAGTCATAACACAAATAAGAAATGATAATAAATAAAACATATATAATCGCAGTATAGCAAAAGTACTTGTCCTAATGTTTCAATATATTATTGAAACACAACAATACCACTATCACATCCTAAGAGTCTTTTGTCATGTCTCCTTTTGTCTGGTAGTGCTCAATATGCGACGTACTAACTTATGCTGGGTGTGCTGTGTGTATTGGAAGGATGGTAGAATAGTTATATGGTGGCCAACATCATTCAAAGTGTTGCAAAGTCATTAAAAGTTATTCAAAGTCATTCAGAATAGTTCAAAATAGTTCGAAGTAGTTCAAAATCAGTTTTATGAGGTTCATAAGGGTTGGGAGTGTGTATTATGATATGTTGATACATTTGGAATTCTCCCCAGACTCTAGAGTGCAGAGTGGACCTATCATCCTCCCCCTTACTGAAATCCTAACTGTTCCAGTCAGCTGATCAGAGTCATATGCAAAATGCATGATTATTATGAAATTGTTAACAAAGTTTGAAATACCTCTCATTCTTCTTTTATTACTTTCTAACCTCCTATACTAGCTTTTATAATGTCTCTTCTCATCAAACTCAATATGTAAAATTGATGCCAGATTGCAGGGTCACTGAATTCAGATTTTGAACTGTGGTGCAAGGGTTTTTGCAAGAGGATGGTATGTTTCTCAAAGTTCTGTTGGTAGTCAAGCCTGCTAAAACATTTTGTTTAGGCAGAATACAATGATTTAGTGGACAGCTTGGGCAAGGAACATGACCCTGTGGTTCAAATTGTGGTCAATGAAGTTTTCAAGATCTACAAAACTTGGGCTCATCAGGAATGGTGTTTGTGGGGTGGAGACTTATTGTTCATGGATTTGGTCAAAGAGTTAGAGAGAGAAAAGAAGCTAGAAGAAGTGAAACGAGCTCAGGAGAAGGAGGAGGAGGCCATACAAGCAAAGGAGATTGCAAAAAGGGAGGAGCTGCAAGCTCAAAAGGAGGCTTGAATGATGGCACTAGTAGAGTTTGTGCAAAAGCAATTTTGCCCAAGGAATTAAAGAGACAAAATGCACAATTGGCAGCAAAAGCAAAGGCGATCAAGCAGGCAGAGGGAGGGGACAAAGATGAGGATGATGGCAAGCTGCCTGTGGTGCAGGTGGCAAAGCAAAAAAATAGTGGAGGTTGGGGAAGAGGAAGATGGGGAAGATGAGGTTGAGGCCACAGGGGCAGCAAAGTGGGAGAGGCTCAAAATGAGTGGGTTGCTTAATTTTAAGGGTCTGGTGAACTTTCAGTGTGTCTTCAAGGAATTTTCGAGTTGCTAACAATTTTGTAGTGCAATCAATGTGCTAGGTTCAGGTCCCAGCCATGTTGTGTCATTGATGAGGGAGTGGCAAAATGTAGAAAGTGCACCCAGGAGGCACAGGGGTGCTACTGGAATGGGGTGTCGAGGAGGGGGCTTTGAAAAAGCAAAGCAAAAAAGTTTGGGGTTGCTGATAGGTCCATGGTGTGCTCTAGGGTCTGGGAAGGGTTCCAAACATATCAACACATTACAACTTATGATCCCAACTCCTATGATCCCAATAAACTCGATTTTGAACCAATTTTGAACTTTTTGAATGACTTCGAACAATTTCGAATGACTTTGAATAACTTTGTGATACTTTGAATGCCTTCAGATAACTTTGCACTACTTCAAACAAAGTCAGCTGCCATATGGCTGTCCCAAAACCCTTTGATATTTACAGTACATCTGATACGATCTACTACATTGCATATCAAGCACTACCAGACACAAGGAGACATGACAAAAGACTTTAGGATGCAATAATGGCGCTTTTGTGTTTCAATAATATATTGAAACAATAGGATGAGTACTCTTACTATATGGCGACACTGTACATTTCATTTACTATCATTTCTCATTTGTTTTATGATTTACAAAATCCTTTATTTGCTGTGCATACTGCCTCATGTTCTACACATGTTATATTTCCTTTTTAGTACTATCTCTTCACAATGTATATAGACTTGTACTAGTTACTTAAAACAACAGAGAAGAAGGAGAGAAAAAGTTACCCTCTCTATTATTATCTGATTTAAGAGCCATTCTCTTGAGTCCAAGTCTCACTTCAGATTTCTAAGTTCTGTGAATTATTGCAAACTTCTTTGAACTTTCATATTCACTTCTCAACTTATCACATATCACCTATCGTCACTCGAAAACTCTCTCAATTCACTATATTTATTTTCCAATATTCCTTGACACCAGTCTGATTCCTTCAAAACTTCTTGAACCTCTTCAAACCCCTTCAAATCTTTTTCAAACCTCTTCAAACTTCTTCGAGCCACTTTGAATCTCTTTTGAACAAATTTGTACACTCCTAAAAGACAATTCGTAACACATCTCGCCATTCCACACCTCTAACCACAACCTTTGGGTAACAGTGGTGATATTTAGTACCAACTTGCACCCTTCCTTTAGCCTGTGTTATACTTCTTAGGCCTTTTAACAGGTTTTTGTTAGGTTTCCAGGTCGAGTATGATCATCGTAAAACAGGATTCACACCCAAAACCAGGTATGAGATTCATTCAAAGTTGTTTCAAAGTTGTTTGCTAACTCATTTTTGGATTTCTAAGTATGTCAAATTCATCTTGTGGGCCCTGTCAAGGATGACGAGCCAGTTGTGGGGCCTTCCAAGCTGTCGACACCAGAATTGAAGCAGAAGGGGCAGTCATCAAAAGGGAAGGCAAAGGCAAAGGAGGTTCAGGTGGTCGAAGAGATTGAGGAAGATCAGAGCATGCATTATAGGTTGCTTGCAGCAAGGCTGTCTCAGAAGAAGGTGGAGATAGAGATACTGGGTAGAAAGATAGAGTTATTGGAGGTTATGTTGGAGGAGTAGGAAAAATTTATTTTGTTGTCTATCTTTTAATTTGGAATCAAAAACTTGTGAGTCTCAAAAGGTAGTAATAAGAAAAGTAAAAAAAACAAAAGGAAAATAAGGGAAAGGCTCAGAATATCACTATGGCCAAAAAAACCCTTTGGAGTTTGCATGACCATGCTATAATGCAATATCATGACTTGTATCATACACTAAAAGCAATTGAAGTCTTTTGTAAGTAATGGTGAACAAAGAAAAAAAAAATAATTATTTGTTTTTGAAGTCCAAGAAATATCTTTGTCAAGGTTCGAAGTTGTTCAAAGTTGTTCGAGACATTCGGAGTCAATATTGAGGAAGTTTGGTGGAAGGGGAACAAATTTCTGAGTGAGATATGGTAGCAATTGAAAGACAGCTACAGGTCAATGTAGTACTGATTTGTCAAGTTTGCAAATGATATAAGCTCCTCCAGAGTTTCATTTGATAATGATGAGAGGGCTGATATGTTGTAGTTTCATCTTGTGATTGAGAGATTTCTTGATTTGCATGTTTTGAAGTAGCATTAAATCTCCTTTCATGAAGTTGTAGTTGCACATTGTTTGTTTGTGAACAAATTCAAAGTGTTTTGCAGCTTCAAATTGAGAGGCATATACCTTTGAATATAAAACTTCAAGCTTGTTTGATCATTTTTGTAATGCTATGGCTCATCGAGCTATGAGATTGGTTGTTGATAAGATAGAAACAGAAGGTGGTTGCAAGTATATCACTTTGAAGATATTGAGTGGGATTAGAGGATGCAATCCTGTAACTGCAAAGTAAGGAGAGCACCCCATATGTTTGCAAACCATGACATGTTGATGATACTCGACCTGGAAACCTAACAAAAACCTGTTAAAAGGCTTAGAAAGTATAACACAGCCTAGAGGAAGGGTGCGAGTTGGTATTAAATATCACCGCTAATACCCAAATGTTGTGTTTAGTGATGTGAAATAATAAGGGATGTTGCAAATAGTTTTTATAGGTGTATGAAGGTGTTCAAAAGAGTTCAAAATAGGTTCGAAGATGTGTGAAATAGTTTGAAGTAGGCTTGAAGAAGTTCAAAGAGGTTCAAAGTGAGTTTGAAGAAGTTTGTAGATGTTGGACTAATGTCGAGGTATGTCAAAAAGTGAATATAACAAATAAGAAGTGTTTGTCGAGAGGCGATAGGCTATGTGCGATAAAACAAGGAGTGAATATGATAGTTTCGAAGATGTTTGCAATATTTCGCAGAACTTAGAGATACAATGTGAGCTAAGACTCAAGAGAACTGCTTTTAAATCTGATGATAGTGGAGAGGGTAACTTATTTTCTGTTGTTCTAAGTAACTAGTAGAAGTCTATATACATTTTGGAGAGGTAAGTACTAAAAAGGAAATATAACAAGTGTAGAACATGAGGCAGTATGCACAGCAATAAAGATATTGTAAAACATAAAAACAAATAAGAAATGATAATAATTGAAATGTTTAGTGTTTCCATATAGTAAGAGTACTCCTTTTGTTGTTTCAATAGATTATTGAAACCACAAAACCACCATTATCATATTCTAATTCTTTTATCATCTCTCCTTGTGTCCAGTAGTGTTCGATATGCGATGCAGTAGCTTATGCTGGATGTTTTGTATGTGTCGAAAGGGTTTTAGAATATCCCTATGGCAGCTGATGTCATCCTAAGTAGTGCAAAGTTGTTCGAAAGCATTTGAAGTCTCGCAAAATCATTTGAAGTAATTCAAAATTATGTGAAGTTGTTCAAAAAATGTTTAAAATTGATTTTGTAGCATTCATAGGGGTTTGAAGCATTTGTCATAATGTCTCAATATGATTAAATCCTTTTCCAGACCTTATAGCATGCAGTGGACCTATCAACATTCTGCCCAAAATACTGAATGTGCTCCTGCTGACCATTTTGCTTGTTCTCCATTGACAGCTTTGAATAAGGATTGTCAAACATCAAAGTGGGCTCATTTGATGAGTCCATTGGCATGAAAATTATAACTGCTAATCTGAATGTGGTTGATATAATATCATTTCATGAGATATTCTATGGATGCGATAAATGCAGTGCCATTGGTGGTTACAATTTTGTATAGTGAGCCCCATCGACAAATGATGTCTTCAAAGATCCAGTCGCCAAGGGATGTGGCATTTTTGTATCAAAGTTTTCACTATTCAGGATAAGTCATTAGTGAACATCAACCTTGTACAATGTATTTGAATCTGTTCAGTGGTGGTATTTGCATCATATTAATATAGACTTTGCCAAAAAGAGGTGCTGGAGTGGCGACTGTAGGCAAAA
Source organism: Tricholoma bakamatsutake (assembly GCA_029959215.1). Taxonomy (NCBI): domain Eukaryota; kingdom Fungi; phylum Basidiomycota; class Agaricomycetes; order Agaricales; family Tricholomataceae; genus Tricholoma; species Tricholoma bakamatsutake. Next base: position 11,242,149 of record CP114857.1, on the reverse strand, counting down.
TTAGAAGATTTTACATTTGTTGAATTTGACATAGGTGGCAAGTAAAAATAAACCATGCAATGTCAGCTTTCATGTTCAGCCACCAAAATCAAAGGCCAACAATTGATTTCATAGCAAAAACCATCTTGTGTCCGATATTGTTGTGAGCTGCACAAATAATTTCAAGATGACGTTCTGTAGTTGCGATGATCTTGTGAGCTCCATGGGAGTTCTTTCTCCCAAGTCTAAAAAGAATTCAGTACAATATCAAATAAAGGTAGCATATTTGGCATCTGATAGATCAGGGGGTCACACCAAATTATGTAACCATTTTTAAACATGAAATAATCTTTCATCGTCCTCTTTTGCATTATTTGTTCATGGGACATCATTATAAGTAAGGTCCTCCCCCTTACTGAGATCTGAAGAGAGGGAGAGGGTTGAAATTTGATGTGAAGGGAAGGGACGAGTCATAATGTGATTGATTTGATGTACGAATCCATGAAGATGGTTGATTCAGTCTCCAAAATCATTTCTGTTGTTGAGCTGATCATCTTCATCTTGTGGGGGGCATCTCAAAAGTCTGTCTGGACTATGGTGTGTTCCTGCAACATGGATTAACATAAAGTAAAATGTTAGGATCGATACTATCCATCGATTGATGTTAGTGCTAGGTGTGATATCAGGATATACCTTGCATTGACTTTGACAATAAGCTTTCAAACCCCTATTAGGTACAATTGCAGTGCTCCAAGAGCATGATATATACCATAGAGTTTGAGTTTTGGTTGCAAAAATTGAGATTTGTGGTCATTAAGCATAATCAATCTGAATCAACTGTAATACCATTTTTGAGGATTGTCGGGATCACATTGAGTGAGAAAGAAACTGATAGCAATCTGCAAAGTGTTAACTGAAAGGATAACTGAGGCTGGAGATGAGTAGTTGATAGCTCAAATTGCTAGAGAGCTGATTAGAGTGTCTTTCAAATCTTTTTGCACTGCTATTTGTTCCAGTCCAAATTTGAAAGGAACATCTTTATGAGTGAGTTGAATCAGTGCTGCAGCTCATTAAGCAAAATTTCAAATGAAGATACAACAAACTCCAATGGTTCCTAGAAACACTTTGACTTTGGTAAGGTTTTGACAAGGTCCCCATTTGCTAACAGCTGCAATGCAAGTGGGATCGGCTATACGACCTTCAATGTTGCATCGATGCTCTAAAACAATTATTTTGGGGATGCAAAGGTAGAGTTTAGGACCAGAAAATGTTTCTCCACAATACTTCATGCATTGAATTATGCAATTCAAGTTTTTGTAATGCTCCCATACAAAGCATGGAATGGCTGGATTATCGGTGATCATTTTGTAGGATCCATCGATCGTTCAATATTCTGATTTTGGGCTCTTAACTGGTGTGTCATCGATGTAGAGGGTAGTAATATGAGGGATTTCAGGCTGTAGAATGAATGTAACATTGTCATGTAAGATTGGATCTGAATTCATCCAACCCATGGGTAGGGTAACAATATGAAGTGCTCCAAATGGTGTCTAAAATGTTGTTAGATTGTGGAATAATTCTGCTACTTTCCTTTTGTCAAATGCCACATAAAGATTTAACATTCCTCTGCAAGATCATCCACTGAATTGTTCTGCTAAATGTTCAGGTATTGGTATGACACCTGAGTGCTGTATCATTACTTGATTGAGTGGTTTGATACTGTGGATGATTTGAAGCAATTTCACATCTTTCTTCACAATGCAAAACCATCGTGATCAACAGTACTTTACAGTCCCCCACCTGTCCTAGTAAACTTTGACTGGACTGACTGGAGTCCAAGTGGAGTCCGAGTGGAGTCCAATTGAACTACATTAAGTCATGTAGAGTTCAATCCCCCTCCACTCAAACTCCATTTGGACTCCACTTGGACTCCACTCAAGTGGAATGCATTTCAACCAAATGATAAGTCAATTGAATAAAGAACTTCAGACTTGGTGAATTTCATAAAGTATCCACAAAATAAATTTGTATAGTGCAGGAATTAAACTCAAGACCTGAGAATAAGCAATTACATGACAAACCAAACAAGTGTGCTCAACCACTTGAGCCACAGGAGACTTATTAAGATTCAATATAAGGTTTATTTATGACTCAACTTTTCATATTCTTTGAGCAGGCATTTTTCAAACAATTAAGATTGAAAAATTTTAATTAACCAGATCCCTCATGTAGGACATGAGGGAGTGGGTATAATATAATAATAAACAAAAAAAATCCCTCTCGCATTCAGTGTGAGGGGGGGACAGAGATAGATTAACAATAATAAAGACCCCTCCCCGTGCAAAATGTGGGGGAGGAGAGGTTGGGGGGTGCAGTTTGGGGTGGGCAACAATGCCCACCTCTCCTCGCACATGTCTGTTGCTGTAGCAAGCCACACCCATCATCCACCCTATGAGCAGGAACTTGCAGGCGTGGGGTGGGCATGTTGGGTTGTTTCACATCTGGCCATCATTATCAGTAGATTAGAACCTAGAAAACAAAAGAAATGAGTTAGTTAGTTTATAAAAACAAAAAGCAAATAAAAAAAACTTATGTAAAGCCCAAATGATGTGATCTGCATTGTTTGGGCCCAGTCAGCTTGTTTGCAGGTAATGGCATTATCAGCAGCAGATTATAATCTAGAAAACAAAAGAAACAAGTTAGTTAGTTTATAAAAACAAAGAGCAAACAAAAAAAAAACTTATGTAGAGCCCAAATGATGTGATCTGCATCATTTGGGCCCACATTCCATTTAGTTGGCTCATTTGTGGGTGGTGGTGATGGCAGATTGGGCATGGGAGTGGTGGTGGTGGGTGTCCATGCAGTAGTGGTGGTGGTAGAGCAGAGAAGAGGGAGGGAGGCAGTGTCAATGGTATGGTGGTGGTGGTGAGTGATGAGCTGGCATATTTGATGATGTAGCTATATGCTTTGTTATACGCAGCTGCACCACAGTACCTAAAGCAAGTAGACGATGCATTGCACAAGGTACTGTTGTCTAATGGTCACACTGTGTACTAGGGTTATATAAGCCAACCCCAGGGACTGAGTTCGATTCCTTTTCTTACACATTTTTTCAGTGGAATCTGACTGGACTGGGACTAGACTGGCAACTTTGCAGGTGGGTGGCTGGTGACCAGTCCCAGTGGACTCCGGTTGGACTCCAGTCATAGTCCACTAGGAAAGGTGTGGGAGTGTAAAAACCTCGAGGACTTCAGTGTTAAGCTCAGCCAGGAGAGACATCAGCAAAGCTAGTATCAAGGGTTGAGTAAGTGATAGAGAAGAATGAGAGGTATTTCAAATTTTGTAGATATTTTCAACATGATCATGCATTTCACACATGACTTTGATCAGCTGACTGGGACAGTCAGGATTTTGGTAAGGGAGAGGATGATAGGTCCACTTTGCACTCTAAGGTCTGGGGAGACTTTCAAATGCATTGGCACATCATGACACATGCTCCCAACCCTTATGAACCCTTACAAACCTCATGAAACCACTCCAAAATGATTTTGCAACACTTCAAACAAGTTTGAATAACTTCACAGCACTTTGAATGATGTTGGCCACCATATGCCTATCCCATCACCCTTGTGATACATGTAACACACCCAGCATGAGTTAGTGCATTGCATATCGAGCACCCAGACAAGAGGAGATACAACAAAGGACTTTAGGACATCATTGCAGTGCTTTGGTGTTTCAATGATATATTGAAATGTTAGGACAAGTACTTTTGATACATTGCAACTCTATATGTTTCCCTTATCATCATTTGTTATTTGTTTTATGATTTACAAAGTTCCTTATTGCTGTGCATATTGCCTCATGTTCTCCACATGTTATATTTCCTTTTAAGTACCATCCCTTCAAAATGTATATAGACTTGTACTAGTTACTACACATTTTCTTGAGTCCAAACCTCATGTCATAACTCTAAGTTCTGCAAATTATCGCACACTTCTTTGAACTCTCATACTAGCCTCTCAAAACTATCGCATATCGTCTGTCATTTCTCAAAAACCTCCCCAATTCTCTATATTCATTCCTCAACATCCCTCAAAACCATCCACCTTCCTTACAAACACCTCTAACATCCTTGAACATCTTTTAATGTTCTTGAACTTCTTTGAACATCCACAAACCTTGTTCGTAGCCCTTCAAAAACTTTCATATGCTCCTAAAACCATTTGCAACCCCCATGTTTCATCAAAGCTCCTCATGGCCCTCAGTTGACCTTCAATGAAGTTCTGGTCCCCCATCTTCTCTGACTTTGCTCATTCCACAATAAATGCCTACAAGAACATTTCAGCATGAAAGACCTTTTGCACTTCTTCTGTGAGAGCTTTTTTTTGCCAACAAAAACAATTTTTTATGAGTGTTGTATGAGTCTTGAAATTATGCCGATCACTTACTAGAGCACCTCTCTGCTCCTTCATCATGGCCTTGATGTTTCCTACATGAAGGCCATTCTGCACCACAATCTCAATGTTGCTGATTTGGCCAAGGACCCATTTTGGTGTAATGTTCATGATGTGTCAGTGCAGCTACAGGATTGGGGCAGATGGATGTTGATATGAAAAAAAAGAATGGATGAAAATCAACCATCACATGTTGATCAAGTTGTTTGTTTGTATATGTCAAATCAGATCTTCTTATTACTAATCAAACACATAAGATATAAGGTTATTACATGTGTTATGCATCCATCCATCCACAATGAGCAATCAGCAGGAAAGCCAGGCAGATATTCTCAATGTGTATGTAGCTATCTGAAGTGATGATGGGCAGCACTATCTAGTGCCTCATCTTATGATTCTGGCCACCCATCAGGTGATGGAGGCCTATCACAAGAAGGTTGAATTCAATGTGCAGGATGCATATGGAGGGTAAGCTTTCCTTCATTTCAAAGTGACGATGCCTCTGGCTAGTGCCAATCCTTTTGCCATTGCCATGTCTTGGCTGATGCCATGCCTTCTTGCCAATGCTGTATATCTGTTAGGAAACAGTCTCCTAACATGCCTATTACATAATAACATTTTTATTTTATTTTATTTTATTTTATTTTATTACACCAAAATATGCTACCAAATGCCTATAAATGCTTTATTTGTCAGCATGGGAATTTTCTATTTACACACATCAATATGTATGCACATGTATGCACACATCAGTAGCAACATAGTACAATATATATAACATAGTATATAATCTTAAAATAAATACCCAGGGACCTTAGTTGAGTTCTCTTAGGTATCCCATCCACATTTGTGGTGCAAAATGCCTATTTCAGCCAAATAATCTATTTTTAACCTGTCACATCAAAACCATCAAAACCCCCATTACATGCGCATGCCCCGCCGCCTTCTTGTAGGAGAGCCTGCATGGTCCAGCTAGCAGAACAGTGGGTGTTGCCCTAACAATATCCTCTTACTCATCATCAATTTGCAGTCTGGAAACATGACCGATGTACCAGGCTACATGTATCTTGTGGCTCAAAGTTAGTTCATGCTACCTGCTGATCCAGTAAGTGTTATCGTCCTCATTTGTGTGGCTATATTAGTTTATCCTGTTGCAGAAGTTGACAGATAGAGAGTTGTTGAGCTGCCATGCTAAAGTGAAGGCCCTGCAAACTGGGCTTGGCACATTGTACAAAGATGCCAGTCATCATCTCTACATGGCTGAGGTTGAGAAGATGGAACAACAAGATATGACTTTGAAGACATATGTAACTTTGAAAAAAAGGATAAGGTCTAATCTGAAAACATTCAAAAGCAGGTTCTCAAAAATTCCAGTTCTACCATCATCCCATGAGAGTGCCGATGACACCATGGCTGATCCCTCTGCCAATTCTTACTAATGTGGCTTTACTCAATGATAAGCCCACCTTGCTCTTTTTACATGTATAGCTAGGATAGAATGACATTGTTCTTTTAGCTAGGATGAATACATTGTATTTCTCGATCTAAGCAATAAATATTGCCTGTACCTCTTGTTTTCTGACTTGCCATGTCAATGCTCTGCCTAATGCCAATCCTGATCCCAATCCCTGTTCATAAGTTACTGATGCCTATATTACATTCTTAATGCATGGCTAGTGTTCTGAGTTCTCAGTATTGGGAACAAGGTTATGCTGGTTGTGGCCTGCAAAAATATATTTTTGTGGTGATTGCCAAACTGGGTGTCAGTGTTGTTGGGCCCTGAGCAGGAGAATGACACAAGAAGGATTGTATGAGACTATGGATTCCTGTGCAATTCTCAACTTCACAAATGCTTATCACTACTCCTCAGATGCAAGTGTGGAGCTCTGTAGAGCTAATGGAGCAAGTCCTTAGTTTTTCTAACCTTCGGAGCCTTGTAGCAGTCATGGATGTAAATCGTTCAATGCTCTCAGCCACTTGGTATTATATGAAAGCCCAATTTATGCATGTGGTGAAGCCAATGCTGGGTTCAGAAGGTGCTTCATATCTTTCAGGCCAATGCTTTGGTATTGATGAAAAATACAATGTAGCACTCATTACTGCTTTTTGGGCCATGCTGCTGAAGGATGATGGAATCATGTTCACATCGAGCGCACTGGCTTTTGTGGAGGACAAGGCTGGTCAGGCTTGAGTCCCATACAATTCATAGTGCCAAATGGGAAAGGCACTACCTTGATCCAACTTCTGGTTGACCATAGGTTTTTGCTCATTAAAAGCTCGGTGGCATCCTGCTATAATTGTGTGGTCACCTCCTGTTATATTATAGTCTGAGATGGGGGCAAAAAATGCATCAACGTGCTGGAGGCCACTGAAAAATCAACCCTCAGTGTGGTTTTGAGGAGCCCCTGTACTGCATTAATGGTCACCATCAATCCTAACTATGTCTACACCTTTTATCCCTCATCTACATTCTCTGGCCATGCTTTTAGGGGGCTGGTGCCCATCTTGGAAGAGGACACTGCTAAATATAAACAGACAGGCCTCGACATGCAAGAAGACTGTGACACATGGAGAGCTCAGTGGTGCATTATGCCCCAACATTTATAGGATGGTGCAGGGCAAAAGTGGCATCACAAAAACTCACTGGAGCATGTTGGCTAGTTTAGCCCCATGTTTGAAAGAGCACAGTCTTATAAATGGACTCTGGGATGAGCATGTCATAATCCGTGGTGTGATTACAGTGAGTTCAACATCCAAAATACTTAAATGCTCTAATATGATGGGGCTAAAAGTACCATATGGTCCCCATTATGCCATAATCTCTTATGTCAGAACAGAAAGCCTTAACACCCTAAAGATCATTGTAATATTAGTTGAACAAACTTCGGTGTGGAAAAATATGGCTTACGCTTGCAAAGTGCTGCAGATAAGTGGAATGTTGTCACCAGTTATGTTGCCTACCCCAAGATTGCCCCTGTTCTTTACCACCAGAATATCCCCTTTCCAATAAAATGGCTCCTCCACATGCAGCAGGGTAAGGTTGGGCCATCCTCTCTTTGACTGGTCATCAAAGTAGAATGTGAATCTGTCCTCAAGCATTATGGCAGTGCTGGGAATATTTGTCAATGAAGCCCAGCCAATGTCTAAATTCACTACTGTCATACCATAACCTTTTGGGTAAAACCACACCTTGGTAGCTAAGTCATCATTTGTTTGTAAATGCTTAATCCCTTGACCAGTGGGCACAGGCACTAGCAACACTCCCAGGATGTCATATCTTAAGAAGCAACCAGAGACAATTGCTGTGAGAGCCTTGATATGTTTTATCAGCATTAATTGGCTATCTGCTGCCAATCAGGACTCACTGGGAAGGCATCCATAAGCTGATGAGTCATCTCCATAGGACATCAGGGAACTGATCAGGCAGCATGTTAGCACAAGGTAACCATGCTCTGGATTTTCTTAAACACAGGTGAGATGCAGTGGGAAATCTGCTCCCATGTCACAGGCCTAGTCTTTATGGGAAGAAGATCTGTGTGACAGCCCCTATGCCAGTGCTCAGGTGCCAATATAAACACACCACCTTCTAATCAACTTCCCACCATGGATCATGACTATGATTCAATGAATGCCTGTAAGCAAGCTTAGAAAGTGCATTATCTGATGCTAATCATTCATCTAGGTATCACCCTTGATCTCCTGTGCAAAGAACACATTGAAGAAGGGATGGACAATTGGCTGTCGAGCCTCTTGGATGTAAGGCCACTTGCTTTAAGATGTGTGCTATTAACTTTAGTGAGTAGGTGCAGCCCAGCTGAGAACAAAGCCATAAGATTCAGGCATTTGAGAACCCAAATAGCTGGCATCTTGTCAAACAGATGTCAGATAAGGGAGCCATTGAGGAAGCAGTCTTCAAACTGAGAGGCATGCTAGCTTCTAAAGAATTGCCTCCACTAGAAGAGACTTCCAAGTGTGCTATCTATTTGCTCTTGGCATACAGGCTGACTAGGGTATTTGTAACATATAGGACTGTTGTTACATGTTACAAGTTCCTCTGCCAGGCGGTTAAGCTCACTGGGCTGAGATAAAAGTCCTTCTCCTGAGCTGTAGCTGCTGGCCAGAAAATATATGGCATGTTTGACTGCCACTTTTTGGATGGCACTCTGGAGTTGTGGTCTCTTTCATGACTGGGCAACACTGAAATTGAATGTCTTGATGCCTCCAATCATTATTTCATGCCCAGCAAGGATGCCTCAGACATGAAAAGTATTCTGTTCTACATTGGCATAGACCCCCAACATATTTTTTCAGACATGATGATTGGGTCTTCTGGGCATTCTTTCATCCATGCCTGAGGACAACCAGGTGCAATATTACAAGAGCTGAAGACAAGCAGATGGGGAAAGGAGGTATGAAAATTTTGCCTGTTATTATATTTTTCTGCCCAATGATAACATACAATTCCCAAGATTCGAAAAATGCAAACCCCAAATGTTCCACATTGGTGATATTGTCGAAGTTTGGTTGTCCTTTGTTGGCATTCCATTAAAAGAGAAGTGTCATAAGATGCTAGTTGTGTTGCAGTCTATGGCCCTTCTGGATGGACAACTCAGCATGGTACATCAGCATGCCCAAACTTAATGAACACTTACCTAATTCCTATCCTATGGAATAGAGACATGTTTGCAAATGGGCTGTCCCGGCTGCCATGGTACTGAAGAGGTGGGTTGGTTATGAGCCAGTGGAGGAAGATGATTGATGCGCAGCTAAGGATTAGGCCATAAATGTAGGGTAGCATAATTTAAGCCCTGAAACACAAGGCTTCTTCCCAGCTCTTGTTCCCCATTGTAAACTTGTGCTAGAGCATTCGCTTGTGATGAAATCTGCAGGCTGATGTATTTGTTTGTAGGAGTGCAAACTAAGTACATTAATACTGAATAATTACAACTACAGTATGACCTCCTGTTTTAAGTGTCTCTACATATGACAAGGAAATATATTAGAAAGAAGTGCATGAGAGGTAATAAGCTCACCAGTATGTCCAGCACATATTCAAGTTATACATGTCTGAGTCCTAAGAGAAATTATGCAATGGAAAAGCAATGGAGACATGTGATCCTCTCGTCAATTCTGCCCCTTCAATGACATGTAAATAGGTTATAATTAAGTGTAAGATGATGCTTAACAGTAAAGAACTCACCGAGATATCTCATGGTTGTATAATCCCCCCATCCAAATGAAATCCTGTCATAACATAAGAATGACAAGATGCAATCCTCTCATCTACTTGGCCCCTTCAAACAACATGTGAATAGGTCATAATCAAGCATAAGATCATGTTTAATAATGGAAAACTCACAGAGATATCTCATTATCATGTAATACCCCCCTCTAAGTGAAATCAATCCTGTCATAACAAAAGAACAGAAAGACGTGATCCTCTCATCTCTTTGGCCCCTTCAAGCAACATAGAAATAGTCCATAATCAAGTACAAAATAATGCTTAAGAAGTCAAACTCACAAAAATATTTTATGATTGTCCTCCAAATGAAATCTTAAAACAGAAAATATCTTCAATACCCCAAGCACACAAATTGGCATTAAAACACAACAAACATAGAGAGACTCCAAGTTTAAATCTGATGCATGATAGGCAACACCAAGTCAAACCTATAATGTATGGAGAGTTGAGATCATGTCAGTCACTGCAGCTTTTAATTGCAGTTGTATAAAGTAGCACACGAAAGCCATGGCCTAGGCCACAGCTTATGACTTTCTCAACTCTGAGTTTGAGCCATAGGCCCTCCCAAGCTGCTGTAACAGCCTGGTCAGGCTCAGCTTTCTTGGGCTCAGTCTCGGCCAGCTTCTGGCTTTGGGCTGAGCTGTGCACATCACTAGATTTACTACAAGCTGAATGTTTTACAATCTGAAGACATTTCTGCCAATGGCCTTAGACTTTCAGTTTTAAGCTTGTGAAAAGACCTCTCGAAAATCTCAACCATCCCCACTATGCTGCCTATCTGTGCTAGATGCCACCTCATTATCATTGCACATGAATGCTGCCAGTGTAAGCTTCAGGATTATTGTGTGAGCAAGTGCATAAGTCCATTTTCCTTGTGTTATTGAAATGCATTGCAGAATTGAATTGGTGTTGCAGGAGACTGGCCCAACCACTCAGACTTCTGTGTTTAAGCAAGCAAAATGCTCCATTGGAAAGAGCCTTTGTGTTCACTGTGGTGTGCATTCGAGATGTTTATAGCAGACAATGTCAAGATGGTATGCTATACATATCATACATTATGGTCTTCATTTAATATGAGCCCTTGGAAGCTGGAGCCACTGTCTAGCTGGCTGCTTTCTGAGCCAATCTCCAGAGTCCCAAATACCAGTTATCATTTTTTCCTTGAGCTTTGGCTTTTGGAGACTGCAGACAGTTTGTCAATCTGAAAGGTCACCAACATGAAGAAAGTGGTTGAACTCTGGATGCCTGTTACCAACACTATGGAAATGGGCTCAGAGGAAGTGGTGCATGGTTTATTGCTGAAATGGACAGCTGGTGGGGAGGCTGTCATTCACCATGTTGCTGACCTCAAATCCAAACAGAAACCTAACATTACATGGTTGGAAGCATGGATCCTGCACACTGATCTTGTTATGGTTATTATGATGGACATTTCCTTGATGAATATGGCAGTGAAAGAACACAAGCTGGTAAATACAGTGTCATGGAATCATAGAGCGAAGGATGTGTGGAAGATGTATCAGGACCTGCAGGGTGACTCATTCAATATATGACAACAATGACAAATGAGTACAGCAGGGTGACTATCTCACCCTTAATAGTAACCGAGGTGTAGGACATAATAGCATAACAAATAGGGAGTGTTGCATCTTGAAGTGATTGGGCAAATGATGAATGAAAGTGCCTTCAATAGCTATTGGAAACATAATTTAAGTTAATTTAAAGGAATGAGCTGTAGAAAAAAAGATAAACATACTGCCAATAGATGGGTCCTCCACCTGAACCAGCTAAAAATGTGAAGGGTACAGCACAAAAGCTGCACTTAAAAGAGAAGCCTCAAACAGAAAACACGTTGGTTTGATAATGAATCATGAACCTTGACAGCCTCAGACTTGAGAGGGCTTATGTAGAGAGAAAAGAGAAAAGAGCTGACACATGGTCAAGCTTGTTGAGCCATCCTGAAAGGACATGTCCAGGAAGGGGGAAGTGCCTTGTGCTTGGCGAATGAGAGCGCCTTCAATAGCTATTGGAAATGTAATATAAGTTAATTTAAAGGAATGAGCTGTAGAAAAAAAGATGAATGTACTGCTGATAGATGGGTCCTCCACCTGAACCAGCTAAAAATATGAAGGGTATGGTGATAATACTTGACCTAGAAACCTAACAAAAACCTGTTAAAAGGCTTAGGAAGTACAGTGACTCACAAAACTGAGTCAATGTTTTGCACTTTTTAATTTATTGTTGAATAACTTCCCATAAACAACAAAACCAAACAAGATATTGGTGTACCGAATAGCATACATGATCAGGGCTACCAAACAAACAAAGAATTATGTAATTTTAATCATCCCTCATGGAGATATGATTATTTTAATTCAGGGACTCATTGACTCAGTTTTGTGAGGGGTAGTCAGAAATATTAGAATCTGATGCTCCACCAACTGTATAATGTCAAAAACTTGACAGATGGTTTCTAAGGTGATGTGACCCTTGATGGGACCTTAAATTATAGTATTTAATTAGGACTAGCATTCTTCATACTTCAATATTCTCCAATGCATCCCATCTCCTCTGCTCAGAAGGAAAACATTCTTTCCCTGGCCTCCAATCATTATTCTACCCACAATATTGCCTCTAAACTCAACCTCAGCCAGTCTAGTATATCCAGAACACTCAGGGATCTTTATCCAAACCTGGATTCCCCCTCTGGTGGTCATCCTTCTAAGCTCTCATCTACCTCTCAGAGAGCCATCCTTACCCAAATCACCACTGGCAAGGCTGCAAATGCTGTTCAGGCCACCCATTACATCAACAGCATCATCCCCACTCCAGTCTCCTTAGAAACAGTCAGAAGAGTTCCCAGAAAAAACTCATTCAAGGCTGTGGTGAAGAAGAAAAAGCCTTTGCTTAGTATAAGGCATAGGAAAGCAAAATTGGCTTTTGCTCAGAAGTATAGAGAGTGGACTGTGGAGGACTGGAGAAGGGTTATTTGGTCAGATGAGACTAAAATTAACAGGTTTGGGTCAGATGGGAGAGAGTGGGTTTGGAAACAGAAGGGAGAGGGGCTGATTGAGAGAGAGGTGCAGGGAACTGTCAAATTTGGGGGAGGAAACATTATGGTATGGGGGTGTATGGGATGGAATGGAGTGGGGCATCTTGCAGAGGTTGAGGGGAGGATGAATGCTGACCAGTATGTGTCCATTTTGAAGGACCATATGCTGCCTAGCTTGGAGGAGAGTGGAATTTCTGGAGAAGAGGTGATTTTTCAACAAGACAATGACCCCAAGCATACCTCAAAAAAGGCCAAGAAATGGATGGAGAACAACAATATTACTCTTCTGGATTGGCCTGCCCAATCTCCAAACCTCAGCCCTATTGAACATCAATGGGTTCATTTCAAGAACCAGTTAGACAAGTATCCAACAGCATCAAAAGGAATTTGGGAGTTATGGGAAAGAGTAGTGGAAGAGTGGAATAATATTCCATCAGAGGTGTGTCAGAATTTGATTGAAAGCATGCCTAGAAGGTTGGGAGCAGTTATTAAGGCCAAGGGAGGTCATACAAAATACTAGAATTACAATTTATCATAATATTGATACCACCTCACAAAACTGAGTCAATGAGTCCCTGAATTAAAATGATCATATCTCCATGAGGGATGATTAAAATTACATAATTCTTTGTTTGTTTGGTAGCCCTGATCATGTATGTTATTCGGTACACCAGTACCTTGTTTGGTTTTGTTGTTTATTGGAAGTTATTCAACAATAAATTAAAAAGTGCAAAACATTGACTCAGTTTTGTGAGTCACTGTATGTGCAAAAATGAGGACTTTGTAAATCATAAAACAAATGAGAAATAATAAATAATTGAAATGTACAGTGTCTCTGTATAGTAAAAGTACTTAGGGCCTGTTCGGTAACTGTCAATAATTTTGAGTTGCCACTACATATCGTCAAAATTACCTAATATAGGGTTATCATTCAATTTTGTAACGTTTGGGTGTTCGGTTGCACTTGTTTGCACACCAGGTGACTTTTTTTTTGTCAATCCCTCATGGCGGGTGATGATGGCGACTCTGGACGGGCATCCTGGAGCAACGCTGCCAAACTCTTGCTCATTGAGCATCTACTTAAAGCCGTTAGCGAGAACCGTCAGTCTGACAACAACTTCAAGCCGTCTGTCTACACCAGTGTTGCCAAGCACCTCACTGTGAAGGGTCATCCTTTCACATCGAAGCAGGTCAAATCACGTTGGACACGGGTACGCAAGTTAAAAGCAACTTTCTTCATTCATCATTGATAGATCAATCACAGTTCAAAGAGGAGTACAAGGTTGTGAAGACACTTCGAGGGTTGTCTGGGTTTGGCTGGGATGACTCTAAGAAGATGGTGACTGCCGAGCCCCAGGTTTGGGATAGTTACCTCAAGGTGAGCACACGAGATCCTATTTTGAACCATCATGACGCTGACTATGGTCAACAGGGACATAAGAAGGCCTGTCCATTCCGTAAGAAGCCATTCCCACTGTATGATAAGATCAGCATCATTATTGGGGATTGTACGGCTATGGGAGAGTTGGCCTTCTCTTCCGAGCGTTCTGCTGCACCACAGAACAATGGCTTGGGTGGAACCTTGGACTTGGACTCAGGTAATGAGACTGGCAAGGATGACGATGAGGAGAGTGACAAGGAAAATGACTCATCACACGAAACAGACCAGGTATTTTCCAGTCACGACAATCTCATGTAGATCTGAACTCTGGCCATCAACGTAGGGAAAGAAGTGCTCTCGTTCACCAACTCCACCTCTCGCGACACCTGCGCCACCGCGAAAATGCGCTCGTGTATCAGGTGCTCAGGCTCTCGAGTCACTTGCAAATTCAGTCAACCAGATTGTCTCAACTTCGTTGTTTGATACTCCTCGCCCTCATTCTGATACTATGGCTGCTACACCACGAAAGGACAAGGCCTTCAAGACTATTTGTGCAGAGGAGGGACTCTCGCCTCACTCAGTCACTCTTGCTCAAAAGATTTTCCATGGAAGTGCCGAGCTCACCCATGAGTACTTGAGCTTTGATCTCTCTCAGCCTGGAATGCAGGAGGCCTGTTCGTACTGGCTCAGCGATGAACTTGTCCGTGTGCAGGGAGTATAGTTTTCAGTCTTGTCATTGTTCTCCATCGCTCCAGGCTCCCTCTACCATAATTTCCAGTCATTACACACTCCCTCTCTATCCTACCTATAATTACCATTCGTTTATTATGCCCTTCACACTCGTTGAATCACAGTCATAGTAAATTTAATTGATGTCTGCCGTTTCTGGTATATCGGCTCATGCACAGAGTGGCAGGCCTGAACCATGGTGCGGTGCATCGCGATACGCACATTTTTGCTCATTCCCACGATATTTTTGAAACCGTCATATTTTATTGATCGGCAACTCAAAATTATTGACAGTTACCGAACAGGCCCTTATATTTTTGCTCTAATATATCATTGAAGCCTCTAAGCATTATTATCATGTCCTAAGTCTCTTGTTGTCTCTCCTCATGTCTGGTAATGCTTTATTTGCAATGCCATAATTTGTATCAGATGTGCCATGTGTATTGAAAGGGTTTTAGAATAGATATATGGTGGCTGATGTCATTCGAAATGGTGCAAAGTGATTCAAAGGTGTTCGAAGTGTTGTGAAGTTGTTCAAAATCATTCAAAATGGTATGAAATGAGTTCAAAACCAAATTTGTGGCATTTGTAGCAATTTGAAGCATGTATCGTGATGTGTCGATATGATTAGAACTATTCTCCAGACCTTAGAGTGTGCAATGGATCTATCAACAGCATGAAAGCTGTGCACAAAAGTGAAGCCTTGAACAGAAAACGCATTGGTTTGATAACAAATCATGAACCTCGACAGCCTCAGACTTGAGAGGGCTTATGTGGAGAGAAAAAAAAAAAACAAGCTAACACCTGGTCAAGCTCATTGGACCATCCTGAAAGGACACATCCAGGAAGGGGAAAGTGCCTCATGTTTGGCAGCGAGGGCTTAAACAAGAACTATAAAAAAATAAAACAAACGGTTAAGTGATGGCAGTTGCAGAGATGTGAGCTGTAACAGGAGGACTGAATCTGAGAAAAGAAATTGAAGGCAAGGTGGTGTTTGGTGCTGTAGCTAAGTTTAGAACCAGCTTGGAAAAGTTTGAGCAACTTTGTTTGGTCAACATCAATTAGCTGCCTTATCACCCCTTCCTTTTTCATTGTGCCTCACCTCTCTCCTAAAGATTCTTTATCCTCTGCACAGTGAAGCCCTGTTAGGGCAACACCCACTAATCTGCTAGCTGGACCGTGCGGGTTCTCCTACAAGAAGGCGGCAGGGCATGCGCACATGATGGGGGGATTTGATGGATTTGATGCGAGGGTTAAAAATAGAACAGTTGGCTGAAATAGGCCTTTCGCACCACTAATGTGGATGGAATACCTAAGAGAACTCAACTGAGTTCTCCTAGTATTTATTTTAGGGTTATATACTATGTTACACATATTGTAGTATGTTATTACAGATGCATGCACACATGTGCACACATGCACATACATGCACATACATATTGATGTGTGTAAATAAAGAATTCCCACGCTGACAAATAATGCATATATAGGCATTCTGTAGTGTATTTTGGTGAAATAAAATAAAATAAAATAAAATAAAAATAGTATTATGTAATAGGCATGTTAGGAGACTGTTTCCTAACATTACCCCCCTTTTAGGCCTCGACTTCCAGGCGAGAAAATATTGTATCTGTCCCCTCTGTGAAATTTTGGTAAGGCCGGAAATTCATCCCCTCATACACCATTCTAGCAATGCGATGCAGAGCATTTGGATTATGTTTAAAGAATTGGGCGATTGCCTTGCACACTCGCTTACAATTCTCTTCTGGCTCCCACGAATTATTTTCGTCGGTGTAGTTCTTCCACTTGATTAAGAACTCCAATTTGTTTCATCGAAGACGTGAGTCCAAAACCTCTTCCACAATATATTCTGGAGCACCTTCTACCATTATTGGAGGCTGTGGAGTAGTTTGTTGACCAGGAATAGTGGGTGGGCGATAAGGGTGTAAATGGGAAATGTTAATCTCAGGATCAATCTTGAATGACTGAGGTAATTTTAACACTACCGCATTGGGTGAAATTATTTTAGAAATTGGATATGGGCCAACTTGCTTCTCCGTAAGCTTTCTTGAAGGTTGTGGAATATTCAGATCCTTGGTACTTAGCCATACCAAGTCACCAACTTTATACTCTGGAGCAACAGCTCAAGTACGATCCACATGTCGCATTATATCATCACATGCTTTCATCAATGCTGCCTCTGCTTCCTCCTGCACCTTTCGCATTTTTGACACAAAGTCCTCCACTGATTGTACCTTGACTTCCCTTCATGGTTCTACTCCCATTCTGGGATGATACCTATAATTAGCAAAGAAGGGTGACATGCGAGTAGCCAAATGGAATTTATTATTGTGGGAAAATTCTGCAATTGCCAACCTTTCGGGCCAGTCAGTTTGTCAGTTATTGACAAACATGTGTAGGTACTGCTCCAACTCCTGATTCATTCTCTCTGTCTGCCCATCGGTTTGTGGGTGATATGCCATAGACAATTTGGTTTGAATCCCCAATATGTTATTTAACTCTCACATAAATGCAGAAGCAAATTGTGATCCACGATTGGAGATAACTGTATCAGGTAATCCATGTAACTGCCATACCTGATTTAGATAGAGGCATGCCAAGCCCAATGATGAGGTTTCTGCAGTAGTAGGAATGATATGGACTTCCTTTGTGAAGTGGTCGCATACTACAAATATTGCATCGTATCCTTGAGCTTCAGGTAATCCTGTGATAAAGTCCACAGATATATCTCACCATGGCACTTTAGGTATAGGGTTCAGCATTAATTTCCCACCAGGCTTTCCTGGAAATTTCTTTCCCCTCATGCACGTGTCACACCCATCCACATACCCCAACACATACTTTGAAATTCCGGGCCACCAATAATTTCTCATCACCAACTCCAACATTTTCCACCTTCCTGGATGTCCAGCAGCTGGCATGTTATGATGTAACCATACAATCTCCCTTTGTAAATCTTGATCCTTTGGTACATAGACCTTTCCTCTGAATAACACTAACCCTTGTTCTTCAACCCATTCATTTCCTTTAATATTACTTTTCTTCTCTCCCCTCAAGACTTTTACAGCTTCCACCACCTCATCATCCATCTCTGAATATTGTCTAATTTTAGACAACATTTCCGTCTCTGAGCTATCCACCAATAAATGTCCTTGATGCATAGCACAAATACGAAAGTATTCAGGTTTGAGTAGGGTAGTATTTTTATTGTCCTCCTCCACTCCCCTTTTATGATCTGTACGTCTGGATAATGCATCTGCTTTCCTCATCAAGCTTCCCGCTTTGTGGGCCAAGTGAAAATTAAAGCACGATAGGAATAATGCCCAATGTGCTTGTCGACGGTTAAGCTTTTTAGTGGACATGAAATACTGCAGATTTTGATGGTCTGTCCAGATCTCGATCTGATGTGTACATCCCTCCAAATAATGTCTCCATGCCTCCAAAGCTCATATAATTCCCAACATCTCTTTATCATGCACATCATAATTCCTCTCCACATCATTCAACCCTTTAGACAAATATGCACAAGGATGCCATTTGTCATCTTCATATAGCATTGATAATACTGCTCCAGTAGCAAAGTCTGATGCATCTGATTCCATTTGTAAGGGATGTGTGAAATCTACTGGGACCAATATTGGCTCTTCCACAAACTTCCTCTTTGACTCCTCAAATGCTGTCTGCTGTTGTTCTCCCCATCTCCACACTACTCCCTTTTGTGTAAGGTTGTGTAATGGTGTGGCAATTTTGGAAAAATTATGCACAAAGCGACGATAAAAATTGGCAAGTCCCAAGAAAGCCTGAACTTCCTTGATATGGGTAGGCATGGGCCAATCAACAATTGCCTGTACCTTGATAGGATCCATCTTGATTCCATCAGGACCAATCTTTAATTCCAAGAACTCGATCTTGCTCCCTCCAAATACACACTTCTCCAGTTTAACGAATAAATCATTCTCTGCCAACCTCTTCAACACCTCCTGCACTATCACCTCATGATTTTCTTCATCCTCCGTGAATATCAAAATGTCGTCAATAAATATTATCACCACGCCTTTGTCTATCACATCCTTGAAAATATCGTTCATTATATTTTGGAATGTTGGGGGACTATTGGTCATCCCAAAAAACATGACTAGCGGCTCAAAGAATCCTTGACACGTGGCAGATGCTGCTTTCTACTCATCTCCTTTCTTTATTTGTACATTGTTGTACCCCCAGCATAAATCCAATTTTGTAAAGACCTTGGCCTTTCTCACCTTGTCAATTATCTCTGAAATCAATGGCAAAGGGTACGCATTCTTCACTGTCCAATCGTTCAAATACCTATAATCTGTACACATCCTCTTCCTGTGATCTTTTTTTGGTACAAAGAATACTGGTGATGTTTGCGGTGATTTCAAAGGTTGTATGTATCCCTTGCACAACTGTTCATTAAGGAATGCATCCACTTCTTCTTGTTCCTTCGGAGATAATGGATAGACTTTTGACTTCTTCAGTACAAATCCCAGCTTCATTTCAATAGCATGATCCCATGGCTTTCACACTGGCATCTGCTCCGATTCCTTCTTCTGAAAAACTGACAAATATTTATGGTAGGCTTTTGGCACCCACTCCTCCACTGGCTTCTCCACTTTCTCCACATTTTTATCCCATGACTGTCCTCCATGAATTTCCCTAAAGGTCTGCTTCTGTTCTTCTTTACTTGTCATAATTGGAACTTCCCCATTTGGCATATCTTCATCCTCCACTTCCTCCATTGTAACAGAATACTTCCTCAGTCATTCTTTCTCTTTCTTTTCCTTCTTCTCCTTTTTTACTTTTCTCCCATACACATTACATTCTTTAGGACAACGAGTCATATGTACCTTCCCAGTTTTCCAATCAATTTCCGGATTATGTTTTCATAACCATGGACATCCAATTATCAGATTGGTTTTCCCAAGGTTACACACTTCAAATATGGCTCGCTCCTGATGATCCTGATACTTCAATATCATCGTCACTTCCTCCTTAATAGTTCCTCCACGATTGATTGTACCGTCAATATTGTACACCATTATAGGTTGTGGCAGTTTATGTGTGCAAGTACCATTTCCAGTAATTAGGGATCGATTAATAAATAATCTGGTAGCACCATTGTCAAGCAATGCCTCCACATTAATTGCTGCATGCATGTCCACTGTCTTCAATCCTACTGTCAAGCTGATTTCAGGTTCTATCTGTGCTGAGCAAATAAAAAATTTAGGGGTCTTCGGAAATAAGGCTGGACATTTTTCTTTGTTGGATAAATGATGATGGTCATACTCTTCAATTTCTCTTTTGGGTTCACTCTCGGTTTTCTCGGATACTAATACATTATATTGATTCTGGGTCACCAATGGGGAAACCTTCACTGGGACTCTTCCATAAAATTCTTCTGCTTATCTTCCTCCAACTTCACTTCCTCAATTGTCGCTTCCCTAATCTTCCTTTTCTGCCTACAGTTTCAAGCCATATGCCCTAATTGCCCACAGTTAAAACATTTAACTGGAGCTCATCTCCCTACTTGATCAACATCCATCGCATCTGTCGATGCTGCTAACTCCTTAACAATAGGTGTCACTGCCATGGCCAGTGGCTGTGCCCTCGGAGTTTGTACCTAAGGTGTCCTTCCTTTCTCGGACTTTCCTTCCAATGACTTTCCAAATCTGGAATTCCCATACATCAATTTTGATTCTGCCTGTTCCTGTTGATACTGCTGATCAAGACGCATTGCCCAATTATACTACTCATCTAACCTCTCTGGCATAGAAGGTAGTCGATAGATAGACTTGAATAATGAGGGATTTAATCCTGCCTTCAAATATTCCATCAATGCTGCTTCTCCCATATCAGTTTGTGATGCTTCTGCTTTAAACTGCAAAATAAATTCATCTGCAGTCAGAGAACCTTGGCACATAGTTTTTAATTTTGCATTCGCTGTCACCTTTGGGTTAGGGTCTCCAAACTGTGCCTCCAACCTCTCCAAAAATTCCCTGAAACTTGCAAACAGTTTATATCCCACGGAAATTTGATTAATGGCTTCGTTTCTCCAGAACTGTGCTTTCTCTCCCTGGATGTATGAGAGAGCAAACATAATTCTAGACTTGGTTGTACAAAATTTGGGCTTTTTCCCATGAATATACAACACTATAGAGCTGATAAAAAATTTTGTGTTCTCCATGGTACCATCAAATATTTGCAGGGGCGCATATTTAGGTAAACACATTTTTCCACTCTCAGATCTCTCCTCTGCATGCTCATCCTCCTGAGACATCCACTCCACCATCTCCTCCATCTCATCATCTTTATCTTCTACTGTTTCTGCATTTGTTTGTACTTGTTTGGGCTGGGATGTTGCTAATACTGACACTAATTGGGACATTTGTGCTGTTAGAGCATCAATTTTGGCTTCAAGAACGGGCATGGGAACAGGATTGTGACCAGGATTCGAAGCTGCTTGTTCTGACATGATTATGTAATCTGTGATGAGTCACTTCTTCGGCTGTGTTGAGATTCAGCTGTAGAATTTTTTCACAAAATTTTAAGTCACGTGATCTGGCTATTTCGGGTACCAAACATGGCAAAACACGTGATTTTGGCTATTGGGCACTTCAGATCAATAACCCTTCCAACAGTGCCTGCTCTCAGGGCTATTACTGAATTTGGCTAGTAACTACCTAAAATAGTCGTCCAAATAGAGTAATGTAAATCTTAGCTAAACCAGATCTGATCGGTTGTCTGGTTTCAGCTGTCCTAATGACGAGCGCTGCCTTTCGATCACTGGCAGTCGCAATGTAAGGCGAGGCCTGGCATTGGCTTATGAAAGCAAAGGTAAATACATATATACAATTAATTCCGGCTCTTGCCGAAATGATGCATAAGCGGATGTGGCACACTGAGACAAATGATGTATGCACGTGAGTAAGAGAAGGCACACTGATAGGGTAGTTGAGTTCTTCTGTTAGGGTGACACCCACTAATCTGCTAGCTGGACCATGCGGGTTCTCCTACAAGAAGGCGGCAGGGGGTGCACGCATGATGGGGGGATTTGATGGATTTGATGTGAGGGTTAAAAATAGAACAGTTGGCTGAAATAGGCCTTTCGCACCACTAATGTGGATGGAATACCTAAGACAACTCAACTGAGGTCTCCTAGTATTTATTTTAGGGTTATATACTATGTTACACATATTGTAGTATGTTATTACAGACATGCGTACATATTGATGCATGTAAATAAAGAATTCCCATGCTGACAAATAATGCATATATAGGCATTCTGTAGCATATTTTGGTGAAATAAAATAAAATAAAATAAAATAAAATAAAATAAAATAAAAATAGTATTATGTAATAGGCATGTTAGGAGACTGTTTCCTAACAAGCCCTCACTGCCAAACACGAGGCACTTCCCCCTTCCTGGATGCATCCTTTCAGGATGGTCCAACAAGCTTGACCAGGTGTCAGCTCATTTCTCCTTTCTCTCCACATAAGCCCTCTCAAGTCCAAGGCCATTTCATTTTCTATTTATCTGTCTTCAAAAACTGGAACCTGGATGCCAGCCTGTTTATGGACATGCTTTTCATTTGCATTTGAGTGAGAGTGGCTTCGTCTCGCTTGTTGTGATGCCTTTTTATCATTTCAGCTTTGGGATATTGAGTTTAGCATTGAACTAAGGTATGATTAACATTCACTACATGTAAAAAGGCTCTCAGGGCTTGTGGTTGCAGATTTACTCTGGCTTTATCCAGTTTGGGATGGTGTTGCCTCAAGAATTATCTTTAAAACTGTTAGTGGAACAACCTATGCTGCTTCTTCATTTCCAATACTTTGAAAATTATGCATATTTGCATTAGCAGATGCTTATGCCTTGTTTTTTAACAGCCAGCATTGTAGCAATTACTCATCTCGATGGCTTAGTGGGAGGAGTGACTAGCGATGGAAAATATATAATTACTAGTCCAAATTGCTCCATGATTTTAGACCCTCTGTTGGAAGATGATAGGAGTCTTTTTTTGAGGATTAACCTTTGCTATGAAGAGGACGATCCCATTCAATGGCCCCAGGCATACATTCCCCAATACCATCACTTTGTTTGTATCACATGAGGCCCTAAACCCCATCCTGATGCAATGAACATAATGTGGTGGACCCCAGATCAGAAAAATTTTGATTCGGAGAAGGATGTACTACAGGGGTAGGTAAACTTGAACAAAGTTACTTTCTCCAACTGTGACAGCTGTCTATTGGCCTTCTCAAATGAGCAGAAATACCCTTGTTTTAGGGCAAGATTGTGCCTCATAAATTGTCAAAAATATTGCTCAACCTTCTTCATCGCCTTGAGACTTTGTCCAGTAGCTTCTTTATAATGCAGTGTAGTGTCTGTGAACTACAAAGGACATTTCTTGAGCTGAAAGGTTTTCTTGATTTGGAAGAGCATTATTGGCTAGAAACAAGCACACCGGCTGTTGCCCTTGACTTGATGGGAGCCTTCACCTGGGATTCAATTGTATGCCAAAACTTATTCCAAGCGGGCATACCAGTTTGGCTTATCCACCCTTATTCTGCTCTCCAATCGATCCAGGTCCACAAACTGGTGCCAGTGACTCAAACCCAAGAACTTTTGCCCCTGGCCCCATGCTCTCACCTGAACTGCCCTACCCTCTACCATGGGCTGGTGATAGGTCCACTATGCGCTTTAAGGTCTGGAGAAGATTCCCACTCATTTTGACACATTACAACAGATGTTTCAAACTGCTACAAACCCTACAAAATTCTTTTTGAACTATTTTGAACTATTTTGCACTATTTTGGATGACTTTGAATGACTTTGAACAACTTCACGACATTTTAAATGCTTTTGAATGACTTCGCACTACTTTGAATAACATTGGCCACCATATACCTATCCTAAAACCCTTTCAATATATGCTGCACATTTGGAATAAACCATTTCATCACATATCGAGTGCCACTGGACACAAAGAGAGAAGACAAGAGATTTAGAATACGATAAGTGTGGTTTTATGTTTCAATGGTATATTAAAGCAATAGAACAAGAACTTTTACTATAATGGGACACTGTACATTTCATTTATCATCATTTCTCATTTGCTTTTATGTTTTACAATACCTTTATTGCTGTGCATACTGCCTCATGTTCCACACTTGTTATTATTTCTTTTTTAGTACTATGTCTTCAAATTGTATATAGACCTGTATTAGTTACTTAGAATAACAGAAAAGCAACAGGGAACAGAGAATAAGTTACCCTCTCCACTATTGTCAGATTTAAAAGCCGTTCTCTTGAGTCTTATCTTTGCATCGTATCTCTAAGTTCTGCAAAATATTGTGAATTTCTTTGAACTATCATGTTCGCCTTCGACTTATCGCATATTGCCTATCACTACTCAAAAAACACTTTCTACTCACTACACTCATTCCTCGATATATCTCAAATTACTTTTGAACCTTATTCGAACTACTTCGCACAACTTCAAACCTCTTCAAACCTTTTTCGAACCCTTTCAGACATATTCAAACCTATTTCAACCTATTTCAAACCTCTTCATATGCCTTTAGAGAGTATTCACAACATGATTCATCATTTTACATCACTCACTATGACTTTTGGATATTAGCAGTGATATTTAGTACCAACTCGCACCCTTCCTCTAGCCTGTGTTATACTTCCTAAGCCTTTTAACAGGTTTTTGTTAGGTTTCCAGGTTGATGTGATGGGGCAGAGAAATATGTTGCTCTTCAGGAAGCATCCTCAACCTCTTGAAGTTTCTGAATCCATTTGGGCTCTTTGCTCACTAAACCAGTTGTGGCACCACCACCCCTTGCAGAGCTTTCTAAGAGACAGGAATGGTGATAGATCCACTACATGCTATAAGGTCTGGAGAAGGATCTAATCATATTGACACATTATGACATGCACTCCAAATCACTATGAACACCACAAAATTGACTTCGAATCCTTTTTGAACTATTTTGCACTATTTTGAATGACTTTGAGTCATTTTGAATGCTTTTGAACTATTTTGCCACACTTTGAATGACTTTGCAGCATTTCAATCGATATTGGCTGCTGTATAGCTGTCTTAAAAAACTTTCGATATATGCTGCACATCTGGAACAAGCCAATTCACTGCATATCGAGCACTACTGGACATGAGGAGAGACTACAAGAGAGTTAGAATGCAATAAGTGTGTTCTTATGTTTCATTGATATATTAAAGCAATAGAACAAGAAATCTTACCATACTGGGACAATGTACATTTCACTTATTATCATTTTTCATTTGTTCTATGTTTTACAATACCTTTATTGCTGTGCATATTGCCTCTTGTTCTCCATATGTTATTATTTCCTTTTTAGTACTATCTCTTCAATTTGTATATAGACTTGTATTAGTTACTTGGAATAAAAAGAATACCAATGGGGAACAGAGCAGAAGTTACCCACTCACTATCATCAGATTTAAGAGCCATTCTCTTGAGTCTTATCTTCGCGTCGTATCTCTAAGTTCTGTGAAATAGCATAAACTTCTTTGAACTTTCATATTAGTCTCTCGACTCATTGCCTATTGCCTATCGCCATTCAAAAAACACTTCACATTCATTATACTCACTCTTCAATATACCTCGAGCCACTTTGAATCACTTCGACATTCCTCAAAACTACTTTGAACTATTTTGCACACTTTCGAACATTTTTCGAACTCTTTTGCACATCTTCAAATCTATTTCAAACTCTTTTGAACATCTTTGTATGCTTCTAAAGATTATTTGCAACACACTTCAGCATATTACATCACTCACTATGACTTTTGGGTATCAGCAGTGATATTTAGTACCAACTTGCACCCTTCCTCTGACTCATGTTATACTATATAAAGCCATTTAGTAGGTTTTGTTTGGGTTTCCAGGTTGAGTGTCATCAATGGTCAAAGTGCTATTCTCTCTATAGGCTGTTCCATCATGAATCTTTTAGAAATATTATTGACCCCAGTTTCAGACACTCCTAAGGGAAAGCAAAAACAGGCAATGAATTTGGCAGTGGACAAGTTTTTAAATCCAGTGGACCCCTTGTTCCCACTGCCAATTGTGAGTTGGAAGAATGCATTGGAGGAACACAACTGTGCTACTACTCAGTTCATGTATGAAGCTGATCCCAATAACATTGGATATATATTTCCAGAACCTGCCATGTTTGTGTGGGTGCAGTTGTCTTTACATTGAGACATGTATTTTGAAACGTGGCTGAAATATCATTCAGCATTTATTTTCCATGTCAGCTCAAACAATTTTGACTGTTACCCAATTCTGACATCTATCTGGTGGAATATCCTTATTGTCAATCATTCTTTCAATGTGGGTGCCCAGGAAACCAAGCAGACTTTTAGTGGCCAACAGCATAGGCAGGCTTGAGATATCTTTGATGAATGTGTTAAATCTGATGGCATGAAGTTTGCTGGCTTTAATCAAGAGAGGATGATTTGGAACAACTAGGAGACCAAGACTATTATAGATGCCATAAGGGAAAAAGTGCTATGGGAACTTTCAGAGCTCAACTTTAGATTTGAACTGCTTGTGCTCAATTTGAGAGCCACTACAGTGAAAGGCGATTGTCAAATATTGGTGGTCAACTGCTTTCCAGGTTGTCTCAGGCTCCTTTCTTGTTGCTGATTTAGCCATGGTGAACCATGGGCTCGCTGATGTTGACTGGGAGAAGGGGTCATTTTACTTGAATGCTTTGAAATGGCTGATGATGTCATGGCTCAATGCTCCTTCAATCTTACAGGTGAAAAGGTTTTGATAGAAAGATAAAGACATTGATGAGCTGAAATGACACATCTGTCATTTTTATGTTGAATCTTTCTATAATTATTTTTGTTGGGCTCTTATCATACCACAAAGGCTATCACACACCGTCGCCCCATATTGTTACCCTACCTTGTTGGAAATTACAATTTTATACCCTCTCCCAAACATGTTCTATGATGTATCTATTCTCCTGCCCTTGTAAACTAGTCCATTGAATATCACTTGATGGCCTTTATTTCTCCTCAGGATATCCCAGTCCTATCACACTGGCAGATATTCATTGGTAATGTACCTGTAGAGACTGGATGACTGACCTAACAGCTGTACAAAGTATGGCTTCAATGCCTTGCTCCAATATTAATATAGGGTGGCTGTTCTTGCCTATCTTCACTAGCAATATGTTACCCCTGGTATGGACTGCGCCTCATTGATAGCTGCAACACACACTCATTCTGACCATGTCCCCCAACTTGTGAAGCAAAAAAAAAATATAAAAGTTTTTCCCCTGACTCATGCCCAAGGCTTACTAAATGCTGGCAGCTAGCCAAATCCACTATTGTGCTTCAGAGCCAACTGTCTATAATCCACCAGTCGACAGCAAGGTCATTGATGGTAAGAAAATCTGACAAGCCAAAATCAGTTGCCACTAGGACATTAATCCATTTGGGACAATGATAGGAGCAGAATGCCCTCGACTACCATAGCAGGTGGCTAGAATCTATGTCATTAACCTTGTAATCACTCTGACAAATTTAACCTACAGGGGCAATGGACAATATCTCCTCCACATGCTTGGCTATTTCTTATCTAGTCACCATACTGCCTAGATCTTCATAATAGTCCAACCCGTGTTCTGAACCAAGGAGCACTGTCGCCAGATCAGAGTGCAGGCTACATGGCCCTTTATTGTAGCAGTATGAGGGCTCATGGAAAGGACAATGCACATTAAAACAGGGGTTTGATAAGGACCACTTATACTCCACCTGGTCAAGCATGAACAGCTCTTGTGCTTCGTTATCCCACATTACAACTCCCATATCCCTCCTCCCTTGAATCCTTCTAGAAAGTCCAGAACATGCCAAACCACAAGGAGAAGTCCAAGTTTGCATATCCAAGATTGTCACACCTTTAGCTGTGTGGTCCTTTGCTTGTCGTTTAAGTCTGGAGGAGCTAGCCAGCATGGCACTTGACGCCAAAGTGAGAGACACATGAAAACAGTAAATGCACCTCACCAAAATTGCCGCCATTTGAGCAGTTGTCTGTGCACATAATATCACTGGCAAAACAGTGCTGTCCCTGCTTTCCACTACTATAATTGGAGTGGAGACTGAGCCTACATTACATGCCTTTGTCCAGGCTTGCTCTTTCCTCAGTTCATCAGATGCTGGCCTTGTTCTGTGATGAAATGGTTTTGTGCTTAAAAGTTCAATTAGGTGTTAGCCTCAGCCTTTGGGGACTGTGATGTTAAGGTTGCCTGGATGCCAGTTTATCTCAACCTTGGGAAGGATAAGAGCCAACGCAGCAGAAGCATAGATCACTGCACCATCAGCCTTCAAGACAGAGAAGGCTGGCAATGATCCTATTTACCATTTAGCTTCTTTTGGTAGATGTAACATCATTTGCTCACCTATGCCTGCTATAAACAGGTTTACTATATCTCTGACACGATGCTGCAGAATTATCAACACCAGGTTCTGGCAAAGACTATCCACCACAGCAAGCACCATTAGTGTCAAAAGAACACAATTTGACAAAATCTCAAAAGGCGAGCACCTCGGGATCCCACCAAGTACAGCCTACCACCACAACAGCATCCATATTGCTATAGCTGAGTGAATGATGAGAGGTTGGTGGGCTGTTTGACCCTGCCCCCATCTGAGACTTATAGCCATGAAACTGCCATCACTCAAACAGTAAACATAAAAAAATAAATAAGATAATTTTTGCAATCCTCAAAACATGTGCTGCATGCCATGCCATTCATTGCATCCACCCATAATATAAAACAGGGCTCATTATTATTGCACCCCAAACAATAGCAAACATGCTTAAAGTGACTACCAAATCATCCAAGTGCTCCAGCCTGTTATTTTGTTTGAACATGGCTAACACTTCAATTTAGATCCAATAGAAATGTGTCCTCTAAAGATAAACCCCCCAAGTAAGCTCCCAACTTCTACCTCATGGTGGGCTAACCATATGTCCCTCAAACTGGATTTTAACTTTGTGGCATACATAATTTTAAAATCTGTCACTTTAAATCCCAGGCCAATTGTCACAATGCTTCAGGCTTGTTGCAAGTGAGCTGGGCAGCAATTCTTCATTAGCATGTCTTTATTTAATTCAACCCAACTTTGATAATTTCCCATTCATGTAGGCCCAAATTTTTAAAAAAAGAGGAAGCAATGGTCAGTCAAGTCAAGTTTGCCTGAAGCGTAAGTCCAGTGGTTACTATGCTAAATGTTGACTCTGTTAACTGACTTTGTGACAGTGAATTAATCATGCTGACCCCTATGCAAGAGAAGAAAGGCTGCAAAGCCAAGCCCAATCCCACTTCCAACAATTACAGTGTTTTGCCTGCAGTGTCAATTATGTCAGTCTTATTACTTACTCTTGTCTGCCCTCAAACTGAGTTGCCCATCCCTCCCCCAGAGCTGTACTAGACAGAGCTATGCAAGAGGCTAGCACCAGAAATAAATGAGCCAGATTTGGCACTGTGGAGTGAGTTCCTCCTCTGGACAGAGTTTGTTATGTTCCTCAGGCTAAGTTTACCTGCAGAGCACAAGCAAACAAGTGTCCCAAGTAAGCAAAGACCACTCCCCTTTCCAAGTATACGCTCATCTTTTCCTTAAAGATATGTCATTGTAAAGACTGAGAAGGCTGTTGCTAACAAAGAGGCCAGCCCAGTAGAGAGGCAAGTAGGCATAGTTGAGACATTGGGTAATAATGCTCACCTATCTTCCAGCACATGCCACAAGCCAATCAAACCCAAGAAAGCAGCTACTCAGTCTGTCATCACTGCCCCAAAATCCAAGTTCAGACTATTTCCCAATGTCATAACATTTCACTTACTTTTCCTGAAATTAACAGGTTGACCCCTATGCAGGTGCTTTCAGCAGTGTCAGACTCCAAGTTTCCTTCCATTACTGAGTAAGCATCTCCCTCTTTCCAAGATGTTTTAAACCCCCTTTTTCTACAGATTAATGGCAATGTACCAATCCTCTAAGCAGCTTCAAGTGGTCACTAGAGATGATGACATTATTGTGTATGAAGCCCCTCTGTTCGCTGAGGATTTAGGCTTACTTCTCTACAGCCATCATGGACTCACCCTTATGGACCATTCAAATATGGAGCTCTGGTCTGAGGGTGGGGGTGACAACTCTGATGTGAATGAGGCAAACAATGAATTGGACACTATATGGGATGGGATCAACAAAGATCTAAAGAATGAACATATTCTGTATAGAGCCCCTTCTTTTGTTCTGTTATGATGTTTATTGGATGCTAGTGCCACCAATGATAGTAACATTGAGGAGGCCACTGGCACAGAAGATGCTGTGGCTCACACCAAAGATAATGGCTTTACTGTCATAATCAAGGGCCTTCAAGACCCCCTGCTTGTACCCCTGTACCAGAATCTCCCACACCTGCCATAAGTATTACTGGCGATACCGGATGGAAGCCCTTCTGACCTGGAACATTAGACAACTTTGTAAAGTTAGATCTTTTACAGGGATGTCTGATTCTGCATGCACACCATTTGCCGACATATGTGCATGCCTTCAGAAGGACAAAATATGGTATGGTCTATTGTACTTTCTGCCAGGCTCTTTATATTTATTTTTGACACTGTGCTAATGCCCTTTTACAAGTGCTGCAATTCATCAAATCTGGGCAATATATTAATATGGCGTGTGTTGATCCAAAACACTTATATGCAGACAATCATCATCTGTAGTGTTCACAGGTTTAGTTCAGTCCATGGACTGAAAAAAGAGTGGCTTGGACCAGTCTTTTGTCATGAAATTTGTTGTACCAATCTAACCATATGTAACTTCTAAGAGATTCTGTTGGGATTTGATTATATTATAGCCAGAATGAAATGACATTGCTGTAACTTGTGCAACTTGTGTCTGTAGTTTGTGATTTGTTGTAACTGGTCAGGGATGCTAAATGAATGAGATATACATGGTACACATAGTTTGCTGTGTTATTACTATGTCTAGGATGGTATCCAGGTGCGCCCAATGATTTTATTGCACAAGTTATAAGCAATATAATCAAACTCCTTCTGATCATGACAGAATACTCATTCAAAGATGATTTTGGTCATATCTTGACCAATTCTCAACCGTTTTTGATGGTCCAGGGACAAAAATTGATCAGAATATGTGTGGGAATGTGGTCAAACCAGGGCTTCCAGTTGCAACCAATTTAAACTGGTTTCTCATTGGTCTTATGATATTTTTGAAAACTGGGCAACTGGCAACTGGACTGAAAAAGACTGGTCCATAAATAGACCACTGGTCTGGTTTTAATTGGTCCAGTCCAGTCTGGTTTTGGTCTTTTTTTTGGTCCCATAGACTGGACCTGCGAACACTAATCATCTGAAGAATGTAGACAGCAAAATTTTAACTGTTGGAATAACGACAGGAACCACCACTGAAAGCTTTATTCTCTCACCTTGTGAAGGTGGTCCTCAGCTTCTCCATGGAATATGCACAAAATCACCATTGCCCCCTTTATGCAAGATATGAGAGGGGACACATTGCTCTGTGGCCTCATATTAGACTTCCACATCATTGCTGGCTTAACCTCTTCTCTTGGCTTTACATTCAGCACCCGTGCTGAAGGCCATGGAGACAGCCAAAACACTTGTGCATCTTTTTCTAACCCAGCTTTCTTAATAGCTGACTGCTGTCTGCAACTTATGCCTCTAGCTCCACATTGTTATCAAAGTTGAATGTCCTCAAGTCTGTTTCCTCTCCATTGCTTGCCAGGAGTGCTGTGAGGAGCTACACTGCCGCTAAGGGATTTGACAACCATAGTAAGTGATATCTTGTAATGCCTGAGCAAGACATAATAATAGTTTTCTGTAGTCCCTGTATACAATGGCTATGCAACAGATAATCAGCTGGCATTCTCATTCTCTGCTACAGACTTCAGATGCTTGGCATCTCAGCCACAATACAAGGACAGGCAAGAGGAACTGCCTCTTGAATCTGTTGTATCAGTTGGTTACACCTTGAGTACATACCTCATGCCCACTGGCCATGTGCTGTCTTCCAATATCCAATCTGTAATTGTCCTCATGACTCCATTAGTTGAGTAGAGCACCCCTATTTCCATAGCCTGTGTTCTTCTACCTTTGCAACTTTCCCCCATACCTTGGACATATTCGGTAGCATGTTGCAAACTTTGTACAATTTGTGTCATAGTATATAAAAATGGAAGTAGTGAAAAAAACAAAAAATAAAACTGAACTTGAAGTTCTGATCTTTTATAACTCAGGTGAAACAATTGGCAACCCCTATCTTCACACATCTACTCCCATCACAATGTTATTCACTCTGCTTTGGCTTTATCCCTATGGCTTTCTAGCCATGATGGTCTTTCAAACTTGGAGAAGGCCTGTTACTATATCTGTGTATGTAGCTTTAAAAACCAACATTGACTACACTAATTTCATGACAATAGTTTAGGAGGCTTAATGTTTACAAGGACAAGTGAAGCTGTCTTCACCCAATCCAACCCAGTACACCAAGTAAGTTGAATGTAAACCTCAAGTATAATGATGTTAACCACTGTTGTAGACTATCTCCAACACAACATTGAAGGACATGTATCCCTGTTTTGCCACCACCTCAGTTGATACAGCCCTGTCCTCTTTAACTCCTTTCTTTATCAGCTCTAAGATCACATCAACCCTCCAGTCTAATTATGATGCTGCAGGCCATACAACTGTGGGTGTTCACACTGATGGTGGCTTGGACCATATATACTACAATGTGGACATCCACATAAATGATCCTATGGAATTACAATGGTGTTATGACACTTCTGGTTTTACAACCATGGACCTGCTCCATACAAATAATGACATGATAACACCTGCTTTATATGCCATAAAAAAATTTATAGCTTCACACCCTTTTTGGGACCTGGTCCATGAACATCTTCTCAACCTTTTCATCTATGCTGTCCTGCTTCACTGCAGCTACCACTTAATTATCCAGCCTTCAATCTACATATTATGGCTAACTGTTTACTTCTAATGCAACTTCACTTGTAAGCATCATTACATGTCTAAACTTTTCTGTTGTTCAAGGCCACCTCCAAGGCTTGTCTTCAGACAGCCTCAAACTGCTGCCAAACAATTGTCTCAATTGCAACAGATATCTGTACTTTCTTCTATTGGGCTGCATCACTCACTTTTTTCAATGACCTGGCCTTTTCTTATCTTGAATGTTGTTTCAGTTTTGAGCAATATACAGATGCTTATATTTCAGGGGGCACTAAAACTCTAACCATCTATTATAAGCAGCATCAAATATAAGTTCTGCATTTTCTAAATGTTTTTGTAAAATGCCACATATAATCCCTGGCTAGAGCTCTTGTCATATGCCAACATTAACCTAACAAAAACCTGTTAAAAGGCTTAGGAAGTATAACTCAGGCTAGAGGAAGGGTGTGAATTGGTACTAAATATCACTGCTAATGTCCAAATGTTGCTTTTAGTGAGGCAAAATGATAAGGAATGGTGCGAATAGTCTGTGAGAGCATACAAAGTTGTTAGAATGAGGTTTGAAATAGGTTCGAAGATGTGCAAAATAGTTCAAAGAGGTTCAAAGAGGTTCAAAGTAATTTTGAAAAAGTTTGGAGATGTCAGACTGGTGGTGAGATATGTTGAGAAATGAATATAGCAAATAAGAAGTGTTTATTGAGTGGTGATAGGCAATAGGCAATGAGTTGAGAGTGAATACAATAGTTCAAAGAAGTTTGCAATATTTCGCAGAACTAAGAGGTACAACAAGAGACTAAGACTCAAGAGAACTGCTTTTAAATCAAATGATGAGGAAGAGGGTAACTCTTTTCTGCTTTTCTAAGTAACTAGTACAAGTCTATATACATTTTTGAAAAGATAGTACTAAAAAGGAAATCTAACATGTGTAGTACACAAGGCAATATGTGCAGCAATGAGGACTTTGTAAATTAAAAAAACAAATGAGAAATGATAAATAATTGAAATGTACAGTGTCCCCATATAGTAAAAGTACTTATCTTTTGCTTCAATATATCATTGAAGCCTCTAAGCACTATCATCGTGTCCTAAATTCTTTGTCATCTCTCCTCGTGTCCAGTAGTGCTTGATATGGGATGGAATAACTCATTCCAGTTGTGCAGCATGTATCGAAAGGGTTTTAGGATAGGTATATAGCGGCTGACATTGTTCAAAGTAATGCAAAGTTCTTTTAAAGCATTCAAACTGTCGCAAAATGGTTCAAAGTCATTCAAAGTCATTTGAAATTGTGTGAAGTCATTCAGAAAGTTTGAAATAGTTTGAAAAGTGTTCAAAATTGATTTCATGGCATTCATAGTGGTTTGGAGCATCTGTCATAGTGTGTCGATACAATTGGAAGCCATTCCAGACCTTAGAGTGTCCAATAGACCTATCAACAGATCCATGTAAATAACTGTTTTGTTCATATTGCCTCCTCTGGCCTTCAGAAAATGGTGGCTCATGTTATTGCATTTGAAGCTCCAGTAGTGAAAGTATATAACAGTTTACCCCCGCCCATTGAAGAGTTGGATGAGGTTCTTGCAGTACTATTTACAGGCCCATGTAAATCTACTCACAGTGAAACCAAACGTACTCCTTTGCTTGTTAGATAGCAAGTAGTGACTCATGCTCTTGAGTGGTTAAAGTTAAATTACTATATATATGAATATGCGAATATTGCATATGATGAGCTTGAAAAATATCCTGAGGACATGCACCCTGTAACAATAGAATATCAACACTCCTTGACAAATAAAGTAGAGGAGGGAACAAGCATCTTTGACCTGTCAATAGATAATGGTGTTGAAAATGGTGAATGCCTTTTTATAGTTCATGGAATTACAGGAGAATCATTGACAACTAAAACAATAGCAGCCCTTAAAGGATTTGCTCTCTGGCACTGGAACAATAATGGAGGTGCATTATCTGTGAGCCATGCTGAAGATGCCCAGTCAATTTATAACAATGTTAACTTATATCCTCAAATTTTTCCATCGCTCTTTCCATATGGTTTGGGGGGAATAGGTGCAGGCACTATATCTGGCAAAGCTCACAAATAACACTTACTGATGTACCATGATAAGCAATTTCAATTTGATGCTATCTTCCCTTTTGTTGCATTTAGTCATGAGCAAATCAAGGCCTCAGCCACTTGTGGATTTATACTGGCAGAAACAGAAAATTTCAATGATATTGCTGATAAACTACTCAATGTTGACCAACATACCTTAGAAAATATTGCAAAGTGAATGTCAGAAGGTGAAATTGTACAGCCAGCTAATAATGATGAAGAGCTTTGTTTTCAAGTAATCCATGATCTTGACCATGTTAATGGAAAAGTAAGTGGGTCTATTACCAGGAAAAAATATATGCGCAATAAGATTTGGTCCCTGATATTATATTTGGGAGCTCCACTTTGGTATATAACATTATCACCAGCAGACAACAAGCATCCTATCTGCTTATATTTTGCAGACACCAAGGAAGCATTTGGCCTTTTATTCATTTTCTAGATGACAGATTTTGACTTATAGCTGAAAATCCTGTAGCAGGAGCTCATTTCTTCCATTTTATGGTTCAGATGTTCATCAAGCATATTTTGGGCATAGGATCAAAGCACAGAGGCTTATATGGTGATACATCAGGCTATTATGGCACAGTAGAACAACAGGGATGGCTAACACTGCACCTGCATATGTTAGTATGGATCAAAGGGACTCTTTCTCCAGAAGAAATGAGAGATAGAATTAAAGACCCTAACTCAGAATTTTGCCAAAGTCTGATAAATTATTTAAGCTGTCATGCAGGAAAATTTATAACAAGTGACAAAGAAACAGTAGCAGCCAATGTAGATGCAGCATCTTTGAATCCAAGCTATCAAGACCCCACTCAAACATTACCAGAGCCAGCACCTGAGTCATGCACTAGTGCAGAGTGTACTAGCTGCACAAAGTGTGAAGCCTTAAATTAGTGGATTGCCTGATACAAAACAACTGTAGATGATCTGATTCTAAGGTCAAATCTTCATTCTTGCACAACCAACAGAAACAAAGATGGATCCGAAAATAAAGCAAGGTCTTTTAAAGGCTGTTTGGACAATATATGGGGGTGCTGTTCTGCCAGATTTCCTAAAAATCTTTTCAACCAAACAGAAGTTAACATTGAAACTGGTAGCCTAAACATAAAGAAAAAAGAAGCCTAGATAAATACATTGACTTATATTGTCACATAGTTATTAAGATGCAACACTGATGTTACAAGTCTATGATCTGGCACAGCAATCAAAGGTGTATTGTTATATGTCACAAACTATGTCACAAAATCTGCTTTAAAGACACATGTTGTATTTGATACTGTCTGGTCAGTATTCCAGAAAAATTCAGAGATGATTGGTGGTACTGAGTCCCATCAGGCAAAAGCCAGACAGCTTACAACAAAAATTGTAAATGCACTCAGTGCCAAAATGGAGCTGGGCAGTCCTTACGATATGCTTATATTTGCTTTGCCATCCTTACCATTATAAAAGTCATCAGTTCCCACCTTTTTACTGGCAGTCATTTGTAACACATGTTAGAAATGCCTGGAAGCCAATGCAATCCACATCACCACAAGGAGACCTTAAAGAGAGCTCTGAAAAATTGGTTATTTTAAAACAAAAAAACCAAGTTATAGGCCTTTCTCCTGTAGCTGACTATGTTTTTCATTCTCCTGAGTTGGAATATGTTTGTTTATATGATTGGGTATCAAGAACTGAGAGTGTCAAAAGATGAGGCCAAACCAATACAGCAGTAGATGATTCAACATCAGAAACTGATGAAGAAACACATCACTACAATGTTGACATTGTTTAAACCTTGGAGGTCTGGTTTGCATTTGAAAGATGATGCTGGCACCTGGATTGATGCTTTTGACAACTGTCAATTCTCTCAGACTCACAAACAAATTATGTGCAACATGAATATATGCTATGAATGTTTAGATGCTCAAGATGATTTTCATGCACAGATGAAAAAAGGCCTGGTGGCCACATCAAAGTGGGCAACATATGAAGCCAGCATATGGCAAGATATGGATCAAACCACCATGGATGACTCATTTGACAGCCACTACAGCACCAACCCTGTTGAGGAAATGTTCGTTGCCACAACTTTTGGAAAAGTTCAAAACAGCCAGAATAATTTGATGACTTCCATAAGAACAACATTGATGGATGCTAGA
Source organism: Tricholoma bakamatsutake (assembly GCA_029959215.1). NCBI lineage: Eukaryota > Fungi > Basidiomycota > Agaricomycetes > Agaricales > Tricholomataceae > Tricholoma > Tricholoma bakamatsutake. Next base: position 11,204,934 of record CP114857.1, on the reverse strand, counting down.
TGGACAGATCACAACCCAACCCTGCTTCCACAACAGCAAACGAGATTTTAGCAGCTAAGGCTTACAATATGCCTTCTACACAGCATGGCTGCACATTTAATACCCCTTCAAAATTCACACCAAATGAGGTCAAAGTAGTAAACAAATCTCACTTGACAAAAACATTCACCTCTACTAAATGGCAAGATGTAATTGATAGGGTGGCATTAAAATTTGAGTTAAATAAAGAACAGGACTGTGCATTCCATATTGTAGCAAACCATTCCTGCAATGAAAGTCCTGAACAACTTACAATGAATCTTGCAGGAATGGCAGGCACTGGAAAGACATGTGTCATAAAGGCTCTAACTGAATTTTTTAAGCAAAAGAAGGAATCACACAGGCTAGTAATGGTGGCTCCTACAAAAAATGCAGCTTCTTTGTTAGGTGGATCAATTTACCACTACATGTTTGAAATTAGCCAGGACCACACAAGTTCAGCTATCCAGATGGCCCAAGTTAAAACTCATCTACAAGGAGTAGATTATGTTTTTATGAATGAGGTGTCTATGTTATGCTGTCATGACATGTATCTGATAAGTGCTCGACTGGCCCAAATCATGAATAATCCTGAAAGTCCATTTGGAGGCATCAATATGATTTTTGCTGATGATTTTGCTCAGCTTCCACCAGTAATCGGGGGAGAAAATGTTTCATTGTACAGCTGCACCATTGGAATTAATGCTAAAACAACTCATAGCCAGGAGGCAGCAATGGGGAAAGCATTATGGCATCAAATAACAACTGTTGTCATTCTATGACAGAACATGAGACAAAAGCATGAGTCTGCTGAGGATACTAAATTCCATACTGCATTGTCAAATATGTGATATAAAGCTTGTACACAAGCAGATATTGCTTTTATAAGTACACTAATGTCTAGCAAATTGAAAGGGCAGTCCCACATTACACAACAGGAGTTTAGAAATGTATCTATCATAACTGCATTGAACTGTCAGAAGGATGAGATCAACTGCCTTGGCAGCCTAAGATTTGCTGCTGAATCAAAGCAAGCATTATGCCATTTTGTATCTTTAGACAGCATACCATCAGATGAGTCAGGCAACATTGGACAGCAAAATTGTACCAACAGAAAACACAGACAAGTCATAAAACATATGAAAATCCCTGAACAAATCCAAAATGCACTATGGTCACAATCTGCATGTGCTAACACTAAATGAATTCCACCAAGATTATCCATATGCACAGGCATGCCAATCATGATTAGAAATAATTCTGCAACTGAGCTGTGCATAACTAAGGGTAAGGAAGCAGAAGTTTATTCATGGCAATCCAGTGCTGGTCCTAACAACACTGATATTTTGGATACTTTGTTTGTAAAACTGATTGATCCACCAACCACTATTCAGTTGGAGGGGCTGCCATTAAATGTTGTGCCCTTGACAAGGACATCTGTTTCAATTAATTGCCACTTGCCTGACGACTCAAATATAACCATTTCTCGAAACCAAGTTGAAGCCTTGCCAAATTTTGCAATGACAGACTATGCTTCTCAAGGGAAAACAAGACAGTACAATGTGGTGGACTTAGGCCAAACAAGAACCCATCATGGCTGCTATACAGCTTTGTCTAGAGGCTCTACAGCAAGTGGCACCTTGATTCTCTCTGGCCTTCACCCTAAACACAACACTGGAGGAGCTTCAGGTGCCCTTCATCAAGAGTTTCAAGAACTTGAGCTGCTTGATTGCAATTACTACCATGAGATTTGAGGGCAAGCTTCCAGCCAAAATGGCATTAGCAAACAGACGAAACACACTAATTGAAATATTCAGAAAGTATAAAGGATATGACTTTATGCCTGACACTATGCCTGATGCTATAAAATGGAGTGAAAAAAACCCAAATCTTGAATGGAAGCATATGAAATTGAGTGGGCCATAATCAAAGCTACTGAACAGAAAGCTAACAACAGTCTCAAAAGAAAAGCACCCTTTACAGAACATGAGGACAGCCCTGCCCCAAAGCATGTGACACCAATTCCTCTTGCACTGTCCAGTGGACTTGCATCAAAGAAATGTAAACCAGGAAAAAAAGACCAACTGATTTCTCCACATGCACCCTTAAATACCCAGGAACCTCTTGGAACTATATGGCAAAACAACAGTTGTGCTTATGATGCTGTCATTACCATCCTCTTTAACATATGGCAAGGGAACCCACAAGACAGCACAGCCCAGTGGCAGACAATGGGAAACAATGGACTAAATTCACTTCTAGCAGGGTTTAGCCAACATGTTAGCATGCCTTAAGGTCAAGGCCAACAATCTACTTTAGAGGACATCAGGGAATACATGAGAAGACAACTAGCCCACATCTCTCCCAACTTTGCCTTTGGCCAATATACAAGCATATCCAATATATTGTTGCATTTACTTAACATCAACCATTGTGTCAGTCTACACTTGAAGGTGCACAGTCCATGAGCACAACACTACTCGAGAATCAACTATTTCAACTGCAATGGTAGCAGTTTTAGGTGAAAGCAATGGGATACTGCAACAAAATTTGAACAACCTCACTACAGTACTGTCCTCATGGTGTGGTGAATGCAACAACTTCCAAGTGAGGAGCACCACTTTCCAATCATTCCCCCCTTTACTAGCATTTGAATGGGGCATTCAACCACCTGTGCTAAACCCCACACTGACAATTACAGGCCAACATGCCCAAATGGCAACCTATTACCTCCGAGGGATAATCTATCATAATACAAACCACTTTACTGCCCATATCATTGATGAGACTGGCCAGATGTGGTATCATGATGGTATGCAGACAGGAGTACAGAGAACATTGATTCTGGAACAGAGTGGAACTTATCCATATGCAAATGCAATTGCGGCTGTGTATAGCTGTGGCTGAATGAGAGAACTCGGACATGCCATGCAGAGCAGTGGTCCACTAGCACAAGTGGTACAGCAAGCATTGTAATAGTGCATTCATCAGTTACTATAGTAGGTACTACATATATACTATGAGAGTGTTCAGTGGCATCCACTGAACCCATATCATTCGATACATTGTATGTGTTCGATAGGTCATATTATTTGATACATTGTAGCTTACCTATGTGCTCATTCTAGGGTAATCATGCTATGCATATTCCTAGCTTCTTCTCAATAGTTTTCAGGAGAAACTTCACACTAGATGATCTCAGTACTGCATCTACTGTATATCATGTTCTATGATTTTTAGATTTACTTTATTTCTTTGGATTTTTTAGTCACTCAAATTTAAAAACCGTGGGACATAAATTTCCGGAAAGTCTGTTGCCGCCGCTTGCGCCGGTTATTATGTAGGTGAGTAATATTTATTTGTTGATCGCTCTAGAGCACTACATACGCAATGACTGCATGGCAAACAGTTGCCAGTGCATGTCCATCTATTACCGTTTCCGAATCGCCAAAGGCAAGCCAAGGCCAAGTTTTTCGAGTGTATGGTGGCACATCACGATGTTCAACTTAAAGCCACCCAATCCAAACCCAATCCAAAATTTAGTAGAGGAATTATTAGGTCAAGTTTGGAAACTTTTGCAGTCTTGCTTCCGCGACTTCTGGACGAGTGGTGCTCTACAATCTACGGGCCGTGTGGATCAATCAACCAGAGGTCAAACCAGGATCAGCTGGTCTGTTATGAAGATCATCATAAGGACAGCCCCTCTAAACTCTTCGGAGCTGGTTACATGTGGCTGCAAGGTTCTGCAAGGTCACTCATTTACATCAGTCCGCGTGACTACGGGCTATCGCACTTTCAGGGTACATGAATATCCCACCGCGTTCAGGGGCCTGAAAGCATATATATATGTAGACGCGACTCCATCCTTTGTCAAACCAACTACTTACTCGTGATGCCGCCAACCTATCTTCATCTAGTCACTCTTCTTCTGGCCCTCTTGTTTCTCACCTCCTCGCTGAGTCGTGCACTCCATATTTCGATCCCACTCCATGCAACTTCGGCGACTCCAAAAATTTCTCCGTCTCATGTCTCCTTGTCCATTGAACTGGACCGCTGGACCGACTGGGCAGGAAACGTGTCGAGGAACCAGTTCTTCTTCAATACCCTTGACAACTTGAAACAGATCACCGGCACGCCTCCCAGTGTCAGGGTTGGTGGCAATACCATGGATGCTACGATCTTCCGTGCGGATCTTGGGGTATGCAATTTTTGCAGCACAATTTGGTATTCAATATTCGTATTTCACTCACTGGACAGTTTGCGCAAGATGTATTCCCCACTACATCTTTGACGACTCCGTATCCAGAAGCAACAAATGTTACCGTCGGCAACTTATTCTATGGAACGGCACAATTTTTGCCTTCTAGTAAGTCGCCCGGTGGTAATTGGGATTGATAGAGCGTAATTGGCATAATGTTGTAGATACCCATGTCACTATGGGAGTGAATCTTGGGTCAAATAATATTACCACTGCCTTTCTGGAAGCACGTTCTATCATGAAAGCGTTCTCGTCTCCTGCAATCCGAAACGCCGGGATCGTGCTTGACTTTCTTGAGATTGGTAATGAACCTGACCTTTACAAGAATAACGGCCATCGAGCCAGCACGTACAGCTACACGCAGTACGTCAAAGAGTAAGCTTTCGCCTGGCTAAGCCACTTTGAACAACGAATAATTTTCCAATACCAGATGGATCACATTCGCGACGAACGTCTCTGCTGCCGCTGGTCTGAGTTCTACATCAACAACCAAGTTCCTCGGTGCATCCTTCGCAAGCTCATCGCATACCACGACCGGCTTCTCGCCACAGGCTATATTCAGTGCGGGAATACTGGATTCTGTACCTGGAAAGCTGATATCAACGCAAGTCCGAAAATGTCTGTGTCAGGTGCAATTGTCGATCTGACAGATAACGAAACCGACAGAATATCACAGCACCGCTACAGTGGCTCTTTCTGTAGCGGGAGCGCTGCGCTTTTGCAAGATCTAATGACTAAAGCCAACATCCGGTCGAATCTTACAGAATTTGTCCCTGACATAGCGGCTACCAAAGCAAAAGGACTGAACTACATACTCGGTGAAACTAACAGCTATAGTTGTCATGTAAGCCTTTGCTAGAGTCGATACTATCATGCTGACTTCCTTTCCGGTCCACAGGGTGCTCCTGGTGTAAGCGATACAGCCGGAGCGGCGCTATGGGCGTTAGATTATTCGCTCTTTGCGTGAGCATTCAATTTTTCTGCGCTAATACTAATAGCTCACACATGAACAGGACGCAAATCGGAATTTCTTCTGTTCACTTCCACGCCGGAATTGGCTTCAAATATAACATGGTATGTCAGCTTTACATGTGTTAGCTCGTCTTCCTTAGTTATCACCCCAGCTACAACCTATTACCTTAACCCGATCCATACGAGATGGATCTACTTTGCCCCAACCCCTCCCCGCTCACATTCAACCAGAATACTACGCAGCTATTATTGCGGGAGAAGCCATCGGCGATAAGGGCCATAAGGCCAATACGCAAATTCAGGAGCTTACTATTGATGACACACAAATCACTGGCTACGCGTTTTACGAGAGTGGTGTCCTTGCTCGTGCGGTTTTCATCAATTTGAAGGCATATTCCGGGACCGCCGCTAGGACAAATGTCCACCTTAATCTCATGTTCACTGGCACTGGATCTTTCGCACCTTCGTTAATGAACATTAAACGCCTCGCTATCAGGTAGGTATCTTAAAATCATTAACACGTTCCTAAATTTGACGTCGATTAATACTCTATAGACAAGCGGCTGATACCTCTGGTGTTACCTGGGGAGGTCAGACTTACGAGACCCCCGACGCACGAGTGTCTGGTTCTCTCTCTACTCAAGTGGGAAAAGTTGCACAGGGGTTTAATATTCAGGAGACAGAAGCAGTTCTTGTGCAGTTTTCATAGGTCATGTATATTTATACAGTAGGCTTGAGCTTCACAACTATTAATTTACAGTCTTTATAATGTCCCAATTCTACACCTCTAATGCTACAGGATATCCAGAGATGATGATCTGGATGGTTTAACTATTACTCGACAAAGGAAGATTGTAGAGACATTTGACGTGGTTGACGGTAGCTATGTCGCCCGTGTTCTAAAACCAACAATAAATTAAGGTGGACACACTCTCAATTTTGAACTTCACCTTTGTCAGATCATCGCTGAGCTTGATACATGGGTGGCCGTCCACCGAAGCCAATTTGATGACCATGTTCAGAGCCTTACTCTTCTCTTTTCCACAGCTCGAGGTTGTCTTGAAGTCGTTGGTGAAGAAAGTGCCGATTCCGAATGTCACTATTACTTTTGAGAAAAGGGAATAGATGGATAGAACAAAACAGATGCATACCGTTCTCTAAGCCCAGTTCTCTAGTCTGTTTCTTCAGCTGAAGAGCCTTGTCCACGTTCAGGGAGTCAGAATAGACGAGACGTTTTCCCTGAGGATCGATTCCAAGAGATTTGTAAACCTCCACAGCACGAGGCGCAAACAAGAATGGATCTCCGGAATCTTGTCGTAGTCCTGACCAGCGACGTGCGCGTTCTGGATCCGTCACAAAATCCTAAACATCTCTCTCGTCCCATCGTTCACGATCGATGAAACGGTATATCGTACCTTGAAAAATACGTGGCTCGAAAATGTGTCGGTCAAAGCAATCAAAGCTGAATTCTCGGCATATACTTCTTCCCATAAAGCCAAGGAAGTGGAATTAGAGTTTTCATAGCCTCTCAGTGCAGCAACCTAAAAAAGCCATTCGATTTCAGTAAATACCCATTGATGGGAGACTGGTCTTACACCCATAAACCATTCGCTATATGCATCATTAATAAATAGGAGGGGCGGGTAGATAGGATGGACTTACTGGGCAATTGTCCCTATAGGCGTGAGCCCATACTTACGAGCAAAATGTATCTGTACAGCAAAACTATGAGAAGCAGACAAACAAGCGGATATGCACCCACATTACTCGTGCCAGAAAAGGCACCTCTGTCATGAACGTCTTTCGATGCCCGAACCAAGGCCTGAACGACTATATCCTGCGTATGAAATGATCTTCTTCGTCGGGTCCCGAAATCACTAAATATACAATCCGCCTCGAGGAGAGCACAACCCTTGGCATATGCAGATGCTTTGGAAGCATCTTGATCTCATGTGGTGTCATAAGACGGAGAACTGACCTTTCTGGCCATCGTAGCTCCAGTCTGTCACCACTGATTGGAAATAACTCTCACTGAGGCACGCCATAAGCGGAACCTCCCACATGATTGTCTCGACCCACGGCCCCGAGGCCGCAATCTCGACGTTGCCAAACATGTCATCTTCGGTGATTGGGACATAAGTTACGCGGACTTGCTCTGGCTTGAAGCGATACTCCGACAGGTAGGACAGGTAGTCAGGTTTAAGGTACGGACACGTTTCCTGAAGCCACTGTTTTTCCTCTGTGGTCAGGGATAAATCAGTAAATTCTATATATGATGAATCATAACATCAATCGCGACCCCTAACGGATCATGCATGTATTGACTGACGGGAGACAGCAGTTCTGAATCGTTCTATACATTGACGAGAAAAGAGCGTGTTCTTGTCACGATTGGTGAAACGATAAGTTGCTTGAGCAGTAGGAAAATGTTGCAAGACTGCTTGTTGCATCGTTAGCTACAGAAAGGAAGGACTATTATTTAAAACTAAGGGATCACAGTGTCAAAGGCACCTTGTAAAGGTCTGTGTCCAGGATGGACTTGGGCACAGAGAGATTGGAGAATCCGGCAGACATGGTTGGTGGGGCGTAGTCAAGCGGTTCCTTCCTTGAGCCTCGCCTTTAAATCGCTCTGACTCGGAGTCCCTGAATGATTATGATCAACAGAAGTTAACGTTACGCTGTTAATATCCAGTACGTATGGGGACTAGCAAAATGGAGCTAAAGACAGAATAGGAGAAGAGCCGCCAAGGGCTTCTAACTAGTGACCAAGGCGGATCCTTAGAGCCTTACGGCACAATTTGCCTCCGCTTCTTGCGGACGATCAAGTTTGCATACCACAGACACACAAATGGTTTGCGGGATGCTCTCACGAATGTATACCTATACCCTGATCATGGTCTACGTCTAGGGCTCCAGGGTCGAGATCCTCAATGAGGGTGGTTTTCGTTCTGATGGCCGCCGTCAGTTCGAGCTACGTGATATGACTATCGACCTTTCCCAGCAAGGCCAAGCAGACGGTTCAGCCGTTATCACTCATGGTTTGACTCAAGTTCTCGTATCTGTCTTTGGGCCTCGCGAGGCGAAGATGCGGTCACAGACTATCCATGATCGAGCAAACATCAATGTGGAGGTCAACGTCGCAGCTTTTAGCACCGGGGAGCGGAGGAGACGGACGCGTGGTGACAAGTGAGTTTCGTAGCCCTTCCAACTACGCGGTCAGGCATTGACGTGTTTTTGCTTTTGCAGACGTATCCTGGAAATGGCAGCAACAATAAAATCGACGTTCGAACCTGTTGTTCAAACGAATCTGTATCCACGATCTCAAATCGACATATTTATTCAAGTCCTACAACAAGATGGCGGGTTACTACAGGCGTGCATCAACGGAACGACTTTGGCACTTGTCAATGCTGGGATCCCCCTACTCGACTTTGTCTGTGCAGTCAGCGGAGGCGTACACTCAACATCACCTATGCTGGATCTAACACTGCTGGAAGAGAGCGATATTCCAAACATGACGGTCGCTATCATGCCAAAGACGGGCAAAGTAGCATTGGTGACGCTAGAAACACGACTGCACGTTGACCGTTTTGAAGAAATTTTCAGGGTCGCAGGTGATGCAGGGAAAGTGATACACGCTGAAATGAAAGGAGCTGTCCAGGCAAAGACGAGGGCTCTTGTTACGGCTATGGGATCAGGACTGCGGACGAAGGGCCGGGATTTGGCAGATAGGGATGTCGACGACCCTATGAATGAATATTGAAACGCTCCAAGAAAAAAACCTACCTACTTAACTCGGGAACCAATACAATTCATACTAGGCTATTGATGCGAAGATCTTTTATTGTCGCGGAACTTCAATTCTCTTGAAACATGCCAGCCATTTCTCACCGCCATTGCGTTCCACCTTCTTTCCTTCTTCCGTACTCGTATACACAGCATCTAAAATGGGGCCTTTGCCTTCCGACCGCAATGTTTCTTCATCAATGCTCTGAAACAGAGGGAATGCTTCGATATGTGATTTCATCCATTCGTGGAGATCTTTGACATCAGTGATGGTGTAGACAACGCCACCTGGGCGGAGAACATACGCGTATTCAGCCAGCAGTGTCGGAGAAATGATGCGCGCTTTGTGTTTGCGGGACTTGAAATGGGGATCTGGAAATAGAAAAAAGAGCGCTGATAGCGAATGTTTGGCGAAATAGTTCGGGAGAAATTTCATTGCGTTTGCACGGACTACGGAGATGTTTTGATAATGCGCTGCAGGTAGATCCTCGGCTGAAGAAGTGTTGGGTGCCGCGGCTGCTGTTACACGAAGCGCGGCGATACGATCTTGCACATACTGTGAGACTTGCACTCGTATTTCCATACCTTTCGGATGTCGAGATCAGAAGAAAGTTTTGTTTCGGGGCAATAAACTGACCAAGCATGAGTGTATCAGGGAAAAGAGGTGCGAGGGTGATCAACAGACCGCCAAACCCGCATCCTACATCAGCGAACTCTGGTACTTTTCCCGTATCTGCATATGCGGGGTAATGGGTAGCCCAGTCGATATCCCGAGGAGAAGTGGGATAATCGAGAGAATGATCCGAGAAAGGATTTGCATGTGCTCGTTGTCGATAGTGTTTTTTCTGAGAAATTAGCACACTACTGTAAGCAAAGAAGATATGAGATATCGCACCTGTGGCAGGAGCGCTACTGCATCCTTAGGCTGGTCTTTCTGAAGCCGAGAATCTCTTTTGCGTTTCGCCATGGAGGACAACGGGCGAAGCGCTCTGATCATAACAGACGACAACAATAGAAGCCGGACCGTGATATGTGTTGGGAATGGACTTCACGCGTATGCACGGAGTCTCGCGGAGCTCCCTCTTCATCAAGATTGAAGCAGCATGGTGCCTAGAACCCTGTCTGATTTCCTGTCATCAGACTCCCTCAGTATCCGCAGTCACTGTATCAGAGCTTGTTATTCAGCCTGGGGAGAAATCCCACTCATCTGACTCGAGAGAAGCTTGGTATGAGTCTATGACAAAAATTTACGTTCATCGTAGTCACGTCATCACCGCGCCCTCGTTCAAAAATGCCTTTGTCTTTACCTGAGAAGGTGATCAGTCTCTCAACGATCCTGCTCCTTTTGTGCTACTGGACATCACATGCATATTTTCTTCGCAAGCACCGGCCTAATGACTTTGCCATTCGGGCTTCCTCGGGCAGATGTAAAGTTCATTACCACCCCCCATCGATACTCCTTCCTCGACTTGTAACCCTCGGTGTGCGTGGCCTGTACGTCAACATGTCCGATAGCGTGGGAAAAATAGTTGTAATATGGTAGCAGTGATATTGATAGGAAGGGTTTTCACGACAACGCGCAAGGAGTACTAGTTCTGACGTAGTTCACGCGTCAAGTTTTAGTCCTGATTGGTCTCTCCATCGGACTGCCGTTGTTCCGCCTTTATTTCATATCCCTTGACACTCAATGTACACTACTTTCTATCCCTCACCTCCTCAGTCGCCTACGTTTTGCTCACTTCATCGAACGTTTCGACGACACAATAGCAAATGGGTTGTCTTCAGGGTTCATCTGAACCAACGATCGCTGAATATGGCCGAACGCAGAATATCATGGGACCAATGCTATACTATTACAAAAATGGAGCGCTCGGACCCACCACTTTAAACAACCAAATGGTACACTTCAAGCCATGTACGCCACGCAAAGTAAGCGAATTCCGATGATGCCTGGGCTATAGTATTAACGAGCTCGAGAGACGCGGGATAGCTGATGTAAGCACGGGACACGAGGCGCAACCAGCCAATCACAGGACAAGAAGAACATTTTGAACCATCCGACATCAAAAAGCACGTAACGTTCTTGGGCAACAACGGTAGAGCGGATCTTGGGATGGTAGGAAACATCTAACACTCGAAGGTTGGACTCTTTATGCCGTGCGGATGAAGATTGATAACAGGTGGAGGGTGGCAGGTGAATATTGGATCTCCTCGTTACTTGCTACTGACAGGCGGTAATCTGAGAAGAGTGCACTGGCAGTACCGGGAAAGAAATCTCTCCGACCCGAACCTCGGGTATATCACCAGTAACCGGGGATTAGGGATTATACTGACAGGACTCGAGAACATCCGGACTTGTCTCAAGCTGACGATGGCCAGGGTCCAAACTGAAGGCTTTGCGGACGAAATCGTGATCAAGCCCTCACGTGATCCCAGGTATTTTCTTTTCTTTTGGGGGAGTGACACGTCCCGAGTTGCTCCTGACGATAATCTCCATAGACATCTGCCCCCTCTCCTTCTACTACCATGGCTGTCCCCGCTCGGTCCATTCTAAACGTTGTAAGCTGTTCGCCGTTCTTTCCAACTGTTTCGTTGCTGATACCCACTTTTTTAGTCGCGTTCACCTCTGTTTCGAACTGCATTTTCTTCAATTCGCTTGTCATCGACGGCTGCAAGACAACTTACTCTCAAGGAGAGACTTGCTGAGCTCATTCCTGTTGAAAAAGAAAATGTCAGTTATCTTGTGTGACGTAGCGTTTCTTTTTATTACTAACTTGTTATCATCCGGTAAGGTCAAGCAAATTCGTGTAGAGCATGGCAAGAAGGCCTTCGGACCGGTTGTTGTCGACCAGCTTTATGGGTAGGAGGCATGGTCCAATGCCGTTCTAACTCATGTCTGACCGCTTTTTAGTGGAATGAGAGGTCTTCCTGCTCTTATCTGGGACGGTTCAGTTTTGGACGCAGGTGCGTGTACTGCCTTTTTTACGTTAAATTCTCTGACAAGTGTACGTAGAGGAGGGTATTCGTTTCCGTGGCAAAACGATCCCAGAATGCCAAGAACTTCTTCCCAGGGCACCAGGCGGCTCCGAGCCTTTGCCCGAAGGCCTTTTTTGGCTTCTGGTCACTGGTGAAATACCCACTCAGGAACAAGTCACTGAATTGTCGAAGGACTGGGCTGCTCGTTCTGCCATCCCCGAGTTCGTCGAGGAAATTTTGGACCGATGCCCTCCCACCCTCCACCCCATGAGCCAGTTTAGTTTGGCTGTTACCGCGGTAAGATGTATGTTACATTTGTTTTCGGCCGTGGCTGAATTCTATGTTCACAGCTGAACCATAATTCGGCCTTTGCAAAAGCATACCAGGATGGTGCTAGAAAACAAGATTATTGGGACTCTACGTTTGAAGATTCTATGGATCTGTGCGTATCTATTGGTGCTGTCATAGAGTTTTACTTCACGTTTCTCGTAGGATTGCCAAACTGCCCAACATTGCTGGTCGCATTTATCGCAACGTTTTCGGTGAGGGTAAACTCCCAGCCATCGATCCTGCGAAGGATTACTCCCACAACCTCGCAGCTCTCCTCGGCCTCGGTGATAACGCAGGTTTTGTTGAGCTACTCCGACTCTACATCACAATCCACAGGTTAGTTCTCATTTTCGATGCCGTATTTTTTCTCTAACGTACATTCTGCCTCAGCGACCACGAAGGTGGCAACGTCTCCGCACACACAGGCAAACTCGTCGGCTCTGCTCTCTCAGATCCCTTCTTGGCATACGGTGCAGCCCTCAACGGCCTCGCTGGACCCTTGCACGGGCTTGCCAACCAGGAGGTGCTGGTCTGGCTTCGCAAGATGCAGGAAAAGATTGGGGAGGATGCCTCGGATGAGGCAGTCAAGGAATATATCTGGTCGACGTTGAAAGGCGGGCAAGTCGTGCCTGGGTACGGGCATGCTGTTCTCAGAAAGACGGATCCTCGGTACACTGCACAGCGCGAATTTGCGCTGAAACACTTGCCGGAGAATAAACTGTTCAAGCTTGTTGGTCAAATTTACAACTTGGTGCCAGATATCTTGCTTGAGGTTTTTTTTTTTTTTTTGTGGTAGTGAAAGTGAACTTGGCTGATTTGCTTTGCACACGAACAGGCTGGCAAGGCTAAGAACCCTTGGCCGAACGTCGATGCCCACTCTGGTGTCCTTTTGACGCACTACGGCCTCCATCAAATGCAGTTCTACACTGTGCTCTTTGGTGTCTCCCGTGCGTTTGGTGTTGTTGCCCAGTTGATCTGGGATCGTGCACTCGGTGCTCGTAAGTGGTGTACCCGTGTTCTGCCCTCAATGTTCCCTCATCGTGTCGTCCATGTAGCCCTCGAACGCCCGAAATCTTATTCGAGCGCTCATATCAAAAAGATGTTCCAAGGAAGGAATTAATGAATTATTAAGATTACGGTTATGCACTACAATCAGGATTAGATCGCATAGATTATTATTCTCCTCGCTCTTATATGCTCACAGCTCGCCGCTCCCTATGAATTACAGTATAGACATGCCTACTAATGACATTGATGCCTGTTCCTGTCAGGTGATGGCGAATATTAGTCACCATTTGAGATCGTTGCTGTCACTGGCAAATTTGTACAGCTCGCACTCGATCCATTCGGCCACTACTCCGTGCTCTTATATAGCACCAGTTTGGTGCCTGTGAGCCGCCTAACACCAGCTATGGCTGCATATTTCTTCGCGTCACCGATTGATGTGGACATCAAACTGGATAACGAAGAGACGCGGAAACAGGTAGAGATGAAGGGGGAGAAGGAAAAGTTGATCTCATGTCCGGTGTATTATGACGGAGATTCTGTAGGGGGACAGGTACGTATTCTTTGTTCTCTGGGAGCGTTATGAACTGGTTTTGTGGATGGAATAGGTAATGATCCGAGTTCGCGACGGCAAGAAGTTGACACATGAAGGAATCAAGGTTGAGTTTGTGGGGAGCATCGGTAAGTGTTTCATCACCTTGACTGTATTCTGGGTTTCGTACAGGTGTACTCAGATTGTGTTGAAGAACTATTTTATGACCGCGGACACCATCATGAATTTCTGTCGTTATCGCAGGAGCTCGCGGCACCCGGGGAGATGCGCCAGGCGCAGACTTATGATTTCAATTTCAAGAATGTGGAGAAACAGTTTGAGAGCTATCAGGGTATTAATGTGAAGCTGCGGTGCGTGCTGTGCATTTTGAGGCGTCTAAATTCTGAGTGCTTCGTTGATAATGGATTTATAGATACTTTATTCGCGTGTCGATATCACGGAGAATGGCGGATGTGTCGAAGGAGAAAGATATTTGGGTACACTCCTTCCGCATGCCGCCCGACAGCAATAATTCGATAAAGATGGAAGTCGGGATCGAAGATTGCTTGCATATCGAGTTTGAGTACAACAAGTCAAAGTGTCTTTTTTTGCGTCCTCAGCATGATTTCCGAAGTGGCCTGACCTATAGTGGGTTTTATCGACAGATACCACCTGAAAGATGTCATTGTGGGGAAGATTTACTTCTTGCTCGTGCGGATAAAGATCAAGCACATGGAGCTCTCAATCATTCGCCGCGAGACGACGGGGTCACCCCCGAATCAGTATAACGAAAGCGAGACAATCACGAAGTTTGAGATTATGGATGGTGCACCCGTGCGAGGTCAGTCTCGTGAACGCACTCTTTGCAAGCTTTTTTTCTTCTCATATTACCCAGGCGAGACCATCCCCATACGACTATTCCTCGGCGGCTTCGATCTGACACCGACATTCCGGGACGTGAATAAGAAATTCAGTACACGGTATTATCTTAACCTCGTTCTCATCGACGAGGAGAATCGGCGGTACTTTAAGCAGCAGGTGTGCAGTCGTCATTTGCTGTCCTTTTTTGCAACTTTGTAACTTACGGTTGGTTACGTAGGAGATAACTATTTTCCGAATACCAGAGGTCAGCCTGTCTGCTTATCATTGTTTGTGTCTTTTGCTAAACTAAATTTTGAAATATAGAATTGATGTAAAGGCGTACTCTACTCACTGACATGATCATCTTATTTTGCGGCGAACCTTGTCTCATGCATTGATGTTTTTAAGTTAAGGACTGTCCCTATATAACTTTATTGGTCAGATTGGCGCGTCCCAGCATATTCCATCAGGAACAGTTTTTGAACGATGGGGGGTTCAATTAAAGGCTGCTACATTTGTGAAAACTTTATACTGCCTTCGCAAATTGGTATTTTTACTATTCCTCTTGTATCTGATGATAGGAACCAAACTACTAGAGGGATTTTCGATTGCTTCACGGAAATTTTCGGATTTTGGCTCGTGCATCGTTTGAAAGGGGGGACAAATAGGAACCCCAAGAACCGAAGCAGAAAAACCCACCACCGATATATGATTGATTAGACTGAAGTAAAGAAAACTTTACAGCTTGCATGGCTCCTTTCATCTGTGTTGAGCTTTAAATTAAATTGACCAAAGCTGAGGCTTTGAAGGTCAAATTTTTGAAAAAGTTCCAAGGCCAATTTGACGCTTGCACAGAAGTGGCGGTGACTAAGTGAACCGCATAATTGTAGCGGTCAAAATATCAAAAATCGTGTCAATAATCCCAGTCACCTTGACCGTCGAGGGCGATTACGGGGCGATTATGGACCATGGGACACAATTATTTTAACAAGTCTATGATCTTCTGCGTGTAAGCAAAAATGTAAGCACGTCAAACAATCGCCTTTGATAATCGTACAAATAATCGTCGAATCGTCTCTGGAGGCGATTTTTCGGCTGAGATCGGTGATTGATCGGTGATGATTGATGGGACGACGCGCACAACATATGGGACGACCGTTTTGTGGGAACAAAATGATGGGATTATCTAAAATTTGTCAGAGCTGTGCAAAATTGGTCAGAGCTGTGCAAAATTGGTCAGCGCTGTGCAAGATGAGTCAGAAATGATTGCATTAGTCAGAGCTGACTAAAATCTGTCAGCTCTGACTAATATAACTGGGCTTCAAAATGTGGTCGTAGCATATGTAGAGGTGAGCTGCAGCTGAGTTTGAAGTGGAGTTTGAAACTTCGCAAGTGAGCTGAGTGTGGAGAGGAGTGTGAGGGGAGTGTGAGGGGTGGGGTGGGGTGTGAGGGGGTGTGAGGGGGTGGGCAAGAGGGGGATGGAGGAGAGGTATGAGGGGTGGGGAGGGGGTATGAGAGGGTGTAGAGGGGGGAGGGGGACATGGGAAAGTGAGAGGGGGATCGGGAGGGGGAAGGGGGAGGTGGAGATGGAGATGGGGGGGGATAGAGATGGGGGAGATGGGGGAGATGGAGGAGGGGGAGATGGAGGAGGGGGAGAGTGGGAAGAGGGAGATGGGGATGGAGATAGGGGAGGTGGGAATATGGGATATGGAGATGGAGAGAGATAGAGATTGGAATGGGGGGATGAAGATGGAGATAAACACCACAACCCCCCCACGTTGACTTGGGGCCAAGGGTCCCAAGTGAACTGAAGAGTTGTGTACTACTGTATCTAAAAGTCAAATAAAGAGTTGTATCACCACAAACCCCCAAACGTTGACTTTGGGCCGAAGGTCCAAAGGCAACTGAAGAGTTGAATAACTGTAGTGGGATTAAGCATTGTGTTACATATACGCGAGCTGGCCCATGCTGGTGTCAGGCTGAGCGAGCAAGGCAAGCGAATGCCATGACAAAGGCATGGGTCATAAGCTTGTCTACTACATATGTTACGACCGTTTTGTGGGAGTGATGGTGAGCTAAATGGGGGAGTTTTTCGGCTGACATCGGTGATTGATTGGCGATGATTGATGGGACGATGTGCACAACATATGGGACGACCGTTTTGTGGGAATGATGGGAGTGATGGTTGATGGGATTATCTAAAATTTGTCAGGCTTTGTCAGGCTTGGTCAGAGCTGTGCAAAATTTGTCAGGCATGGTAAGAATTGGTCAGCTCTGACTAATATAGCTGGGTTTCAAATGTTGTTGTCCATATGTATAGTACTGAAAAGGCAGGTCAAATTTGTAATGTGGTCAGTAACAAGTCAATACAAATCTGTAATGAAGTCAGTAACATTTTGTAGTGAGGTCAGTAACATGTCAATACAAATTTGTGATTTGTAACGAAGTGAGTAACATGACAATACAAATTTGTAATGAGGTCAGTAACAAGTCAATACAAATTTATGATTTGTAATGAAGTCAGTAACATGACAATATAAATTTGTAATCAGGTCAGTAACAGGTCAATACAAATTTGTAACGAGGTCAGAAAAAAGTCTGAGCCAGTAACAGGTCAATACAAATTTAATGAAGTAATAACATGTCAATAGAAATGTGTAATGAGGTCAGTAACAAGTCAAATACCAAAAAGGGAGATTTGGGTGCATAAAATTTCGGTTGCGATATAGTGGACACCTACTTTCACGCCTCTTCCGGAACATGCACAACACGACCAAACAGCTTACATTTTCTTACATGTGGAGAGAGAGTGCACGACAATCAATTGAGTACCTCTCTTCACACAACATTTGGGGCTATAATAGTGACACTATTGCAATTGCTATCTATTATCAAATAGCAAAATTGGGATTGTCATCACATAAGAGTTGGAATTGGCTATTGAAACTTGAAAACAGTTGAATTACAGTGAGTGTTGTGACAACTGGCTGTTAAAGGAAGTTGTTGCTGACCTTACTTCAGCTGTGCTACATTGTTGGCTATTGAACCAAATTATTATTGGGCTTTACCATTACTAAATATGTGAGTGGTGTTGGCATATGTTGCAATAATAATGGCTGATTAGAGTGTTTGCAGGAATCAAAGCAGACCTTCTACACCAGAAGTGGAAAGGGCTAGAATTAGAGATGCAGACCATTTGGAAAGGTTGCAGATGACCAATCCTGATGAGAGGAGAAGCAGAGTCAGAGTGACTGTCCCTGCTGAAAGAATTGTTCCACTGAATTATGGAGCTGCATTGGCAGCTCAGATACCACAGGTGCAGATGCCTGCTGATTGGGATGCTCCAAGGCAGTTTGAATTGCCTGTTGTACCTCCTGCTCCTGTATTACATAGGAGAGGGGCTCCTACAATGCCATCTGGACCTGTTTTGGCAAACCATGGAATAGGGGCACATATAGCTTCTACTATACCACAGGTTCAACTGCCAGCAGGGTGGAATGCATCTTTGGCCAATCCTATTCCTGTGGTTCCACCTGCACCTCAGTTACAAACAAGAAGAGGGAGAGGGAGAGGGAGAGGGAGAGGGAGGGGACTGGGACCATTGCATAATTTTTCAGGTGGTCAAGCAGATCCTGCACTCAATAATCTGCATAGGGGACATATTGCATTGAGAGAAAGAACTGCAGATTATGATGCACATGTTCAGGAGTTACAACAAGAGGCAGTAAGGCAGTATCAGGATCAGCAGGAATTATTACAGAAGGTTGCTGAGGAAAGGAGAAGTGCTGAGGCTATTGCTGCCAGAGAGAATATCACAGCAGGTGGCTGAAATGAGTAGGCAGCATAATCTGCAATTGCAGCAGGTGATTGAACAGAGGCAAGCTGCTGAAGTGGAAGCAGCTAGGTGGCATAATTGGCAATTGCAGCAGCTGGCTGAACAAGAGCAGCAAAGGCAAGCTGCTGAAGCTGAAGAGCTGGCACAAAGACAAGCTGCTGAAGTTGAGGCAGCTAGGCAGCATACCTGGCAAGTGCAGCAGCTGGCTGAACAGGAAAGGAACAGGCAAGCTGCTGCAGCTGAAGCAGCCAATCAACAATTGCAGCAGCTGGCTGAAGAGCACATGGAGCAGCAAGCAGCTGCAGCTGAAGTAACCAATCAACAATTGGAGCAGCTAGCTGAACAGGAAAGGGAGAGGCAGACAGCTGTACAGCAAGATCGCATTAGTCAGAGCTGACTAAAATTTGTCAGCTCTGACAAATACAACTGGGTTTGAAATGCGGTCATCCATATGTAATAGTACCAGTCAGTAACAAGTCAATACAAATTTGTAGTGAGGTCAATAACAAGTCAATACAAATTTGTAGTGAGGTCAGTAACAAGTCAATACAAATTTGTGATTTGTAACGAAGTCTGTAACATGACAATACAAATTTGTAACGAGGTCAGTAAAAAGTCTGAGTCAGTAACAGGTCAATATGAATTTAATGAAGTCAGTAACATGTCAATAAAAATGTGTAATGAGGTCAGTAACAAGTCAAATACCAAAAAGGGAGATTTGGGTGCACAAAATTTCGGTTGCGATATAGTGGACACCTATTTTCACGCCTCTTCCGGAACACACACAACATGACCAAACAGCTGACATTTCCTTACATGTGGAGAGAGAGTGCACGACAATCAGTTGAGTACCTCTCTTCACACAACATTTGGGGCTATAATAGTGATACTATTGCAATTGTATCTATTATCAAATAGCAAAATTGTGATTGTCATTACATAAGAGTTGGAATTGGCTATTGAAAGTTGAAAACAGTTGAATTACAGTGAGTGTTGTGACAACTGGCTGTTAAAGGAAGTTGTTGCTGACCTTACTTCAGCTGTGCTGGATTGTTGGCTATTGAACCAAATTATTGTTGGGCTTTACCATTACTAAACATGTGAGTGGTGTTGGCATATGTTGCAATAATAATGGCTGATTAGAGTGTTTGCAGGAATCAAAGTAGACCTTCTACACCAGAAGTGGAAAGGGCTAGAATTAGAGATGCAGACCATCTGGAAAGGTTGCAGATGACCAATCCTGATGAGAGGAGAAGCAGAGTCAGAGTGACTGCCCCTGCTGAGGGAATTGTTCCACTGAACTATGGAGCTGCATTGGCAGCTCAGATACCACAGGTGCAGATGCCTGTTGTACCTCCTGCTCCTGTATTACATAGGAGAGGGGCTTCTGTGATGCCATCTGGACCTGTTTTGGCAAACCATGGAGTAGGGGCAAATATAGCTTTTACTATACCACAAGTTTAACTGCCAGCAGGGTGGAATGCACCTTTGTCCAATCCTATTCCTGTAGTTCCACCTGCACCTCAGTTACAAACAAGAAGGGGGAGAGGGAGAGGGAGAGGGAGAGGGAGAGGGAGAGGGAGAGGGAGAGGGAGAGGGAGAGGGAGAGGGAGAGGGAGAGGGAGAGGGAGAGGGAGAGGGAGAGGGAGAGGGAGAGGGAGAGGGAGAGGGAGGGGACTGGGACCATTGCATAATATTTCAGGTGGTCAAGCAGATCCTGCACTTAATAATCTGCATAGGGGACATATTGCATTGAGGGAAAGAACTGCAGATTATGATGCACGTCTTCAGGAGTTACAACAAGCTGAGGCAGCTAAGAAGTATCAGCATCAGCAGGAATTATTACAGAAGGTTGCTGAGGAAAGAAGAATTGCTGAGGCTGTTGCTGCCAGAGAGAGGATATCACAGCAGGTGGCTGAAATGAGTAGGCAGCATAATCTGCAATTGCAGCAGGTGATTGAAGAGCAGCAAGCTGCTGAAGTGGAAGCAGCTAGGTGGCATAATTGGCAATTGCAGCAGTTGGCTGAACAAGAGTAGCACAGGCAAGCTGCTGCAATTGAGGAGTATGCACAAAGACAAGCTACTGAAGCTGAAGAGTATGCCCAAAGACAGGCTGCTGAAGCTGAAGCAGCTAGGCAACACAATCAACAATTGCAGCAGCTGGCTGAACAGGAAAGAAACAGGCAAGCTGCTGAAGCTGAGGAGTATGCACGAAGACAGGCTGCTGAAGCTGAAGCAGCTAGACAGCACAATCAACAATTGCAGGAGCTGGCTGAACAGGAGCTGGAGAGGCAGGCAGCTGCCCAGCAAGCTGCTTTGGCTGCTGAGCCACGATATCATGATCCACCCAGACATATTAATATAGAGGCTGCATTGCAAGAACGTACCAGGCGTGATCAGGAATGGGCTTTCAGGATGCATCAGATGTGGAGAAATGAACAGCTTGCAGATGAGCAGGCACAGATGGATGAGGCTGAGGAGCTCCAACGTCTATCTATTGCAGACAGGAACTTGCATCAACGAATGATGAGGTTGGATCAATTAGCAAACAATATGTCTGGAGATCGGATTGAAAGTGGATGCACAGGCAGAACAAATTCAGATGGATAGGGAAATGGCTGCATTGTTGGCTGCTGAGTATGAAGAACAGAAGAATAATGAGATTGCTTTGAGGAGGGAAATGGAGAATGAGGAATCTGATGATGATGGGAGCCAGTCTTCTTTGCAATTTCCACCTTCTCCCCTGCCATCAGATTATTATGATGGATTTGGAAGGGTGACTGCTTTACAATTTCCACCATCTCCTATGCCATCAGATGATTATGATCAGTTTGGAAGGGTATCTCCTCTACAATTTCCATCTTCTCCTCCGCAATCTTCATCACCACTGCTGCCTGACCCAATATTCCATGTTCCATCATTGCCACCATCTCCCACCCAATCTCCTTCACCATTGCTGCCTGCTTCATTTCTGAATCCTCCAATATTGCCACCTTTGCCTCCACCTATGCCTGTCCCTCTACCTCCACATCAACCTGCAAGGCCATTACCACTCGGTCGTGCACCTTATCAGGAGCCAATTCCCAGACATTCACTTGGACCCATGAATGTGGAGTGTCCACACTGCCATGCCTTGCATTTTGATTGTGAAAAACTGTCCAGGTCTACCAGAGCTGTGCCAAAGTTTGGAAGTTGCTGCTTGCAGGGACAAATTCATCTGCCATCTTTCTGACCTGCTCCTGCCACATTGCGAGATCTGTTGTGTGGCAAAAGTCCTCTTTCTAAGGAATTTAAAACAAATATCCGACAGTACAATGCTGCATTTGCATTCACTTCTTTAGGTGTCAAGGTGGACCATTCTGTTACAGGTACATCAGGCGTATACAGCTTTCGTATTCATGGCGATCTTCATCATCTTTCTGGAGCACTTCTCCCACCTCCTGGACAGCCTGCAGCCTATGCACAGCTCTATATTCATGATCCTATTGTACAGCTCAACATTTGGGAGCAGCGAAACAATAATCTCAATTCAGTTATCATGACAGACCTGCAGGCTATGCTAAATAATACCCATCCTTATGTGCCTTTATTCAAGCAGGCATTTCAGATCATGAGAGAAAAGCCTCCAGAAGAGCAGGACAATGTCTCCATATGGCTGCGATCAGATAGAACCCAGGATTTACATCGCTATAATCTCCCTACAGCCAATGATGAAGTGGCAGCTATTATTCCAGGTGATGGCTCTGAGGAACGGTCTAATCACAGAGATATTGTTCTCAGGCTGAGAGGGGGAGGGCTTAGGCGTATCAGCCAGTTGCATCCATCCTATTCAACTCTGCACTATGTCTTGCTCTTTCCTCATGGTGAAGATGGATGGCACCCAGATATACCTGCACACCAAGGTGCATATGGAGCCAGAAGAGTTCCCAATGTCAGTCAGAGATGCTACCATGCTTATCGGTTGCATCCAAGGCCAGGAGAGCAGCCACCATTGTTTTGGGGTGGAAATCTTTTGCAGCAGTATGTTGTAGATGCTTGGGCATCTATTGAACAGAATATGTTAAACTGGGTCCGACATCACCAGAAGGAGCTTAGGGCTGATGTGTATGCTGGATTGAGAGATGCTGCCATGGGTGACCAGGATGAAAATATTAATCTAGAGGATCATGGGAGTCGCATCATTCTTCCATCAACCCATATAGGCAGTAAAAGGCAAATGAATCAGCTTTTCCAGGATTCCATGGCCATTTGTCGCTTTTTCGGCAAGCCAGATCTCTTTCTCACCATGACTGCCAATCCACAGTGGCCAGAAATCCAGGAAGCTCTGTTGTGGGAGGAATCACCCAATCCACATTTTAGCACCCATGGAAAAAAGCAGAAAGCTTATGACAGGCCAGACATTGTTGCACGTGTCTTTGAACAGAAAAAGAATGCATTGATCAAGGATGTCAAGGATGGTGTTTTGGGTAAAGTGGTGGCACACATCCATACCATCGAGTTTCAAAAGAGAGGCCTTCCACATATGCACCTCCTTATATTTCTCGATCCAGCCGACAAAATCTGTGATGCACATGATGTTGATTCCATTGTGTCTGCTCAGATTCCTGACCCTGTCACACAGCCAATGCTCTATCACACTATAACTACCTGCATGCTTCATGGTCCTTGCAGTCATGACAAACCCAAGGCTTCATGCATGGTTGACAATAGGTGCAGCAAGAGGTATCCCAAGCAGTTCAGAGACCAAACTTCCTTTATTGCAAACAATTATCCTGATTATGCCAGACCCAACAATGGTAGAACAGTGAGGAAGCATAATTATGTCTATGATAACAGACATGTTGTCCCGCACAATCCTTATTTGGCTGCAAAGTAAGGAGCACTTATTTCAGAACATGCTTATCAGTTAACAACTTGGTTCATTTGTCAGATACAACTGTCACATCAATGTCGAGATCTGTTCTTCAGTAGAGGCTGTCGAGTATATCCACAAGTACATATACAAAGGCCATGACAGAACCATGATTGAGATTCTTGACCAAGACAGAGATGAGGTCAAGGAGTATCTGGATGCACGTTACATTGGATCTGTGGAAAGCTGCTGGCACATGAATGAATTTGGAATGCATGCAGAGTCTCCTCATGTTTATCGTCTGCCTGTCCATCTGGAAGACCAACAAACTGTCTACTTCAATGCAGAAGACAATATTGATGAGGTTTTGGAGAGGCCTGCTGCCAAGACCACACATCTCACTGCTTGGTTTGAAGCCAACAGAACATATGAAGCAGCACGTACTGTCACCTACCAGAACTTTCCTCAAGCATGGGTCTACAATCCAACCAAGAAGCAGTGGAATCCAAGAAGGCGTGGCGAGGCTGCCATTGGCAGAATGTACTTTGCTTCTCCTGCCCAGGGGGAAAGGTTCTACCTCAGGCTCCTTCTTACTGTTGTCACAGGGGCAACATCATTCCAGCACTTGCGCACTGTCAATGGTGTCATCCATAATACATTCAAGCGGGCCTGTGTTGCATTGGGTCTTTTGCAGGATGACCAGGAATGGGTCCAGTGTCTTACAGAGGCATCACAGATGCAGCTTGGTTCCTCTCTCAGATTGCTCTTTGCCACCATTCTTCTTCATTGCAATCCAACATCACCTGACATCCTCTGGAACCAGTTCAAACATCACATTTGTGATGACATCCTTATCAGATCAGGCAAACAACTTTCTGATTATCCAGAGATGCCCACCATTGAAGGAAACTGGCACATTGATGTTCCTGCCAATAGACTTTTGCAGGAACAGAGGGATTACAATGTTGAAGAGTTGGCCATCACTGTCGCTCACAATCTCCAGCTTTTCAATCACAGGCAGAGACAGGTTTTTGATGTTGCAATGGATTCTGTCAACAATAACAAGGGAAAGCTCATGTTCTTGCATAGTGCTGGAGGTTGTGGAAAGACCTTTGTCTGCAACACCATCGCAGCTGCTGTTCATGCTCAAGGAAAAATCGCTCTCTGTGTGGCATCATCTGGAATCGCTGCATTGCTTCTAGAAGGGGGTTGCACAGCACATTCTATGTTCAAAATCCCAATCGAAATCGATGACACCTCTACATGCAGAATACTTCGAGGTTCAGATTTGCACCAGGTTCTTGATCAAACTTCTATCATCATCTGGGATGAAGTTCCTATGCAGCACAAATATGCCACAGATGCAGTAGACTGCACCTTGCGTGATCTCAAGAAGAAGAATGTTCCATTTGGTGGAATCACTGTTTTGTTTGGAGGTGACTTTAGACAGACCCTACCTGTTATTCCTAGGGGCACTAGAGAACAGATCATAGCTTCATCCATCAAAAGGAGCACTCTCTGGCAACGCATTACTGTCTATCACTTGACCAAGAATATGCGACTCGACAGAACTCCAGAGAACACTGCACATGCTGCCTGGCTCTTGCACATTGGTGCAGGCACAACAGTCGATGCTGCAGACACTATACAGATTCCACACAATATGCTCTGCCATGGAAATACTATGGATCACCTTATCAACTCCACATATCCAGGCATAGAGCAGGGGAACAAGCCAGATCAGTACTATTTGGATAGGACCATTCTCTCCTGCACAAATGACAATGTCGATGTCATCAACTCTCTTCTTCTTGCCAGATTTCCTGGACCAGAGCATGTCTTCAACAGTGCTGATACAGTTTCATTTAGAGAGCAAAAGTTAAACAACTACCAGCCATATCCTGCAGAGTATCTAAACTCTATCAAAGCAAGTGGCCTTCCTCTCTCTAGGCTGGCACTTAAGATAGGCTGTCCTCTCATGCTTCTATGCAATCTGGATGTCACCATGGGTCTTTGCAATGGAACTCGACTTATCCTTCTTGAAGCCAGACCACATGTATTGAAGTGTAGGATCATCAGTGGAGATGCACAGTTTGCAGGAAATATTGTTTTCATTCCTCGGATCACATTGGAGCCTTCAGCAGAGACCTTGCCATTACCACTTTGTCGACATCAATTTCCAGTTCACTTGGCATTTGCCATGACTATCAACAAGTCACAAGGCCAATCAGTATCCCAGGTTGGATTGGACTTGCAGACACCAGTGTTCTCACATGGGCAGCTATATGTGGCACTATCAAGGTGTACATCTGGAGAAAGGATCAAGGTGCTGTTGAATGAAAACAATGCAAATAACAGAACTGCCAATGTGGTATACAAGGAAGTGTTGAATGGAGTTGTTTAGCAAAGGTGAGTAACTTGAGAAATTATTTACAGGAATTGGAAACTAATATAGATATCAACATAGACTTGGATTTAGAATTAGAATTAGAATAGAATTAGAATTAGATTTGGATTTGGATTGTACTGGGATTGAATCAAATGGTTGAAAAATTTATTGTGAGAAAACTTTAGGGCAGGTTAGTAAACCTTGGTGTGTATTCAATAACAAGTCAATAAAAGTTTGTAATAATGTCAATAACAGATCAATACAAGTTTCTAATGATGTCAATAACAAGTCAATAACAAGTGAATACAAATTTGTAATAAAGTCAATAACAAGTCAATAAAAGTTTGTAATGATATTAGCAACAAGTTTGTAGTAAAGTCAATATAACAAGTCAATACAACTTTGTAATAATGTCAATAACACCTTAATACAAGTCAATACCAAGTCAATCAAGAAGATCAAAAGAATCTCTCTTTAAAGACGAGGAAGAAATAAAAGCAGGGCGAGTTTGGTTCAAAATGGACATGGTTTTGTATAAAAAGAGTGTCTGGAGTAGCTGAAAGCAAAGGCTCTTTGAAGACGAGGAAGGAATAAAAGCAGGGCGAGTTCGGTTCAAAATAGACATGGTTTTGTATAAAAAGAGTGTCTGGAGTAGCTAGAAGCAAAGACTCTTTGAAGACGAGGAAGGAATAAAAGCAGGGCGAGTTCAGTTCAAAATAGACATGGTTTTGTATAAAAAGAGTGTCTGGAGTAGCTGAAAGCAAAGGCTCTTTGAAGATGAGGAAGGAATAAAAGCAGGGCGAGTTCGGTTCAAAATAGACATGGTTTTGTATAAAAAGAGTGTCTGGAGTAGCTGAAAGCAAAGGCTCTTTGAAGACAAGGAAGGAATAAAAGCAGGGCGAGTTTGGTTCAAAATGGACATGGTTTTGTATAAAAAGAGTGTCTGGAGTAGCTGAAAGCAAAGGCTCTTTGAAGACGAGGAAGGAATAAAAGCAGGGCGAGTTCAGTTCAAAATAGACATGGTTTTGTATAAAAAGAGTGTCTGGAGTAGCTAAAAGCAAAGGCTCTTTGAAGACGAGGAAGAAATAAAAGCAGGGCGAGTTTAGTTCAAAATGGACATGGTTTTGTATAAAAAGAGTGTCTGGAGCAGCTCAAAGCAAAGGAGTGTAATTCATTACATATGCTATGACCATTTCGGTCATTGAGTAACTGTAGTGGGATTAAGCATTGTGTTACATATACGCGAGCTGGCCCATGCCAGTGTCAGGCTGAGCGAGCAAGGCGAGTGAACGCCATGACAAAGGCATGGGTCATAAGCTCGTCTACTACATATGTTACGACCGTTTTGTGGGAGTGATGGCGAGCTAAATAAGGGAGTTTTTCAGCTGAGAATGGTGATTGATCGGGGATGATTGATGGGACGACGCGCACAACATATGGGATGACCATTTTGTGGGAATGATGGGAGTGATGGTTGATGGGATTATCTAAAATTTGTCAGAGCTGTGCAAAATTTGTCAGAGCTGTGCAAAATTGGTCAGCGCTGTGCAAGATGAGTCAGAAATGATTGCATTAGTCAGAGCTGACTAAAATCTGTCAGCTCTGACTAATATAACTGGGCTTCAAAATGTGGTCGTAGCATATGTAGAGGTGAGCTGCAGCTGAGTTTGAAGTGGAGTTTGAAACTTCGCAAGTGGGCTGAGTGTGCAGAGGAGTGTGAGGGGAGTGTGAGGGGTGGGGTGGGGTGTGAGGGGGTGTGAGGGGGTGGGCAAGAGGGGGATGGAGGAGAGGTATGAGGGGTGGGGAGGGGGTATGAGAGGGTGTAGAGGGGGGAGGGGGACATGGGAAAGTGAGAGGGGGATGGGGAGGGGGAAGGGGGAGGTGGAGATGGAGGAGATGGAGATGGGGAAGGGGGAGATGGAGATGGGGGAGATGGGGATAGAGATGGGGGAGATGGGGGAGATGAGGAAGGGGGAGGGGGAGATGAGGAAGAGAGAGGTGGGGATGAGGGTGGGGATGGGTATGGGGATGGGAAAGAGAAAGGGAAAGGGAGAGATGGAGATGGAGAGAGAGATAGAGATTGGAATGGGGATAAACACCACAACCCCCCCACGTTGACTTGGGGCCAAGGGTCCCAAGTCGACTGAAGAGTTGTGTACTACTGTATCTAAAAGTCAAATAAAGAGTTGTGTGACCACAAACCCCCAAACATTGACTTTGGGCCAAAGGTCCAAAGGCAACTGAAGAGTTGAGTAACTGTAGTGGGATTAAGCATTGTGTTACATATACGTGAGCTGGCCCATGCCGGTGTCAGGCTGAGCGAGCAAAGCGAGTGAATGCCATGACAAAGGCATGGGTCATAAGCTCGTATGTTGGGGTGCTGGACCTGTTGACTACAAGGATCACGTTTCAAGCGACGGTGTCACTAAAATGTCATTTGACAACTGGTTACGTGTGAAGAATATTTTTCCTGGAATGAGCCCTGAGGATGAAGCTACCACTTATAACCTCTACTAGGAGTCCTAAAAGTACATCAAGATGCCTGATCTCCTGGTGCGGATAAAAATGTGGTAAAATGCTCGACATGCGATGAAACCCCCAAGTCCAAGGTCGGAAAGCGTGGGAATATGTTTTTCCTGCGGATAAAAATTCAATTTTGAGGATCAGGCAGGCCGCAGCATGTCATACTACTTTCAGGGGTCCTCCTCTACTTCATTGACAATTACCAATACAGTACACGACGGCAGGAGAACAAAATCAGCCTAACACATTCACAGCTGTCTGACGTGTTAAGAGCTGTAGTCACGAGTAAATGACACTTGGACCGCTAGACCATCGGCGTTTAATTTCTCGATACGGTCACGGTGAGTTGATTCGGTCGTACTGACATCACGCACGCCACGGAACAGGAGAGAGGCAGATTCTAGGCGTGAAACGTGGGATTGCCCCAGCAACTGGGCGTGCGGTGGAAAATGAGAATGTCCCGCCCGCCAACGCGACTCCACCATGTCAATAAACTTGCCCATTACAACCTTCTGGTTGTGGGAAGTGAACTCGATTCTGATCGTCCTCAGTCGCGGGAGCAGCACGGTGTCTATTCCAGCGTTCTTATCTGTAGCGCCGTGGAGCGCTTGCAGAAGCTCCTCAACAGCATTTCCGATAGGTACCGCGAAGTTCCAAATGATCATGGTTAAGTGTGAGAGAGATGGCGTGGCTATCAGGAAAGCGATCAGTAGTTCCGATCCCTGCATGTCTGGGGAACGCAGCTGAAAGCTTTCTAGCAATCGGGTATTGCGTGAAATGAACAGGGAGAACGGTGACCAAGAAGGTGACCATCTAGTCGTTGCAATAGCTAAAGAGCGAAGAGAAGGGAGTGAGAGGAGGTCAAAGGAGGATCCTGGATCTCCAATTATGGACATCGAAAGGTTGCGGAGTTGTGAATGCTGCACGACCGATGATAGCATCCAATCATTTAGGTGATCATATTCCAACACCCAATCCACTTCGAGCAGATTGGGCGCCAAACGCAACAAAGTCGAAAAAACGGTGAAACTCTGTCCCTTCGACTCTTGCTTGAATGAAAAGCGGGTCAATTGTGCCCATGGCAACTTGATATTGGTGATCGGAAAGGGAGGAGCTCGATAAAACGAGACTAGACGAAGCTTTGGAGCGTCCAAAAAGAGATCGACACCATGCAACTGGAGATTCGCTGCGCGAACATCGTTCAATTTAAGATGCAGCTCCTCCAACTCAGGCAAGTGGTTTTTCAACGGCAAGAACATGTCCGTCAAGGCCAGCCATAGCGTTATATTGGCTGCTCGCCATCTGTGCGACTGTTCAAGCACGTTGCGAGTAGCAGGGGTCTGGAAAGAAGAGATCATTTGATCAAATGTGAGGAAGAATGTGTCGAGGATAACAATGAGCGGCGCCTGCTGCGATCGACTCAACCAAGATTGGACAAGAGTTCCAGCAAGTTCAGAATGCAAGTCTCCAGCTTGCAGGTCAATCAGTGACCATAATCTAGGAGATGAAAGAGCGATGATCGTCCAATCACGACACACCCGTAGGAGAAGTGCGGGCGCGTTTCGAGGGTTGAAGGCCATAAATTCACGTGCACTGTGAGCTACCAATAATCTTTCGCCAGCCACAGTGGGCAGACAATGCGAGAATATCTCGGACCAGATTTCTGGGGGCAGCCGCCTAGCTGGAGTAAGGAATGCAGCATGCTCGTTCTTGTATTCTTCTAGAGCCTTCCGTTGATCGATGAGCCGATCTAGAACGATCTGCGCATGAGCAATTTCAGCATCCTTCGCAGCGATGTCGAGCTGCACCCCAGTAATCGACTCTCTGATGGCTTGAGCTTCTGTACTGGATGGAACCTTGTTGGTCCCTAGAAGGTGGGGAATAGGAGACGGTGGGATACCTGTAGTCCGACTGTGGCAAAGCAGCGATGAATCTATCATGTTGACAGGCGGATCAATATAGTCAAAGGTCAATTTAGCTAGTAGCACTCAACAATGTAGGGATGGATGCCAAAGTTCGGTTCAGTTCGGTTCTTCAAGGATTTTGCTGAAACGAAACCGGACTTTAGGTTCGGTCCAAGCAATCTGCTGAAGTTCCAGAAGGCTGAAACGGGGCCGGAATTTGTCTTTTGGTGGACGGCAAGGACTCGGCACAGCGGGCGAAACATGCAACACCATATTCGAACTAAACAACGTTAAACAACTTGGCCCTGCCACGTCATCACCATGTCGGTCCACTCTCTCTCACCTTGCGCCTCAGTGTCGGCTCCTTTAACACATACTTGAGTGCTCATGGAAGTGATTACCTGCATTAATCTTCAATCCAAATATTTTACCAAGCTAAACTCATTCATGTCATTCAACAGGCTTTGGTAGCCGTTTTCATTGTGAATGATAAACAAGTTTTTTCAGATCGTCTAGTGCTTCAATCGATATTGTTAGGCCGCTGCAATTTAATACCAACGAAATGGCTGGAATATAAAATGTGCTCTGGATATTTCGTCATTCGTTGCCATTCCGCTCATTTCAAGAAGGGCTTGTCCAAACTTTTTCCTCCATTTGCTCCTCCCAAGTCAATGCAATTCACCCAGCAGGTTGTGATGCATCACGTGTCCTTACTTGCAATGTGGGGTGGGAACATTTCCATTTATTTGGAATGCTAACACCAGTTTCTTCACTGACTCTGCTGCCATGCCAGAAAATGACACCCAAGACTGCAAATGAGCCATTGCACCCAAAATGGGCCCAAATGATGTCCATCATTGTTTGGGCCCCAGGTAAGTTTTATGGTTATTGTTTCTTCCAACCAACTAACTGTTTTAGGTTATAAATATGCTGCAATGATGGTCCCTGAAAGAACACACCCCATACCCAACAACAACATTGGATAACCATCCTATGATGATGAAACCAAGCACCAGGGTCCCACAATGACAAGGAACAGCCCAACACCCACCCAGCTCCCCATAATGACAATGGATGATCCAGTACCTGCCCCCATCCCTGTGAGCCACTGCTTGCAGAGTAGGTTGTGGGTGCTAGCAGCCAATGATGACAAGGAGCACTAGTGCCCATCAGGGACCAGCTTACTGGGGTGAATGACCACAACAATGGTAATGAGGTTGCAACTGAACATGACCACCCTAGTACAATGATGACCCAGTACAAGCACTCAACACCTCACAATGATGATGGAAGACCTGTGTCTGATGGCAGCAGGAGGGGCACCATGGGAACAGGATGATGACCACAGCAGAAATGGGGAGGGGCATGATACTACCATGTATGGGCGACCTACCACCAGTGACACACTCAGGGACAAAGCACTGCCCAGCACTGCTCTGAGCCATTGCTTGCAGGGGTGGACAGTGGTGCTACAGATGCATGGGAGATGGCAGGGATGGCAGGAATACAATAGATGACACCAACAAGGAGAGCAGGGCAATGCCCTGCAGAACCCTCTTGCATGGAGTCTTGCATGAGGAGGTTTTATTTTTATTTAATTATTTAATTATGTTCACTGTCCCTCCCTCACAACATAGGAGGAGCCAATTTTTTTATTAGTTAAGACATGGCCCCTCATGGGTTAGTTTAATATATTTTATATTTCTGTCATATTGAGAAAAGCCCTCAAGGGGGAATAAGATATGGGTAATATGTGTAGTTGTAAATATAAGCAAAAGATATTCTAATGTCAATCCCTTCTTCCAGTGAGGCAAGGGTTTACTTCATTTGACATGACACACATCAACTTTATTTTCACATCACGTGATTGCATCACAATGTGCTGGGTGAATAGCGTTCACTGCTCCTCCCACTCAGCCAGCTGCTGTTTGTATCAACTCTAGGACAACTTCAACCTTGCTAAGGAAAGGGTGAATACATCATGAACTATGGTCATTGGTCCCAAAGAGTACATCAATCTCCCTAGTTTGCAATTCAAGAGTGGGCTTAGCCATATAGCAGAGTCAAATGAAGCAGAGGCACTTAGAGAAAGAAACTGAACAAAGGTTGGGCCATATCTGAATTGTACATATTTTGAACATGTTGAAGGTCCATTGCTACATTCTGAATGAACACAACAACCATTGGGCAATGTTTGAGGGTGCTGGGTGTTGACTCCTAAGCCGGTGGCAAGTCTGTGCCTACTTCTCCACCTGAGTCCACCTGACTGCACAATAACATTTGATTCCAGTGGGTTCTGAACCTCAAACTGGACCATTGGTTTGGGTTCAGGAGGGCTTTGAACTCAGAATCAATTTTTTTAACACCAAATCTCTGTGATGCCATGCCACTCAAAGTTACCATAGACTACTATTTACTTACAACTCTAAATTGCAGCAATCAGAATTGCCTGAAGTTTATAGTTCCTCAAATATCTTGCTGGCGAGATGTAAGCAATGTATTACAATAATAATCAAGAACAAAAACTAAAAGATGGATTCTCGAGCACAACTGTGACCATAGCCAATGCTGTCAATATTGCTGCCACTCTGTGGTTGCTGATAGGCAGTTGTTTTGTGGTTCTATTTTTAGATGGCATATCAGGAAAATAAAGAAAAAAACATATCTTCTGTGTTATAAGGTGGCAATTGAATACTCGCTAGTGTCATCATGAAAAGTTCAACAAGGTTTGTACTCAAGCTGTTAGAGTCAAAGCCTTTAGTTCATGAAACAAGTTGAGGCTTATAAGTGACAACTTTCAATAGAGCGTTCAGGATCATCGAAGCTCGTAAGCAACGACTTGAGGATGACTCAAGCTATCAGATCGTAAAGGCATAGAAATGACCAGGTCAAGCTGAGCTTGACTGGTCCTGTATTTGCAGTTTAAATACTACAAGCATAAGATCGTAAATAAAATGAGTTGTGCTACAAGAACAATAAGAACAATAGAAATGAAAAGACAATAGCGTGGACATCTGCAGACTACTACAATAGAGTGGAATTGTGATGATGTGTGATTAGGGGTGTGCAGTCGCAAGACAATAGGAAAAGGAACAATAGTGTGGGATGTACACAAGTGAGACAATAAGAACAATTGTGAAGAAAATTGATTTCCCCATCTGAACACCTCCATAACATTAGCTCCCCCTCAATGTTTCGAGTCCCATCCAAAACTAGCCCCTGACCATCTGCATTGGGTTGAATGGTGTAGGCTGTTCTTTGTCACTCATTGTGGAGAATGTGTTGATCATTGTTGCAGTAGATGTGTCATGCATGTAGACTCGGGTAGGTAACTCGATGCTGTCTGTCCCCGCAAATTGCACCGAGGTGCCGGTTATGAGCATTGTGATTCGAGGTAGAGGTGGGGCAGTCATAATTCTGAGCATGATAAGAAAGTAAAAGATCATCATAATTAAAATGGCTGCACCAAATATGGCACTGAGAATGATAACAAGGTGGAGGTTTTTAATCATGGTTGATCGGGTTTAGGTGGTTCAGTGACGAGGAGGGTTGTCACGTGTCAGGTTGTTGGGACAGAAGAGTGCGGAATGTTCCAGGTGCCACCATCGACAGTAGAGGCATTGATACTCCAGGCAGTGTGAGGAAAAATGCCTGATCTGGGCGCATGTAAAACAAATGGAGTTCCGCATCCACAGCAGTGCGGGCAGATATTCTGGTGTGGGTTGTCTGGGATGAGGTGTAGATGCACATAGTGGTGGAGGTGGCGACGACGAATACAGGGGTGGGGGTGAAGGAGATGGCGACGTTGGCTGTTCTAGTGTCATCTCGGACCCTTCATCTTCTTCATCATCAAGAGGTTCTATAATGAATATCCATTGAGGTGTGGGGACTCATTCTCCAGGTCTGTAATTAAGAGCTTGCTCGTCTAGGCTCCTCATGAGGGGGAGCAAATCCAAGTGGTAGGCTTCCTCGGTCAGGTGCTGGAACACCCGTTCGAGGGAAGAGATTGCTTGGTATGTCTGGAATAAGTTGTGCACTGTCCCATTGAGCAGCGCTCAGTCCTGGGTCACAGAAAGCAGTCTCTCCTCATTTCGGGAGTCATCAGTATTGCGGACAAAGCTCAAAATCAATTCGAAGGTTCTAATCAGGTCGGGGTCGGGTGTGGCATTCATGAAGAAGTGTAGAGGGTGGCTCATGATGGGAGTAGGTTGTGAGTGGACTTGTAATTACCCAGAATTTCTGGGGCGTTTTTTAAGTGAGCTTCAGGTTCCCAGGTATTTTCTGCTGTGCTGTAGCCCTTCCACTTCACTAGGAATTGGGTTCTTCAGCCCATCTTTTCAACCTTGTGTTTGAGTTCTCCTTCGATCAGCTTGGGGGGTGGAGGAAGAAGATTTGGCCCATGTGTCTCATTCTCCTTGAAATGCGAAAGGAGAGAGGCATGGAAAACAGGGTGTATTTTCCACTGTGAAGGGAGCCTCAATTTGTAGGCATGAGAGGAAATCACCTGGGTGATAGGGAATGGCCCTTCACATTTAAGGGCAAGTTTCCTGGTCGGGTATCCCAATTTCAAGTTCTTAGAATCTAGCCAAACCCTCTCCCCCACTGTAAATGGGCAGAAGCCTCATCTGCCTCATCCAATCATTACTTGTCGGAACAGTTCATGCGCTGCCAGGGCTTCTCGTCACATGTTTCTTAATTCAGCTATCCTCTATTCAGTAGCCAGTACATTTGTTTTTTCGTATGTCATGGGAATGGCCTTGGGGTGGGTTCCCATCATCAGGTAAAACAGAGTATTTTTGATTGCCGAGTGGTGCTTCTGATTGTGTGTGAACTCGGCAGTAGTGAGGTGCCCCTTCCATTGTGACAGCTTGTTCATGCAGAAAATCCAGAGATAGATTTCCAATTCTTGATTAACTCACTCTGTTTCCCCATTGGTCTGTGGGTGATAGGCCGTACTCATGGCCAGCTTTATTCCCAGAAGTCTTTCTAATTCTTGGAATGCGTTAGAGGCAAATCGTGGGTCGCGATCTGATATGATCTTATCAGGGAGGCCAAATCTTTTAAACACATTTTGCAGATAAAGGTCTGCTGCCCCCAGTGCATCAACGGTCTTGTTGCAGGGAATGAAAATTACCCCCTTAGTAAGCCCATGGTCTACCATGACCATGATGGTGTCACATCCCTCGCTGATCAGTAAGTCGGTGATGAAATCCATAGTTACTAGTGCAAATGGTCATGTCGCTTCTGATTTGATCGGCAATAGTGGTGGTGTCGTGGGGTGCATGTTTACCTTCATTTGTTGGCATGTGACACATCTGTCAACATAGTTCCAGATGAAGATCGTCATTCCTGGCCACCAGTAGTCCCTCCGTACCAGTTCAAGAGTCTGGAATCGGCCAGGATGACCTGTGAGTATGTTATTGTGGTATTTCTCCACGATTTTCCTCCACAACTCCTTGTCATCTGGGACATAACATCGGTCTGTAAAAAAGACTGTTCCATCATTCTTCATCCTCCATCTTCTACTGCCGACTTGATCGGTGGTGTTCCTCCTTCTTTGATGGCCCTTACTATCTCTTTTAGTAGGTCATCGCACATCATACTTCCTGCCAGTACATCCTTCAAAAAAATTCAGTATCGATCGTTCGTGCGAAGATCTCATCTTTTAACAGTGTGATGTCATCATTGTCATCATCGACCTCAGGTATGTGATCTCCTCATCATGATAGTGCATCAGACTGTATCATCATCTTCCCTGGCACGTGTACGAGTTGAAGGTTGAACTGTGACAGGAAGAGGCTTTATCTAGCCTGTCATCTGTTCAGTTTCCATGCAGTTCTAAAGTACATGAGATTTTTATGATCTGATAGGATCATGGTCAGGTGTTTGGACCCCTGGAGGTAGTGTCTCCAGGTCTCCAGTGCTCAAATTATTCCCAGTAGTTCCTGATCATAGATCTCATAATTCCATTCGGTCACTGTCAGGGAGTGGGAAATATAACCACAGGGGTGCCAGTCTCCATTTGTGTCAGTTTGTTTCAGGACAGCCCCCATTGCATACTTAGAAGCATTGCTCTTGATTACAAATGGCTTCTCAGTGTTCAGCATTAACAGCACTGGTGCCTTGGAGAATTTCCGTTTTAGTGTGTCAAATGCCCCTTGGCATTCATCTGTCCAATTGAATGGTTGATCTTTCCTTGTTAGATCGTTAAGCGGCTTTGTGATCACAGTGAAGTTGCCGATGAATCTTCAATAGAAATTCCCGAAACCTAGGAATGATCTAACTCCTTTGACATTTGTCAGGGGTGGCCAGTCCTTAATCCCACTCAATTTAGTTGGGTCCATGGCCAGTTGGTTTGGTTATAAGATCAGCTCAAGAAACTTGACCTCTTGTATGTCGAACTTAGACTTTTCTGGTTTCAGGTAGAGGTTGTTTTCCCTCAGTCTTGCCAGGACCCTCTTCGTTCTCTCCTCGTGTTCTTTTCTGTCTTTCGAGAAGATTAAGATGTCATCCATGTAAATCACCAGCCATCCCTCATTTAGCAAATCTTGGAAGATGTCATTCATCATTGCCTGGAAGGTTGCTGGGGAGTTACAGAGACCGAAGAACATGACCTTGGGCTCGAACAGCCCTTTGTTGGTCTTAAACGCCGCCTTACACTTGTCTCCCTTCTTGATCCTGACATTGTGGTATCCCCATCTGATGTCTAATTTCGTGAACCATTTCGCCCCTTTCAGCTTATCGAGCAGATCGCTGATCAACAGAAGGGGATAAGAGTTCTTGATGGTTCCTTCATTTAGGTACCAGTAGTCTTGGCAGGGCCAGAGTGCATCAGAGTCCTTTTTTGCAACGAAGAAGAATGGGGATGCCATTGGTGATTTAGACGGGATGATATACCCCTTCCTCAGGTTCTCATCAATGAACTCATCTAATTTCTTCTGTTCAGCTGGGGTGATGGGGTAGACCTTACAGTCTCTTGGGATAAAGTCTGGCTTGAGTTCGATTGTGTGGTCCCATGGTCTCAACTCGGGGAATCTTTCCGATGCTGCCTTTTTGAACACGCTTTGGTACTCCCTATATTTATCTGGGAGTAAATCGTCGAGTGACCACGTCTCCTTGTTCCCTTCACTCTCATGGGCGAGCTTCTGCGAGACGGAGGTCTTTGCTCAGATGTAAGTCATGTTGGAGTAAGTGATTCAGTGAGGTGCGAGATCCGTTGGAGTTTCTGGTAGTTCAGTGGTATGTAGTCATCTTCAATGGTGAGAGGTGACTCCTCGGCCCTGAATACTCCAACCATAGGTTCTCCCCGAACATAAGCGAATAGTGCGTCTGTTCCATCATGATCTCCCTCAGCATCAGATTGTACATTGGTGCCCACGGCGTCTAGTACAGGGATCTGTAGATCGATTCCAGGATGGATGTCCATTGCTGTGTCTGTTGCCAGATTTGATCCATCATGATCGGGTTCGTCTCCAGTGCAAAGTCCTGTTGCAAGATGAACCATCCTGAGCCTACTCTTCACGTGCTCGGTGGTGGCGAGGTGGGTTTCTCTGAAGGTCTCCCCAGCACTCCTTATAGGTAGCCTCCCGAGAGTCGGGCTCAATGTTACTCTCAGTACAAGTGGCCCCTTGTCATCTATACTTACCAAAAGTAGTGTGCATCCGCTCGATCATGGTTCGGATCTTCTTCATGAGGAACTTCTCAGTTTCCCTGTCAGTGAGGGTTCCTTTTTCCCAATCGATGATCGGGTTACGTTTCTGGAGCCATGAATACCCCAGGATCATTCTTTCCTTTCCCAGCCCCATTATCAGCATTCTGATCCTCTCTTCCTTCCCTCTGATCTCCATGTCAATGTGGACATGGTGTGAGATCGTTCCGTTCTTGTTAAGGGTCCCGTCGACATTTTTGGTGAGGATCTTTCTGATGAGTGGGATTTTCTTTAGCCCAAGTTTCTTGACAACTCGGTGGTCGATAAATGTCTCTCCTGCTCCTGAGTCGATCAGGGCGGGTACTTCAGCTTTCTTGTCTCCTAGCAAATAGTGAACCGGAATACGCATTGATTGGTGGCTCATGTTTGCTACCATTACAGTTGAGACAGCTATTCTGGCGGGCTCCATTGCCGATGTGGGCTGCCATTTTAAAAACCCTCTGCCACCATAAGATCTAACACCTCTTCTTTTTCTTTTTCTTCCAACTTGTTGATGAGGGCACGGATCTTCATATAATGGTTGCAAGGTGTCTTCTTCATCTCTTTCTTTTCTTCTTTCACAGGTGGCTCTTTCCCTCCCTTGTGGTCTGTGTCCTGCTTTGTGACATATAAAGCACTTTCCTTTCTTGATATGTTCGAGCCTCTCTGTGTAGGAGAGGCATGTTGCGTCTATATTCATGGTGTTAGGGTCTTTGGAGGAGCCTCCCACTCCTCCTCCTCCTGCCTTACTGTATGTTCTTTCTTTAATCACCTTCGTCCTCCTTAGATGCCCCTCAGCCCTCGCTGCATGGGTGTACCACCTCTCGATCATGTCAGGTGGATTCTCCATGCTGAAGACTTTGTCGAGGACTCAGTTGTTGAGTCCATCGATGAAGTACTTGATCAGGGTGGCATTTTCTTTGATTTTAGTGCAATAAGTGAGAGTCTTGAACTGAGCAATATACTCATCTACACCCTTTGCTCCTTGTGAGAGGGCTCTAAGCTGTGTTTGCACATTCCCTGCGTCGTCGATCAGCGAGAATGCCATACATACTTTTGCTATGAACTCCTGGAATGTATCCCAGGGTTTTGACTCGATGTACCTCTCCTCCAGATATGCCTGCTTCCACGGCCCTGCTGTTCCTCCGTTCATATAAGAAAGCATGAATAAGATTTTGTGGTGGTCGTCTGGAAAAGTGGCAGTGTTGGCATCGACATATGCTCTGCATTCCAGAAGAAAGAGCATTGTCTTTGCCCTGTCTCCAGAATAGTCGGTCAGCACCCTCATCTTGATTTTAGCAGGACGAGCAGGGGCGGTGGGTGCAATGGGGACAGTGGAAGTGGATGGAGCAGCCATGTTTCTTCTTCGTTGGGTAGGGTAAGGTTGGGTGGTTCTTGTAAGAATTGTGTCATAGTGTAAGTGTTGCCTAGACTGAGGTTAGTCAGCAGAGTTTGAATCAGCTTGACTTTTTGTTAGAGTCAAAGCCTTTAGTTCATGAAATGAGTTGAGGCTTGTAAGCAACAACTTTCAATAGAGCGTTCAGGATCGTCGAAGCTCGTAAGCAACGACTTGAGAATGACTCAAGCTATCAGATCATAAAGGCATAGAAATGACCAGGTCAAGCTGAGCTTGACTGGTCCTGTATTTGCAGTTTAAATACTACAAGCATAAGATCATATTGTGCTACAAGAACAATAAGAACAATAGAAATGAAAAGACAATAGCGTGGACGTCCGCAGACTACTACAATAGAGTGGAATTGTGATGATGTGTGATTAGGGGTGTGCAGTCACAAGACAATAGGAAAAGGAACAATAGTGTGGGATGTACACAAGTGAGACAATAAGAACAATCGTGAAGAAAATTGATTTCCCCATCTGAACACCTCCATAACACAAGCCTTGTTTAATAGTGAGCTAACAGAGGTGAATCTAAAGTTAACATTATACTACATAATACAAATGATATAGGCATACCAAACAGAGGGAAATCCAAAGAGAAAACTCCAAGAACCCATCTGTTGATGCCCAGTATATGTGAAAGACCCAAAAATCAAATAATAGGCTAAAAATAGAAAAAGGCAGAAGTAAGGCTGCAGAATGATGTCACTCCAAGGGGGAAGTGTCCAGAAGGAGCCCTTCCTTTAAGAGTAGACTGTCAACATGTATCAACATGGGGAAAACTAAAAAATAATCATAAAATAAGAATAAAATCATAGGAAAGGCAGAATAGAGTGAAATAAAATATAAGAAAATATAGGATAAACACAGAAAATTGCCCAGACACTTGGGACATTTCCCTTTCCCCTTACATCACCCTGATGCATTCGAAATTGTATTTGGCTAAAGTTGGATGCTTGGATGCATTGAGTGCTGAGGCATATCAATGGTAAAACTCCTTGACCAGTTGTGGGGCATTCACATTAAACTTTGTGACCCAAAACTTTTCTTCGTACCCATAACCCTTCCAATGCACCAGGTATTCGAGTTTGTCTTGATGCAAGTGGCTGTCCAGGATGGACTTGACCCCATACTGTGGTTCACCTATGATGACTGTAGGTGGCAGAGGAAATTATAGTAGTACATCCTGGGAAAGGATTTGTGGGAGCTGGTAGACTGATGATGTGGAAGACAGGATAGAGTCTGGAAATTGACTGTGGTGGCCATAGGTGGTAGGCATGTGATCCAACACACTTGGTGATGGGGAAGGGTCCAAGGAAGTGGTGGATGAGTTTCTTGAATAGTTGTGTGGTGGAAATGTCACTGGAGTCGAGGTAGACATGGTCACCAACATTATTTATATGTGGGTGTGGGTAAATGACATTGATTGTAGAAGCATGCCATGTCATCCTTTGCCTTAGCCAGAGCTGCCTTTGCCTCCTCCAAGGTGTTCCTCATTTGCTCTGTGAACTTGTTCACCATCTTCAAGTTTGATGAAGTTCAAAGCCCATGCATGGGTGTCATCCCATGTTGAGAAGAAAAGGATTTTGTTGGGTGGAGGAGTGGATGTGATTGTTGTACCAAAACTCAGCCATCAGAAGGAGATTCTCCCAATCATCCTGTTGCTCATTGACAAAGATGTGGATATACAGTGACTCAAAAAATTAATTCAATATTTGTCATATTTTGACTATTTGTTAAATCACATCTCAGCCAGTACAAATACTGCTAAAGTGTTGGTGTACATAAGAAAGCTGTTGATCAGGGCTACAATAAAGATCTCACAATGTCATTTGTGGGATCAGTTTCTATAGAGATATATGTGACTTAATTCAGGGACTCATTGAATCAATTTTTTGACTGGGTATTAAAGTTATCAGAATCTGGTCTTACAATGCTTCTAGTGCATTGGACCCTAGATAGATTGTTGTCACAGAATTACTTCACTTGATGTGACCTGAAGATCAGCTATTTAAGCTATGATAGCATCTGCCATATTCTATCATTCCATCATGCCTGCTGACAAGGAAAACATCTTCTCCCTGGCTTTAAACAACTATTCTACTTATTATATTGCTTCTAAAACTGGTGTTAATCAACCTACTTACTGTCTCCAGAGTACTTAAAAACCTTCATCCCAATTGACAATATCCACTCTATTATCACCCAGATCACTATTGGCAAGGCCACCAATGCTGTTCAGGCTATCCACCATATCAATTTCATTATCCCATTGCTTAGTGCAGTGCATAGAAAGAAGCACTTGGCCTTTGCTCTAGTAAAGTACCAAAACTAGACTGTGGAGGACTGGAAGAGGGTATTTTGGTCAGATGAGATCAAAATCAATAGACATTCCTATGGAGAATCTCATTTTTCAGCAGGACAATGTTTCAAAACATACCTCAAAAAAGGCCAAAAAATGGATGGAGGACAATGATATCACTCTTCTTGATTTGCCTCCACAGTCACCAAACCTTAATTCTATAGAATACCTTTGGGATTACATCAAGAAGAAGCTTTCCACTTATTCAACATAGGCTAAGGGAGTTTGGAAGATTTGGGAAAGAGTAGCTGAAGGGATATAGAACCAGAGGTGTGTTAGAATTTAATTAAAATTATGTCTAGGAGGATAGAGGCTGTAATAAAGGCCAAAGGAGGTCATACAAAGTACCAAATCATTATATATTACATTTCCAATATATACTCAAAAAATTGATTCACTGAGTCTCCAAATTAAATCATATATATCTCTATGGAAACTGATCCCACAAATGACATTGTGAGATCTTTATTGTAGCCCTGATTAACAGCTTTCTTATGTACACCAACACTTTGGCAGTATTTGTACTGGCTAAAATGTGATTTAACAAATAGTCAAAATATGACAAACATTGAATCAATTTTTTGAGTCACTGTACTGCTCCAGCTTTTGGTTGAATACTCCATCTGTCCATTTATCTGTGGGTGGTAAGCAGTCAAGGTCAGAAGTTTGATCTCCAGCAAGCAGTACAGCTCACAGGTGAACTCTGCAATGAACTGAGGTCCTCAATTACAGAGGAATGCATCTAGCAATCCATGAAGCTTCCACACATGGCACAGATAGAGTCAAGCTGCTTCAAGTGCAGTGACAGTCATATGAGTGGAGATTAAGTGAGCTCACTTTCCAGCAGAGTTGACTGTGCATATTACCACATTAAATCTATTGGATTCAGGCAACTCCACCATGAAGTCCACACTGACAACATTCCAGCAGTTCTCTGGAATGGGGAGGAGGTGTAACTCACCCATGGGTTTGTGTCATGGAGTTTGGGTGCATACGCAGAGGTCACAGGTGCAACAGTACTGACCAATGAGTCATGACATCTGGGGCCATCAATAATTCCATGATATGAGTTCCAACATCTTCCAGCATCCAGGGTGGCCAGCAGTCAGTGAGTTGTGGTGCTGGGATATAAATTGTTATCACATCTGGAGGTCATTGGAAACATAAATACGGTCACAGAAGTATAAGAGGTCATCCTTTTTTGTCCACTCTGCCACACAGAGTGAAAGACTAGATCCCTTCCTCAGCTCCTTCACTCCTAGGGCCACAACATCCTCATGTAAACTGCTATGGTTCACATGATGAATGTCATGTAGAATACTCTGCTTCTCACTCTGCAATGCCTGAACTGTGAACAGGTCTGGTTGCAGCAACATGATACCTTGATTAATGCTTGAAGGTCTGGTCACTTGTAATGAGAAAAACCAGTGACCAAACCAAGGTATACAGTGGCTCAAAAAACTGTTCCAATGTTTTGCTATTTTAAAGAGGTTGGCTCACAACACAACACCATCATTCTATTATATTCTGTGAAAAATATATATATAATAGTATATTATTATAGCTTTCAGAATATGCAAGAATCATTTCTGATCAAAACTGATGAAATAATAAATAGAACAAAATAATCAATTATTGGGATAGTTTTTTGACCCTCAATTTTCTAACTAATTAATACTTGGTATGGCCTCCTTTTGCCTTAATAACTGCTTCTATCCTCCTGGACATGCTTTATATAAGCCTTTGGCATGCTTCTGGTGGAATTTAGTTTCACTCCTCAACTACTCTATCCCACAACTCATGCACTCCAGTTGGTGGTCTTGGGTATTGCTGCATGGCATGCTTGAGGTTGACCCACAGGTGTTCTATGGGTTAATGTCAGGGGATTGTGCACACCAGACAAGCACTTGAATGACATTGTTTTCAAACCATTTTGTAGCCTTGTAGGAGGTGTGCTTGGGGTTATGGTCCTGCTGGAAGATCCTCTCTCCTTCTGCTATCTTCAGCTTTTCAAAGCTTTCTACCACTCCATCCTCCAAAATATCACAGTATTGTTGTAAATCCATGATCCCCTGAACCTCTGTGAGCTTCCCTACTCCATTCCACCCCATGCAAGCCCATACCATAAGGTTATTCTCCCCTCCATGCTTGACAGTAGGTGTGGTAGTTTTATCTGAAAGTGGTTCTCCTCTTTTTTTTTTAAGTGTAAATGTTCCCATCTAACCCAATCCTGTTAATTTTAGTTTCATCTAACTATAAGACCCTTTCCCAATCCTCAATCCTTTGAAGTCCAATTTTTATAGTATCTGGCAAACTTGAGATGAGCCTTTCAGTGGGCTTTTTTGAGAAGGGTGCATTTCTTCTTGGTA
The DNA here is from genome assembly GCA_029959215.1 of Tricholoma bakamatsutake. Taxonomy (NCBI): domain Eukaryota; kingdom Fungi; phylum Basidiomycota; class Agaricomycetes; order Agaricales; family Tricholomataceae; genus Tricholoma; species Tricholoma bakamatsutake. The sequence goes on along the minus strand of CP114857.1, from coordinate 11,160,874 downwards.
ATGACTAAAATCATTCTTCTTCAGTGCATTTCTGACAGTCTGAGGAGTGACAGGACTGGAAATGATGTTGTTGATAAAATTGGTGGCCTGGATAGCATTGTCAAGCTTTCCAGTAGTGATTTGTTGAATGATAGATTGCTTGTCATGAGAAGAGAGCTTGGAAGAATGACCTTCCATGTTGTTTTCCTTGTTCCAATCCATCTCCTCTTTGATTCTGCCAATTGTTGACTTTCCAACATTGGTTTTTGACTGGATCTGATGCAAGGAACACCCCTCCTAGAGAAGAGAGATGATAGTAAAGTGTTGGGCAGAGGTGGTTGAAAGGAAAGAAGATGGTTAAACCAGTTTCAACATGTCAAACTATAATAAACAAACTTACATGACATTGTTTATTGTCATTACAAGTAATCCCACCAAGATTCAGATGACTACAGCATGGTTATGAATAAAAGAATTGAGGGTCAAAAAACTGTCCCAATGATTGATTATTTTGTTCTATTTATTATTTCATTAGTTTTGATCAGAATCACATGATTCTTGCATATTCTGAAAGCTATGATGATACACTATTATATATATTTTCACAGAATATAATAGAATGATGGTGTTGGGTTGTGAGCCAACCTCTTTAAAATAGCAGAACATTGGGACAGTTTTTTGAGCCACTGTAACTGTTACAGTCGAAGCTCCTAAATCAAATATAAGTTGAGGCTCATAAGTGTCGACGTTCAGCGAAGGTTCAGATCACTGAAGCTCATAAGCAACGGCTGAGTGAGACTTGGATTGATAGCCCGTTAGAAGCATATGAAAGACCAGGTCAAGCTGAGCTTGACTGGCCATAACATTGCAGTTTAAATAATGTACATGCAAGAGTGTAAGTAAAGCGAGTACGTACATTGAGAACAATAAGACAAGTGAGTATGTACATTGAGAACAATAGGACAATAAGAATGGTTGGACAATAAGAAGGTAGGAACAATAGAAGGGGAGGCATAGGTATTGTTTGGAAAACAATAGCATGGGAGCGAGTTTGGAAAGACAATAGAGACAATAAGAAAAAGAATTAAAGTCCCATCCATAACCCATCTCATAACATTAGCTCCCCTCTAAAGTTTTGAGTCCCAGCCGAAACTACATTCTGACTGTCCGCATGGGGTCGAAGGATGCGGCGTTGTCTGTTGTCATGGTGAACGTGCTGAAGGTAGTAGGGGTCAGGGTGTCATGCATGTAAATCTGAGTCGGTAGCTCAATGTTGTTCCCTCCCGCAAAGCACACTGAGGTGCCGGTAACGAATGTAATGAGTTGTGGTACACGTGGGGTAGAGATGATTTTAAATAAAATGAGGACGTAACAGAGCAGCATGATGAGAATGGCCATGCCGAAGATGGCGCCAAGAGCGATAGCAATGTAGAAATTATAGATCATGATGGTTAGGCTCAGGTTGTGCGGTGATGTGGCGGATTGTCACGTGTCGGATTGCTAGGACAAAAGAGCACAGAATGCTCTGGTCGCCACCATCGACAATGTGGGCACTGGTACTCAGGACAGTGCGATGAGAAGTGCCCTACCTGTGTGCAGGTGAAGCAGATGGAATTCCGCATCCATAGTGGTGTGGGAGCATGCTCGGCAGTCGTCTGTGTCGGATAGGGGGTGGGGGCTCATAATGGTGCAGGTGGTGGTGCTGATGGACATGGGGAAGTGGTAGTTGGGGATGGAATCATTGGTTCTTCGGGCGCGATGTCAAACATTCCATCTTCTTCATCACTTAGTGGCTCTATAATAAAAATTCATTGCGGAGTGGGGACCCATTCTCCGGGTCTATAGTGGAGCGCCTGCTCATCCAAGCTCCTCATGAGTGAGAGCAGATCTAGATGGTAGGCCTCCGTCAAACATCGGAATATGCACTGAAGGCGGGAGATGGCTTGGTAGGTTTCGAAGAGGTTTTGTGCAGTGCTGTGTAGGAGTGCATGATCTTCGGTCATGGAGAGCAATCTCTCCTCATTTCAGATGCCGTCTGTGTCTCAGACAAAGCTGAGGATAAGTTCAAAAGTTCTAACGGGGTCGGGATCGGGTGTGATGTTCATGTAAAAGTGAAGAGGGTGGCTCATGTTGGAGAGAGGTTGCGAGTGGATCTGTATTTGCCTAGTATTTCAGCAGCGTTTTTTAAATGAGCCTCTGGCTCCCAGGTGTTTTCTGCCATGCTGTACCCTTTCCACTTCATCAGGAATTGGGTCCCTCGGCCCATCCTCTTATGAGCCAGGATAGCTTCGACCTCGTGTTCTAACTCTCCTTCGATCAGATCAGGTGGTGGAGGAAGAAGATTTGGTCCGTGGGTGTTGTTCTCCTTGAAACGTGAAAGAAGTGAGGTGTGGAATACGGGGTGTATTTTCCATTGAGAGGGGAGTCTCAATTCATAGGCATGGGATGAGATCACTCGTGTGATGGGGAACAGTCCTTCGCGCCTGGGGGCGAGCTTTCTGGTTGGGTATCCCAACTTCAGGTTTTTCAAGTCGAGCCAAACTTTCTCTCCTACCGTGAACGGGCAAAAGCCTCATCCATTTTGTCTAATCATCACCTGTTGGGACAGCTCGTGTGCCGCCAGGGCTTCCCACCGTACGTTTCCTAGTTCAGCTATTCTTTGTTCAGTAGCTGGTACGTTTGTTTTCTCATAAGTTGTGGGGATGGCCTTGGGGTGTGTTCCCATCATAATGAAAAACGGGGTGTTCTTGATCGCCGAATGGTGCTTCTGATTGTGTGTGAACTCGGCGGTGGTAAGATGCCTTTTCTACTGCAATGGTTTGTTTGCGCAGAAGATTCGGAGGTAGATCTCAAGTTCTTGGTTTACCCTTTCCATTTCTCCATCCGTTTGAGGGTGATAAGCCGTGCTCATTGCCAACTTTATTCCCAGGAGCCTTCCCAGTTCTTGGAATGCATTCGAGGCAAAAGGTGGGTCGCAATCCAATATGATTTTGTCTGGGAGGCCAAATCTCCTAAACACGTTGTGCAGATAAAGGTCTGCTGCCCCTAATGCATTGATGGTCTTATTGCAAGGGATAAAAATTACCCCTTTAGTAAGCCCATGGTCTACCATGACCATGATGGTATCGCATCCATCACTTATCGGCAGATCTGTGATGAAATCCATTGTTACTAGCACGAATGGTCAGGTGGCATTGGATTTGATCGGTGATAATCCTGGTGTTGTCGGGTGTGTGTTCACCTTCGTTTGTTGGCAAGTGGCACAGCCGTCGACATAATTCCGGATAAAAATAGTCATTCCTGGCCACCAGTAGTCCCTCCACACTAATTCCAGGGTCTGAAATCGGCCGGGGTGCCCTGTAAGTATGTTATTGTGGTATTTTTCCATGATCTTTCTCCTCAGTTCCTTGTCGTCTGGGATGTAGCATTCGTCATCATCTTCCATTCTCCAGTCTTCTACCGCCGACTTGATCGGGGGCATTCCTCCTTCCTTGATGGCCCTTACTATTTCTTTTAGTAAGTCATCCCGCATCATGCTTTCTGCCAGCACTTCCTTTAGTTCGGTGTCTATTGTCCATGTGAAGATCTCGTCTTTTAGTAGTGTGATGTCGTCATTGTCATCGTCAACATCGGGTATGTGATCTCCCCACCACGATAGGGCATCAGATTGGATCATCATTTTTCCCGGGACATGTACCAATTGCAGGTTAAATTGTGAAAGGAAGAGGCTCCATCTAGCCTGTCGCCGATTTAGTTTCCATGCCACCCTGAAGTACATTAGATTCTTGTGATCTGATAGGATCATCGTCGGATGTTCAGATCCCTGGAGATAGTGTCTCCAGGTTTCCAGTGCTCATATTATTCCCAGCAGTTCTTGATCGTAAATCTCATAGTTTCGTTCGGTCGCTGTCAGGGAATGGGAGATATAGCTGCAGGGGTGCCAATCTCTGTTGGTGTCGGTTTGTTTTAAGATGGCACCTGTCGTGTACTTAGAGGCATCGCTTTCGATTACGAATGGTTTCCCTGCGTCGGGCATCAGCAGTACTGGCGCCTCAGAGAATTTCCTTTTTAGTGAGTCAAATGCCCCTTGGCATTCGTTTGTCCAGCTAAAGGGCTGGTCCTTCCTTGTTAAGTCATTGAGCGGTTTTGTAATTGCGGCAAAGTTGCCGATGAATCTCCTATAGAAGTTCCCAAAACCTAGGAATGATCTAACCCCCTTTATGTTAGTTGGGGGTGGCCAGTCCTTTATTCTGCTTAGCTTAGTCGGGTCCATGGCTAGCTGGTTTGGTCGCAGAATTAGTCCGAGGAACTCGACTTCCTGTACATCAAATCTAGATTTCTTGGGTTTCAGGTACAGGTCATTCTCCCTAAGCCTTGCTAGGACCCTCTTCGTCCTCTCCTCATGTTCCCCCTTGTCTTTAGAGAAGATCAGAATGTCGTCCATGTAGATTACCAGCCATCCCTCATTTAGCATGTCTCAGAAGATATCATTCATCATTGCTTGGAAGGTTGCCGGGGAGTTACAGAGGCCAAAAAACATGACCTTGGGCTCGAACAGCCCCTTGTTGGTCTTGAATGCTGCTTTCCATTCATCTCCTTTCCTAATTCTGACGTTATGATACCCCCATCTGATGTCCAATTTAGTGAACCATTTTGCCCCTTTTAGCTTGTCGAGTAGATCGCCGATTAGTGGAAGGGGATAGGAATTTTTGATGGTTCCTTCATTTAGATAGCAGTAGTCCTGGCACGGCCTAAGTGCGTCAGAGTCCTTCTTTGCCACGAAGAAGAACGGTGATGCCATAGGGGACTTGGATGGGGTGATGTATCCCTTCCTCAGGTTGTCATCAATGAATTTGTCTAACTTCTTTTGTTCCGCCGGGGTGATCGGGTAGACTTTGCAGTCCTTCAGGATGAAATCCGGCTTAAGCTCGATCACGTGGTCCTACAGTCTCGATTCAGGAAATCTCTCTGATGCTGCTTTTTCAAATACGCTCCGATACTCCTTGTATTTATCAGGGAGCAAGTCGTCGAGTGATCGCTTTTCCTTGATGTCTTTCTTCTCGTGAGCAAGCCTTTGCGAGACAGAGGTCTTGGCTCAGATGTAAGTAGTGTGGGAGTAGGTGAATCTGCCGGTTAGCCGAGATTGAGTGAGTCGTGAGATCTACTGGAGCTTCTGATAGTTCAGAGGTAGATAGTCATTTTTGATGGTGAGGGGTGATTCCTCAGACCTGAATATCCCTATCATTGGCTCTCCCCAAGCATAGGCAAATAGCACATCAGTTCTGTCATGGTTTCCCCCTGAGTCAAGTGGTAAGCCGGTGCCAGAGTCATTTAGTATGGAGATCCATGGGTCAATCTCAGGGTGGATGTCCATTGATAAGTCTGTTGCCATGTCCATTGCTCATGATCCATTCTCGTCGAGTCCATCCATGGTGCAAAGTCCTCTTGCGAGATGAACCGCCCTGAGCCTACTCTTCACGTGCTCGGCGGCGGTGAGGTGGGTTTCCCCGAGGGTCTCCCCAGCACTCCTTTTAGGTAGCCTCCCGAGAGTCGGGCTCAACGTTACTCTCAGTGCAATCGGCCCCTTGTCATCTTTAGTGAGACTTTGCTTACCAATTGTGGTTCTCGTCTGCTCGATCATGGTCCGGATCTTTCCCATAAGGGACCTTTCAGTCTGTCTGTTGGTAAGGGTCCCCTTTTCCCAGTCAATGATGGGGTTGCACCTCCTGAGCCACGTGTACCCCAGGATCATCCTCTCCTTTCCTAGTCCCATTATCAGCATTCTAATCTCCTCCTGTTTTCCTCCAATCTCTGTGTTAACATAGACATAGTGGGAAATAGTTCCGTTTTTGTTAAGAGTTCCATCGACATTTTTAGCGAGGATCTTCTTGATGAGTGGGATCTTTCTTAGTCCGAGCTTCTCGACTACTTGGTGATCGATGAACGTTTCTCCTGCCCCTGAGTTGATCAGGGCAGGGATTTCGGCTTTCTTGTCTCCTAGCAAATAATAAACTGGCAGATGCATCGATTGATGGCTTACTTGCACTACCATTACGCTCGAGACAACTACTCTGGCGGGCTCTGCTGCCGATGCAGGCCACTGTTTTAAAAACCCTCTTCGACCATTAAGTCCAATACCTCCTCCTTTTCTTTTTCCTCCAGCTCATTGATGAGCGCTCAGATTTTGGTGTAGTGGTCGCGTGGTGTCTTCTTCATCTCTATTTTCTTTTCTTCCTTCGAGGGTGGTTCCTTTCCCCCCTTGTGATCATTCGCTCTGTGCCCCGATTTATGACAAATAAAGCACTTTCCTTTCTTTATGTGTTCGAGCCTCTCTGCATAAGAGAGGTGGGTTGCATCAATGTCCATGGCGTTGGGGTCTCTTGAAGAGCCGCTTGCTCCCCCTCCTCCCCCTGCCTTACTGTAAGTTCTTTCCTTTATTGCCTTTGCCCTCCTCAGGTGTCCCTCAGCCCTCGCCGCATGGGTGTACCACCCCTCGATCGTATCGGGCGGGTTTTCCATGCCAAAGACCTTGTCCAGCACCTTGTTATTGAGCCCATCAACGAAGTATTCGATGAGAGTGGCATCTTCCTTGATCTTCATTCGGTAGGCAAGCGTTTTGAACTGTGCGATATATTCATCCACCCCTCTTCCTCCCTGCGAGAGCGCTCGGAGTTGGGTGCGTGCGTTTCCTGTATCATCAATAGGTGAGAACGCTGCACATACTTTTGCGATGAATTCTTGGAACATGTCCCAAGGCTTAGACTCGATGTATCTCTCTTCCAGGTATGCCTGCTTCCATGGCCCTGCTGTTCCCCCGTTCATGTAAGACAGCATAAACAAAATTTTGTGGCGATCGTCTGGGAACACAGCTGCGTTCACGTCGACGTAGGCTCCGCATTCAAGGAGGAAGAGCATGGTCTTGGCTCTATCTCCTGAGTAATCTGTTGGTGCCCTCATCTTGATTTTGGCGGGGTGAGCGGGGATGGTGGGTGGTGTGGGAATGGTAGGAGTAGATGGAGCTGCCATGATTCGTTTTGTGGGGAGTGGTCAGATAGTTCTCGTAAGAATCTTGTCGTATAATGAGTACTGCCTAGACTAGAGTTTAGTCAGCAGAGTAAGAGCAGCTTGACCTTTTGTTACAGTCGAAGCTCCTAAATCAAATATAAGTTGAGGCTCATAAGCGTTGACGTTCAGCGAAGGTTCAGATCACCAAAGCTCGTAAGCGACAGCTGAGTGAGACTTGGATTGATAGCTTGTTAGAAGCATATGAAAGACCAGGTCAAGCTGAGCTTGACTGGCCATAACATTGCAGTTTAAATAATGTACATGCAAGAGTGTAAGTAAAGTGAGTACGTACATTGAGAACAATAGGACAATAAGAATGGTTGGACAATAAGAAGGTAGGAACAATAGAAGGGGAGGTGTAGGTATTGTTCGGAAAACAATAGCATGGGAGCGAGTTCGGAAAGACAATAGAGACAATAAGAAAAAGAATTAAAGTCCCGTCCATAACCCATCTCATAACAGTAACCATTTGCAACTACAACTGTGGTCACAGTTACAGCAGTCAGTGGTCAGTTGCAGACAGTTACTCTATTATCACAGGTACTTGTTGACCATACAAAACTGGTCATAACTGGTCATAACCATTATACTATGTATAGTCCATCAACATTCTATTTACAGGTTTTGGCACTCAGATGAGTGCTGCAAACTATTTATTTATTTATGTAGTATTTAAAGGTACTAATAAACTTATTTTACATATAATTATGGGGGAAGCAACACCCCAGAGGAAAGGGAAGGTTGTGGAAGTAGCATACTATATGTACCAGTTGATGTTTATTACTATTTGGTTTCAGTAAATGAACATGTCAACACAATGAAACCAAATAGTAATAAACATCAATTGGTACAAATGGCTTCAGATAGTATAACATGAGTCAGAGGAATGGTGTGAGTTGGTACTAAATATCACCACTGAAACGAAAACGTAATGTTTAGTAACACAAAATGGTAAGGGCTGTGGCGAATAGTCATTATAGGCATACAAAGGTGTTCAAAAAAGGTTGAAATAGGTTCAAAAATGTGCGAAAGAGTTCGAAGTAGATTTGAAGACATGCGAAATAGTTTGAAGAAGTTTGAAGAGGTTTGAGGTATATTGAGGAATGAGTTTAATGAATGTGAAGTGTCTGTCAAATGGCAATAGGTGATAGGTGATGGGTGATAAAACGAAGAGCGAATATGATAGTTTCGAAGAAGTTTGTGATATTTTGCAGAACTTAGGGATATGACACGAGCTAAGACTCAAGAGAACAACTTTTAAATCTGACGATAGCAAGAGGGTAACTTGTGCTGTTCCCCATTGTTGTATTGTTCATTCTAACTAAATAATACAAGTCTATATACAAAATGAAGAGATAGTACTAAAAAGGAAATAAGAACATGTGTAAAACATGAGGCAAATATATCAAACAATGAGGACTTGTAGATCATGAAACAAATGAGAAATAATAAATAATGAAACATATAGTGTTCCCATATAGTAAAAGTATATCAATGAAACACAAAAATGCACTTATCACATTCTAACTCTCTTGTACTCTCTCCTCGTGTCCAGTAGTGCTCAATATGTGATGGAATAACTCGTTCCAAATGTGCAGCATGTATCAAAAGTGTTTCAAGACAGCTATATGGCAGCCGATATCATTTGAAATGCTGCAAAGTTGTTTGAAGTGTCGCAAAATAGTTCGAAAGCATTCAAAATAGTTTGAAGTTGTCTGAAATAGTGCAAAATAGTGTGAAAATGATTCGAAGTCAATTTCATGGCATTTGTTAGTGATTCGGAGTGTGTGTCATAATGTCTCAATACAAGTGGAAATGTTCTCCAGAACTTAAAGTGCATAGTGGACCTATCACCATTTCTTATTCTTCGATCCTTGCAAATTTATATTTAACAGCCAGTCATCAATACAAAACATATTTATCGATCTCAATGGCAATGTCTACACCTTCTACACCTATCATCGATTCCTCATATCCAATTTTTGCGGCATCAAAAAAGAAGTACAAACCTGTCACACAAAAAATTTGCCCAGTTATTACCAAGCTACCTGACCGATTTCGCATTATTCGAACAAATCCTGGTGACCCCCTCAAAAACATGCCAAAATTAAATCCTCATCCACCATCGTTCATCCCCACTTTGTGATATTCACTCAAACGTAAAGCTATCATCGACAAGAATCATCCTGGCAATTTCCTATGGCCAGAGGAATGAAATCTTATGCACGATTTTATTTGAAATCAGGAAACAGCTTTTGCATAGACAGAACAAGAGCGAGGAAGCTTTTGCTCTGACTTTTTTCCTCCTATAGAGTTCCCTGTCATTCCTCACACTCCATGGGTTGAGCAAAATATTCCTATACCTCCAGGTTTGTATGAACAGATCTGCAAGATGCTGAAAAAAAAGATAGAAGTGGGAGTATATGAACCATCGAACTCTTTGTACCAATCATGATGGTTTTGCATCACGAAAAAGGATGCGAAATCACTTCGAATCATCCACAGTCTAGAACTGCTTAACCAAGTAACGATCCAACACTCAGGCATCATACCAATACCTGAACATTTAGCAGAACAATTTAGGGGACGATCATGTGGAGGAATGTTGGATCTCTATGTGGCATTTGACGAAAGGAAAGTCGCAGAATCATCTTGCGATCTGACAACGTTTCAGACACCGTTTGGAGCACTTTGCATTGTTACCCTACCCATGGGTTGGACAAATTCTGTCCCTATCTTACACGATGATGTGACATTTATTCTACAGCCTGAAATTCCTCATATCACCATCCCTTACATCGACGACACACTAGTTAAGGGTCCAAAATCAGAATATAGAATGATTGGTGGATCCTATGAAATGATTCCTTAGAATCCAGCTATTCGATGCTTTGTCTGGGAGCACTTCGAATTTAAATTGGATAGTCCAGCACATGAAGTATTGTGGAGGAAAATTTTCAGGTCCAAAATTCTATCTTTGCATCGCCAAAATAATTGTTTTAGGGCATTGATGCAATATCGAAGGTCGTATGGCTGACCCTACTCAAATTGCAGCTGTTAACAAGTGGGGACCATGTGGAAGCCTCACCGAAGTCAAAGCGTTTCTAGGAACCATTGGAGTTTGTCATATCTTTATCTGAAATTTTGCTCAACGAGCTGCAGCACTGATCCAACTCACTTGAAAAGATGTTCCTTTTAAATTTGGAGTGGAACAAATAGCAGCCCAAGAAGATTTGTAAGCAGCTCTAATCAATTCCCCAGCGATTTGAGCTATTGATTACTCATCTTCAGCCCTGGTTATCCTATCAGTCGATACTTTAAACATAGCTATTGGTTTCTTTCTCGCCCAATGTGATCCCAAAAACCCTCAAAAACAATATTATAGTCGATTCAGATCAATTATGCTTAACAACCATGAATCCCAATTTTTGCAGCCAAAACTCGAACTTTACAGTCTATATCGCACTCTTGGAGCACTACAATTGTACCTAATAGGAGTTCAAAGGCTTATCGTCGAAGTCGACACATGATATATTAAAGGCATGCTCTCGAATCCTGATATTGCATCTAGCGCTAGCATCAATCGATGGATTGTATCCATCCTAACCTTTCACTTTACATTAGTCCACATCGCAGGGACACACCATGGTCCTGATGGACTTTTGAGATGACACCCACAAGATAAAAATGTTCAGCTTGACAACGAAAATAATTTCAGAGACTGGATCGACCACCTTCATGGTTTTGTACACCAAATAAATCCTATTACAACCTGACCATTTACTTCGCATCGAATTTTGACCTTCTCCCTCTCTTCAAATTTCAGTAAGGGGGAGGATCTCATCTATAAAGATGTCCCACGATCGAATAATGCAAAAATGAACAATGAGAGGTTACTTCACATTTGAAAATGATTACATGACCTGGTGCGACCCCCTGATCTATCAGATGCAGAATATGCTACCTTTATTCAATATTGCACTGAATTCTTTTTAGACTCAGGCAAACTATGGAGAAAAGACTCCCAAGGAGCTCACAAAATCGTCGCTCCTCCAGAATGTCATCTCGAAATCATTCATGCAGCTCATGACAACATCAGACACAAAATGGTTTTCGCTACTAAATCAGTTATTGCCCTTTGATTTTGGTGGCCAAACATGAAATCTGACATTGCATGGTATATTCGAACCTGCCACCTATGCCAAATTTGACAGACTTGAAATGTTCTAATTCTGCCCACAGTCGCCACTCCAGCACCCCTTTTTGGCAAAGTCTATATCGACATAATGCAAATGCCACCTTCGAATGGATTCAAATACATCGTACAAGGTTGATGCTCACTAATGACCTATCCAGAATGGCAAAAACTTTGATGCAAAAATGCCACATCTCTGGGCGATTGGATCTTCAAAGACATTATTTGTCAATGGGGCTCACTATACAAAATCATAACCGACAATGGCACTGCATTTATTGCAGCTATGGAATATCTTGTGAAATGATATCATATTAACCATATTTGAATTAGCAGTTATAATTTGCATGCCAATGGACTCATTGAACGAGCCCATTTCGATGTTTGACAATCATTATTTAAAGCTGTTGATGGAGAACAAGTGAAATGGTCAGCAGGGGCACACTCAGGATTTTGGGCAGAATGAGTCACAGTTCATAAATGCATGGGTTGTTCTCCTTACTTCGCAGTTACAGGAGCACATCCTCTAATACCCCTCGACATCTCCAAGGCAACATACTTACAACCGCCACCTGATTCAATTTTATCAACAACCGATCTTATAGCTTGACGAGCCATAGCACTACAAAAATGATCTAACAACCTTGAACTGTTATATTTGAAGGTCTATGCATCCTGAATCAAAGCTGCAAAACACTTCAAATTTGCTCATGAACATATGATGCGCAACTACAACTTTGTGAAAGGAGATTTAGTGCTACTTCAAAACATGCAAATCGAGAAGTCCCTCAATCGCAAGATGAAACCCCAATATGTCAGCCCTCTTATCATTATCGAACAAAATTACAGGGGGGCTTATATTCTCTGCAAACTTGACAGGTCAGTACTACATAGACCTATTGCCACATTTTGTCTGCTACCATACCTCGCTTGAAAATCAATTTCCCTACCACCAAATTTCCTCCATATTGACTCCAAGCACCTTGAACAACTTTGAACAAGTTCAAACTTCGACAAAGATACCTTTGAAGATTTTCAGGACATCGAAAATGAATAATTATCCTCCCTTTTCTTTTTCGCAATTACTTACAAAGATTTCAATTGCCTCCAGTGTACGATACAAGTCGTGATATCGCATCATAGCATGGTCGTGCAAACTCCAAAGGGTTTTTCAGCTATGATGAACTACTGAGCCTTTCCCTAAAAGTCATTTTTTTTTTCATTCATTATATCTTCATTTCTTCACCTTACTTTCCAAAAGACATTTAAAGATAATTTGAAATAGAGCAACAGAAACAAAAAGTTCTACTCTTCCAACATCTCCTCCAACACCTCTACCTCCCTCCCAAATATTTCAATCTGTACCTTTTTCTGTGCCAATTTCACAGCAATCAAACCACGGTGCACCACCCAGTCATCCTCATTTTTTCTGAACCCCTGTGACTCTATCGCCTTCACCTTTCCCTTCAATGACTTCTTCTTTTCTTTCGATGGCTTCGAAGGCCCCACGACTTGCTCGCCACCTTTGAAAGGGCCAATGACACAAATTCGATGCACTACGAAGTTTGAAAACCAGTTAGTAAGCCCTTTGAAATAATTTTCATACCTTGTCTGGGGTGCAAATCTTGTTTTGCACTGACAAACTTCTTTGCTTCGCCTTTTCGAAGGCCTTGCCTCGACAACCCTGCCCAGTAACAGCCTTGCGCCTCCTGGGTGCATTTCGAACATTTTGTGGTGCCCTTCCTAACAACACACCACAGCTGGGACTTGAACCCAGCACACCGATTGCACTACGAAAGTGATTAGCTGCATGAAAAATCTTTGAACATAAGAGAAAGCACTTACTGGACCTTCAAAATCAAGCAACTCGCTTGTTTTGACTTGTGCCCACTTCACAGCCTCTACCCCTGCAACCTCCTCTTCCTCATCCTCTTCACTCTCAACCTCGACCACCTTTCGCTTTGCCACCCTCACCATGGGCAGCTTGTCTTCGTCCTCATTTTCATCATCCTCGCCTGCCTCTGCCCTTCTGATCACCTTAAATTCAGCCTCGAACTTTACACTCTGCCTTTTCAAATCCTCCTTCAAAATCGTCTTCACATGAAATGCAGCAAGAGCCATGTTTTGAGCATCCACCAATGCCCTCCTCCAACCCTTGATTTCTACCCTCTTCACCTCCTCCTGCTCCTCTCTAGCCCATTTTTCTTCCTCTATGTTCTATCTCCTCAGCCAAATTTATGAACAATAGCTCTCTGCCCCACAAAATCCATTCACATCACGCCATCAGTTTATACAGCTCAAATACTTTGTCCATGACCTTTTGAATGGCTGTGTCACATTCTTTGCCAAGATCTTTGGCAAGTTCATCGTATTCTGCCTATACAAAACATTTTAGCATCTTTAACTATGAATTGATCAGTGACAGACATACCATTTTCACACAAAAACCCTTCCCCCACAGTTTAAAATTCAAGTCCTTGGTGATGCTGCACTTGGGCATTGATTTTGCGTATTCAAGAATTTCGGCGTTGAGTTCGATGAGGAGAGACATTATAGAAGTAAGAGTTGATGAATGTAGGAGGTGATGTGGAAGAACGAGCAATATATTGAACCTCGCTAATTTTCTCACCCCGATTGCACATTTTGCATGTGACTTCGATCAGCTAACTGGGACAGTTAGGATTTCAGTAAGGGGGAGGATGATAGGTCCACTGCGTGCGCTAAGGTCTGGAGAAGATTCCCACTTGTATTGAGACATTATGACATGCACTTTGAACTGCTATGAACACCACAAAATTGACTTCGAATTATTTTCAAACTATTTCACACTATTTTGGATGACTTCAAACTATTTTGAACTATTTTGCGACACTTCGAATGACTTTGCAGCATTTCAAACCACTTTGGCCACCATATAGCTGTCATGAAACACTTTCAATACATGCTGCACAACTGGAACAGGTTATTCCATCACATATCAAGCACTACTGGACATGAGGAAAGACTACAAAAGAATTAGAATGCGATAATAGCATTTTTATGTTTCAATGATATATTGCAGCAAAAGATAAGTACTTTTACCATATGGGGACACATATGTTTCAATTATTTATCATTTCTCATTTATTTTTGATCTACAAAGTCCTCATTGTATGATATATTGCCTCATGTTTTACACATGTTTTACTTCCCTTTTCAGTACTATCTCTTTAAATATATATATAAACTTGTACTAGTTACTTAGTAAACCAGAGAACCAGTTACCCTCTCCACTATAGTCAGATTTAAGAGCAGTTCTCTTGGGTCTTACCTCGCATCATATCTCTGAAGTTCTGTGAAATATCGTGAACTTCCTCGAACTTTCATATTCGTTCTCAACTCGTCATTGCCTATTGTCACTAAAAACCCACTTTGTAACTGCTATATTCATTTGTCAAACATATATCGACACCAGTTGAACACCTTTGAACCCCCTCAAACTCACCCAAACAACCTCGAACCCATTCAAATCTATTTTGGACTACTTTGCATGTCTTTGGACCAATTTCAAACATCTTTGTATGCTTTAAAAAGACTATTCATCACATCCTTTATCATTTTGCATCACTAAAAATAAAGTTTTGGTATTAGCAGTGATATTTAGTACTGACTTGCACCCTTCCTCTAGCCTGAGTTATACTTCATAAGCCTTTTAGCAGGTTTTTGCTAGGTTTCCAGGTCGAGCATTATCAGCAGTAAACATTGGAGTAGTCCATAAGTGAATAGTATTTGTTCAGTAAGTTCTTGCCAATTGTCAATGCAGCTCGAATGGCTGGCGAGTAGTCCATGTTCTTGGATGCGGTGGTAAGCTCTTCATGCGTCTTGTCCATGGCTGAAATAATGGTGGCGAGGCATGGGGTATCCATGGAAAACTGCAATGTGACAGATTTGAAGGTCTGCGATAAAGTGGTCCATCAGAAAATTTGAAGTTTCAGCATTGTCAACTTACCTTGAGCACATCTTGAAGCTGCTGCACCAGTTCCCACTCTGCGTCTGTAATCATATACTTGCCAACATTGAGGGAGCGATTGTATGTGAGCTGGTTTATGACTTCATGATAGGCATATGTGAACTTGAGCATGTCGTAGGTTGAGTTCCAGTGCATTGTGACATCACATGACATAATGCAGAGGGAGAGTGTCTTCTTTTTGTCAATGGATTTTGCAGCTAGTTTCTTGATGATGTTGTGCCATTCGGGTAAGAGGATAGTACTGGAATTTTTGACAGCATATGCGAATTTTCAGAGCTGGACCAGCATAAAATCAATCAGCCCAGACTACAATCAACAGACCCTCGTGACGTATTGTTTATTGTCACTTACCTTATACAGAACATGACTGACTGGCTGCACTAACTTCTGCACCGTCTCTATCTCCTCTCCCATGGCTTCCTCTACCTCTTCTAGATCATCTTCCAGCTGAGCATCACCCTCGTCATCATCCTCATCATCCATTTCTCTCTCCTCTTTATCAGCATTTTCTGTCAGCTCTGCAAGGTCACCCTCTTCAAGGTTATCCTTTAACATTCCATCATTATCGCCACTATTATTATCATTCACCCCCTTCTTTGAGGCATCAAACTGGTGCAAGATTTACAACATGCACTGGACATCGGATGTGGTTGACAGGGCCTGGGAAGCAAGGGATAATCTTGGTGAGGGCATCAATCATCTTGTCGTTGTTGCTGGCATTGTTGCAGGTGACTCCAAGAATCTAGTTTGGTGAGTTGGTAAGTCTTTTCAGGATGGAGTGCATGGTATCAACTGGGTGCTGACCTTGTCTGATATTTTATAGTTTTCAAGAATTTTTGCGAATGCTGCAGCAAGGTTAACCCCAGAGTGAGAGACTGCTAACTCAATGATATCCAATAGCAATGCAATGGGTTCACCACGGTGCTCAAAGTGGACCATTACGGCCACAAAAGCTCTGTGGTTGGGGGATGTCCATGCATCCATTGCAAAGTTCAACTGGCCATCGTACTCCTGGTTATCCAGTAAGTTTTTCATGGTTCAATTCATACTACTACTGGGTTATTAGAATGCACAAGCAACATTTTGACAATCCAATCTTTGACTCTATGGAAAACAATATGAACATCATGAGCAACTGTCTAAGATGATGGAATATGATATTGTGGGTGCCCTGTTTTCATCAAGCAATGAAAGCCTAGATCATCAACAATACTCATGGGCTGCATGCTCTCTGCCACCCATTGAACACATTCAATCCTGTGGGACATAAGCAAGTGGGATGTAGGCACTAGGTGAGTGCTCATGACATACCTCATTTCCTTGTATGTGTGTTGACATGCCATGAAGGTGATTTTTCCTTTTCCCTGTCTCTTGAACATTGCAGTAATGGAACCATTCTTGAGCTTTTTTGCTGCGGTGAGCCCTTCACGAATACTAGCAATGTCCTTCGCCTCATCTGCCTGCTCAACAATATCTGCACCCCAGCACTGCTTTGCATGCTTGCAAAGATTGCTCATGGACTTCGCATCCCCTATGTCAAGAAAATGATGAACTATATGAGGCTGCGAACCCTTTCCCTTACAATAGGAGGCAGCACATGTGAATTCATGGCAATGCCAGCCATTCACAATCTCAATGGATGGGCATGGTTGAAAGAAGGCATAGATTGGTGAGGTCCACTCCTTTGCTAACCACTCTGTGGTGAAAAATATGAACTTGCGCCGCTTTCAACTATTGTAATGACTGACCCAGCTCTGCTTCAGGATCTTCTATGGGCTTCTCTGCATCAGAATCATTGGGTGACTGAACACATGTACGTGGCCTCTTTTTTTGCTTGGGAACAGGTTTCTGCTGGTGAACACCATGCTTCTGTGTGCCATCAGAATCTTTATCATCATCGGACAGCTCGAGAATGCACTTAGAGTTTCTGGGTGGTACATTGCGAGGATGGTCATCCTCATCAACAATTTCTTCGATGGTGTGTCATTGTTTAATGTGCTGGGTCGTTGGCATCTGGCTCAATGTGTCTTCATCAGATGGCTCCATGATACGAGATGGATTTCTGGAAGGTGCATTATTGTGTGGGTAAAAATCTTTGTCTTCAATTGCTTCAATCAATGGAGAGTGTGATCGAGACTTCGTCCCTTCCCTTGCCATCAGAGGCTTGGACCCTGTCATAGAGTGAGTCAACAGCACATATATCTTTCCTATTGTTAAAAGAATGACCAGATTGTGCAGCCGCGGTTGGATGGATAGTTTGCTGTAATCTTTTAATGGTTGCTGCTTTGTCAGCAGATATATTGTCTTCATTCCTAATGTAGGAGCTTAGCTTTCATTTGTGCCATTCATTGGTGATCGGAGAGGGGTCAACTTCATCGCACGCCATTGTGGGGAGTTGGGGCAAGGCTGATTTTTTTTTCCGAACTCTATATGTATATAAACTGTATAGTTCTGATGCGCCACCGCGGTAAATTTCCAATTGAAGGAAACCCGCCCCTGCGGGTATGGGTTTCATACTGCACGGGTATGGGTCTGGTTCGGGTTATCTTGGGCTGACCCTGACCCGTACCCGCCAAACCCATACCCGACAACCCGGCGGGTTTTCAGTACCCGTGTCGATCACTATGTCCAGTTGAGTTGAACACGATTGTGTGATGCAAATTTCATGCTGAAACCTTTACAATACCAAGAAAATACACCTAACGGGGTGCACGCAAATTTCTAGGGCATTCTATTACATACTACAGGCACCAGAGCCATCCAATGAAGGAGGTTGCTCAAGGCTAGACTGAAAAATTTTGACTTTGCAGATTTATTAAATTAGGCTCCCTAGTGTTGCCTACACCTATATTGCATGTACACGGGGCCAGATTTTCGATAGCTAGTCAATCCGTTAAGAATTGACTGAGATACGGTGTTCGACGGTTGTGCCCAAAAATGGGTGCGAAAAAATTCGGTTTGCAAAGTCACGTGCAAAAGACAATATCCAAGATTATGTCCTCGGGGCTTGTCACTGCATGGACCATTTTCCTCAACATCACTAACTTATTTTATGATCATTTTGAAAAAAGGAAGTTTAATCTCAACAAGCTTGGCATCTGGGGTGGCATAAAAACGAAGAGAAAGAAGGCTATGGAACTCGAGGAGGTCAACCAGGAAAATGTGTATCTCCTTTGGTCTTCTGCCTCATTATTGTAGTCATTTCCTTGTCAAATTGAGCCAAAATGCAACATGTGTCCTCGATAATTTTTTTATATAGTATGCCTCCTTGTTAATAATTATTCAGTAATACATCGTTCTGTGCAGAACGACAGTCACGGAATTTCAATCACAGGTCATCTGATCATGTTCAATCTGAACGAGACCTACCTTTAAAGCTGTATCATAAAATAGATAGAGATTCCTCGCACCGCATGTTGATCCTTCTGGGAATAGTAGGAATATTTTTCTGAGCTTTTTCGTTTTTCTTTTTGGTTCTTCCAATCTCAGCAGCTGATCCGAGTCAGATTCTCTTTTATACTTCAAGGTGAGCTCTGCCTCAGTCCATAACTTAATGGGGTTCAATCTTAACCAATATATAGGTACACTCTTTGCGCATGCCGCCCGAAAGCAATAATTCAATAAAGTTATGATCGATGGCTTGTATATTGAGTTTGAGTATACTGTGCAACTTTATTAGTCAGGTTGGCGCGCGGCATACACGGTCGTCACATATTCCATGGAGAGCATTTTTCTGGGATGCTGCACGTGTTCGCTACAAGGATTCCCTAACGGCAACGTCACTAAATTGACTTTGACAACTGCTTACCTTCGCGGAAGGTTGAGAATACTATGCTTGGAATGAGCTGAGGATGAAGCTACCGCCTATAGCCTCTACTTCATTTATAATTACCAGCGCAGTACGCGATAACCAAATCAGCCTAATACACTCACGTTTGGAGAGTTGTAGCCACGGGTAAATAACACTTGGACCATTAGACCTTCGACTTTTAATTTCTCAATACGGTCATGATGAGTCGTACTGACATCACGCGCACCACGGAACAGGAGAGAGGCAGATTCTATGCGTGAAATGTGGGATTGTCCTGGCAACTGGGCGCTCGGTGGAAAATGAGAAGGTCCCGCTCGCCAACGCGACTCTACCATGTCAATAAACTTGCCCGTTACAGCCTTCTGGTTGTGGGAATTAGTTTCAATTCTGATCGTCCTCATTTGTGGAAGCAGCACGGCGTCTATTCCAGCGTTCCTATCTGTAGCGCCGTGGAGCGCTTGCAGAAGCTCCTCAACAGCAGTTCCGATAGGTACCGCAAAATTCCAAATGACCACGGTTAAGTGTGAGAGAGATGGCATTGCTATCAGGAAAGCAATTAACTCCGATCCCTGCATGTCTGGGGAACCCAGCTGAAAACTTTCTAAGGATCGGGTATTGCGTGAAATGAACAGCGAGAACGGTGGCCAAGACGGTGACCATCTGGCTGTTATGATGGTTAAAGAGCGAAGAGAAGGGAATGAGAGGAGGTCAAAGGAGGGTCCTGGATCTCCAATTATGGACATCGAAAGGTTGCGAAGTCGTGAATGCTGCACGATCGATGATAGCATCCAGTCATTTTTGTAGTCATATTCCAACACCCAATCCACTTCGAGCAGATTGGGCGCCAAAAGCAACAAAGTCGAAAAAACGGTGAAACTCTGTCCCTTCGACTCTTGTTTAAATGAAAAGCGGGTCAATTGTGCCCATGGCAACTTGATATTGGTGATCGGAAAGGGAGGAGCTCGATAAAACGAGACTAGACGAAGCTTTGGAGCGTCCAAAAAGATATCGACATCATGCAACTGAAGATTCATCGCGTGAAAATCGTTGTTGAACTTAAGATGTAGCTCCTCCAAATCAGGCAAGTGGTTTTTCAATGGCAAGAACACATCCGTCAAAGCTAGCCATAGCGTTATATTAGCTGCTCGCCATCTATGCGACTGTCCAAGCACTTTGCGAGTAGCAGGGGTCTGGAAAAGGGAGATCATCTGATCAAATGCGAGGAAGAATGTGTCGAGGATCACACTAAGCTGCGCCTGCTGCGATCGCCTCAACCAAGTTTGGACAAGAGTTCCAGAAAGTTCAAAATGCAAGCTGGAGGCTTGCAGGTCAATCAGTGACCATAATGTAGGAGATGAAAGAGCGATGGTCGTCCAATCACGACACACCCGGAGGAGAAGTGCGGGCGCGTTTCGAGGATTGAAGGCCATAAATTCACGTGCACTGTGAGTCGATAACAATCCTTCGCCAGCCACAGTGGGCAGACAATGCGAGAATATCTCGGACCAGATTTCTGGGGGCAGCCGCCTAGCTGGAGTAAGGAATGCAGCATGCTCGTTCTTGTATTCTTCTAGAGCCTTCCGTTGATCGATGAGCCGATCTAGAACGATCTGCGCATGAGCAATTTCAGCATCCTTCGTAGAGATGTCAAGCTGCACCGCAGCAATCGACTCTCTGATGGCTCGAGCTTCTGTCTTGGATGGAACTTTGTTGGTCCCGAGGAGGTGGGGAATGGGCGAGACTGGAATATTAGTAATTTCAGCGAGTCGTGTCCGACAACTGTAGCAATACAACAATGAATCTATCATGTTGCGACAACTGGATCACTGTAGTCAACGGTCATTTAGGAAGTCTAATCTCGAACAATGACATTACCATACGCGAGTTGTGAGTGTGATCGGATGAGGCGAACAGAGGATTGGGTGTTTGACTTTGACATAGTATGGCACTTGCTGAGCAATACTGACCGAGAGCTAAAAATGCCCCAAAGCTTACGAATCAGGGAATCGATTTTATTTAAACTTGTGACTTCTTGCTGACCTTGAATGGTGTA
Organism: Tricholoma bakamatsutake; assembly: GCA_029959215.1. Taxonomy (NCBI): domain Eukaryota; kingdom Fungi; phylum Basidiomycota; class Agaricomycetes; order Agaricales; family Tricholomataceae; genus Tricholoma; species Tricholoma bakamatsutake. The sequence continues at coordinate 11,139,762 of CP114857.1, read as the reverse complement.
CCATTAGCCTTCACCTTGCGGATGAGTTCGAAAACGAAGGCGGAAAAGCCACTTGGATGGAATGTTTTTCGACGAGAAACAGTCTGTGGAAGCGTACTGGCAATGAGAACATGTTACAGTTCATTCAACGACTAAAATGCAGGGAGCAGTATCGTTGACCCAAGAACCAGTCAGGCCCGTGGATGCACTTAATGACAATGGGCTGGAAGCACGAACGGAAAAGATTATACAGTGTAATTGGGGGGGCTTCATTGCTTATCGTATGTGATATTGAGGGTTCTTCACAGTACGATTTCAAGTTTGATTTCAGTTTCGGCAGACTTCGGCAAGTTTCGGGAGAATCCGAAATCGAGTGTGTTTATTTCGCCCGCCAAACATGCCAAATCGATCTAAATGAGATGATCAAACCAAGCGGAGCTTGAAATACCATCACTCCCTGTTGCTCCTGGTCACCGTACCTACTTGTAGCACATATTGCACTGGTTGTAGCTAAGGAATGGCTATATAAATGATGATACAAGGTTGTTGTCTTCTTCATCACTCTTCTCGCCGATCACTCACTGGGGCTGGTGACGATGGCCAATTGATTGAGATGTTGTCCTCACCAATACTCGGGGCAGAAGACTGATGTAAGGATCAGATAAAGAGCAGTGAAGAGGGAGCTTGAAAAATCTCACCATGCCATGGCAACCCAAGATACTCAGATCAACTGGTGTTTGACTGTGCATGATTGCAGCTCGGTCAACAACTGGACTTGTTCCCATCAACTAGTGCATGCGTAGATACCATGGAAACTTCATCTCGATAAGCTCTGGTAGAGGTTTTTTTGATTTTTTCTTGGCGGCCTTCCCATCCTGTTCGGCAAGCAAGAGAATACGGTGTGCTTCGAGGATTCCTTCTTGGTAGGAGGCGGCATCGACGAACAGGACACTTGACGCGACGCGGGTGTCCTTGCAGTTGAATTCAAACCCCGATCTTAATACCGCGATTGCCGATCGCACGATTTTGGTGAAATCAAATCTCAAATCGCATTGAAATAAGCTCTTCAAATCGGTACTGTGAAGAACCCTAATTTGATTGATCTCGAACGACAAAGTGATTAGAACTCGAAGGAATTTGTTGACTGATAATCGATAGAGGACACGGTGGATTAGATGTGGTTGGAAGTTTCAATGGGTCGTGTCTCAACCGGTTGCCAGTGTTGATCATAGTCACTATGACAATCCCTAGAAAGATATGGTCTCTGACTTCTCTTCGTATAGTGAATATCAGTCGACTTAGCTGTTTAGGTTTTCCCCCGTTCGATTAGTAAATACGTCAGGCTAAAGGCTTTGACGATGCGGTTGAGTGGGTATTGATGTTGTCGTACTAAACAGGGACCAATAACAATGCTTCGATAGATAGAATTAAACTGCAATCCATATCAATCGGTGCTAACCATGAACGCAAGCCACGAACACAAATACATAAGGATAAATGTTTCCCGCAAAGTCGAACCGCGGAGCGCCAGCACAACAATAGACATCCGAGAACATGCAGGACATTCCTCAAAAAACTATTAAACAAAGACAGCGACAGCTCCTCTTCCACCGCTCTCCTCCGCCTGAGCTACCGCAAGACTCCACTTGCCTTTCCCCTTGCCTACTGAGATAGGCGAGTCGGGCTCTGGTACCCAAACGCCCCCCATTTTCACGCTGACGTGCACATGCTTGCACCCAGAAACTGGGCACTCCCACTCATGTGTTGCTTCTATTTGGTTTTTTAAAGATGTGCGCTTGCGTTTGCCCAAGTGGGGTTGTGGAGGCAAGGGAGAGACAGCAGAACGAACGGGCGACGAAGTTGAAGGAAGTAGTGCACTGGAACGTAATCGAGATCGTATTGGATTTGCTGGCGGGTTCAGTCGCGCCTCTACAGCCTTACCTTTTCCTTTATAGTCCACCAGCTTGTCCTTGCCCTTTCCATTTCCATCGTCATCGATCCCCTTCTCTTGGTCACCATACTCCATATCTGGCACACTGGCAAGATCCAGACACTTCCCGTCAATCAGATGTCCGCACCTCAACGCCCAGACTTTTTTCGTTCTCGCTTCGTCCCCGACGAGTCCTGCGCCGAGAACTAAAGGATCAAGGCACTTTGCACACACCAGGAGGGTATGTAGGCCCGAGGGACCAGAGGACGACGAACGCACTATGCTGGGTCCCGCGCGAGGAGTATCAGTCTCCATGTCCATAGTTTCGAGATCAATAACAATCGGAGCTGATGTTGCCTTTCCCTTTATGTCCGACGATGAAGACGAAGCTTCTGCTGGAGAAGAGGGTGCGAAATCAAACGTGAAACCTGACTCAGGCTTGCCGGGATGGGTGTACTCTGGCTTGTAATCATCCTCCAGGCGTCCGCGTCCGCGCCCGCGGAATAGAATCTCCTGCCACACATAGGGACGCGCGGGGTGATCAAACCTGGAATCGTTGTCGCCAGGCTCTAGACCTAGGTCCTGGGCTAGGAGCATCTGGATAGCAGGATAATCGTCATCGTCATGTGATCCAAAAAATCCATCGTCATCGTGGTTGCCTATGATGGCAGTGTAGAGCCTGCGCATGGCAGAGCCTGCACGTCCCATGACCCCGCGATCATGCATGCGTTCGCGATGCAGCTCGCGGCGATTGTTAACCTGTGCACGATTAATCGATATGAGACCACCGCCGAGGCCCATAGTCGGAGTATGATGCGACGGAGGTGCAGCTGTTCGGTCTGGAGGCGATACAAAGGGTCGTCTGCGTCGATTACGGCTGATATTAGAAGGTCCGGCAGCCGGAGTAGCCTGGTGGATATCGGCCTCAAAGTCAAACGGCTGGTCCCTCGCTCGCACGGGCGGAGACGGAAACGGGGGTGGTCGTTGCCTCATGGGGAGAGATGAAAACCCAGAATATCTGGGAGGTAGGCGTGGGACATCCGGTACGGTTCGGTCTGGTGGAGGTGGTGGGGGAGAAAACAAACGATGCCTTTGACCTAGTTGAGCTGTATATAAGTCATTGGTGCTTCTACGTGCATAATGCGAATACAAACTTCTAGGCTGTCGTGAGCGAGCAGAGTTACTTCCTGTGGCCACTGACTGGGCCAAATGAAAATCATCGTCGTCACTATCCAAAACAGATATGACATCTGGAGACAGTACTGAAGACTCTCCTTGAGAACGTGCAGCAAGTCTACTAGAGACATTAATCGGTTCATCGACTGAGTCGACATCGATGACCTCGACGACAGATGAAGCTCGTCGACGTCGTTGAGGTGATGCTGGGGTGTCGATGAGCACCGAAAAAGGTCTCTCGACGACGGCAGTAGCCATGGGGCTGGCTGTGAAATATTGAAGAGATGGTAGTCGCTGTTGAAAGTGTTGGAAGTGCCCAACATCCGAGTTAGTCAGCTGTGCACGGACCTGTCCCGTGACCTTTCCCTTAGAGGCGACTGGGAACATTCGCGCAATATTTCATACATCTGCCTTGGTCTTGACTCTTTGGCTTCCAAAGCCGTCAGGAAACTTCACGAGGCATATTTCTGATTTTCGGATTTAAGACTGATTATTACACATCTTGTGAATAGCAGCGAGCGCTAGCCTTGCCAGTAAAACATCGTGATTGACGTCTGTCCTCTAGAATTTACTTGACATTCGCGTATAATCGGCGACATCGAGAATTGAAGAATGCTGGGTGTCACTGTGGAAACTCTGCGCGTAAGAGCGTGCCGTGCCGTCGGGGACGGCCTCTCAGTACTGCAACATGTGGCGAGCCTGCAGCTAAAACGTTAGCACACCCACACGTTCAAACATATTTGTTATCAGAAAATCAAAGTTTTTCATCATTCGTCCATAGGTACATCAGTGGTATGCAGCACAGGGAGCCCACCAAAGACCTGTGCCAGAAAGATATCACATAGATAGGTACCGTAAAACGGCAGTACGGTTTTCTAGCCTTATGCATGGTATAAATGGCAACCACACCTGCGGTTGCTCTTCTCATCACTAGCTCAGGCAGCCTGTCCCATCGCTTGTTCACCTGCAGGTCAGATGAAGATAACAACAATGCACACCATCATGCTCAACTTTCTCGGAGTCGTGGCTGGCTCTTTGGTCTCCGCAGGGGCCCAGCACACCGACCACGTCTTTCACGACGAGAGCGCAACAGGAAACGCTTATCGTGAAAGGCAACTCCTCGAGGAGCGTTCAATGCCGTACGTGTGGTAGTTCCGATTCCAAATATCTCGCGCAGTGCTGATGCCAAAACACCGTATGACTAGATGCGGAGGCAGTGCCTTCGCTGATATGGTCGAAAGCGCATGCAGTTTCATCCATAACAATGGCTTTGAGCCGTGGATAAACGGCAGATTAGGAAACTGCAAGGTTCCACATCGACGTAGCCCAGTGCATGGTCTGTGCCATAAGCATTGATGAATGATATGATAAGATCCGAGTGGTGGTAGAGAATAGAAGATCATTTCGTGACAGATTCATGGTGCTGGAGAGATAATCAAAGGAAACATCTTGCACTGACTTAAACAGTGATAAGACGTGGGATGTTGCGGCTTGCAAGGATCTGCGATATCTCCATGTCCCATTGCTCCGTCTAAGTCATTGATGTCCCAACAGCGAGGCCACGGACACTATGATTTTCCTTCACAGTTTGAGGTAGTTTAGCTCCGAAACATCGGTTTAAGATGAAACGAGGTGGACCGAGCAGGCGCAATGGAGGTTTACTAGTGATTGATGCCAGGTGCTCAAGGCTTTTTAACTGATAACGGCACATGCCACAAGGGGGTAGTAGTAGACGTTGGTTCAAATCCTACGTCACATCTTGTGCCTAGGGCTTTCTGACATCACGATGTATGCCGCTAGCTCGTCGTTCAATCCGGAAGACAAAACCGACCAGACCGACCAGACCAAAGCCCAATAGGATATGAAAACTGTTCTCAAAATCCGGCGTGTGGTGGACCGGTGGTTTAAGCAAGGGATCACCTCTTGATCGCGTCCACGGTCCAGGGAACTGGTCTGATCTTCAAGCAACCGCTGCTGTCGCAGGTAACAGGTCGTATAACTCGTTGTACTGATAAGTATGATAGAGGATAATCCAATTTAGCTGTATTTGAATTTTCATTACCGGTTAATGAAAAAACCCGATTCGTTACAAGGGTGACTGGGAGATGGAAAGTTTATTAATCAAGTTTAGCTTCATAATGGATAATTTGGAAGGCCAAATAGTCCTGAAGGCAAGACAATGACGATGATGGAGGCAACCCCGATAAATGTTAGATGGATAGAATGCAACGCATGGAAGATATGAACAACTTGAAGGTGACAGTTAGGAATGTATATTCAACATTCAATGATCGGTAAGATTTTGTGATTGACGGTGAGTTAATTTGGGGCCGTGGTCGCTTAACAGAGGCAAATTCTTTCATGTCAACACATGGGGAAAAGTAGTTGACTATTTCTCACCATTAAGCCCACACCTTGGTAGACCAGGACACTTGTAACCCATCCTCCTGCAAGGTCTGCAGGCGAACTATATCGCGCTTATGAGCGCGACGAACCTCGTTTTCCATCTCTTTTCTGGTCTGGGATGTCAGTTGGTCGATGGTCATAGGCAGACAAAAGGTGACATGAATGGATTGGAGCATAGTACCCAATATTCTGGTTGCTGGATATGCGTATGGTGAACGCCGTCGTGAGGCCACCATGTTGACCAATGCCCCGTCCGAAGTATGGCAATACTTCAGCGAGAGTTTCTGTAAGAAAGGGAAAGTATCGTAATTCGTATATCCTCTCCGCTGCAAGAAGTTGAGCGTTTGATTGGTGATTGTTGAAATGGAGATATAAAGAATGTGAATAGACTGCAGAGAGGGCATCCGAAGGTATTGAAGCACATCCATTTCTGAAACATTACAGTCAGATAGCCGGAATTCATGCAGACCACGTTCCGAACGAGCTAGGAACTTGTTTAAAGCCTGCGAATCTGAAGCAGGTGATCGCCATTTGCCTTGATTGATGCTGAGGGTGCGTATTGCTGGGCATATGAGTTGACCTAATAGCTGTCCCAAATCACCAGTATCGGCAACTGAGTCCAACTTCAATGACTTGAGATGTGGAAGTAGGGTATCACGCAGGGTTACGGGTTCCGATGTGCCATAGATTCCGGACAGTTGACAGTCCACCGCTCGCTTACAATTGAGGAGGATTTCACTACATTGGTACATCGACAAGCCACCGGTGAGTCGGATGTGTGTTAGCTGCGAACATGGCAGGTCGATGGTCGAGATGGGAATAGAGTTCGAAAAATGGGAGAAAGGAGCGAAGAATATTAAGCGTCGCAGGTTAGGAAACAAGCGAGTAATGGTAAGGAGCTGTGCACGTTGTTCCTTCGTACAGCCTCGTGCATCCAATCCTAGATGCCTCGCAGTGGACAACTTTTCTGGGGGAATTACCAATACCATTTTACAGAGAGTTTTATCCAGCTTCAAGTGAACATCCTGCCATCTGTCAATGTTTGAAATAAACATCGCGAAGATAGTTTTTGCGGATTTCTTGCCGAATGGTGAGAACGAGGAAGAGATTTGAAAAGAAAGTGGTGATGGTTGGGATCGGCTAAGCCACAGAGACACCAACGATCGATGGACGGTGGCGGAATTGATAGAAATCGAGGCCCAAAGCTTGGGGGTAGAAATTGCTACCTGCCTCCAATATCCACAGATTTGGCACAACAGCAACGGTGCATGGTTCGCGTTGGGAATTAGAAAGGGGTCGTAACCAGCAAACGGAAGGCAGCGGACAAAGATATCGGCCAAAATTTCGACGGACAATCTGTTGATGTAGGCTTGACTTTCCGAACGGCTTGAAAGAGCCAATTCTGAGTCTGTAGCGGAGTTGAGTACTCCAAGCTTTTGGAAGCTTGGAGGTCCAAGGGGAAGCTGGAGATGGAGCCACTCTCGAATATCCTTCATAGGGCTTAGATACTTGAACCTCTTATAAGGAGGTCTGTCACGGTGATATCTATTCGAAGAAGATATGCATATGATGGTCACGTTCTGCGCAACAACAATCAGAGCCATACAAGGAGCAATGAAGGAATACTTACTTCTTGAAACTATGTAGCCTGCAGCTCTCTGCGGCTAGCAAGATAATCTCTTCAACTGATGATCTGGCTATCACGGCGCAACTTGAAGTTGACAGAACAAGTTTCAGCTGCGCCGGTCATTCAGTCACGTGCCCCTATCCTCTTGTGCCTCAATTTACATCCGGTCAACGGTTCAACCCGGACCGTCACTGCCTCAGTGCCCGAAATTTAAATGCGACGTCACGGTCTACGGGTTTCTAGGCCATCGTCTAAGTATTCGTCGTCTCGGTCCATGGATCTTCCTATGTCATACAGTAGCGAACGTCGAGGGCATTGTCGAATTCAGGCATGTCGGCGGCTTCCTACTTTCCGACGAATACGGAACGCTTTTGCACTCATTCTAGTGTTATTTACACTCAAAGTTCTATCATCTGGTATCCCATCGACTTACAGGGATGTGCGGAGATACGAAAGACAGCTTCCGCAGCACAATATATCACAAGCCCTGGCACGCGGGACCAAGTATTTACGCATCCCGAACAGAGTGTGGGGGCATGGGTTGAACAACGTCCTTCAGGAGGCGTATGCTTCCTCGTCTCTACGCAAAGGATCTACTGATATCATGGTGATAGCATAGTGCTGGCACACCTGGCTTACAAGGTTGAACGATCATATGTGTTTGAAGACTACGTTTGGTCAAAACTTCCGCTCCCATTTACTATATCCGACTTGGCGTTACGGCCCACGCAAGTGCCTTTGAATGCAATTTTATCCGGTCCCATAGCTGGGGACTCCGTAAATGATCCGAAAGCGGTCAGCGCCGAATTTTGGGAGTCAGTGTGTCCTCCAGAGAGCAGACACATCATAAGCTCTGATGAGCAGCCATGGGATACAGAGGGTGACGTTCTCATGGACTGGTGGATAAACAGACTTGACACTGTAAATGATACATGTGTTGAGATCAACGCTGTCCCCAAAACAATGTTTGATCTTTAGTACGTAGTGCTTTCGGATTTCCTGGCGAAAACCCTGCTAAATCCGTAATAGCCTTTTTGGGTCTACTCGAGTACTTAGCCTCTGGAAGGAACTTGTCAAGTCACCCGTGATTACAGACTTCGCATGGTCCCCTCTTGTGCGTTCCGCGCTCTCTCAAAACGCTCCCATCCTCGAGCCCAGCAACTCTGTTGAATCCCTAGAAGCTATAACCTCCAGGAGTCAAATACATGGCCTCGTGGCAATACACGTACGTCGGGGCGATTTTAGCCGACATTGCCCGCGCTTGGAGAAATACAACTCCTCATACATGGGGTTCAACCAGTTCCCCGAATTCCGGGACAGATTTGATCATTGGAAGTACAAGAACCACGACGAACGCATGGAATACTATATGAGACACTGTTATCCAACGGTCGCACAAGTCGCAGAGAAACTCTGGGCGGTGCGGACGGAGAATCCGGGGTTGAGGAGGGTGTATGTGATGACGAATGGGTGGGGTGGCTGGATAAGGGAGTTGCGGCGGATCTTGAAGAGTGATGGCTGGGAGGATGTTAAGAGCACTTTCGATATGGAGTTAGATATGGCGCAGAAGCATGTTTCCATGGCAGTGGATATGGCCATTGCGGAGAAGGGGGAGGTTTTTATCGGTAATGGTGTGAGTTTTGCTTACCGGGCATTTATTATACCACGAGCCTGACATTGCTTTTGCGATATAGTTTTCATCTCTCACATCAAATATCATGACATTACGCATGGCCAAAGGACTAGACCCATTGACTAATCGGTTTCTGTGAACACAGTACTAGAGTGGACTTGCTCGTATATAGTAGTATGCAATGTATATAACTAGTAGACGGACAGCCTTCATTTAGATTGCCTTGTTGTGGAACCCATCCAGCAAGTTCTAGATCTGTTCGGCAACCAAACGTGGGTTGAACGTTGAACGGTGTTGGGGTATAGTATAACGTGTAGATTGGCAGATAACTTTGGCAGGGGTAGATAACTCGAGAGCATATTTCTTCACTCACACACCACTTGCGTTGGTTTTAAAAACAGGGGGATGAAGCATTCAAGGTAGTGTATATCATCAGGACGACGTAGAGATTATGGATGAAGAACAACGCGGCGGAGAGATAAACAAGTGGACGAGATGAAAGTCACGGAAATTGCCGGGCAGTACTATGTTCAACCCCGGACGTCACTAAAACCTGACCAGTCACTAAAGTCCTTGAAATGTTCCAATTCCAATGCATGCCAGTCAAGACAAGAGTAAGCAACGAGAGACTCCGTAGCCCATCCACTTCTATGACATTGCGGATTCACGAATGTCCCAAGCAATAAGAATATTCGGCGTCCATCCTCAGCCTGTCATATCTCCTATCTCCATGTGTTTCTCTCGATAATCAGTTGGAACATTCCGGATCCAAAATCGGTATCTCGTGCCATCGAACTCTGATACTATATATCCATACGTACGACTCTCATCTGGTAGCCAAAATCCGTCTTGTCGAATCGATGCACTCTTACTTAACGATTGTGTGTATGCTCTTCGTATTTCTCGCTTTATATGTCTTCAGAAAATTTCTTCGGCCCTCGAGGCTACCACTTCCACCAGGACCCAAGGTCCTGCCGGTCGTAGGAAATCTTTTCGACATACCCTCTGAGAAGGAGTGGTTGACCTTTGCGCAGTGGGGCGAACAATGGGGCAAGTCAATTGAACGAACGTACGACTTACGTTGGCTGACATTTCCCTCCCTTCACGTCAAGGCGATATATGTTCTGTTAGCGTGCTGGGCCAGTCTTTCATCATCCTCAATTCTGCGGAAATTGCCATGGAGATGCTCCAGAAGAAGAGTTCAATCTACTCCGACCGTCCAATTCTACATATGGCAGGCGAACTCGTTGGTTGGAAGAATATTCTTACTCTATTACCCTATGGCGACCACCTCCGGCGCCACCGGCGCCTGATCCACCAAGTAATCGGGAAGCCTTCGACAATTAAACAGTTTCTACCTCTGGAAGAGTTTGCAACTCACCGCTTCCTCCGACGAGTCTTGGCTAACCCTGCAGACCTTGCGGCACATGTTAGATGGCAAGTTTTCACTGCCTTCAGCTCATTGAATATTTTGAATGCGATTTGTTGGGGATACTAGGGCTGCTGGGGCAGTAATATTGCGCATATCACATGGATACAACATTCAAGAGACAAACGACTCATTTGTCGAACTTGCGGACAAGGCTACAGAACAGTTTGCGCTTTCCTCGTCTCCTGGTGCATTCATGGTTGACCTCGTTCCAGCCTGTACTGAAATTTCCCTCTCCGTCACCTAAAGACTGAACAACCTGATTTCAGTGCGCTACATCCCTTCTTGGTTACCGGGAGCTGGCTTCCAGAAGTTAGCAAAGTCCTGGGCGTCGACTCTTGTTGAAACGGTCGACCAACCATATCATTTTGTGAAGCAACAAATGGTGCGGACCTTCTATGTTTAGGTCTTCGTGATAACTAACTTAAGGCTCACAGGCCGCTGGCACGGCTCCTGCTTCGTTCACATTCAATCTGCTCGAAAATAAACACCTCACTCCAGATGAAGAATTCAACATCAAATGGAGTGCAGCTAGTCTTTATATAGGTGCAGTCATTTTGGAACACTTTGGAACATTCCAAATTCGGTTCTGATATCTGATAGGTGGGGCCGATACTGTAAGTCCCCTGCTACATGATCTCTACGGATGATCGCATTCGTTCATGTAGACCGTATCAGCGATATACTCGTTCTTCCTTGCCATGACTCTTCACCCAGAGGTTGTGAAGAAAGCTCAGGCAGAAATTGATGCCGTCATTGGTAACGACAGGCTTCCTACCTTCTCTGACCGAGAGAATCTGCCATACACAGATGCCCTCGTCAAAGAGGTGTTTCGCTGGAACTCTGTTGCTCCATTGAGTGAGCGCTTCAAGCTCATCGACACACCGACATGACAGTGAACTGTCCCAGGCATACCCCATCGGGTAACACAGGACGATACACATGCAGGCTATTTCATCCCCAAGGGATCACACGTCATCGCCAATTTATGGTTAGTCATGCTCAGGAACTTAGGTTAATCTCTGCTGATTGAGACGACGGCCCGGGTTTGAATAGGAAGCTCACACATGACCCCAGGATTTATGTCAATCCTAATCTATTTAATCCAGACCGGTTTATTTCTTCAGAAGGCAAGACAGTTGAACCAGACCCACGTAATTTGTGCTTTGGGTTTGGTAGACGGTTTGTTTTAGTCGTTGTTAATTGTAGCTCCAATATCTGACACCAAATTTTTAGGACTTGTCCAGGTGCCCCCCAGAATTGTTCGTCAGGTTCCAGGCGACACTAATGTCTCTTTCAGGTTCGCACCTTGCTGACACTTCGGTCTTCATCGCGTGTGCGATGTCGCTGGCCGTATTTGATATATCCAAATACATCGAGAACGGCGTGATCATTGAACCCGTGCACGAGAACACATCGGGAACTGTTAGGTATGATATTGTGTAGTGTCCTGCTAACAATGCCTCCAATGACTTATTCCTGCAGTCATCCCAAGCCCTTCAAATGTTCTATCACCCCACGCTCACAAAGAGCAGTATCTTTAATCCAGACTGAACAGCTAAAGTAATTGACCCCTGATTGTTTATGCATCATCGAGTTTAGCGTCGATTCATCATTCATGTACTAGTACGTGTGCCAGCTTGTAAGTCATTATAAAATAGTATGGTGTTTGTGTATATCGATGGTATTTATGAACATGCTAAGATACCTACACGTCTTTATACACACACTATGATACATCGATAGATTATATTTACCCATCTTTATCCTATTCTACATTATAGACTATTCCTTGTCAACTCTGACCTCTGGATATTCTTGGTTGACCTTGAAGAGGGTCACTATGGGGCCTGCAGAGTAGGAAACCCATCCCACATTTCACACCTATAAATAGTGTAAATTGATATATTTATGGTATAGTTTTCATGTATTGATAAACCCCAGAATGGAATAAGTTTCATCAGGAGTTGGAATGAAAATCTACCCCTAAGAGGAGTGAAAAAGGAGGTTTTTTCTATATGCAAGGGATGAGCCAATGGGATGAAAACCTCCTGAATTTTGTCCCGAGTTCATCCCACACCAAACTCATCCCATAGGATGGTTTTCATCTTTATATGGGCAAAAATAACACTCCTCTATGTGGGCTGAATTTCATCAACTGTAAGGGGAATGAAAGAAGGAATTCCCCCCCCCCCCCCATTTCAGGGTGTCAAAGGGATGAATTCCTCACAAAATTTGTCCTAATTCATACTGTACCAAATCTATCCCATGGGTTGTTTTCATCTTTATATGGGCAAGAATAACAACCTCTACCCAGGTTGAATTTCATCAACTTTCCAGGTTCTTCGAGAGTGGAAGAATGCATCCACTTTATGTAGTAGTTTTATCAACAGGTTTCATACTGGCAGTGACTATTCAACTGTTATGGGTAGCATTGGAAATAATTTGTTATTGGCCGAAATTCAGGCCATACATACAGAGCATGATCATGCTTCAAGCATCATCCATATCTGAGCTACCCCTATCCTCTTTGAGTCCCTTGCCCTTGTCACCTTCATCCTCCACATCTTCCGCTGCATCCTCTGCATCCTCTGCATCCTCCATATCCTTTGTGTTGTCCCCATCCTCCTTGTCCTTATCCTTATTACTCGCTATATCATCCAAGTTTGTCATTACAGTGAAATATCCATGTTTATGGGCATAGGCACACTTGTTCTTCAGACTTGACTTAATAAATTCTTCAACTGCCTAACCGTGTGGGAAATGCTTGAAGTAGTGGTGGTGATAGGAGATCCATCTAAGAATGAGGAAAGAAAGTAGATAAGAACATACCATTGCAATGATTTTGGCAATGACCGGCTTTGGTTGGCAGTGCCACATAACAGAACATTCAAGCCTGGCTGCAGTGGTTAAGTCCCAGACACAACACTATTAATCCTCGGAAAGGCTATGTGCACAAGGGATCAACTTATGTGAAGGGCAGTGTACAAGTCAGTATCATCCTCAAGGTGCATTGCAGTTTGTAAGTTGAATCCATTACCAGCGATGCCACTTCCTCTGGGTGGCTGTGGTATCACCATCGCAGTGTTTTCTTTAGCAACTGCAGCCTTGTGCAAGGCATGTTCTCAGCTGATGATGGTGTCAGGAATGTACAAAGGAGAAAAACGGTGACTGCACCCTTTTGTTTCTTCAACTGAGCCTCAAAGGTTTTTGCTGCTGTTCCTAGTCAAGTGCAACATGGTAAGCAATAATGGCTCAATGCAAAATAGTGAAACACTAACCTCCTGCTTTCTTTGTGAGAGAGGATGATGTCGACTTCACCTTATCACCTTGCTTGGATTTCTTAGATCCTGAAGTGGTCACCATGAGGATTGGTAGGTAACAATGCACTCTTAAGGACTCAACAAGGAATAAGATCCATGTATAGTCTATGCACTGCAGAGGTAAACCACAAGATAAGTCTTCTGGTGCAAGAGTCAGAAAAACCAGAAGTTGAGGACTAAGTTTTGTGCAGAGGACAACTTGAATGTTCCTGGAAATAATGTATAGAAAGACAGGATGCGATCAATGCATTCAGGGGGACACATTTCATGTAGACTGGACTTAATCTACATGGCAGCTCATTGCTCAAGGCTGGAGCTTGTGTGTTGGGAGCAGGAGGTGCTGTAAAGACAGGGATGCAATTAACACATTCAGGGGTATGAATTTATATATATAGACTAGACTTAACGTACACATGGAAATCATGCTCATTGCTTGGGGCTAGAGCTTGGGCATTGGGTAAGGGAGTGGATGCAAAGCCAGGGATGTGATTAACATGTTCAGGGGATGCATTTCACTAGACTGGATTTGGGCTCAAAGTATGCAGTGGCTCTCATTGCTCTAGGCCAAACCTTGGGTGAACAATGTTAGTTGATGATATCAGAAGCTAACAGATGCAAATAACATAAATGTACAGGGAGATGTTACATTGCTAGCATTCCAGATCTTGAACTTGGTGTGGGTGGTCACATGGGTAGACTAATGAAACCTGCAATATATAAAGTAGGTTACAAGTCAGAAAATCCACAGTGCAATAGAATGTCCACAAACCAGAAATCCCCCTGCATTCACCCTGCTATTCACCATCATGTTGGGAGCATTATTAGCATCAGCGATGGCACCTCCAACATTGAGGAAAGCCTGATGGAACCAGACACAGAGCTTGAAAGTTATATAGTGGAGAACCAACTTGGCCTACCAGAGAATAGGGTATGGGTTGACCATCCTGATGTCTCCAATGTCTTGGAGGCAAGTGGTAAGCACTGGTTTGTCTGCAAGCAAATGGAAGCTGAAGACTCCACATAGATACCAGACAAGCCAGCCAAGTCTCTAGTGGGGATGTAGATGTCAGTACCCAACCATCAGAACAAAAGGTATGCAAAGATACTTACTTGATAGGTTGCCATGACATACCATTGGAAATACAGGAGAGCATCACAATCCAGATCTACATTGATAATAGCCACCTAGTGAACCCAGTTTTCAACATGAATGTCCAATGAGTAAAGAAGTGGGGTAGAAAGCAAAGGGACAAGAGAAAGAAAGATGATGACAGTGGGCAGAATAAGCAGTGGAAAGTAAGCATAACAGGCACATAAGAGTATCTAAATATTCTATGCTTCATAAAAACTTGATCACTTATTTGCATGCATCTTCCTCGCCTCCTTGTGAAGACCAGACACCAGTCCATCATTCCATTGTTTTTCCTCCTTTGTCTCATGGTCGACACACAGTTCATCAGGACTGAACTCCAAGTGTTCCTCCAAGAGACTTCCTTGACCATTCTCCATCCGATGGATAACAGCCACCATGACAATTGGTCAACCATCTTTGTATTGATGGTGGATTCAGTGAACATTTTTACCACAGTTGTAACAAGAAAAGGAAGGTGCCCCAGGTGTCTGGGCAATTTTCTGCATTCATCCCATATTTTTTTATATTTTATTTCACCCTATCCTGCATTTTCCATGATTTTCTATAATTTATTCTTATTTTATTATTATATTTCACCTTTTTTCCATGTTGGTACATGTTGACAGTTCTATTCTTAGAGGCGGGACCCCTTCTGGATGTTTACCCATCAAGGTGACATCATCCTGCAGCCTGATCTGCCTATCTCTGCCTTTTTGCTATTTTTAGCTTACTATTTGATTTTTGGCTCTATCACATATACTGGGCATCGACAGATGGGTCCTTAGAGTTTTCTCTTTGGATTCCCCTCTGTTAGGTGTGCCTAGAGTGTCTGTATTATGTAGTATAATATTAACTTTGGATTTCCCTCTGTTAGCTCACTATTAAGTGAGGCTTTGAGGTTGCCCTTACAGTAGAAAACTCTCTCCTAAAGCTTGAAATCTCGTACACTCTGCTAAGATAGGCAGGTACAGAGTAGAAGATGATTCTCAGAGCTCCACAGACTCCCTATATACTGTCCCAGACACTCCTGCCTTTAGTATGCACCACTTTTCACCTGACCTGCTGCCTAGCACTATGGATGCCCCAGAGTGCATTGATGTGCTTGAAGGCGACATTGATGTGCTTGAAGGCGACATTGCTGGAATTTGTGTGCAAATTGATACACTCACATCTACCATTGAAACCTTTGTTAGAAGCCTCCAATCAAACTATACACCACCCATTTTGACCTCTAGCATGCCAAGCGCGCAGGCACCACCCAATGTGCACCCAAGTGAAGACATGTGCATTAAACACATGCCCCCTGTCGAATTCAATGGTGTGCATTCCCAGGGATGTGCCTTCCTCAATTCCTGTGAGTTGTACATCAGTCTATGCCCAAACCAATTCATGGATGATGCCGCTAAAATTTATTGGGCCCTCACATACATGAAATCTAAGCACGCCTATCTCTATGTCAACTGTATATTATGCCAGACCAAGGATCATGGCTCCCTTCTCTTTTCCACCTAGGGGAACTTTTGTGACAGTTCATACAACACTTCTGCCTTCTCTAAGGAATTCTTCAACTCACTTCCTAACTGTAAGCCATGGGATCATGCAATTGAGCTCATGCTGGGTGCCATGCCTTCTTCTTGCAAGGTCTATCCTCTCTCCTCTGAAGAACAGTGACAACTCGACAAGTTCATTGATGAACACTTGGCTTCAGGTCATATCTGCCCTTCAAAATCACCCATGGCCTCACTCTTCTTCTTTGTCAAGAAAAAGAATGGGTCTCTTCAACTGGTTCAAGACTACCAATGCCTCAATGACATCACAGTCAAGAACCGTTATCTGCTACCCCTCATATCCAAACTCATTTACCAACTCCATGGAGTGTGCTACTTCACCAAACTCGATGTCCATTGGGGTTACAACAATGTCTGGATAAAGAAAGGGGATGAGTGGAAGGCAGCTTTTCATGCAAACTGTGGTCTTTTTGAACTACTCATCATGCTCTTTGGTCTCACTAATAGTCCTGCCACCTTTCAGACCATGATGAATAATATTTTCCATGATCTCATACTGGAAGGCGTGGTTTGTGTCTACCTCAATGAACATTGCTGAATCATGCGCTTGGTACTGGAACAACTTTGGCAGCACAAGCTCTACCTTCATCATGACAAGTGCAAGTTTGACAAGACACAAATTGAGTACTTAGGCCTGATCATCTCAGATGGGCAGGTGGAGATGGACCCGGTCAAGGTTGCTGGTGTTACAACCTGGCCCAAGCCCACAAACAAGAAAGAGGTGCAGTCTTTTCTGGGCCTCATCAATTTCTATTGGCACTTTATTAGAGATTTTTCCCACCATGCCCACCACCCACTATTCAACCTCACTGGCAAGGAGGGATAGAGATGGGAGAATGCACAGCAGGAAGCATTTGAGAAGCTCAAAGAGATGGTCACTTCCACTCCAATTCTCACCTTTGCTGATGACTCACTGATAATACTCAATCCTGAAACCCAAACAAAACTTACTAAATGGCTTTGGATGGTATAACATGAGTCAGAGCAAGGGTGCGAGTTGGTTCTAAGTATTACCACTGTTACCAAAAATGTTCAAAAAAGGTTCGAAGGATGTGTGAAGTAGTTCGAAGAGGTTCGAAGAGATTCAAAGTAGTTTCAAATAGTCGAAGGTGTCAGACTAGTGTTGAGGAGCAAATACAGCAAATAAGAAGTGTTTTTCGAGAGGCAATGGGTGATGTGCAATAAATCAAGGAGCGAATATGATAGTTCAAAGAAGTTTGCGATATTTCGCAGAACTTAGAGATACGACGTGAAGCTAAGACTCAAGAGAATGGCTCTTAAATCAAATAATAAGGGAGAGGGTACTTCTTCTCTGTTTTTCTAAGTAACTAGTACAAGTCTATATACATTTTTGAAGAGATAGTACTAAAAAGGAAATCTAACATGTGTAGTACATGAGGCAATATGTGCAGCAATGAGGACTTTGTAAATTATAAAAACAAATGAGAAATAATAAATAAATAAAATGTACAGTGTTCCCATATAGTAAAAGTACTTATCTCTTTGCTTCAATATATCATTGAAGGCTCTAAGCACTATTATCACATCCTAAGTCTCTTGTCATCTCTCCTCATGTCTGGTAGTGCTTGATATGCAATGGAATAACTCATTCCAGTTGTGCCGCATGTATCAAGAGGGTTTCAAGTCAGTTATATGGTGGCCAATGTCGTTCGAAGTGGTGTAAAGTCATTCAAAAGTGTTCAAAGTGTCACAAAATTGTTTGCAGTTGTTCACAGTAGTGTGAAATAGTTCAAAAAGAATTCAAAGTCGATTTCGTGGCATTTGTAGCAGTTCAGAGCATCTGTCATAATGTGTCGATACAATTGGGAGCCTTCTCCAGACCTTAGAGTGTGCAGTGGACCTATCATCACACCCCTTCCATGTAGAAGCTGACAGTTCAGACTTTGCAATGGGCACAGTGCTATTCCAACAGTCTCCTGAGGACCAGAAATGGCACCCCATTGCCTTCTACTCAAAGAGTCTTAGTGCTGTGGAACACAATTATGAGATCCATGACAAGGAGATGCTGGCAATAATGCAGGTGTTGGAGGAGTGGCAACATTTCCTGGAGGGTGCTCAACACAAGGTCGAGATTTGGACAGACCACAAGAACCTCAAGTACTTTATGACCACCAAGAAGCTTAATTGTCACCAAGCCCACTGGTCCCTTTATCTCTCCAAGTTCAATTTCTCCCTGCATCATCACCCAGGATGCAGCATGGGGAAGACTGATGCCCTCTCTCATCACCCAGACCATGGGGATGGAAGCAATGACAATCAAGGTATTGTGATGTTGCAACCTGATCCATTTACAGTCCATGCATTAGAAGGTGTTACCTTGGAGGGTGAGGAGCACAGTATTTTATGTGACATTCATCATGTGAACTGTAGCAGTTTACATGAGGATGCTGTGGCTCTGGCAGTGAAGGAGCTGAGGAAGGGATCTACCCCTTCACTTCATGCAGCAGAGTGGACAGAAAATGATGACATCCTATACTTCTGTGACCACATCTATGTCCCTAATGATCCTCAACTTCAATGACGACTCATCTCTCAGCACCATGACTTGCTCATTGCAGGTCACCCCAGATGTTGGAAGACATTGGAACTCATATCATGGAATTATTGGTGGCCCCAGATGTCTCAACACATTGGTCAGTACTGTTGTACCTGTGATCTCTGCTTATGCACCAAGACTCCATGGTGCAAGCCCATGGGTGAGTTACACCCCCTTCCTGTCCCAGAGAATTGCTGGGATGTCGTCAGTGTGGACTTCATGGTGGAACTACCAGAGTCCAATGGGTTTGACACAGTAATGTGCACAGTTGACTCTGCTGGAAAGTGAGCTTATTTTATCCCCACTCATATGACTATCACTGCGCTTGGAGTGGCTTGACTCTATCTGTGCCATGTGTGGAAGCTCCATGGACTACCTGGTGCATTCCTCTGTGATCAAGGACCACAATTCATTGCAGAATTCACCTGAGAGCTGTACTGCCTGCTGGGGATCAAACTCCTCACCTCAACTGCCTACCACCCACAGACAGATGGACAGATGGAATGAGTCAACCAAGAACTCAAGCAGTACATCTGTGTCTTTGTCCTTGAGTGGCAGGACATCTGGAAAAATCTCCTCCCCATGGCTATGTTTGGATACAACAACCATGTCCACTCTTCTACCCAATAAACTCCCTTCCTCCTCAACACAGGGCGACATCCACACATGGGTTTTGAATCTTGACAAGCACCCTCACATTTGGAGATGGTGAATGAGTTCACAGAGCAGATGAAGGACACCTTGGAGGAGGCAAAGTCAGCTTTGGCCAAGGCGAAGGATGTCATGGCATGCTTCTACAACCAGTGTCACTCACCCACACCCATGTATAAGGTTGGTAATCATGTCTATCTCAACTCTAGTGACATTTCCACCACATGCCCATTCAAGAAACTTGCCCACTGTTTTCTTGGACCATTCCTCATTACTAGATGCATCAGGTCACATGCCTACCATCTATGGCTACCACAATCCATGTCCAGACTCCATCCTGTCTTCCATGTCATAAAACTGCTGATGTGTTCAGTTGGTACTCAGTGCAGAGTCTCAATAGAAGGGGTGAACACTAAACCTACAGCTGCAGGCATGCTCAAGGTGAGGGGGTTCACTTAGAGGGCCTCGGATCGTCCTTCAGGGTGCAGAGACTATAAAGAGGCTGGAACTATGGGTTTTGATATGCACACCAGTTGTGTACACAAAAAGGGAGGTATGCACAACAGCGAAAAAGTGTGCAATGCAAAGGGACAAAAATGCGCAGTGCAGAAAAATGTGCAATGGGAGCACAAAAATGTGCAATGATGAGGGAGATAGAAGCAGGAGATGCAGTGGGACAAGTACAGCACTGGGATGTGCTGCAAAGGTGACACACAAGCTAGGGACACAAGTGGAATGCAAGTGCAACTGGTGGAAAAATGTGCAAATGGTGTGCAAAATGTGGCTATACAATAAAATGCACAAATGGTGTGCAAATGTGGCTATACAAAGGGCACACTGCAGGAGTGCACAAATGAAGACAAAGAATGCAACGAAGAGACAAAATGTGGCAATATGATGAGGGGATGCAAATGATATGCAAATGCAGCTATATGAAGGGCACACTACAAAGGTGCACAGACTGGATGCTGGTGCACAGACTATGTGCGACGTGGAATGAGCTATGAACTAGGAGGGGGGGGAAGATTCTCTGAATTCTCTATCTGTCCACCTACTATGTACAAATGGCTTATGTGATAAAAAAACAGTAAAATAAAGTATAAAAATAGAAAGCACCATGCACTACCCACAAGCACATCTATTGGCCCATCTAAACCTGACCACACTATGCCACTGCCTTAGCCAATAAGATTTGCACATGCTATAGCCCAATACCCAACTGTTCCAGTGTGATGTTCTATTTCGGGTGTACTTTAGGTCCCATTGATAGGTCCACTGCATGCACTAAGGTCTGGAGAAGCTCTCCAATCATATTGACACACTATGACAGATGCTCCAAATCACTATGAATGCCATGAAATCAACTTCGAATTCTTTTCAAACTATTTCACACTATTTTGGATGAATTTGAACAACTTTGAATGATTTTGCGACACTTCGAATGCTTTCGAATGACTTCATACTACTTCGAACAATATCAGCCACTGTATAGCTGTTTCAAAACCATTTCAACTTGCACTGCTCAACCAGAGTGAGCCATTTCATTGCATATCAAGTGCCACCAGACGCAAAGAGAGACTACAAGAGACTTAGAATGTGATAAGTGCAGTTTTATGTTTCAATGATATATTAAAGCAATAGAACAAGAACTCTTACTATACTGGGACAATGTATGTTTCATTTATTATTGTTTCTCATTTGTTTTATGTTTTACAATACCTTTATTGCTGTGCATACTGCCTCATGTTCTACACTTGTTATTATTTCCTTTTTAGTACTATCTCTTCAAATTGTATATAGACCTGTATTAGTTACTTAGAAGGACAGCAAAAGCAACAGGGAACAGAGAAGAAGTCACCCTCTCCCTTATTGTTCTATTTAAGAGCTGTTCTCTTGTGTCTTATCTTTGCATCATATCTATAAGTTCTGCAAAATATTGTGAACTTCTTCAAACCTTTGTATTAGTCTCTCGACTTATCACCTATTGCCTTTTGCCATTTGAAAAACACTTCTTATTCATTATATTTGCTCCTCGACATACCTTGACATCAGTATGACATCTTCAAACTTCCTCAAAACTACTTCAAACCACTTCAAACCTCTTTGAATCTCTTCAAACTATTTTGCACAACTTTGTATGCTCTCACAGACTATTTGCACCATCTCTTATTATTTTACGTCTCTAAACACAACCTTGGGTATCAGCGGTGATATTTAGTACCAACTTGCACCCTTTCTCTAGCCTGTGTTATACTTCCTAAGCCTTTTAACAGGTTTTTGTTAGATTTTCAGGTCAAGTATTATCAATGGGCAAAGGTATGAAGTCATAGCTTAAACTACACTTGGTGCTCAATTCTTTTTCAGAAGTCATCATTGTTGTCTTTTCTAGACCTAGAAGCATCCATTGATCAGAATGGTGATGAGCGAGATTCAGAAATGGAGGAGGAAGAGGAGGATGGTAAGGATATATTTTTCTCTTCTGGCAAAAACTGAGTGAATCCTCTAGGTTTCATTGTTCCCAATAAACCTCCTGCTGGAACCTCTCACTTTTGTCCATCACTTGCTGATGCAACCATGGGGCACATTTGAAAGGCATCACTCTGGCTATCGAGGGTTGATATTTTTCTGTGCCTTGACCTCTGTTCAAAAAGGTTGCAAATATAAAATACTGATGAAATGGATGGAAGCTGCAGCATCTGAACCTTCATGTTCCACTGTGCTTTCTGTTTTCTACTGTGACCACCTCCTGGGAGCAGTCTATATTGAGTGTCATCAATCTATGGTCAATGCAAGATTGTTACTTGGTTCCTTTCTCATGGGCATTACTCCTGTGTTGTTTATTGGTTCAAACAGATCCCAGTTAACATCTGTGCTGCTAGAAGATTGTGTTAAACTCTTGATGCCCTCATCTCAGTTGCAAACCTGCAAAGCAGGTACATGGGTGCAGTTTCAGCATGGTGGTTACTATTACGATGACTTAGGATTTGTAACCGATGTTCATGAAGATGCTGCAGAGGCAATTCTTGTTCCCAGGTTGTCATTTAGTCCTGCCTCTTGTGGGTGACCACCCCAAGCTCTCTTTGATCCCAATACTGTCAAAGACAGCCAGGGCGTTAGAGCTGTTAGGCAAAGTTGTGGCCTATACATGTTTTATGGAAAAACTTTCATGTCTGATGGATTTGGAATCAAATCTACACTGACTCATTCTGAAACATCTCTGAGTATGGCTTGGGACCCCACCTCTCATTTCTTGACTGAACTCACTGTGAAGCTTGGTGTGTTATTTCAACTGAAGCCACTCTGTTTAAGTCACCAAACTTAGGAGAGTGGCTGCTGAACCCATGACTTGACAATAAATGCCTTAACATTGTTATTTAAGGCACCAAGAAAGGCATCTACTATCGAGGGGGGAAGGATGAAGGTTGTTGGGGTGTGCTAGTGATCAACCATCCACGGAAAGGACTGGACAGTTCTGTTATGGTCAAACTGGGGCTCATGGTGATCCAGGTCAAATCTCCCTTAAAGTACATCATACCAGAAATGACTACTGAGAGAGAAGGTATGGTAAAGGCTTCAGAGGCACAGCCAATCCATGCAGCACTAGGCCAATGCATGGTGGTTATTGGGCCAGATCTTTCCAGAAATACTAACTTTCTTAGTTGTTATGGCTGTGTCTCGAGTTGCCAGTATCCTTTACAGCCCTGTGACATTTTGATTCTTCTTTATCATCCAACTAGCCAATTTGCATACTTGCACAAAAAAATATTTGTCATTCTTATCATGGATCTGTGCTATGGGACTGTAAGTGTAAGGGTAACCTCAAGACACCTGGGGCACCTTCCTTTCCCCTTACATCACCCCCTTCTATGATGCATTACCCCGATGCACTCAAAACTGTATTTGCCCAAAGTTGGATGCTTGAATGCACTGAGGTGCAGAGGAATGTTGCCAGTGGAACTCCCTGACCAGTCATGGGGCATTCACATTGGACTCTGCAACCCAGGAGTTCTCCTCATACCCATAACCCTTCCAGTGTACCAGGTATTCAAGTTTACCTCAACATAAGCAGCTTTCTAAGATGTACTTGACCTCATACTGAGGTTCACCTTTAATAACTGTAGGCGGTGGGAGAGGTCATATCATGCATCCAGGAAATGGATCTGTGGGTGCAGGCAGCAGCTTTACAACATGGAAAACAGGGTGGAGTCTGGACATGGACCTTGGTAGCCATAGGCATGCAACCTGCTTGGTTGACTCGTTCCATCTGTCCATCTGTCTGTGGCTGGCAGGCAGTTGAAGTGAGAAGTTTGATCCCCAGCAGGTGGTACAGCTCTCAGGTGAACTCTGCAATGAATTGTAGTCCTAAGTCACAGAGAAATGTGCTAGACAGTCTATGGAACTTCCAGACATGGTGCAAATAAAGTTGAGCTGCTCCAAGTGCAGTGACAGTCATATGAGTGGGGATAAAATGAGCTTGCTTCCCAGCAGAGTCAACTGTGCACATTACTGCATCAAACCCATTGGACTCTGGTAGTTCCACCACAAAGTCCACACTGATGACATCCCAACAATTCTCTGGGACTAGAAGGGGGTGTAACTCACCCATGGGCTTGCGCTGTGGAGTCTTGGTGCATAAGCAGAGATCACAGGTACAACAGTACTGACCAATGAGTTGAGACATCTGGGGCCACCAATAATTTCATGATATGAGTTCCAATGTCTTCCAATGGCTGGGGTGACCTACAATGAGCAAGTCATGGTGCTGAGAGATGGGTCATCATCGAAGCTGGGAATTGTTAGAGATGTAGATGCAGTCACAGAAGTATAGGATGTCATCCTTTTCTGTCCACTCTGCTGCACAAAGCAAAGGGGTGAATCCCTTTCTCAGTTCCTTCACTGCCAGAGCCACAGCATCCTCATGTAAACTGCTACAGTTCGCATGATGAATGTCACATAGGATACTGTGCTCCTCACCCTCCAAGGTAACACCTTCTAGTGCATGGACTGTAAACAGATCAGGTTGCAACATCACAATACCTTGATTGTCATTGCTTCCATCCCCATGGTCCAGACGATGAGAGAGGACATCAGTCTTTCCCATGCTGCATCCTGGGCAATGATGCAGGGAGAAATTGAACCTGGAGAGATAAAGGGACCAGTGGGCTTGGCGATGATTTAAGTTTCTTGGTAGTCATAAAGTACTTGAGGTTCTTGTGGTCTGTCCAAATCTCGACCTTGTGTTGAGCACCCTCCAGGAAATGTCGCCACTCCTCCAACACCTGCATTATTGCCAGCATCTCCTTGTCATGGATTTTGTAATTGCATTCCACAGCACTGAGACTCTTCAAGTAGAAGGCAATGGGGTGCCACTTCTGGTCCTCAGGAGACTGTTAGAACAGCACTGTGCCCGTCACAAAGTCTGAGCTGTCAGCTTCTACACAGAAGGGATGCGAGTCATCAGCAAAGGTAAGGATTTGAGTGGAAGTGACCATCTCTTTGAGCTTCTCAAAAGCCTCCTGCTGTGCATTTTCCCACTTTCATCTCTCCTTGCCAGTGAGGTCAAATAATGGGCATGCATGGCAGGGAAAATCTTTAATAAAGCACCACTAAAATTTGATGAAGCCCAGAAAAGACTGCACCTCTTTCTTGTTCATGGTCATGGGCCAAGTTGTAATGCCAGCAACCTTGACTGGGTCCCTCTCCACCTGTCTAGCTGAGATAATCAAGCCCAAGTACTCGATCCATGTCTTCTCAAACTCACACTTGTCATGACAAAGGTAGAGTTTGTGCTGCCAAAGTTGCTCTAGTACTAGGCATGTGACTTGATGATGTTCATTGAGGTCTCAAGTGAAGATGAGAATGTTGTTGAGGTAGACACAGACCACACCTTCCAATATGAGATCATGGAAGATGTCATTCATCATGGTCTGAAAGGTGGCAGGACTATTAGTGAGACCAAATAACACAACAAGTGGTTCAAAAAGATCATGGTTCATGTGAAAAGCTGCCTTCCACTCATCCCCTTTTTTTATCTGCACATTATTGTAACCCCAATGGACATTGAGCTTGGTGAAGTAATGTGCCCCACAGAGTTGGTTGACAAGTTCAGATATGAGGGATACTGGATAGTGGTTCTTGACTGTGATGTCGTTGAGGCATCGATAGTCTTGAACTAGTTGAAGGGACCCATCCTTCTTTTTAACAAAGAAGAAAGGCAAGGCCATGGGTGACTTTGAAGGGCAGATACAACCAGAAGCCAAGTGTTCATCAATGAACTTGTCAAGTTGTTGTTGTTCTTCATAGGAGAGAGGATAGACCTTGCAGGAGGAGGGTGTGGCATCCAGCATGAGCTCAATTGCATGATCCCATGGCTTATGGCTAGGAAGTGAGTCAAAAGATTCCTTAGAGAAGACACCCTTGAAGTCATGCAGGTGAGGAAGTACCGAGTCAGTGAAGGATTTGGGTGCACTGTTCTTGTGGAAGGCCTCCACAAGGCGCTGAGAGATGTTTGAAGTGGCATGCACCTCATGCGAAGGGTTAATGGCAGTGTAGAAATTTTGATCACCTTCCTCGATCTCTTCCACTTCCTCCACATTATCTGTTGAATTAAATCTGCACATGGCACCTATTCTGTGCCTCAGTGTAAACACATATACATGTAAATACATGTATACAAATATGTCATAATGACATGTGGACAGGAACCATGTGGTACACCGCCCTTTTCTCCACTCCACTGAGCCTCACATGACCTGAGCCTCATGTGACCATGTGGGCTCTCTAGGTATATAAGTATGCTGTACCTCTACCTAGCAATACAGAGAGTTCTATGCCCTCTAACCTAAGTTACTTAGCACACTAACCAACTCAACAGGTAAGTAGTAAGATCTGTGAGCACTCTACACTGTGCATAGCACACTGCTCAACAGGTTATGGGCCCTGTGGGCGACGTTGCACAGCTATGAGCTCCTCAGAGCTCTAGTTGGAAGGAGTTGTACTGTAGCCCCTTGGGGCTCCAACTCACACATTGTGCACAGGTCTTACTACCGATGTGCTTCACTGTGCTGAGCACCTCATTGCTTTTGTGATGGGGTTAGCCTCTTTCTGACATGTCGTCATGGAGTGATGATGCGCCCTTTTGGCGCTCATCATGTGCTAAACAAAAGTACTCTGACGGAGTGCTAAGTTTTGCATCTGGCATTTCTAATTTAAGAGCAAGTGACTGATTTGGTGCTTTTATTAGCTCAAATCTTAAAAATGTCCTCCTCGCTCGATAAACTCATCTCCTTGTTTGACGGCTCTGGCTACAAGGCCTAGGCCGAAAGTATGAAGGCATGGCTTATGTCACAAGGCCTTTGGCAAGTTGCCTCTGGCGCTGAAATAGTGCCAGTGGCAGCCGATGTTGCTGCATGTAAGGTGTGGAATTGGAAGAATGATCAGGCATATGGAGCTATCTCGCTCCACCTATCTCCTTCCATCAGATTCAGATCTGGATCTGCAACAGAACTTGCTAGTGCCCTGTGGCAAGCCCTGCAGGCCAATTTCGGCCAAGAAGGGCCTTCTCAGATATTTGCAGACTTTAAATCTGCAATCTCGATCAGAGTCCCAGTGCAAAACCCTGTGCCGACAATGGCTCAGATCTCTGAGAGATACCAGCAGCTAACTGCCAATGGTGTTGAAATCCCTGAGATAGTTCAGGCCTTATTACTCCTTTCAGCATTGCCGAAGGAGTACAATTCTTTATCTTCCACCATCTTATCCACAACCAGTATGACCAGTCTCTCCTATGCTGTAGTGAGGGACCATGTGACAGCAGAAGCCTCCTGTCGAGCTGCCTTTGTGTGCTCCGGGGAAATGGCGAAGAAGCTGTCAGCTGTCAAGAGAAAGGGCAGTGACCCTAAGTGAAAAGAGAAGGGATCAGAGAAATCCAGTGAGAAGTCATCCGAGCCTTTGGGCTCTGACTCAAAGAAGAAGCATAGGTCTGGCAAGGCTGCCAGGGAAAAGCATGAGAAAAAGGAATCTCACAGCCACCTCACCTCCACCAGTATGGTGGAGCCCTTCATGGTGCCTAGCGCACCTTATGTGGGTGCAGTATACTCCACCCATGTTGCCACGACCATTAACGGTCAAGGCATCATTTCGAATGGACTGGCGCAGGCCAGCCCCTCTTACCTCCCACTGATGTGTGACCAAAGTGTTCAAATGTCACAGCTACATGGGAAATCCATGTATTTCCGCACCACTGACCCAAGAAAGTGGTCTAATCAGCCTGAGTCAAAGGTCACTGGAACTGTCTCCTCCAGCCCCTCTGTGTATGAAGACTACCAGGCGGACTGGGACCTGCTCACAGACATTGAAGTGCCTAAAACGGCCAAGAATCTTCGAATCATCAAAGAAGATCAGATGAGTAAGCAGGAAGGTAAGCACTGCCGGGTGGAAACCCCTGAGCCATCAGCTCAGATCGAGGAGGTTCCTGAAATGGAACCTGAGCCTGAGGATGATGACGATGAAGTCTCCCTCGGCTCTGAAATGACAGTCCCGGATCAATCAATCTGGGAAAGCATGGATAACATGCTCATAGATGAGCCAATAGTTCCTTTTACAGGGGCTTACGATGAAATGTCAGTCCTTTTCCCTGACCATTGCATCATTGCTAACAATAGCTTGACAGGGATGAACTATTTGGGCCATTCCCATAATATTGAGCATCCTATAGAATTTTTAATAAATTATATTGTCGCTTGTGATGCAAAGGCCCTAATCAGGCCATGTGTGATGTGTGCCAGAAAGGAATGCAAACATGGTGCCCCTTGGATCTTGGATTCAGGCGCATCATTGCACTTCACTGGTGAGATGAAAGACTTTGCCTCCTATGAAGATTTGCCTATGTCTGAGAAATGGCAGGTCAAGACTGCTACCAGAGTGACTTCAATCAAAGGCAAAGGCACTGTCCTGATTCATCATCAGGTAAAAGTTAATGGGAAGACAGAGTCATGCATCATGCGCTTATCCCCCGTTTTCTATCTCCCAGATTTGACAAGTCAGCTTATGTCAATGGGAGTGTTCCTCGTTGCTGAGGAATATACTGTAAAAGGAAACAGTAAAATAATTTCCTTTGTCGACAAAAAGGGAAAACCCCAGCTCGATGCAATGCCAATAATATGTGGCAAAACCATCTATGTGTGTGATTCACACATTCAGAGCACTAAGAGATCAGAAGTCGCAACTATCTATGTTGCTGACTATGACATTTGGCACAAGTGGCTTGGCCACCCGAGCAAAGCTGCCATGTGACAGATGCCAAAACACACCCATAAGTTTCCCAAGGATCTAAAAATTCCAAGGGACAGGCACATTTGTCCAGGGTGTGCCAAGGGAAAAATGATGTCAAAGTCATTCCCTGGATCTGAGTCTCGGGCCAAACAGGCCTTCGAGCTGATCCATTCTGATCTGAAGGAATTACCAACACTCAGTTATCATAAGTACAAATATTTTATTGTATTTGTTGATGATCGAACTTCATGCATATGGAGTCAGTGCCTGAGAAAAAAGTCTGATGCTGCTGAGTCAATCAGACAGTTCAAGGTGATGGCCAAAACACAATATGACGCAAAAATCAAGCATTGGCGTTTCGATCCTGGGGGGGAATTCCGTGATCAGGAACTCATAACCCAGCTCAAAGAGGCTGGGATTAAAATTGAGATGTCGGTGCCTCACATCCACCAACAAAATGGTCGTGCTGAATGCACGATCAGGACACTAATGGAGAAAGCACAAACATTGCACTTTACTGCCTGCCTACCACAATCATGGTGGGAATTTTGTGTAGAGCATGCTATGTATCTCTACAACTGAACACCAATAAACCGCCTAAAATGGTGAACTCCGATCAAAGATATTGATGGCAAAAAGCCCGATCTGAGTGATGAGAAGGTATTCGGATGTGGTGCCTACGTTTACCTGCTGAAAGAGAAGCGTCCTAATAAGTTAGCTGCAAGATCAGAGCTCATGATGTAGATCAGCCTGGCAGATAGCATCAAGGGTTGGCACTTTATGTGCCCATCAGGGTCAATATTTGTCGGTGCTACAGCATTCTTCGATGAGATTCTGTTCCCTCATTGTCCCGGGGCCAAGACCCTGGCAAAAACTGATCTCGGGGATATACCCCCTTCTGGAGATGATGACCACTCTGGGGGATCAGGGGATGATAGCGATGGAGGAAGTGATGACAGCTTCTATCTGAACAATGGGCATTGTGCTCCACCGGTGCCAAATCCTCCTCCATGAGCTCTGTCCCCACCACCTTCACAATCAGGGTCTGGAACCTCTAAAATCTCTAGAGACCCGCTGTTTGGCTTCTTTGGTGATCCACCTCAGGGTGCTGATCCATTTGCACCAGCAGGTGCACTGGGTCCATCATCCCAGCCTAGTCCAGCACTGCCAGTAGTAGAGGCCCCCATACCTCCACTAAGGCAATCAAACAGGCAGCGACGAGTCCCAACTCATTCAGGCAATGTCTATGGTGAAAATCGCGACCCCGTTCAAATTGAACGAGACATTGCATGGGAGCGCCAATGGTGGGAACCAATGGGACAAGGCAGGAGTCGTGCTCCAGCCCTCCCTCAGGTTGAAGAAGAAGTGCCAGCTGGGCCCTCTCAACCACCAGTGGCAAGTAGAACTCCTCCCGCACAGACCCCAGATAATTTGGGATTAGAGTACGTGACACCCCCTCAACCTCAGGAGTCTGAGGTGCCATGGATTTGGCACCAGAATCCCAATGAGGAGCGAGGACGGTGGTTACCCAATTTGGGTACCCCGTCATATTGGGGCCCTAGAAGGGATAATTATGTTGCTGAAGGTGGAATGGATCTGATGTGCCTTCTGCTTAGCAAAGCAGTTGCACCATCTACAGTGTCAGATCCTGTCCCGATCCAGTATCGTGACATTGCGTGCTTACCCAAGCCTGTGCAATCAGAGTGGAGAAGTGCATGCCTGGAGGAACTAGAGGCCCTCCATAAAAGGCATGTCTATGACATCGTAGATCTCCCTGCTGGCTGAAAGGCCATCAAAAATAGATGGGTTTTCTCTGTAAAATCTGACGGATGAAAACAGGCCAGACTTGTGGCCAAAGGCTTCTCGCAAGTCAAAGGCATCGATTACAATAAAATATTCTCTCCAGTGGTCCACTACGAGATGGTGTGCCTCATGTTTGCCCTGAGTGCCCTGGAAGGCATGTACATGATGGGACTTGACGTAAAAACCATGTTCCTGTATGGCAAACTAGATGAGGAAATTTACATGCATCAACCCAAGGGATTTGTCATCCCAGGTAAAGAGCGCAAAGTCATGCGCTTATGCTGAGCATTGTATGGCCTTAAACAGGCTGCCCTAGCATGGTGGAGAGAGCTAGAGATGTTCATGCGATCCATTGGATTTGAACATGCCAGCTCAGACGCTGGCATTTTCATCTACAAAAATGGTAAAGACATTGTCATTACAATAATCTATGTCGATGACAGTGTGTTCTTGGGGAAGAACAAACACCTTGTAGAGGAAAAGAAAAATGCATGTCTCAAGCATTGGGAGTGTCGGGACACTGGTCATGTTACTGAATTCCTTGGTATGTGCATAACACAAGGCACATCAAGAATCACTCTGAACCAAACAACCTACCTAGCCACTGTGCTAGCTCGGTTTGGAATGATGAATGCCAAGGCATCCCCCACTCCACTTCCCATGGGATACATCCCTATGGAAAACCCTGATGAGCCTAATCCAGCTCTCAGAACTGAGTTTCAATCAGTGATTGGGTCTTTATTGTACCTGATGCTCAGAACTCGCCCTGATATCGCCTTTGCAGTGATAAAGATGTCACAATTCTCGGCTAATCTGAGTAAAGAACATCTCGATAAGGCATGTTACATAATG
This sequence comes from Tricholoma bakamatsutake, assembly GCA_029959215.1. Taxonomy (NCBI): domain Eukaryota; kingdom Fungi; phylum Basidiomycota; class Agaricomycetes; order Agaricales; family Tricholomataceae; genus Tricholoma; species Tricholoma bakamatsutake. The sequence continues at coordinate 11,108,423 of CP114857.1, read as the reverse complement.
CACTACCTAGTCGGTACTCAATCATATGAGCTTATCTATGATGGCCACAGCAAACAGGGCCTCCAAGCCTTTACTGATTTGGACTGGGCATCCGACATCGTGAAATGCAAGTCCACAACAGGTTACTTTGCCACCTTAGCAGGAGGCATCATGTGCTGGCAGTCCCGTATGCAAAAAACTGTAGCACTTAGTTCCACAGAAGCCGAATACGGCTCTCTCTGACACTTGTTGGCAGATAGTGTGGATCACATCCTTATTTTCCAAATTGGGATATCCCTTGAGTAAGGTGCCTATCTGCGCTGATAATCAGGGGTCGATCTTCATCAGATCTAACCCCGTTCAGGAAAGAAGGACTAAACATATCGACATTTGCTATCATTATACACGCGAATGTATTGAAGATGGCAAGGTCACAGTCATCTTCATCCCAGGAACTGAAAACCCAGCAGATATGTTTACTAAAAATCTCGGGAGGCAGCTCTTCGAGAAATTTAGAAGCTCCCTCAGAATTAAATTCAAGGTTCAAACTTAGTACCTATAATGGCACCTTGGATCGTAAAGCCCCTCCAGGTCGATGCCGGTACAGTTTGTGGGGGGTGTTGAATTAAATCTGCACATGGCACCTATTCTGTGCCTCAGTGTAAATACATGTATACAAATATGTCATAATGACATGTGGACAGGAACCATGTGGTACACCGCCCTTTTCTCCACTCCACTGAGCCTCACATGACCTGAGCCTCATGTGACCATGTGGGCTCTCTAGGTATATAAGTACGCTGTACCTCTACCTAGCAATACAGAGAGTTCTATGCCCTCTAACCTAAGTTACTTAGCACACTAACCAACTCAACAGGTAAGTAGTAAGATCTGTGAGCACTCTACACTGCACATAGCGCACTGCTCAACATTATCGTCAGAATCAGGTGCGAGATCTGGAATGTCTTCCAAGTCTACATTGGCTATAGGCATTGGACTAGCACAGCACTTTCAAGTGTGCTGTAAGAGGACCTTTTGCCCTTGATGTTCCTGTTTGCCTTCAGCGAAGCAAGTACAGCAATGAGAGGGACAATGACTCATCATAACTTCACCTGTCACTCAGTCAGCCTCAGGATTATGGTTACAAAGCCACGGGTAGCCCAAAATTGCCTCCTGCTTCCCCAGTTGGGTCACAGCAAAGAGAGCCCATTCACTGTGGTCCTTGTACTGGAGGACTAGGTCGACAACCTCCTGAATTTCCTTGGCTTCATTTGGGGAGCTGTCCACATTGTAGACAGGTATGGGTCAAGACAGTAAGTGGGTATTGAGTTGTTTTTGTTGAAACAGGTGTGAATTGATGAAAAGGCCTGTGGCACCCGATGATGATACTCAACCCGGAAACCCAAACAAAACTTACTAAATGGCTTCAGATGGTATAACACGAGTCAGAGAAAGGGTGCGAGTTGGTACTAAATATCACCACTAATTTCCAAACATTGTTTTCAGTGACACAAAATGGTAAGGGATGTGACAAATAGTTTTTAAAAGCATACGAAGATGTTCAAAAAAGTTCAAAATAGGTTCAAAGATGTGCAAAATAGTTCGAATAAGTTCGAAGATGCGCAAAATAGTTTGAATAATTTAGAAGAGGTTCGAGGTATATCGAGGGATGAGTTTAGTAAATGTGAAGTGTTTTTTCAAATGGCAATAAGCGATGGGCGATAAAATGAGGAGAGAATATGATAGTTTCGAAGAAGTTCACGATATTTTGCAGAACTTAGAGATATGATGCGAGCTAAGACTCAAGAGAATGGCTCTTAAATCTGACGATGAGTGAGAGGGTACCTTGTGCTGTGTTCCCCATTGGTATTCTTTTTTTTATTTTAAGTAACTAATACAAGTCTATATACAAATTGAAGAGATAGTACTAAAAAGGAAATAAGAACATGTGTAAAACATGAGGCAATATATCAAACAATGAGGACTTGTAGATCATGAAACAAATGATAAATGATAAATGATGAAACATATAGTGTTCCCATATAGTAAAAGTACTTATCTTGTGCTTCAATATATCAATGAAACATAAAACTGCACTTATCACATTCTAACTCTCTTGTAATCTCTCCTCGTGTCCAGTAGTGCTCAATATGTGGCAAATTGGCTTGTTCTGGATGTGCAGCATGTATCAAAAATGTTTTAAAACAGCTATACGGCGGCTGATATCGTTCAAAATGCTGCAAAGTCATTCAAAGTGTTGCGAAATTGTTTGAAGTTGTTCGAAGTCATCCAAAATAGTGTGAAATAGTTCGAAAAGTCTTCAAAGTTGATTTCGTGGTGTTCATAGCAATTTGGAGTGCATGTTGTAGTATATAGATATAATTAAATCCTTCTCCAGACCTTATAGCATGCAGTGGATCTATCACTGAGTCCAGGAGAGCAGAGACACCATGCATTTGCCCCATATCTATAGTCTACAGCTCAATCTTCAATTCTAATGATCACTGGGAGGGGGTGGATGCCACAATGTATTTGCATAGTAGCTTGTGATCCCAAGATAGATTTTAATCTGGGAAGAGGAGGAACAGGTGTGAGTGGGGCAGGTGTGACTTCTATTGAGCTGAGGGACTTGGGGGGCAGTTGGTCATGGAGTGAAGTTCTTCCTAAAGTAGGTTGATTAGCAGGGTGTTGAAGTGGTTACTGGTGGGCAGCAGGGGTGGGTAGTTGGAGGGATTTGGGGCATGTGTGGTCATAGTGGCATGGAGTGTAGTGTTAAAAGCCACATTCATGAGTCAGTTCTTATCACAGAGAGAAGCAGCTTCATACCAAGCATCAATATTGTCATCAGCTGGGCATCCCTTCAACATCTGTGCAATCTGGTTCTGAACCTCTCGATTGAGACTATGACTAAATTTAACCACCACTAGTAGCCCATTCCCATATCCCACCATATCCATTAAATCCCTAAACTCATCGATATAGTCGTCCACAGATCAGTGTGCTTGGTAATATAAGGATGACTCGAGGCATGTTGCAGCTTGTTGGAATTCGTGGAGAGGGCAGAAGTGTCATACGAACTCCTCCCTAAAGTTGTCTCAAGAGGAAAAAGGGAGGGAACTGAGTTTCTGGGCTTGGTGCAAAATGTGGTCGACATAGAGGTAGGCACGCTCAGACTTCATGTATGTAAAGGCCCAATAAATTTTTGTGGTGTCATCTAGAAATTAATTAGGGCAAAGACTAATGTATAACTCACAGGAGTTGAGGAAAGAATGTCTGTGAGAGCATGCACCATTAAAGTCAGCGGGGGGGGGATGGTTTAATCTGTGTGCCAGTGGTATTGGGTAGAGCATCAATGCTGGAAGTGGTTGGAGTTGGAATAGATGGGATATTAGGTGAGAGACTAAGCTGTGGAGTATTAAAAAAGCTTTCAATGCACAATTTAAGTGATTCAATTTGTGCATGCAATCCGGTAATGGCGTCTTCGAGCATTTCAGCACATTTTGGGGTGTCTATGGCTGGTGGTGCATCGAGCAGAGATAACCGCGCACTTAAGGCAGGGGTGTCGATTACATCCTGGGTGATGTTCTGTAGGTGTAGGACACATTATATCCACAGTGTGCTTTGATTCTGGGCCTAGGGAGAGAGTTTTCTACTGTAAGTGCAACCTCAAAGCCACACTTAAGAGTGAGCTAACAGAGGGGAATCCAAAGTCAATATTATACTACATAATACAGATATTCCAGGTGCACCTAACAGAGGGGAATCCAAAGATAAAACTCTAAGGATGCATCTGTTGATGCCCAGAATATGTGATAGAGCCAAAAATCAAATAGTAAGCTAAAAATAGCAAAAAGGCAGAGATAGGTGGATCAAGCTGTGGGATGATGTCACCTTGATGGGTAAACATCCAGAAGGGGTCCTGCCTCTAAGAATAGAACTGTCAACATGTACCAACATGGAAAAAACTGAAATATAATAATAAAATAGGAATAAATCATAGAAAATCATAGAAAAGGCAGAATGGGGTGAAATAAAATATATAAAAATATGAGACAAATGCAGAAAATTGCCCAGACACCTGAAATGCCTTCCTTTCCCCTTACAGTGATATACATTGGTACATGCTTTGTTGTTTTTTGGCTTTTCTCCATGTCGCATCCAAAATTGTTCATGTGTATTGTCTCATGTTGGCATCTGTCATTACTACTAGTTTCAATCCTAAAAAGTGAAGGAATGGAGTTAGTTAGTTCATAAAAACAAGAAACCAAAATAAAATAAAATGTATTGAGGACTCTTCCTCCATCTTTCATTCATCAGATGCTTGGATGCCTGTTTTTGATGGCATCATCACATCTTTGCACTAAAAATAGAAAGCAAAACAACTAGTTAGTATGATAAAACATGAACAAAAAACTTACAGATTCCAAATGACAGTAATATGGTACCCTGTTATTCCCTAGCATTGTGATAGTTGTTGTTTACGAGGCAAGCAAAGAAGTTGTTTGTGACTGAGTGTGACAATTATTTTTTTCATCCAAAATCCGCATGTCAGTAAAACCTGCTGGGTTTCAAATATTTTATAGGGCTGACTTCAAAATATAACCATGTCTCCAGGCAAATTTAAAACCTGAGCAGCTGCCTCTCTTAACTTTTTGCTAGAAGGTCAGGTTAAAAGAATGAGTCCGAGGTACGAGGACTCGTAACAAGCAGAATAGTGAATTATTCTAAAAGACAGGGTTGTTCTCGATGGTAGCAACAAGCATATCAAATGTACGAGGTGTGACATGAAGTTCCTCACAAAATTTGTTAGGTTGTGCAATCTTAAGCATGAGTAGGACATGATGCATGTGAGATGGACCTCAGGGAAGGTTTCCATGGGGCATCTCATAACAGTTTGCATACGTTGATGATACTCAACCTGGAAACCTAGCAAAAACCTGTTAAAAGCCTTTTGTAGTATAACTCAGGCTAGAGGAAGGGTGCAAGGTGATACTAAATATCACCGCTTTTTAAAGCGTATGAAGATGTTTGAAGATGTTTGAAATTGGTTCGAAGATGTGCAAAGTAGTTCGAAATGAGTTCAAATGGGTTCGAAGTTGTTCGGGTGTGTTCGAGGGGGTTCGAAGGTGTTTGACTAGCATTGATATATGTTTTGACAAATGAATATAGCAGTTACGAGCTGTGTTTTTAGTGACAATAGGCAATGACGAGTTGAGAATGAATACAAAAGTTTGAGGAAGTTCGCGATATTTCACAGAACTTCAGAGATATGATGCGAGGTAAGACTCAAGAGAACTGCTCTTAAATCTGACTATAGTGGAGAGGGTAACTGGTTCTCTGTTGTTCTAAGTAACTAGTACAAGTTTATATACATTTTTGAAGAGATAGTACTGAAAAGGGAAGTAAAACATGTGTAAAACATGTGGCAATATATCATACAATGAGGACTTTGTAGATCAAAAATAAATGAGAAATGATAAATAATTGAAACATATGTGTCCCCATATGGTAAAAGTACTTATCTTTCACTGTAATATATCATCAAAACATAAAAAACACTATTATCGCATCCTAAATCTCTTGTCATCTCTCCTCGTGTCCAGTAGTGCTTGATATCCGACGGAATAGTTTGTTCTGGATGTGCAGCATGTATCAAAAGTATTTTAACACAGCTATATGGCGGCCGATGTTGTTCGAAATTCTGTGAAGTCGCTCAAAGTGTCGCGAAGTTGTTCGAAGTTGTTCGAAGTGTCGTGAAGTCTTCCAAAATAGTGCGAAATAGTGCGAAATAGATTTGACATTGATTTTATGGCATTCGTAGTGATTTGGAATGTCTGTCATAATGTCTCGATACAAGTGAAACTGTTCTCCAGACCTTAAAGCATGTAGTGGACCTATCATCCTCCCCCTTACTGAAATTCTAACTGTCCCAGTTAGCCAATCGAAGTCACATGCAAAATGTGCAGTCGGGATGAGGAAATTAGCGAGGTTCAATATATTGCTCGTTCTTCCACGTCACCTCCTAAATTCATCAACTCTTTCTTCTATAATGTCTCTCCTCATCGAACTCAATGCCGAAATCCCTGAATACGCAAAATCGATGCCCAAGCACAGTGTCGCCGAGGACTCAGATTTCGAACTGTTGGGGAAGGGTTTTTGTGTGAAAATGGTATGTCTGTCACTGATTGATTTATAGTTAAAGATGCTAAAATGTTTCGTGTAGGCAGAATATGATGAACTTGCCGAAGATCTTGGCGAAGAATGCAAAGCGGCTGTTCAAAAGGTCATGGACGAAGTATTCAAGCTGTATAAACCGATGGTGTGATGCGAATGGATTTCGTGGGGTGGAGAGCTATTGTTTGTAGATTTGGCTGAGGAGATAGAATGCAGAAGAAGGGAGGAGGAAGAAAAGTGGGTGAGAGAGGAGCAGCAGAAGGCGAAGAGGGCGGCAATCGAGGGTCAGAGGAGGGCATTGGCAGATGCTCAAAATGCGGCTCTTGCTGCATTTTGTGCGAAGACAATTTCAAAGGATGACTTGAAAAGGCAGAGTGCAAAGTTCGAGGCTAAATTACAGGCAATCGAAAAGGCGGAGGGAGGCGAGGACGACAAAAACGAGGATGAAGACAAGCTGCCCATGGTGAGGGTGGTGAAGCAAAAGGTGGTCGAGGTCGAGAGCGAAGATGATGAGGAAGAGGAGGTCGTGGGGGTAGAGGCTGCGAAGCAGGCACTAGTCAAAACGAGTGAGTTGCTCAATTTCGAAGGTCCAGTGAGTGTTTTATTTTATGTTCAAAAGTTTTTCGTGCTGCTAAATACTTTCGTAGTGCGATCGGTGTGCTGGGTTCAAGTCCCAGCCACGGTGTGTTGTTAGGGAGGGTGCTGCAAAGTGTTCAAAGTGCACCCAGGAGGCGCAAGGCTGTTACTGGGCCAGTTTGTTGAGGCGAGGCATTCAAAAAGGCGAAGTAAAGAAGTTCGTAAGTGCGAAATGAGATTTGCACCCCAGAAAAGGTATGAAAATTGTTTGGAGTTGTTTCGAAGTAATTGCTAACTTGTTTTCAAATTTTGTAGTATGTCAAATTCGCATTGTGGGCCCATTTAAAGATGTCGGGCTGGTAGCGGGGCCATCGAAGGCATCGAAGGAGAGAAAAAGGTCGTTGAAAGGGAAGGTGAAGGCAAGGGCCATTCGAAGGATTGAAGACGTCGAAGAGGCTAGGGATTCAGATGAGGTCGGCACTCGTCGTCGAGTGCTGGCGAGAAAATTGGTCGAGATGAAGGTGGAGATGGAGGTGTTGGGGAGGGAAGTCGAGGTGTTGGAGGAGATGTTGGAGGAGTAGGACTTTTTGTTTTCTGTTTTTTGTTTTGTCTATTTTAAATTGTCTTTTGTTAAATGTGTTTGGAAAGTAAGATGAAGCAGAAATGAAGATATAACAGATGAAAAATCAAATTTTTTAGAGAAAGGCTCAGTAGTTCATCATAGCCAAAAAACCCTTTGGAGTTTGCACGACCATGCTATGATGCAATACCACGACTTGTATCATACACTAAAAGTAATCGAAATTTTTTGTAAGTAATTGCAAAAAGGAAAGAAAGGATAATTATTTGTTTTCGAAGTCCTGAAAATCTTCGAAGGTATCTTCGTCGAAGTTCAAACTTGTTCGAAGTCGTTCGAGGCACTCGGAGTCGATATTGAGGAAATTCGGTGGTAGGGAAATTGATTTTTGAGTGAGGTATGGTAGCAAACAAAATGCGGCAATAGGTCTATGTAGTACTGACCCATTGAGTTCACAGAGAATATAAGCCCCTCCGTAGTTTCATTCGATAATGATAAGAGGGCTGACATATCGGGGTTTCATCTTGCGATTAAGGGACTTCTCAATTTGCATGTTTCAAAGTAGGACTAAATCTCCTTTCACAAAGTTGTAGTCATGCATCATATATTCATGAGCAAGTTCAAAGCGTTTCACAGCTTCAATTCAGGACGCGTAGACCTTCGAATATAACAGTTCGAGGTCATTAGATCATTTTTGTAGTGCTATGGCTCATCGAGCTATAAGATTGGTTGTCGATAAAATTGAATTGGGTGGCAGTTGTAAGTATGTTGCCTCAGAGATGTCGAGGGGTATTAGAGGATGTGCTCCTGTAACTGCGAAGTAGGGAGAACAACCTATGTGTTTACAAACCATGACTCGTTCTGCCCAAAACACTGAGTGCACCCCTGCTGACCATTTTGTTTGATCTCCATCGACAGCTTTAAATAATAATTGTCGAATGTCAAAGTGGGCTCATTCGACGAGTTCATTGGCGTGCGAATTATAACCGCTAATTCGAATATGGTTAATGTGATATCATTTCGAAAGATACTCCATAGCTGTGATAAATGCAGCGCCATTGTCAGTTACAATTTCATATAGCGAGCCCCATCGACAAATAATGTCTTCAAAGATCCAATTGCCCAGAGATGTGGCATTTTCCCATCGAAGTTTTTGCCATTCTGGATAGGTCATTAGTGAGCATCAACCTTGTATGATGTATTTAAATCTGTTCAAAGGTGGCATTTGCATTGTGTCGATATAGACTTTGCTGAAAAGGGGTGCTGGAGTGGCGACTGTGGGTGGAATTAGAACATTTCACATCTGTTGAATTTGGCATAGGTGGCAGGTTCGAATATACCATGCAATGTCGGCTTTCATGTTTGGCCACCAAAATCGAAGGGCGATAACTAATTTAGTAGCAAAAACCATTTTGTGTCCGATGTCGTTGTGAGCTGCACAAATGATAAACTGGTTGGGGTCCGGTTTCTGAACCTCTTGAACCTGCACTAAACCCGAACCTAACCCAAGGTTCAAGGTGCGAACCCCATAGAAGGTGCAGGTTCAGTGAGGGGTTGAACCTGCACCTGAGGTGCGAACACTTGTGCACCTCAGTGCACCACTGCCGCTGTACATTGATGGTAGCATTCTATTACTCAACTATGATGTAAAATAATATGAGAACCATACAATACTTGGATACAAGACAGCCTGTCAATCAATGCGGTAGAAGAAGAAACAGGAAGAAGTGTTTTCTCAAACTTAAAATGTAGCGGTCTTTTTCATGAGTCGTGCAGCTCCCCTGTTCTCTCCAATGCCCGAATGTGACCAAGTTGATCTTTCCTTGATTATAACTGGACCACGGATCTCCCAGCCTTCAAAGCGCTCCAGAAGACTCGACTATCCTGCCATGACGACTGGATCAAATGGCCCTGGGAACAATGAAGGTTAAACATTAACTTTGCTCATATCAACATGACTTACTTATGTGAGTTGGGATGCAGGTAGCACCACCAGCAATGCTCTGGTCTCTATGCATGCGGTTCAAGGCCGTAAGTCTGTTACACATTGTATCAGGCTTGATCAACTCACCGTCATACGTTGGAGCTCAAAATCGACATCCGAGCCCAGAATGATGCAACAAAACCTGTCGGCGAAGCATGCAACGCTGATGGAATGCTCAAAGAAGCAAACGAGATGGTCTGGCTTAACTCACCATCCGATGAGAATCCACCCGGCTTTCCTAAATGTGCCCACACTCCCGAGTCGGACTTGCAAGATTCGCAGCAAAGAAACCCCAAAAAAACTTGTGTAAGCCACCAACTATTTCATCGAAAACTCATACCTAAGAACTCCTCAGTTGGATAAACCCAATTTGGAGAATGAAGATGAAGATTACATGCTCTCTGATGATGATGATACAATGGCTGTTGACAAACCTGTTGACTCATCAGGAAATGGAAGGGCAGCAAAAATCAACATCCAAGACGATGCCGATGGCCACAAAGACAATGCCGAGGAAGATCATGAGAGAAGCAATGACGAAGATGATGACAAGGGAACACAGTCGTACTGGCGGGTGAAAAGAAAGAAGGGCAGCAAGGTACTTGGTCACGTTTGGGTGATCATTTGGTCTTGTGTTGCTAAACCATTGTTTAAATGGGTTAGCGCCCAAAAAAGAAAAGTCATGCCACTCGCGACCTCCACCTCTTCTTCACCAAAGACGTTCGTGTTGTCACCCTCAAAGGCAGTACGAGCAAGTGAGCTGGGCATTACTGCCAACCTTGCATGTGCGTGTGGTTTTGTAATGTTGTGCAAACTGATTTCGAACTTACTATTATTCACTTTACCAGAAATGCGAAAGTACTGAAGCGAGGTGCCTTCTTCACTGGGAATGTTTCAGCTCTGCAAACTCATCTCTCCCAGTAAGTCACACTGTTTTTTTCTCACTCTTAGAAGCTCAAAAAATCATAGGAATCATTATGATGAGTATCTTGAACAATGTGGAGCCAAGAGTGTCGAGGTGAAGGCGTGCCCACTGAAAGATTGGAAAGGACCTACAAAGTGAGCTGTTTATCTCGCTGTCATCAAAACTTTTTCGAAAATTCCTCAAGTTCGCGACAAACAATTAAGGGTTTTACCATTGTCAAGAAGAAGCCTCCACCCCCTGTAACGAAAGTCGGCATGAAGGAATACATTCTGGAGCTTATCATTGATGGTGATCTGGTAAGTTAGCGCTTAGCTTTATTCCTCATCTCTGTCTCATGTAAAGGTTCTCTCAGCCCTTCTGGTTCATTGAGCGCCCATCTTTTTGCTGCCTGCTATGCTACACCAACCTGAAACTCACAGACAAGGAGATCCCAAAGAAGACATGTATGGCGACTGCGGTTGATGAGAAGGTGATGAAGCTGAGTGAAATTGATAAGAATTTGATCTCGGTGAGTTATCAAATCATTTCACTTTTCGAGAATCTCATTGTTACAATCACCAGAATATCCAAGGACTTGTCTCGGTCATCTACGATGGATGGTCCTCAAGACACCACCGGCCATTTTCATCTTATAGTATTCAGTTTGTCCATGTGGCACAGGACGACCCTTACATGTGGACTTTCACCAGCCACCTGATCGCATTCGAGCATTCCATTGGTAGACACTCAGGGATCATGGTGGGTAATGAATTGGTGAGGATTATTGACAAATTTGGCTTTCGTGAAAAGGTATTACTAAGTTATCAATGGCATTCATTGCTCACATCATCAATCAGCTAGGATGGCTGATCAGAGACAATGTCCCAGTGAATGATGTGGCTACCAGGGCCATCTGCATGATGATTGATCCCGACGAAGAGCGCCTTGACCCGAAGGAAGTGAGGGGTCGGTAAGTGGTAATTCCTTGGATTTGGATGTCTCGCTCCTCTCACAATGGATGCAGGTGTATCGAACATACTTTTCACCTCATGGCCTGTCACTTCATCGATGCCCTCAAGATCCCATCCCTTCGAACCATCAAATCCTCACTCCACAATGTGCAGGATGATGTCGACCCTGCCGATGGTGAGGGAGATAATGAAGATGATAAAGATGAAGATGAGAACACCCAGTTCGATGTGGACATGAGCATGGATATCGAGGCCATGGAGGGCAATACTGCAGCAATCCAGGCTGCATCCATCACCTCCTTTTGTCCTGGCGACGTTGTTGGCAAGGTCATGGCTTTTATTGCCCAGCTATGGGCATTGAGCGAGGATACACATGAGTATCTGAAGAAGATCAGTATCTCACATGGCTGCAGTCCATTGGAGATCAAGATTTGGGTTCGTGGATGGTGGGGGAGTCTGAGTGACTGTTTTCATGTGATTCTGAGCCAACAAAAGGTGAGTTTGGTCCATTGCATCCGAGTTAACCAACAAATCTTGATGGAAACACAGGTGATTGATGACTTCTGTGTCCTCACCGACAATGATGATGATTTGCCTCCTTTATCACATGGCAAATGGTGGATGGATGATAAGTTGAGCTCTCCCGAGTGGCGAATTATTGAGCTCACGTATGATTGCCTCAAAGTAAGTCATCTTATGACATGATGTTTTTTTGCCAAACTCATTTTAAAATTTCCAGATGGTTGCAGACATTCACAGTGAACTCTCGGCAAACAAGACTCCCACTATCCACAAGGTCTTTCCTTTGCTCGAGAAGGTGCAATCTGATTGGGAAAGCTGCTCGAATAATCCCACATATGAACTCATGAAACCTGCCCTCGACGCCGGGTTGAAAAACATGAGGAAGTGGTATAGAAAGACAGATGATACGTCAATCTATTTTATTTCACATGGTATGTTCTCTAAGTTTTTATCATATCCATACCACTGACATGCTGTAATCCACAGTTCTTGATCCAATGTGAAAACTTAGTTATTTGGATGCCGCATGGGAGCTTGAATGAATCGAGATGGGTAAGGAGCATATGAGGGAGATTGTATGTCTTCTATTATTTCTTGAATAGGCTTGCTAACATCAGAAAAGTTTCTCAAGTATCATGCAGAATATAGTTCATCGAAGGAATCCCTGCAACGCACCCAACCAAAGAAGACTTCATCCCATACTGGTGAGAGCCCATGGCACCACTACGTTTTGTACATGAGAAACTTATGACCCACACTTAGATAATTCTGCAGCCAATGACTGGATGGACAGGATAATCCGTGAGAAGAGGAATAACAGCCGTGTCACCACAATGGCATCTCAAGATCAAGACCTCAATCCTTGTGCTGAGCTGGAGCAATACCTACAAGACACACTCATTTCAAAACTCCAATGCCCGGACCCGATCCCATGGTGGAGGGTGAGTACTGTATAGTTTTGTGATGTGATAAATGCTTATTGTCGCAGCTTGAGGCACAAGAGAGGGTTTATCCCATTCTGTGCCTTATGGCACGGGACTATTTACCAATTCCAGCCTCAACCTGCCTTGCAGAACAATCTTTTTCGATGTCGGCTCGGATGGATGATGCTCAACATCATCAAATGGGAGGTGAGAAGTTTGGTGCATTGCAAAGGCTTCATGCTGCATACCGTGATGGGCAGCTCTTTGCGATGAACGAGGCTTGGATGGAGATCGACCCCGATTTTGTAGATTAGCTTTATTGTCATGAGCTCCTGAAATTCATCTTTCTTGGTGAACCCTGGTGCACCCCAGTGCGAACCTGAACTGCACCTGCTGAAACTGTCCACACCGAACCTCAATGTTCAGGTGCAGGTTCAGCAAAAAATGGCCGAACCCGAACTGAACTCGACTCCGACCAGTTTAGCAAATGATTTCAAGATGACGTTCTGGAGGAGCGACAATTTTGTGAGCTCCTTGGGAGTCTTTCCTCCATAGTTTGCCTGAGTCTAAAAAGAATTCGGTGCAATATCGAATAAAGGTAGTGTATTCTGCGTCTGATAGATCAGGGGGTCGCACCAAGTCATGTAACCATTTTCGAATGCGAAGTAACCTCTCGTCATTCGTTTTTGCGTTATTTGATCATGGGACATCATTATAGATGAGGTCCTCCCCCTTACTGAAATTTGAAGAGAGGGAAAAGGTCAAAATTCAATGCGAAGTAATTGGTCGGGTTGTAATAGGATTTATTTGATGTATGAAACTGTGAAGACGGTCAATCCAGTCTCCGAAATTATCTTTGTTGTCAAGCTGAACATCTTCGTTTTGGGGGGGGCATCTTGAAAGTCTGTCAGGACCATGGCGTGTCCCTGCAACGTGGACTAATGTAAAGTGAAAGATTAGGATGGATACTATCCATCGATTGACGCTAGCGCTAGGTGTGATATCAGGATTCGAAAGCATGCCTTTAATATATCATGTGTCGACTTCAACAATAAGCCTTCGAACTCCTATTAGGTACAATCATAGTGCTCCGAGAGCACAATATAGACCATAAAGTTCAAGTTTTGGTTGCAAAAATCTGGATTCGCAGTCATTAAGCATAATCGATCCAAATCGACTATAATATCGTTTTTGAGGGTTTTCAGGATCACATTGAATGAGAAAGAAACCAATAGCAATGTTCGAAGTATTGACCGATAGAATAACCAGGGCTGGAGATGAGTAATTGATTGCTTGAATTGCTGGGGAATTGATTAGAGCTGCTTTCAAATCTTCTTGGGCTGCTATTTGTTCTGCTCCAAATTTGAAAGGAACATCTTTTTGAGTGAGTTGTATCAGTGCTGCAGCTTGTTGAGCAAAATTTCAGATAAAGATATGACAAACTCCAATGGTTCCTAGAAATGCTTTGACTTCGGTGAGGCTTCAACATGGTCCCCACTTGCTAACAGCTGCGATTTGAGTAGGGTCGGCCATACGACCTTTGATATTGCATCGATGCCCTAAGACAATTATTTCAGGGATGCAAAGATAGAGTTTTGTGCCTGAAAATGTTCCTCTGCAATACTTCATGTGCTGCACTATCCGATTTAAATTTTCGAAGTGCTCCCAGACAAAGCGTTGAATAGATGGATTCTCGGGAATCATTTCGTAGGATCCACTGATCATTCTATATTCAGATTTCGGACCCTTAACTGGTGTGTCATTGATGTAAGGAATGGTGATATGAGGAATTTTGGGCTGTAGAATAAATGTTACATCATCGTGTAAGATAGGGACAGAATTTGTCCAACCCATGGGTAGGGTAACGATGCAAAGTGCTCCGAACAGTGTCTGAAATGTTGTCAGATCGCGAGATGATTCTGTGATTTTCCTTTCGTCGAATACCATATAGAGATCCAACATTCCTTCGCATGATCGTCCCCTGAATTGTTCTGCTAAATGTTCGGGTATCAGTATGACGCCTGAGTGCTGGATCATTACTTGGTAAAGCAGTTTGAGACTGTGGATGATTCAAAGCGATTTCGCATCCTTTTTCACGATGCAAAACCATCATGATCAATACGAAGAGTTCGATGGCTCAGCTTCTATCTTCTTTTTCAGCATCTTGCATATCTGTTCATACAAACCTGGAGGTATAGGAATGTTTCACTCAACCCATGGAGTGTGAGGAATGACAGGGAACTCTATAGGAGGAAAAAAGTCAGAGCGAAAACTTTCTCACTCTTGTTCTGTCCATGCAAAAGCTGTTTCCTGATTTCGAATAAAATCGTGCATAAGATTTCATTCCTCTGGCCATAGGAAATCACTAGGATGATTCTTGTCGATAATAGCTTTATGTTCAAGTGTATATCACAAAGTGGGGATAAACGACAGTGGATAAGGATTTAATTTTGGCATGTTTTTGAGAGGGTCACCAGTAATTGTTCGAATAATGCGAAATTGGTCGGGTGGCTCAGTAATAACTAGGCGAATTTTTTGTGTGACAGGTTTGTATTTCTTTTTTGAAGCCGCGAAAATTGGATATGAGGAATCAATGATAGGCATAGAAGGCATAGATGTTGCCATCAAGGTCAATAAATATGTTTCGTATTGGTGACTGGCTGTTAAATATAAATTCGCAAGGATTGAAGAATAAGAAATGGATTTCAAGGAGTTCGAGGACTCCATATCAGGAATATTTGCAGTGCATTCGATATTGATAGATAATTTAGAAGGATTGAATGAGATAATGAAAGCGCACTGGTCAATGTCCGAAATTTCATCCTCTAGTTGCAAAAATCCTTTCGACAGTGATTAGAATGTGGAATCGTGGGGATTGTGCATGATTGTGTCAAATTAGGATCATATATCATGATTGTCTGAGCCTCATTCCTCTAGTTTTTAATAATGCTTTTGGTCAGCACATCAAATGGTCGACCAAGTAAGATATCGTAGGCTGGATCACGAATTATGTGAATTTGCATGAACAGCATGATACTCCCCACTTCACAAGGCACATTTCATGCTAAACCCAAACTTTCGTCAATGCCTCTGTTAGCCGATTGGAGTGGAATGTGGATTGAAGGATCATAAGCGAGGCCAAGTTCATGGCAAATTTCTTCGGACATTGTGATAATCGAAGAGCTGGTGTCTATGACACTTTCGACTGGATTTCTTTTATTGACATTTATAATAATGGACCTAATCGAATAAGATTCCTTCGCAGCAATAAAGGGTTCTGGAATATCGCTAGGTCGAAGACTGTTAATATAAGTTTTGAATGGGACATCAATCATGAAAATCTCATCGTTAAGCAGATTCATGGCATTATTTCCTTTGGGCTGCTGAATTCGACGTGGAGTGACCTGTTCCTTCTATTTCATATGAACTTCGGGTGATAAAGACAATAATTCCTTGGGTGTTAGTGTGATAATCAGCATCGTCATAGAACAAGCGAAAATATCTTCTGTGATTTTATCCTTTTGAATTGGTGCTTGGGTATGGTGCGAAGGACCATCTTTGCCTTTACCTTTCACAGTTGATCCAAAGTTTCGTTTGTGTAGTGGTAGGTACGAATTTTCTTTTGTAGTGGTGTAAGGATGAATAACAGGCTGCAAAGTTGTTTCCGAAGTTGAAGATGATGCCGAAGTCGAGGTTGGTAGAAACCAAAGGTCGAGAGATGGGGACTGTTGGTATGCTCGGATTAGCTTTAGCAAAAGTCCTACCGCTTCACAAAGCGTATATCTCTTGTTCAAGTTTTGCGATGCAATCTTCGGGTGTCGCAGATTGTTCAGAAACCTGGTAGATGCCCCTAGGCAGTATCGAAGTAGCCATTGAGGATGCGATGTTGTACATGAGCGATGATGCAGTTGTGTTCGAAGGATTTCGTTCAGTCCATTCGTCGATTCTGTCTTTGATAAAGCGACCAGGAATGTTTCGAGGGGTGAACCGTCCATTTGGAAGCATGATTTTTCCTTCGTTGTTCTTTTTACACTTTCCTTCATTGATATAGGCTTGGCAAACCAAGCAGTCGCTAATGAAATGACTGGTGAGTCCACAAAAGACACAAGCTAAATTTTCAAGCTGGTCCAAGTGAAATCCACTGTTAGTTCAAGAAGGATTAGTGGATTTCAAACCTGCTAAAGCCGTGACGAGTGTGGTTGCAAATTTTTCGAGGATCGCTGATAAATCTTCCGATTTGATCTGTGTCAAAGATGTCAAAGTCGGTGCCGATGTTTCTAAAGACTGTAACGATGCCAAATTTGAGCTAATTGACCCTGCTAAAACAAATTTTGCTGCCACGTGAATGTCATCAAGTGGATAGGCATCATCCGGATAGTGGTCGGGAAATTTAAGTTCGAGTCGTCGTGCAATTTGTGACCATAAACCCAGTTGAAAACCTCGAACAAATGCTCTACTTTGTTCTGCCTCTGAAATTCAGCCTTTAGAGAGTAGGAACTTTGTAATGTTGTAGAAAGACCTGTAATATAATCCTAAATCGCTCGCGTTATAGATACCCATTTGAAGTTGTTCACCAATGAGTTTGTCCATGTCTGAAATCGACCATTTTTGATCATCTTTGGAACCAGAATATAGTCTGTGAATTGCGACGCGAAAATCATGAAATGAAGTGCCAGTTTCATATTCGGAAATCGATTCCCAGAGTTCGGACATATCGATATCGACATATCGGCAGGCATGCTTCTTTATAAGTTCAGGATCCATAATATTACAGTCAATGAAAAGTATTTCGAGCTCGTTAAAATATCGATATAGCTCTCGAGGTTGAGTAGAGTCAAATTTAGGTGCTGTGGAATGTCCTTGAGCTGGCATTGTTGCTTGGGTGGCCATAGATATACCGATTCGAGGAGTTAGAACCTGAGTGAAGGATGGTAGATGTGTCAAAGTGGCTAGAATAATGAATGATGTAGTAGATGATGAGGAAGAAGAGGAAGACGAACCGCCTTTTGGATCGCGATGTTTGACCGCTACTAATGGAGCATAGCATAGCATACTATTTGTATGTACCGGTGGCAATAAATAATCATCATGCCTATTTCCACTGGCTATTGAAGTTGAACTACGCTCTGAAAGAACTCGGATATGCCGTCTGGAGCAGCGGCCCTTATGGTACAAGTTTAACTCAGTATACACTGTTTATTAAATATACTGTTTAAGCTATAACTTGACCTTCGTTCGAGTAAACATAAACTAAACGGTTGGAGCCTTAGTCCGACTCCGACTCTGAACCTGCAACTGTTCAATTTGTTAGCGCTGTATACTCATATCTCCATGGCGGTCCGACCAGGAAGGTCAGAGGCAGACTCTGTACACCCCTTGATCGTCCGCGCATCTATCATAGGACGCATTCATACCTACCTCGCGTTCACGACCTTCCTTACTACGCTCTGTGTCGGGTGTCTGTGCCACTATAAGAAGATTGTGAAGAACGGCATTGCTGGCTATCCCCAAGAATGGTTTCCTTCTGTGTCTGCTACGTACGCGGTTTTGTTCATAAAATCTGCTTGGTCTGACTTGCTATTTGTCAGAATTGGAGATTGGTATCCCGAACGCAATATATTCCAGATTCTTATTGCGTTGACATCTGGTGCGCCGTGTTCAACTGTCACGTAGACTTGGTTTCTCATCACTCCACGCAACAGGTCCGCGATTCGCCCTCGTAGGATTCCAATACTACCTCCAACGCTCACGTACCTCACATCTCCCCACGATCGTATTCGTATTCGGGATCATACGCACGCTCTCGTGCGGTGGATGGGTGTACATTACCTCGAGCGATGACCACGATGCCCACGACGTGTTTATGATCACATATATGGTATGCAATATCCCATGGATGCTCGGAGGAATTGCATCCACTTCGAAGGAGAGGGCGGGTGTTAGGTTAAGAAGGTTCGTATTTCCTGAGTGCTTTCTTGCTTTGGTCCATTTATTCTGTGCTTTGCAGGATTTTCAGTGCTACTGCGTGAGTGAGGCCATGTGCAACTCTGAATATCTGCGTTGACTTAGGATATTTGAACCAACCAAGGTTCTTCGTGTCATTAGGACCCCTTATTTATTTCTTCATTCAGCACAAGGTTCATCGCATACCCGGCGGTAATTCTCTGTACCATCGCATTATT
Organism: Tricholoma bakamatsutake; assembly: GCA_029959215.1. Lineage (NCBI taxonomy): Eukaryota > Fungi > Basidiomycota > Agaricomycetes > Agaricales > Tricholomataceae > Tricholoma > Tricholoma bakamatsutake. The sequence goes on along the minus strand of CP114857.1, from coordinate 11,089,631 downwards.
ACTGTAGCTGATATACTCCTACACAGCATATACATACTACGCATTTTTTGAATGGGGCCTCATTTTTTTCGACATTTTATACGATTCTGTGTCAGAGCAGGAATTCAGGGAAGCAGATCTCCAGGTAAGTTTTTGGCGTGTGTATGCATCTCATTGTAGGTTGTAACAGTCTTACTTTTTGGGATGCCACGTTCTTTTCGTAGATCGCTTTGGGACCCTCTGTCGTTCCTGGACTCGAAGTGCTGCGGGCTAGGTTAGACATGATGTTTGTGGCTGGTTCTTCCTGCTTTGTCCACATGTGATTCACGCATTGTTCTGTATGCCAGATCGAATGAAGACAACATAGAACAAACACCCATCAATGCAGCACCCGTACTCGACGATGCCCTCCCTTCAACCCAAACCCAAGCATCCATTCATGTCCTGCACATCTCACGCCCAGCCCTAAGCTTCCTCTCAGATGTCTACCTATGTACGTCGTCCTTTCTCCCTTCCTTAGATCACAATTTTGCCTCATACTCATGTCCCAGCATACATTTCCTGGTCCACGTTCACCGCTCTCATTCCGTCTCTTTTCTACTTCTCCGTCTGGGAGCTTGGTCTCGCAGGACATGAGCTTAGCCTATTCTCTAATCTCTCTCCTATTCTTCTCGGTGTGCCCGTTGTGAGGAAGTGGGTGCGGACAAGGGAGGGATTGATGGTTTGCAGAGTCGCAGAGATGGCAGGGTTAGGCGCCTTTGTGCTGAAGGGACCTGGGCAGAGGCTTGCTGCCGTGGTGATTGCGGTTGTACTTGGCAGCTTGGGCAGAGTGGGGGTTTGGGCTGATGGAGAGGATAGTGCCGGATACCAGGGTATTTGTAAGTGGCGCTTATTATTCCTGTCTTTCCTGTTCATAGACGTGGTGATTATCCGGTGACTTCTGTAGTGCTGGGGCTTGGTTTACTCCTTGCGTCGCTCAGTAAACATTGGAATCATGCAAATAATCCAGGTTCGTAAGATTTTTGTAAACTTGTTCCTGACTGGCCTGAAACATGCATCCTCAGTCTGGCCATTTGTCAACAAGGAGAGCTTCATTTACAACAAAGTGGGCATTGCACTGGGAGTCCTTGCTTTACATGAATTCTACACTCGTCCTACTCCGAAGGGGGCCAAACCGACGAAAACTGCCACCCCCGGAAAACTTCCAACTTCAAGCCATCAACATTGGCTAACTGCCGCCCTTCCACTCGGTGCCCTCATCTTCACACTTCACAATCATCTTGCGGATGCCAGCACGCTCATCTCGTGGTCTTGGACTGGGTACGAAAATCGTGTGCCAAAGGGGCCCATTCCACATTTGCATGGTGCCATCACACTCGTCGTGCAATGTGTAGGGCTCCTTGTGCCGGTAGTCCTCACATCCTTCTCTGCGTCCGAGTCCACTCAGCAGGACAAAGTCCCGAGTATGAGGATCCTAGCTCACCCGGCATGGTTCGCGTTCGGTGCTGCGAGTGCGTGGGTTATGTATGCATACAAGGACTGGACAGGTTACTCCGGTGGATTGGGGCTAGCGTTCTGGGCGATGTCGATTACTCCGATGGTGTTTCAGCGCACGAGAGACTTGACACAGGGGAAGGTGGTGCGGACGTACACAACAGCATTATTGGTGTACTGTCTTTTCGTTCTTGCCAGTTTGTTTACAGTGGCATATGCGTTCGTTCCTGGAGGCGTGATTTTCCGAGAACGTACAGATTGGTTTGTCTTTTTTGTCTTTTGCAGATTTCGTTGTATTCAGACTGGTATCTTCTGCTTCCCAGCGTGATCTTTGCGCAAATAGCATGCCTCGCATTAGCATTCCGTTGGTCAACTCAGAATCACCCAGCTAGCTCCATATCGCTGACTCTGCCACACCCTACATTGGTATCCCTCTCCAAGACCGTTTTAGCTTTTATATCAGTGGTATCGGTGCTGGGCACTCTATATCGGATACCACGAGGCATGCCTCCGACACCGTACAAGCCTGGGCCTCGAATCGTGAATATGGGGATCTGGACGGTGCACTTTGGAATTGATAACGAGGGACGGGAAAGTCAGAGAGGTATAACAAGGGTTCTTAGGTGCGTTCGATGCTTCTTTGCAATAATAGCGGCCTGATCGATCTGGTTTGATGCAGTGATCTGAATTTGGATGTGGTGGGGCTCTTGGAGACTGATTTACAAGTAAGGTTTTTTGATGTCACTTTGGTACGTGCGTATACTGCGTACTGATTGATGTGCTAGAGGACATCGTTCGGACATCGTGATCTGTGAGATTGTCTTTTAACAATTACGGGTTATACTGACCGGGGTTTGCAGGACTCGGGTTGCCGCTGAAGAGTTTGGATATGTGAGGCTTCTTCGTGGTTTCAATACATTGACCTGACTCATGTTTCGTTGTAGTACGTCGATATTGGTCCAGGACCGAATGCACACACTTGGGGTGCAGTTCTTCTTTCGAAGGTTGCTGAGATTCCTTTCGTCTCTTGAACTCATCCCTCAAACCACCGCACAGTTTCCTATCATCAATTCTACGCATCACCTTCTCCCATCTCCGCATGGCGAGCTGGCACCCGCCATCGAGGCAATCCTGGATATATATGGAACCGAAGTGACTGTGGTGGTTTCGCACAATGGACAAGGTATATTTCGATTGATTCCCCCCCTGGGATAGCACTCAATTGGATTGTAGAGCCAGATGCGTTGGATCGTGAATTACAGAGCAAGGAACTGGCTCGTATAATGTCTGCGTCGTATCCCCGTCCTGTAGTTTTCTTGGGTTACGTCGTAACGACCCCCAAAGCTCTACGACGTAAGCGGCACCTGTTTTATCCTATAATGAAAATCTCACTCATAGAGTACAGCCGCTCCTTACCAAATCTTAGTTGAAGACGGTCAAATGCACGATATCGACCAGGACGACCAAGACAGATGGTGAGACTATGAATTAACAACCAATAATAGACGAATATAATTTTAAACTAGGTGCGAGTACATACTATACCGCGGTCTATACCGGACGTCGTACGCACGGGTTTCACGGGGGATTATTACAGACACGGAGCTGCAGATTGGGCAGTTCGTGATTCCGCGGCATGGGACAGGGGTGACGGACGACTCGGAGCCGGCGAGGTATCTGCGGTGCCGCAAGGAAGACTTGCCAGAAGATCATGTTCGTTATTCTCATTTTTTGATCAGGATCTTTGTCGGTGTGCTGACGATAATGTATCTCGATAGTGGTTCCCGATGGCGTATTATGGCGATGAGAACTCAGGAGGTGTGAATGGCCATTTCTATCATGTATTCAACACGGTGAGCTTCTAAAAACCGAAGAGAAGAATTCAGGTGCTAACGTCCTATTTCCCTTCCAGCCTCTCTACTACAAAATTCCTGAAGCTGCTGTACTGTAGCATGATGTTGATATTTCTTGTTGTAAAAACATCTGTACAGCCCTCTAACGCTTTGTAGATCGTGACTATAACAGCTCTAAATGTGCACCTGCAGCCAATGTTTGCTCCACAGTGTGATTTTCCTCTTCACTATCATGATCCTCCTCCGAGTCCTCTGGCTCCTCTCCACTGGCAGAACGGTCTTCCCCAGCTTCATCTTCATCTTCGTCCTCACTATCCTCCTCACTCTCCTCCTCACTCTCTTCCTCACCCCCATCTTCATCCTCCTCCGTATCTGCATAAAACTTATCCAAATCCTTCCATGCCCCCTTTGACCCACCCCTCCCATGCGAACCCACAGGCGATGACTCCCCACTCGGCGTCAACACAACTGGCGCCACCACCGCTTTACTCCCCGTAATCGGCTGGGGAACAGGCGCAGGGACAGGAACTGCTTCTTCCTCTGTATCCCGGAGGGTTGACTCGACACCTTTCTCGAGCCAATCAGGTAGGACATTGTCCATAGACATAGCTCGGCCCGTTATGAGACTTAGCGTGCCTAGCATTAGTGTTTCATCTTCTGCAGTATGAATAAACGATGAATGGGGAAACGGGAAGAGAAGGAGGGAGGTACACACGCTTGTGCCCTCGGGAATCCTCGACGTCCTGCAACTCTGATTTTCCTTCAAATAGCACCAATTTGACTTGTTCTCTGCGAAGCACAACGCCAGGTCTGATAGAATCTTCGTATAGCGTCTGGTCTGCAATCCCATTCGTGTTTGTGTTCGTACTTGTACTATTCACAGGCATACTATTCACAGGCAGAGAGTGTCCGGGTACAACCCCAGCGAGTAAAGACGAAAGCATTCGCGCACGATCGCGGACGTCGTAGTCCTTGTCGTACCTAGCGAGAGAGAAGACATATTGTGCGAGGAGCAGGAGGGTGGAGTCTGTAGGGCTCAGAACGAGTAGTTTTGCCGCAAGGGTGATTATTTGGAGCTTGACTACCGGGACCTGGGTAGTTTAGCGTATCAATTAAATAAGACAGAGGGAGTGGGAACGTACCTCGTGCATAAAGCCCTTGGCACCCTTCCTCAACATGTCCGGTGCCCACTCCGCCACGTCCCCTGTTGCAATCCCTCCTCCGCCCCCGTCTGCATACTGCCCAACGAGCCATAGGACACACGCACGCGCATGTGCGTGGCGGATGTCATCGATCCTGCGAGCAAGGTGCGATATGATGGTCATTGGGGACTGGGACGTGCTGGCTGCTGAGAAGTCTCGGTGCAGCTGGGTCTGGACAAGGTATTTGAGGACAAGGATGGCGCTGCTTATGGTTGCGTCTAGGATAAAAAGGCCGTGAGTGGTGAGGATGGGGAGAGGATGGGGGGCTTACCATGCCCGCTTTTGATCATGGCGATAAGTGCGGTGAGACACTGTTGTGTACACTCCGGGATGAGACTTGCGCATCTCCCCATACCGCGTATAGAGTCTGAGACGACGGTGTCGTCTGGATCGTCTGCATAATCCTAATTTCAACGAAAGTGTTAGAGTGAAAAATGTTGGGTTTAGACAGACGCACAATTAACTCGCGGAGGATGGCGGGGTATGTGTCGATGGTGATGATGTTGAGCAAGAGTTTGATTTTGTCCTGTTTGACTTGGCGGAGGTCGTCGGTGCGGACGAGGAAGCGAGTATAGAATGGTGCGAAGAGGTTCTGTGAGGTGTGAGATTTCAATTGGACCTGGAAGAAAGGTTACGAACAGGTGAACTGCGAGAGATGAGGAGGATGTAGACGAGGACTATCCTCTCCACTTCTTTGGATACACTCAGAAGGCGGAGAAGTGGGTGGACTATCTTCGGTAGGGAAGATGATGTGCCTGCGTAATAGAACACCCGTGTGACTGCTAGTACCACCTATCCACAGTACATCAGATGTACTGGGGTATAAGCACTAAAGACTCATTCACATACCGCGGGATTCCTACTCTGGAACAAGGGTTCTACAGATGCTAACAACAATTTGACATCTTTGTCCATATCCTCGTCGATTACGCCCGGTCTCGGAAGCATGGTACGTGCATAGCGCAGTAGGAGATTGGTTAGATCCACTTGACCCCATTCGTCGACGTCTACGAGGATTTTGCATAGACGCCTGTAGTGCTGGTGGAGGAGGTCGAGACGCGTTGGACAGACATCTTCGAAAGCGACTGCGACACTACCGAGGGAAAGGGGTGAGCGATCGCGCAGGAGGGTAGTGATGATGTTGATTAGAGCTGGGAGGTGCGCGTTGTCTAGTCTATCGCAGATTTCATCTTCAATTGCGATACCAAGACGGTTGGTGCTCACTCGTAGCATTTCGGTATTGCCAATGCAGCGGTCTTGCGGACATAAGGGCTTATATCGGCAGCACACTTTTTGATAGCGAGGACGACGATGTTGCCTATCATAGGGACCTTTATGCCGCTGAGGACGCGAAGAGCCATTGCACGTATGAGTGGGTTACTGTCAGTGAGATCTTTTTGAAAGGTATTTATGGAGAGTAAAGCCAGGTCAGGTTCTTGCTCTGCATAACGCAAGAGATAGATATAAACGAGTTTACGAATTTCGAGGTTGGGTGCAGCGACGTTTTTAACGACTTGAGCAAAGTATTCGGAAACATTACGACCTTTTGATATGAGCTGCTGGGAAGGTTGGTGTGCTACATGTTGGTTTGAAATGTACATACGGCTACGAGACGTTTCATTGCGTCAATCTTTTCTCTGTCGCTGCTAGAATCTAGCTGACGGCGAATATCTTTGCCTTGGTCGTCTTGAGCATCAAGATATGAAATACGGGGCAAAGTAAAATCGCGAGTACGTTCTGAGAACGATTCTTGAAGACGCATGCCCAGTCTTGAAGCATTTTGAGAAATGGCGTTGAGGTTCATGGTTCGCGGGTGCTTTGGTATTGTATTGCTTAGAACCTATGTTTAGGGTTACAAATAGCGTCAAATTGAGCTGGACGTCGACTTGAGCAGCGATCTCAAACGATTATGCTGCCTTCAGCCCCACCTTCCTCTCTTCAGTCTGCGTTACAGATGGATCCCAATCAGCATTTACAGCTTCAGCAGCAGCAGCAGCAGCAGTTGCAATCTCCTCAGCAAGCACCCCCTCCAACATCTGCCAACAAAAGACGAAAAAAAACAGAACCAGGCACTGATGAAGTCCAATCTCCCACCGAACCCCGTCGCTTGCGTAGATCACACGAAGCATGCGCAAGGTGTAGGAGCAAGAAAATAAAGGCAAGTCCCGACGGGCGACACCGGCGGCAATTTCCAGTCTGACCATCTCTCTTAGTGTGACTCCAAGCATCCACGGTGTACAGCCTGTGCGACTGCAGGTGTCATCTGTCACCAAGAAGATAGACATAGGCAAACCCTGACTCCTCGTGGTCATACTGAGCGCATCGAGAATCAAGTCATTCAGTGCGAAGCTCTTCTAAAGCGCCATATTCCTGGCTTCGACCTTGATAAACTTGAAGAGCACTTGATCCGAGAGGGTCTCGATGTCCCAATTGCTAATCCTAATGTCCCAAGTTCTGCTTCCAATTTTCAGTTCCAGCAGTCTCCTACCTCTTCTGCTTATCGCGGCGCACAGCCTCAGCAGCAGCAGCCTCCTGGCGTGTTTTACCCCCCACACCCACCTAATATGATGGGCCCGCCTCCAGGTTACATGATGCCTCCTTATGGGGCGCATTTTCATCCGATGCAGATGCAGCCCCCGCCAGGCTACAATCCGCATATTCATCCTGCATTTCAGCAGCCACCGCCAGGCTATGCCTCTGCCCCCCCACATATGTCTCAGGTTCAGCCGCAGTCTCAACCACAGCCTACAGCCAAGCCTCAGTCCCAGTCCCAGTCCCAGCCTACCCAACGTCCGGATAGCAGCAAAGGTTTAGATCCCAATGGCAATGACATGTCCAATACAGAGGTACATATCATCTCATCCTTCACGACATATTTTAATAACGTCCCAGTCACTCGCCAAAAATTTTGGTGTCTCACCCATCGTCGCAGGCGATCTCAGCCCGGGCGCTGCCGATAAGGAAGATCTAGCCGTAGGATCCAGTGGCCTTTCCTCGGGACGCGATCGCGATATCTCTACACCCAGGGATGCGTCTAAATGGGTCACTATCTCCGTCCGACGTAACTCGACAACTTCTCCTCACCCGGTATCCCTGTCCAACACCACTTCCTCCCGTTCCGTCGAAGTCTGGCTTCCAAAGGACCGCGCGATGGTCCAACATGTCGTCGAATGCTACTTTACTCGCCTCAACGTACATCGGCCTGTCTTTCTCCGCAAGGATTTTGAAAAGATTCTCAATGATCTGTATGATGGCCACACCGTCTCACACGACCCCGGATACATCTGTAGTGTGTATCTAATTTTGGCACTTGGCACCTTGAGCGAGTTGAACCACCGCGCTGTCAAAACGGAGACGGAACACAAATGGGACGTACTCGGTCCGTTGGGCCCGTCCATGGCGAAAAAACTCTTGCCAGAAGATTGGCCTGAACACGATGAATTCATGGACCGAGCATTGGCTGTCAAACCCGATTTGCGCGTCACCATCTCGAGTTTACAAGCCCTCATCCTACTGCACTGGTATCTCTACACCGAGGTAAGCCTCCTGACCTTCCTCCGTCCAATCTAACCGTGTGTTTCACTCCCAGCGACAAGGTCGTACACTCTGGCGTCTTGTAGGTAGCCTCGTAAGAATCGGCATCGAGATCGGGTTGCACCACGACCCAACCACTCAAGTCAACCCCAATACGCTGCAGCCCATCTTCAGCGACGAAGAATGCCAGCTTCGTATGCGTCTCTGGGCCATCGTCCTCGTCCATGACCGTGGTACATCGATCCTACTCGGCCGACCCCTTGCCATCTCCCCCTCAGACTCCAACACCCCCGCCCCCACCCGTCTACCCAGCCTCGTCTCTGATTTCTCGGAACACTTTGAGCTATCGAACCCTGTCGCTGAGATTCAGGCTGATATTATCAATTCGCTATATAGGCCTGGTCATCAAGACGGGGACACGATCATGCGGAATGCAACGAGGATCATTCGGACCATGCTGGAGTTTAGGAAGGGCATCCCGGAGAGGTATAGGTATTATTTTGAGGGGACCAGTGACTGGCCGTTGGAGAAGAAGAATAAGCTGGTGCAGGACATTACGGAGAATGAGGGTTTGACGTTGTTGAAGATTGGGATTGCGAGGATATTGTTGTTAAGGGCGTTGTTCAGCTCTAAAGAGCTTTCGTATACACAGAGGCACAAGGCACTGGTTGACGGTAAGATATCATCTTTTTACAGACTCGATACAACTAATGGCCCATCTAGCCATCATCACATCTCACAATACTATTGTCGTCCACAACCAACTCATCCGCTTCCCCGACATAGCCTTCTTCACATCCCCCATCCCCCTCCACATCGCTGCCATGGTCATACTCTACGGCCACATGTCCAAATGCGAGATCCTTCCCCGCCAAACCGCCCTGGAAGACCTCTGGCTGGCCCTCGACATGCTCCCTCGCTTCAGGTGGCGTTGGGAGCGCAAAGACTTCAACGGCGGACATCCCCTCATCGCGAAACTCGCCGAACGCGTCATGGAGGTTGACCTTCAGCAGATAGGACCCGTTAACCACCCTTCACTCTTATGCGAACCGGAGTGGGACGAGGATATCGTGATGTCACCTGTAGGAAAGTCTCAGCAGAGCACACCGACACTGACCCCGTCGCCGTATGCGATTTCGGCGGTGGCGCCAGGGGCCGTGGTGTATGGACCGCACCCGCGTCCGAAAAATGGAGGCGTGCTTGGACAGGCGCTTGGGCAGGGGCAGGGGCAGGGGCAGGGTCAACAGCCTGTCAAAGGGAAAGGCGGAAACATGAAGAAAAGCGTGGGCGCTGGGAGTACGAGTGGTGGATCGACGCCTTCGGATAATCAACAGCTTGTGGATGTGCCGGCGCAGTTGTTTTATCCGTTTTATCCTGAGACGCAGGTGGGCAGTATGCCACCGCCTGGTCAGAATGGGGCGCCTGCTACTGTGCCCGGGAATGTCTCTGGGAATGTGGGGCCTGGCTCGGGGGTGGGGCTGGGAGCGGGAGCGGGAGCGGGAGGAGTGGTAGCAAGTCCGAATGGGTGTGCGAATGGTAGTAGCGGTGGCGGTGGTGGCGGTGGTGGCGGTGGTAGTGTGAGTGCCCACCAGAGGGATTATAGCGGATTGTTGGCTGCTGCTGCTGCTACGTATGGTTACCAGTCGTCAGATTCGTTTGTGTCGGAGGAGAGAGATCCCAAGTTGAGTGTTCAGCAACAGCAGGGGATGCAAATGTGGGTGAACGCGGTAAGCTGTGTTTGTTGTTTTTCATTGAATTGCATGCTGATGCTGTGTGCATTTAGCAGGCTCAGAGGGGGTCTATGCAGACGTATGCAGTTCCACAGCCTTGATCCCAATTGTTCTTTGTTTTTTATTTTATGCTTCTGTGCTTTTGGTATAGTTCGGTTTTTGCGCTTGTCAGATGTGAATTGTGAAGTACACTTCGTATGCATTCCACCTTGCCGTTTGTCTTTCCTGCGTGCTTGCTGGAGCGCTTTGGTTAATTATGTATCACAAGATATTCGTGCGTTGTCGTGTACGAATATGTGAATAGGAAATTTGTTGTGTATGTACGTACACGTAGACATTCTACTTCAGGCGGTTAACGTTAATAATTTAATCAGTTCAACACGACTATATCGGCAGCTCGAGACCAGATCATCTATATTCACAAGCGCTAACATGGTGCGAGCGGATTACAGCACCAGCACATCAGAAACCGTACTCGTGTAGTCGATACTTTAAATTTAGCAGTGATGCAGAAACGTAAAACGTGTTTCAAGGCTGAATTATCGACCTAACCGAGATACTACAAAAACTCATCGAACGTAGGAATTTGTTGTATTTGTTGCATAATCGAAAGCCGCCATGTAGAGAAGACGGAGCGTATATGAGTACAACAACGAAAGTTGTCGCCAATAGTATCAAATCTCAAAAGACATTTCAATCCTCCCGACTCACGAATGAGTTGAGCAAATAGTGTGTCAATGTTCAGACTGCATTGACTGCAGGCAGTAAACTGTTGGGTGGTCGACGCCCCCCGATCATCGTAGTATTGATGCCCCGAGGTGAGTTGTCGCCCAAACGCCCAACTCGGCGGAAAAAGTGCTCCATCATATACCTGCCTCCAGCGCTCGTAGTACAAAACCTGCAGAAACCCTACCATGTGAGGAGGGTAAAACGAGTTGAAACTAAAATATACGCCGCACCCAGGGCAAAGCCATGTGTTGTGGAAGCTCGTGAATCATGTCGCTCAATGGCTTATCCAGCAACAGAGGTGCTGCCTCCCTGACCATCTCAGGGTAGCCATGTTTCGCGGCATAGACCATGACTTCATAGGGATGGTGTGGGAGAGTACTTCTATTTATTTATTTGTTGATCAGAGATGTTGATGCTCATGGAAAGAATTATGGGTATACCTACCTCATGCGAACCTTGCACATATTCAACGCAGAGAAAATCTCATATTTCTCAGCAGCCTCAGCCAGGGGCGCTAGTACTTCAATAGCTGTAAATTCAAGATCGGGGTGCCGTTTTGGATAGATGAACTGAAAGAGCAACTCGAGCGTCTCAGACTGCTCTGTCAGTTGAATAACTTCATTTAGTGTGTCAAAGCCAGAGGGAGGAAAACCAGCTGCGTTTGTGTCAAGGTTCTTTCGATGGATACGAAATAAGACGCCATCGACTGATTGGAACGTTACATCCGAATCTTCAGCGCAGACTGTCCAGAGTTATAAGATGAGCGGTATGAATGAAGAGCTTTTGCCACTCACAACTCGCGGAGACTTTCTTCGCGTCGAAATCTCCAGACATGAATAAGAAGCCAGATATATTGAAGGTAAGTCACATAGTCGGCTCGTGCCGAAGGTTTTCACACATGTCGGTATATTACATATTACCTAGAAGCTGATATCTCGAAAAAACAATCAACTTCACGGATAGCTATTTGGAGAAAAAGTACCTGTCAACATGGTGGTTATGTCGTTGCTTGCTACCTAATTTTAGGCCGGTGACCTTGTCTTTCGTACGCCCGTTAGGATTAACAGGCGAACGTAAGACAAAACTGAGTTTGAATTCATGGTACGAGTTTGGACACGTGCAATCACGTGTATTGAATCTCAATCAGTGGCATCACGTTTGCAAGGGCTTAAACGTGACTTGGACGCGTACAAATACGCTATTATTATGCAGAACAATCAGAGGCACGTTCAGTTGATATTCTAGCACGAGCACATAAAAGGCGACATGACATGGAGCTTGGTACGGAAAACCGTGGTTGGGATGCTTTTTTTTTTTTCTTCCACCAGTGGTTCCCAATCATCTATTAGTCCATCGATGCTTCTGCAACCTGCAGTGCACCAGACTCCAGCCTCTAACACATTCTTCGACAACTTGAAAATCTTGGCAGTGCCCAAGCTGTATCATTCAACAGTTTTGTAACGTGCGTTTAAAACCCTTTCTGGGAGGAAGTTACTGTAGTGACATGTTCCTAACGATATCAATGTAACATGGACAAATGCGTCCGTGGCTCTCGGGGATAAGATGAGCTTCTTGACTGTGGCAACGACCATATATGATTACACGGTATAGCCTCCTTCAGTTCACTGCCTCTGATAAGGTGCGCAGGACAATATCGGTCTAGGCCAGAATCCATGGGAACCCAACTGGATAGCTGAAAAAAATCGGATTAATGCAACCGGGGATGTGTGGAGAATACATATCGCAATAACATACGAGAAGCTATGTTTGAGCGCCTCGATATATATGGCACCGATGGGGATATTCTCAAAAAGGCCCAGACGCCCTAGCCAAACAACTGTACACTGTATCTCAAAGTCGTTGCTGGATCATGGCAGATGTTCGAGCATTGCTCAAAGTAAAACGGCAGGAAGCGCGCATAACCCACCCGCTAGCATCATATAATCAATCTGGTCAGCTTCGGTGCGTGGCATGTGGGACACTTGTCAAACACGCCTCTGCATGGGAGGGTCACGTCGGGAGCAAAGCCCACCGGACGAATGTTGCGAGGCGAAAGGTGGAAGAGAAGGAGCGTGAGGAACAACAGCTGAAGGAGCAGCAGCGGCTGGAACAGGTGGCGAGAGGGAAAAGGAAAGTTGAAGAGCAGAGTTCGGATTCTATCGAGGAAAGTGATGAAGCGGAGACTAAGCGACGGAAGGTCGATGTTGGAAAGCCTACAGCCAAGTCGACTGGATTTCCGGCGGATTTCTTTTCCGACCCGTCGCAGGCGCCATTACCACCCCAGTTTGATGAGGACGATGAAGAGATGCCAGAGGATAATGCAGCGAAACCTCCACCACCGCCTGCAGCTCCTCCAAGCGCCATCGACCTCGAGTACGAAAGGTTCCAACGCGAACTGCTCAATGGCCCCGATTTTCAAGAGACGTATGAACGCGCAACGGTGATTGCTGAGCCTGAGCTGGTGTTGGAGTCAATGGAAGGGTTGCCTGTTCAGGATGGTGCTGATGGGCAGGAGTCGGATTTAGCACAGAAGCAGAGTGAGGAGGCCGCCAGGCGGCAGAGAGAGCAAGACGAGAGGGAACTCATTATGGATCGATTACTAGACGAGGAGAGGGCTCAGGAGGAGGCAGATATGAAGGTTGCGGTGATGAAGACGAGGCTGGAGGCATTGAAACAGAAAAGGGAACAAGTGAGAGCGTTGAAGGCTCAGATGGTTTCTTGACACCATATAGTGTGATACCCACTACGATGTTGTGCAATTACCTCCAATTAGAGGGAAAAGTATAATACAACCGTACATCAAGTATTAATTGACGGCTCTGCCGTCTTGCTTCTGTTCAGCCTCTCGTAAACCTACGACTTGCAGCCAGTCCACGCCCTGCTTGTGTACCATCATCAACCCCATTACCACCGGAAGATACCACAAACTGTGATGCCATAGTGCTCTAGCTTCTTTCTCCCCTCCTTTCCTCCAGAATCTCCATGCCGCTGTAGCCAGAATGGAGTTTGGAACCAAGGAGGTGAACGCGAACATCCAGGTGGTCAGTCCGGAAAGGGGTATGAAGGCTGAGCAGACTGGAATAAGAAAGAAGGCATGTCGTAATGACACGACAGCATTTTTTGCAGGATCTAAAACGGATAGCATCTTGAACCCTGCCTGGGCATAAGAACCACGGACCAGATATGATAATGGGTTGAAGTGCGGGAATTGCCAACTGAACAGCAACATGAAGAAAGCCCAGGGTGCAAGAGGGTTGTCAATCAATGATAGGTTTCCTTGCGCGAGAGGGTCGGATAAGAATACGGATGGGAGGAAAACCTCAACGGGGTAACTCGAAGTTGGAAGAAGATGTCCGCCGGATGCGGTCCACCCCATAAGAGGAGGAACTGCCCCAACGACAGAACCAACCCACGTATTGGCAACACTATGCCTTTTCATCCATGTGTACAGTCCAGCGTACAGCATGATATTGCCTGCTCCCAGAACAGCAGTGATAGGGTTCACCATCGTCCAAAGGATAGCAGGTCCGGCAACCCCGGTTACAACTGCAAAGCCTGCAGCATGTGTCGGCGAAATAGCTCGTCTCACAAGCGGCCTCATGCGAGTCCGCGCCATTTGAGCATCAAAAGGGATCTCCTGCAATTGATTAAGGGTGTTTGCCGATGCAGAACAGAACGCCGTCCCAATAGCCGTTGACAGCAGGATGGGAAGAGTTGTTGGAAGCGGGGACAATGCGACTCCAGTCATTGCTGTTAGTACCATGAGAAAGCTGAGGCGCGATTTGGATAGCTGCGCGTACACCTTCAACAGACGTGCAGGAGTAAGGAGCTCTGCCGGTTTATAGGCTGACATCGGAAGGGCAGGAGATAGTGAAATGCTTGGAAAGGGTTTTGTAATGTTTCTTGATGAGAACCTTGGCACTGAGCGGTGGGTGAGCCATTGTGCGTTGTGGAAGAAAAACGACGTGAACACTGGGTTAGCCAGCGATGAAGCACGCCTTGATCCTGATAATCCCGCTGAACAAACGAGGATATGGAATGCTCCCCGCTGCATTATCATATTCTGCACCACCATCGACCCTTTGGTCAGTGCACAAGAAATGCTATAGATGGGCCCTGGCCTTACCTGAGGACTCACGGTTCGGAGTTTAAAAATCAACTTGGCGTCAACGACGACCACCTCGAAACTCTTTTTTTCCACGAGCTCAGGGGTTCAGTTCACGCCCACGCGCAACTTATTGTATCCTATCATAATCTGAGCCAACATGCCTGGAACCCATCTGCTTCCAGCAAACCTTCTCAAACTTTTTGCGCCGCGACCACCACTACCATGGATGCGACCTGTCGATAGAGATGTTGACCGCATCACGAACAAGAACGTTTCTGGCGTTGCCTTGATACTTCAACAGCTGAAAGAAGCTGATACCGAGAATCTCATGAAGGAAGGGGAAGCCGATGCTATGGAGGAGGGAGAAGAGCCTGTTTTCACGCATGCTGAAGAGGTTAAAAGACAAATCCGACGTGAAGAGAGGAAGGCTCGGAGAACTGAAGAGTTCAAAATCGCAAAAGAAACATGTCCGTGGCTCGTTCTCATCATGCCCGTCCAGTCTGATATTTTATTTCAGATAAACCTGCCGATGACTCCGAAGCCGTTGGTGACCCCTACAAAACCTTATTCATATCTCGTCTGGTAGAGATGCACCTCTGTCACTACCTTGCAATGATTACTGACGTTTATCCACAGCACAAGAGTGCGAATGAGACAGACCTACGGCGGGAATTCGAAGGATATGGAACGATTGAACGCGTACGAATCGTCCGCGACAAGAAGGGCCGCAGCCGGGGGTATGCATTCATTGTCTACGAGCGTGAGCGAGATATGAAAGGTCAGTTATACCCTACAATATAGACTCGAGCTTATCATTTTGCAGCGGCGTACAAAGAGTCTGATGGACTACATATAATGGGAAAGAGAACTCTCGTTGACGTCGAACGTGGTCGGACGGTCCGTGGCTGGAAACCTCGCCGACTAGGAGGAGGCTTGGGTGGTCGACCCAAGCGTGTTGAGTCTGTCGTACCTGCCGCTCCTCCTGTGAGAAGCGGTTTCCGTGGCGGTTTCGGAGGAGGGAGAGGCGGCTTTGACCGTGGCGGTGGCGGTGGATTTCGGGGGCGAGGCGGGTTTGGTGGTGGCCGTGGTGGGGACAGGGGCGGTTTTGGCGACCGTGGTGGAGGATTTGGTGGTGGTCGCGGGGGATTTGGTGGTGGTGATCGTGGATATGGAGATCGTGATGGAGGAGGGGGTGGGTTTGGTGGTGACCGTGGTGGGTTTGGTGGTGACCGTGGTGGGTTTGGCGGTGACCGTGGTGGGTTTGGCGGTGACCGTGGTGGGTTCGGCGGTGACCGTGGTGGGTTTGGCGGTGACCGTGGCGGCGGCGGCTTTCGAGGAGGGGGCGGAGGCTTTGGGGGTGGTCCTGGTGGCGGCTTCCGAGGACGGGATGACTTTGGTGGCGGCGGCGGTGGCTTCAGGTACCTGCTTTGTCTTCATATCGAGGGTTATTTGCTCATAGTATGATTTTCTTTCCAGAGGTGGACGACAAGGCGGCATTGGATACGCAGGTGGGGGCTTCAGCGATGGCCCGCAAAATGGATACGGGCCACCTCCTGGTGGTCCCGGTGGGTTTGGAGGACCTCCTGGTGGAGGTATGCCAGGCGGTGGTGGCTACCGCGGGGACCTCAAGCGAGAAGGCCCTGGTGGGTACGACGACTCCAGAGAACACAAACGACCCCGTTATTAGTGTGGCTTGGTAAGATAGGTATATTTTTAAGTTTCTTGTTTCGTGCTCGAAGACAAGGTTGGTTTTGGTTTCTGGTAGAGGTATTTCAGCTTTCGTTCTTTTTTATTATCTCTTCGCTATCTTGGCTATTTCTGTGCGTAAGTATCACCCACCTTGACAGGTGGCCCACAATCGAGCTCGTTTGGAAATTTAAAAGGCGAGTATACACCATGCAACCCTAGTTTAACAGCCAAGTTCCTGGACCTCGATTTCCGTGCAGTTTCCGTTCAAGTGCCGGAGGTTGGCAGGTATGGCAGCAGCCTAGCGGCGTTGTGGTACACGCCTTGTGTGGTCTGACCATCTTGCACACGGTGTTCTGGAACAGCTTTTTTAAATTGCGTCGAAAGCGTCAGCTCGTGACTGGCCCTGAAGGTAAGTCAGGTTGGTTATGTTCGGGGGGCAGGTAGTGCCGGATTTTGCGGCCCTGCTTACCACAGGGTTGGCTGAAGACTTTGTGTACGTATGTAGGCTACGCAGTGGGGGTTGTAGCGTCGGTTTGCCTACAAAATGTATATCTATGGTGGTTTCTGCATGAGATGGTCGAAGCGCTTCCAAATTGATGAGATCAACAAGTTTAAGGTGGTCGATTGGTCGGATGGCGAGGAAACCTGCGCTTAGGCTTGATAGAAGCTCATCCCTGTTTTGGTTAACTCAGGATTCCAGCTCGGTTGTTATTGCATTGCATGTTTTGATACCCCTCCCTCACGTCCGCCGATAATTTCTCCATTTATACCTGCAACGATCACTCCGGTTCTTCCTCGTCCCAGCAATTTTTTTGGTATACTGATTGAGCATCGTTGTCAGAGTCAAGTGCCACGGCACAGTAATGAACACTGGAATGCTTCATCGACACAGGTTTCCTTCCATGTGCTGCGTTCTGGCATGGTCAGATGGTCTTTCCACCTTTGACCAACCCGCCGCTCGGCATCCGGCATCCCTGCTCGCGTGAACACCACCGAGCCAAAATATCTTCAAAAAAAAACTATCAATAGTACAGACCAGCACGGATGCAGAAGGACAATCTAGACGTCTGATGTCTTTGAGGACCCAAAGGTTGCTTGCGATCGTTTTGCGAGATCAAATTCAAGACACGAGACGGATCGATGCTGAGTCAACTGCTGTGTTTCCTTGCCACCAAGCTCCCACTAGTGGTGCCTAGATCTGGTCGATGGTCGAATTTCACCTCGTCAATGGTAATTAGTTTGTCCCGGCCCCTCAGGATCTAATCGGGAGAAGCATGCGTATCTTTTCGTTTCACCGCATCGAACACACCCAACGGTTCGTTGGGTTTTTCATAACTCCGTTTCATTCCTATATTTCTTCCCTGATTATTCCTCCTTCCTTCTCATCTCCCTCCCGCCACGCTTTTTGACGCGCCACTCCGACATCCCTTTCTGATATATTACTTTGACTTTTGCATTGCTTCAATTTGCATGACCTTTTCTTTGCAGCATTTTCCCGCTGTCCACCCTTCAGTCTGGCCATTGCACTAGCCCCAAATCTCCCCTGGGAGTTTCACCCGGGATGCAAGTCTTATCTCCATAATTAATGGTCTCTCGCTAGTGGCTGATATATTTTCAATAGCTAAAAACATGCCGCAGTATAGCAACCATAGATCTCCTAATACTCGCTCTAGGGGTCGGCTCTCTGCACCTCCACCACGTACATCCACGTCTGTGCAACAGGCAAGTTTGGATGCCACTGCCGATTCATCACCAGATTCGATGAGCCAAGCTCATTCACCCGATCCCACTCTTACGAGTACACGATCTTCATCTCGTGGATCAGATTCGGAACAGCTCGACCTTGATGATGAGAGGGAACCAGCCTCCGGACCTCAAAGGCCGAGGTCTGTGCCCGGCGCTGGCACTATCGCGAAAGTTGAGAAGGAAAAACGCAAACGCTCCCGTGTCACACCGGAACAATTGGTGCACCTAGAGCGATTTTTCGCTCTAGATCGTAGTCCTCCGGCAGCTCGCCGAAGAGAAATAAGTGAAAGACTTGGTATGCAAGAACGTCAAACGCAAATATGGTTCCAGAATCGGTGAGGCTGGTTTCTGTCGAGCCAAGCCATGAATCTCACTCATCGTCCTTCCTTACAGGCGGGCAAAGGCAAAACTCCAAGACGGGAGAATAGGCCGCGGGAAGAGTGCTGAACTGGCACCGGATTCGCCGCCTCAGTTGTCGAATGGTTTCGAAGCCGATCTGCACAATCTAATACATGAAGACGAACGTAAGCCCGTCCTGTCACTCCACCATGGCAGGATGCTGATTTGTGCAATTCTGCAAGCCGTTACAATCATTCCTTGTACAGACTTGTCGATCGGCTCCTGGCGGCGTATTGCTACCACGGTTGGAAAACACGATTTGGTAGCTTATATCTGTGAAGTCAAGCGATGCCTCACGTGGTTTATACACTCGGCGGGGCTTGGATTTAAAATGGAAATTCGATTCGACACTATCATAGACGCAGAGTTCACGAACGCAGCGCCTGGAACTGGACTTGCTTCTTTCCTCCTCTCTCAGCCGCCCCTATTTTTTCTGGAACACGTCTCATCCCCTAGACCTGACGGCTCTACATTGCGTCAGTGGAAGACTTGTCCTGATTGGACAGAAGGCCATCAAGCGTCTCAGGTGTTACGCCACGATCTAATTGGTTCAGCGGTCCAACTATCACACTTCCTGCGTAATCTTCGTAATAGCACTCGGCCGGACGTTCCTTTGCGACCTGCCAACTCCTACCGTCCTGCCCCCACTACTCCTGTGGAAATGTCTAGACCTAACCCACCCATGGAATTACCTCTCCCACCCATGGCGAGTTTAAATGATACCAGCTTATCGAATGCAAGTTATCATTACCAGGGTGTCGTAGATTTACCCCCGAGCCTTGGACGTCGTGACGTTGACAGAAAACGTCTGCCTTACCCAGTGACGGGATTGACAGCTCATACTCCAGATCGTTTCGAAAATCACGATCAGCCGCCTCATAGTGCTCCCCTCAATGGGTCTTTCCCTCAACACCCCTCGTACACTGCCATATCTCAACAGGGGGCACCAGCGTCGACATCCTTTGGGAACCATATGTACAACAGCTATACACCCGAAGCGCGAGATGTTGGTCATAACAGCCAACAGTCATCCAGGGAGGAATACTCTGCAGTCTCTGCAGTACGTATTTCTCATGACATCGCTTCTCGTCCCTACCCCCCTATTCCGACTCGCCCTTTCTACGATGACGTAAACCACAGGTTGGCGCAACCTTTCCAACCTCGCAGATCACATTCTTCTGCCAGTGACCGAGTCAATTCTTACGATCAGAGCGCGCCTTCCCCACCATTGTTGACAACACCCTATCATCCCCCTCCACACCTTCTGGGGGACGTATACAACGGACATTCGAATTCAGCGTCGCCACCCATTATGTGGCCTTCCGAGCAAAATGGTGTATGAAAATCATTAATAATGGGCTTCACCCGTGTCAACGTCATATTCGAACTGCTAATTTATAATCTATTCGACATTCTTCTATCTTTGCCAAGTTTTTTGTGTTCGTACTTTACACACATCATTCATTCGACCACGGCTGTGTATACCCCGTCTACTTCACGTTTCGTTGATATCAATGTTCATATAATTGTTACATAAGCTCTTGTACGTATGTATATACACCTACTTGTATGAAAAACAATCATACTTATGTGGCTCGTTTCGGAATCATACGGACAGACCATCATTCCGCACGACAGCTTATGTGTATGAGACAGGAAGTGCTGAGCGGAAAATGTGGTATTAGAGGTGGGCAACAACTGAAGCCTGTTTTTTGTGTATCTACTGTGCATCCATTCTCTCCCGACTTATCCGTGCGATGTACGTCCTGCTTACAATATTGACTGTCGTAAAGAATTCAACTTTCGCACTATCTTCATGGGGAAAAATGAGACTCACAAGCCTCCATGTACCGATCCATACACCGTGATAGACATGTCTTTATACTGTCATATGAGCAACTATCAATTAAGATACACCGTATATGCAGACCTGTTCCGAGCTTGAAAGCGATGACCCAGGTTTTGTGACACACTTCAAGAAACAGCGATCACTGGCTTTCTGAATTTGCGGCATTCACTATTCATGGACATGACACGATGGAGAACTGCCACGTACGTTCATAAGTTCTTGTGCATTGGCTAGAGCGATTTCCTGTCGGACACTGTTCATCATGGCATCTTTCCTAGCAGCCATTTCTACAAATGCACGCATGAAAAAGGTGTCCGATAACACAGCTTATGAGGCGTACCACTGGGTGATACAGTGGGTGAAGATCCCAGAAAGCCGGACATGCTAGGCGACAATACGAGGTTTGGCAGCTCTCACAGCCTAAAACGTGTGCCAACAACAGTCGCGAGGTATGTCGGAAGACGTAAACTTGGGCGGCGAGCGCAAGCGACTATGTTAGGAAAAGTTGACACGCGTAACTAATTTTTGGCTTTTCCGATCAGTTCCAGATTGGGAAAAAGGTGTCTTGAGCCTTTGCGATATCCTCGGTCCCTGAACATGGGGGCTCGAGAATCTACAGGACGGAATGGGAACGATACGCAGACACAGGATGTATCTACGCCAGATTACTACCAACTCCTAGAGGTGGATGAGAATGCAACTGTCGACGAAATCAAAGTAAATCATATTTTTGTATTGCGTTAGTGCTGCTTTGACGAGAGTTTCGCAGCGCTCTTTCCGCAAACTAGCTCTTATCCATCATCCGGACAAGAACCAAGACGATGTAGAGGGTGCCAACAAACGTTTCGCTGCACTGCAGCAAGCTTACGAGGTGAGTGCACATCGGTGATTGCTGAAACTCATCCGAATGTCTTGACAGGTTCTGAGCGATGATCAAGCCAGTAACCCTTGTAATGTACGAAATTTTTGAGTCTGATTATCGGGTAAAACAGGAACGAGCTTGGTATGATTCCCACAAAGCGTCCCTCGTGCCGGAGGCAGATGAAGAGACAGTCTGGGAGGATATACGCAAAGGTGCACCCCCACCACGAGCTCGAGACAGAGGTCTTACTGTGCGACATTTGTCCCGATTTTTTGATTCCACGATGTGGTCCGGCTTTGATGATGGGGATGATGTACGTATGATTGCTTTTATGACCGCTTGTTAGAGCTGAACGTATTGACTAATATTCGTTGAAAGAGTTTCTTTTCGATTTATCGCAATCTCTTTGCCCGCCTTGCCGCAGAGGAGCGTTTGCTCTCTTCTGATGTAAAGTATCCTTCCTTCGGTTATTCAGCATGGGGTTGGGCTGCTGTGGATAGCAGTGGTGGTGACCACACAGCGCGCAATTTCTACGCGGTGTGGATCAATTTTTCAACAGCCAAAGACTTCACATGGTTTGAACAATGGAATACCTCTGAAGCTCCAGATAGACGTGTTCGAAGGTATGTAATCCATATATTTGTATGATATCAGATATTATATTTACATTAGGTTAATGGAGAAAGATAATAAAAAAGCACGTGAAGATGCTCGGAGAGACTACAACGACACTGTCAGGGTACGTATTCGTCTACTTACCACTGTCACGCATTTTCCAGCTAAAGAGAGTATATCCCCGTAGTCGTTGGCTAAATTCGTACGAAAGCGGGATCCCCGTCATAAGGCTTACCTAGCCCGTCAAGCGGAAAGAAGCCAGAGTCAGACTCCAGGTTCCGCAACACCCGTTGGTGGTACCTCTCGTAAACGCGTGCAAGTAGTAGCAGATTATGTGGAGCAAGACTGGCAAAAAGTTGATACTGCACCCTTGCATGCTGATCTGGATTGGGCCGCAGCGGAAGGAGAGGACTCGGAAGAATGGGAGTGCGTCGCATGTCGAAAAAGCTTTAGGAGTGAAGCTGCATGGGACAGCCACGAACGAAGTAAGAAACATATGAAGGAGGTGGAGAGACTTAGATTGGAAATGCTGGAACAGAATGAAGAATTTGGTTTGGATGAAGAGGAAGAAGAATTGGGGGATGAAGGAGAAGGAGAAGAAGAAGAAGGGATCGAACAACCAAGTGAAAAGCTGGACGTTCTGGAACCCCCTTCGATCCCGTCGCCGGCAGCCGTAACCGCCACATCGAATGATGACCCTTCACTATCGCTACTCGGTTCTGTTCCGTTGTCGGAGGATATTGGGAGCGATGAAGAGCGAAACTCCAGCAAGGGAAATCAAAAGTCAAACAGGATACCTACAGGATTACAGCCACCGACGATGACGCAGAGAAAAGCAACGAGGGAACCATGCTCCGAGAACCTAGAACCCGAAAAGCGGGAGCCGGGGAAAGACCGTTCCGACGCGGCAACTATCCGCGATGTAGCGCACGACGGTTCTACGCTTCACCCTGCAGCTGACCACACGATTGCAGGCATGCCAGCAGAGCTTACTAAACGCGAGAAACGGCGTGCGCGTCAAGCAAAAAAAGCCGAAGCAGGTGAAATGCCAGGCAATGAGGTGACACGAAATTTTTGTTTCTTCATCACCTAACATTGAATTTTTGGGCAGCATCGTTGCAATGTTTGCCGCCAGCCGTTCGGGAGCAAGACCAAGTTGTTTGCACATATCAAGGAGAGTGGCCACGCACTAGCCGTTCGTGTTAACAATAACGGCGGTAGGAATGACGGGAAGAAGGTTAAAAGAGGCAAGCAATATACTACGATTGAGTCATAGACGGCAATTACTGTAATCCTAATTCAGGAGGTTCTATGCTTTCCCCGATCGAACGGGTAAAATTAGCATGTTTTTTTATTTAAGATTTCACATCATTCGGTCATGACTTGCGACTTTTTGATATCCAATCGAACGGCATGTTGACTTGCTGTGGTATGCCGATCGTGTTTCATGAATACATCAAAAAAAAAAAAACATGTAACCTATAGCGAGCGCATGAGTCTGTTGTCTGGTCGGGATACTAAAGATATAAGTTACATAAGAGTTACAGGGACAAAATATCGGAGATGCAGGCAAAGTCAACGTCACGGATATCGTGTTTTGGTTGCAACAATTGTCTGTCTACGCGGCCCGCCGAAACACGCTGCACAACTTCATAAAAGTGACCGAGATCCAGACTGAGATATGGTACTAGTCGCACGGAGGCCGAATGTCAAAATTTATGCAAACGTTAAACCATAGTTGATCATCAGATTATGGGGAGAAGTGATGGCGGCTTTTAACCTACAAATCTGAGGGCGCCTTTCTCCATTGGGACTGAAGCGGCTGCTTGATCTCCCAATATTTGATTGCCGTGACTAGCGCCCTCTACACGGAACTACGGATGTGCAAAGGGCTGAGCAGTGGCAGATCCTTGCCTGACCTTTTCTGGTATGTTGAAACAATGCATGACGAATTGTGAGAAAAACGGCAAACCAAAATCACCGACAGTAATACACAACATGTACAACTAGGCTTCCAGGACAATGGGGTCTAACCCATCAGTTGTGAGATATCCTCGGGTGGGTACTTTGTCTGCGAAAATGTAAGAAGCCTGAACGAACGACAAAGAGAACGGCATCAATTATTACCATCTGTCTGCAAAACCGAGATGACATACCGCTTCAGACTTTGGATGTACTTGCGGCTCACTTCGTCATTCAGCACATGTGCTACTTGGTCAGCAGAAATCTTCTCCCGTGCCGAACGTTCGTGGATGCTGCGGCGTCGGAGCCCGATAAGAAACTCCCAAAACGTAGCATAAATATATAACAAAGACGTACCCTACCATGGTTACCCCAATGGGCCATGGTGCGTTTCCGATGGAAAGGCGAAGATAAGAATCATTGGCACGTTGATATTGTCGTTTTTGCATGTAGTGCACAACTTCAGCCATCCGTGCCAACATATCACCGGGGAGGCTCTGCATAGCACATCATAGATCAGCTCAGATAAGATAGGCAGACAACTGCAGATGGGACACACTCTCTGACGAAGAGTTTTGAACAGTGGTTTCAGATATTCCGCCGACTGTACCTGAGTCGCTGCCGCTAGCTTGCCCTGTGTCGTGCGTTTGATGTGTTCTAGTGTATTCGTCAGCTTTGGCGGGTTGACGCGTCCAGATAATGATCCAACCTGGCCGCTCATCCATAGCTTCTTCCCACTCTTTGAGTGTCCTCTTGAGTGCATAATAAATTAGCGGATATAGCTTATCCGGGTCGCTCTTTATGAGGCCTAGATCCAAAACTCCAGTCGACGCCTGTTCGGCCTCGCCCTTCTTCTTCTCCTTATTGTTCTTATTCTGCAACTCCCTTTCAACATTTTCCACATCTTCCAAGGCTTTCTTGAAATCATTTTGTCCACCCTGACGCTCACTCCCCTTTTCCTCGATGAGCTCCAATGCACGAAGCCGTAGTCTCCTATCCTTGTCAGATTCGGCGAACAGGCGAATTGGCTGGCCTTTAGCACGCAGTCTCCGTATCGTCTCCTTTTCAGATATATTAAACGTAGAGTCCGGGAGCGGAGAGTTTGAGCCACTCGGAAGCGGGGACTTGGTAATTGAACGCAGAGGTTCTTGTTCTCCTCTCACCTTAAGGATAAAAATTTGCGAAAGGCGGGAAGTGGGGGGGGGAACTCACTATTGTTGGCTTGGCTGCAACGGCGTTTTTGGCCTCTACCTCTAGCCGTGCAGCCTCTTCCCGTTCCACACGTTCCTCATCTTCGCGAGCCTTAGCCTCTTCCTTTAGCCGTTCGATTTCGCCTCGCCGCAGATATTTAAGTGGTCTTTGAGAAATACCATTGTCATCTTCCATAGTTTTACGCTTGTCTGCAACTAGCGCTTTCAGAGCCTCCATGACTTCGAAGGCGTCAGCACCAACGACGAGCCGCGAGAGCAGCAAGGAGAAGAGTTAAAAAACGATGACATAAGCAGTATTTTCTTCGTTCCGCCACTACCCGATTCCCAACCCAGGATGTCCGAAACCACAGAACAAGGACAAAGGCAAGGTTCTCCGCAATTTTTCGCCTTGCAATAAGCTGACATTAGCCTAGTCGCTTCACCCTTCAGACGGTTGGCTTCGACGGTCGGTCCCGTTGTTCTTCAAGTCGTGTCAATGCCTGAAGCATTTCCTTACATTGTAGCCCGTTTTCCAAATGCCAACCAGACACGGAACTGGTGGGTTTGACAGAATGGTTTTCTCCAAGCCCGTGCGCTGACTATGCGACAGCTTCCAGAACTACACAGACTATTTCAAGTGCGTCACAGCCAAAGGAGAGGATTTCGCGCCGTGCATGCAATTCAAAAGAGCGTACAATTCTCTCTGCCCCAGTGCGTATCTAGTCTTCATTCCATGATGGTTATCTAAAGTTGTCTTGTTACAGACGAATGGGTAAGAATGTTTGCGGCGTTCGCTACTTGTCAGCTAATCTTATGGCTATAGATCGCGAAGTGGGATGAGCAACGCGAAGCTGGAACATTCCCTGCATCACTTGAGCCTTAGACGATGTTTAATACGAGTTGTAGTACAAGCTTCATACTCTATCTGTAAAACGCGTAGAACAATCACGTGTATGATTTGAGTGGGAGACTCAATGTTTGCTCAGTACTTGACTGCCCTCAACATCCTGGAAGTGCAAACTGGTGCAAGACGCAGCGGTTCATCCCGTATCCTTTGGAATATGACCTATAGCTCGGATAGAATACCGGATCGTGACGGCGGCCTCAATTAAATTGAGTTTCCGTCCGGGTTAATCCTGTTTCATACTACCATGGACTACTCATGCGAACCACCGCACTCAGAGCTGCTTTTCGTGCAGGCAAGTCAGCCATTCAATGCCGAGCCTCCAACGTCTGCACTGGTAGAATTTGATGTAACGCCTGAAGATCTGGTATACAGCCGGAACCATGGACCTGTCCGGGAATTCGATGAGGAGACTTTCACGATCTCAATCAAGGGGGGAGTAGATAGGGAGCTTACGATAACGGTACCGGAACTCAAGTCAATGTTTCCGCTAGTCCAGGTGGTCGCGGTCCTCCAAGTAAGCTTACCCTGCGCTTATTGAGCAATCGGGACCATTAATGTTTCATAGTGTGCCGGAAACAGACGAAATGAAATGAGCGCTATCAAGAAAGTATATGGCGTTGGGTGGAACGCTGGTGTCATCGCTAACTGCAAGTGGGGTGGCGTGCGTCTACGGGACGTCTTGCGGCACGTTGGGGTCAAGGATGGATATGCTCACGTCTGTTTCTCGTCATATGCCACCTTATGTCAGGACGATGAGTACTACGGTGCCTCGGTATCTATGGAGAAAGCTATGGATGTGGACGATGGCGTCTTGCTTGCTTTCGAGGTTAGTGTGGAGTCTACTTCCCTTCGGTCATATCTAGCTCACAAGGCTTAAGATGAACAATGAGCCCCTTACGGCCGAACATGGAGCGCCTCTCCGAGTTGTTGTACCCGGATACCTTGGTGCTCGTTGGGTCAAATGGGTAGACACGATCATCGTCTCTACAGATGAATCGCCAAACTTCTACCAACAGCGGGACTACAAGATCCTGCCTCCCCACGTATGTCTCAACAACATGAAATGTTTCATTGAGGTTCACTAGTTACAGGTGGAGACGAAGGAGGAGGCACGACCACTCTGGTCAAAATACCCACCCATGACTGCACTTCCCCTGAATTCTGTTATTTGCTCCGTGACACTCATATCCAAGTCCGCAATATGCATTAAGGGGTATGCTGTGCCTGGGCTCTCAACCCAGGTAAAATGTGTGGAAGTGACCACGGATGACGGAAAGACATGGCATGAAGCCTTGATTACGAACCGTCCAGGCAAATGGAGCTGGACCCTGTGGGAGGCGGAGGTTGAGGGGGTGGGGGAGAGCGGGATCGTACACAGTCGTGCACGCGATGACAAGGGGGGAGTGCAGCCGAGAGATGGGACGTGGAATGTGAGAGGGGTCGCATATAATGCTTGGGGTGTTGGGAAATGGTGATCTAGTATCTAATGGGATTCAAAGGTTTGGCCTGAGCCTTTGGTGCATTTATCCTTGAAGGCAAGCGCTGCAGGACAGTCAATGGCAATGCAGGCGTTACTGTAATCCTCCTTATTT
Organism: Tricholoma bakamatsutake; assembly: GCA_029959215.1. NCBI lineage: Eukaryota > Fungi > Basidiomycota > Agaricomycetes > Agaricales > Tricholomataceae > Tricholoma > Tricholoma bakamatsutake. The sequence continues at coordinate 11,062,191 of CP114857.1, read as the reverse complement.
ACTTTTTTTTTTAAGATGTAACATATTGTATCGAGGCCGATAGGTACGACCTTCTCTGCACAGTCGTAACGGCATTCAAGTTGTCTATCTCTGATGGCCTGGGCTAAACCATTATCCCCTATCTGCTGATCATGGCCTGGAATTGTGGACATGTTCGACTCGGACGCGCCGACTTTTGAGACCGAGGTTGATGCTCAGTTCGTAGCGTGCATAATGATGCTGCAGCATGTATCTTAACATTGCATCCCGAGGTTTTTTCCACTGGTACGTCCAAGACTGGGCTGGTATCATTGTGGGCCTCAAGCGGCACACGGCGTAACGTAAATAAATGAGTCATAACCCATTCAGCTTCTATGTACTGGACTAACCCCGAAAACCTGTCTGCCTCGATGTCCAACGAAGTCTCGTTTAGTTGTTCTCAGCCACCGTGGCAGACACGACTCGTCAAGTTTACTTATTATCATCATGACTTCCCTACCTTCGTCTGGGTCGACTATGATGGATTCCCCGTTCCCCTGCCACAGCTGTAGATCTCCTTTGGCTGGACTTACCCACGTCCCACCCTCTCCGATCCCTTATCTTTTGGGGACAAACAGAGCTCCATCTGATTCAGAGACTCAGAATATCCGAGCGTCCATCGCTGCTCTACAGCCAAACATATCTCGGCTAGATGTTGATATTGCACATGCGAGACGTGTGTTAGCGCAGCTTGTGAGAGAGCGGGAAGCTCTCCAATCATACGTGAATGAACACGCCACGTTCCTCAGTCCAGCTAGGCGAATGCCCGCCGAAATCTGGTCTGAGATATTCTGGCATTGTCTGCCTACAACCACGGAGATATGGGACGAACAGTTGAAAGGTGTCGATCTTATTGAACACGCAGCATACAGCCCCAATACCGCGCCCGCGCTTCTCCTCCGCGTATGCAGAGATTGGAGAGCCATCGCACTTTCATCTCCCAGATTGTGGTCATTGATCACCCAGCCTTGTGATTTTCCCTTTCCAACTCTTTTTCAGACTTGGTTAATGCGATCGCAGCATGCTTCTCTCAGTGTGATCATCGAGAATTCCCCTTCTGCAATTTCGTTTTTCCAGAGTTCTCCCGCTCGCGTGATGCTTGAGCAGTCGTATCGATGGCGAGTGCTCGATATATCACTATGGTCTACTGGGATGTACGCACTACTTCCACTGCGCAACAGCTTGCCTGGATTAGAAGAGCTTCACCTCCGATTCTCTGTATGGCATTCCCGGGAAGAAGTAGACCTCTTTTGGAATGCTCCCAAGCTCCGTCGAGTCACAATCCATCGGAGTCCTCCTTACCCTATCGCCAATCTCAAGTTGCCGTGGGCCCAACTGACACAATTTTCACTCAAAGAAGAACAGAGCATTATTGCTCTTTGCACTCTTCTGCAGTCAGCGCCTAACTTGCTTGAAGTCGATTGGTTATTGAGCCAGCCTATGGAATCTCCATGTTATCCATCGATGGTGATGCAGCACCATCGTTTGCGTGACCTCTCGGTATCCATGTTTAACGACCCCCGCTCCTCCTTCGATTACCTCTCCCTACCTTCTCTTAGCAAGCTGTCTATTCAAGTTGAAACATATGGTAGGCGGTCTATGGCTCTGTCTTGGAAAGTATTTGAACTGTTCATCTCACTGAGTGGTCGAGCTCTGGAAAACCTTCAGTTGAATGCTGACTTCACGGAGGTGTCAGACCTAGTTGCTGGCCTAAAAACTTTGCCAGCTCTCTCTGATTTATCACTGTTTGTTCGAAATAGTACGACTAATACTGCCGACATCGAAAAACTTCTGCGATCACTTTCTTATACGTCGGCGAGGACGGATGCAGTGATGCTTCCGGCACTGCGCACAATCAAGATGGATTGTGTCATCGATGCTCAGGATGGTTGGAGTGTCCGGAGGGAATTTATAAATATGGTCGAATCCCGTTGGCATGCATCACACGTTTTTCATCATTCGGATCAGGTCAAGTCCATGAGCCAACCCCATATTTCACGCATGCAATCGGCTTCTCTCACAATCCATGGTTTACATGATCTCACCATGGACCAAGCAGATCAAGCCCGTCTACGACAATTGAGGGCTGGAGGTCTGCTTGTGCAGGTACTGTTTATTCGCGAGTCGGATCCACCTTTGCTTGTCACAGATTGGCCTCTATGATTGTGTGCAATGACCCCGTCCAGGGTAGCGGGAGGCATCATATTTCATATTGAATTCGCGGGGACCCTCAGATGTACTTGATTGGTTGGAAGTTTTCATGGACTGTGCTTGAGCCAACGTTAAAAGCATGGTAGCTGCGTGTATAACTTAGGGATGTCTCGAGAGCGTGCGAAACAGCGAAATTTTTTTGTACAAAATCCTTGTGCACATAGCTTCAAGGGCTGGGTAAAGAGCCACTCTCATCAACTGGGTGAAGGGCCAATGTCCTCTCTAGGATTTGCACATCATCAAGTGACAATGTTGAGGATGCTGAAAAGACTCACCTAAAGATACGTAATGACTAGATACATCTGAGCGAGCATCAGTGTGTAGCACAAGCAGAGCGTCAGGGTTAATCGACGCAAGTGGGTAGAACTGAAGAGTTGGCTGAAGAGTCGGAACTGAGTATGTAGCACGTGCAGAAGGTCACATGTCTCCTACTGCCGATCGTGTTCGTCTCCTTCCGGCCAGTATTTATATATATATCCCACTGCTACAAGCCAAGACAGCCGACCTACTTCTCACTACGGTCAAACATAATAATGGTTCTTGGAAGACTTGTGCATTATGCAGTTGATGCCGTCCTATTATCCACTGTGGTGGCTGGTGTTCGACGATCAAGCGGTTTCTCGTCAGTACTTTCACATCTTCACTTTTTGGGTCAAATGCGTCCCGACGTTTGCCTTTCAATCGCCCCTGATATTAACTAATTTCGTTTCTTTCTGTAGACCAAATGCGTCGGGCATCTCAGACCCCACGGTCAGGTCTGTAGCCGAGAGTTTCTTCGGTGTCGGAGAAACCGTTTTCGATGTCATACAAGCTTCAGCCGTGAACAGCCCATACTTTAAGAAGGATAGCAAGGGATCGAGATGACGGCTTGGCGATCCGGTTGTGGTAGTTGTGTCTGAAGATGTGGGATAATCGTATTCCGAAGCCTGAGGAAGTTGGCTAGGAGCTCCCGTTGGAGCAGGTTAAAGCGTGTGATGAGTTGGTGCACGAATGTCGGAGGTATTTATTCAAGACTGTCTGTGCGTGTAAGAATGCCGTCTTAATTCAAAGAGTGGATAGTGATGAGGCAGTGATCACATTACATGTAAAAGGTGCATGTACGGCGTCCGCCTCCAGCTTGCTCAGCTCATATCACATTATTATTGGTTCCTGCCCGGGACAGAGCGAATGAACTCGTATCGTTTCTCGCGTGTTTCGGTTTTGCTATGGCTGACACAACAGCACGTTTTGGCACGCAAGGTTCGTCTCAAACGACTTACTCTCATATGGAAATCTGTTAATTATCTCGTAGCATACACGAGGCTAACAGATATCATATCTATGTCCTAGCCAATATCCGTGCTGCCTGCAAACTATTGACCGTGATAGTCCTCGTTTGAAATGACATGTGTCTGATTCCTTCTGATCGACGCATCTAGCACACATCGAGATTCGACTTCCCAAGGTCGCAAGCATCCAATTTGTTCCCGACTCGGATACTTGCTATACTCAAGTCCCTTTGCGATATCTGATAACTATTGTCTTTGAGAGGTGGATAATTTTATGTACCTGCGTCGTCCCAGCAGCTGTCCCTTGAGGAAGGGGAACAACAATAAATACGCGTGACAATCCGGTTTGCCCCAGAGCCTGGTGACCATCGTTGCCTCGTTACTACGAGTAGCTCAGAACAATAAGCGTCTTGGGCGTCTTTGGGTCTAGCTAGCGGATACTAGCTGCGTGACCCTCGATGTGACCTTTAAGTACAGTTGCTACTCTGCATTTGTTTTTTTTACCGCCACGCAGCACCTCATGGACTCTTAAATGACCGTTCAGGGAGACGTTCTATACCGCTCTTCCAACCTATACACTATTTCTAATGGTCTCCAGAACACACTCGAGGCAGAAATTCCCGAGCACAATCAACGTGCAGACGCGGCAAGGTCAGAAACGTGGAACGATCTGCTGTTTTTGACTAAAGGGATGGTCAATTAGGCGGCCTTCAACCCGCTACACCAGCACCGACCGGCACGTCACCTGTTAGGAGGAATGTTCCACGTTCCGCACAAACCGAACGATCTCTTCCGCCACTGCCGACCGGCAGACCACAAAGACAAACCAAGGCTTTGAAAATCAGAGTCTTGACGTGGAATATGCACGACTCGTTACCGAAGGTGTGGTTGTTATGTACACGGTCCTGTTCATCACTGAGTTTGACATGTTAGGGCGATCTTGACGAACTCCTGGGAAAGGTACCGCTCTGGTCTCCCTCCAGCTCTTCCGACGCCGGGGCGATTCCCACCCTTCCAGTTGAGGATGTCCACCCGTATCATTTTGTCATAGTGTGCGTGCCGTACCTCTTCACGTGCACCCTCCTAATGTATGACTTTCCAGCGCAGCTCAGGAATGTCCGACATCATCTGGTGCGTGGCTCAGTTGGGAGGTTTACACCTGAGCCCATGTTCTAACATCTATCCAAATTGACAGGAATTCCTATGGGCTTGGGTGCTGGATTTAAACTAATTGACAAGGATAAGGATAAGGATAAGGATAAGGACAAAGACCGCGATAAAGAGAAGGAGAAGACCCGTGATCGAGAAAGGTATAAGGACAAGGACAGGGATGAGATCTCACGAGGGCGAAAGAATGCTGAAGACTTTCCCCATGACGTTCCAGTGGGCTGGACATCGATGGTCGAGGACTGGCTTTGCAATGGTAGCGGAGCAGGAGTCCGCCTCAACTCTCCAACCGTTGCGGACGTTGGATCTCCGAAGCCGCTAAGTCCTCGTCTCCTTTCGGTCAAGGAACCCCGCAAGGGGCCCTATGCCTTGGTCAGTAAGGAGCGCATGATGGGCATCTACTTGGCCATCTACATACATCGAGATATGGTCCCTCTTGTTCGAGGTACATTTTCAACCACGTGGACTTGGCTTTGAATTTTTGATACCTTGCTTTAGGAACGTCGAAATCTGCTGTTACTGCTGGCTTGATCGGGGGAAGAGTCGGTAATAAGGGCGGTGTCGGGATCACTCTTAACCTGGACGGCATGACATTCCTGTTCCTAAATGCACATCTTGCAGGCGAGTCCGGCTTTCTGTGGATAAATGTCGAGCTCACCATCGTCTATCTACACAGCTCACGAAGGAAAGATACATCATAGGTTAGCAAATCTGACCAAGATCAAGGTCTGGTTTCTGTTTTCTGCGACAACGTGTGGCGCAGCCTATAACAACACGTAGGCTGAGCTCTCAGTGGATGACTTTTTAATGCCTGATGATTCCCGTGTCATGGCCGAAGGTTACGATATCTGTTTTGAGCATCTACACCATGGCTGACTTTCTTTGCAGATCTTACTGACAAATTTGACTTCACATTTCTATGTGGCGATCTCAATTTCAGGCTTGACATCACTAGACTACACGCAGATTGGCTTCTGTCGCGCAAAGGTAATCCTCGACTTTCATGCCTAAGCATTGAGCTTGCAGATTGATTTTTACCCGCAGAATATGCCCAAGCTCTTGCATTCGACCAGCTGAAAAATCTGATGGCCAACGGCCAGTCATTCGTTGGTTTTCGGGAAGGAATCATAAATTTTCCTCCTACGTTCAAATATGACGTACAACGAACTCTTAGCATGAGCAGACGACACAGAAGACACGAGTCGAACCGGAAACTTCTAGAAGAAAGAGCTCAGCGAGTGGCATCTCCAGATGATAAGGAGCCTGAACATATGGAAGCTGAGGATATGGAAGAGGAAGCAGAGGGCGAAGTGGCCTCCATGACGTCCACCTTTGCGACATCAGTACAATCAAAAGCGGGTCCAGACCGCGATGTTGACGACGACTACTTCCATGCTCCGCCTTCATTCCAGACGATGGCTACGATGGCCAGCAAGGCTTCTGTGGTGGAGAAAGCCAAGGTGAAGTTGAAGTCCCTGATTTCGCCGTTGTCTTCTGTGGGTGTTAACTCCCCGACGAAGTTGCTGAGGTCGAAGAGCAACGCGATGCATGCCCCGCACAGTTCGGCTGATGTCACATCAGATGCAGTCTCAGCTCATCTCTTACCACCGGGTCGGTCCTCGTCCCTCGATGCGGTGGACAAGGCGCACCTTCAGCCATCGCCAATGATGTTTGTTAGTTCCACGAAGTCTAGCGTTCCTAGCGATGATGAAGATGGGGACGGGAAAGGCGTATACGACTCTTCTCACAAGAAGCGAGTTCCTAGCTGGTGCGTGTCTCTGATTACGTCTGGATATAGTGAAATTCAACTTCTAATCAGGTGCGACCGAATATTATGGAAATCCACCGTGGTCCCCGATCCTGAACCTGAAGAGGAGATTTTGGACCCACTAGCACGGCCTCGTAATCGCTTCGGGCAGTTCTTCGCAAACGCATTCCGGCCTCTCTCCGCAACGCTACGCAGGGACTCCGCTTCATCCCTTGCAACTTCTACCATAGCGACTTCCAGTACGAGTGAGGATTCGTATATCCCGCGGGATGTTCTCTGTGAAAGTCTTCCCATTGCAAGGACTGCTCGACCACGAACACCTCGCGACGAACAGGCTTACACACAATCCATCGAGCACTTGCCTGTGAAGCTGGGGTCACCGACGCCGCCCACTCATAATCCAGCAGATTTGGGCATCCGCCACTCGAGTACTGTTACATCCTCAGGAGTGGCTTCACAGGTTTGGGGAAAACCCCTCCGGCGTGCTACAGCTTCTTCAAGTACCACCACGAATACCGCGCCATCAATACGATGGCGTTTCCTGCCTGCTTTATTTTCACAGACTCTTGCTCTTGCACCTGTAGAACCTTCAAGGGATGCTCCCCTTCCTGCACCACGAAGGGGAGACGTGGTGTGTTTACGGTATCATACGCTAGATGATCGTGGGATGCGGAGGTTAGAGGGTCGAAGTGATCATCGACCTGTGATTGGATCGTACGCAGTATACGTTTAGAGTTTTTTCCGTCTGACATTCGCGTTGCATATCTATGTACTAGAGTATGTTCTAAATAATTTGAATCACGAACGTGGTTTTGGGCCCGAGGGCACAGCGTAACCCTATATTAGGGTTTATTTGCGCAGCACTGGCAACATGTGCCATTTTCGGGTCTTTCTCCAAACACTATCGTTATGGCACCTCGTCTGTCTTTTACGCAGGCACAACATCCAAATTATTCAACTTATACGCTAGATACTGTAAACTATGACGACCACGACGATCATACTCCTCTTATGGCTCCGACGCCCTCTTATGGTGCTGCAAGTTCCCCCCACACACCTACTCGACCTTCGTCGCGGACAGTAATCTTCAATGCTATGCTTAAGATGGCCTGTATATTCGCAATCAGCTCTCTTTTTCTCGGGGGAATTTTGTGGCTTGCCCTTCCAACACTAGAAGAGCAAGTTTTATTCAATCTTACGAATTCTTCTCTTCTGACACGGAATAACTATCAGGGCTGATCGTCCGAGGCTACGAATACCCAAATCATTTGCGGAGCTACAAGACCTCAATGGTCTGCTCAAGAAATACCGTGACATCTACCCCTACCGCATTGTGGTATGCTATGTAATAACATATCTCTTGTCCGTCTTTTCCATACGATTCAACGAGTTGACGCAATCGCTCACATCTCTTCTCCCCCACACGCAGTTTACAGGCCTTCTCCCTCCCGGGGTCAATGTACCTGTCCATCCTTGGTGGCGCTGTGTGGGGTGTCCCACGTGCTCTCCCACTCGCCTGCTGTTGTGTCGCAACCGGTGCTACGCTCTGTTACCTCATCTCAGCCGCACTTGGCCCTGCGCTTCTAATGCTGCCAAAGTGGAAGGCGCTTCTCGATAAGTGGGCCACGAAGATCCAAGCGAACAAGGAGAACATGATTTCCTTCCTCATCGTGTTGCGTATGGCGCCGCTGCCCCCGCACTGGGTGGTGAATGTTGTGTGCCCTCATGTCGGAATAGGGCTGGTCCCATTCTGGATAAGCACGGCGTTGGGGATATTTGGTGTGACGGTGATCCATACGACGATTGGGGGTGGGCTAGACGAGATGACGAGTGCGGATGATTTCCATTTGATCAGCTTGCGGAATTTCTTGGGGCTCGCAGCGATTGTGGTGGGCGTGTTGATTCCTGTGGGGCTGAGGTATTGGTTTAGGGCACAGGTGCAGAACGTTGCTGAAGAGGAGGAAGCCTTGGAGGCGGACGGTGGGGCTATACTGTTGGGAGAGGAAGGCGAGGAAGGCGACATGATACTCGCTGTTGGGCCGCCGAGGGTTGGGAAAAAGGTGAATGACAGGAGAGTGTTGGAGTCGGATGGAGACGCGTATGATGACGAGTCTGATTACGATGAAGACGACGAGGACGAGGACGAGGATGTGATTCTAGAAGCGGGGCCTGCAATTCTCGCCAAGGATGATGACAGCTTCGACGACGATCGGAATCCTGTGGCTAGTTCGAGCAGATCAAGCTCTCGATAATTATTCATTTTTGATTTCTCGCATTACATGTTTATACGACTGCCCATTATTTACTTCTACCCTAATCATCCTGTGGACATTTCTGGTGAGCCCTTCGTCTCGTTACAGTCATATTTCGGGGTACCTTGTCGTTGATCTTCCATTTCATACACTTTCTCTACCTTTACGAAGTGCAGGCTATAAAATGTTATCATCGTAGGTTATTAATCGTTTTTATACAGAGTTGTGGTTGGCCCGCGCCAGTGGGTGAATTCTCTTCTAAACTCCCACTCCGCCTCTACGTAGACTTCTTTGACTTTGTATTTGTGAAATAGTGATGCAACCTTTTTCTGACACTGAGGGTGTTACTGAAAAATCTCCCCGTTCACCTCTGGCATGGAGGAATTTGCTCACACACCAAAAGGCTAACGAGACATGAAATTGACGAAGGAGGCCAATTTTGACATTCTGGTAAGGAGCACATGCGAATGTGATCCTCACAATTGTATCGTCAGATGTCCCCATGAGCTCAATCACAATCTCTTCACGGCTTCTTGGCGTCAGCCTCCATCGCGCCAACGGTGTCCTGGGCGGGGACTTGCGGTCCCCAGAGTCAAGGTGGATCCAGAGACTCCGGAGAGCAGACAGACAATTTCCCATCCCGGGCCACTTGACAAAGAATATTATGGTCCTTGTGCATTAGGTCCTATTCGGCAACTCGGTTTAGCTAGATTACGTTACGGTTTATCTCAGGATGAAAGTTCCAAAACCCAACTATTGAATTTCATGGAGGATTCAATTTGGATTCAATTTCAACAAGCGTGCCTGATGATCCTGAGCCCTCGTTGGCAATTCCAGCTTCTATTCATCACCCGTGCTCCGTTCGAGGCATAAACCAAGGACCGAATGCCCAGCCTTCACCATTAGAACATCAAAAAGACCTTCACCATCTTGCAGAACAGTGTCAATGTCACACTGACAAAGAAACCTGTTATAAATATTGCAAAGCTCCTTCGGATAAAAAGGAATGTTGGTTCGACCTTGATGAAGCCAATTTTCTTGCAGAAAGTATTGTAGATTTAGAAACAGGCAAAATTGATCTAAGATGCCTAGATGGAATTGTAAATAATTTTAATGAGACAATCCTTGCTACTATCCGGTGTAATATGGATCTTAAATTTGTTGGTTCTGAAGAAGCTGCAAAGGCAATTCTTTATTATATCACAGACTATATTTCAAAAGCACAATTGAAAGCTCACATTGCATATGCAGCTTTAGAGCTCATGATCCGAAGATTAGGCAAATATACTACTTGCGCCAAACAAAATGTGCCCATGCAATGATCTCTCAGCAAGAATTGTCAGCTCAACAGGTTGCCTCTTACTTATCTGATTACTGGTGATGGGCAATCCCTGCCAAATTTAAACTCCGAAGCCAAAGTTCCATCCGCAAAATGAACATTTTATGGCAAAACTTTTCCCAGCTTTAACCACACACTTTCGCAATAGTTTTTGGTGGAGTAATATATTTAGAAATTGATTCTATATGTATTGTACAGAGCATAATGGTAAAAAGTGATTGTTGTATGTGTTTTCTGCACATGCATGATGTAGCTTTAAGCACTTCCATACTGAAATTTGGCAATTTTCTCTGTACATTACAAACAAAAATGTAAATTAGACATGTATCAGACTCCCAGATCACACCAATCTTGTGTGAGAAACTGGGAAAAGTGTAACCCTAAATGGACTCATAAACATGTGTTATGTAATCTAATTGATGCGTGCGACAAGAGCTATACACATAAACTGTGCTTGTTACCATCCTTGAAATGCCCTAAAAATATTGAATGTAGAAGTAGTGGTAGATGCCAGGTTAACTATGCTAGTATAATGCCAATGAATTAATAAATCACACATCTTGCAAGAACACATTTTGATTATATAACTTTACTTGATATGATGTGATGTGATACATCAAACCTTTCATGAAAAAACACACATGCTATACTTGGGCACTACATCCTCTACTGTATATGGGAAAAATATGAGATTTATTTTGATGGCGACCATCAAAAAAATGAAGAACTGCTGCCCAAATTTCTGGTCTGCAAAAGGCCCAGAGTGTGTTGGTACTGAAGAGTGCAGGCACAAGCTCTAAAAAGGAGAACACTGGTAATGAGACAGAGAAGAAGATGGAAAGGCTAGAGGAGAGGGCTGAAGGATATGAGCAGAAGTACAGAAATGAGAGGAAGAAAACTGGGCAGATGGCACAAAGCATCAAATCAGTCAAGCAAAACTGTCAACATGACATCGTTGCAAAACAATTCACAGACCCAACTTCAAGAGGTGCAGGCACAGCTGGATAAGAAAGACCAAGAGGTGCTACAGCTTGAGAACAGCAAGCAACATCTGGAAAAAAGAATGGAGGGCTCTGCACATGCATTCACTGAGCATCACATCAGAAAGATAGAGCAGTAGAGAAGGTTGTTGAAAAAGAACAAAAGCAAAAGACTGAGTTTCATACCCAGGAAAATAGAGTAATCACAGAGGCTTCCTGGGTGATGATGTGAGACCTTGTTAGCTTGGAAGTAAAGGCCAACAGTATTGACATGGCTGTATGTTGCATTGCATGGCATCTTGGCACAAAGATAGAGGGCAAGTTTACCAGATGAAGCACATGTCAGGCTGTGATTGAAGGCAGGATTGCATTAAGCATGCAGATCAGAGAAGAGATCAAAAGCGGCAAAGGTACAGCAGACAGTTCAATGTTCATGAAAATTGTTCATGTCAATTTCTAGGAATAATCATCAGCAGTGATGGAATGATGCACAGAAACATTAACTATGAATCATGCTTTCTGGATATTACAAATAAGAATGGGGACCACAAAATGTGCTTCCTTGGCATCAGCACAGCAACCCACCATACCAGCAAAGAGCAGCTAGAGGGATGGATTAAAATAGTCTAACTGATCCTCGACATATACAATGCCAGCAGCCCTCATGCACAAACATTGGGTAAAATCAAGTTCCAAGAATTCCTTGCATTTCTCAAGGGCATGCATACAGACCATGCAGAAGACCAAAAAAAACTTGTCCAGTTGGTGAAAGCACTGAAGGAAGCATACGAGCATGAGGGGAGGGGCAAGGATGAACTTCTAGCAATGAGTATGAGCTTATGACCCATGCCTTTGTTATGGCATTCACTCACTCAGTTTGACACCGGCATGGGCCAGCTTGCATATATATAACACAATGCTTAATCCCACTACAATTACTCAACTTTTCAGTTGCCTTTGGACCTTTGGCCCAAAGTCAATGTTTGGGGGGTCATGGTTACACAACTGGTTAGTTGACTTTTAGATAGTACACAACTTTTCAGTTGACTTGGGACTGTTGGCCCCAAGTCAATGTGGGGGGTTGTGGTGTTTATCCCCATCTCCCTCATCATCTCTATCTCTCTCTCCATCTCTATCTCTCCCTTTCCCTTTCCCATACCCATATCTGTACCCTTCCCCATACCCATTGATAGGTCCACTGTGCGCGCTAAGGTCTGGAGAAGATTCCCACTCATATTGACACATTACGACAGATGTTCCAAACTGCTACAAACCCTATGAAACCCCTTTCAAACTATTTTGAACTATTTCACACTATTTCAGATGACTTTGAACCATTTCGAACTATTTCATGACATTTCACGACACTTTGAATGACTTTGCAGCATTTTGAACAACAGTGGCTGCCATATAGCTGTCTTGGAAACACTTTCGATACATGCTGCACATTTGGAACAAACCATTTCATCACATATCAAGTGCCACCAGACATGAGGAGAGACTACAAGAGACTTAGAATGCGATAAGTGCATTGTTATGTTTGATTGATATATTAAAGCAAAAGATAAGTACTTTTACTATATGGGAACACTACACATTTCATTATTTATCATTTTTCATTTGTTTCATGATCTACAAAGTCCTCATTGTTTGATATATTGCCTTATGTTTTACACATGTTCTTATTTCCTTTTTAGTACTATCTCTTGAATTTGTATATGGACTTGTATTAGTTACTTAAATAGAATTCCAAGAGAAAGCAATGGGGAACAGAACACAAGTTACCCTCTCACTTATCATCTGACTTAAGAGCCATTCTCTTGGGTCTTATCTTCGCATTGTATTTCTAAGTTCTGTGAAGTATTGCAAACTTCTTCGAACTTTTGTATTAGTCTCTCAACCCATCACCTATCACCTATCACCATTCGAAAAACACTTCACATTCGTTATACTTGCTCCTCAATATACCTCAAACCACTTTGAATCACTTTGACATTCCTTGAAACTACTTCGAACTATTTTGGACACTTTTGAACATCTGTTGAACTATTGCGCACACCTTCAAACATCTTTTGAGCTATTTCAAACTTCTTCATACACCTTTAAAGACTATTCACAATGTGCTTCATCATCTCGCATTATTAAACACAACATTGGGGTATCAGCGGTGATATTTAGTACCAACTTGCACCCTTCCTCTAGCCTGTATTATACTTCCTAAGCCTTTTAACAGGGTTTTGTTAGGTTTCCAGGTTGAGTATCATCACCATATCCATACCCATACCCATACCCATACCCATACTCATACCCATACCCATACCCATACCCATACCCATACCCATACCCATGCCCATACCCATACCCATACCCATACCCATGCCCATACCCATACCCATACCCATACCCATACCCATACCCATACCCATACCCATACCCATACCCATACCCATACCCATACCCATACCCTTCCTCATCCCCACCTCTCTCTTCCTCATCTCTCCCTCCCCCTTCCTCATCTCCCCCTCTCCCATCTCCCCCATCTCTATCCCCATCTCCCCCATCTCCATCTCCCTCTTCCCCTTTCCCATCTCCCCCTTCCCCTTCCCTTTCCCCACCTCCCCCTTTCCCCTCCCCCCTCTACACCCCCTCATACCCCCTCCCCACTCCTCATACCTCTTCTCCATCCCCCTCCTGCCCACCCCCTCATACCCCCTCTCCACTCCTCCCACTCCCTTCCACTCTCCTTCACACTCAGCTCACTTGCAAAGTTTCAAACTCCACTTTAAACTCAGCCATGCTCTATGCAGCTCATCTACTACATATGTTACGACCGTTTTGTGGGAGTGATGGCGAGCTAAATGGGGGAGTTTTTTGGCTGAGATCGGTGATTGATCGGCGATGATTGATGGGACGATGCACACAACATATGGTACGACCGTTTTGTGGGAATGATGGGAGTGATGGTTGATGGGATTATCTAAAATTTGTCAGGCTTGGTCAGAGCTGTGCAAAATTTGTCAGAAATGATGGCATTAGTCAGAGCTGACTAAAATTTGTCAGCTCTGACTAATATAACTGGGCTTCAAAATGTGGTCGTAGCATATGTAGAGGTGAGCTGCAGCTGAGTTTGAAGTGGAGTTTGAAACTTCGCAAGTGAGCTGAGTGTGGAGAGGAGTGTGAGGGGAGTGTGAGGGGTGGGGTGGGGTGTGAGGGGGTGTGAGGGGGTGGGCAAGAGGGGGATGGAGGAGAGGTATGAGGGGTGGGGAGGGGGTATGAGAGGGTGTAGAGGGGGGAGGGGGACATGGGAAAGTGAGAGGGGAATGGGGAGGGGGAAGGGGGAGGTGGAGAAGGAGGAGATGGAGATGGGTAAGGGGGAGATGGAGATGGGGAAGATGGGGATAGAGATGGGGGAGATGGGGGAGATGAGGAAGGGGGAGGGGGAGATGAGGAAGGGGGAGGGGGAGATGAGAAAGAGAGAGGTGGGGATGAGGGTGGGGATGGGGATGGGGATGGGAAAGAGAAAGGGAAAGGGAGAGATGGAGATGGAGAGAGAGATAGAGATTGGAATGGGGATAAACACTACAACCCCCCCACGTTGACTTGGGGCCAAGGGTCCCAAGTCGACTGAAGAGTTGTGTACTACTGTATCTAAAAGTCAAATAAAGAGTTGTGTGACCACAAACCCCCAAACGTTGACTTTGGGCTGAAGGTCCAAAGGCAACTGAAGAGTTGAGTAACTGTAGTGGGATTAAGCATTGTGTTACATATACGTGAGCTGGCCCATGCCGGTGTCAGGCTGAGCGAGCAAAGCAAGCGAATGCCATGACAAAGGCATGGATCATAAGCTCGTCTACTACATGTTACGACCGTTTTGTGGGAGTGATGGCGAGCTAAATGGGGGAGTTTTTCGGCTGAGATCGGTGATTGATCGGTGATGATTGATTGGACGACGCGCACAACATATGGGACGACCGTTTTGTGGGAACAAAATGATGGGATTATCTAAAATTTGTCAGCGCTGTGCAACATTAGTCAGAAATGATCGCATTAGTCAGAGCTGACTAAAATTTGTCAGCTCTGACTAATATAGCTGGGCTTCAAAATGTGGTCATAGCATATGTAGAGGTGAGCTGCAGCTGAGTTTGAAGTGGAGTTTGAAACTTCGCAAGTGAGCTGAGTGTGGAGAGGAGTGTGAGGGGAGTGTGAGGGGTGGGGTGGGGTATGAGGGGGTGTGAGGGGGTGGGCAAGAGGGGGATGGAGAATAGGTATGATGGGTGGGGAGGGGGAATGAGGGGGTGTAGAGGGGGGAGGTGGACATGGGAGAGTGAGAGGGGGATGGGGAGGGGGAAGGGGGAGGTGGAGAAGGGGGAGATGGAGATGGGGAAGGGGGAGATGGAGATGGGGGAGATGGGGATAGAGATGGGGGAGATGGGGGAGATGAGGAAGGGGGAGGGGGATATGAGGAAGGGGGAGAGGGAGATGAGGAAGAGAGAGGTGGGGATAGGGGTGGGGATGGGGATGGGGATGGGTATGGGTATGGGTATGGGGAAGGGAAAGGGAATGGGAGAGATGGAGATGGAGAGAGAGATAGAGATGGGGATGGGGATGGGGATAAACACCACAACCCCCCACGTTGACTTGGGGCCAAGGGTCCCAAGTCAACTGAAGAGTTGTGTACTACTGTATCTAAAAGTCAACTAACCACCAGTTGTGTAAACATGAACCCCCAAACGTTGACTTTGGGCCGAAGGTCCAAAGGCAACTGAAGAGTTGAGTAACTGTAGTGGGATTAAGCATTGTGTTACATATACGTGAGCTGGCCCATGCCGGTGTCAGGCTGAGCGAGCAAGGCGAGCGAATGCCATGACAAAGGCATGGGTCATAAGCTCGTCTACTACATATGTTACGACCATTTTGTGAGAGTGATGGCATGATGGAATCAGGGCTAAGAATAGATGACGAGCTGTATAACATAGGCTATGTTCATTTTGTGGGAATGATGGGAGTGATGGTTGATGGGATTATGTAAAATTTGTCAGAGCTGTGCAAAATTTGTCAGAAATGATGGCATTAGTCAGAGCTGACTAAAATTTGTTAGCTCTGACTAATATAGCTGGGCTTCAAAATGTGGTCATCACATATGTAGAGGTGAGCTGCAGCTGAGTTTGAAGTGGAGTTTGAAACTTCGCAAGTGAGCTGAGTGTGGAGAGAAATGTGAAGGAGTGTGAGGAGAATGTGAGGGGTGGGGAGGGGGTGTGAGGAGGTGGGCAGAAGGGGGATGGAGAAGAGGTATGAGGAGTGGGGAGGGGGTATGAGGGGGTGTAGAGGGGGGAGGTAGACATGGAAGAGTGAGAGGGGGATGGAGAGGGGGAAGGGGGAGATGGGGAAGGGAGAGGGGATGGGTATGGGTATGGGTTTGGGGAAGGGGAAGAGAGAGATGGAGATGGAGATAGAGATAGAGATTGGAATGGGGATAAACACTACAATCCCCCCATATTGACTTGAGGCCAATGGTCCCAAGTCAACTGAAGAGTTGTGTACTACTGTGTCTACCAATATCTAAAAGTCAATAAAAGAGTTGTCACCATGAACCCCCAAACATTGACTTTGGGCTGAAGGTCCAAAGGCAACTGAAGAGTTGAGTAACTGTAGTGGGATTAAGCATTGTCTTACATATATGCGAGCTGGCCCATGCTGGTGTCATGCTGAGCAAGCAAAGCGAGCGAATGCCATGACAAAGGCATGGGTCATAAGCTCATCTACTACATATGCTGCGACCATTTTGTGAGAGTGATGGCATGATGGGATCAGGGCTAAAAATGGATGATGAGCTGTATAACATAGGCTATGTTCATTTTGTGGGAATGATGGGAGTGATGGTTGATGGAATGATCTAAAATTTGTTAGAGCTGTGCAAAATTGGTCAGCGCTGTGCAACATTAGTCAGAAATGATGGCATTAGTCAGAGCTGACTAAAATTTGTCAGCTCTGACAAATAAAACTGGGTTTGAAATGCAGTCATCCCATATGTAATAGTACTGGTCAGTAACAAGTCAATACAAATTTGTGATTTGTAACAAAGTCAGTAACATGACAATACAAATTTGTAATGAGGTCAGTAACATGTCAATACAAATTTGTAGTGAGGTCAGTAACAAGTCAATACAACTTTGTGATTTGTAACAAGTCAGTAACATGACAATACAAATTTGTAATAATAGGTCAATACAAATTTGTAATGAGGTCAGTAAAAAGTCTGAGTCAGTAACAGGTCAATACAAATTTAATGAAGTCAGTAACATGTCAATAGAAATGTGTAATGAGGTCAGTAACAAGTCAAATACCAAAAAGAAAGATTTGCATGCATAAAATTTCAGTTGTGATATAGTGGACACCTACTTTCACGCCTCTCCTGGAATGCACACAACATGACCAAACAGCTGACATTTCCTGAGCAATGGTCTAACCACAGAGATATTGTTCTCAGGCTATGAGGGGGAGGGCTCAAGCACATCAGCCAGTTGCATCCATCCTGTTCAACTCTGCACTATGTCTTGCTTTTCTCTCATGGTGAAGATGGATGGCACCCAGATATACCTGCACACCAAGATGCAAATGGAGCCAGAAGGGCACACAATGTCAGTCAGAGATGCTACCATGCTTATCGATTGCATCCAAGGCCAGGAGAGCAGCAGCGTGGCTGGAACTTGAAACCAGTGCATCGATCATACTATGAATGTATTAGTACCTCAAACAGTCTTTGAAAATAACAAAAAACTCACTGGGCCCTTGAAATCAAGGAACCCACTTCGCATTGCCCCCGTCCACAATCTCTTCCTTTCCATCATCCTCCTCCTCGACCTCAGCTGCCTTTCGCTTTGCCACTCTAACTATAGGCAGCTCCTCCTTATCTTCATCTATCTTTCCAGCCTCCACCCTCTCGATAGCCTTCACCTCAGCCTCAAGCTCCGTGTTCCTCTGCTTTAATTGCTCCTTCAACAAAGTCTTCGCACAAAATGCAGCAAGAGCTGCATTTCGAGCCTCTGCCAGCACTATTGTGTGATTCTCGACTTTCGCTTTCTTCAGTACTTCCTTCTCTCATCAAACCTCTTCCTCCTCCTCCCAAATTCATCACTCCTCTCCTTGCCTCCTTTCATGCTCTACCTTATCAGCTAAATCTATAAATAACAGTTCTTCACCCCACAAAATCCATTCTTGATGAGCTAAAGGCTTGTAGAGCTCAAAAACCTCGTCAATGACCTTTTGAATGGTCAGATCACATTCTTCACCAAGGCCATCGGTGAGTTCATTGTATTCTTCCTATACAAGACATTTTAGCATCTTTAACTATGAATTGATCAGCAAGAGATGCACTATTTTTGTGCAAAAACCCCGCCCCCAGACTTCGAAGTCAACATCCTCAGCGATACTGTGCTTGGGCATCAATTTCGCATACTTGAGAATTTTGACATTTAGTTTGGCCAAGAGAGATATAATAGAAGCTAGTATTTGAAGATGCAGAGGTGATGGAAGAAGAACAAGAAATATTTCAAACCTCACTAAGTTTTCAACATGATCATGCATTTTGCATGTGACTTCAATCAGGTGACTGGAACAGTCAGGATTTCAGTAAGGGGGAGGATGATAGGTCCACTGCATGCTCTAAGGTCTGGAGAACACTTTTAATTGTATTGAGACATCCTGACACATGCTCCAAACTGCTATGAACACTACAAAATTGATTTCAAACACTTTTCGAACTATTTCAAATTTTTTGAACAACTTCTCATGACTTCTCATGATTTCGAACCATTTTGAATCATTTTGCAACATTTCGAATGCTTTCAAAGAACTTTACATTACTTTGAATGATGTCGGCTGCCACATAGCTGTTTCGATACATGCTGAACAACTGGAGTGAGTTAATTCATTGCATATTGAGCACCACCAGACACAAAGAGAGAAGACAAGAGATTTAGAATATGATAAGTGCAGTTTTTATGTTTCAATGATATATTAAAGCAATAGGACAAGAACTCTTACTATACTGAAACAATGTATGTTTCATTTATTATTGTTTCTTATTTGTTTTATGTTTTACAATGCCTTTATTGCTGTGCATACTGCCTCGTGTTCTACACTTGTTATATTTCCTTTTTAGTACTTACCTCTTCAAAATGTATATAGACTTGTACTAGTTACTTAGAAGAACAGAGAATAAGTTACCCTCTCCAGTATCATCAGATTTAAGAGCAGTTCTCTTGAGTCTTAGCTTGTGTCATATCTCTAAGTTCTGCAAAATATCGTGAACTTCTTCGAACTTTCATATCTGCTCTCAACTCATTGCCTATCGCCTATCGCCAGTCAAAAACCACTTCTTATTTGCCATATTTGTTTCTTGACATATCTTGCCACCATTTTGACATCTTTGAACCTCCTTGAACTCACTTTGAACAACTTTGAACCATTTCAAACTCTTTTTGAACTACTTTGTGCATTTTTGAACCCATTTTGAACTCTTTCAAACATCTTCATATGCCTTTAAAGACTATGTGCAACAGTCCCTTATTATTTTGCATCACTAAACACAATATTTGGGTATCAGTGGTGATATTTAGTACCAACTGGCACCCTTCCTCTGGCCTGTGTTATACTTCCTAAGCCTTTTAATAGGTTTTTGTTAGGTTTCCAGATCGAGTATTATCAGCATTACATTGAATCTGTGGAAAGCTGCTGGAATGTAAATGAATTTGGAATGCATGCAGAGTCTCCTCATGTTTATCATCTGCCTGTCCATCTGGAGGACCAGCAAATGGTCTACTTCAATGCAGATGACAACATTGATGAGGTTTTGGAGAGGCCTGCTGCCAAGACCACATGTCTTACTGCTTATTTAAAGCCAACAGAAGATATGAGGCAGCACGTACTGTCACCTACCAGAACTTTCCTCAAGCATGGGTCTACAATGGAACCAAGAAGCAGTGGAACCCAAGGAAGCAGTGCGACCCTGCTATTGGCAGAATGTACTTTGCTTCTCCTGCTCAGGGGGAAAAATTCTACCTCAGGCTGCTCCTTACTGTTGTCACAGGGGCAACATCATTCCAGCACTTGTGCACTATCAATGGTGTCATCCATAATACATTCAAGCAGGCCTGTGTTGCATTGGGTCTTTTGCAGGATGACCAGGAATGGGTCCAGTGTCTTACAGAGGCATCACAGATGCAGCTCGGTTCCTCTCTCAGATTGCTCTTTGCCACCATTCTTCTTCATTGCAATCCAACATCACCTGATATCCTCTGGAACCAGTTCAAACATCACATTTGTGATGACCTCAGAGTCAAGCTTCTCTTCATCTATCCAGATACAGACTTTACAGATGATCAAGTCTACATGTATGGCTTGCATCTCATCAATCAGATCCTTATCAGATCAGGCAAACAACTTTCTGATTATCCAGAGATGCCCACCATTGAAGGAAACTGGCACATTGATGTTCCTGCCAATAGGCTTTTGCAGGAACAGAGGGATTACAATGTTGAAGAGTTGGCCATTACTGTCGCTCACAATCTCCAGCTTTTCAATCACAGGCAGAGACAGGTTTTTGATGTTGCAATGGATTCTGTCAACAATAACAAGGGAAAGCTCATGTTCTTGCATAGTGCTGGAGGTTGTGGAAAGACCTTTGTCTGCAACACCATCACAGCTGCTGTTCATGCTCAAGGAAAAATTGCTCTCTGTGTGGCATCATCTGGAATCGCTGCATTGCTTCTAGAAGGGGGTTGCACAGCACATTCCATGTTCAAAATCCCAATCGAAATTGATGACACCTCTACTTGCAGAATACTTCGAGGTTCAGATTTGCACCAGGTCCTTGATCAAACTTCTATCATCATCTGGGATGAAGTTCCTATGCAGCACAAATATGTCACAGATGCAGTAGACTGCACCTTGCATGATCTCAAGAAGAAGAATGTTCCATTTGGTGGAATCACTGTTTTGTTTGGAGGTGACTTTAGACAGACCCTATCTGTCATTCCTAGGGGCACTAGAGAACAGATCATAGCTTCATCCATCAAAAGGAGCACTCTCTGGCAACGCATTACTGTCTATCACTTGACCGAGAATATGTGACTTGACAGAACTCCAGAGAACACTGCACATGCTGCCTGGCTCTTGCACATTGGTGCAGGCACAACAGTCGATGCTGCAGACACTATACAGATTCCACACAATATGCTCTGCCATGGAAATACCATGGATCACCTTATCACCTTTACATATCCAGGCATAGAGCAGGGGAACAAGCCAGATCAGTACTATCTAAATAGGACCATTCTCTCCTGCACAAATGACAATGTTGATGTCATCAACTCTCTTCTCCTTACCAGATTTCCTGGACCAGAGCATGTCTTCAACAGTGCTGATACAGTCTCATTCAGAGAGTAGGAGCTAAACAACTACTAGCCATATCCTGCAGAGTATCTAAACTCTATCAAAGCAAGTGGCCTTCCTCTTTCCAGGCTGGCACTTAAGATAGGCTGTCCTCTCATGCTTCTATGCAATCTGGATGTCACCATGGGTCTTTGCAATGGAACTCGACTTATCCTCCTTGAAGCCAGACCACATGTATTGAAGTGCAGGATCATCAGTGGAGATGCACAGTTTGCAGGAAATATCGTTTTCATTCCTCGGATCACATTGGAGCCTTCGGCAGAGACCTTGTCATTACCACTCCATCAACATCAATTTCCAGTTCGCTTGGCATTTGCCATGACTATCAACAAGTCACAAGGCCAATCAGTATCCCATGTTGGCTTGGACTTGCAGACACCAGTGTTCTCACATGGTCAGCTATATGTGGCACTATCAAGGTGTACATCTGGAGAAAGGATCAAGGTGCTGTTGAATGAAAACAATCCAAATAACAGAACTGCCAATGTGGTATACAAGGAAGTGTTGAATGGAGTTGTTTAGCAAAGGTGAGTAACTTGAGAGATTATTTACAGGAATTGGAAACTAATATAGATATCAAGATAGACTTGGATTTAGAATTAGAATTAGAATTAGAATTAGATTTGGATTGTACTTGGATTGAATCAAATGGTTGAAAAATTGATTGTGAGAAGACTTTAGGGCAGGTTACTTAACCTTGGTGTGTATTCAATAAGAAGTTAATAAAAGTTTGTAATAATGTCAATAACAGGTCAATAAAAGTTTGTAATAAAGTCAATAAGAAGTCAATACAAGTTTGTCATGATGTCAATAACAAGTTAATACCAAGTCCATACAAGTTTTGTAATAAAGTCAGTCACAAGTTAATACAAGTTTGTAATTGAAGTCAATACATCAATAATGTGTTTGTTAGTTTGATAACACTGTAGTGGGATTAAGCATTGTGTTACATATACGTGAGCTGGCCCATGCTGGTGTCAGGCTGAGCGAGCAAAGTGAGCGAACGCCATGACAAAGGCATGGGTCATAAGCTTGTCTACTACATATGTTACGACTGTTTTGTGGGAGTGATGGCGAGCTAAATAAGGGAGTTTTTCAGCTGAGAACGGTGATTGATCGGTGATAATTGATGGGACAATGCATATAACATATGCTACATTCATTTTGTGGGAATGATGGGAGTGATGGTTGATGGGATTATCTAAAATTTGTCAGGCTTGGTCAGAGCTGTGCAAAATGTGTCAGCCTTTGTCAGAGCTGTGCAAAATTTGTCAGAAATGATGGCATTTGTCAGAGCTGACTAAAAATTAGTCAGATAACTGGGTTTGAAATGTCATCATCGCATATGTAGAGGTGAGCTGTGGCTGGGTTTGAAGTGGAGTTTGAAACTTCACAAGTGAGCTGAGTGTGGAGGGGAGTGTGAGGGAGTGTGAGGGGAGTATGAGGGGTGGGGAGGGATGGGGAGGGGGTGTGAGGGGGTAGGCAAGAGAGGGATGGAGAAGAGGTATGAGGGGTGTAGAGGGGGTATAAGGGGGTGTAGAGGGGGGAGGGGGACATGGAAGAGTGAGAGGGGGGATGGGCAGGGGGAAGGGGGAGGTGGGGATAGCAATGAGGAAGGGGGAGGGGGAAGGGGGAGAGTAGGAAGAGGGGAATGGGGATGGGGATGGGAAAGGTGGGGAAGGGGGGATAAGCACAACAACAACTGAAGAGTTGTGTACTATCTAAAAATCAACCAAAGAGTTGTGTGACCATGAACCCCCAAATGTTGTCTTTGGGCCGAAGATCCAAAGGCAACTGAAGAGTTGAGTAACTGTCATGGAATTAAGCATTGTGTTACATATATGCGAGCTGGCCCATGCCAGTGTTAGGCTGAGCGAGCAAAGCGAGCGAATGCCATGACAAAGGCATGAGTCATAAGCTCATCTATTACATATGCTATGACGATTTTTGTGGGAGTGATGGCGTGATGGGATCAGGACTAAAAATAGATGATGAGCTGCATAACATAGGCTACAGTCGTTTTGTGGGAATGATGGGAGTGATGGTTGATGTGATTATCTAAAATTTGTCAGGCTTGGTCAGAAATGATGGCATTAGTCAGAGCTGACTAAAATTGGTCAGCTCTGACTAATATAGCTGGGCTTCAAAATGTGGTCGTAGCATATGTAGAGGTGAGCTGCAGCTGAGTTTGAAGTGGGTTTGAAACTTCGCAAGTGAGCTGAGTGTGGAGGGGAGTGTGAGGGAGTGTGAGGGGAGTATGAGGGGTGGGCAGGGGTGGGCAGGGGGTGTGAGGGGGTGGGCAGGAGGGGGATGGAGAAGAGGTATGAGGGGTGTAGAGGGGGTATGAGGGGGTGTAGAGGGGGGAGGTGGACATGGGAGAGTGAGAGGGGGATGGGGAGGGGGAAGGGGGAGATGGATAAGGGGAAGGGGGAGATGGAGATGGAGATGGGGGAGATGGGGGAGGGGGAGATGAGGAAGAGAGAGGTGGGGATGGAGGTGGGTATGGGTATGGGTATGGGTATGGGTATGGGTATGGGTATAGGTATGGGTATGGGTATGGGTATAGGTATGGGTATGGGTATGGGTATAGGTATGGGTATGGGTATGGGTATGGGTATGGGTATGGGTATGGGTATGGGGAAGGGAAAGGGAGAGATGGGGATGGGGAAGGGGCCATTGGGGAAGGGGATAAACACCACAACCCCCCACGTTGACTTGGGGCCAAGGGTCCCAAGTGAACTGAAGAGTTGTGTACTACTGTATCTAAAAGTCAAATAAAGAGTTGTATCACCACAAACCCCCAAACGTTGACTTTGGGCCGAAGGTCCAAAGGCAACTGAAGAGTTGAGTAACTGTAGTGGGATTAAGCATTGTGTTACATATATGTGAGCTGGCCCATGCCGGTGTCAGGCTGAGCGAGCAAGGCGAGCGAATGCCATGACAAAGGCATGGGTCATAAGCTCGTCTCTACATATGTGATGACCATATTTTGAAGCCCAGCTATATGACTAATTTTTAGTCAGCTCTGACTAATGCAATCATTTCTGACTAATCTTGCACAGTGCTGACCAATTTTGCACAGCTCTGACCAATTTTAGATAATCCCATCAACTATCACTCCCATCATTCCCACAAAATGACTGTAGCATATGTTATGCACATTGTTTCATCAATCATCACCATTCTTAGCTGAAAAATTTCCCCATTTAGCCTGCCATCACTCCCACAAAATGTCTGTAGCATATGTAATAGATGAGCTTATGACCCATGCCTTTGTCATGGCATTCGCTTGCTTTGCTCACTCAGCCTGACACCGGCATGGGCCAGCTCATGTATATGTAACACAACGCTTAATCCTACTACAGCTACTCAACTCTTCAGTTGCCTTTGGACCTTCAGCCCAAAGTCAATGTTTGGGGGTTCATGGTCAGACAACTGTTTAGTTGACTTTTAGATAGTACACAACTCTTCAGTTCACCTGGGACTGTTAGCCCCAAGTCAACGTGGGGGGGTTGTGGTGTTTATCCCCATTCCAATCTCTATCTCCATCTCCATCTCCATCTCTCCCTTCCCCTTCCCCATACCCATACCCATACCCATCCCCACCTCCATCCCCACCTCTCTCTTCCTCATCTCCCCCTCCCTCTTTCTCACCTCCCTCATCTTCTCCATCTCTATCCCCATCTCCCCCATCTCCATCTCCCCCTCCCCCTTCCCCTTCCCCTTCCCCATCTCCCCCTCCCCCATCTCCACCTCTCCCTTCCCCCTCTCCTTCCCCCTCTCACTCTCCCATGTCCACCTCCCTCCTCTACACCTCCTCATACCCCCTCCCCACCCCTCATACCTCTTCTCCATCCCCCTCCTGGTCACCCCCTCACACCCCCTCACACCCCACCCCACCCCTTACACTCCCCTCACACTCCTTCACACTCCCATCCACACTCAGCTCACTTGCGAAGTTTCAAACTCCACTTCAAACTCAGCTGCAGCTCACCTCTACATATGCGATGACCACATTTTGAAGCCTAGCTGTATGACTAACTTTTAGTCAGCCCTGACTAATGCGATCATTTCTGACTAATCTTGCACAGTGCTGACCAATTTTGCACAGCTCTGACAAATTTAGATAATCCCATCAACCCATCTTTCCCACAAAACGACTGTAGCATATGTTGTGCACATCGTCCCCATCAATCACTGATCTTAGCTGAAAAATTCCCCCCTTTAGCTGATGCTATCATGCCATCACTCCCACAAAACAACTATAGCATATGTAATAGATGGTGGAGTTGATGCTGATCCTTCTTGAAGTTGGGCAGCACACAGTAGAGCATGTAGGAGGTCCTGATCTCTGGAATGTGCTCTTCAAAGAGGAGCAGGATGCATATATGCATGAGAGCCACTGAGTGTTGTACCACAAATATGGACAGAAACAATTTCAAGCCCTCTCAGAAAATGAAAAGCATTCTGTGGACCTATTCTTATGGGCTGGGTGCTGCATGCACAAGGAATTGAATTCAGTCAAGGGAGGAAACACATGAATGATGGTGTGGTGGCCTGAAAATAAAATTGTTGGACCAATCAAGCTCATGAACTGAGATAATGCTGCTTGCTGCAAGCACAGGTAGTAGTGTGGCTACATGAGCAACCAATGTATCACAGGGTGGGGCCATCAAAGTAACAGGTCTGGCAGGTGCCATGTTCAACCATAAAGATGACAAGAAAGGGCAACAAAACACTTACTGCTTCTTCATGGAAGCTGTATTCGGCTACATCATGTCATTCCCAGACACTAGTAACACATGCTACCAAACATTCTGCCTGGCAGCTACAGTGCTTATTATCTATCTTGACATTTTTACTCAATTAATTCTCCTTGTCAAGGATAAGAAGGAGAGCTGTACCTTGAACAACTTGGAGCGAAATGTCCTAGCTGGCCTCCAAGATAATCCAACAATTCATAAGCTATGTGTCCTAGTGGTATATTTGCAAGCAGTTAGCATGCCATATCTACTTCAAGCTTGAGGAAATCAACTTACCAATGTTCTTGACCTTGGCCCACTACATCAGCAAGTTGCTGATCACTGCTAAAAAATTATTGCAGACCCTGACTGTCTTGTGGAATCAGATGTGACACATACCTCAGGCTCACTAGATGGCACAATGTGGATGCAACCTAATGCAATGTATGCCATGCTTCAACTTGCACCGGCATTACCATATTTACGTCCACTACTTCATGCATTTTTTGAAGGTGCACTGGAGACTTGGGTGTGTTTCAGTGCCGAATTTGTTAAGGGAGGCATAATCAGTGGGACAACTGCATCTGAGCATTGCATCACATGGATGGAGACCACAAATGACTTGAAGAAGGTGCTCAGGAGGGATTTTGCAAGGCAGCATGAGACAATAGGAACATGTCACTGCTGTATTACATTGGAAAAACAATGTATAACTGCAACAGCACTGCAAAGTATATGGAAACACTATTACCTGATGACCATCAATATGTTTGATCCAAAGCACATGGTCTTGATTCCAGCCAGTTGGAATGGGGTAACCAGCAGGAGCAGATCTTATATGACCAAGCCCATGTAAAAAAAAAACACATTGTTGATGCAGCACAACAGCAGAAAAAAGTTGCACATGAAGAGAGGATGAATAATTTGGTGGTCATCTTAAATATTGAGGAGATTCATGAGAAAAATCTCAACACTGCAGCTATTGATGCTCAGCTAGATTGGCACTGAACATGGGGTTCAGAGGCATTGTTGATTCCAGTGAAGAGTAAGTGTAGTATTAAGTTGTCTAGGCTCAAGATTTTGCATGCAGCAGTTACCAGGTTCAATGAGAGTAGGCAAAAATTAGAGGACTGTACAAGGGCCAGAGCTGGCAATGTGGGCACCGATGATGTGGCGATGGCCATCAAGCACAGTAGGCCAAATCAGGGT
This sequence comes from Tricholoma bakamatsutake, assembly GCA_029959215.1. Lineage (NCBI taxonomy): Eukaryota > Fungi > Basidiomycota > Agaricomycetes > Agaricales > Tricholomataceae > Tricholoma > Tricholoma bakamatsutake. The sequence goes on along the minus strand of CP114857.1, from coordinate 11,034,785 downwards.
TATGATACTGATACTGATGTGAAGTAAAAACTCTGTGCCAAGAGCATTGCTGATTTGGTCCAAAGTAAGCCCACCCTGACACATGTATAATATATTTTTATCATAATTACATGAACAGCCTTTTATTGAGTATGTTCAGCCCTAGAAATGAGCTTAAAGAAGTAGAATTAGGATGAGGTGCAGGTATGCACCTCCATACATCAAGATTTGCCATTAAAATTTGCTTTAAGCATATTATGTAATGCAACATTTCTTTGGCAGAGATTGCCCATCACCATGATTATGAGGACCACTTCATGAGTCATGAGTTTAATTGCCTATTTTGGACCACATTTGAAGCACATATCAACAGCAAAGATCTAAGCCCCAAGTATTATAATAAATTTTCAACAGATGTCAACTCCAAACAACACATTGAGGATGAGCAAAATAATGATGATGATAGTCCTAATGATAATGTGGATCCTGCTACAACATCCACCTACATAGATGAACATGTAAAAGAACAAAATACCATTGATCATGATGAGGTTACCATTTTTGTAGATGACAATGATGGAATAGTGTAAGAGAATCCTGCATTCTCTTACCACCTTTCTTACCTTTCAGACATGACATTGACTATGCTTACTAAAGTATGCAATCATGTGCCTCTAGGTTGATAATTCTCGTAGGATGTCTTAGATTATTATTCCTTCTTGAATCCATATCAACTTCCTGTTAACCTCATCCCCCTTTCTCCCTTGAGTGCCAGCAGTACTAAGGTACTTCTGTTACACTTTTTTTTAAACATGATCTTGGCCTGGACCCTCAGAAGATCCAAAACCTTCCCCGAAAATGCCATCACCATTAATTGCATTAAAACCTTGCCCCTACAGTCATCGCAAATGTGAACCCTGCTTGACACCAATCTATGGTGGCTCCACAAGACAACTTTATCAAGCCTTCCTGGGTGAAATCAAGCCTTTTTGGGCCAGAATCAGTCAGCACTGGCCAGGGCATTGGGTTATCGCCCTATCACACTGATGGTTATCTACCCCAAATCCAAATATAAGGACAACTCACTTAGAAACTCATATATATATTCAGAGAAAATATCAACACACCATTCTCTCATCAAATTGCCTTTCTTTGCTCCCACCAATGCCTACAACCTGTCTCGACTGCCATCTGTTCCAACACTGCTCACCACCAGAAGCTGTGCCCGATGTACTGTTCCCCCTCCTGTGTCTACCAATTCATCACTCTTAACCTCATTAAATGCCTCACCAGCACCCGCTTCACCTTAAGCCCAGCACCACTCACTAAGATGTATCTCATCCTCAGATTCAGATTCAAAATCTCCTGCACCCTGAGCACATTATTCCCCTACAATGTCCACTGCCACTGACCCTTTATATGCTGTTGCAGAAGTTTGCCAGATCTCCCCATCAGCTGCACCTATTCTCTCAGTGGGACATCTGACTGTCAACATAGTATGCCAATTTGGCAATGCATGCCATCAATATTTCTCAATAAAAGACATAGCTGAGAATGACTGTGTTGAGAAAATTATCTATAACTTTGAGTCTGCTGACTAACCTCAGTCTAGGCAGCACACACACCACAATACATGATTCTTATGAGAACCTGTCGACAACACTGCACAAAGATGATGGCAGCACCCGCCACTCCCATTATTCCCACACCACCCACAGCCCTTGCCCAATCTGCAGAGATAAAGATGCGAGCACCCACCGATTACACCGGAGATCGCTCTAAGATGATGCTCTTCCTCTTGGAGTATGGGGCTTACATCGATGCCAATGCCGCCACCTTTCCAGATGACCAACACAAAATTTTGTTTATGTTGTCATACATGAACGGAGGGACAGTGGGGCCTTGGAAGCAAGCTTATCTGGAAGAGAAGTATTAGAAGAGAAACCCTGGGATACATTCCGGAAATTCATTACAAAGGTCAGACTCGCCTTCTCGTCAATTGACGATGCAGGAAACATCCGAACACAACTCAGGTTGCTCATGCAAGGGGTGAAGGGGGTGGACGAGTACATTGCCCAGTTCAAAACACTGGCTTACTGCACCAAGATAAAGGAAGACACCACCCTCATCGAATATTTCATAGATGGACTCAACAATCGAGTCCTCGACAAGGTGTTCAGCATGGAGAACCCACCCAATATGATTGAAGGGTGGTACACCCACATGGTGAGAGCAGAGGAGCACCTGAGGAGGGCGAAAGCAATCAAAGACAGGACTTACAGCAAGGCTGGAGGGGGAGAAGGAAGCTCTTCAAAGGACCCAAACACTATGGAAATCGATGTGACACACCTCTCCTATGCAGAGAGGCTTGAGCATATAAAGAAAGGAAAGTGCTTCATTTGTCACAGGATGGGGCACAGAGCGAGCGACCACAAAGGAGGAAAAGAACCTCCTGCAGGAGAAGAAAAGAAAACTGATGAAAAGAAACTGGTGATGAAGAAAATGCCCAGGGACCACTATCAGAAGATCCACACCCTTATCAACGAGCTGGAGGAGAAGGAGAAGGAGGAGGTCTTGGTTCTAATGGCAGCAGAGGGTTTTTAAAGTGGCAGCCCACATCAGCAGCGGAACCTGTCAGAGTGGTAGTCTCATCTGTATTGGTAGCACAAGTAAGCCACCAATCCATGCACATTCAGGTTAATTGCGTGTTAGGAGATGAAAGAGCTGAACTCCCTGCCCTGGTCGACTCTGGGGCAGAAGAAACATTTATTGATCACCGAGTCGTTGAAAAGCTTGGGATAAAGAAAATCCCACTCACCAAAAAGATCCTCTCCAAGAATGTCGATGGGACTCTGAACAAGAATGGGACAATTACCCATTATGTATACATCGACACAGAAATTGGAGGAAAAGAGGAGAAAATGAGGATGTTGATAACTGGGCTGGAAAAGGAAAGAATGATTCTAGGCTATTCCTGGCTCCAGAGATGCAACCCAGTCATTGATTGGAAGAAAGGGACTCTCACCGACAAGCTGACTGAGAGACTCCTTATAAGGAAAATCTGAACCATGATCGAATGCACACATGCTGTCCATGGTAAGCAAGGTCCCACTATAGATGACAAGGGGCCACTTGTATCGAGAGTAACATTGAGCCTGACTCTCGAGAGGCTACCTATAAGGAGTGCTGAGGAGACCTTCGGGGAAACCCACCTCGCCGCCACCAAGCATGTGAAGAGTAGGCTCGGGATGGTTCATCTTGCAAGAGGACCTTGTGCTGAGGATGAACCCGATCACGACGGACCACACTTGACTATGGACACACACCCTGAGATCGATCTGCAGATACTGGTGATAGGTCCACTATGCATTATAAGGTCTGGAAATGGATCCCACTTGTATCGACACATTACAACATGCACTCTGAATCACTACAAAGGCCACGAAATTGACTTCAAATCTATTTCATACTATTTTGCACTATTTTGAATGACTTTGAACAATTTCATGACTTTGCAGCATCTCGAATGATATCGGCCACTGTATAGTTGTCTTAAAACACTTTCGATACATGATGCTCAACCAGAGTGAGCTATTTAGTCACATATCGAGCACTACTGGACACGAGGAGAGACTACAACAGAGTTAGAATGCAATAAGTGCATTTTTGTGTTTCAGTGAGATATTAAAGCAATAGAACAAGAATTCTTACTATATTGGGACAATGTATGTTTCACTTATTATCATCTTTCATTTTGTTTCATGTTTTACAATATCTTTATTTGCTGTGCACATTGCCTCATGTTCTACAATTGTTATTATTTCCTTTTTAGTACTATTCCTTCAGATTGTATATAGACTTGTATTAGTTAGAATAGGAAAAGAACAAAAAATGGGGAACAGCACAAGTTACCCTCACACTTATTGTCTGACTTAAGAGCCATTCTCTCGAGTCTTAGTTTGCATCATATCTCTAAGTTCTGCAAAATATTGTGAACTTCTTTGAAACTATCATATTTGCTCCTCATTTTATCGCATATCGCCTATCACCTTTTGACAAACACTTCACATTCGTTAAACTCACCCTTTGATTTACCTCAAACCTTTTCAAACTTATTCGAACTTATTCAGACTACTTCGCATGACTTCGAACCTCTTTGAACCTCTTTCGAACAACTTCATATGCTCTTACAGATTATTCAAACCATCACTTATTATTTCGTGTCACTAAACACATTGTATTGGTCTCAGCAGTGATATTTAGTACCAACTCACACCCTTCCTCTGACTCATGTTATACCATCCAAAGCCATTTAGTAGATTTTGTTTGAGTTTCCAGGTTGAGTATCATCACCGGTACTAGACACTGCAGGCATCAACATATCACTCTGCACTGAAGGAAATCAGGATGGCATGGATGCACTTTTTGCTTACATCTGGAGGGAACCCATGATCAGAATATTTAAAACTGAAGAATTACCTCTTATAATCGAATATGACTATATCCCACCAAATTACCAAAAGCTCCAACAGATCTCCTGCATCACCTGATCTCGGCTAACTGGCAGGATAGCTTATTCTAACACTACCTACATTCGAGCAAAGACCTCTATCTCACAGAAACTTGCCCATGGAAATGAGGGCAAAGAAGAAGGGCAATCACTTGATGATCTACTCCCTGACAAATACAAGGAGTATTGAAGCATGTTTGAAAAGGCAGCATCAGAAAGGTTCCCTGAATCGAGACCATGGGATCACATGATTGAACTAAAACTGGACTTCATCCCAAAAGACTGCAAAGTCTACCCTATCACCCCAGCTGAATAGAAGAAGCTGGACGAGTTCATAGACGAGAACCTGAAAAAGAGGTACATCATCCTGTCCAAATCACCCATGGCATCCCCATTCTTTTTCATTGCAAAGAAGGACTCAGATGCACTATGACCCTGCTAAGACTACCAGTATCTAAATGAAGGGACCATCAAAAATTCCTACCCCCTTCCACTGATCAGTGATCTGCTTAATAAGTTGAAAGGGGCTAAGTGGTTCACAAAACTAGATATCAGGTGGGGATACCACAACATCAGAATTAAAAAGGGGGATGAATAGAAAGCTGCATTCAAGACCAACAAGGGGTTATTCGAGCCCAAGGTTATGTTCTTGTTCTTTGGGCTCCGCAATTTCCCAACCACCTTCCAGGCCATGATGAATGACATCTTCCGTGACATGCTAAATGAGGGGTGGCTAGTAATCTACATGGATGACATCTTGATCTTCTCGAAAGATCGAAAGGAACACGGAAAGGATAAAAAGGGTCTTGGCAAGACTGAGTAAAAATGATCTCTTTCTAAAACCCAAAAAATCTAAATTCAATGTACAAAAGGTCGAATTCCTTGGATTAATCCTGAAGCTGAATCAACTGGCTATGGACCTGACTAAGCTTAATGGGATTAGAGACTGGCCATCCCCGACCAATGTCAAAGGGGTCAGATCATTCCTGGGCTTCAGTAACTTCTATTGAAGATTCATCAGCAACTTCACTGCAATCATGAAGCCACTAAACAATCTGACAAATAAGGACCAACCCTTCAACTAGACGGGCAAATGCCAGAGCACATTCGAAACCCTAAAACGAAAATTCTCCAAAGTGCCAGTCTTACTCATGCCAGACATGGAAAAGCCATTTGTGGTAGAAAGCGATGCATCAAAATACACAACTGGAGCCATCCTAAAACAGACTGATGCTAATGGGGATTGGCACCCCTGTGGCTATATCTCTCACTTGCTCACCACCACTGAATGGAATTATGAAATTTATGATCGAGAACTGCTAAGGATAATATGGGCCCAGGAAACCTGGAGATACTATCTCCAGGAATCTGAACACCTGACTACCATTCTATCTGACCATAAGAACCTTATGTATTTCAGGACAGCATGAAAGCTGAACCGATGCCAAGCTAGATGGAGTCTATTCCTATCACAATTCAACCTGCAACTGGTACATGTGCCAGGGAAGATGATGGTACAGTCTGATGTGCTATCATGGTGGGGAGATCATGTACCTGAGATTGATAATGACAACGACGATATTACACTACTCAAGGATGAGATTTTTACATGAACAATCGACACAGAACTGAAAGATCTACTAGCAGAAAGAATGATGGGAGATAATATATTAAAGGAGATAGTAAGGGCTATCAAAGAAGGAGGAATGCCACCAATCAAGTCGGCGGTAGAAGACTGGAGGATGGAAGGTGATGGGATGGTCTTTTTCAAAGACCAATGCTATGTCCTGGATGACAAGGATCTGCAGAGAATGATCATGGCAAAATACCATGATAATCTACTTACCAGACACCCCAGCCAATTCCAAACACTGGAGTTGGTCCATAGAGACTACTGGTGGCCCAGAATGACTATTTTTATCAGGACTACATTGACAGGTGTGCCACCTGTCAACAAATGAAGGTCAACACCCACCCGATGACACCCCCACTAATGCTGATTAAGTCTGAGGCGATGCAACCATTCACACCGGTAATCATGGACTTTATCACTGATCTACCAACCAATACTGGATCGGACAGCATCATGGTCGTGGTAGACCATGGACTTACTAAGGGGGTGATTTTCATCCCTTGCGACAAAACCATTGATGCACTAGGAGCAGCAGATCCCTACCTCCACAACGTATTCAAAAGATTCAGTCTGCCCAACAAAATCATATCTGATTACAATCCCAGATTTGCCTCTAATGCATTCCAAGAGCTGGGAAGGCTACTAGGGATCAAATTGGCCATGAGCACAGCCTATCACCCACAGACTGATGGAGAGACAGAATGGGTCAATCAGGAACTAGAAATCTATCTCCAAATCTTCTGTGCCAACAAATCCTCACAATGGAAGAAACATCTCTCTACTGCCAAGTTTACCCACAATCAGAAGCACCATTCAGTGATCAAAAACACCCCCTTTTATATAATGATGGGAACCCACCCCAGGGCCATACCCACAACTTATGAAAAAATGAACATGCCAGCTACTGAGCAAAGAATAGCCGAATTAGGAAATGCATGATGAGAAGCCCTGGCAGCACATGAACTATCTCAACAGGTCATGATTGGATGAGCCGGTTGGAGCTTACACCCATTCATGGTAGGAGAGAAGGTTTGGTTAGACTCTAAGAACCTAAAGCTGGGATACCCAACCAGGAAACTCGCCCCAAAGCATGAAGGGCCATTCCTTATCACCTGAGTGATTTCCTCCCATGCCTATGAGTTGAGGCTTCCTTCACAGTGGAAAATTCACCTTGCCTTCCACACCTTGCTTCTCTTGTGTTTCAAGGAGAATGAAACACATGGACTAAACCTTTTTCCCCCACCCCCCAAACTGATCGAGAGAGAATCGGAACATGAGGTCGAGGCAATTTTGGCTCACAGGAAAAGGGGCCAAGGAACCCAGTTCTTGGTGAAGTGGAAAGGCTATAGCACAGCCAAAAACACCTGGGAGCTGGAAATGCACTTAAAGAATGCCTCAGAAATCCTAGAGGAGTACAAGTCCACCCACTACCTTCTAAGAATATGAATCACCCTCTACACTTTGTCAAGAGCATCACCCCCAACTCCAACCCAGTGCAAACCTTCAACATGATCCTGGAATATGTCTGAGATGTGGACGACTCTCGAAATGAGGAGAGGCTACTTTTTGTAACCCATGACCGAGCCTTGCTCAACAGGACCGTTCATAACTTGTTTGAGACCTATCGAGCGATCTCTGCTCTTGAGCAGGTTTTTCAATGTCTTTCACAAGAGGCATACCACCTCGATTTACTTCCCCTCATCAGGGATTTGGACGAACAGGCAAGACGATACAGACCCGGAGAGCAGGTGCCTACGCCCCACCAGGTATTCATTGTGGAGAGCTCTGATGATGAAGAAGAAGAACAATTCATGACAGCACCAGAACCACCATCGCCACCATGTGCACTGACACCCTATTCAAGAACACCCACACCTGATTACCCTCCTGCATCCAGATGGATGCAGAACTCTGTGTGTTTCACCTGTGCCCAGATCAGGCACTTCTCCTCACACTGCCCTCGATACCAATGCCCACACTGTCGAGTCTGGCACCCAGGACATTCGGTGCTGTTATGCTCGAGGAACCCAACACGTGATGACCCACCTCATCACTGCATGACTTAAACAACTACCACAATGATTGCCAACTTACATCTCATCATCTTGCTCAGTGCCATATTTGGTGCTGCAATTGTTATTATGCTCGTACTTTATATTCTCACCACGCTCAGAATCCTCACCACCACCCCCATTCCTCGTGTCATCACATTCATAACCAGCACCTCTGTGCAATTTGCAGGTGCCCATGCAACGAGATCAAGTTACCCACAACAGTCTATTCCTATGATGCACCCACATGCACAACAATCAGCACGTTTACTGTGACAACTGACAAGGGACGAGCACTGCTGTTCAATCTAATGCAGACGATGCAATTATGATTTCGGATGGTACTCAAAATCTTAGGAGGAAGCTGATGTTACAGACATTACGAGAATGGATGCTGATACACGGAGGAGGGGGAGTACAATTTTCTCTTGCTATTGTCATCATTTACTATTGTTCTTTGCTGTTCTACTCACACTATTGTCTTTGCTCGACTATTGTTCTTATTATCTCTCTTATGCTTATTGTCTTGCACTCTATTGTTCTATGATGATTGTGACCATGCACCTCTAATCACCCACCTTCACATATCCACACTATTGTAGTAGTCTGTGGACATGCCCATATGTTCTCACGTTATTGTTTTAGCATTCTTATTACCTTTACCTAGTTACTCTCGCGCTTGTAGTATTTAAGCTGTAATGCAAAGACCAGGCAAGTTCAGCTTGACCTGATCATCTTAACGTTCTTAACGAACTCTTGAAAGTCATTCTCAACTGTTGCTTATGAGCTTCAGAGAATATATTAATAAGAACTATTGATCCTAACAGATACTCTGCTGGATATGGCTAGTAGTTGTTTAGCTCCTACTCTCTGAATAAGACTGTATCAGCACTGTTGAAGACATGCTCTGGTCCAGGAAATCTGGTAAGGAGAAGAGAGTTGATGACATCACCATTGTCATTTGTGCAGGAGAGAATGGTCCTATTTAGATAGTACTGATCTGGCTTGTTCCCCTGCTCTATCCCTGGATATGTAGAGTTGATAAGGTGATCCATGGTATTTCCATGGCAGAGCATGTTCTGTGGAATCTGGATAGTGTCTGCAGCATCCACTGTTGTGCCTGCACCAATGTGCAAGAGCCAGGCAGCATGTGCAGTGTTCTCTGGAGTTCTGTCGAGTCGCATATTCTTGGTCAAGTGATGGACAGTAATGCATTGCCAGAGAGTGCTTCTTTTGATGGATGAAGCTATGATCTGTTCTCTAGTGCCCCTAGGAATAACAGGTAGGGTCTGTCTAACATCACCTCCAAACAAAATGGTGATTCCATCAAATGGAACATTCTTTTTCTTGAGATCATGCAAAGTGCAGTCTACTGCATCTGTGGCATATTTGTGCTGCATAGAAACTTCATCCCAGATGATGATGGAAGTTTGATCAAGGACCTGGTGCAAATCTGAACCTCAAAGTATTCTGCAAGTAGAGGCCTCATCAATTTCGATTGGGATTTTGAACATGGAATGTGCTGTGCAACCCCCTTCTAGAAGCAATGCAGCGATTCTGGATGATGCCACACAGAGAGCAATTTTTCCTTGAGCACAAACAGCAGCTGCAATGGTGTTGCAGACAAAGGTCTTTCCACAACCCCCAGCACTATGCAAGAACATGAGCTTTCCCTTGTTATTGTTCACAGAATCCATTGCAGCATCAAAAACCCATCTCTGCCTGTGATTGAAAAGCTGGAGATTGTGAGCGACAGCGATGGCCAACTCTTCAACATTGTAATCCCTTTGTTCCTGCAAAAGCCTATTGGCAAGAACATCAATGTGCCAGTTTTCTTCAATGGGAGGCATCTCTGGATAATCAGAAAGTTGTTTGCCTGATCTGATAAGGATTTGATTGATGAGATGCAAGCCATACATGTAAACTTGATCATCTGTAAAGTCTGTATCCGGATAGATTGAAAGAAGCTTGACTCTGAGGTTATCACAAATGTGATGTCTGAACTGGTTCCACAGGACATCTGGAGATGTTGGATTGCAATGAAGAAGAATGGTGGCCAAGAGCAATCTGAGAGAGGAACCAAGCTACATCTGGGCTGCCTCTGTAAGACACTGGACCCACTCCTGGTCATCCTGCAAAAGACCCAATGTGACACAGGCCTGCTTGAATGTATTATGGATGACACCATTGACAGTGCACAAGTGCTGGAATGATGTTGCCCCTGTGACAACAGTAAGGAGCAGCCTGAGGTAGAATTTTTCCCCCTGAGCAGGAGAAGCAAAGTACATTCTGCCAATAGCAGGGTCGCACTGCTTCCTTGGGTTCCACTGCTTCTTGGTTCCATTGTAGACCCATGCTTGAGGAAAGTTCTGGTAGGTGACAGTACGTGCTGCCTCATATCTTCTGCTGGCTTCAAATAAGCAGTGAGACATGTGGTCTTGGCAGCAGGCCTTTTCAAAACCTCATTGATATTGTCATCTGCATTGAAGTAGACCGTTTGCTGGTCCTCCAGATGGACAGGCAGATGATAAACATGAGGAGACTCTGCATGCATTCCAAATTCATTTATATGCCAGTAGCTTTCCACAGATCCAATATAACATGCATTCAGATACTCCTTGACCTTGTCTCTGTCTTGATTGAGAATCTCAATCATGGTTCTGTCATGGCCTTTGTATATGTACGTGTGGATGTACTTGACAGCCTCTACTGAAGAACAGATCTCGACATTGATGTGACAGTTGTATCTGACAAATGAACCAAGTTGTTAACTCATAAACATGTTCTCAAATAAGTGCTCCTTACTTTGCAGCCAAATAAGGATTGTATGGGATGACATGTCTGTTATCATAGACATAATTATGCTTCCTCACTGTTCTACCATTGTTGGGTCTGGCATAATCAGGATAATTGTTTGCAGTAAAGGAAGTTTGTTCTCTGAACTCCTTGGAATACCTCTTGCTGCACCTATTGTTGACTATGCATGAAGCCTTGGGTTTGTCATGACCGCAAGGACCATGAAGCATGCAGGTAGTTATAGTGTGATAGAGCATTGGCTGTGTGACAGGGTCAGGAATTTGTGCTGACACAATGGAATCAACCTCATGGGCATCACAGATTTTGTCAGCTGGATTGAGAGATATAAGGAGGTGCATATGTGGAAGGCCTCTCTTTTGAAACTCGATGGTATGGATGTGTGCCACCACTTTACCCAAAACACCATCCTTGATGTCCTTGAGCAATGCTTTCTTTTTCTGTTCAAAAACATGTGCAACAATGTCTGGCCTGTCATAGGCTTCCTGCTTTTTCCCATGTGTGGTAACACATGGATTGGGTGATTCCTTCTGCAACAGAGCTTCCTGAATCTCTGGCCACTGTGGATTGGCAGTCATGGTGAGAAAGAGACAAATGGCCATGGAATCCTGGAAAAGCTGATTTATATGCCTTTCACTGCCTATATGGGTTGATGGAAGAATGATGTGACTCCCATGATCCTCTAGATTGATATTTTCATCCTGGTCACACATGGCAGCATCCCTCAATCCAGCATACACATCAGCCCTAAGCTCCTTCTGGTGATGGTGGACCCAGTTCAACATATTCTGTTCAATAGAGGCCCAAGCATCTACAACATACTGCTGCAAAAGATTTCCTCCCCACAACAATGGTGGCTGCTCTCCTGGCCTTGGGTGCAACCGATAAGCATGGTAGCATCTCTGACTGACATTGGAAACTCTTCCGGCTCCATCTGCATCTTGGTGTGCAGGTATATCTGGGTGCCATCCATCTTCACCATGAGGGAAAAGCAAGACATAGTGCAGAGTTGAATAGGATGGATGCAACTGGCTGATATGCCTAAGCCCTCCCCCTCTCAGCCTGAGAACAACATTTCTGTGATTAGACTGTTCCTCAGAGCCATCACCTGGAGTAATGGTTGCCACTTCATCATTGGCTGTAGGGAGATTATAGTGATGTAAATCCTGGGTTCCATCTGATTGCAGCCATATGGAGACATTGTCCTGCTCTTCTGGAGGCTTTTCCCTCATGATCTGGAATGCCTGCTTGAATAAAGGCACATAAGGATGGGTGTTATTTAGCATGGCCTGCAGCTCTGTCATGATAACTGAGTTGATTACATTGCTCATGAAGATCAAGCTATGCAATAGGATCATGAATATAGAGCTGTGCATAGGCTGCAGGCCATCCAGGAGGTGGCAGAAGTGCTCCAGAAAGATGATGAAGATCACCATAAATACAAAAGCTGTATACACCTGATATACCTGTAACAGAATGGTCCACTTTGACACCCAAAGAAGTGAATGCAAATGCAGCATTGTACTGTCAGATGTTTGTTTTAAATTCCTTAGAAACAGGACTTTTGCCACACAACAGATCTTGCAATGTGGCAGGAGCAGGTCAGAAAGATGGCAGACAAATTTGTCTCTGCAAGCAGCAACTTCCAAACTTTGGTACAGCTCGGGTAGACCTGGACAGCTTTTCACAGTCAAAATGCAAGGCATGGCAGTGTGGACACTTTACATTCATGGGTCCAAGTGAATGTCTGGGAATTGGCTCCTGATAAGGTGCATGACCAAGTGGTAATGGCCTTGCAGGTCAATGTGGAGGTAGAGGTATAGGCATAGGTGGAGGAAAAGGTGGCAACATTGGAGGATTCAGGAATGAAGCAGGCAGCAGTGGTGAAGGAGATTGCATGGGAGATGGTGGCAATGATGGAACATGGAATATTGGGTCAGGCAGCAGTGGTGATGAAGATTGCAGAGGAGAAGATGGAAATTGTAGAGGAGACACCCTTCCAAACTCATCATAATAATCTGATGGCATAGGGGATGGTGGAAATTGCAAAGCAATCACCCTTCCAAATTCATCATAATAATCTGATGGCAGGGGAGAAGGTGGAAATTGCAAAGAAGACTGGCTCCCATCATCATCATCAGATTCCTCATTTTTCATTTCTCTCCTCAAAGCACTCTCATTATTTCTCTGTTCTTCATACTCAGCAGCCAATAATGCAGCTATTTCCCTATCCATCTGAATTTGTTCTGCCTGTGCATTCACTTGAGCTTGATATTGATCAATCCAATCTCCAGATGTATTGTTTGCTAATTGATCCAACCTCATCATTTGTTGATGCAAGTTCCTGTCTGCAATGGATAGACATTGGAGCTCTTCAGCCTCATCCATCTGTGCCTGCTCATCTGTGCACTGTTTGTTTCTCCACATCTGATGTATCCTAAGAGCCCATTCCTGATTGTGCCTGTTATGTTCTTGCAATGCCGCTTCTATATTAATATGTCTGGGTGGATCATGATATTGTGGCTCAGCAGCTAAAGCAGCTTAATGTGCAGCTCCTTGCCTGTCCCTTTCCTGTTCAGCCAGCTGCTGCAATTGTTGATTGTGCTGCCTAGCTGCTTTAGCTTTAGCAGCTTGATGTTGTGCATGCTCTTCAGCTTCAGCAGCTTGCCTGTTCCTTTCCTGTTCAGCCAGCTGCTGCAATTGTTGATCATGCTGCCTAGCTGCTTCCACTTCAGCAGCTTGCCTGTGCCTCTGTTGCTCAGCCAGCTGCTCCAAATGCCAATTATGCCACCTAGCTGCTTCAGCTTCAGCAGCTGCATGTCCCTTCCCCATCTTTATCTCTTTCTTCAGATCATCTACTGTCTCATCCTTCTCAATCTTAACTGAGAAGGGCTTGGCAGATTTGGTGAGAATCCAACAGAAGAGTTTGAACTTGTTATCTGAGCCAATGTTTGAGCGAGTTTTACTGGTCTGACTGCTGATTGCTTACCAGTCTTGGATCACTCAGATAGATTGGAATCTATTGACCAAGTTGAAGCGATGTTGATTGATGCAATTGTGGTGACATTAGACTGCTTATGTATGGCCACCTCAACACCATGCATCATTGGTGGGTAATTCCAGCTATATCCATGTCAGCCACATTTGGACACTTATGTAATAAATTGGCCAAAACAGTGTCTCCACTCAAATTTTGAGCATGTACATGGTTCTCCTTAGTCAAAAAAGACATGTAGGATGTTATTATATAGTATAGAGTATTATTACATCATAATGCAGTGATATATGTCCACAATAGTGCCTGTAAATGACTACATTATAATGGTAGAGATCATCATCATCCCAAGGAGGTGGCAGAACAGGAAAATCTGATATCCACTCAGATTTTTTTTTTTCAGCCAGCCAGGGGACCCCCTCCCCCCTCCTTCCATATATAGTAATTTTGGTCATGTGGACATGTTTTTAATGAACTATTATTTGATTATTATCTTCTATACACTACATTCAAGCACTACTACAGCTCAAATATCTATACTGGTGCCAACCAGTAGCTTATACTGCATGTCTGCACTTTGCAGTAGTACTACTACCTTTACAACTAGGGCATGTCCAATTTCTTGGAGCAAAATTGTATGACATACATGCACGATGGTACTGAGGATAAAAGCTAGTTAGTAAGTAAAACAGAAACCTTGTCAAAATGATGTACTAACCCATTTTGTCTCACATCCTGGCACTTTGCACTGCATAATGGTGTCACCTTCCTTGATTTCCACCTCAGAGACTTCCAAGCCACATATACATGCATTCAGGTGGAACATGCAAGCCTTACACACATGATCCCTGTTGTGCATGCTCTTCAGCTTCAACAGCTTGTCTGTACTGTTCTTGTTCAGCCAGCTGCTGCAATTGCCAATTATACTGCCTGACTGCTTCAGCTTCAGCAGCTTGCCTGTCCCTTTCCTGTTCAGCCAGCTGCTACACTTGCCAATTATGCTGCCTTGCCACTTCAGCTTCAGCAGCTTGCCTTTGTGCATATTCTTCAGCTTCAGCAGCTTCCCTTTTCTGTTTGCTGTCTACCTGCTTTGACTTCAGTAGCTTGGTTCTCTTCAACTACCTCCTGCAATTGCAAATTATGCTGCCTATTCACTTCAGCCAACTGCTGTAGCATTTTCTCCCCGGCAGCAATAGCCTCAGCAGCTCTTCTTTCCTCAGCAACCTTCTTTAATAATCCCTCCTGATACTGCTTAGCTGCCTCAGCTTGTTGTAACTCCTGAACATGTGCATCAAAATCTGCAGTTCTTTACCTCAATGCAATTGTCCCCTATGCAGATTATTAAGTACAGGGTCTGCTTGACCACCTGAAATATTATGCAATGGTCCCAGTCCTCTTCCTCTTCCTCTCCCTCTGCCCCTTCTTGTTTGTAACTGAGGTGCAGGTGGAACTACAGGAATAGAATTGACCAAAGGTGCATTCCACCCTGCTGGCAGTTGAACCTGTGGTATAGTAGAAGCTATATTTGCCCCTATTCCATGGTTTGCCAAAACAGGTCCAGATGGCATCACAGGAGCCCCTCTCCTATGTAATACAGGAGCAGGAGGTACAACAAGCAATTCAAACTGCCTTGGAGCATCCCAATTAGCAGGCATCTGCACCTGTGGTATCTGAGCTGCCAATGCAGCTCCATAGTTCAGTGGAACAATTTCCTCAGCAGGAGCAGTCACTCTGACTCTGCTTCTCCTCTCATCAGGATTGGACATCTGCAACCTTTCCAAATGGTCTGCATCTCTAATTCTAGCTCTTTCCACTTCTGGAGTAGAAGGTCTACTTTGATTCCTGCAAACACTCTAATCAGCCATTATTATTGCAACATATGCCAACACCACTCACATGTTTAGTAATGGTAAAGCCCAATAATAATTTTGGTCAATAGCCAACAATGCAGCACAGCTGAAGTAAGGTCAGCAACAACTTCCTTTAACAGTCAGTTGTCACAACACTCACTGTAATCCAAATGTTCTCAAGTTTCAATAGCCAATTCCAACACTTTTGTAATGACAACCACAATTTTGCTATTTGGTAATAGATAGCAATTGCAATAGTATCACTGTTATAGCCCCAAATTTTGTGTGAAGAGAGGTACTCAACTGATTGTCATGCACTCTCTCTTCACATGTAAGGAAAAGTCAGCTGTTTGGTCATGTTGTGCACATTCTGGGAGAGGTGTGAAAGTAGGTGTCCACTATATTGCAACCAAAATTTTATGCACACAGATCTGCCTTTTTGGTATTTGACTTGTTACTGACCTCATTATACATTTCTATTGACATGTTACTAACTTCATTAAATTTGTATTGACCTGTTACTGACTTCAGACTTTTTACTGATCTCGTTACAAATTTGTATTGACTTGTTACTGACCTCATTACAAATTTGTATTGTCATGTTACTGACTTCATTACAAATCACAAATTTGTATTGACATGTTACTAACTTCACTACAAATTTGTATTGACATGTTACTGACATTGGTGCTATACATATGTGATGACATTCAAACCCAGCTATATTAGTCAGCTCTGACTAATGCCATCATTTCTGACAAATTTTGCACAGCTCTGACAAAGGCTGACAAATTTTACACAGCTCTGACAAAGGCTGACCAACTTCGTACAGCTCTGACCAATTTTATGTAATCCCATCATTTCGTTCCCACAAAATGGTCATCGCATATGTTACTACACATCATCCCATCAATCATTACCGATCTTAGCTGAAAAATTTCCCCATTTAGTCTGCCATCACTCCCATATGTAATAGATTATGGGGAGTTTTCCACTCTCATATACAGGCCATTTTGTCGCTATCTGTGTGTAGGCCATGCTTGTCAATCATATGACTAAGATACTCTATCTTTTCAGTGTAGAGTTCACATTTCTCTGCTTGGAGGTACAGAGAATGCTCACGTAGTTTGGTGAAAATAAGTTCCAGATACTTCTGGTGTTCTTCAATGGTGTCACTGAACATGGAGATGTCATCCAGGTAGGTGTGGACAAAGATTCCAATGTAATATCAGAATATAGAGTTCATCAACCTTTGGAAGGTTGAGGGTGTGTTGCAGTTGCCTTGTTGCATAACAAGACTCTCATATATGCCTTAAACCATTGAGAAAATGGTTTTCCAGACATCCTCTGGGGCAACTCGGACCTGCTCATAGGCATCAGAGAGGTTGATTTTCAAGTGGTACTTAGCTTGAGTGACATCCAGATGAATCAAGTCTTGATCCGAAAATGGTGTAACATCTTTCACTGTGTTGATCACAGTGCCAATCTTTCTAGTTTTCTTGGGAACCACTAGCATCGGAGCAGCTTGCTCTGCACAGGCAGGATGCCAGCAGCCTGCTTTGCAGTACTTGGCTATTTTCTCAGCGAGGGGTTTCCTCATTGAGTCAGGACACTTTAGAAGATAGTAGTTATACTTCTTCTTCTCATCCACCAATGGGATGCAGTGGTTTATGTTTCTTAAAGGAGGCAGTTTGTCAGGAACTCCATTGAGGATGTCCTAACAAGATTGCTTCCACTCCTCTCAGAGGTGTGGAAGGTCTTTTTTTAAAAGGGGTCCTTTGCTCTTAGCTTTATCAGCTAGCTCTTCACAAATTGTGAAGAGTATGTCATTCAAGTCATCGACCTGATCTGGCAGAAGTACCACAGGTATAGAGGAGTCAAATCTTGGAGGTTCGAAATTGGGTCCCTTGGGAAATCTATTCTGAGTGAATTCTTGGATGATCTCTTCTATATCATCTTCTTCATCGCCCATGGGTTTCTTTTCGGGTCCTAAAAGGATGGGGTCTGAAGGCTTCAGTGTAGGCCAATGATGGTTGTCAACATCGTCTATTTCTTCTATTTTTTTTTGTGCAGCCTGGTGGCTGCTCTCATGTCACTCCTCCTTGAGAGGTTGTGCATGCATGGCATGCCGATGGGCTTGCTTGAAAGTATTAGGACCCTCGACAATGGTTTTGAGGCATTTGCTCTTGACACATACTTTGTCACATTCAAAGTCTAGAACTATACTGTGTTTCCTCATGAAGACGGTGCCCAGGATGGCATCATACCTATCGATATTAACAACATCAAAATAATGGCTGCTTTTAATTTCACCAATTTCAAAATCAGTGAATAGCCTGAAGTTGATCCTTGAATGGCTTCCAATGGTGCTTAATTGCAAGGGCACCAGCTCTTCCAACTTGTGGGCTTTAATATTCACTGACATGGCAAACTCTGGAGAAATTGAATCAGACATGCAGCCAGAATCAAGGAGGACGAAGGCTTCAAGTTCATAAAGCTTCATCTTCACCATAAAGCACTGATTGTTCTTCTTTGAGTGAGGGGGACAAATGCCCCTCAAGCGCAGCTTGTCCTTGAATAGGTTGTCCATTATGACACCTAATCTTTCAGAAAATGACAAAGATTTTTTCTTCATTTCATTCTCAGAGACTTCCTCAGAGCTGGACACCAACTGGGCAGATGGGCAACTATCAGAGTCATACTCTGAAAGGATTTTGTGGATCGCAACAAAGTGCTCTGCTGCAGAATATTTACTGGTGTTAGCTCCAATATCAGATTCCAAGTTGCACAATTCACCATATGTACTGTATTGAAAACTGTCAGGGTTCATGTCTGACAAAGCAGACCCATACTCAGAGCAAGAATTATCCTCTGAGTTGCTGTATGCTGTGGTGAGTCTCTCATCTATCGCAGAATGTGAATCTGAGTCCTGGGTAGGGCTTAAATGGTGCTCACCACTTAGTTGAGCACAGGAGATTTGGGGATCAGTCATAGACACTGATCTTTCTTGAGCAGTGTACATCTTAGCTGAAGGTTTGTGCTATCTGTACTTAGGGCAGCCCTTATCTGTGGAGTAATGTGGGCCTCCACAGCTGTAACAATTTGGCATCTTCTTGTTATCAGACTTTTTGTCTGTTTTGGATCTGGAGTGTCTAAATGGTTTCCCTCCAGACACGCAATGTCGATTATCACAATGACCTTTGTTACAGCGATCACCATCGCCATGACTTCAAGGCTCCTTGGTAGGATACTTTGGCCCCAGATAGTTAGAGCTATCATGATAGCCCCTGTCATGTTTTTGAGAATGATCGGGTAAAGATTCTTTCAATTTAGATGTTTTAGTCGAAGAGGATGTGCTCTTCAACTTGGTGGAATCCCTTATATGCTTCTTTTCATTGAAGCATTTTCTCATCTTACCAATTTACTCTGCCTGGCAGGCAAAGTGTAGGATATCTTGCACTGAGCTGGTCTCAGTGGAGCATCCTTTGTCTAGTACAAAGGATATGATGCCTGTGGGCAATCTGGTCACCAATTGCATCTTGAATGTAAATGGATCGAGTGCCTGTATTATCCTGGTAGCATAGCACTACAGATGGTGGTAATAGCCCATAATGCCTTCATCGGCATTATACTTGACATGCCAGAATTTGTCAGTTGCATCGTAGGTTGCATTTTCATGCACAAACTGGTCATATAGGCCAGTGATGACTTCTTTGAAAGTCCAGGCTGATCATTGATGGTATACACTGTCAACACTGTCCTCAAACCAAGTGAGGGTGGTGTTCTCAAGGAACATCACCATATATTCAATGTGGTCTGAGTCCAGCTCAGGGTTGCAAACCTTGTTCACCTTCAACCATCTGAAGAAGGGCATTTAGCCATCTTTTGAAGGTTTTGATGTCAGGTAATCCACCATACTTGGATGGATTCAGGACTCAGAAACCATTCTTGCCTCCATTGGCAGGAATTTCTGTCAAGACAGAGACCTTGTTGTCGATCTGTCTATGTATCTTGGTATGGATATCTCTCAGATATTTTGAGGAGCAGTGAGATCCTTTATCTCGATAGGAATCAGGATAGGAAGATGTAGACCAGTAAGGGCTACTGGTTTCTCATGGGGAACCAAAATGTCCAGATGGGGTATGTCTGGAAGAAGTGTGTGTTTGTGCTTCTCATCGGCGACTTGACAAGTTTCTGCAAGACACTTCTTTCTTGAATTGAGAAGAATGTTCAGTGCTTTTGTTGCTTGATGTGCTATACATTGAGTCGCTATCACTTCCATTACCATCATCCCTGGACCCATCTCCCCCTGGTGGTCCTCCATGGCCTGCATGACTCTGCACAGGCCATCTGGAGTTTACAGATGGTGGGCACTCTCGCTGTCGATGACAAGATGAAGGGTCATCCTTATCCCCAAGGTTGACTATCTCTGTCAAAATGGATCCTCTGATCGGGGATCAAGGTGAGATTTCCATCCTAAATATCGCCATTACATATCCTTTAAAGGACAATTCTGTTGTTGTTGATATAGTGTACCTTCTTTTTAGAAGGTGATTCATAAGATTGCTCAGGGCTCTGTAGACATGGGGAACCATGTCTGTGGGTGGAGGGATGTTTTCATTCTGCTGGGTTGGTGGAATGAGGGTGGACAGAGTTGGGATCTCGTCCCATTGCTGTGGACTGAGGTATAGTAGAGTTAATTATTTCCCTATGGGTGAAGTGACTGGCATAACTTAGCACCAGTTCTTTAAGTTGGTTTTCTATTGATTCAGGTCCCAGCAATGGATATGCTTCCATCGCTGATTGTGTTGAAAGTTTTCTCCCTCCATGGGAGAAGTTCAGAATTGTGTTAATGATGATTGCTGATGGGGTGATGTCAAGCTTAACTCTATATGAGTTTGGGTGTTTAAAAAACTGCAGTGAGTCAGAGGGGGTCCCTTAATATCATGCAGGAGCTAAACACATATTGTCATGTTGTACTCGAGGTGGTAAATTAAAAGATGATTTGTAAATAGAAGGTTGGTCCCTTTATAGGGCCCAGCCAGGTCAATAACAAAGAAAAATAATATATACAAATATGGGGTCAAGCCCCAGGTCACCCCCAGTCTTGATTTCTAGGAACCTTGCAAAAACTTTATGCCTCACCCTTTGACCACTGTTCAAACCTGTTTCAGTTTCTGGTGCCTTCAGCAAAGTCAATCACTCCCACACCTCTCATTTTAAATCAATACTGTAGATTACTCGTCCAATCCACAAATGCTGTTTGGAAGTCACATGCCATCAATGCTATTATTTGTCCAGAATTGCATACCGACCTTATTCCAGGTCTCAATTTTCTAGTGAAGAATCAAATTGTAGTTGATGCTCACCTCCATTCTGCTGTTGCAAAAGAGTCTGGTTACAACCTTCTGAACCAACCTGCCCAATCCAAAAACAATACAACAAACTCCTCTAAGATCTCCCAATCAATGATGAAAACTTGAAGCACAGCAAATCAAATTGGGCCAACCTGCAACCTGCAAGAAGCATTTTCTGGTCCATATAGAATTAATGGCATTATTTGAAGAAAACCCAACACCTTGATTATGTACCCATCACCACTGGCCCACCTGATGTGATTGGAGCCATCAAGACAAGAATTGAACAACTCGCAGGTAAAGCAACACTTCACAAGAGGAATAGGAAACTCAAGGAAACATATGCTGACCATTTCCCATTGGACATCCTGCATGTCAAGGACCTTCCAAAGGATGTTTTCTGCCACATCAAACTACTCCCTGGTGCATCCATTTTCATTGCATGTGCTTATGCCTGTCCACATAAGTACCACACAGGATGGAAAACATTGATTGAGCAGCATGTAGCAGCTGGACGTATCTGACCCTCCTCACCCTATGCATTGCCTTCTTTCATCATACCAAAGGCTGATCCCACTGTTCTCCCATGATGGGTTTATGACTACAGGCACCTAAACCATCTTATGGTACCAGATAACTATCCACTACCTTGAATCGATAATATACTTGCCGACTGTGCTAAGGAAAAGATCCAAGGAAAGATCAACATGACCAATTCATTCTTCCAGACACTGGTACACCCAGATGACATCAAATACATGGCAACACTCACACCTTTCAGTCTGTAGGAGTGGGTGGTAATGCCAATGGGCATGCAAAACTCACCTGCAACACACCAGCAGCCTGTGACACTGGTGCTCAAAGACTACATTGGGAAAATCTGCCATGTTTACCTAGATGACATCATTATCTGGTCAAACTCACTGGCTGAGCACAGAACAAATGTCACCTTGATCCTTGAGGCCTTGCATAAGGCACAGTTATACTGTTCTGTAAAGAAATCAACATTATTCTGCACTGAGATCAACTTTTTGGAACATCATATTTTGGCACGAGGAATCGAAGCGGATGGCAGTAAAGTCACCTGTATCTTGAACTAGCCTGCACCAAAGGTGGCAAAACATGTATGTCAATTCCTGGGTCTTGTGCAATACATCTCTGCTTTCCTCCCAACCCTTGCAGAACACATGTCAATCCTTACCCCACTTATTAGAAAAGAATGAAACAACATGTTTCTGTAAGGGGAAAGGAAGGCATCCCAGGTGTCTGGAAATTTTTCTGTGTTCGTCCCATTTTTTTATATATTTTATTTCACCCTATTCTGCATTTTCCATGATTTTCTATGATCTATTCATATTTTATTATTATATTTCATCTTTTTTCCATGTTGGTACATGTTGACAGTTCTATTCTTAGAGGTGGGGCCCTGTCTGGATGTTTACCCATCAAGGTGACATCATCCCACAGCCTGATCTGCCTATCTCTGCCTTTTTGCTATTTTTAGCTTACTATTTGATTTTCGGCTCTATCACATATACTGGGGATCGACAGATGGGCCCTTAGAGTTTTCTCTTTGGATTCCCCTCTGTTAGCTCACTATTAAGTGAGGCTTTGAGGTTGCCCTTACAGTTTCCTCCATGGATGCTACTACATCAGCACGTGTTTGACAGCATTAAACAGCTGGTGGTGAGCTGTGACTGTTTGACTGTCATCAACCACGAGAACCCTGGCAACAACAAAATATTTGTAACATGTGACACCAGCAAACAGCGCACTGGTAGTGTTATCATTTGGACCATCATGGGAGATGGCTAGACTTGTTGCCTTCAAGAGCAGACAACTCAACAGCGCAGAGAGTAATTATCCCATTCATGAGCAGGAGATGTTGTCAATCATGTGGGCACTGAAGAAGTGAAGGGTAGATCTCCTTGGTACACACATCCACATCTGAACAGACCACAAGACCCTACAAAATTTTGACTTCTAGAGAGACCTTTTGCAATGCCAAGCGTGGTGGATAGAATACCTATCCCAGGATGAGTACACTATCATGTACATCAATGGCAAGCAGAATATGGTTGCAGATGCCCTATTACACCTACCAAACTCCATCAACAACAATCCAGTGCCATTGCAAATCACAGCGGTATTCATGATACAAAGCGACCTAAAGCTGATTATGTGGATCAAAAATGGATACAAGACGGACCCTTGGTGTGTTGGGATCCTCTGTGTTTTCCTCAAATAAATAATGTGGATACGTTGTGTGATGAGAATTCCATAAATTTATATTATTGCATTGATTCTCTTCTCTTACAATAGTCTGGCACTTGATGGGATACAAATATCATGTTTTTCCAAGTATGTATTCCTCACAAACCTAGGCATACTTAATGCAGTTTTGCTGATGAAGGATATGTGTATAATCATGCTTATATCTATATACATGACTTGGGATGCTTCCACATGAGTAGGGAAGATGTGAAAAGGATCGATGAGGAGAGTGGATACTGTCTACTGAACTTGTAGATCCTTTACAGCAAAAAAAGTGGGGAACATGACCTGGGTGTCTAAAAAAATCAGAATATACAGAGAAGAGAACATGAATTATAAGGTCTGGAGATTGGAATACAGGTAAGTGACAACATTTCCCTCATAGAGGGTGGATTACATTAGAAATTGATCATTTCTCCCTATTTCGTGACTATTTCACCTCTTTTTTACTCATCCCAGTTATGTAGATATATACATACAATTATATAGTCTTGTACATATAATAGAGCCCCTCAATGAAAAGAAGAGACCCTCCTCCTCCCCATATAAAGAGAGAATGCTTCCTACAGGCTGAATATAGGTGTAGAAGCTAAATAAATGTTTATTAACACTGTATACTCATTTATGTGTTATTTACCAGAAAAAAAGTACAGGAAAATGGTCCAGAATGAGTGGAATACGTGCTCGTCATCCCTGACGATGAGGGCGATGTTGGCGCAACAGCATTGATGGCGACGCCGGATGTTGTAGCCAATTTCTGATTTGATGTCTTAGATTATTTCCATCTCCAACATATGTCAGAGTTTCAAATGTTGTTGAGCGCTGTACCCTGGGTGTTGGCATCAAACAAACAAACAACACTACTGGCTGGGCACACATGCAAGTTACTGTATGCTAGCCTGAAAAAATACATGGGAGCTAGCACTCAGTCCAGGACAATTACTAAGGAATATTTGATGAAAAATAAAGTCATAATATACTTTATCCGCTCCAAGGCTCGGCTCGGGCTCGGCAGCCCGGGCTTCAGGGCTTTGGGTCGAGCCTTACACATCACTAAGTACCAGCTACCAGCCACAATGGCTAACACCGCCCTCAGACATCTGGGTACTGAAGCTCATTACTTTGGGAGAACTATCAACATGGACGCCACAGGCTTCTCAGAGATAGACCATCTCGATGATTTTGATTACGACGCAGACTTGCTTGTGTTCCTGCGAGTCGTGTTGAACGCAATCTGTATGATCTGAATATGTGGTCTCTCCTGTCAGGCATCCAAGAGGCAGAAAAGTAGCCTTTGCTGCTACGAGTACTAGGTGGATACGGTTCAGCCGTTGTTGAACATTTAATAGCATCACATTGACAAAAGAACGCTACCATCATTGGACTCCTCGATATCACCAGGTAACACTGGTTTTTACATCGACGTTACTGCGCCCAGCTCCTCCTCATGCCACGCACGACATCAACTTTAAACAGATCTAGCTTTTGTAGCGAGCTCGCGTTTTCTCTCCCTCAGCGCAGTCAAATTATTCTTCCCGTTCAACCGTGATACTTACGAGTTCTCTGTTCTCTTCTTATCTCGCATAACAATTGGCTCTTCAAATTTGTGCTGAAGGCATTTTCAGTGCCTTGCTCTTGATCGTCGGATATATTCCCATCGACTGGATCGCCCAGGGGAATCAATCTCGAGTCCGAAGTCTTGACCTTGTGTATTCGATGATATATGTCAACTGTAACATGATGCATGGTGATGACATGACGTATGGTGGTCGGCATGATGCATGGTGTCGACGTGATGTATGGTGGTCGACACCATAGTTATAAACTTCTCCTAGTTCTTGTAATGTTCTCATAATCCTCCGTCTAACCATCTTACTTACATCGATATTATATCATGGTAGATCACCCCATCCCGAGCATCCCAACCCACGGCAGTCTTGCTGTCCCTGATGTCAGAACCGTTGCCAAAGCATGGTTTACTGCCTTCTCCATTGCCCTGTCAAGTTCCGATATCGAATCCCTCTCTGACCTCTTCGTCCCAGATGCCTTCTGGAGGGACATGCTTGCCTTCACTTGGGACTTCCGTACCTTCTCCGGATTTCTCTCTATTTCCCAGTTCCTTGCAGACCGCCTGTCTACGACGCATCCCATGGCTTTCAGTCTGCGCGACGATGAATATCTTAAATTACAACAGCCATACCCTGACGTTACATGGATAAACATGATGTTTGATTTTGAGACCCAAATCGGAATCGCATCGGGCATTGCACGGCTCGTGCTCACCTCTGATGGTCAATGGAAGGCCAACACGGTATATACGAACCTGGAAGATTTGAAAGGATTTCCAGAGAAGGGCACATTGAAAAACTACAATCACGGGAAGCGGGAGGAGGACAGGAGGTCAGAACGTAAGTTTGAAGATCGAGAGCCGGTGGTGCTTATCATTGGAGGTGGAGAGTGTGGGTTGCAGGCTGCCGCACGACTGAGTCGCTTGAATGTGCCGACCCTTGTGGTCGAGAAGAATCCAAGGATCGGTGACACTTGGAGAAATCGTTTCAAGACGTTTTCTATGCATGATCCTGTGTGTGAGTATACCTGGTTTCTTCGATTAAGCGGTGCCTCACGGATATTAACTGCTAGATTACAATTACATGCCATACATTCCGTATGTTTGCTCTCCTCGTTCTACTATGCTTCACTCATATCACGCTCGCAGCTTCCCCGAAAACTGGCCCGTCTACGCCCCGGTTCTTGCCTTCGCCGACTGGCTCGAATCCTATGTGTCTTCCCTTGAACTGAACGTCTGGACATCCTCGAATGTCCTCAGTGCTGTTCAGAACACCGCAGATTCCAAATGGAAAGTGACTATCCAACGTGCAGACGGCGGGCTCGTGTCCAAGGAGGTGAAACATCTGGTGTTTGCGACGGGCTACGGTAGCGGGGACGAGGGTGTGGTGTTGCCTTCATACTCTGGGATGGTGAGCCGGATTCCTTTCTGTGTTGATTGTCTATATTGATGTATTTTGACACCAAGGATAAATTCAAAGGCCAAATACTTCATTACAGTAAGTACAAGCAGGCCTCAGATTACGTGGGAAAGAAGGTGGTCGTTGTCGGGTCGTCTACGTCGGGTTTGTATCTATCGTTATTTATAGAATATGACTTAATTTGGTCCCCCACACAGCACACAATACGGCGGTGGACTGTTACGAGCATGGCCTTGGTGCGTTTTCTCCTTCCTTCCTCGATGTCGAACGAAATTTTATGTCAAATGATAGATGTGACGATGTTCCAACAGAACTCGACATACGTTTTGTCTAGCCAGAACGGGTGGCAGGTCATCATGAGTGGTATATTATCCTCGTCCATTTATTATCGTTCCTTTCATGAAGCAACTACCCCACCATAGGCCGTTACTCGGGACATGGGGCCCCAACCGACATTGCAGATCGGGTCAGCGGTTCGTTCGCACATCACATGGGCGTTGACACGCGGCAGCGCATTACCAAAAAGGCTGCTGTGCTGGACAAGTGCGTTTTACTTCTCCTGCGTTTTTTTCTGCTCTGTGGCGCTCACGTTCATCTGCAATGTAGGGCCCTCCTGGATGGCCTACGTGCTCGTGGGTTCCAGATGAATGACGGTCTCGAGGGCACTGGGGTCGGGCTTCTGCTGTGGATCAATCCTGATGGATTATATTTTAGTATGCTTCTTTTCTGGTCATTGTCACCCCTTCCTTATGCGCTGTGCGCAGACACTGGCGGCAGCCAGCTCATTATAGATGGGAAGATCAAACTGAAAAGTGGCCCGCAGATTAAACGATTCACCGAACGCGCGATACTGTTTGACGATGGCAGCAAACTCGAGGCGGATGTGGTTATTTTTAATGGGTGTGTTCTTTCTTTCTTCCTATCTCCTGATGATTGTAACCTAATATTGTGATTTGATGCTCACAGCCTGGGTGACACCCATGCCCACATTCGACGCATCTGTGGTGATGAGGTTGCTCATAAGTGCAAGCCTATCTGGGGCCTGGATACGGATGGCGAGATATATGGCGCGTGGCGCGATATGGGTGTTAAGAGGTTGTGGTATCTAACGGGTACGTGCAAACTATGTTCAATTGGTGTGGGTGTTGATATGTTGGGTGTTGATATGGTGTATTGGTATAGGCAATATTGGGCTTGCGAGGTTCTATTCGAAGCATTTTGCATTGCGTATGTGGTTTCGCATCATCTCGCTGTTGCGGCGGTTAACTAGACTTTTCTGTAGAGGTTAAAGCGATGGAGGAAGGTATATTCGGAGAGCGCTACAGTATTCTGGAATAGTTGAGTCAGATTCAACCGTATGGTCTGGCTATGTGGAAATGGGTAGTGTCATTTGACATGTCACATGAGGGGGATACATATAGGTTGGCTTTTTGTGTTGCAAGTTATATATGCCTATCCTGTTACTCTCCCGCCCTTATCGTATATGCATATGTTGAGATTCACACCGCGATCAAACACGATCGGCCACGATTGATGCGTGCAATCCCTTTGATTCCGAGTTCTCAGTATTGAGAATGAGGTTATTTGCTGTTCTGGAGCTCGAGAATGTCTCAGCCGATTGGTCATTGCAGTGATTGCTGACTGATGCAATATAATAACAATTGAAAATATGTTTGCTGGTTGTTTGCTGATTGGTGCAATATAATATAAATTGGAATATATCTCGTGTGGCCTGCATCAGCCCTAGAATGTCTCACACAATCAGTTGTTGATGCAATATAAAATACAGAATGTTACTACAGTGCCTTACTTACAAAATTTAAGAACAAATCATCAGGAAAATTCTTAGTGGACTTAGCCTGCTTATTTTATGGCTAAGCCCACTAAGCTTCTCAAGTGGCTTATTTTCTACTTAGTAAATTCATCAGTAAGCACAAGCAAAAATCTAAGTACATTGTAAGCATGTCAAGCAGCCGACAAAGCCCAGGGAAGTAAATAAGTAGTAAGAACATGTAAGACACAGCAAGTACACTAGCCATCAAGCAAAAGTTATAGAACAATATCTAATTGTTAACATCATTAAGTAATTCTAAACATTTATCGTCGAGCCAGGTTCGCTCTGACACCGCTATTCCTAAGTTCTTATCGGTCATAGTAATGATGTAATTGTTACTTGTTGAATTAAATCTGCACGTGGCATCTATTCTGTGCCTCGGTGTAAACACATATATATGTAAATACAAATATGTCATAATGACATGTGGACAGGAACCATGCGGTACACCGCCCTTTTCTCCACCCCACTGAGCCTCACATGTCCTAAGCCTCATGTGACCATGTGGGCTCTCTAGGTATATAAGTACGCTGTACCTCTACCTAGCAATACAGAGAGTTCTATGCCCTCTAACCTAAGTTACTTAGCACACTAACCAACTCAACAGGTAAGTAGTAAGATCTGTGAGCACTCTACACTGCGCATACGCGCTGCTCAACAGGTTATGGGCCCTGTGAGCGACGTTGCACAGCTATGAGCTCCTCGGAGCTCTAGTTGGAAGGAGTTGTACTGTAGCCCCTCAGGGCTCCAACTCACACGTTGTGCACAGGTCTTACTACCGACATGCTTTCACTGCGCTGAGCACCTCGTTGCTTTTGTGACGGGGTTAGCCTCCCTCTGACATGACGTCATGGAGTGATGATGTGCCCTTTTGGTGCTCATCATGTGCTAAACAAAAGTACTCTGATGGAGTGCTAAATTGCACTTCACTGGTGAGATGAAAAACTTTGCCTCCTATGAAGATTTGCCTATGTCTGAGAAATGGCAGGTCAAGACTGCTACCAGTGTGACTTCGATCAAAGGCAAAGGCGCTGTCCTGATTAGTCATCAGGTAAAAGTTAACAGGAAGACAGAGTCACGCATCACACACTTATCCCCTGTTTTCTATCTCCCAGATTTGACAAGTCGGCTTATGTCAATGGGAGTGTTCCTCATTGCTGAGGAATATACTGTAAAAGGAAACAGTAAAATAATTTTCTTTGCTGACAAAAAGGGAAAACCCCAGCTCGATGCGATGCCAATAATATGTGGCAAAACCATCTATGTGTGTGATTCACACATTCAGAGCACTAAGAGATTAGAAGTCACAACTATCTATGTTGCTGACTATGGCATTTGGCACAAGCGGCTTGGCCACCCGAGCGAAGCTGCCGTGTGACAGATGCCAAAACACACCCATAAGTTTCCCAAGGATCTAAAAATTTCAAGGGACAGGCACATTTGTCCAGGGTGCACCAAGGGAAAAATGACGTCAAAGTCATTCCCTGGATCTGAGTCTCGGGCCGAAGAGGCCTTCGAGCTAATCCATTCTGATCTGAAGGAATTACCAACACTCAGTTATCACAAGTACAAATATTTTATCATATTTGTTGATGATCGAACTTCACACATATGGAGTCAGTGCCTGAGAAAAAAGTCCGATGCTGCTGAGTCAATCAGACAGTTCAAGGCGATGGCCAAAACGCAATATGATGCAAAAATCAAGCGTTGGCATTTTGATCCTGGGGGGAATTCCATGATCGGAAACTCATAACCCAGCTCAAAGAGGCTGGGATTAAAATTGAGATGTCGGTGCCCCACATCCACCAACAAAATGGTCATGCTGAATGCATGATCAGGACATTAATGGAGAAAGCACAAACATTGCACTTTACTGCCTGCCTACCACAATCATGGTGGGAATTTTGTGTAGAGCATGCTATGTATCTCTACAACTGAACACCAATAAACTACCTAAAATGGTGAACTCCGATTGAAGATCTCGATGGCGAGAAGCCCGATCTGAGTGACGAGAAGGTATTCAGATGCGGTGCCTACATTTATCTGCCGAAAGAGAAGCGTCCTAATAAGTTAGCTGCAAGATCAGAGCTCATGATGTACATTGGCCTGGCAGATGGCATCAAGGGTTGGCGCTTTATGCACCCATCAGGGTCAATATTTGTCAGTGCTATGGCACTCTTCGATGAGACTCTGTTCCCTCATTGTCCTGGGGCCAAGATCCCAGCAAAAACTGATCTCGGGAATATACCCCCTTCCAGAGATGATGACCACTCTGGGGGATCAGGGGACGATAGCAATCGAGGAAGTGATGACAGCTTCTATCCGGGCTGCGGGCATTATGCTCCACCAGCGCTGAATCCTCCTCCACGAGCTCCGTCCCCACCACCTTCACAATCAGGGTCTGGAACCCCTAAAATGTCTAGAGACCCGCTGTTCGGCTCCTTTGGCAATCCACCTTAGGGTGCTGATCCATTTGCACTGGCAGGTGCACTGGGTCCATCATCCTAGCCTAGTCCAGCACCACCAGCAGTAGAGGCCCCCATACCTCCACTAAGGCGATCAAACAGGCAGCGACGAGTCCCAACTCGTCCAGGCAATGTCTATGGTGAAAATCGCAATCCTATTCAAATCGAACGAGACATTGTGTGGGAGCGCCAATGGTGGGAACCAGTGGGACAAGGCAGGAGTCATGCTCCAGTCCTCCCTCAGGTTGAAGAAGAAGTGCCAGCTGGTCCCTCTCAACCACCAGTGGCCAGTAGAACTCCTCCTGCACAGACCCCAGATAATTTGGGATTAAAGTATGTGACACCTCCTCAACCTCAGGAGTCTGAGGTGCCATGGATTTGGTGCCAGACAATTCGGGTACCCCATCATATTGGGGCCCTAGAAGGGATAATTATGTCACCGAAGGTGGAACAGATCTGATGCGCCTTCTGCTTAGCAAAGCAGTTGCACCATCTACAGTGTCAGATCCTGTCCCAATCCAGTATCACGACATTACATGCTTACCTAAGCCTGCACAATCAGAGTGGAGAAGTGCATGCCTAGAGGAACTAGAGGCCCTCCGTAAATGGCATGTCTATGACATTGTAGATCTCTCTGCTGGCTGAAAGGCCATCAAAAATAGATGGGTTTTCTCTGTAAGATCCAATGGACAAAAATAGGCCAGACTCATGGCCAAAGGCTTCTCACAAGTCGAAGGCATCGATTACGATGAAATATTCTCTCCAGTGGTCCGCTATGAGATGGTGCACCTCATCTTTGCCCTGAGTGCCCTAGAAGGCATGTACATGATGGGACTCAATGTAAAAACCACATTCCTGTATGGCAAACTAGATGAGGAAATTTACATGCATCAACCCAAGGGATTTGTCATCCCAGGTAAAGAGCGCAAAGTCATGCGCTTATGCTGAGCATTGTATGGCCTTAAACAGGCTGCCCTAGCATGGTGGAGAGAGCTAGAGGTGTTCATGCGATCCATTGGATTTGAATGTGCCAGCTCAGATGCCAGCATTTTTATCTACAAAAATGGTAAAGACATTGTCATCACAATAATCTATGTCGATGACGGCATGTTCTTGAGGAAGAACAAATGTCTTGTAGAGGAAAAGAAAAATGCATGTCTCAAGCATTGGGAGTGTCAGAACACTGGTCATGTTACTGAATTCCTTGGTATGTGTGTAACACAAGGCGCATCAAGAATCACTCTGAACCAAACAACCTACCTAGCCACTGTGCTAGCTCAGTTTGGAATGATGAATGCCAAGGCATCCCCCACTCCACTTCCCATGGGATACATCCCTATGGAAAACCCTGATGAGCCTGATCCAGCTCTCAGAACTGAGTTTCAATTAGTGATCGGGTCTTTATTGTACCTGATGCTTGGAACTCGCCCCGATATTGCCTTTGTGGTGATAAAGATGTCACAATTCTCGGCTAATCTGAGTAAAGAACATCTCGATAAGGTGTGTTACATAATGCGCTACCTAGTCGGTACTCAATCATATGAGCTTATCTATGATGGCCACAGCAAACAGGGCCTCCAAGCCTTTACTGATTCGGACTGGGCATCCAATGTCGTGAAACGCAAGTCCACAATGGGTTACTTTGCCACCTTAGCAGGAGGCATCGTGTGCTGGCAGTCCCGTATGCAAAAAACTGTAGCACTTAGTTTCACAGAAGCCAAATACATGGCTCTCTCTGACACTTGTCAGCAGATAGTGCGGATCACATCCTTATTTTCTGAATTGGGATATCCCTTGAGTAAGGTGCCTATCTGCGCTGATAATCAGGGGTCAATCTTCATCGGATCTAACCCCATTCAGAAAAGAAGGACTAAACATATCGACATTCGCTATCATTATACACGCGAATGTATCGAAGATGGCAAGATCACAGTTGTCTTCATCCTGGGAGCTGAAAACCCAGCGGATATGTTTACTAAAAATCTTGGGAGGCAGCTCTTCAAGAAATTTAGAAGCTCCCTCAGAATTAAATTTGAGGTTCAAACTTAGTACCTATACATGGCACCTTGGATTGTAAAGCCCCTCCAGGTCGATGCCGGTACAGTTTGTGGGGGGGTGTTGAATTAAATCTGCACGTGGCACCTATTCTGTGCCTTGGTGTAAACACACATATATGTAAATACATGTATACAAATATGTCATAATGACATGTGGACAGGAACCATGCAGTACACTGCCCTTTTCTCCACCACACTGAGCCTCACGTTGATGATACTCGACCTGGAAACCTAGAAAAAACCTGTTGAAAGCCTTTTGTAGTATAACTCAGGCTAGAGGAAGGGTGCGAGATGGTACTAAATATCACCGCTAATATCAAAATGTTGTTTTAGTGATGTGAAGTAGTAAAGACATGACGAATAGCTTTTTTAAAGCATACAAAGGTGTTCGAAAATGTTCGAAATTGGTTCGAAGACGTGCGAAGTAGTTCGAAATAAGTTCGAATGTGTTCAAAGTTGTTCAGGTGAGTTCGAGGGGGTTCAAAGGTATTTTACTGGCATCGATATATGTTTTGACAAACAAATATAGCCGTTACGAGGAAGGTTCGAGGAAGTTCACGATATTTCGCAGAACTTAGTGGTACGACGTGAGGTAAGACTCAAGAGAATTGCTCTTAAGTCCGACTATAGTGGAGAGGGTAACTAGTTCTCTGTTGTTCTATGTAAATAGTACAAGTTTATATACAGTACATTTTGAAGAGATAGTACCAAAAAGGGGAATACAATAAAGGGCAATATGTGCAACAATAAAGGACTTTGTAAATTGTAAAAACAAATGAGAAATGACAATAATTGAAATGTACTTTGTCCCAGTATAGTAAGAGTTCTTGTCCTATTGATTTAATATATGTATCATGAAACATAAAAACCGCACTTATCGCATTCTAACTCTCTTGTAATCCCTCCTTGTGTCTGGTAGTGCTCGATATGTGACTAAATAGCTTACTCTGGTTAAGCATCGTGTATCAAAAGTGTTTGAGGACAGCTATATGGCCGCCGAAGTCGTTCGAAGTATTGCGAAGTCGTTCGAAATGTTATGAAATGGTTCGAAAGCATTCAAAATAGTTCGAAGTCATCCGAAATAGTGCGAAATAAGTCGAAAATAGTTCGAAGTCGATTTTGTAATGTTTGTAGTGGTTTGGAAGGTCTGTCATAGTGTGTCAATATGATTGGAAACTTTGCTCAGACCTTAGAGCACGCAGTGGACCTATCATCCTCCCCCTTACTGAAATCCTGACTGTCCCAGTCAGCCAATTGAAGTCATGTGCGGAATGCGTGATCGTGTTGAAAATTTAGCGAGGTTCGAAATACTTCTCATTCTTCTTTTCCCTCCATCACCTCTCTTCATCATCGAATACTAGTTTTCGTAATGTCTCTCCTGGCTGAACTCAACTCCGACGTCCTCGAACATGCGAAGTTGATGCCCGAGCGCAGTGTCACAGAAGATATCGACTTTGAAGTTTGGGGGCGGGCTTTCTGTGCAAAAATGGTACATCTGCTGCTCATTTATTCGTGGTAAAAGGTGCTAAAATGTTTTGTATAGGCAGAATATGACGAACTTGCCGAAGATCTTGGCGAAGAGCGCGATGCAACCGTTCAGAAGGTCGTAAACGAGGTTTTAGACATTTTTAGCCCGATGGCCCAGCGCGAATGGATTTCGTGGGGTGGAGAGCTGCTGCTTGTGGATTTAGTGGAACAGGTTGAATGGGAGAAGAGGGAGGAGGAAGTGAAACATGTTCAAGAGGAGCAGGAGGCGGTTCAGCAGGCGAAGGATGAAGGACGAAGTGCAGAAGGTGAAACTCGAGGTTCGAAGAACCGCACTGGCCGAGGCATGAAATGCAGCTCTTGCTGTGTTTTGTGTGAAATCGTTATCGAAGGAAGAGCTGCAGCAAAAGAACACACAGCTTGCAGCAGAGGTGCAAGCTATCGAGAGGGCTGAGGCCGGTGAAGGCGACGAGGAGGGCGATGAAGACGAGAGCAAAGAGGAGCTGCCCACAGTAAAGTTTGTCGGCTACTCGTAATCTGATTGTAGATAGTGCCAGCCAATCCCTTTTTGGCCATGCCACTTTTGCTGCATCTTCTGATGGCCGAATAGTCGATCCATCAACATATTCCTACCCATCTTGGCCTGTCAAGATGTCCATCATTTTAATTTTCCATACAGCGTAATTCTTGGCTCCTGTCAAAGGTTTGATCCGGTAAATGTTTGTGTGTAAGTTTGATGCATCAAAAACCTGTCTCTGCCTGTGATTGAAAAGCTGGAGATTGTGAGCGACAGTAATGGCCAACTCCTCAACATTGTAATCCCTCTGTTCCTGCAAAAGCCTATTGGCAGGAACATCAATGTGCCAGTTTCCTTCAATGGCAGGCATCTCTGGATAATCAGAAAGTTGTTTGCCTGATCTGATAAGGATCTGATTGATGAGATGCAAGCCATACATGTAGACTTGATCATCTGTAAAGTCTGTATCTGGATAGATGGAAAGAAGCTTGACTCTGAGGTCATCACAAATGTGATGTTTGAACTGGTTCCACAGGATGTCAGGTGATGTTGGATTGCAATGAAGAAGAATGGTGGCAAAGAGCAATCTGAGAGAGGAACCAAGCTACATCTGGGCTGCCTCTGTAAGACACTGAATCCACTCCTGGTCATCCTGCAAAAGACCCAATGTGACACAGGCCTGCTTGAATGTATTATGGATGACACCATTGACAGTGTGCAAGTGCTGGAATGATGTTGCCCCTGTGACAACAGTAAGGAGCAGCCTGAGGTAGAATTTTTCCCCCTGAGCAGGAGAAGCAAAGTACATTCTGCCAATAGCAGGCTCCCCACACCTTCTGGGGTTCCACTGCTTCTTGGTTGCATTGTAAACCCATGCTTGAGGAAAGTTCTGGTAGGTGACAGTACATGCTGCTTCATATCTTCTGTTGGCTTCAAACCAAGCAGTGAGACGTGTGGTCTTGGTAGCAGGCCTTTCCAAAACCTCATCAATGCTGTCATCTGCATTGAAGTAGACTGTTTGCTGGTCCTCCAGATGGATGGGCAGACGATACACATGAGGAGACTCTGAGTGCATTTCAAATTCATTTATGTGCCAGCAGCTTTCCACAGATCCAATGTAACGTGCATCAAGATACTCCTTGACCTCGTCTCTGTCTTGGTCGAGAATCTCAATCATGGTCTGTCATGGCCTTTGTATATGTACTTGTGGATGTACTTGACAGCCTCAATTGAAGAACAGATCTCAACATTAATGTGACAGTTGTATCTGACAAATGAACCAAATTGTTAACCAATAAACATAATGTCAGATAAATGTTCCTTACTTTGCAGCCAAATAAGGATTGTGTGGGACCACATGTCTGTTATCATAGACATGGTTACGCTTTCTCACTGTTCTACCATTGTTAGGTCTGGCGTAATCAGGATAATTGTTTACAGTAAAAGAGGTTTGTTCTCTGAACTCCTTTGGATATCTCTTGCTGCACTTGTTGTTGACCATGCATGAAGCCTTGGGTTTGTCATGACTGCAAGGACCATGAAGCATGCAGGTAGTTATAGTGTGATAGAGCATTGGCTGTGTGACGGGATCAGAAATCTGTGCTGACACAATGGAATCAACATCATGGACATCACGGATTTTATCAGCTGGATCGAGAAATATGAGGAGGTGCATATGTGGAAGGCCTCTCTTTTGAAACTCGATGGTATGGATGTGTGCCACCACTTTACCCAAAACACCATCCTTGATATCCTTGAGCAATGCATTCTTTTTCTGTTCAAAGACACGTGCAACAATGTCTGGCCTGTCATAGGCTTCCTGCTTTTTCCTATTTGTGGTAAAATGTGGATTGGGTAATTCCTCCTGCAACAGAGCTTCCTGGATCTCTGGCCACTGTGGATTGGCAGTCATGGTGAGAAAGAGATCTGGCTTGCTGAAAAAGTGACAAATGGCCATAGAATCCTGGAAAAGCTAATTCATATGCCTTTTACTGCCTATATGGGTTGATGGAAGAAAGATGTGACTCCCATGATTCTCTAGATTAATATTTTGATCCTGGTCACCCATGGCAGCATCCCTCAATCCAGCATACACATTAGCCCTAAGCTCCTTCTGGTGATGTTGAACCCAGTTCAACATATTCTGTTCAATAGATGCCCAAGCATCTACAACATACTGTTGCAAGAGATTTCCACCCCAAAATAATGGCAGCTGCTCTCCTGGTCTTGGATGCAATCAATAAGCATGGTAGCATCTCTGACTGACATTGGGTGCCCTTCTGGCTCCATTTGCACCTTGGTGTGCAGGTATATCTGGGTGCCATCCATCTTCACCATGAGGGAAAAGCAAGACATAGTGCAGAGTTGAATAGGATGGATGCAACTGGCTGATATGCCTAAGCCCTCCCCCTCTCAGCCTGAGAACAACATTTCTGTGATTAGACTGTTCCTCAGAGCCATCACCTGGAGTAATGGTTGCCACTTCATCATTGGCTGTAGGGAGATTATAGTGATGTAAATCCTGGGTTCCATCTGATTGCAGCCATATGGAGACATTATCCTGCTCCTCTGGAGGCTTTTCCCTCATGATCTGGAATTTCTGCTTAAATAAAGGCACATAAGGATGGGTGTCATTTAGCGTAGCCTGCAGCTCTGTCATGATAACTGAGTTGAGGTTATTATTCCATCACTCATGAAGATCAAGCTGTGCAATAGGATCATGGATATAGAGCTGTGCATAGGCTACAGGTTGTCCAGGAGGTGGCAAACGTGCTCCAGAAAGATGATGAAGATCACCATGAATACGAAAGCTGTATACACCTGATGTACCTGTGACAGAATGGTCCACCTTGACACCCAAAGAAGTGAATGCAAATGCAGCATTATACTGTTGGATGTTTGTTTTAAATTCCTTAGAAAGAGGGCTTTTCCCACACAACAGATCTTGCAATGTGGCAGGAGCAGGTCGGAAGGATGGCAAACGAATTTGTTTCTGCAAGCAGCAACTTCCAAACTTTGGTACAGCTCGGGTAGACCTGGACAGCTTTTCACAGTCAAAATGCAAGGCATGGCAGTGTGGACACTCCACATTCATGGGTCCAAGTGAATGTCTGGGAATTGGCTCCTGATAAGGTGCACAGCCAAGTGGTAATGGCCTTGCAGGTCGATGTGGAGGTAGAGGTACAGGCATAGGTGGAGGCAAAGGTGGCAACATTGGGGGATTCAAGAATGAAGCAGCCAGCAGCAGTGAAGGAGATTGCGTGGGAGAAGGCGGCAATGATGGAACATGGAATATTGGGTCAGGCAGCAGTTGTGATGAAGATTGTTGAGGAGAACATGGAAATTGCAGAGGAGACACCCTTCCAAACTCATCATAATAATCTGATGGCATAGGAGATGGTGGAAATTGTAAAGCAGTTACCCTTCCAAATCCATCATAATAATCTGATGGCAGAGGAGAAGGTGGAAATTGCAAAGAAGACTCACTCCCATCATCATCATCAGATTTCTCATTCTCCATTTCCCTCCTCAAAGCAATCTCATTATTCCTCTGTTCTTCATACTCAGCAGCCAACAATGCAGCCATTTCCCTATCCATTTGAATTTGTTCCACCTGTGCATCCACTTGAGCTCGATATTGATCAATCTGACCACCAGACATATTGTTAGCCAATTGATCCAACCTCATCATTCGTTGATGCAAGTTTCTGTCTGCAATGGATAGATGTACAACAGGCAATTCAAACTGCCTTGGAGCATAATTAGCAGGCATCTGCACCTGTGGTATCTGAGCAGCCAATGCAGCTCCATAGTTCAGTGGAACAATTTCCTCAGCAGGGGCAGTCACTCTGACTCTGCTTCTCCTCTCATCAGGATTGGTCATTTGCAACCTTTTCAAATGGTCTGCATCTCTAATTCTGGCCCTTTCCACTTCTGGTGTAGAAGGTCTACTTTGATTCCTGCAAATACTCTAATAAGCCATTATTATTGCAACATATGCCAACACCACTCACATATTTAGTAATGGTAAAGCCCAATAATAATTTGGTTCAATAGCCAACAATCTAGCACAGCTGAAGTAAGGTCAGCAACAACTTCCTTTAACAGGCAGTTGTCACAACACTCACTGTAATTCAAGTGTTTTCAAGTTTCAATAGCCAATTCCAACACTTATGTAATGACAATCCCAATTTTGCTACTTGATAATAGATAGCAATTGCAATAGTATCACTGTTATAGCCCCAAATTTTGTGTGAAGAGAGGTACTCAACTGATTGTCATGCACTCTCTCTTCACATGTAAGGAAAAGTCAGCTGTTTGGTCATGTTGTGCACATTCTGGGAGAGGTGTGAAAGTAGGTGTCCACTATATTGCAACCAAAATTTTATGCACACAGATCTGCCTTTTTGGTATTTGACTTGTTACTGACCTCATTACACATTTCTATTGACATGTTACTGACTTCATTAAATTTGTATTGACCTGTTACAGCCTTCAGACTTTTTACTGACCTCATTACAAATTTGTATTGTCATGTTACCGACTTCATTACAAATCACAAATTTGTATTGACTTGTTACTGACCTCGTTACAAATTTGTATCGACTTGTTACTGACTGGCACTATTGGTGCTATACATATGGGACAACAACATTTCAAACCCAGTTATATGACTAATTTTTAGTCATCTCTGACTAATGCCATCATTTCTGACCAAGCCTGACAAATTGTTACGAGACGTGGTACGGATGGGACTCTAATTCTTTTTCTTATTGTCTCTATTGTCTTTCTGAACTCGCTCCCACGCTATCATTTTCTGAACAATACCTATGCCTGCCCTTCTATTGTTCTTACCCTCTTATTGTCCAACCATTCTTATTGTCTTATTGTTCTCAATGTACGTACTCGCCTCATTCTTATTGTCTTATTGTTCTCAATGTACGTACTCACCTTACTTACATTCTTGCATGTACATTATTTAAACTGCAATGTTATGGCTAGTCAAGCTCAGCTTGACCTGGTACTTTTTACGCTTCTAACTAAAAGCTTAGCGACTTAAGTCTTTCTCAAGCTGTTGCTCATGAGCTCCAGTGAACTAGAACTCTTGCTGAACGTCGACGCTTATGAGCCTCGACCAATGCTTTGATTTAGGAGCTTAGACTATAACAAAAGGTCAAGCTGATCTGAACTCTGCCAACTAACCTCAGTCCAGGCAGCACATACACCACGACACGGGGCCTATGT
Organism: Tricholoma bakamatsutake; assembly: GCA_029959215.1. NCBI lineage: Eukaryota > Fungi > Basidiomycota > Agaricomycetes > Agaricales > Tricholomataceae > Tricholoma > Tricholoma bakamatsutake. The sequence continues at coordinate 10,994,733 of CP114857.1, read as the reverse complement.
CGACGCGAATGCGACTGCATTCCCGGATGATCGCCACAAGATCCTTTTCATGCTCTCATATATGAACGGAGGGATGGCAGGGCCATGGAAGCAGGCATATCTGGAGGAGAGATATATTGAATCAAAGCCCTGGGATACGTTCCAGGAATTCATCGCGAAAGTACATGCAGCATTCTCACTGATTGACGACACAGGAAACACGTGCACCCAACTCCGAGCGCTCTCGCAGGGAGCAAGGGGAGTAGATGAATACATTGCCCAGTTCAAGACGCTGGCCTACCGCACAAAGATTAAAGAAGATGCCACCTTGATCGAATACTTCGTAGATGGACTCAACAATCGAGTCCTGGACAAGGTGTTCAGAATGGAGAACCCACCCAACACCATCGAAGGATGGTACACTTACGCAGCAAGGGCAGAGGGACATATTAGAAGGGCAAAGGCAATCAAAGAGAGAACATATAGTAAGGCAGGGGGAGGAGGAGGAGCTAGTGGCTCTTCAAAGGACCCCAACGCCATGGACATCGACGTGACCTGCCTCTCTTATGCAGAAAGGCTCGAACACATAAAGAAAGGAAAGTGCTTCATTTGTCATAAATCGGGGCACAGAGCGAACGATCACAAGGGGGGAAAGGAACCACCCTCAAAGGAAGAAAAGAAAATCGAGACGAAGAAGACACCACGCGACCACTACACCAAAATCCGCATGCTCATCAATGAGTTGGAGAAAAAGGAAAAGGAAGAGGTGTTAGACTTGATGGTCGAAGAGGGTTTTTAAAGCGGCGGCCTGCATCGGCAGCAGAACCCGCCAGAGTAGTTGTCTCGACCATAATGGTAGTGCAAGTAAGCCATCAATCAATGCGCCTGCCAGTTTATTATTTGCTAGGAGACAAGAAAGCCGAAATCCCCGCCCTGATCAACTCAGGGGCAGGAGAAATGTTCATTGATCACCAAGTAGTCGAGAGGCTCGGACTAAGAAAGATCCCACTCGTCAAGAAGACCTTGCTAAAAATGTCGATGGAACTCTTAACAAAAACGGAACTATTTCCTACTATGTCTATGTCAACACGGAGATTGGAGGAAAACAAGAGGAGATTAGAATGCTGATAACGGGACTAGGAAAGGAGAGGATGATCCTGGGGTACACGTGGCTCAGGAAGCACAACCCCATCATCGACTGGGAAAAGGGGACCCTTACTGACAGACAGACTGAAAGGTCCCTTATGGGAAAAATCCAGACCATGATCAAGCGGACGAGAACCACAATTGGTAAGCAAAGTCTCACTATAGATGACAAGGGGCCGATTGTACCGAGAGTAATGTTGAGCCTGACTCTCGGGAGGCTACCTAAAAGAAGTGCTGGGGAGACCTTCGGGGAAACCCACCTCGCCGCTGCCGAGCACGTGAAGAGTAGGCTTGGGACGGTTCATCTCGCAAAAGGACTTTGCACCATGGACGAACTCGATAAAGACGGATCACACCCGGCAACGGACACCCATCCCAAGATCAATCCACAGATCTCTGTACTGGACAACTCTGATATCAGCTTATCGCTTGATATGGAAGGGAATAATGATGGAACTGATGCGCTGTTTGCCTACATCTGAGGGGAACCAATGATCGGGGTGTTCAGAACCGAGGAATCCCCGCTTATGATTGAACATGACTATATCCCCCCGAATTACCAAAAACTCAGGCACATATCATGCATCACTCAATCTCGATTAACTGGCAGGGTCGCTTACTCTAACACCACATACATCCGAGCAAAGACTTTTGTCTCTCAAAGGCTCGCCCACGAGAAAGATGGCGACAAGGAAACACACTCGCTCGATGACTTACTCCCTGACAAATACAAAGAGTATCGGAGCGTGTTTGAAAAAGCAGCATCAGAGAGATTCCCCGAATCCAGACCATGGGACCACGCGATCGAGCTTAAACCTGACTTCATCCCAAAAGACTGCAAAGTCTACCCCATTACCCCGGCGGAACAGAAGAAATTGGATGAATTTATCGATGATAACCTAAGGAAAGGATACATCACCCCATCCAAGTTGCCCATGGCATCACCGTTCTTCTTCATAGTGAAGAAGGACTCTGACGCACTTAGGCCATGCCAAGATTACCACTATCTAAATGAAGGAACCATCAAAAATTCCTATCCCCTTCCACTGATCGGTGATCTACTCGACAAACTGAAAGGGGCAAAATGGTTCACTAAATTAGACATCAGATGGGGGTATCATAATGTCAGAATTAAGAAAGAAGATGAATGGAAAGTGGCATTCAAGACCAATAAGGGGCTGTTCGAACCCAAGGTCATGTTTTTCAGCCTCTGTAACTCCCCGGCAACTTTCCAAGCAATGATGAATGATATCTTCTGGGACATGCTGAACGAAGGCTGGCTGGTAATCTATATGGACAACATCCTTATCTTCTCCAAAGACAAGAAGGAGCACGAGGAGAGAACTAGGAGGGTACTAGCGAGACTTAGGAAAAATGATTTGTACCTAAAACCCAAGAAATCCAGATTCGACGTACAGGAGGTCGAGTTTCTCGGGCTAATCCTACGGCCAAATCAGCTGGAAATGGACCCGACGAAATTAAGCGGGATCAAAGATTGGCTGCCCCCAACCAACGTCAAAGGGGTCAGATCATTCCTAGGCTTTGGGAACTTCTATCAGAGATTCATTGGCAACTTTGCCATGATCACAAAGCCACTCAATGATTTGACAAAGAAGGATCAGCCCTTCAATTGGACGAATGAATGCCAAAGAGCATTTGACACGCTGAAAAAGAAATTCTCAGAAGCACCAGTGCTCTTGATGCCTGATGCTGAGAAACCATTTGTAATCGAAAGCGATGCCTCTAAATACATGACAGGTGCTGTCTTGAAACAGACTGACAGCAATGGAGATTGGCATCCCTGCGGCTACATCTCCCATTCCCTAACAGCAACTGAACACAACTACAAGATCTACGATCGAGAACTACTAGGGATAATATGAGCACTAGAAACCTGGAGACATTACCTCCAGGGATCCAAACATCTGACAACGATCCTATCGGATCACAAGAATCTCATGTATTTCAGGATGGCACGGAAACTGAATCGGCGACAGGCTAGATGGAGCCTTTTCTTATCACAATTCAACCTCCAATTAGTACATGTCCCAGGAAAAATGATGATCCAATCTGATGCCCTATCACAATGGGGAGATCACATACCAAATGTCGATGATGACAATGATGACATCATGCTATTAAAGGATGAGATCTTTGCATGGACGATTGACGCCGAGCTAAAGAAAATACTTGCAGAGAACATGATGCGCGATGACCTGCTAAAAGAAATAATAAGGGCCATCAAAGAAGGAGGAATGCCACCGATCAAGTCGGCGGTAGAAGACTGGAGAATGGAAAATGATGGGACAGTCTTTTTCAAAGACCGATGTTACATCCCAGACAACAAGGAGCTGAGGAGGAAGATCGTGAAAAAGTACCATGATAACATACTTACAGGGCACCCCGGCCAGTTCCAGACTCTGGAATTAGTACGGAGAGACTACTGGTGGCCAGGAATGACCATCTTCATCCGAAATTATGGCGACAGCTGTGTCACCTGTCAACAAATGAAGGTGAACACACATCCGACAACACCGGGGCTGTTACTAATCAAATCCAATGCCACCCAACCATTTGCGCTAGTAACAATGGATTTCATCACAGATCTGCCGATAAGTGATGGATGCGATACCATCATGGTCGTGGTAGACCATGGTCTTACAAAGGGGGTGATTTTTACTCCTTGCAATAAAACCATCGATGCATTAGGGGCAGCAGACCTTTATCTGCACAATGTGTTTAAGAGATTTGGCCTCCTGGACAAAATCATATCGGACTGCGACCCACGTTTTGCCTCAAACGTGTTCCAAGAACTGGGAAGGCTCCTGGGAATAAAGTTGGCAATGAGCATGGCCTATCACCCTCAAACGGATGGGGAAACAGAAAGGGTAAATCAAGAACTTGAGATCTACCTCCGAATCTTCTGCGCAAACAAACCATCGCAGTGGAAAAGGCACCTTACCACTGTCGAATTCACACACAATCAGAAGCACCATTCGGTGATCAAGAACACCCCGTTTTTCATTATGATAGGAACATACCCCAAGGCCATCCCCATGACTTATGAGAAAACAAATGTACTGGCTACCAAACAAAGAATAGCCGAACTAGGAAACATACAGTGGGAAGCCCTAGCGGCACACGAGCTGTCCCAACAGGTGATGATTGGACGAAACGGACGAGGCTTCCGCCCATTCACGGTAGGAGAGAAAGTTTGGCTCGACTTGAAAAACTTGAAGTTGGGATACCCAACCAGAAAGCTCGCCCCCAGACACGAAGGACCATTCTCCATCACATGAGTGATCTCATCCCATGCTTATGAATTGAGACTCCCCTCTCAATGAAAAATACACCCTGTATTCCACGCCTCACTTCTTTCACGTTTCAAGGAGAATGAAACCCATGGACCAAATCTTCTTCCTCCACCACCCGATCTGATCGAAGGAGAGTTAGAACATGAGGTTGAAGCTATCCTGGCTCATAAGAAGATGGGCCGAGGGACCCAATTCCTGGTGAAGTGGAAAGGGTACAGCATGGCAGAAAACACCTGGGAGCCAGAGGCTCATTTAAAAAATGCTGCTGAAATACTGGGCGAATACAGATCCACCCACAACCTCTCTCCAACATGAGCCGCCCTCTTCATTTTTACATGAATGTCACACTTGATCCCGACCCCGTTAGAACTTTTGAACTTATTCTCAGCTTTGTCCGAGACACAGACAGCATCTGAAATGAGGAGAGATTGCTCTCCGTGACCGAAGATTGTGCACTCCTACACAGCACCACACAAAACCTCTTCGAAACTTATCGAGCCATCTCCCACCTTCAGTGCGTATTCCGACGTTTGATGGAGGAGGCCTACCATCTAGATCTGCTCTCGCTCATGAGGAGCTTGGACGAGCAAGCGCTCCGTTACAGACCCGGAGAATGGGCCCCCACTCCGCAACGAATTTTTATTATAGAGCCACTAAGTGATGAAGAAGATGGAACATTTGAGATCGCGCCCGAAGAACCAATGACTTCATCCCCAACTACCACTCCCCCACGTCCACCAGCGCCACCATGAGCGCCCACGCCCTATCTGACTGAGATGGCCACCGAGCACACCCCCGCACTGCTGTGGATGCGAAATTCGATCTGCTTCACCTGCGCACAGGTTAGGACACTTCTCATCGCACTGTCCTGAGTACCAATGCCCACATTGTCGATGGTGGCGACCAGAGCATTCTGCACTCTTTTGTCCTCGCAATCCGACACGTGACAATCTGCCACGTCACCGCACAACCTGAACCTAACCATCATGATCTACAATTTCTACATCGCTATTGCTCTTGGCGCCATCTTTGGTGTGGCCATTCTCATCATGCTGCTCTGTTACGTCCTCATTTTATTTAAAATCATCTCCACCCCATGTGTACCACAACTCACTATGTTTGTTACCGGCACCTCGGTGCACTTTGTGGGAGGGAACGACATTGAGCTACCAACTCGAGTTTACGTGCATGACACCCCGACCCCTACTACCTTCAGCATGTTCACCACGACAACAGACGACGCGGTGTCCTTTGACCCCATGCGGACGATCAGAACGTAGTTTCGGCTGGGACTTGAAACTTTAGAAGGGAGCTAATGTTACGAGGCGTGGTATGGACGGGACTCTAATTCTTTTTCTTATTGTCTCTATTGTCTTTCTGAACTCGCTCCCACGCTATTGTTTTCTGAACAATACCTATGCCTGCCCTTCTATTGTTCTTACCCTCTTATTGTCCAACCATTCTTATTGTCTTATTGTTCTCAATGTACGTACTCACCTCATTCTTATTGTCTTATTGTTCTCAATGTATGTACTCACCTTACTTACATTCTTGTGTGTACATTATTTAAACTGCAATGTTATGGCCAGTCAAGCTCAGCTTGACCTGGTCCTTTTTATGCTTCTAACTAAAAGCTTAGCGACTTAAGTCTTTCTCAAGCTGTTGCTCACGAGCTCCGGTGAACTAGAACTCTTGCTGAACGTCGATGCTTATGAGCCTTGACCAATGCTTTGATTTAGGAGCTTAGACTATAACACAAATTTTAGATAATCACATCAACCATCAGTCCCATCATTCCCACAAAACGACTGTAGCCTATGTTATGCAGTGTGTCACCTATTTTTAGCCCTGATCCCATCATGCCATCACTCCCACAAATCGTCATAGCATATGTCCTAGATGTTTGGGGTAAATTTCGAAGGTTGCAAGGTCGAAATTCATGCAGTGTCATGTTTCATATGTTTTGAAGTTGAGGATGGTAGTGAGGTCGTAAGTGCAAAAGGTGATATATTGTGAAATAATATTCTCGAGGTTGAGATACTGTATTGATCGAGATCTCCTGGTTGTTCAGGAGGGTTGGAGGCAAAATGAGTTCATTTTGAAGTTGAGATCATTGAGCCCCTAAATGGTAAAATGAGTGGTGGAGAGAGTGGAGGTTCAACAATGAAATGATCTAGAAACTCCTCACAGTGGGCTCCAAAATGATGATACTCAACCCGGAAACCCAAACAAAACCTACTAAATGGCTTTGGATGGTATAACACGAGTCAGAGGAAGGGTGCGAGGTGGTACTAAATATCACCGCTGAGACCAAAACATTGTGTTTAGTGACACGAAATAATAAGGGTTGTGGCAAATAGTCTTTATAGGTGTATGAAGGTGTTTGAAAGAGTTTAAAATAGATTTGAAAATGTGCAAAAGAGTTCGAAGTAGATTTGAAGATGTGTGAAATAGTTCGAAGAGGTTCGAGGTATATTGAGGAATGAGTTTAACAAATATGAAGTGTTTGTCAAATGGCGATAGGCAATGGGTGATAAAACAAAGAGCAAATACAATAGTTTCAAAGAAGTTTGCGATATTTTGCAGAACTTAGAGATATGATGTGAGCTAAGACTCAAGAGAATGGCTCTTAAATCTGATGATAGCGAGAGGGTAACTTATGCTGTTCCCCGTTGCTTTTTCTGCTGTTATTCTAACTAATACAAGTCTATATACAATCTGAAGGAATAGTACTAAAAAGGAAATAATAACAATTGTAGAACATGAGGCAATGTGCACAGCAAATAAAGGTATTGTAAAACATGAAACAAAATGAAAGATGATAATAAGTGAAATTTACATTGTCCAAATATAGTAAGAGTTCTTGTTCTATTGCTTTAATATCTCAATGAAACACAAAAATGCACTTATCGCATTCTAACTCTGTTGTAGTCTCTCCTTGTATCTGGTAGTGCTCGATATGCAACTAAATAGCTTACTCCAGTTGAGCATTGTGTATCGAAAGTGTTTTGAAACAACTATATGGCAGCCGATATCGTTCAAGATGCTGTGAAGTCGTTCAAAGTGTCATGAAATTGTTCAAAGTCATTCGAAGTGTTTCAAAGTCATTCAAAATAGTGCAAAATAGTGCAAAATAGATTTGAAGTTGATTTCATGGCCTTTATAGTGATTCGGAGTGCGTGTCATAATGTGTCGATACAAGTGGGATCTGTTTCCAGACCTTATAATGTGTAGTGGACCTATCAACGCACAGGCTAGGGATGCAAATAGGATGTGAGCACAACTGGTGAGAAAATGTGCAAATGGTGCACAAAATGCAGCTATAAAATAAGGGGCACAAATGATGCACAAATGTGGCTATAAGAAGGGCACACTGCAAGAGTGCACAAATGAAGATAAAGGATGCAATGAAGGGACAAAACATGGCAATACGATGAGGGATGCAAACAATATGCAAATGCAGCTATATGAAGGGCACACTACAAAGACGCATGGACTGGGCGATGGTGCACAGATTATGTGTGACACTGAATGAGCTATGAACTATGTATGTAGGGGAAAAGATTCTCTGGATTCTCTATGTATCTGCCTACTATGTACAAATGGCTTATGTGATAAAAGCAGCAAAATAAAGTATAAAAATAGAAAGCACCATGCACTATCCACAAGTCCATCCATTGGCCCAATTAAACCCAACTGCACAATGCTACTGCCTTAGCCAATAAGATTTGTGCATGCTATAGCCCAATACTCAACTGTTCTAGTGCAATGTTCTATTTTTGGTGTGCTTTAAGTTCCATGTGCTCTTCCCAATTAATCCACTTTGGTGTTATGTGTTGCATGCTGTGCCTTAGTAATAGTGATGTGATTGACCTGTGCCAGATAAGGCAATACCAATTGGAAATGCAGAAGAACTATAAGGAGATGCTGTGTGAGGCCAAATAGTGCAAAAGTGCCTGGATTATGTGAAAGCACCCAAGTGTGCACAGTCCAATGCCAAATAGGTGCAAAGTGCTCAGATTATGTGAGAATGTGCAGTTGGGTTGTAATGCAATCACAGTGCACCTCAAACAAGCACCTAGTAAGTTGGAAGCCATGACACACAGCTCAATAGGTGTGGTGAAAGATTGTTGTGTGTAATAAATGGATAGTGCAATGAGTGCACAGTGAGGAATGTGAGTTTCTGGCAAAGCATAAAAGAGTGCATAAAGGCATGTCAAGTGTGCAGTAACTGTGAAAGGCAGATAACAAGTGTGGGAGGCGCACGAAGGCAGTCAGAAGCATGACAAGGCACATTTAAAGTGCATGATAGAAGGCAGCTAAGGGGCATCCAAAGGCGCAGTAGAAATGTAAAAGGTGCACGAAAGCAGACAAAGGCACACAGAAGTGCACTAAAGCGCACAAAGGTGCATGGAAGTGCATGGGAGCACACAAGGCATGCAAAAGCATGCTGTGCAAAGTGAGTAGAAGTTATCCACGTGGTGCACACAATCACAAAAAATGCCATAGTACGAGTACAGGGTGATAGGGAGCCATATCAACAGCTTAATATGCATAACTTTGAGGACACAGCATTAGCAGAGAGATTTGGAAAGAGGAAGTTCAACCTGAATATCACCTGCTTCGATTGTGGAGAAAGGGGCACATCAGCCAGCAATGCAGAAATAAATCCAAATCGGGAAAGGGGAAATCAGGAGGAAGCAAAAGGGGACAACAGAAGTGCATGCAGCCACAGACAAAGAATTTGTATTTTACAGGAATTATGATGACATTGCTCTGGCAGTCTCACCAGCATGGTTAGCAGATTCAGCAGGCACATCTCACATTGCTAAAGACTGCAAAATTTTTATTGACTACACTCCCACCCCTGGAGCTCAGGTTTCTGGATTTGGAAAGGCACCTGTGCTTGGACAAGGAATAATACGAGTGGCATGCACAGTGGCAGGAAAGACCTCCAATATTACTCTCAAGGATGTGGCACATGTGCCAAGTGCACCATTTAACCTGGTATCTATTTCATGTGCACTCAAGGCTAAAATGGCCATTCTATTTGTGTCACCCGGAGTCAGATTTAGATTGCCTGGCAGAATGATCATTAAAAAAGGCTGTGTGCTGAACTGATTAGTCAAGATTGACATCAAAGGCTTAGCCAAACAAGACCAAACATACCCTGCCAAATTGGGAAGAACATGGGACAAATGGCACAGTGTTAGGAAACAGCCCCATTACCTAATAATATTTTATTTTATTTTATTACATCAAATTATGCTACCAAATGCCCAAGAACATTACATTTGTTAGCATGAGAATTTTATTTTGCATGCATCAATATGTACATGCATGTACACATGCATCAGTAACAACATAGTACAATATATGTAACATATTTTAGTTACATAGTTACAAGTCAAATTCAGTATTATCCCCCAGATCAGGCACTGTTGGAAGGGATATTGATCCAAAGTGTCTCATGCACTTAACAGTTGACAAATAGCCAAATCATGAGTTTTGCTGAGTTTGGTACCTGAGTTACCAGATCACATGACTTAAAATTGGTGGAAAATTCCAAAGCTGAATTTTGACTCAGTCAAAGAAGTGACTCATCACAGCTTAGGTCATTATGTCAGAACCATCAACTTCTAATCCTGGTCCTAATCCTGTTCTCATGCCAGTGCTAGAAGCCAAAATTGATGTGCTTACAGCACAAATGTCCCAATTAGTATTAGTATTGGCAGCATCACAGCCCAAACCAGCAAAAATAAAACCAGAGATGGTGAAAGATAAAGATGATGAGATGGTGGAGATGGTGGAGTGGATGTCTCAGGATGATGTGCAGGTAGTGGAGAGATCTGAAAGTGGAAAAGTGTGCTTATCTAAATATGCAACCCCCACAAATCTTTGATAATACCATGGAGAATACAAAGTCATTCATCAGCTCTATAGTATTGTACATCCATGGGAGGAAGCCTGAGTTTCATACAACTGAGTCTAGGATTATATTTGCTCTCTCATACATTCAGGGGGGGAAAGCACAGTTCTGGAGAAACAAAGCTATTAATCAAATTGCCACAGGATATAAACCATTTGCAACCTTCAGGGAATTTTTGAAGAGACTGGAGGCACAGTTTGGAGACCCTAATCCAAAGGTGATGGCTAATGCTAAATTAAAAACCATGCACCAAGGTTCTCTAATGGCAGATGAATTTATTTTGCAGTTCAAGGCAGAAGCTTCACATACAGATATGGGAGAAGCCACATTGGTAGAATTTTTGGAAGCAGGATTAAATCCCTCTTTATTCAAGTCTATTGACTACCTTCTATGCCAGAGAGGCTGAATGAGTGGTACAATGGGGCAATGCACCTTGATCAGCAATACTGACAGGAACAGGTGGAGTCGAAATTAATATATGAAAATGCCAAATTTGGAAAGTCATCAGGTTTGAGAAAGGAAGGATGCCTCACATACAAACTCTAAGGGCACAGCCACTGGCCATGGCAGTGACACCTATTGTTAAGGAGTCAGCAGCATCAGCAGATGCAATGGAGGTTGATAAAGCAGGGAGATGAGCCCCACTTAAATGTTTTAACTGTGGGCAATTAGAGCATATTGCTAGGAATTGTAGGCAGAAAAGGAAGATTAGAAAAGTGACAATTGAAGAAGTGAAGTTGGAGGAAGATAAGCAGAAGAATTCTGTGGCAGAGTCCATGGCTCCATGCCCTCATTAACCATGTCTTCACAGAAAGACGAAGTCTATCTCAATTTTGTACTTGAATATGTTCCAGAAACTGTTTATCATGCAAGTCATCACTATGCGAAACTCAAACAACCCAGAATCATTATAATGTATTAGTATCCAAGGAAACCCAGAGTGAACCCAAAAGAGAAACTGAGGAGTACAACCATCATCACTTATGTGATAAAGAGAATTGCCCAGCCTTATTTCTGAAAACCTTTAAATACTTTATTCACTCTGTGTGAATAGAACCCAAAATCACCTTGACAGTAGGATTGAAGACAGTGGACACACATGCAGCAATTGTTGTAGAGGCATTGCTCAATAGTGGTGCTACTGGATTATTCATTAATTGATCCTTAATTACTTGGAAATGGTATTGAAATGGTATTAGCATGCATAAACTGCCACAACCTATAATGGTATACAATATTGATGGCACAATTAATCATGGAGGAACTATTAAGGAGGAGGTAACAATGATACTAAAGTATCAGGATCATCAGGAATGAGCCATATTTGAGATGTGTGACCTTGGAAAAACCAATCTAATAATTGGATGTCTGTGGTTACATAGACATAACCAGGAAATTCATTGGAAAACTGGGAAGGTACACATGACTCATTGTCCTAAGGAATGTAATGTATATGGAAGGAAAGTAAAAAAGGAGAAGAAGGAAAGGAAAGAGAAAGAGCATTTGAGGAAGTATTCTGTTACGATGGAGGAAGTGGAAGATGAGGACATGCCAAATGGGAAAGTTCCAATCATGACCAATAAGAAAGAACAGAAGCAAACCTTTAGGGAAGTGACTTGAAAGTGGAGGACAGTCATGGGATAAAAATGCTGTGAAAGTGGAGAAGTCAGTGAAGGAGTGGGTACTGAAAGCATATCATAAATATTTGTCAGTCTTTCGGAAGAAGGAATCTGAGTGAATGCCAGTGTGAAAGCCATGGGATCATGCAATTGAGATGAAGCCAAAATTTGTGCCAAAGAAGTCGAAACTCTACCCATTATCTCCAATGGAACAAGAAGAAGTGGATGCATTTCTTAATGAACAATTGTGCAAGGGATACATATGACCTTTGAAATTACTGCAGACATCACCAATATTCTTTGTACCAAAGAAAGATCAGAGGAAGAGGATGTGTACAGATTATAGGTATCTGAATGAGTGGACAGTGAAGAATGCATATCCTTTGCCATTGATTTCAGAGATAATTGACAAGGTGAGAAAGGCCAAGGTCTTTACAAAATTGGATTTATGCTGGGGGTACAACAATGTACAAATAAAGAAAGGAGATGAGTGGAAGGCTGCATTTGCCATGCGTCAAGGATCCTTTGAGCTGTTTGTCATGTTTTTTGGAATGACCAATAGTCCCCTGACTTTCCAAAATATGATGAACAACATTTTCAAGGACGTAATATACAAAGGCATGGTAATAATATTCATTGACAACATTCTGGTATTCATGGAGGATGAAGAAAACCATGAAGTGATAGTGCAAGAGGTACTATGAAAATTGGCAGAGAATAATTTATTTGTAAAACCAGAGAAATGTGTGTTTGGGGCAAGCAAGATTGAGTTCTTGGGATTAATGGTTGGTCCTGATGGAATCAAGATGGATTCTATCAAGTTACAGAAGATTGTTGATTGGCCTGTGCCCACCCATATCAAAGAGGTTCAAGCCTTCTTGGGTCTCAAAAATTATTATTGTCGCTTTGTCCATAACTTTTCCAAAATTGCTGCACTCTTACACAACCTTATGTGAAAAGCAGTAGTGTGGAGATGGGGAGAACAACAGCAGACAGCATTTAAAGAGTTGAAGAGGAAGTTTGTGGAAGAACCAATATTAGCCCCAGTAGATTTCATGTGTCCCTTATGAGTAGAATCAGATGCATCCAACTTTGCTACTGGAGCAGTATTATCAATGCTATGTGAAGATGACAAATGCCTTGTGCATATTTGTCCTGAGGGTTGAATGATGTGGAAAGAAATTATGATGTGCATGACAAAGAAATGTTGGGAATAATATTGGAAGCATGGAGACATTATTTGAAGGGATGTACACATCAGATCGAAATCTGCACAGATCATCAAAATCTGCAGTACTTCATGTCTGCTAAAAAGCTTAACTGTTGCCAAGCACATTAGGCATTATTCCTATCGTGTTTTAATTTTCACCTAGTCCACAAAGTGGGAAGCTTGATGAGGAAAGCAGATGCATTATCCAGACATACTGATCACAACAGGGGGGTGGAGGAGGACAATAAAAATGTTACCTTACTCAAACCCAAATACTTCCACATTTGTGCTATGCATCAAGGGCATCTATTGGTAGATAGCTCAGAAACAGAAATGTTGTCTAAAATTAGACAATGTTCAGAGATGGACAATGAAGTAGTGGAAGCTGTAAAAGCTCTGAAGGGAGAGAAGAAAGGTAATATTAAAGGAGATGAATGGGTTGAGGAGCAAGAGTTAGTGTCATTCAGAGGAAAAGGATATGTACTGAAAAATCAAGATTTATGAAGGGAGATCATCCAGTTACATCATAATACACCATCTGCTGGATATCCAGGAAGGTGGAAGACATTGGAATTGGTGATGAGAAATTATCAGTGGCCCAGAATTTTGAAATATGTGTTGGGGTATATGGATGGATGTAATACATGCATGAGGGGAAAGAAATTTCCAGAAAAGCCCACAGAAAAATTAATGCCAAACCCTATACCTAAAGTGCCCTGGCAAGATTTATCTGTGGACTTTATCACCAGATTACCTGAAGCTCAAGTATACAATTGCAATATTTGTAGTATGTGACTGCTTCACAAAGGAAGTCCATATTATTCCTACTACTGCAGAAACCTCATCATTGGGCTTGGCATGCCTCTATCTAAATCAGGTATGGTGGTTACATGGATTACCTGATATGGTTATCTCTGATCATGGACCACAATTTGCTTCTGCATCTATGCGAGAGTTAAACAACATACAGGGAATTCAAACCAGGTTATCTATGGCATATTACCCACAAACTGATGGGCAGACAGAGAGAATGAATCAGGAGTTGGAGCAGTACCTGCAATGTTTGTCAACTACTGACAAACTGACTAGCCTGAATGGTTAGCAATTGCCAAGTTTTCTCACAATAATAAATTCCATTCAGCTACTTGCATGTCACCCTTCTTTGCTAATTATGGGTATCATCCCCAAATGGGAATAGAACCTTGAAGGAAAATCAAAGTACAGTCAGTAGAAGACTTTGTATCTAAGATGCAAAAGGTACAGGAGGAAGCAGAGGCAGCATTGATGAAAGCACATGATGATATGATGCAACACACAGATCGTACTCAAGCCATTGCTCCAGAGTACAAAGTTGGTGACTTGGTATGGCTAAGTACCAAGGATCTAAATATTCCATCTTCAAGAGAACTTATGGAGAAGCAAGTTGGCCCATATGCAATTTGTAAAATAATTTTGCCCAATGCGGTAGTACTAAAATTACCTCAATCATTCAAGATTGATCCTGAAATTAATGTTTCCCACTTACACCCTTACTGCCCACCCACTATTCCCAGTCAACAAACTACTCCACAACCTCCAATAATGGTAGAAGGTGCTCCAGAATATGTAGTAGAAGAGGTTTTAGACTCACATCTTCAATAAAATAAATTGGAGTTCTTAATCAAGTGGAAGAACTACACTGACAAAAATAACTCATTGGAACCCAAAGAGAATTGTAAGTAAGCACATAATGCAATCACCCAATTCTTTAAACTTAATCCAAATGCTCCATGTCACATTGCTATGTAGAATGGTGTATGAGGGTATGAATTTCCAGCCTTACCAAAATTTCACAGAGGGGACAAATACAATATTTTCTCACCTGGAAGTCAAGGCATAAAAGGGAGGTAATGTTAGGAAACAGCCCCATTACCTAATAATATTTTATTTTATTTTATTTTATTTTATTACATCAAATTATGCTACCAAACACCCAAGAACACTACATTTGTTAGCATGAGAAATTTATTTCCCACACATCAATATGTACACATGTGTTGGTAACAACATAGTACAATATATGTAACATAGTATATAAACCTTAAATATACATCTAGAGAACAGTAGTTGAGTTCTCTTAGGTATTCCATCCACGATAGTGGTGCGAAAGGCCTTTTTCAGCCAACTCATCTAAAAATAGCCCATGCATCAAACCCATCAATTCCCCCATCATGCACATGAATCCTGCCCCCTTCTTATAGAGAGAACCCACATGGTCTAGCTAGCAGATAGTGGGTGTTGCCCTAACACACAGGATCTTTGGGCACCTGAATATGGGTTCAGTGAAGATGCTCAAAGAAAAGGGAATAATTCAAGGAATGGACATATACAGATCAGTGGAACCTGCATTGCAGTGCCAGGCATGCATCACTGTGAAACAGCATGTGTGGCCATTTCCTAAGGAGAGCCAATCAGAGTTAAAGGAGATCAGAGATCTAACAGTCAGCGATATGTGGGGACCTGCGTGCACCAAGGTGCCAGATGGAGAACAGTATTTCATCACATTTACTGATGGCAAACTTGGCACACCATGATGTATTTCTTGAAACACAAATCTGAAGTGCTAATGAAATTTATGCAGTACAAAAGTTTTGTTGAAATGCAAACTGGGTGCAAACTCAAGAAACTTCACATCGATGGAGCAGGGGAATTTCTTAGCAAAGAATTTAAAAAATTCTTATTGGATAATAGTATTCAGCTGGAAGTAACCACCCCTCACTCACCCTCACAGAATGGAATTGCTGAGCAGCTAAACCGCATACTGGTAGAACATGAATGTGCCATGTTACATCAGCATAGGTGCCTTACACTCTTTTTGGAATGAGGCAATTGCTTATGCAACACATCTTAAAACAGATCTCCCATGCGCTCGATCAAAGATTTCAAGGTACTCAACAAAGTTTTCTGGGGGAAGAAACTGGACATAGCATACCTAGAGGAATTTGGCAGGACATGTTGGGTTCTGCAGCAGCATGGTGTTAGGAAACAGTCTCCTAACATGCCTATTACATAATAATGCTTTATTTTTATTTTATTTTATTTTATTTTATTTTATTTTATTTTACCAAAATACTCTACCAAATGCCTATAAATGCTTTATTTGTCAGCATGGGAATTTTCTATTTACATGTATCAATATGTATGCACATGTATGCACACATCAGTAGCAACATAGTACAATATATGTAACATAGTATATAGCCATAAAATAAATACTAGGGGACCTCAGTTGAGTTCTCTTAGGTATTCCATCCACATTTGTGGTGTGAAACACCTATTTCAGCCAACTAATCTATTTTTAACCCATCACATCAAAACCATCAAACCCCCCATCACACACGCATGCCCGCTGCCTTCTTGTAGGAGAGCCTGCATAGTCCAGCTAGCAGAACAGTGGGTGTCACCCTAACAGATGGGCAGAGATCCAAACTTGATCTGAAATCATGTCAGTTTATTTTTGTGGGAATAGCTGATGGCACAAAAGGGTACAGATATTACAATACCCAGACACATCGAACCCTCATTTCCCAGAACATGGTATTTTAGGCAATGGAGCAGAAAACTGATGAGGTAGAAATCACTCACCCTATGCAGCTTGAAGGGGAGAGTAGAAATAATGACAAGCAGACATTGGGCGAGCAAGTATAAGGGCAACCTCAAGCCTCACTTAAAAGTGAGCTAACAGAGGAGAATCCAAAGTTAATATTATACTACATAATATGGACACTCTAGGTGCACCTAACAGAGGGGAATTTAAAGAGAAAACTCTAAAGACACTCTGTCAATGCCCAGTATATGTGATAGAGCCGAAAATCAAATAGTAAGCTAAAAATAGCAAAAAGGCAGAGATAGGTGGATCAAGCTGCAGGATGATGTCACCTTGATGGGTAAACATCCAGAAGGGGTTCTGCCTCTAAGAATTGAACTGTCAACATGTACCAACATGGGAAAAACTGAAATATAATAATAAAATAGGAATAAATCATAGAAAATTATAGAAAAGGCAGAATAGGGTGAAATAAAGTATATAAAAATATGGGACAAATGCAAAAAATTTCCCAGATGCCTGGGGCATCTTCCTTTCTCCTTACATTATCCTCCTTCTATGATGCATCACCCAGATGCATTTGAAACCATATTTGCCCAAAGTTGGATGCTTGGATGTGCTGAGGCACAGAGGAATGTCGCTAGTGGAACTCCTAGACCAGTAGTGGGGTATTCACATCAGACTCCACAACCCAGGAGTTCTCCTCATACCCATAACCCTTCCAGCATACCAGGTATTTGAATTTACCTCGGCATAAGCAGCGGTGTAAGATGGACTGGACCTCATTCTGAGGTTCACCTTCAATAACTGTAGGTGGTGGGGGAGGTCATGTCACACTGATGATACTCGACCTGGAAACCTAACAAAAACCTGTTAAAAGGCTTAGGAAGTATAACACAGGCTAGAGGAAGGGTATGAATTGGTACTAAATATCACTGCTGATACCAAAACATTGTGTTTAGTGATGCAAAATGGTAAAGGAATGTGGCAAATAGTCTTTAGAAGTGTACAAAAAGGTTCAAAAGAGTTCAAAATATGTAAGTTCAAAGATGTGCAAAATAGTTTGAAAAAGGTTTGAAGAGGTTTGAAGTACTATCGAGATATGTCGAGAAGTGAATATAACAAATAGAAAGTGTTTGTCAAAAGGCAATATTTTACAGAACTTAGAAATATGACCCAAGCTAAAACTCAAGAGAACTGCTCTTAAATCTGACAATAGTGGAGAGAGTAACTTATTCTCTGTTCCCCATTGCTTGGCTCTGTTCTAAGTAACTAATACAAGTCTATATACAAATTGAAGAGATAGTATTAAAAGGGGAAATAAAACATGTGTAAAACATGAGGCAATATATTCAACAATGAGGACTTTGTAGATCATAAACAAATGAGAAATGGTAAATAATTGAAACGTACAGTGTTCCCATATAGTAAAAGTACTTATCTTTTGCTTCAATATATCATCTAAACACTATTATCGTGTCCTAAATCTCTTGTTGTCTCTCATTGTGTCTGGTAGAGCTTGATATGCAGCAAATTGGCTCACTCTGGGTGTTCAGTGTGTATTAAAAGGGTTTAAAAACAGCTATATGGTGGCTGATATCGTTTGAAATAGTAAGAAGTTGTTCAAAGTGTCACAAAATCATTCAAAGTTGTTCAAAGTCATTCAAAGTCATTCAAAGTTGTTTGAAGTCATTTGAAGTAGTGCAAAATGGTTCAAAAATGTTCAAAAAGGGTTCATGGTTGATTTCGTGGTATTTGTAGTGATTCAGAGTGCGTGTTGTAATGTGTAGATATGATTAGATTTTTTTCCAGACCTTAGAGTGTGCAGTGGACCTATCAGCATACAAAGTTGTTTGAATGAGGTTCGAAATAGATTCAAAGACATGTGAATAGTTTGAAGATGTTCAAAGAGGTTCAAAGTAATTTCGAAGGAGTTCGGAGATGTCGGACTGGTGGTGAGATATGTTGAGAAATGAATATAGTGAATAAGAAGTGTTTGTCGAGTGGCAATAGGCAATAGGCAACAAGTTGAGAGCGAATATGATAGTTTGAAGAAGTTTGTGATATTTTGCAGAACTTAGAGGTATGATGAGAGGCTAAGACTGAAGGGAACTGCTCTTAAATCTGACAATAGTAGAGAGGGTAACTTATTCTCTGTTCCCCATTCTGTTTCTATGTCATTCTAAGTAACTAATACAAGTCTATATACAAATTGAAGAGATAGTACTAAAAAGGGAAATAAAACATGTGTAAAACATGAGGCAATATATCCAACAATGAGGACTTTGTACATCATAAAACAAATGAAAAATAATAAATAATTGAAATGTACAGTGTTTTTGTTCCCATATGGTAAAAGTACTTATCTTTTGCTTCAATATATCATTGAAACATCTAAACACTGTTATCGCATCCTAAATCTCTCTCATCGTTTCTCCTTGTGTCTGGTGGCACTCGATATGTGATGAAAAGGCTTATTCCAAATGTGCAGCATGTATTGAAAGGGTTTCAAGACAGTTATGTGGTGGCCAATTTTGTTTGAAGTGCTGCAAAATCATTCAAAAGTGTTCAAAATGTCATGAAATGGTTCAAAATGGTGTAAAATGGTTCAAAATGGTGCGAAATTGTTTGAAAAGTGTTTGAAATCGATTTCAGGGCATTTGTAGTGGTTCAGAGCATCTGTCATAATGCATCAATATGATTGGAAATCTTCTCCAGACCTTAAAGCATGCAATGGACCTATCAACACATCCAGAAAATGGATCTGTGGGTGCAGGCAGCAGCTTTATGACATGGGTGGAGTCTGGACATGGACTGTGGTAGCTGTAGGTGGTAGGCATGCAACCCGATGCATCTAGTGATGAGGAATGGTCCAAGAAAGCAGTGGGTGAGTTTCTTGGAAGAACATGTGGTGGAAATGTCACTAGAATCAAGATAGACATGATCACCAACCTTATATGTGGATGTGGGTGAGTGACACTAGTTGTAGAAGCATGCCATGTCATCCTTCACCTTGGCCAAAGTTGATTTTGCCTCCTCCAAGGTGTCCTTCATCTGCTCTGTGAACTCATTTACCATCTCCAAGTGTGAGGGTGCTTGTGAAGCCTCGAAGCCCATGTGTGGGTGTTGCCCTGTGTCAAGGAGGAAGGGAGTTTGTTGGGTGAAAAAGTGGACATGATTGTTGTATCCAAACTCAGCTATTGGAAGGAGATCTTCCCAATTGTCCTGTTGCTCATTGATGAAGATATAGATGTACTGCTCCAGTTCTTGGTTGATTCATTCTGTCTGTCCATCTGTCTGTGGGTGGTAGGTGGCCAATGATGATACTCAACCTGGAGACCCAAACAAAACCTACTAAATGGCTTCAGATGGTATAACACGAGTCAGAGGAAAGGTGCGAGTTGGTACTAAATATTACCGCTGAGACCAAAATGTTGTGTTTAGTAATGTGAAATAGTAAGGGTTGTGGAAAATAGTCTTTATAGGCATATGAATAAGTTCGAAATAGTTCGAAAGAGGCTCAAATATGTGTGAAGAGGTTCGAAAAAAGTTTGAAGAGGTTCAAAGTCATGCAAAGTAGTCCAAATAAGTTTGAATAAGTTTGAAGAGGTTCGAGGTATATTTAAGAGAGGGTTTAATAAATGTGAGGTGTTTGTCAAATGGTGATAGGTGATGGGCAATAAAATGAGAAGCGAATATGATAGTTTCACAAGAAGTTCGCAATATTTCGCAGAACTTAGAGATACAATGTGAACTAAGACTCAAGAGAACAATTCTTAAATCTGACGATAAGTGAGAGGATAACTTGTCCCATGTTCCCCGTTGTTATATTGTCTTCCTAATACAAGTCTATATATAAAATGAAGAGATAGTACTAAAAAGGAAATAAGAACATGTGTAAAACATGAGGCAAATATATCAAACAATGAGGACTTGTAGATCATGAAACAAATGAGAAATAATAAATGATGAAACATATAGTGTTCCCATATAGTAAAAGTACTTCAATATATCAATGAAACACAAAAACACACTTATCACATTCTAACTCTCTTGTACTCTCTCCTCGTGTCCAGTAGTGCTCGATATGCGATGGAATAACTTGTTCCAGATGTGCAGCATGTATCGAAAGTGTTTTAAAACAACTATATGGCGGCCAATGTCGTTCAGAACACTGCAAAGTCATTTGAAGTGTCACAAAATAGTTCAAAAGCATTCAAAATAGTTCAAAGTCATCCAAAATAGTGCAAAATAGTGCAAAAATGATTCAACCTCGATTTTGTGGCGTTCATAGCAATTCGGAGTGCATGTTGTAATGTCTTGATATGGGTGGGAATGTTCTCCAGACCTTAAAGTGCGTAGTGGACCTATCACTGAGGTGAGAAGTTTGATCCCTAGCAGGCAGTACAGCTCTCAGATGAACTCTGCAATAAATTGTAGTCCTTGATCACAGAGGAATATGCCAGGTAGTCCATGGAGCTTCCACACATGATACAAATAGAGTCAAGCTGTGCTAAGGGCAGTGACAGTCATATGTATGAGTGGGGATAAAATGAGCTCGCTTCCCAGCAGAGTCAACTGTGCACATTACTGCATCAAACCCATTGGACTCTGGTAGTTCCACAATAAAGTCCACACTAATGACATCCCAACAATTCTCTGGGACTGGAAGGGGATGTAACTCGCCCATGGGCTTGCACTGTGGAGTCTTGGTGCATAAGCAGAGATCACAGGTATGGCAGTACTGACCAATGAGTCGAGACATCTGGGGCCACCAATAATTCCATGATATGAGTTCCAATGTCTTTCAATGGCTGGGGTGATCTGCAATGAGCAAATCATGGTGCTGAGAGATGAGTCATCATCAAAGCTAGAAATCATTAGGGATGTAGATGCGGTCACAGAAGTATAGGATGTTGTCCTTTTCTGTCCACTCTGCTGTATGAAGCAAAGAGGTGAATCCCTTTCTCAGCTCCTTTACTGCCAGAGCCACAGCATTCCCATGTAAACTGCTACCATCTGCATGATGAATGTCATGCAAATTACTGTTCTCCTCACCCTCCAAGGCAACACCTTCTAGTGCATGGACTGTAAACAGATCAGGTTGCAACAAACAATACCGCTTCCATCTCCATGGTTCAGACAATGAGAGAGGGCATCAGTCTTCCCCATGCTGCATCCTGGGCATTGATGCAGGGATAAATTGAATCTGGAGAGATAAAGGGACCAGTGGGCTTGGTGACGATTGAGTTTTTTGGTGGTCATGAAGTACTTGAGGTTCTTGTGGTCTGTTGATAGGTCCACTGCACGTTATAAGGTCTGGAGAAGATTCCCACTCATATTGACACATTATGACATGCACTCCGAATCGCTATGAATGCCACGAAATCAACTTCAAACCATTTTCACACTATTTTGCACTATTTCGGACAACTTCAAATGACTTCAAACTATTTTGTCACACTTTTAAACAACTTCGCAGCATTTAGAATGACATCGGCCACCATATAGTTGTCTTAAAACACTTTTGACACATGATGCACATCCTGAACAAGCCAATTCGCTGCATATCAAGCACTACTGGACACGAGGAGAGATTACAAGAGAGTTAGAATGTGATAAGTGCAGTTTTTATGTTTCATTGATATATTGAAGCACAAGATAAGTACTTTTACTATATGGGAACACTATATGTTTTATCATTTATCATTTTACATTTGTTTCATGATCTACAAGTCCTTATTGTTTGATATATTTGCCTCATGTTTTACACATGTTCTTATTTCCTTTTTTGTACTATCTCTTCATTTTGTACATAGACTTGTATTAGTTAGTAACAAAAGAGCAAAGCAACAGGGAGCACAGCAGAAGTTACTCTCTCACTATCATCAGATTTAAGAGTCAATCTCTTGAGTCATATCTTGGCATTGTATCTCTAAGTTCTGTGAAATATTGTGAACTTCTTCGAAACTATCATATTTGCTCCTCGTTTTATTGCACATCTCCTATTGCCTTTTGAAAAACACATCACATTCACTAAACTTGTTCCTCGATACATCTCGAACCTCTTCAAACTTCTTCAAACTATTTTGCACATTTTCGAACATCTTCAAACTATTTTGCATGTCTTCAAACCAATTTCGAACTATTTCGAACTCCTTCATATGCTCTTACAGACTATTCGCAACACAATTCGTCCTTTCACATCACTAAACACAATGTTTTGGTATCAGCGGTGATATTTAGTACCAACTCGCATCCTTCCTCTGACTCGTGTTATACCATCTGAAGCCATTTAGTAGGTTTTGTTTGGGTTTCTGGGTTGAGTATCATCACCATCTAGATCTCAACTTTGTGTTGAGCACCCTCCAGGAAATGTAGCCACTCCTCCAATGCCCACATTATTGCTAGCATCTCCTTGTTGTGGATCTCCTAACTGCATTCCACAGCACTGAGACTCTTTGAGTAGAAGGTGATGGAGTGCCACTTCTGGTCCTTGGGAGATTGTTGGGACAGTACTGCGCACATTGCAAAGTCTAAACTGTCAGCTTCTACACAGAAGAGACATGAGTCATCAGCAAAGGTGAGGATTGGAGTGGAAGTGACCATCTCTTTGAGCTTCTCAAATGCTTCCTGCTGTGCATTCTCCCACTTCCATCCCTTCTTGCCAGTGAGGTCAAATAGCAGGTGGGCATAGTGGGAAAAATCTTTAATAAAGCACCAATAGAAATTGATGAAGCCCAAAAAAGACTACAACTCTTTTTTGTTTGTGGGTGTGGGCCAGGTTGTAACACTAGCAACCTTGACTGGGTCCATCTCCACCTGTCCATTCAAGATAATCAGGCCCAAGTACTCAATTCATGTCTTCTCAAACTCAAACTTGTCTTGACAAAGGTAGAGTTTGTGCTGCCAAAGTTATTCCAGTACTAGGCACATGATTTGATGATGTTCATTGAGGTCCCAAGTGAAGATGAGGATGTCATCGAGGTAGACACAGACAATGCCTTCCAGTATGAGATTGTGGAAGATGTCATTCATCATGGTCTAAAAGGTGGCAGAACTATTAGTGAGACCAAAGAATGTGACAAGCAGTTCAAAAAGACCATGGTTTGTGTGGAAAGCCACCTTGCACTCATCCCCTTTCTTTATCTGTACATTGTTGTAACCCCAACAGACATTGAGCTTGGTGAAGTAACATGCCCCATGGAGTTGATTGACGAGTTCAGATATGAGGGGTAGTGGATAATGTTTTCGACTGTGATGTCATTGAGGCATCGATAGTCTTGAACCAGTCAAAGGGACCTATCCTTCTTCTTGACAAGAAAAAGGATGAGGCCATGGGCAATTCTGAAGGGCAGATACAACCAAAAGCCACATGTTCATTAATGAACTTGTTGAGTTGTTGCTGTTCTTCAGGGGAGGGGGAATAGACCTTGCAAGAAGAAGGCATGGCACCCAGCGTGAGCTCAATTGCATGATCCTATGGCTTACAGTTAGGAAGTGAGTTGAAGGATTCCTTGGAGAAAACATTCTCAAAGTCATGCAGGTGAGGAAGCATGGAGTCAGTAAAAGATTTGGATGCACTGTTCTTATGGAAGGCCTCCATGAGGGCACTGGGAGACATTTGAGGTGACATGCACCTCATGCGAAGGGTTAATAGCAGTGTAGAAAATTTGGTCACCTTCCTCAATCTCCTCCACCTCCTCTTCATCATTGTCCAAGTCAGGCACAAGATCTGGGACATCTTCCAAGTCCACATTGGCCACAGGCATTGGACCAGCATAACATTTTCGGATGCACTGTAAGAAGACCTTTTGTCCTCAATGTTCCTGTCTGCCTTCAGTGAAGCAAGTACAACAATGAGAGGGACAACAACTCATCATGACTTCACCTGTCACCAAATTGACCTCAGGATTATGGTCACAAAGCCATGGGTAGCCCAAAATTGCCTATTGTTTTCCCAGCTGGGTCACTACAAAGAGAGCCCATTTGCTATGATCCTTGTACTGGAGGACTAGGTCGACAACCTCCCAAATTGCCCTGGCTTTATTTGGGGAGCCATCCACACTGTAGACAGGTGTGAGTCCAGATAGTGAGCAGGTATGAAGTTGTTTTTGTTGAACCAGGTGTGACTCAATGAAAAGGCCCATGGCACTTGAGTCCAAAAGAGCAGAGACACTGAGTACTTGCTCCATATCCATGGTCTGCAGCTCGATCATCAATTCTAGGGATCTTTGGGAGGGGGTAGATGCCACAATGTAATTGCATGGTAGCTTACACTCCCAAGATTTCAGTCTGGGTAGAGGGAGGGAAGGGGAGGAAGGGGTAGATATGTCTTTAGCCACTTCAGAGGGGTCTGGAGAAGGAATGGTCATAGAATAAAATTCATCCTCTAGTAAATCAACAGACAGAACTTTAAAGTGGTTATGGAGAGGCAATGAGGGTGTACTGTTCACTCATCACAGGCAGAAAAATCCTGTTTCTCTGCCTCTTCCTCTTTAACTTCCTCTTTCTCCAGGCCTTCAACATCTGCCAGTGCCAACAGGTCCTGGAGGAGCTCATCTCATCCTTCAGGCATCAGTTTACAGATGTCTTGGTGGTGGGGACAATTTTGAGCCATGTGTCTGGTTTCCCCACAGCAGTAGCAGAGGTCTAGATTGTGAGCTCGACTATGGGCTGCATCGATATCCATCAGAGTGGGGGTATTAGGGCTCAATGCTGTGGGTTGGTGCATATGGATGGGATTAGGACAAGGGAGTGCTTGATTAAAGGTGTGGGGTGTATGGGTGGTGGTAGGAGTGCAGAAGGCCACAGTAAATGCTGCATTTGTAAGTCAGTTCTCATCACAGAGTGAAGCAGCCTTGTACCAAGCATTTATATCATCATTTGCTGGGCATCCTTCCAACATCTGTGCAATCTGGTCTTGAATTTCCCAATTAAGACCTCAATGAAACTTCACCACCATGGGCAACCCACTCCCATACCTCACCATGTCCACCAAGTCTTGAAATTCATTGATATTGTCATCCACAGATTGATGCACTGGGTAGTAGGAAGTGGATTCGAGGCATGTTACAGCTTGTTGGCACTTATTGAGGGGGCAGAAGTGTCATATAAACCCATCACAAAAGTCCCCCCAGGTGCAAAATAGAAGAGAGCCATGTTCCTTGGTTTGGCATAATATATGGTCAATGTAGAGATAGGTGCACTCAGATTTCATGTATGTGAGGACCCAATAAATTTTAGTGGCATCATCCACAAATTGGTTTGGGCATAGACTGATGTACAACTTGCAGGAATTCAGGAAGGCATATTCCTGGGAATGTGCACCATTGAATTCGATGAGGGGCATGGGTTTAACGTGCACATCTTCACTTGGGTGTGCATTGGGTGGCACATGTGTGCTTGGTGCACTAGGGGTCAAAATGGCCAGTGTAGGGTTTGACTGAAGGGTTCTAACAAAGGTTTCAATGGTAGATGTGAATGTATCAATTTGCACATGAATTCCAGCAATGTTGCCTTCAAGCACATCAATGCGCTCAGGGGCATTCATGGTGCTAGGCAGTAGATCAGGTGCACAATGATGTGCACCAAAGGTGGGAGTGTCTGGGATGGTGTGTAGGGAGTCTGTGGAGCTCTGGGAGTTGTCTTCTACTCTATACCTGCCTATCTTGGCAGAGTGTTTGAGATTTCAAGCCTTAAATGAGAGTTTTATACTATAAGGGCAACCTCAAAGCCTCACTTAGAAGTGAGCTAACAGAGGGGAATCCAAAGTTAACATTATACTACATAATACAAACACTTCAGGCACACCTAACAGAGGGAAATCCAAAGAGAAAACTTTAAGGACCCATCTGTCGATGCCCAGTATATGTGATAGAGCCCAAAATCAAATAGTAAGCTAAAAATAGCAAAAGGTGGAGATAGGTGGATCAAGCTGTGGAATAACATCACCTTGATGGGTAAACATCCAGAAGGGGTCCTGCCTCTAAGAATAGAACTGTCAACATGTACCAACATGGAAGAAACTGAAATATAATAATAAAATAGGAATAAGTCTAAAAAATCATAGAAAAGGCAGAATAGGGTGAAATAAAATATAAAGAAAAATGGGATAAATGCAGACTCCTTCCCAGCTGTTAGGGAGCTTAGTAATGATTTACCAAGGTAAATCTGAAACTTGAAAGTTTCTTTGGCTCCCTTAATGACTGGAAACAAACTTTTGTTTATTTGTATGTACCAATCACAAAATCATATTTCCATGCCCTCCACTTCCAAAAATGGTTGGAATGCTGCTTACTAATTAATCATGATCTCCCCATGCAATGTTATCAATGTGATAAATTCTAGAGATGGACTTCTCCCAGCACATTACCTCAGTATAAGATGCACTTTGGTTTAATGGGTTTACACTTGCAACATTCATTGAAGCTGTTCTCAAAGGCACGGAGGTCCACTGATGGGCAAAAAGCAATCCACATGAATGTGACACATATTTGTGCTGTTTTATATTTGTGCTATCCTTTGATTACCTATGGATCATGGAGACTGCTGGAGATGCCTGTCAATAGGGCTACATTTAAAGGGAATAGTCTGGACGGAACTCTGACCCCCACCGACTAATACAATGACCTTTGTCACAACAAACAGAAAAGAACTGTGATATGAATTTGTCATCATCCCAAAGTATTTTAAACTGATTATCATTTCAAAATTTCTTGGGGCTGACAACAATCACTCTATACAAGCCTGAGCAGATGTCCTGTTCCTCATTAAAATCAGTGTGGATTTGAAAACTCAAAAGCTTCTTACCTTGAATAATGTATCTATGGCGGTCTCTGCTGTAATATTTACACCATGAATACCCAATCATGCAAGGTCATTTACATTCTGATCACCCAATATGTTTAGTGCAGTTATCACAATGATGATTACACCATTGTTGAACAGGAGAGGGATCCAGAATGTTAGCATATTCCCAGAACCTGTTGGTGCGATTGTGATAACATCCTTTCCTTCAAGCTGAGTGATGGTGTCCTTGATTTGGAAGTCACATGGTCAGTAACCAAATGCAGCTTCCACTCTCATACAGATTTCTTCGATAGCAGAAGGCTTGATTTGGTGCATGAAATGATGGAATTGTACACATGGCAGAACCCTATCAACCATTTTTGGAGGTGGAGGGCATGGAAATATGATTTTGTGATTGGTACATACAAATAAATAAGAGTTTGTTTCCAGTCATTAAGGGAGCGAAAAAAACTTTCAAGTTTTGGATTTACCTCAGTAAATCATTACTAAGCTCCCTAACAGCTGGGAAGGAGTCTGGGATAAATGCAGAAAATTGCCCAGATGCCTGAGGCACCTTCCTTTCCCCTTACAAGATCAAGATTCAGTACTGCACCAAGTCAATAATTTAGTGGACATATTCACCAAAGCGTTACCAAAATCCAAACATGAGGACATTGTAAAAAGAATAGGTATGACATAGGTGTCAAGGGGGATTGTTGAGAAAATGGTAACCATCAGCTGTATTATGTGACACTGATGCTGATGCCAGTTTAGGTAGTAATATGTATCAATAACTATTGTTGTGATTACCAAGTTTGATTAATGATTAGCACATCAAAAGTATGTATAAATATTCATTGTGGATAATTTATCAATATAGTTATTATTGCTTCTTCGAGTCCTCAGAGCTCAACAATAGAACATAGTAAATGTATTGAACATATCTGTAAATGAAAGCATCCTTGAAACACACCCCTGACCAAATACTGGAAGAAGATGTGATGCTTGAACAATTGTATTAAGGTGGATGATGAAAGTAGAGGTTTTATTGTCATCCAGCTGTAAGGGGAAAGGGAGGCATCCCAAGTCCCTGGGCAATTTTCTGTGTTAATCCCAGAGTCTAGTGGTGAGAAGTTGCACCATTCTTTTGCTTGGCTGTTCTATATTATTTCACTCTATTCTGCCTTTACCATGATTTTGTATGATTTTATTCCTATTTTATGATTATTTTTTAATTTTTTTTTTCCATGTTGGTACATGTTGACAGTTCTATTCTTAGAAATGGGACCCCTTCTGGATGCTTACCCATTGGGGTGACATCATTCCACAGCTTGATCTACCTACCAGCATCTTTTTTCTATTTTTAGCTTATTATTTGATTTTCTGGTCTATCACATATTGACAGATGGGTCCTTAGAGTTTTTTTTTTGGAATCCCCTCTGTTAGCTCATGAGGCTTGAGGTTGCCCTTACACTGGCTGGACTACCCACATGTCTGTGTGGTCATCTGGTGAATTGCCCACATGTGAGAACCAGTGCATGAGAGCACAGGGATATTCAAAGCCTTTGTGAGAAAATAAAAACAAAAGTTGAACACAGGCAATAGTGAGACCTCGCATACCTTCCAGAGATGAGTCAGCATATATTGTGTCATAATGGCTGTGCCCTTCCTCCAAGATTTTATGCATGTATATGTTCACAACACATGCCACCAACTCCTGAGATATCACTAGGCACATAGAAAGTGGTGATGGCAGAAGTGTAGATTATTACCTTGCCATAAAATGTGGAAAGGTCTGGGATACTAGCATTGGAAAGATTGTTGGGATGCTGCTGGTTGTAGATAAATTGCTAGACAAGATAAGGGAGGTCAGGTTCAATTTCAGTGATGTCTTCAGGGTAAACTTTGGGTACTGTAAATGTAGGTAAGTATATTTCAATGGTATTGAGTCCTGCTATACTTACATGCCATATTTGCTAGGTCAACATGGGCCTGTACAGTGGGACCATCAATATCATAACTGTCATCATCATCATTGTCATCATTGTCATTGTTGTCATCATTGTTATTGCCTTTGTTGATGTCATCATCTTCTCCAACAGAGAAGTGTGGTAGATGGCAATCAGGATTGGCTTCATCTATTTCTATAATTAGTTTAGAAGACCATTGGAGAGGAAACTGATATGTATACAATGAATTTGATTCTAAACTGCTGATAGACATCATTTGGCTAAGCACTTCAAAATGACTTGAGCACTGCCATGGCTTCTTCACAGCCTTGCTATGCTTTGATTCTGTAATGGAGGAACAAAGACCATTTGGAGCACCATAGGCATGAATGAGTTTCACATAATGAATAAGGGAGTGCTGCCTTGGGAGATTGAATCCATCAGCACAAGCACCACTTTGTGTGAAAGATTTCATGATAGTGGTGAGACTACTAAATCATATTGTCTAAGACTGCAAGACTGTGTGTGCCACATATGTCATGTTGAGCTATATAGCAAAATTCCAGGAGTGCACACATCATCTACACCATGTCATCTGGTACATGGCCTTCAATTGCCAGTAGGTAAACCTGTATACAAATTGACTATACTTGATTATATAGTAACACAATAGAATCCCCTACCTTCATGAGCACCTTCAAATTATCACCAGTTTATTGTTTGAACTCTTGGCCTTTAGGAAAACATTGAATCCTTGCAAAAGACTAAGCAAGTGCTATGCTTTACAGTGGCTCACAAACTGTCCCGATGTTTTGCTATTTTAAAGAGGTTGGCTCACAACACAACACCATCATTCTATTATATTCTGTAAAGAATATATATATAATAGTGTATCATCATAGCTTTCAGAATATGCAAGAATCATGTGATTCTAATCAAAACTGATGAAATAATAAATAGAACAAAATAATCAATTATTGGGACTGTTTTTTGACCCTCAATTCTTTTATCCACAACCATGCTGTAGTCATCTGAATCTTTGTGGGATTACTTGTAATGAAAATGAACAATGTAATGTAAGTTTGTTTATTATAGTTTGACATGTTGAAACTGGTTCAACCATCTTCTTTCCTTTCAACCACCACATGAAGCCCTTATCCTTTGCCTAACACTTTACTATCATCTCTCTTCTTCAGGTGGGGTATTCCTTGCATCAGATCCAGTCAAAAACCAATGTTGGGAAGTCAACAATCGGCAGAATCAAAGAGGAGATGGATTGGAACAAGAAAAACAACATGGGAGGTCGTCCTTCCAAGCTCTCTTCTCGTGACAAGCAATCCATCATTCAACAAATCACTACTAGAAAGCTTGACAATGCTATTCAGGCCACCAATTTTATCAACAACATCATTCCTAGTCCTGTCACTCTCAGACTGTCAGAAATGCACTAAAGAAGAATGATTTTAGCCATTACCAAGAAGAAATGCATTCTTCTCAAAAAAGTGCATCGAAAGGCTCATCTCAAATTTGCCAAATACCATAAAAATTGGACTTTAAAGGATGGGGAAAGGGTCTTATAACTAGATGAGACTAAAATTAACAGGATTGAGTCAGATGGGAAGATTTGCACTTGGAAAAAAAGAGGGGAACCAATTTCAGATAGAACCACCACACCTACTGTCAAGCATGGAGGGAGGAATAACCTTATAGTATGGGGTTGTATGGGGTGGAATGAAGTAGGGAAGCTCACAGTGCTTCAGGGAATCATGGATTCACAACAATACTGTGATATTTTGGAGGATGGAGTGGTAGAAAGCTTTGAAAAGCTGGAGATGGCAGAAGGGAAGAGGATCTTCCAGCAGGACCATAACCCACAAGCACACCTCCTACAAGGTTACAAAGTGGTTTGAAGACAATGTCATTCAAGTGCTTGTCTGGCCTGCACAATGCCCTGACATTGGCCACATAGAACCATGCAGCAATATCCAAGACCACCAACAAGAGTGCATGAGTTGTGGGATAGAGTAGTTGAGGAGTGAAACAAAATTTTACCAGAAGCATGCCAAAGGCTTATATAAAGCATGCCCAAGAGGATAGAAGCAGTTATCAAGGTAAAAGGAGGCCATACCAAGTATTAATTAGTTAGAAAATTGAAGGTCAAAAAACTGTTCCAATGATTGATTAATTATTTTGTTCTATCTATTGTTTCATCAGTTTTGATCAGAATCACATGATTCTTGCATATTCTGAAAGCTATGATGATATACTACTATATATATTTTTCACAGAATATAATAGAATGATAGTGTTGTGTTGTGAGCCAACTTCTTTTAAATAGCAAAATATTGGAACTGTTTTTTGAGCCACTGTAAGTAATTTAGTAATTATTACCATACAAATCACAGGTGAAAACTGTACCACTGGTCAATGTAATTGAGGATCTTCTGTGCTTCAGCTGCTGGAAATTCTGCTTCAATATATTCAGTCACCCATGTAACGAGGTGGTCCTTGAAGGCACCTTTGATCAACTGATGTAGTAGATCAGGTGCCAGAAGCTCATGTATATCTGCTTGGGGGAATATGCTTGTGAATGGCTAAAAGATAATGAATAGACACAGATAATATAAAGCTTGTCAACATGGATTTTATTAGTTTATCGAAATATATACCTCAGGCACCAGCCTTGCACAATGCATGCAAGCAGTGCCTATTCTGGATAATATAGGGGCCAAGCCCATAGATGACCTTTCTAAAATGATCATCAGAAAAGAGAAGAACCTCAGGCATCATCATGCCAGATTTGAGAGGCTGAAGGATTCAGGCAAGTAATGAGTGTAGAAGTTGGTGCCAGAATTTATGAAAGCTGGAATCATCACAAAATCCATGAGTTGCTAAACACAACCATGTATTAGCAAAATACATATAATACAGTGCAATAATGTGGCACTTACATTTTAGGATTAGTGAAGAAGCCCAGGAGCACAATATCATTACAATGTGCTCATTGGATATTGATGTGTATGTTACCAATAGATAGGTAAATAGGCCAGTACTCATTGTGTCCTATAGCTACAGATACTGTAGTTTTATCACTACCAAGAATAATGGGGCAAAAAACAGTGATATTAGTGTTGCTGCAACCAGCTTGGGCCTTTTTTGTAATTTGGAAATAGCTGGACACCATATGCTCCAGCTGCTTAGTATTGAGAGAGGACCCATTGACTTTTAAGGTCATGGATCTATATAAATCTTTTTAGAAATTTATATAGATCCAGACCAGTCCCAACTGGTCAGGATCAGTTATCTACTACTACTACTATGTAGTTGTATACAATCATTTATATTAAAGCACTACAATATACAAAAAAAGAAATACAAAAAAAAAAAATCCCATGATCCAAGGATCGTGATGCTCAAGCCCTGTGCCCATTGGCAATAATGTCATCGTATTGAGGTTAGGGCTGTCCCCATTGTCATTGGCTTCCCTGCTGTTGCTGGCATCCCAATTGGCACAGGTGTTGGCATTCCCATTGGCACAGGTGGTGGCATTGGTGACCCTGTTGGCAATGGTGATGGCATGGTCATTGGCACTGGTGCTGGTGTTGATGTCCCCATTGGTGTTGGCATAACCATTGGCATTGTCATGGTCACTGGTGTTGGTGTCCCCATTGGCATTTTTTAGTGTTGGTGTCATTGGAGTTTTTGGCATTGTCATTGTGTCAATGTTAAGGCCACGATGTTGGGAATGTTGGCATTGTCACTGTCATTGTTGGTGTCAGCATTGGGGCTGTCAGTGTTGTTGATATCAGTGTTGGTGTTGGGGTGGTGTCATTTAGGTGTTGTGTTGTGTTGTCATCCACCCTATGAGCAGGAGCTCATAGCAGTGGGTAGGTGTTGTTGATCGGGCCATGTTGTGTTGTCTGCATCACTGTGCACCCCATATCCATTCCACGAGCACAGAGGGCTCATGGCGGCAGCAGGAATACCTTGTTGTCAAGAACCTAAAATACAACAAAAAAGGTATTAGTTAGTTAAAATTCTTATGAAATAGAACAGAATGTTAATTACCTGAGCCAAAACAACACTGGAAGTCATTTGGGCCCTGTTTTGCACATCAAAAATGACTGCACTGGTGGCATTTTGGTTGCTGGCATTGTTGGCAATGGATTGGATTGAGTGGTGATAGTGGGAGTGTTGGAAATAAAAAATGGAGTCAGCTTTTTCATTTGTGTGAACACATGACCAATTGGTCCATGCACAGCCACAGGGTATATAAGCCCTCTCAAACCTCATACAATTTTTGAGGACTACTCTCAGTTTATATTACTTTCAATTAGATTATATATATATAATTTAATGACTATCAGTTAGTTCTGGGACCAGTTATAGCTGGTCCTAGTTGGTTCTTTACTTTCATGTGAGCTAAGTGAACTGTGAACTTGACTGGTGCTTGGACCAGTAGGACTATGACTGATGGTCCTATAGAACTGGTTATGGTTCAGTTCAGTCCTTGGTCCTTTTCCAGTTTAAAGAACCAGACCTTAAAGCGCTACATGTGTTGATATGTTGAAGTCTAGCAAGCATGCAGAGGAAGATTTGTGAGGGAGACCAGCTCCTGAAGCCCCATAGCAAGTTCCAATGAGGGTGAACATTAAGTTGAAATGAGAGGAGGCAATAGCATATATCAGAGCATTGTATGAGCAGAAAGCCCCAGTAAACCTCGATCGGTCATCCAGATGCCTACAACAGAAGGATGACAGTGATCTAATGGATAACAATAATAGGTATTATCCTCTCATGGTTCCATTGCTGACACTTGATCATTCAACACTTTTCTATTGGACACTCAGTGAAACCTCTCACAACAAACAGAAATGCAGTTCTGCAATCAAGGTGTGGGCATTGGCAGTACCCAACAGTAACCCTACCTCATAAGCCACTAAATCTGTTACCAGCCATGTTCCCTTACTTATGAGTGGTGCTAGCCACTTGCCAGCTGGGGATAGTCCTGCTGTTTGACCCAATGCAGACAATACAGTTATAGGTTTCATATGTAACCAAAACCTTAGCAGGGGGGTAGTGTTACAGTTTCTCTCATCAAACTAAATCCCCAGCTCACCACATGGTATCATAAACAGGCAGCATATTCTTTTTTCTTTTCTTCTTCACATTATTGTCTCAAGCTCTTATTGTTCTACTGTGCAGTTGACTAATACCTACCTTCTACTCTCCCTGTTGAAATTAAAATCCTCATACATGCTGCATACATGAGGCCATGCATGCAACACACACATGTTACTGCGCTTACTGCGCATACATGTGGTAAACACATTCCCGAGTCATGTGACATCCTTACTATTATGTATATAAGGAGAACCTGTACTATAGAAGATATACAGTGTTCTTACCTCTGCTAAACCCTAGCTCTAAGACTAACTAAACCCCAGGTAGGTTATAAGGAACGTGTTGTCTCTTCCTCTGTGCAGCATATGTAGTCTGCTCCAACAGGTTATGGGCCCTGCTGGGCACGTCGCGAACGCACCTTAACTGGCTGCGAACAACGTTGACTTCATTATCTCCAAATTGTAACCTTGCGCTCTTTGTGAGCTGCATTGCGCTCTCTGCGAGCTGCATTTAAAAAACCCAGGTTGACTAGGGTTAACCACTCTGAAGGAGTGTTTTTGCCTGAGATTATGAAACGTGTTTTCTTGAATAAGAGGACTGATTGAGCGCTTTTACCAGCTGCCACTATAACATCATGTCTTCAATTCTTGAAAAACTCGTACAAACTTTCGATGGCTCTAACTACATTCAATGGGCCGACTCAATGAAGGCGTGGCTCAGGTCTCAGGGCCTCTGGCAAATAACTAGTGGGATGGAACTAAAACCACCCCTGGCGCCTCCTTTGACGGTGACAAATGCTGCACTAGTAGCGGAAGCTAATGCCAAGCTCCAGACCTGGAACAATAAGAATGACCAGGCGATTGGTAGCCTAGTGCTCTGCCTGGCCCCCTCTATTCGGCAGCGTGCCAACACCAAGGACACTGCTGAGGAGGTATGGGATCTCATCTGCACCGACTATGGTGTCGATGGCCCCTCCCAAGTCTTTGCAGACTTTAGGTCTGCAATTGCAATCAAAATTCCGGCTGCAAATCCTGCGCCAGAGATTGCCAAAATGGCTGATAAATTCGAGTGCCTTACGGCTGCCAATGTCGCCATCCCCGAATTAGTACAGGCAATGATTCTACTTGCTGCGATGCCGCGCGAGTACGATTCTCTATCTGCCACGGTCCTTAACACGACCGCTACTAGAGCCTTGACATTTAAACATGTCAAGGACTCCATTGTCGCTGAAGCCTCACGGCGCACAGCAGTTGGAAAGCCCATTGGCCCACCTCAGGCCACCAAACTTTCTGCTGTCAAGCGCAAAGAGGGAAACCCCAAATGGCAAACTCAAGGCAACAATGGAGAATTGTCCCGAAAGCGTGGACGACGTGGGGACAAAAAGACTAAAGGGGAAAAACCTAAAGAGAAACATTCCCACCTCGCCTCACAAGCCTTTACTACTATAAATGGTAATGGCACCATCATACCGCCGATGCTGCTCATCCAGCGCATCGAGAAGCGTGAACATACTCCCACAAGGGATCCTCGCCGCCGACCGCCTGCACAGGCATACATGAGCACGGCCTCTACCTCTCATTCAGTCTATACCGAATATCAGCAGGCTTGAGACACCCTCGAGCAAATGAATCTCCCATGCAGCGCGAAAAATCTGCGACCGCTGGAAGAGCACCTAACAGTGCGAGAAGGTAAGAGGAGGAGGATTGAACCAGAACCAAGGATCGTAGAGGTAGAAGACGATAGCATCTCCCTTGGATCGGAACCTGCCGTTTCTGATGAAGAAGTATGGAAAGCCGTTGACGAAATGCTTGTCGATGAACCACTTGAAACAGGTACATATAATGAAAGGTCAGTCCTTTTTCCTGCCACAAGCACAAGAATTAAAATTCCACTGATCACAGCAAACTTTTCATGTGAAATTTTACCGCTACTAAATGTATCATGGAACAATTTACATCTTAATATATGTGTTATGTGTGCAAATGGAAATTGTAAGAAAGGTGCCGACTGGATCATGGATTCAGGTGCATCAAAACACTTCACTGGTGAAATTAAAGATTTTGCTTCTTACGAGCCTTTACCGAGAAAGGACTCTACCCTGGTTCAAACAGCCATGGGTACTACTCATATAGTAGGGAAAGGAGCAGTCTTCATTAGACATCAGGTAGTATGTCATGGGAAGTCAGAGATGCGTGAAACGCGATTATACCCCGTCTACTACATACCCGACTGTAATGCTCGATTACTGTCAATGGGCATCTTCTTACAAGACGGAAGTGATGTGCATGGTTCCTCTGCACACATTTCATTTTTCAAGCAAGGAAACCCAATTATGGATTGCGTCCCTCTTATGAAACGTGACACTATTTATTGGGCTCGGACTCATATATTGAGCACCAAGGGAATCAATGTCACGACAATGTATGTCGCAGACTACTTGACTTGGCATAAGCGACTTGGACACCCATCCAAAGAGGCGCTAGGGAAGATGCCTAATAGCACCATAAAATTCCCAAGGAATTTAAATATTCCTAAAGACAAAATTATATGTCCAGGGTGCGCTGAAGGGAAAATGACCTCAAAATCTTTTCCCAAATCAAATTCACATGCGGAAAGACCCTTTGAATTAATACATTCTGATCTGAAGGAACTCCCAGTACTATCGTACCATAAACATAAATACTTTATTGTATTTCTGGATGACAAAACATCACATATCTGGGTCCAATGCCTTAAAAAGAAATCTGATGCTGCTGTGGCCATCAGACAATTTCGGGCAGTGGCTTTGACACAGTATGGCACTACAATCAAGTGCTGGCATGTTGATCCAGGGGGGGAGTTCAAAGATCGTGAGCTACAAAATGTGCTCAAGGACTTTGGCATCAAAATAGAGATGTCTGCACCCCACGTTCACCAACAGAATGGGCGCGCAGAGCGTGCCATAAGGACAATAATGGAAAAGTCGCAAACCCTGCAATTTACCGCATGTCTACCACAATCATGGTGGGAATTTTGCATTGAACATGCAACACACCTATACAACCGAACCCCGATAAGGCGCCTGAAATGGCTGACACCAGTTGAGGACCTGACAAAGGTCTGCCCAGATCTAAACGATCTGAAAGTTTTCGGTTGTGGTGCTTACGTCTACCTACCCAAGGAGAAGTGTCCAAACACATTGGCTCCTCGATTGGAGTTGATGACATACCTTGGATTAGAAGATGGCATTAAAGCATACCGTTTCATGCGACCTAGTGGTGCAATATTCATTGGTGCTATGGCACTATTTGATGAAACATTGTTCCCATGCTGTCCTGGAGCTAAAACTCCTGCCAATACAGACCTTGGTGATTTTCCACCTCCAGAACCAGAAGATGATGACCACTCATCTGGAACAGATGGCGATGATTCTATACCACCACAAGATCTGCCCCTTCGTCCATCATCAGAAAATGATGATGATGATGTACCAAGTGAGCAAAAGGCACATGACGATGTGACAAATGCTCCTCCTCCGCCGCCTCCAGTAACCACTGAGGACTTTCATCCAAGATGTGATGATCAACAGGAATGGCAGCAATTGCCCCGTCGATCAGGCAGGCAGAGGAACATTCCAAACCGTCCTGGCAATACCTATGGAGAGAAGCGACTCCCCTCTGACATAGAGAGAGACATTGCATGTGATCGATATTGGAAGAGATCTGTGGGTCAAGATTCGGACCATAACCGAACACGACCACAAACTCAACAGAAAGAACTGGTTGCTGGACCGAGTTCGGCACCCCACGAGAGTGTGCCCAATTCCAATGATCAAGAACATGATCACCCAATGGGGGAATTGGACAAAGCAGGTTATATTAAAAAGATAACCAAGGAAGGAGGAGATAAGCTTATTCGCTGGCTGTTGTCAAAAGCAGTCAAACCATCGAGCGAAATAAGCCAAGTTCCAAACCAATTTCGCGATATTGCACGCCTACCACGGCAGCAGCAACGTGAGTGGAAACAAGCTTGTCATGAAGAATTAGAGGCTCTTTATAAATGACAAGTCTATGACATTGTCGATCTTCCACATGATCGAAAAACAATCAAAAATAGATGGGTTTTCTCCGTAAAATTGGATGGAAGAAAACGAGCCAGACTCGTGGCCAAAGGCTTTTCACAAGTCGAAGGCGTTGACTTTGATGAGATTTTCTCACCGGTAGTCTGCTACGAGACCATACGCCTCATGTTTGCACTTGCATCTCTAGAGGGCATGTATATGACCGGCCTAGATGTAAAAACCGCATTTTTATATGGCAAACTAGATGAGGAGATCTATATGGATCAACCCGAGGGTTTTAGACTCGAGGGAAAAGAGCACAAAGTATTGCACTTACGCCGAGCATTGTATGGCCTTAAACAAGCCTCACTTGCATGGTGGAAAGAGCTAGAGGCATTTATGCGCACCATTGGGTTCATGCATGCCAGCTCCGATGCCAGCATTTTCATACACAAGGATCCTAAGACAGGCAGCATTGTTATTGCACTCGTCTATGTTGATGATGGCTTGTTCATGGGGAAGAACAAGAAACTTGTGGATGAAAAGAAAAATGCTTGTCTAAAGCATTGGGAGTGCCATAGTACTGAAAAAGTCATGGAATTCTTAGGCATGCACATCACCCAGACTGCAAGCAAAGTCAAACTCGATCAAACTGAATATCTCGCCAAAGTGCTTGAGAGATTCGAGATGACAAATGCCAAAGCGACCCCCACTCCACTCCCGACTGGTTACAAACCATCGGAAAACACAGCAATGCCCAATGCGATGCTTAGATCAAAATATCAGTCTGTGATCGGATCTTTATTGTATCTGATGCTCAGAACGCGACCTGATATCGCTTATGCGGTAATCAAGATGTCGCAATTCTCGGCTAATCCTAGCCAAGAACATCTAGACAAAGCGATGTACATCATGCGCTATCTGGTGGGAACCCAGAAATATAACATTGTCTATGATGGTGAGAAGTCTGAGGGGCTACAGGCCTTCACAGATTCTGATTGGGCAGCTGACACTGTCAAACGCCGATCTACAACGGGTTACTTTGCTACTCTAGCAAGTGGCATTGTGTGCTGGCAGTCCCGTTTACAAAAAACTGTAGCACTGTCATCCACAGAAGCCGAATATATGGCTCTCTCCGACACTTGTCGACAGATAGTGTGGATAGAGTCCTTATTCCAGGAACTTGGATATGTACTGAAGCGCATACCAATCTGTGCTGATAATCAGGGATCCATCTTTATCAGATCAAATCCAGTTCAGGAAAGAAGGACCAAACATATAGACATTCGCTACCACTATACCCGCGAATGCATAGAAAATGACAAAGTCACAGTCATTTTCATTCCTGGAAATGATAATCCAGCTGACGTGTTCACAAAGAACCTTGGCGCTGTCTTATTCAGGAAATTTAGAGACTCTCTTGGAATTACTTTCAAGATTCAAACTTAGCTGCTTAGAGCGCTGTACAGTTTGAGGGGGGGTGTTGAAATTAAAATCCTCATACATGCTGCATACATGAGGCCATGCATGCAACACACACATGTTACTGCACTTACTGCGCATACATGTGGTAAACACATTCCTGAGTCATGTGACATCCTTACTATTATGTATATAAGGAGAACCTGTACTATAGAAGATATACAGTGTTCTTACCTCTGCTAAACCCTAGCTCTAAGACTAACTAAACCCCAGGTAGGTTATAAGGAACGTGTTGTCTCTTCCTCTGTGCAGCGTATGTAGTCTGCTCCAACACTCCCACCTTATTGTACTCAGCACATGGTCTTATCTCTTTCTCTCTCACATTATTGTCATTATTAATATGGTCATACTACTTGTTTGTATTACTTAAATGCTCAATCCAATAAGCTAGGTCTTTAGCATGACCAAGTCTCTCAGTACTCCAACTATTGAATTCTAAGTCATTCTCAAGGAGTCGCCGATGGGCACTCCTGATCCTGACCTGCAGTTATCAAAGAAAAGTACAAGACCTTAACAGTTTGAACTTGCATGCCACATCCATCCGCCATGACTGCCAGAGCTCATCCAAAGATTCCATTATAATCAACTCAATCCTAATGCTGAGATTGATGGGGCCCATGTGAGTCTGGATGCATATCTGGAATTCTCAGGTCCTGTCTACATGCATTCATCAGCCTGTGCAACATTTTATGCCTCAAGTGACCTCTGTGGTGTTGGTGGGATGCATTGTGAGCAGATCTGCTCTGTCAAGTCATGGTACAGAGGACCTGCAAGATGAGACTGTATTCATTGCAAATGAATCAGATGATCCTGGCTTTCATGGACTTAAAGTTGCACATGTTTTTTTGTTTTTCTCCTTCAATTTTGAGGGGGATAATTATTCATGTGCACTCATTCAATGGTTTTCAAGGGTTGGGAATGATCCTTGTGATGAAACAGGGTTATGGATGGTTTGACCTGATTTTTATCACCACAAACCATGTTTAGCTGTTGTCCATCTTGATTGCATGTTGTGAGTGGCCCATCTAATTGGAGTTGCTGGTGGTGATTTCCTACCAGAAGAAGGTTTTAATTTTTCACATTCACTTGATGCATGTATTCTATGTAAACAAGTATATAGACTACCATGCACATGAAACAGTATTTTAATTTATTGGTGGTACAGGAATGAATCTTTTAACCTCTACCCATAAAAACTATGAGAATTGAATTGTGATGCATAAAATATACTACTTGCCAATGTTGATGTTGGCATTGGCATGTGCCAAAATAGGCATCAAACATGATCACAACAAAAAGTTGAAAAGTATAAAAGTGGAAAGTATGAAAGCATTAAAAGCTAGAAAAACCCAGGAATAAGCACTTGGGAAAAGTGGAAAAAAAAGAGGTTCTATAAAGAAGCAGGGAAAAGTCCTGTAAAAAGCTGATGTGTTTTTGCTGATGCTCATCTGTTGATGCTGATGTGTGGATAATCTTGCTTCCAGTAGTGTGGGCTGGCATATAGTACTGCAGCTATACCTAAAAGTTGGACAACACAGGCAGCTACTGCTGCAATAATGTGCCATCG
Organism: Tricholoma bakamatsutake; assembly: GCA_029959215.1. Taxonomy (NCBI): domain Eukaryota; kingdom Fungi; phylum Basidiomycota; class Agaricomycetes; order Agaricales; family Tricholomataceae; genus Tricholoma; species Tricholoma bakamatsutake. The sequence goes on along the minus strand of CP114857.1, from coordinate 10,952,998 downwards.
ATAGTTATCTGTATGCTGTGGTTGTTCCACTGGCATTGTGGTAGAAATGTGACAGAGGACAGACAGATAAAATGAAACTTGATTCTGAAGAATATACTACAAGTAAGTAGGGGTTTTATACCTGTAGATAAAGGCTATGCAGGAGAAGGCTGTATCGTGGCCAGAGAAGCAGTAGGTACGTCAACCACGACTGCAATATCAATCACTTTCTAATTTTGGAATGTCACGCTCTTCTGTAAGGATAATAATATGGCCATCAAAAGATCATATTCTCGCCATATTCTGTTCCCGAACGGAGGAATAAACTCGGCGACTTCGATGTTACTATGTTAGTTACTATATTGATATCTACCTACGCTACATAAGTAGCTAAGGACATACTAAAAAGTAAGCCTCGATAGACCTAGATACGGAGAGTCCAGAAAAACGTTCACCAATACTGTATGTGCTCGATCGTGCAGAGTCCATTCCTATCCAAAATCAATGATCATGTGATCCGACCATGGTGGGATGGAAGCACAAAAACTTTTTTGTGTTGCTTTTGGTAAGCTTCGGAGTTCTCCTCACCACGTCGCTACATAAATCCTTTCTGTAAGTGATCGGCATCGTTGCGGCGGCCCTGGACCACACGTCACTGAGATATGAGATACTGAGATCAAATTCATATATATACCAAAAACCAAAAGTGGTCCCACTACATTTGTTCGGTCCCTCTTAATTTACCACAGCATCTCAGGAAATGTCATGGTGAGTAAGGGAATGTTGAATGCAGAGAGTGTTGAGTCAATTATACAAACAACAGGTTTGACGATCTCATTCCCCCCCTACATCATACCCGGGAGCCTCTAACAGTTCAATCGTTCCTTTACATCCTCTTGCCACCAATACTATGTTATTACGCTACGGCAGTCCTTGTGCTGCTACCAAACACAAGTTTTATTCGTCTGGCAATCCTGCCTTTGTCATTATGGACGGCATTCCGAGCTGCAACGCGAGTTGACCTGATAGCCATGTTCAACAACGACAGACTCATTTATTGGAACAAAGCACTGGTGGTGTGTGCACTCGCCTGCTTCTTCGGTGATATAATAAACAGTTAATTGCAGCTCATGCTGCTAGTAATCGGCATGCGGGTCATCGCATGGTCCTTCCAACAGAAGCCTTTCCAGCGCGTGACGGTGACTACATCGCAAGTCGAGGAAGCTACTCAAACTCCCTCGAGTATCATTCAACTAGCGATCGATGCCTTCGAACTCATCCTTAACCTGCGCGGATGTGGCTGGAATTGGTCAGAAGGTATGAAGGTACCTCCTGAAACACGCCCGACTTCTTCAACTGCAGCTTTCGTCTTATCAACCTTTATCTCTCTTATTCTCCACACGGTGATATTTGATGTCATTCACTACTCTGTCCAGTGGTTCTCTCCCTTGACCTTCGGCTCTGCTAAGGGTGGAACCATCTTCGATCCTTCAATACCATTCGCACAGCGATACCTCCGATCCAGTACCATAACCTTACTCTCCTGTCTCACAATATATAACGCCGTTGAGGTTGCGCACCATATCTGTACTCTTCTCGGCGTCCTTGTGTTTCGCCAACACATCTCGATGTGGCCGCCTGTTTTCAGAGATCCGTGGTTGGCCACGTCACTGACCGAGTTATGGAGAGAGCGCTGGCATCAACTTTTCCGCGACAATTTCATCTCTCTAGGGGGAAAGCCGATGGCGAAGCTGTTCGGTCGCGTTGGTGGCATCCTAGGTTCCTTTCTCATGTCAGGCGTGATGCACCACTTCGGACTGTGGGGTATGGGCAACGGCTCGGACTTTCTAAATGTTATGGGTTTCTTCATGATGATGGCAGTAGGCGTCATTATGGAGTATACCTTGAGAAGGTTTACTGGACGGAGGGTCGGAGGATTTTTTGGATGGATATGGACGATGATTTGGGTTCTTGGATGGGGCCACCTTTTGGTGGAGGCTTACACTACGCATGGACTAATCGCCAGTGCTTTCTTTCCGCGTTCTCTCAGACCAGCGTTCCAGATTTTTAGACCTTTATATTAAACTATTTTTTAATGTTTAGGAATATATTGGTCTTAAGAAACTGGTGGTAGGTTGGCAAGTTAGTCAGTCACCCATAAATTACTGCCATTAGAATGCATAATCTATGGTGCTGTGCGCTTAGTCACCACCACTTTTGGACAGCGGCGGAATCGGCGGGCGAAAAAAAAAAAAAAAATTCAATAAATCTGAACGGCGCGACGGCCGCCGCTGGTCCCTAGTGTACGCTACAATTTGAAATAAACAATTTTTGTCTCCATTCTACATGGCCCGGCCACGGAAAGCACCCAAGGAAGCAGCTGCTCGAGCTCGGGAGGCTAAAGCTCAAAACCAGCTCTTGCTGGACCCAGAAAATGATGGTGAATCAACTGCAAGTGACACCAACACCACGGAGGAAAGTGATATTGAATGTACTGGCTGGACTGGAGGTGTCAACCATCTCCCCTCAGAATCGGAGGATGATGAAGACTGGGAGGATACGGACTGGGCGAGTGATGATTCAGATGCGATGGAAATGGGATCAGATGGGGATAATGACGAGGGCCGTGAGCTTGAGGAGCTGGAAGGACAGGACCTCGTGGATGGTTTGAGGAGATATTGGGAACTCGAGCTGGAGATGCTTGCAGAACCGACACCATATGAGTGCCTGATGGAGAAGAAGACATCGCGGGAATGGAAGAGCACCGAAGCGAACCGAAGCATGGGGTATAATGGCTTGTCGGCTCGATGACAACGGGAAATCAACCAAAAACGGCGGGAAAAGGAGGAGAAAGACAAGATGACACGAGAAGGGTGAGTGGTAAAAATCTTCCAAGTGTTTTTGAGACCTCACCAGTGTGTTTCTGATCCAGTGATCAAGCAACGAAGTTCCAGGCATACTTCACAATGAAACCTCACACATCGACCGCAAGCCCCACAGCTGGAATGATGGAGGCACACAGTGTCATGGTTGGGACAACAGCGGGGACTGCGTTGCCAGCACAGTCGAGTTCTCGCTCTCCAGATGTTCTGGATGTGGATGATGTTCGCCGAGGGTACTTGTCAGACCTGTCAGACGACGAGCTTCAGGGTGATGAATGGAATGATTTGGACGACGACACACCTGAAGCTGAGGCTTCCGAGCCAACCACGGTCCTTCCCACTTCCTCGACCAACGTCATCCCACCACCTCAATGTAAACGATGCAAACTTGATGTTTCTGTTCGTGATGCCCAGAAGAAAGCAAAGGAAGACCATCGTAAAATCCTGTGAAAAGCCTTGCAGGACATTGAAAAGCTTATTGCATCGAAACGAGCCCAGTTTGAAGCTGGTCAGAATGGCTTGCAGGCGTATCGTGCACGGTCGATCCAGAGTTGCCTGCATATGGTTATCAATAACAATCGGAACCTTGTCGACGCATCCGAGCGCGCTGCTGAGAGTCAAGGCTTTGCGGCAAAATGGGGCAGGCGTATGGTGCGGCAGTGGGTTTCGGACTGGATGAAATCTTGTGAGCTGCCCAAATCCAACAGAGGCCATCATACCAAAGTTTATTCGCTATTGGACGATCCGGAGGTGGCAACCGAGCTTCGCTCTTACTTGCGAACGAACAAATGGTCCATGAACCCACAAAAGCTCTCAGATTTCACCAAAAACAAGTTGCTGCCAGAGTCAAGGCTTTGCGGCAAAATGGGGCGGGCGTATGGTGCGGCGGTGGGTTTCGGACTGGATGAAATCTTGTGAGCTGCCCAAATCCAACAGAGGCCGTCATACCAAAGTTTATTCGCTATTGGACGATCCGGAGGTGGCAACCGAGCTTCGCTCTTACTTGCGAACGAACAAATGGTCCATGAACCCACAAAAGCTCTCAGATTTCACCAAAAACAAGTTGCTGCCAGATGAGGCAAAAAAATATCTCCACCACATTGTTGAGAAAGAGATGCCGAGTGGTTTGAAGAAGTACTTGGAAGTTGAATTATTTCCGCGCATCCAGATGAAGGTTGGGAAGGGGATCTCCATCCGAACAGCACATTGATGGCTTCACAAAGAAGGATTTCAGTACACAGCTCACAAGAAAGCACTGTATTACGATGGGCATGAGCGGGAGGATGTTGTTGAGTACCGCCAGAAGGTTTTTCTTCCCAAAATGAAGGAATTTGGATCGCGCTTGGTCAGTTATGTGGTGGGCAACGTGGCAAAGGAAGTGGATATGCAGCCTCCACCTGGCCAATGCAAACTTGTGCTTGTTGCACATGATGAAATGACTGCGCAAGCAAACGACGGGAAAATGATGTCGTGGGTGTGGCATGGGGAACAGCCGCTGAAAAAGAAGGGTGCTGGGCGAGGGCTTCATCAATCAGATGTGATTTGTTCAACTGTTGGATGGCTGAAAGAGGCAAGTCAAACCCTTGAATACGGGAAAAATTATGAGGGATATTGGAATGGAGAAATGTTTGTCAAGCAGGTTGGTCCTGATCTCAAGTTGTTGCACTGGGCCTGACTCGACAAATTTTTTGAAGCTGAAAGAGAGAATCATTCCCGCATTCGAGAAGGCCCACAGCCCATCATATCAAGCGCTCATTATGGTTGACAACTCTCAAGGCCATTCTGCATATGCAACAGATGCCTTGTTGTCATCACGAATAAACTTACGGCCCGGTGGCAAGCAGGCAACAATGCGCAATGGCTGGTACGAGATGGAGATGGATGGCCATCGAGTCAGCCAGGAAATGAATTTTCCACTCAATCACCCAGAATTCCCTGGCCAACCGAAGGGAATGCGTCAAGTTCTGATGGAGCATGGGTTGTGGAAGAACGGCCTCACAATGCAATGCAAGAAGAACAAAGATGGGACAGGTGGGAAATGCAAAGTGGGAGCTACTGACTGTTGCGCAAAGCGCACTCTCGACTTGCAACCTGATTTCCAGGAACAAAAGTCACTTGTCCAGGAAGTCATCGAGACTGCTGGCCACCTGTGCATCTTCCTGCCAAAATTCCACTGTGAACTCAACTTCATCGAGTTTTTCTGGGGTGCTGTCAAGAGATATCTCCGCGAAAATTGTGATTACACCTTTGCGACGTTGCAAGAAAATATGCTGAAAGCATTGGCATCGGTCTCTGTGGCGACGATCCGAAAGTGGGAACACCGAATGAAGCGATGGATGGAGGCATATGGGGATGGTCTGGGGGCAAAAGAGGCTCAAATACAGGTCAAGAAATTCAGTTCTAAGCGCTACACATCTCACAGAAGGATACCCGAACGCCTTGCGGCCTCCCTGGACGCTTGAATTGCCTTTTTTGGTAGGGGCGGCGAAATTGCCGTCCAGAAAAAAAAATATACCCGTCAATTTTGAGTATTTTGGAAATCGGTCTTAGGGATTTGTTCCTACTATCGAAATGAGCATTTTGGCTAGAGCAATAAGCAATCCGACTATTTCTCAGAGAGTAGTTTTCGTTGTTCAAAAGTGGTGGTGACTAAGCGCACAGCACCATACGTAGGATGAAACAAGAGAATTATGAGATCAGTCCTTACATATACGGAGCCTGAGCCTAGCCTTTTCAGGAGTGATTAGGCTACTTAACTGTCGATCACTGATCTGATCACGTCAACTAAGTATATGCATCGTTTAGATCGTACAGTGCGTTGCATAATAAACTGGAGTCATCATCCCCAAATTTCTTGTTTGTAGCAGCCAAACATACCTCATGTAATACTGAATCTGTGACCTGTCACACTGATTTCGCGATCGATGGCTCCACAAATCTCCCAGCAGCTGGGGGGAGCATATCGTCTTTTGGCGATATTCAGAGCACAAAAACTTTGCGGAAGTCAATGACGACAGCTTGTCAAGTAGACCCAGTAGGAGGGATCAAGTCATGGAAAGGAGGATGATAACGAGTGTGGTGAGCTGAGATATGGTCTTGATCTGTTCCAACTTCCAGGCAGAGGTGATAGCGTTAGGACACAGTGGACTCGGAGATAGACGACGATGTGACTGAGTGACACTGTGCTGATATTTTGGGCTGGGACAAAGCCAACCAAACAAGGAATTTTGGGATGATTACTCCGGTTTAATATGCAACACAGTGTAAATGGATGATTCTATTTCTAAACCTAACTTAGCGGGCTTTAAAGTCGGAGAAAACTTGTTAGAAAACCGTAGTCTCGTACCTATGGAAAGCAAGACTGATCAGCCCCAATTCAGGTCCTGCCGGATCACACCCGGTTCGGCATATAGCCAAGACCCGAGACACCTAGTGATTTGTTGGTAATGTGGCTGGTTAATAATGCTTGCAAGGCTGGTCAGTTATGCATCATTGTGGCATGTATGATGTTTATGCCTAAGTATTTCCTTCGTTAGAGTCATAGACACCATACACAACATCTTTATGTATGTAGCGTAACATATTTTTTTGCTGGAGTATATTGTTGTTCAGTTTGGTTGCCGCTTGGGCCACGTACCACATCTTGCTACATTTGTTCAAAATCACTACACCTACAACTTTGAAAAATCAATCCAACATGCTCTTTAGTCCAACACATTCTTTAATCCGAGTCCAACACACCATTATTCAGCATGCCAGAATATGCTGTCGAGTTTACCTCTGAAAATCAGGCGATATGTGGTGGCCATTGCAAACAGCAGCTAGCTCTGATGGGCAAAGTCTTCTACTTGTACAATAATGATCCTATGCAACCAGGACACAAGGTTTGCAAGGAATGTCACTTACACTATGTGGGCAAGACTATGACACATCACATGAGTGGTATATAATCTATTTTTATAGTGGTGTTGGAATGCACACTGATACAACAATCACAGAAACAAATGACATCGAATTGATTCATCAACAGGTCGCTAGGGCACAGCGTGGTGAGTAGCTGATTACAATTTCTACAGACCACCAATTGTTGACACACCGAAAAGGACAATCAGATTCTGTTGTCCAACCAATCGGATCCAGTAATCCATTTGGAAATTCTAGCAGCCAACACCAACAGCGAGGATATCCAAATCTTCTCCCACCTGGCCCAGTAGTCTTGACACCAGCAACAAATAATGGTCTGCAGTCTATACAGTTCCCTGCAGAATTTTGAAACCTCCCACTTGTGAATGGTTACCAAGCTGCTCATCAGCATTACATCGAATTTAAAAAGCACCTGAGTTCACAAGCATATGCCTATGGACCTGCAGCTAAAGTTGTTATCATCAAGTTCTGGATGAAAACACAAATCCTGAACTGCAAAACTGCCCTTCTTGTCTCAGTATGTGATAGTAGGTGAGACCATTGATGAGATGACATTAGGATATATGTGAAACAGTTGGAAGCATACCTGTGCATATTAATGCCCTTGATCTTAAGCTAACTGGGGTTATTGCAGTTGCGCATAAGTATTTCAAGTGGACAAAAGGCCTGGTACTCACCCTGGATGATGTGGAGCTGCGCTCAGCAAATTGGGAAAAATTTTTGCTGAAAGGAGATGGACATCTAGATTGTGATGCAATTTCTGATCAGTATTTCAAGGTCTCGAAAGGCAAGAGACAGTTTGATCCTGGGTCCAAGGTTTTGGAGCTCGTACTAGCACTGCCTTATGAGAAATATGAGATAGCATATCAGCACAGCATTGAAGAGGATGAACCTCAACAGGTATTAGTGATGGTTGATGATCATATAACCTGTTTTACTGACTTTGCAATATAGGTGAGCAATGCATGCACAATCTCATCACACACCACAGCCAGTGCATTTGTAGGCCAATTCAAGTCATCATCAGTCACCAAAGACAGCAGGAACAAAGTGATCAGAAAACCCAGGAGGGTAAAAAACATCCCACTCTTTTTTCAAAGTCCATCTCTACTGGCAAGCTCATCTATCGTCTCAGCATCGAACAAGGATCTAAGCTACTTTGGCACCAAGGTATGGATTATGTTGTTAATGGACTTCTTAATACCTATTGTGACATTCCAGGATGACGTATCTGTTCATCCATCCATCCAGGACAGCCTCACTGCAAACTTGAACCAGTGATATGACATCGCAATGCCAAGTCATTGCCAGGACAGCCTCACCATAAACTTAAACCATCGATACAGCACCACAACACCAAGTCATCACCAGGACAGCCTCATCACAAACTTGGACCAGCAATACAGCAATACAATGCCAAGTCATCACCAGGACTTGTTAATGATAGGACCCTTACCTATGCAAAACAATGAACCTTTTAGTCTAGATGCCTCTCAACTGCGACATGCACTGCTCACCCAAAAAGCCCCAAGCAGGAGAATTATGCAAGGAATATCTAAGTAAAGAATGTGGTCAGAAATGATGTATAACTGACATTATCACATTATCACATTATCAAAGTCAACCACAGAGTGCTCAAATGCACCATTTATCCCACCAAATTCCTGTCAATTGACCAACTCATCACTGATCAAAAAAAAACCAATTCTTCTCACTAAAAAGGCATTCCCCACGATGTTGACCTTTGCCTCTATGAATCTAATTGTGGGTGCATGCAAGTTAGCATATTTTGGCCAGACTGACAAGCCTGTGTTCAACAACTCCACATCGCTTGATGTCTGCATCAAGGAAGCCTTCAGTGTTGACTCTGTCTCAGCAAAACAAATAGTGTATGATGGACCCAAACAAGGGGAACTACTTGCAGTTAAAATCAATTGTTCCCACTGGGCCTCAGCATTGATGTGTCATGTTTACGAGTTTATGGGAAGGGAGAATAAATGTTATGGTATGGAACCACCATTCAATGCACCTGAGATGCACTATGTCAACATAGTTTTGGTGGTTGCCAATAACCACAAGTAGGAGACATATATGCTAGAGGAAGTTATTGACAAGTCAGATGGAGACTTTTGAAAGTACATAAACAATACCACTGAAACTCTCCTCCCACAGACAGATCTGGATCGGCAGCATGTTGGCAACTTCTTGTCATTTGCTCAGCACATGCAAATAATTGAAACAAAGGAGCAAGTCTTCATATCAGACCAACAAGGTTCATCTATGGAATGTCTGTCCTACACTCATTAAAACAATGAATATTGTTGACAGGAGGTCTCACACTACTCTCAGATCCACAAATAATCACCTCACCGTAAGCCTTTTGGTAATTTCTATTGATTTTCTGGCTAGATGTTAATTTTTGATGCTGTAGAGCTCTGGGACCTAGCCGTGTCTTTGCAGATGGGAATTTGGCTGCAGCTTTCAAATACTTTGGTGACGATCATGTCTGCAACAAATTGTGTGAATACTACAAGTTGCCAAAAATCAAATCAGGCATTCGCTTGTCTTTTAATCCAGTAAAGGTCATCGAACAGCTGCAAAAGGAGCTGGAGGGAGAAGTGGGAATTGAAACACAGTATGAGGATGGGGAAATAACTGAAGGCGGATGGTCTGCTAGACCATGGAAGAAGAAAAAAAACTCATGCTTAGGACACTCTGGCTTGTGTCACTCATTTTTTGAAGTAGATTTCCACAACTTTTATTTTTCAAACTTGCATCACTCTTATTTGATATCCATAAACCACCTCTTTTAATATGGACTCAGGTTTAATGTAGCTTTTCTTTAATCAGACTTATTATCAGCAGCACTGATTCTCTGCAATTTACTTCACATAGTCTACAATTGGCTCCCATCATAGACCACACTCATATTAGACAAGGACAGTTTGATAAAAGAATAAATATTTATATTGAGATCACATCTGTTGCAGGGCCAAGTATCAGATATACATGGGGCAGTACAGAACATGATGCGTCAAACAGACAATCAATTTGGGAAACAACGGTATACAAAACTAGTCAAAATCTTCACTAGATGATGACCCACTGCCATCACTCCCTTCTTCATCAGTGATTGTTTCATATATCATGGGCAGCTGCTGGTCAACATGACATGGAATTACTGGCTCTCTCAGCCCCCCAATGTATTGATCCCCATATGGTCCAACTATGTTATCACCATTTAAGTCCAGGAAGAATCTGCAAAGCTTCTTCTTCGACAACCTGTGTCATTTCTTGATACTCTGCAAGAACCTGAGTGACTGTAGGGTTGTTTCCATGGTGCTGAAATTCCTGAAGAAGTTGTAGGTATACATTCCAGAACATGTTGGATGTGACAGCTGGGCTCCCGATCTTGTTGTATAGCTCTTGCACATGTTCTTTGAACAACAGAGGTACAAGTTGGAAAACTGGGTGATCTTTTGGGGCATAGATTTCTTCAACTTCATCTAGCAAGGATGGAGAGACAACAACCTGGCAGACATCAGTAGCTTTCATTATATTCTAATAGTAACACACCCAGAAGTCTAGCGAATCATACTGCTCAGGATGCAAACATATGAGCTCAGGTATTCCATGTGGGGGTAGCTTGTGCTTGTCTCGATGTGGTGCCATCTGATTTCTTGTATGACCCAACTATCCAATTCAGCTTGGATCTATGGGATTGCAAGCCACTGAAAGACAAGGCTGGGATGAAGTATTAGACAATGTAAGATCTGTGTGACACATACTTACTACTCAAGTGGGTCATCTACATCATACCATTCATTGTGTACACCTTGATCAAAGAGAGTCTTGAACCCAGGTGTGAAATCCTGATGAAAGATCGATCAGTTGATTTCAGATTTGATATTTTTTGTTTTCCTCATCCACCGATGCTGAAGGGTATTGGAAAGGGAAGGATCAAGCCTGTGTCGAATCATTGTGTGTGCATCAGCAACACCAAAGTTCTCAGTCCCAGGATCACTCTGAGTTATCAATGGGACTCCTTTGAACGCATAGGTTGTGAGATTACAAATGCAGGATAGTGGTAAAGGTCTTACTACCAAGTTTATGTGCAGCTTCAAAATAGTAAGTAGCAATCAACTTGGGATTTTTATTAGTCCACCATACTTTCAACCAGTTGTTGTATGATATGAAGGGGTCAACACTGTTGTAAAAAAACAATCTGAATCGAAGCCACTTGTCATGCTGGTCTTGGCACCAGACATCATTCACACCAGTGCACCAGTAGTGTTTACTCTTGAAGTGGTGTCGGCGACATGCAGCAACAGTGGAAGGCTCTGTGATTGTAAGAAAGTCCGAGATCAATTTTCTAGATTGAGGATTAATCACAGTCTGTAATAAACTATGTATGTTTCGTACTGTGAAACACGCATCCCATACTCCTGCTGAAGACTCTTGCAGATGTTCTCAGCACCCCGGGTTGGGAATCAATTGTGAATCTCAGCTACTGATGCCATAATCGACTCGAATGTATGTTTTTGCTGATGGGTGCTCTTCAAGGCCCACTTGCGATGAAGCCACTTCGCTGTCGATGAACTGTGCACCAAGTTGCCCACCTGAGTTACTAAAAAAAAGTTTCAAATGAACTCACCTTAACCCAAACTCCTCCTGAGAGAAGTGTTGCATACATTCCAAAGCAATTTTCTTATCATTCAAACCTAGGGAGTAGTAAAATGTCAGAAGTGTACACAATTGTTCTTCTGGGGCTGATCCATCTGTGAGAATGATGTACTCTATCACTGGATGTGTTGAAACTCACGGCATGGTTTGTATTGGTTCTTCTGTGTCATCCTGGTTGAGCACCATAGGCAGGCGATGAAGATATATGTTGAACTTGTGCTGTGCACATTTTCTCACAGTCCTTGTGCATGCTGAAGTAAATCAATCACGTAGATTTTACTGTTACTTGTGTACATGAAGTCTGAGGCAAAAACAACTAAAATCCTGGAGCACTGTTTGCATCTCCTCCCACATGATAGTGAAAGACAAAGGGAACAAACAGCATTCTAAAATAGAGGGAACAACATTACAACATGGACAATCACTCCCTGAACTTGTTTCGGTGAGTGGCAATATCATCACCCAGCAAAATGAAAAAATCTTCATTGTAAAACAGTATCATATTTAATATTTCTTGATGGGTGTATGATGAAGGATTGTCATTGAAGTTGTTTGGTATAGCACCAACAGCAGGTATGGCACAAGGAGCCAGGATGATAACTCTGGGAGTTTGAACAGCCTGTGCATGGTCATGACCATGCCCACAAACCTATAATATCTTGCATTCATTGTGGCCATATGTGACTGTATTTCTCATAGGGTACCATTAATATTTGCAATGCCAAATTTTGCCTGAGAATCTGAAATCTGATTAGCAGAACTCAAGATACCAGAACTGAGACACTTACAAGCTTTGCAAATGATAAATGCATGATTACATGCTGTTTCCACAACCTCGTCTGATATTGCAGGCACTCGAGCTGACTGGATCTGTCAGATCAAGAATGATCTGAAGATACTTCAGACTCACCTTGCTGGACTGCAAGAATCATTGCTGTGTCCTCGGCCTCTCTAACTGCATGACCATCGATAACGGCACCTGCTACAAGGCAAGTATTCAGGTTTAGCACATCAGTGAGCACCTGTGGCAGTTGTGGATGTTTGTCAAGGATACTCGGAATGTTGGACTGATAGCGATCCATGATGGGTGCAAATGTGAATGTTCTTTGTCCATCAACGATGAATTAACACATTGGCATGGTAGGGTTAAATTAGGTTGGAGTGTCATTGGTCCTAGTGAGATGCTGTGTTGGAGTACAATAGGCATCATCCAAATTTTGGGCTGATCAGTCTTGCTTTCCATATGTACCTGACATTGTTGGAGGTTTTTGATCAGAGATCACATCGGAGAATGAAACTTTTGCAGCAGAAACCTCTGTACAACATCTGGTGCACTTTTCCCTGTGACACTACCATCAAGTCACACTTGTCACATCAACATGATCACATGCTCCAAAATGCATCAACAAACACATCAACAAAGCTGTGGCTATTGTCTGATTCATATCCCCCCGCTCATGGCAAGACCTGCTAATCAAAAATGGCATGAAGTGCATTGGGCACTCTCCTATTCTGTACTACAGTGTGCCCATGAGCATGCCAAGAAGAAATACAAGTATAACTCTGCACAAATGCATGCCAAGATGTCCAGGCTCTTCTCTGCATGTAAGTTGAGGTTCTCTCCCCATGAGTGGCAGTTTGATGTGGCGGAAGCATTATTGTTGAAGGTTGACAGTGTTGTAATTGCAGGGACTGGTGCTGGGAAGACTATTTCCTTTGTCCTACCATTGCTACTCCATCCCAATAAAATAGTCCTCATAATCTCTCCACTCAAAGTACTGCAATCTGATCAGGTATGGTGCATCCATATTCAGAGAAACATAATATAACAGCTTTATTTCTCAGGCTCACAGGTTCAGAAAGTGGAAGATTACAGCTGTTGCAGTGAACAGAGAAACCTGGACACCAGGGCTAGAAAAGGTGGGCATTCTTCATTCCATTGTATTTTCTATTGCTGAAATGACTTGTCAGAACCTGAAGGAGCACAAAAGTCAGGTTGTCCTGAGCTCCCCAAAGATGTGTCTCAAAGGTTTCACAAATTTATAACAGTACCTTTTCAGGGTTTTTGTGCAAGTTCCTCTTTATCTGTGCTTGAGTAAATGCGAGACCATGGAATAGTGACCACAAATTTGGGGCCAGGGTGACTACAGATGGGACAACCTCATGGAAACTGAACTGCATTAAATTGTCTTCCTCAATGTCAACCCCTGGTGGTGGGCAAAAAACTGACACCACACGCATCATCTCTGCAGCAGCAATGCCATTAAATCACTCCAATGCGAGCTGCTCCAATGCTGCTGAGGCTTCTAGTGGGTGCTTTTCCCCCATCATTTGGAGTGGCTTCTACCAATGGCGTAGGATGCCTGGCAGCTCTTTACTGCTCATAAGTCCAGAGCATTCACTCCATATCTTGGCATCAGCTACACAATCCACATCTCCCCAGCTAATCGCATCTAAGAATATTGTCAAATTTATTTCAAGTCCATCCATTACAGCAAAACATCCTGAATCTTATCAACCAAAGGTCCATTGATATAGTCCTGAAGGTGCTGGGTGTGCGAATGCTGGATACCGGGTCCTATGTCAACCTCTTCCTCCTCTATGTCATCTTCCTCATCTGGGTGATAGTCCAAGTCATCAGAATCCCCTTCCAAATTCTCTGCAGTGCAAGTGTCATCGTCCTTGAAGATGTTCATCCAAGAATTATCCATTGTGATGGTTTCAAGTTAGGTAATAAGAACACAGGTGGATGTCACTGTAATGAGTGTGACTCGATGGTAGCATCACAGGGCAAAGTGCACCAGATATTGTATAAAGGTTCTGCAAAACTTTTCCATTCTCCAACCACAGGAACCTATGACAATGTTGGGTATGAGACTAGAAAACTGTAATGACCAGATGTCATCAAATTTGGAATATGCTTTGAATCCTTAAATGGTATGGAAGTACCCTTACTCTTCCCCACTGACATCCAAAAATGGAAAGTTGTTCACACAGTCAGATGAATAAGTTTCTGAGGTGAGCTTAACATAATCTGGTCAACTATCAGTTTGAGTTTAGCTAACCTACACAATTATATGCATAAAAAACTAACCACTGCCTCATGCAAATGTGAGTGGGGGGGGACAGCAATATTAACTAAAACCAAAAAAAAAAAAAAACACTGCCCCTATGCAAAATGTGGGGAGGGTGTCCTGCTGTTGTTGTCCCTGTCCCTGTCTGCATTGTTGGTTGTCTCATGGATTCCTGTCTTTGACCCACTGCGTCAGTGTCCTTCATGCTTGTCATCCCTTCCCTCAGCACCATCATGTGAGCTACTCCTTTCTGGTGGGCTTCTCGTCCATATTGTAAGGGCAACCTCAAAGCCTCACTTAGGAGTGAGCAAACAGAGGGGAATCCAAAGTTAATATTATACTACATAATGCAGACACTCCAGGCACACCTAACAGAGGGGAATCCAAAGAGAAAACTCTAAGGACCCATCTGTTGATGCCCAGTATATGTGATAGAGCTGAAAATCAAATAGTAAGCTAAAAATAGCAAAAAGGCAGAAATAGGTGGATCAAGGTATAGGATGATGTCACCTTGATGGGTAAACATCCAGAAGGGGTCCTGCTTCTAATAATAGAACTGTCAACATGTACCAACATGGAAAAAACCAAAATATAATAATAAAAATAGAAATAAAGCATAGAAAATCATAGAAAAGGCAGAATAGGGTGAAATAAAATATATATAATCATGGGACAAATGCAGAAAATTGCCCAGATACCTGGGGCGCCTTCCTTTTCCCTTACATCACCCCCTCATCTATGATGCATTACCCTGATGCATTCAAAACTGTATTTGCCCAAAGTCAGATGCTTGGATGCACTGATGTGCAGAGGAATGTCGCCGGTGGAACTCCCTGACCAGTCGTGGGGCATTCACACTGGACTCTGCAACCCAGGAGTTCTCCTTGTACCCATAATCCTTCCAGTATACCAGGTATTTGAGTTTACCTTGACATAAGCAGCTGTCTAAGATGGACTCAACCTCATACTGAGGTTCACCTTTGATAACTGTAGACAGTGGGGGAGGTCATGTCATGCATCCAGGAAATGGAACTGCAGGTGCAGGCTGCAGCTTTATGACATGGAAGAGAGGGTGGAGTCTGGACATGGACTGTGGTAGCCATAGGCGGTAGGCATGCGACCTGACGTGTCTAGTGATGAGGAACAGTCCAAGAAAGTGGTAGACAAGTTTCTTGGATGGGCATGTGGTAGAAATGTCACTAGAGTCAAAATAGACATGATCACCAACTTATATGTAGGTGTGGGTGAGTGACACTGGTTGTAGAAGCATGCCATGTCATCCTTTGCCTCTTCCAAGGTGTCCTACATCTGCTCTGTAAACTCATTCACCATCTCCAAGTGTGAGGGTGCTTGTCAAGGCTCAAAGCCCATGCATGGGTGTCACTTTGTGTCAAGGAGGAAGGGAGTTTGTTGGGTGGAAGAGTGGACATGATTGTTGTATCCAAACTCAGCCATGGGGAGGAGATCTTTCCAATTGTCCTGTCACTCATTGATGAAGATATGGATGTACTGCTCCAGTGCTCAGTTGACTCATTGATGATACTCAATCCGGAAACCCAAACAAAACCTACTAAATGGCTTCGGATGGTACAACACGAGTTAGAGGAAGGGTGCGAGTTGGTACTAAATATCACCGCTGATTTCCAAATGTTGTTTTTAGTGACATAATATGCCGAATTGTGTTGTGAATAATCTTTAGAAGCATACAAAGATGTTTGAAATAGTTTGAAATAGGTTCGAAGACATGCGAAATGGTTCAAATAAGTTCGAAGATGTGCAAAGTAGTTTGAATAAGTTTGAAGAGGTTTGTAGTATATCAAGGAATGAGTTTAGCAAATGTGATGTGTTTTTCAAATGGTGATAGGTGATGGGCGATGAAATGAGGAGTGAATACGATAGTTTCAAAGATGTTCACAATATTTTGCAGAACTTAGAGATACGATGCAAAGATAAGACTCAAGAGAATGGCTCTTAAATCTGATGATAGTGAGAGGGTAACTTGTGCTCTGTTCCCTGTTGGTATTCTTCTTATTCTAAGTAACTAACACAAGTCTATATACAAATTGAAGAAATAGTACTAAAAAGGAAATAATAACAATTGTAGAACACAAAGCAATGTGCACAGCAATAAAGGTATTGTAGAACATAAAACAAATAAAAAATAATAATAAGTAAAACATACATTGTCCCAGTATGGTAAGAGTTTTTGTTCTATTGCTTTAATATATCAATGAGATATAAAACTGCACTTATCATATCCTAAGTCTCTTGTAATCTCTCCTTGTGTCTGGTAGTGCTTGATATGTGGTGAATTGGCTTGTTCTGGATGTGCAGCATGTATCAAAAGTGTTTCAAGACAGCTATACAGCAGCTGATATCGTTCAAAATGCTGTGAAGTCATTCAAAGTGTCACAAAATGTCACGAAATAGTTCAAAATAGTTCAAAGTCATCTGAAATAGTGTGAAATAGTTTGAAAATAAGTTCAAAGTTGATTTCGTGGTGTTTGTAGCGATTCGGAGTGCATGTCATAATGTATAGATACCATTTGATCCTTCTCCAGATATTATAGTGCATAGTGGACCTATCATTGTTCTGTCTGTCCATCTCTTTGTGGGTGGTAGGCAGTTGAGGTGAGAAGTTTGATTTCCAGCAGGCAGTACAGCTCTCAGGTGAACTCTGCAATGAATTGTGGTCCTTGGTCACAGAGGAATGTTCCAGGCAGTCTATGGAGCTTCCACACATGGTGCAAATAGAGTCGAGCCACTCCAAGTGTGGTGACAGTTGTATGAGTGGGGATAAAATGAGCTCACTTCCCAGCAGAGTTGACTGTGCACATTACAGCATCAAACCCATTGGACTCTAATAGTTCCACTATGAAGTCCACACTGATGACATCCCAATGATTCTCTGGGACTGGAAGGGGGTGTAACTCACCCATGGGCTTGCGCTGTAGAGTCTTGGTGCATAAGCAGAGATCACAGGTACAGCACTACTGACCAATGAGTTGAGACATCTTGGGCCACCAATAATTCCATGATATGAGTTTCAATGTCTTCCAATGCCCAGAGTGGCCAGCAATGAGTGGGTTGTGGTGCTGAGAGATGAGTTGTCATCGAAGCTGGGGATTGTTAGAGATATAGATGCAGTCATGGAAGTATGGGATGTTGTCCTTTTCTGTCCACTCTGCTGCATGAAGCGAAGGGGTTGATTTCTTTCTCAGCTCCTTCACTGCCAGAGCCACAGCATCCTCATGTAAACCACTATGGTTTGCATGATGAATGTCACATAGGATACTGTGCTCCTCACCCTCCAAGATAACACCTTTTAGTGCATGGACTGTAAACAGATCAGGTTGCAACAACACAATACCTTGATTGTTGTTGCTTCTATCCCCATGGTCCAGACAATGAGAGAGGGCATCAGTCTTTCCCATGCTGCATCCTGGGCAATGATTCAGGGAGAAATTGAACCTGGAGAGATAGGGGGACCAGTGGGCTTGGCAACAATTAAGTTTCTTGGGGGTCATAAAGTACTTGAGGTTCTTGTGGTCCATCCAGATCTCAACTTTGTGTTGAGCACTCTCCAGGAAATGTTGCCACTCCTCCAATGCCTGCATTATTACTAGCATCTCCTTGTCATGGATCTTGTGATTGCATTCCACAGCACTGAGATTCTTCGAGTAGAAGGCAATGGGGTGCCACTTCTGGTCCTTGGGAGACTGTTGGGACAGCACTGTTCCAGTCGCAAAGTCCAAACTGTCAGCTTCTACATGGAAGAGATGCGAGTCATCAGCAAAGGTCCGGACCAAGGATTGAAGTAGAAATGACCATCTCTTTGAGCTTCTCAAATGCCTCCTGCTGTGTATTTTCCTACTTCCATGCCTCCTTGCCAGTGAGGTCAAATAATGGGCATGCATGGTGGGGAAAATCTTTAATAAAGAAAGCACTGATAGAAATTGATAAAGCCCAGAAAAGACTGCACCTCTTTCTTGTTCATGGGGGTGGGCCAAGTTGTAATGCTAGCAACCTTGACTGGGTCCATCTCCACCTGTCCATCTGAGATAATCAAGCCCAAGTACTCAATCCATTGATAGGTTCATTGCATGCTCTAAGGTCTGGGAATGGTTCTAATCATATCGACACATTACAACACATGCTCCGAATTGCTACGAATGCTACAAAATCGATTTTGAACCCTTTTTGAACTATTTTGGACAACTTCAAACAACTTCGAATGACTTTGAATGATTTTGAACAATTTCACAATACTTCGAACACTTTTGAATGACTTTGCACTACTTCAAACAATGTCGGCTGCCACATAGGACTATTTCAAAACCCTTTTGACACACAGCACATTTGGAATAAGCCATTTCGTCACATATCGAGCACCATTGGACATGAGGAGAGACAACAAAAGATTTGGAATGTGATAAATGAGGTTTTGTGTTTCAATGATATATTGAAGCAATAGGACAAGCCCCTTTTTACTATACTGGGACAACATACATTTCAATTATTATCATTTCTCATTTGTTTTACAATTTACAAAGTCCTTTATTGTTGTGTATATTGCCTCTTGTTCTCCATATGTTATATTTCCTTTTTGGTACTATCTCTTCAAAATGTATATAGACTTGTACTAGCTGCTCAAAAGAAAACAGAGAAGAAGTTACCCTCTCCCTTATTATCTGATTTAAGAGCAATTCTCTTGAGTCTTAGTCTCCCATCACATCTCTAAGTTCTGTGAAATATCATGAACTTCTTCGATTGTACTCTCGACATCAGTCCGACACTTTCAAAACTTCTCAAACTATTTCAGACATCTTCAAACTCCCTCGAAACTACTTCAAAAATCTTTGAACCCCTTTGAACATCTTTCAAACCTCCTTTGAACCTTTTTGTATGCTCCTAACATTCATTTGCAATGTGTTTCACCATTTTATGCTTCTAACCACAAATTTTGGGTGACAGCAGTGACATTTAGTACCAACTCGCACCCTTCCTCTAGCCTGTGTTATACTTTTAGACCTTTTAACAGATTTTTATTAGATTTCCAGGTCAAGCATTATCACTGTGTCTTCTCAAACTTGCACTTGTCATGATGAAGTTAGAGTTTGTGCTGCCAAAGTTGCTCTAGCACCAGGCATGTGATTTGATGATGTTCATCGAGGTAGACACAGACCACACCTTCCAATATGAGATCATGGAAGATGTCATTCATCATGGTCTGAAAGGTGGCAGGACTATTAGTGAGACCAAAGAACATGACAAGCAGTTCAAAAAGACCATGGTTCATGTAAAAAGCTGCTTTCCACTCATCCCCTTCCTTTATCCACACATTGTTGTAACCCCAATGGACATTGAGCTTGGTGAAGTAATGTGCCCTTCAGAGTTGGTTGACAAGTTCAGATATGAGGGGTAGTGGATAGCGGTTCTTGACTGTGATGTCGTTGAGGTGTCAATAGTTTTGAACTGGTCGAAGGGACCCATCCTTCTTTTTAACAAAGAAGAAAGGCAAGGCCATGGGCAACTTTGAAGTGTGGATATGACCTGAAGCCAAGTGTTCATCGATGAACTTGTCAAGTTGTCCTTGCTCTTTAGGGGAGAGAGGATAGATCTTGCAGGAGGAGGGTGTGGCACCTGGTGTGAGCTCAATTGTGTTAGGGCGACACCCACTAATCTGCTAACTGGACTGTGCAGGCTCTCCTACAAGAAGGCAGTGGGGCACGTGCGCATGATGGGGGGTTTGATGGTTTTGATACGAGAGGTTAAAAATAGAATAGTTAGCTGAATTAGGCTTTTCGCACCACTATTGTGGATGGAATACCTAAGAGAACTCAACTGAGGTCTCCTAGTATTTATTTTAGAGTTATATACTATGTTACATATATTGTAGTATGTTGTTACAGACGTGCATGCACATGTGCATACATATTGATGTGTGTAAATACAAAATTCCCATGCTGACAAATAATGCATGTATAGGCATTTGGTAGCATATTTTGGTGAAATAAAATAAAATAAAATAAAATAAAATAAAAATAGTATTATGTAATAGGCATGTTAGAAGACTGTTTCCTAACATTACCCCCCTTTTAGGCCTCGACTTCCAGGCAAGAAAATATTGCATCTGTTACCTCTGTGAAATTTTGGTAAGGCCAGAAATTCATCCCCTCATACACCATTCTAGCAATGCGATGTGGAGCATTTGGATTATGTTTAAAGAGTTGGGCAATTGCTTTACGCACTCACTTACAATTCTCCTCGGGTTCCCATGAATTATTTTCATTAGTGTAGTTCTTCCACTTGATTAAGAATTCCAATTTATTTCATCGAAGATGTGAGTCCAAAACCTCTTCCACAATATATTCTGGAGCACCTTCTACCATTATTGGAGGCTGTGGAGTAGTTTGTTGACCAGGAATAGTGGGTGGGTAGTAAGGGCGTAAATGGGAAATGTTAATTTCAGGATCAATCTTGAATGATTGAGGTAATTTTAACACTACTGCATTGGGTGAAATTATTTTAGAAATTGGATATGGGCCAACTTGCTTCTCTATAAGCTTTCTTGAAGGTCATGGAATATTCAGATCCTTGGTACTTAGCCATACTGAGTCACCAACTTTGTACTCTGGAGCAACAGCTCAAGTATGATCTGTGTGTCGCATCATGTCATCACATGCTTTCATCAATTCCACCTCTGCTTCCTTCTGCACCTTTTGCATTTTTGATACAAAGTCCTCCACTGATTGTACCTTGACTTCTCTTCGAGGTTCTACTCCTATTCTGGAATGATAACCATAATTAGCAAAGAAGGGTGACATGTGAGTAGCCGAATGGAATTTATTATT
Source organism: Tricholoma bakamatsutake (assembly GCA_029959215.1). Classification (NCBI taxonomy): domain Eukaryota; kingdom Fungi; phylum Basidiomycota; class Agaricomycetes; order Agaricales; family Tricholomataceae; genus Tricholoma; species Tricholoma bakamatsutake. The sequence goes on along the minus strand of CP114857.1, from coordinate 10,931,602 downwards.
GTGGGAAAATTTAGCAATTGCTAACCATTTGGGCCAGTTGGTTTGTCAGTGATTGACAAACATGCATAGGTACTGCTCCAACTCCTGATTCATTCTCTCTGTCTGCCCATCGGTTTGTGGGTGATATGCCATAGATAATTTGGTTTGAATCTCCAATATGTTATTTAACTCTCACATAAATGCAGAAGCAAATTGTGATCCACGATCGGAGATAACTGTATCAGGTAATTCATGTAACCGCCATACCTGATTTAGATAGAGGCATGCCAAGCCCAACGATGAGGTTTCTGCAGTAGTAGGAATGATATGGACTTCTTTTGTGAAGCGGTCACATACTACAAATATTGCATCATATCCTTGAGCTTCAGGTAGTCCTGTGATAAAGTCCACAGATATATCTCGCCATGGTGCTTTAGGTATAGGGTTTGGCATTAATTTCCCAGCAGGCTTTTCTGGAAATTTCTTCCCCCTCATGCACGTGTCACACCCATCCACATACCCCAACACATACTTTGAAATTCTGGGCCACCAATAATTTCTCATCACCAACTCCAACATCTTCCACCTTCCTGAATGTCCAGCAGCTGGCGTGTTATGATGTAACTGTACGATCTCCCTTCATAAATCTTGATCCTTTGGTACATACACATTTCCTCTGAACAATACTAACCCTTGTTCTTCAATCCATTCATCTCCTTTAATATTACCTTTCTTCTCTCCCAAAGCTTTCACAGCTTCCACCACTTCATCATCCATCTCTGAACATTGCCTAATTTTGGACAACATTTCTGTTTCTGAGCCATCCACCAATAAATGCCCTTGACGCATAGTACAAATATAAAAGTATTCAGATTTGAGCAGGGTAATATTTTTATTGTCTTCCTCCACTCCCCTTTTATAATCTGTATGTCTGGATAATGCATCTGCTTTCCTCATCAAGCTTCCCACCTTGTGGACCAAGTAAAATTAAAGCGCGATAGGAATAATGCCCAATGTGCTTGTCAACGGTTAAGCTTTTTAGCAGACATGAAGTACTGCAGATTTTGATGGTCTGTCCAGATCTCGATCTGATGTGTACATCCCTCCAAATAATGTCTCCATGCCTCCAATGCTCATATTATTCCCAAGATCTCTTTATCATGCACATCATAATTTCTCTCCACATCATTCAACCCTCAAGACAAATATGCACAAGGATGCCATTTGTCATCTTCACATAACATTGATAATACCACTCCAGTAGCAAAGTCTGATGCATCTGATTCCACTCATAAAGGATGCATGAAATCTACTGGGACCAATATTGGTTCTTCCACAAACTTCCTCTTCAACTCCTCAAATGCTGTCTGCTGTTGTTCTCTCCATCTCCACACTACTCCCTTTCACATAAAGTTGTGTAATGGTGCAGCAATTTTGGAAAAATTATGAACAAAGAGACGATAAAAATTGGCGAGTCTCAAGAAAGCCTGAACTTCCTTGATATGAGTAGGCATGGGCCAATCAACAATTGCCTGTACCTTGATAGGATCTATCTTGATTCCATCAGAACCAATCTTTAATCCCAAGAACTTGATCTTGCTTGCTCCAAATACACAATTCTCTGGTTTAACAAATAAATCATTCTCTGCCAATCTCTTCAACACCTCCTGTACTATCACCTTATGATTTTCTTCATTCTCTGTGAATATCAAAATGTCATCAATAAATATTATCACCATGCCTTTCTCTATCACATCCTTGAAAATGTCATTTATCATATTTTGGAAAGTTGGGAGACTATTGGTCATCCCAAAAAACATGACAAGCGGCTCGAAGGATCCTCTACATGTGGCAAATGCTGCCTTCCACTCATCTCCTTTTTTTATTTGTACATTGTTGTACCCCCAGCATAAATCCAATTTTGTAAAGACCTTGGCCTTTCCCACCTTGTCAATTATCTCTGAGATCAATGGCAAAGGGTATGCATTCTTTACTGTCCACTCATTCAAATACCTATAATCTGTACACATCTTCTTCCTCTGATCTTTTTTTGGTACAAAGAATACTGGTGATGTCTGCAGTGATTTCAAAGGTTGTATGTATCCCTTGCGCAACTGTTTATTAAGGAATGCATCCACTTCTTCTTGTTCCTTCGGAGATAACAGGTAGACTTTTGACTTCTTCGGCACAAATCCTGGCTTCATCTCAATAGCATAATCCTATGGCTTTTGCACTGGCATCCACTCCGATTCCTTCTTCTGAAAAACTGACTAATATTTATGGTAGGCTTTTGGCACCCACTCCTCCACTGGCTTCTCCACTTTCACAGCATTTTTATCCCATGACTGTCTTCCACAAATTTCCCTAAAGGTTTGCTTCTGTTCTTCCTTATTGGTCATGAATGTAACTTCCTCATTTGGCATATCCTCATCTTCCACTTCCACCATCATAACAGAATACTTTCTCGGACGTTCTTTCTCTTTCTTTTCCTTCTTCTGCTTTTTTACTTTCCTCCCATACACATTACATTCTTTAGGACAATGAGTCATGTGTACCTTCCCAGTTTTCTAATCAATTTCTGGATTATGCTTATGTAACCACAGACAATTATCAGATTGGTTTTCCCAAGGTCACACATCTCAAATATGGCTCATTCCTAATGATCCTGATACTTCAGTATCATCATCACCTCCTCCTTAATAGTTCTTCCATGATTGATTGTACTGTCAATATTGTACACCATTATAGGTTGTGGCAGTTTACACATGCAAATACCATTTCCAGTAATTAAAGATCGATTAATAAATAATCTGGTAGCACCGCTGTCAAGCAATGCCTCCACATTAATTGCTGCATGCATGTCCACTGTCTTCAATCCTACTGTCAAGCTGATTTTGGATTCTATCCATGCAGAGTGAATAAAGAATTTAGAGGTCTTCAGAAATAAGGCTGGGCATTTTTCTTTGTCTCCTAAATGATGATGGTCGTACTCCTCAATTTCTCTTTTGGGTTTGCTCTGAGTTTCCTCAGATACTAATACATTATATTGATTCTGCATCACCAATGGAGAGACCTTCACTGGGACTCTTCCACAAAATTCTTCTGCTTATCTTCCTCCAACTTCACTTCCTCGATTGTTGCTTCCCTAATCTTCCTTTTCTGCCTACAATTCCTAGCAATATGCCCTAATTGCCCACAGTTAAAACATTTAAGTGGAGCTTGTCTCCCTACTTGATCAACATCCATCGCATCCATCGATGCTGCTGACTCCTTAACAATAGGTGTCACTGCCATGGCTAGTGGCTGTGCCCTCAGAGCTTGTACCTGAGGTGTCCTTCCTTTCTTGGACTTTCCTCCTGATGACTTTTCAAATCTGGCATTCCCATACATCAATTTCGATTCTGCCTGTTCCTGTCAATATTGCTGATCAAGATGCATTGCCCAATTATACCACTCATCCAATCTCTCCAGCATAGAAGGTACTCAATAGATAGACTTGAATAAAGAGGGATTTAATCCTGCCTTCAAAAATTCTACCAATACAGCTTCTCCAAATTGAATTAAAGCAAAAAAAAAAGAACACAAACCAGTTCCATCTTTTTTCTCTGGCTCTACATGTGTTGTGGTATGTCTAATCGGGTGGGAGTCAGTTTTGGAGTCAAAGAACTCAATATCGGATGCATTTTTCAATTTTCCATCAGGATCAAGAGCACAGCCAGTCGCCATTGAGAAGAGGGAAGAGCCTGAAAATCAAATGGGAGTTTGAGCAAATTTTATAGGCAATGGTCAGCTGAATTTTAGATTATGACTCACACAGTGACACTGACCTCGCTGGTTTGCACATGGACCACAAATGTACTGCCCCACCCATAATAGATTGGAATGGGGGAGATTGATTAAAATGAAGAATGCGCAGCATACACAATCCGAGATTTGCAGCACATCTTGGGGAAACCTAATGGCAGACACGGCGGATAGTGTCTAAATTTCCACCTGAGTCGATGACCAATTACTGATATTGATCGATGATTGTGGTTGATTGGAATCAGCAAGTTTCGAGCCAACCCATATAGCCGATGTCGGCCGTTTACTACCGTATTGTCTCAACCGATACGGCACAAAACTGTACCGTACCCCGACAAGTATCAGGCTACAGGGCTCACGGTACGGTGCCCGTAGCCGACATACGGCAGCCGTAACTCGTAGGTACGGGCACGGTGCGCAGCCCTAATATGGAAATTTTGTAAAATAATACACATGAATTCCATACCCTAAATGGCTTAAATATATGGGCTGAAGATTCATCTCAAATTCATCCACCATGAATTCAGCCATTTGAATTAAAAAATTCATCTTTTGGCACTTAGATGGCTGAAATCGCTACCGTGCTGGGTCCACAGTGGTCACAGGGAGGGCTCATGGCCATGTTGTAGATTATAAGTAAATGTAGAAGATACTTCCAATAACCTGATGGACCAATTAATTGGTAGATGTCTTTAAACAATTTGTTGCAGTAGTTTACGTGTGTATATGTACAGCTTCTTGCACTACGGGACAAGATGTGCACACATCCAAACTACTGGCAAGAATACAAACGGGATAGTATGTAAGAACAAGTACATACTTGTACAGCTACTTGGACACTACGAGGACGGTATGCGCCCGCCCTCTAACTACAAAAGGTAATGTCACAACGAAGCATGTGGGATAAGTAGTAAGGACAACATGGGAAGTAGTAATAATGCATGAGCCTCGAAAGCGAAGAGATGACAGGCAAGAACGCCAGAAAGTATACAAAGTGGACCAAAATATCATGACGACGAGTGTTCGTTCCTATTATGTAAAGTGTGTGGGTGTGGATTATGCAGCTCTAACCTTAGGGTACAATGTTGTGTTGTGAATGAGTGAAGATACCGGATAAGGTCGAGGAGTAAGAATCAATGTTGACGATGAGATCGAGAATTAATGTTAGCACCATGTGACTGTCCGTGAGTGTAATTGACGCCGGTACTCGTGGTCATTCTCACTGAGCACTGGTGATCCGGCCAGGGATCGTTCAGCGAGTGTCGTGGTAGGTACCAGCGTGTTCGTGGTCGACTGCGATCCGTGCTCGGCGTCCACTCCTAGTGATATCACCGGCTGGTTGTGTGGGTAGTATGAAATCCGTTGTGAACTGACGAAATCGTACACAGTGAACCTGCGACGTTATGAGCAATGACAAAAGGAGGAATGCATGACGAGACACATACTGCTCTTCGAGCTGCCGGAGCTCAGGCTTTAGCTTATCGAGGTCGGTGTTTGTTCTCCGTCTAGAGTGCGTCAGAGGCTTCTCGACCATCAGGAATTCATCGAGTTCGTGTGAGACGTCGAAGTTTGCTTGGTTCATCTGACAGGTCAAAAACGTTTAAATGACATCCAGGGTGCAGAAAGTGTGGGACTGACGTCTGGAACGTAAGGCGGCTGAGCCTCTTTGTTGGCCAAGCGATCCCATTCAACGTCTGCAAACCATGGATGTTGCTGTATGTCTTGCCACCCCTGTCCTTTCGGTCGACACGCTAGTCTCGTCTCCGAATCGCGATCGAGAAGCTAAAAAGAGCACAATGCAGTGAGCGGTTAAACCGGCGCCAATCAAAACAAATACAAGGCCATGTACTTACACCTCTCAACACGGACATACCAGCCTCACTACACCGTGTACTAGCGTCATCTGGGAACCGAAGAGGGTCCTTTAGGATGGCATGTGTCATCCTGTCTGAGGTCCGGCCGTCGAACGGACGTTTGTGGAACAACAACTCGTAAGCGGTGATACCGAGGCTCCACCAGTCTATCTGCCAGGAGTATCCCTTCCGACTGATTACCTGGGGCGCCATGTATGCCATGCTGCCTGCGACGCTTGTGTGAAGCCGCCGTTCGGAGTAATGTATGGCGACGTTAAAGTCAGTAAGGTGAGCATGACCCATGGCGTCCAGGAGAATATTATCAGGTTTTATGTCACTACAAGTAAGAGAAGGAGTGAAAGGGTGGAGCCTGGTTGCCAGGTAACGACTTACCGATGTATTATCCGCTGGCGATGTAGATATTCGAGTGCACAGGCCAGCTCTGCGATCCAAAACCGAACTATTTCTTCTTTGATGTAACCACTCCGTTCCAAATGGACTGAAGAACGAAGGTTAAATTCGGGAAGCTTCTATAAAAATATTGCGGCGTACATCTCAAGTCGCCGCCGAGCATAAGATCGAGGACAAAGAAACAATTCTCATCATCCTGAAATGCATATCGGAGATTGACGATGTATGGGTGGTCAATCTACAAGTAACTAAGAACAGCAGTTAGACAAGGCGGAAGGTGGTCACGGACCTCTTCCAAAAGCCTCCGCTCCTGAATAATGTTGGCAACAGCCTTCTGCTTTATACACCGCGCTTTGTCAATGTATTTGAGGGCATAGAGCTTTTTGCTGCGTTTATGCTCGACGACCCGCACCTAAGAAAACCATCAGATCAAAATTGATTGTAAGGACGTAGAAACCAATGCACTCTGCCAAACGCGCCCCTGCCAACAGCCCTGTGAAGGTCGAAATGATAGAGGGTGACTTCGGTATCAAAGTCGACAGGTTCAGAGAGACAGCAGCAAACTCCTCCCATGTTGCATTAGACGGACAGAAGGGGACGGAAGGGAGATTAAGAAGAGAAAGGCAGAACAAGGAGGTCGGTTTTAGGCAAGAGAACGTGAAGCATTGTGGTACGTACATTGATGGCGTTTGACCCCCTGTTGACATCTTCCTTTGATCGGCACAAAGACAATAGAAACGACAGAAGCTTGAGCAGTCGTATATGAAAACAAAAAGAAACGAGCCACATATCACTCCTAATTCCCGCTAGTCCTGCAATTGACTTCCCTTTCATATCAGTTCAATATCTCACAGGTAGCCTCGCGGCATCGTCGACGTCGCTTGCTGCATTCGTATGTTTTCTAAATGTAGTACAAATAACTTGACAAACACCGGTACCATGGACCGTGAAAGTCAAAGCCTTCTGGCTCCCACCCCAGAATTCCTTGCCACCGTCAAGGTCTTTCCTTTGATTCCTTCGTTAAAGAAAGACGTTACTGTGAGCATAAATTGTCCCTTGCGAGTCGATATCTGAGCTCTTGCTTTCATAGAAAACAATAGGTATGTGCGCCGCAGCACTTGCTTTGTCCCTTGTTCAAATCAGAAAACATATTAGATAGTGCTCTAAGCTGGGAGTTAGTAGCGGTGCACACGCCACTCATTTGACCACTTAAGTAACCACTTATCCCTTGGCACAGGCAGCTGACCGCCGCTGACGTCAACTTCTCTATCATTCGCCCAATTGTCCTCAAGTATGCACGGCTCCGGAACATGGCAGTCGTTTATGCGTGCCTGGTTGTACGCTCCTATTTCCAGGCGGAATCCGACTTGGACCTTGCGTATGCGGGCGTCATGCAATCTCGCGCCATGCTCTGCGAGATCTTGGCCGTGAAATTGCTGAATCGGTTCGCATCGAATCATATCGTACTTGTTGGGGTGTTGATGACTAGGTGGAATCCCTTGGCGGGGGCGACATATGATATCGTGGATCAGGTGAAGATCTCGTTGGGGCAAGAGGAAGATTCGGATATGGATTCGCCAGACAGTGCATTGGAGGTACGTAAACCCGTTTTTCCCGTGCATGGGACCTCAGCATTTTAGTAGATGGCGATTTCAACGCAAGCCAAAGCATTTCTTGCTTCACCCATATCCCAAAAGGTCGTGAACGATATCTATTATGGCCGAATCATATTTAGTATGTCTGGGAGACGATCCATCCTAACAGACAACTACAAACCTCGTGCCATTGAACTCTATGATTATCGTTCTGCACCGTTCCTCGACCATTATAGGTTTGTCGTTACCTTTGTGAGCGAATGGATTCCTAATATCTTCCCCAGACTGCGGGTACCGTACTATGGCGCTGTTCTAGAATTTCTAAATTTTGCAATGCTGTTGTTGACTTTCGTACTATGTCTATCTCGTGAGCTTTGCAGCACACCAAGTCCCCTCAGCTACTGAAACTCAATGCTGCAGACCAAGACAAAACAAAAATGCAATTCTGGGAGAGGATCTTCATCCTTTTTGCAGGCGCATTCGCACTCGAAGAGTACACCGCTTCGACCGATCACGGCTGGATCAGTGAGTCATATTCAACATGTTTATCCATATCTATGACGAACCGCCTATAGTTTATATCGCAAATGTATAGTCTCATGTTGAAGTTCCGATTTGTGCCTGACGTTAATGCATTGGCATGCACATAGTTGTGGAATGTGTTCGACTTCGGCTTTGTTGCCATCTTTTTGACGTACCTGATGCTGAGGATCCAGGGGTTGTATTACAACGATGGTATGTACTCTTCCTCGTTCCTATTCATTACGCGCATCATGACAAAATCCCAACACTAGTCAGCACGTCAACTTTGGCCTTCGACATATTGGCATGTGGCGCATGTCTTCTATTTCCAAGGTATGGTTGCCTTGATGGTTTGACAAGTGGAAACGCAGTGAAGTATCCGTGGTAGATTGGCGTTTTTCGCTGTGTCGAATAATGTTGTGATCCTGTAAGCAGTATTTCGGTCATCTTTGGACGGCTTATTGATGATCAGTGCAGATCGCTCCGTGCGATGGTCTCCCAGTTCGTGTTCTTTATCGGTATTGCAGCAATATGCTTCTCAGGTCTCATGTTCACTCTATGGACACTCGGTGAGGTGTATGCAATGCATTCCTACTCAAGTGGCTCACATAACTATTCACATGTGTTCACAGCCAACGACGGGGTGGAACACCCACGAACGCTTAAGTCAATTGCTTGGCTTTTAGCACGGATCTGGTTTGGGAACACGTCGCTTAGTTTTGACGAAGCGTCTTCCTTCCATCCGCTGTTCGGTCCAGTGCTGATGATAGGGTTTGCTGCCATGTCGAATACTTTGTTGTTGACAAGTAAGCTAAATCACTCGGCATCCAGGGTTAATTATGGTAGAAAACTAATGGTGTATTAGTTCTCATCTCTTTGCTGTCAAATACTGTTGCACGAATCGATGCTGTGGGTTCTGCAATCTCCATCTTTGATCTCACTGCCTCTGACCTGCTTCCTCGATACAGAACGCTACACAAGAGGTAGCAAAATTTACTTACCCACTTACACCATTTCATTTCTCACATCTATTCGCAGTATCTATTCCAGTTCGTGATCTCAACCATGAACGGGTAAGCCACCTCGCTAACGTTCGTTTAACTAAACTGCACTAACTGCACTTAAGTGTCAACTCCGACGCCCTCTTCTCCTACCACCCTCCCTTCAATGTTCTCGCCTTCCTCATCCTCAAGCCTGCCACCTTCATCCTCAGTCCCCGCGCCCTGCACACTACGAACGTCTTCCTCATCAAACTCACCAACCTCCCCACTCTCCTTATCATCGGCATTTACGAGCGATACTTCACCGAGGGCTCCCGGCTACGTAAATCATCCCTGGGTGCAGCGTACACACTGTTTCACAGCCTCCCTCGTCATATCAAACACATGCCTCTGGTGGAGGCGCTCGTGGGCTCCTCGACGAACGAGCTATACGACGCGATCTTCGACGTGGAACTCACGAGCGAGTTTGATCCGTTCGAAGACGAGGACGAAAACAACAGGGACATCCCAGTGATCAGGTCGGTTAATTCAAGGGAGCACCTATCTGTCAACATAAGATCCCGCCAAGCAACGCCTTCCCCAACACCGCGCTCGAGACGGAGGAAGAGTCCCGTCCCCAGCATCGGTCCATCTCCACTTACGAGGACTCTTAGCGGATTGTTGCCCCTAGAGTTGACCAGTGCCCACTCGGGGTCGGTGGAACAATCGTTGAGTTCCCCACTTGCGAGGCTGTATTCGTCTCGGGTGCTAGGGACGGAGGAGCGGGTGGCGATGAGTGCAGAGGGGGCGGCGAGGCGTGTGGAGGGGCTGTTGGAGGATATGCAGGATCTTCCGGTGCAAAAACTGAGGGATGAGATGAAAGAACTTCAGGTTTGTGTTTGTTCGGCTTTTTCCCTGTTGGTGAGGTGCTTATTTTTGTCATAACCCTTAATGCTAGGATCGACAAGCTCGAATCGAGAACCTCCTGCTTGTGCTCACGAGGGGGATGAGGAATGATACTTACCCTTCCTCCAGGTAACTTATGGGTTCATACTTCCCTTGTGACATTTAACTTTTTGAGATGTCTACATATTATATTTTGTGTTCATATTCTATATTTTAATGTGGCTGTATCTACGCACACCATATTTCGCACTTTGATCTTACTATACAGGCGGAAAGTCGCTCATTAAAAGATAAGTACCTATAAATAGAATGACCTATTAATTCGCCGCTCGTATATTTCGTTGAATGTGCGTCCTCCGCTCGAATTGAAGTGGAAGAATCGAAGCCATCGTGTGATTTACACCACCGTTTACTACCAGACGTGAATTGTGTTATTAGTTCACTGTCCTCTTTCACGATTGATCGACCCTAACCAAACCCTAACGGGCGTCTTGAACCTGCTAGCCGAACAATCCCGAGCCAACCTCTGCGCAGTAATGCAAATGCAAATAAACTACTATTGTTACATGGACTCTGAATTAATCAAACGGCATAGTCTCGACGAATCCAAGTTTTTCATCCTTAGGATTGTATGCAGACAGACTGCGACTCCGAGTCGTTCCAGCATTTGGGCATGAGTACGGTCCCAGCATCTCAGCTACCAATGAGAAGCTTGAAGCGGCTATGCAAACTGAAATGCATGAACATGAAATACCATACCCACAACTTGAGAAAAGTCTCTACTTGGCAGCTGACCAGCTGATGATCGACATCTATGATTGGCACCTCAATGCCCAAGATTCAAAATCTCTGAACCTTGCTGAACCTGGTTCAAACCAAACTTTTTTACTCTACATCTTTTGCAAGGGGGTTGTAAGGACAACCTCAAGCCTCACTCTGAGTCACTCAATAGTGAGCTAACAGAGGGGAATCCAAAGTTAATATTATACTACATAATGCAGACACCTCAGGCATGCCTAACAAAGGGGAATCCAAAGAGAAGACTCTAAGGACCCATCTGTTGATGCCCAGTATATGTGAAAGACCCAAAAGTCAAATAGTAGGCCAAGGGGGTGGCAGAACGGGAATGCCGAACTGTGGGTAGGGGGGGGGGGGGTCTCGCTGCAGGCCAAAAAAGAAAAACCAACCTGTGCCCAAATTAGGATTTCCGTTGCTGTTTGAGCACTGTAATTACTCTTTTTACTCTTCAGAAGCATTCAATGTCAACTGAAGCTCCCAATAGACAGTTAATACCTAATAATTGCTTGATAGCATAATTTTTTACTGGTTCGTATTATTGAACTAGATGACGACGAAGACTTCCTCAGCACAGGGAGACCAGATGCTGTTGGCCCAGGTACTTATGATCGTCAATCCGAGTCTAATGCAGAATCAATAGATGATGAACTTGAAGAAAACCTCCCAGGACCCCCAAGTCCTGCATGATCAGAAACTACTGCCACTCTGTGGTAGCTTTTGCACCCAGCATGGAACTTGCACAGGAGCCATCAGAAATGACTCAGAGTGATGCTAATCATGCTATCCCATCTCCTGGGCCATCTCATCAGATTGAGCATCTAGGGCAGTGTGAATTGAGTCACAATGAACCCATTCAAATTCCAACAACTATCCAGATGGACTCGTTGACAGAGACTGGCAAGCACATACGAAAGTCTTGTACATTTGATCTGAATGCATGTATATGTGGCTTGGAAGTATCTGAGGCAGAAATCAAGGAAGGTGATACCGTTATGCGGTGTAAAGTGCCAGGATGTGAGACTGAATGGGTATGTAAATGTCACCCTTGCAGATTTTTCACTTACTGACTAGCTTATTCTCAGTACCATCGTACATGTATGATGTACGATTTTGCCCCAAAAAATTGGTCGTGCCCCAGTTGTAAAGGTAGTGGCACTACTTCAAAGCGCCGTCGTGCACTGTGAACCACTTCTGAGATGTATAGCTACTTCCCATGTCCTTCCATGTTTGATCGCCATGCCATATGCATAGTGTATGCAACATTTATGATATTTAGTTCTTTGAAAAACATGTGCACATCACCTGAATTACCATATATGGAAGGAGGGGGGGGAGGGGAGTCCAACGACGGCTGAAAAAAAAAACCTGAGTGGATGTCAGATTTTCCTGTTCTGCCACCCACTTGTAGTAGGCTAAAAATAGAAAAAGGTGGAGGATAGGCTGATCAAAGCTATGGAATGATGTCACCTCAATGGGTAAGTATCTGAAAGGGGCCCCACCTCTGAAAATAAAACTGTCAACATGCACAAATGTGGGGAAATGGGGAAATAATCATAAAACAGGGATAAAATCATAGAAAATTATAGAAAATGTGAAATAAAATGTAAAGAAATATAGGATGAATACAGAAATTTGCAAGACCCTTGGGACACCTTCTAGTCCCCTTACATGTACTCATTGTAGAAAAGAGCAGGGACCAGTAGGGAACTAGAGTAGAATAACGAGGTAACCTCAGTGAATGGATAAACACTAATATATTCAATAGTAGTATCTAGAGTAGAATAATGAGGTACTACTGCAAGTAAGTAAGAGAATAAATAAAATAGAGAAAGGAGACGTACACCTCAGTGAATGGATAAACACTGAGGTGACGATGTACAACTATGAGGTATATAATGTCTCGTATATATAATTTGAAATAAAGCAAGACATGTTACCATTGTATGTAGTGCTATAAATGATACATAACATGTAAGAATAAATATTACCATAACCATCACCAACACCAGGCAGGTGCGGGGATGCCTCGATATGTTAACACACACCCTCGAGGTGAACACTGGACTAGATGACCCCAAGAAGAGTATGAAATTTCTCATACTTGACACAACCAAGTGATTTGGTGAAGATGTCAGTGATCATGTCATCTGTGGGACAGTATTGCATCATGATGTGGCCCGAGGTAATAGTTTGGTGGATGAAATGGAAGTGAACATTGATGTGTTTGGTGTGTCCATGGAAAGCAGCGTCCTTGGAAAGTCGGATCACACCTTGGTTGTCACAGAAAAGTGTTGTAGGTAAGGTGAAACTAAAAATAGAAGATAATTTGGTAAGTAATTTATGAATCCATAAAATGTCCTTTGATGCATGAGTTAACGCAACATATTCAGCCTCAGTACTTGAGAGGGTAATGATGGGTTGTTTCTTGCTGCTCCAATTTATGACACCAGCTCCAATAAAGTGAGCAAACCCGGAGATAGAGTGACAATGCATGCGGAAAGCCCAATCTGCATCAGAATATCCCATAATATCAGAATCATTACCTCCCAGAACAAGTTTGAGACCCTTAGTTCCCGAGAGATAGTGGAATATGCAAGTTATGGCAATAAGATGTGTTGTTCTAGGTGCATCGAGATATTGGGATAGAGAGGAAATGGCAAATGCAATGTCCAGGTGCATCATAATGGCAGCATACATTAGAGAACTGATCATTTCTCTATATTTGGTCTTTTTGGAGGGCATGAGAAGGGTTGGTGATAAGGCAGGAGAATTAAAGCTGAGGTCGATTTTGGGCTCCATGGGAGTAGCGGTAGTCCAGGCATTTTGGAGATCAAATCATGAGACAATCTGTTCAACGTATGCTTGTTGACTTAATGAAATGGTTTTGTCTTCGAGGTTGTGTGTGATGCTGATGCCAAGAAGCCAATTGATGGGACTGAGATCTGAAATTTCGAAGCATGTAGCAAGTTGCTTTTGAATGAGATTGTTGGCATCTCAGTGGAATTTGCAATGACAGTGAAATCATCAGTGGCAGCAGCAATGATAATGAGTGTGTCACCATGATATAAATAGAACACGGCTTCATCTGCAGTGGATACCGAGTACCTGAGATTGAGGAAGAAACTTTTCACCTCGGAATACCAGTCGTGGGCTCCTTGCTTTGATCTGTATACTGCGACCAGTCATTTACAGACCACATTTGGCTTGCCTTTGAGCTCCAGAGGTAGTTGACAAAAGTTTTCATATTTTGGAGGGAGTTCAGAGTAAAGTTCAATGCCATCTTGCAAATGAGAGTTAAGGTATATGTTTTTGATGTCACATTGATGGATGGCAGCATTTTTCTGGGCTGCAAATGAGAGGAGAATTTGAAGAGTGGATGCTCGAACTGTGGGAGCAAAAGTTTCGATGTAATCGACCCCAAATTGTTGCCTAAATCCATTGACGACAAGTCGAGCCTTGTAATGGGCCACATTACCAGCTGCATCATGCTTATGGCAGAAAACATAACAGAACAGAATGATATTTGCATCAGGTGGTGGAATGACAGGTAGCCATGCATTGACTTTCTCCATTTGGGAAAGTTCTGCATCGACTGCATCAGACCACTCTGAGCACTCATTACCATTTAATGCCTCAGTCAATGTTGGTTCGTCCTCACTGGCTATCATTGCCATCTCCATTACCTTGCTGAACCAATCCTCTTCACAGATATTGAGTTCCACTCCCCTGGTTCAAGGTTCCCGCTATCATCAAGAATGAAGGTGGCACCTATTGCACTTGAGAAGTTTGCAGTGCTATGTGAGCTGGGAACTCGGTTGCACTTTCTATGGCCATATTGGGTTTCATCGACCAGGGTGAGACCTGTAATGGAGTTTCATTGAGGTTTTCTTTGGTGTGGAGGTGGTACAGGTGTGTTAGATGGAGTTTGTGAGTTTTCAGTACTGACATTTCGCATTGCTGGCAGATTTTTGGCTGCGTTATCGGCTTTATTGACAGTTGCACGTACTGGATCAGCGGTGGTGTTATCGATGAGTTCTGGGCATGCCCCAGACTTGTCAGGAGCATCAGGAGGAATTTTTTGAGACTGAGAGGTGTTAGAATTGGTGAATACATACTGAGAGGTGTCAGAATTGGTGAATACATCTTCCACCCCCTCAATTGACAGTTCATCAGGCTCAAGTGCCTGATTCTTGTCAAAATACATGTCTCATTCAATACTGACCTTCTGTTGGTTAGGCCAATAGATTTGGAACCCCTTTGATTCATCGTTGTAACCCATGAAGTGAGCTTGTTCAGCTTGTGGCTCGAGCCTTCCTGCATCAAGTCATTTTATCCAGAGAGTTGCACCCCATTCACACAGATGCAACAAGTCTGGTTTCTCCCCCATTCCAATTTCATGAGGAGTTTTTGCTTCAGCTAGTCCCTGTGTTGGTGTGTGATTTCACAACCAGACATTGTAATGGACTGCTTCACACCATAAGTTTCTGGATAGGCCACCTGCAATCATTATTGCATGAGTGCCATTCATATGAGTTTGGTTTGCTCATTCGACTATGCCATTAGAAGCTGGGGAATCATGGACAGTGAGGTGTTGAACAGCACCAGCATTCTGAAGGTGTTGGTTGAACTCATTGCTGGTTAGTTCACCTGCATGATCACATCCAAATATTTGGATCCATGCGCTGCATTGAAGCAATGCCCATGCCTCATACTTCTTGTACTCGCTGAATGCTTCAGATTTAGCCTTTAGGAAATAAACTTTCTCCTCCTGGCTGGACAGATCCTTGAACAGGAAGTAGTATTTGTGTCCTCCTAGTGATACGACTCTGGCTGTCCCCCATAAATCTGTGACCACTTTGTTCCTGTACCTGGTGTAGACCGTCTCGCTTTTCTTGGGAAACAGTTTTTGATCTGCCTTAGCTCTGATGCAGATCTCACAGAATTCAGATTTCAAGTCTAAGTCGACTTCAATTCCTGTGACCATCCCCTCTTTCACCATCTTGAGTAAGGCATCATGGTTGATATGGCACATTTTATGATGGAGCTCATTTATCGACATGATTTTTGATGCAGCATTTGCTGATGGTGCGGGAGAAGGATTGAATGAACCACTGACATGGTAAAGCCCCTGATGAGAGGAATACAACTTATGATGTTCGATTTTAGACTATGGACGATATAGTTTCCCCCTTTTATGAAGAATGAGAATCCCACTTTGTTGGCGCAGGAGACTGATGTGAGGGTGAATGCCAGGTTGGGTGAGTAGTATGCATTCTTGAGCGTTACTGGGGTCAATTTTTGATTTTCGTTAGGTAGCTTAATCTTTAAATCGCCCTGTACCAGCATGCTGAAGGTATGTCCATCTGCAGCTCTGATGGATTCAGGACTGAATTCCCTATAGTTCATTAGACTTGAACAGTCAGGGGAGAAGTGTTGGCTAGCGCCAGTATCAAGGATGACTCCATGATCTGTAGAGATGGCGTGAGCTTCTGCTTTGAAATAAAAGGTAACAATGAGGGCGGTAGGATCTTCTGGCTCATCATAGGTGAGCATTGCATAGTTTTCATCATCGTCTTGCCCTTCTTCAGCAATGTATGCACTCGCTGATGCTACTTTCCTGGCAGCCAGTTTTTTAAACCATTCTGGCACCTCCTTTTCTTTTCCTCCCCCTTTCGCAAAACAATTTTGATCATGTGACCATCCTTGTTGCAGTTAGGGTTCAAGCAGTGGGCCTTTACATTTCCTTTGGACTTCCCTTTGCCCTTGCCACTGTCTTCAGATTTTGTGGCTACCATCATCACCATGTTGGACTTATTGATTAAGTCCTTGAGGGCAGGCGAGTTCGCTTCTTCAGTGAGATGCCAGATTAGATTTGTACTGGTCAGCTTCTTCCCATATTCATGAGTGGTGGCATTTAGGGTGGTGAGGAGAGTTCAGTAATTTGGGACGAGTGAGAGGGATGTGCAGAGGTAGGATACAAAGGATTCATCAGTAACTGGACAGTTCATTTCTGTGAGTCATTCCTTGATTTCACACATTTTTGTTATGTGCTCCCACATGTCTCCATTGTCTGCGAGTCAAAGAGTCTGGAGTTGAGTGAGGAGGTTGGTTTCATACATCAAGCCCTTGTCAGCATGGATAGAAATAACTTTCTTCCATATGGCAGCGGCAGTAGTCTCACTCTTGACCTGCAGGAACATGGACTTGTTGATGGTTCAGTAAATTGCCTTGTGGTGATAGGTCCACTACATGCTTTAAGGTCTGGAGAACAATCCCACTCACATCAAGACATTACGACACATACTCCGAATTACTATGAACACCACAAAATCGACTTCGAACCATTTTTGCATGATTTCACACTATTTCGGACAACTTCAAACTACTTCAAACTATTTCATGACATTTCGCAACACTTCGAATGACTTTGGCTGCCGTATAGCTGTCCTCAAACACTTTTGATACATGATGCTCAACTGGAGTGAGCTATTTAGTCACATATCGAGTACTACCGGACACAAGGAGGGATTACAAGAGACTTAGGATATGATAAAAGCATTTTTGTGTTTTATTGATATATTAAAGCAATAGAACAAGAACTCTTACTATATTGGGACAATGTACATTTCACTTATTATCATCTTTCATTTGATTTCATGTTTTACAATACCTTTATCTGCTGTGCACATTGCCTCATGTTCTACAATTGTTATTATTTCCTTTTTAGTACTATTCCTTCAGATTGTATATAGACTTGTATTAGATAGTTAGAAAAAACAACAGAACAATGGGGAACAGCACAAGTTACCCTCTCACTATCATCAGATTTAAGAATTGTTCTCTTTAGTCTTATCTTCGCGTCATATCTCTAAGTTCTGCGAAATATCGCGAACTCCTTTGAAACTATCCTATTTGCTCCTCGTCTTATTGCATATTGCCTATTGCCATTCAACAAACACTTTGCATTCGTTAACTCACTCTTCGACTTACCTCGAACCTTTGCGAACTTATTCGAACTTATTCGGACTACTTTGCATGACTTCGAACCTTTTTCGAACCTCTTCACACATATTCAGACCTCTTTCGAACTCTTTCGAACACCTTCATATGCTTATACAGACTATTCGCTACAGCCCTTACCATTTCGCATCACTAAACATTATGCTTTGGTCTCAGTGGTGATATTTAGTACCACCTCGCACCCTTCCTCTGACTCATGTTATACCATCTGAAGCCATTTAATAGGTTTTGTTTGGGTTTCCAGGTTGAGTATCATCAGCGGGCAGCTGCTTGCTGCTGCTCATACTTATCTTCCTCATCCTCATGCTCCTCGATTTCTTCTTCAGTTAATGGATTGGGATTGGTTCCTTTATAAAAGTTTCCACTCTGTTCGACATATCAGAGATATCGTCAGGGCCCATAACCTGTAGAAAAGAGCAGGGACCAGTAGGGAACTAGAGTAGAATAACAAGGTAACCTCAGTGAATGGATAAACACTAATACAGTGACTCACAAAACTGAGTCAATGTTTTGGACTTTTTGATTCATTGTTGAATAGCTTCCCATAAACAACAAAACCAAACAAGGTATTGGTGTACCGAATAACATACATGATCAGGGCTACCAAACAAACAAAGAATTATGTAATTTTAATCATCCCACATGGAGATATGATTATTTTAATTCAGGGACTCATTGACTCAGTTTTGTGAGGGGTAGTCAGAAATATTAGAATCTGATGCTCCACCAACTGTATAATGTCAAAAACTTGACAGATGGTTTCTAAGGTGATGTGACCCTTGATGGGACCTTAAATTATAGTATTTAATTAGGACTAGCATTCTTCATACTTCAATATTCTCCAATGCATCCCATCTCCTCTGCTCAGAAGGAAAACATTCTTTCCCTGGCCTCCAATCATTATTCTACCCACAATATTGCCTCTAAACTCAACCTCAGCCAGTCTAGTGTATCCAGAACACTCAGGGCTCTCCATCCAAACCTGGATTCCCCCTCTGGTGGTTGTCCTTCTAAGCTCTCATCTACCTCTCAGAGAGCCATCCTTACCCAAATCACCACTGGCAAGGCTGCAAATGCTGTTCAGGCCACCCATTACATCAACAGCATCATCCCCACTCCAGTCTCCTCAGAAACAGTCAGAAGAGTTCTCAGAAAAAACTCATTCAAGGCTGTGGTGAAGAAGAAAAGGCCCTTGCTTAGTATAAGGCATAGGAAAGCAAGATTGGCTTTTGCTCAGAAGTATAGAGAGTGGACTGTGGAAGACTAGAGGAGGGTTATTTGGTCAGATGAGACTAAAATCAACAGGTTTGGGTTAGATGGGAGAGAGTGGGTCTGGAAACAGAAGGGAGAGGGGCTGATTGAGAGAGAGGTGCAGAGAACTGTCAAATTTGGGGGAGGAAACATTATGGTATGGGAGTGTATGGGATGGAATAGAGTTGGGTATCTTGCAGAGGTTGAGGGGAGGATAAATGCTAACCAGTATGTGTCCATTTTGAAGGACCATATGCTGCCTAGCTTGGAGGAGAGTGGAATTTCTGGAGAAGAGGTGATTTTTCATCACGACAATGACCCCAAGCATACCTCAAAAAAGGTTAAGAAATGGATGGAGAACAACAATATTACTCTTCTGGATTGTCCTGCCCAATCTCCAGACCTCAGTCCTATTGAACATCATTAGGTTCACCTCAAGAACCAGTTAGACAAGTATCCAACAGCACCAAAAGGAATTTGGGAGTTATGGGAAAGAGTAGTAGAAGAGTGGAATAATATTCCATCAGAGGTGTGTCAGAATTTAATTAAAAGCATGCCTAGAAGGTTGGGAGCAGTTATTAAGGCCAAGGGAGGTCATACAAAATACTAGAATTACAATTTATCATAATATTGATACCACCTCACAAAACTGAGTCAATGAGTCCCTGAATTAAAATGATCATATCTCCATGAGGGATAATTAAAATTACATAATTCTTTGTTTGTTTGGTAGCCCTGATCATGTGTGTTATTCGGTACACCAATACCTTGTTTGGTTTTGCTGTTTATGGAAAGTTATTCAACAATAAATTAAAAAGTGCAAAACATTGACTCAGTTTTGTGAGCCACTGTATATTCAATAGTAGTACCTAGAGTAGAATAACGAGGTACTACTGCAAGTAAGTAAGAGAATAAATAAAATAGAGAAAGGGGACATACACCTCAGTGAATGGATAAACACTGAGGTAATGACATACAACTGCGAGGTATATAATGTCTCATATATATAATTTGAAATAAAGTGAGATATGTTACCATTGTATGTAGTGCTATAAATAATACATAATGTGTAAGAATAAATATTACTGTAACCGTCACCAACACCAGGCAGGTGTGGGGATGCCTCGATATGTTAACACTCGTAAGACAAGCTTGTTTCTTGCTTCTGTGTTCCATGTCAAAATTGCTGCTGTGAGATAATTGCTGGTGATTATGATCTTGATGATGAAATTTCAAATGCACCAGAGATGAACCAAACCAATTTCACAGGGAGCGAGCTTAGCAGAATGATTGAAAACTCTTCCCCACTGATTCTTTGTCCTAGACTGTGCAGCTCCTCCTGATAGCTGCGCAGTGTTCAGATATGATCTTCAATGGATGTTGTCTCCTCGCATTGAGCCTTAAATAGTTTCCTGTGTGCCAGCACAATTCCTAATGCTCCTTGCATTTCCAATAATGACTTTAAGGAGTCCCAAGCCTCCTTTGATGATGTCAAACTTGTGACACATACCAACATTTTGTTGGCTACCCATAATCTGATCATAGATAGTGCCAGCTGATCCCTTTTTGCCCATGCCACTTTTGCCACATCTTCTGATGGCCAAATAGTTGATCCATCGACATATTCCCACAGATTTTTCCCTGTCAAGACATCCATTATTTTGATTTTCCATACAGTGTAATTCTTGCCTCCTGTCAAAGGTTCAATCCAGTAGATGTTTGTGTGTGAGTTTGATGCATCGGTCATTGTGCAAGGTGGTAAAGAGTGTTAGAATGATTTTTATGTGAGTGAATTCAGTTAAGTCCAGGGCCTATAACCTGTTGAGCTCTGAGGACTCGAAGGAGTGATAATAAACTTATATTGATAAATTACCTACAATGAATATTTATACATACTTTGATGTGCTGATCATTAATCAAACTCAGTGATCGCAACAGATTTATTACTATAAACCAGTGTCGGCATCGGTGTGGCATAATACAGCCAATGGTTGCCATTCTTTCAACATATTGGTGTGTGACCTGCCTCATGGATACCACAAAGGCATCCGATCATGTGACAACATGGCTCTAGGTGTATATAATTAAGCTGTATTCCTCAGTAGCAATACAGAGTGTTCTAAGCTTCTAACCTTAGTTACAAGCAAGCTAACCCAAGCAACAAGGTAAGTAGTAAGTGAATCTACATATACTACCACTGTATGGCTATACCACTGCAACTGGTTATGGGTTCTGCAAGCATTGTTGTAGTGAGTGCCCTCATGCTGAACATCGACAATGTGCACAGGTGCACTCCCAAGTGCAATGCTGCCCTGAGGCCCTCTGAGTCACAGGAAGATGATCATGCTCCTTGAAGCAGAGTGAACATATGTACACTACTGCTGTGCAGCTATGCCACTGCAACACACATCCTCACCACAGTCAGGGCATGGAAGCTTGCTATCCAGTGTATTCTGGTTGACCTTCAGTTCTGGATCACAGAGTTTGGCTCAATGTTTGTGTTTTATTCAGCCAATAAAGTATGCTCACCTTTTCTTTTCGGCCATTTCACTTGGATGGATGTGCAGGCCTGAAAATTTGGTTCATTTTGTGATACCACGTAATTACAACTGTAATGAACTACAATTTACGTAGTCGCGCCCATTCCTGGAGTATACATGAACTTCGATGTCAGAACTTTTTTTAGCAGCTTCCCCCCACGTGATGTGCGGGATTTGGGTGCACCCCCTTGGTTAAAACTAGACGAAATACCGAGAACATCAGACACAAAGCTTCTAGCCTGGACTTGTATGTATGTCCTCTGCAAGATTAGAAAGTTTACCTGTGGAGGTGAAATGAGCTTCCCTTCTTGTCTGTGATCCATAATTCAATCTAACTTTGTGGTTGTTGGCAGATATTTTATGAGGTCCAATTATACGCGTTGTCCCACTCCCTCCCGTATGCATCACGACATCTGCGTGAAGTATTCCATAGTTCTCCGCCTTCTTTTCGTGCACAATACATCCGGGGCCGAGTCGGGTCAATAAACTCCTATGATATTTTCACGAAAGGCCTTCGATATCCTATTTGCACCCTTGAGGTTCTGGATGCACTTTGTCGACAACTTCCGGACCACCCTTATATTACTGCGTCGACATGTGAGCTACCGAGACGACTGTTTCGTTCACTGGCTCCCAAGCTCGGAGCTCTTCGGTGGAAAGAACGCGAGCACCCTTTGCCGTTCTTGCAATATCTGTACAATTCCCCCAAGATTCCCAAACCCGATCCAGACTCTCACGAAGGTTATGCTTTGACGAAGGCAGTCCACGCAAGCTTTCTCCCACTTATCCATTTTCTCCTTCAGAGTGGTGCCTCTCCGCGTTGCAAGCACGGTCTCGCTGTTACAGTTGCCATACGGAAGAAAGACTTGTCTCTGGTCAAATTATTGATCGAACCCAATCCGAACCTCTCTGAGATCCAAGAAGGAGGAAAGATCAACAAAGCCAAGAGGCGCAGGATTGAGGACAGGGTAACTGTCAGTTCTGACATGTTGAAGGCGGCTGTCAGGCGCAATGCAAAAGATATTGTCAATTACTTTATCCATGACAAGGCCTGTGTTCCTGACATGCAAACATTGTACCTGATGACGGGGAGCCGGAATTGACTTGACGTAAGCCTCTTTTATCAATGCACTGTAGACTCATTCAAAGTTAATCCTTGTAGGGATGACAACCTTTGATCTCATGATTTTCAATTCCTGCCCTCAAAGAGTCGATGTCGGTGTCCCGTAGTCCGCTTTGTCGCTGAATCGCCTTGCAAGCCCGACGTAGTCGCATGCCTTCATATTATGCGACAATATCACACGTTACCCATGTTGGGAGGATACCATTATCGGTTTGTCAGCCGACCTTGCCCGATATTCCATATCGCCCTTTTGCAAACGAGGATAATGCGGTGCATCATCATTATCTGTCGTAGCAAATATCCCTCCTGCAATTTATACTCAACTCTCAGCTATGTAGGGAGGGCGCTGTATAAATCCTCTTGCTGGTTGGTCCACGAGCCTGAATATGTTATACTAAATGTTAGCTTCTCGGAGTCGAACATCATTGATGATACCCCACGGGAGCTGTTTGGGAAGAATTTTGGAGAGCAGGGTCCAGCCATTTGGCAAATTGCTCCTTGACGCTAACAACCCCCTACAATTATTTGGCATCCCACTTGAGTGCCAACCCGGGGTTGGTGCCAGCACCCGGGTTGCTGAATAGATTAATCCATCGGATCGGCCTAGTAAAGCGTCTTCGAAGCTCGAACACTGTCGCGACAGTAGGGCTGAGGGCTGATCGATAATCAGTTACGGTTGCATCTCCAAAGTACGTTTTGACTTTGCACGCACTAGACGTTATCGTGATCAATTCATCACCTAATCGACATGGCCACCCTCCGCCGTCTTTACCATGTAACTACTTATAGGTGTCAATTGCCACCCCAGACTGTTTTTATGCCACCAGACGAGGTCAGATACGTTACATTCATGTGCAAGTGAAAAATGATGCGTAACGAGTAACTAGGGAAAAGGGGAATGGGTACATTAAACAGCGAGGGTGCATCAAAACCTTCCCGTCCCAAAACCCAGTGGGAAAAAGAGATGGGTAAGGAAAGCTACCTGCTGGTGCCAGAGAAGATATAGTAAAAATGTTGAGAGATGTGATGTATTTTCATTAGATGAGAGACTAGCGGTAGCTGGTTTTGAGAGAAAAGAACCTGGAGAAGATGTTCCCCCTTATGAACAGGAAGTTCAGCTGGAGGATAAAATATCCGTCAATTGGTTTCTTGCCGGGTTTGATTCTCCCCCGTGAAACGTCGTCGATGAAACTTGCACTCGAAAGGGAGACATTCTAGGGCGGGCGAGTCTGTCCGACGACTCGAAGAGGTACGAAGAACCTTGTCCCGGTTAGAACATGGCAAGCTTCGCTGATAGAAAAAAGCGCGTTCAGGTCGACAATCCCAAAGTTTTTTCAAGAACATTGTCATCCCTGCACCAAGTTCGAGAGATGACGGTGTCCGATAGAGACACCTAACACGAGACGCCCGCAGAACCCGGAAATGGGAGACCTGGGTTGGAACGGTGGTGAGATGTTTGCAATGGACGGTGACTGGGGCAAAGTCGAAAACAGACATGAGGACGTTGGTCAAGGAAAGCGGCCAATGAGACAAAGGAGACAGCAATAGGAACCGAAGAGGCGAGCAGCGGACAGAGGACTAACGGTGCAAAGTCATATCTACGAATCGGATACGTGTCCATATGGAAAGGGCAGGCCAGCCAGGAAGAGTAACGCCCACTGCGGGGAGAGGTCTTGACCACAGCCGGTCCGTCTGCGACAGATGAGGTACATGGAAAAGGAGGGAAGTGATGCATGGAACATAAGGTAAGGTGTGACAACATTGCGACAGGGCGATGCGGACATGAGCAACATTGGTGCACAAGGAGGAACAAAACCATAGACAAAGAATCACAACAGAAGCAAAACATAGGGGTCATAGGGAGAAAACATGTAAGTGACAAAGAAATGAAGATGACGAACCAAGAGGTGAGATCGAGACCACCGGTAGGATGATCCAGTTGGCTAGGCCTCTTGATCATGAACGCTGAACTTGCGCTTTCTGCAAGGAGCCATCGAGGACCGAAGACCAAGGACTGGAAGGAAGCCTTCGCAGACGAGCAACGTGACAGCAACGAGACGAGGAACTGTTGCAGGGATAAACCTCGACGAACGAGTACGAAAAACCCATAGCGTGTGAAGAAAATTGCATTAGCAATGATCGATGCCCGGGAACTTAAGGCGACACGCGTGAACTGATGCTGCCCATTGGTGGGACGCAGCGGTCGAGACCGATAAAGACTACTGCCAGACGGGACACGGCATACAAGAGTGGCAGATGACAGCTGCACATCAGAATGCCATGAGATGAACGAATATACATGACGAGGTCAAAGCAGAAATTGAGATCAACGGTAGGATCTAGTCGGGAGGAGTCTTCATGATGAGCACTGAAATCGTTCCGTCTTCAGGTCGTCGCAAAAAGAGAGAGAAGACGAAGGACACACAACACACGAGCAACATGACAACAATAACGTGTCGACGAGACAAACCCCGACAGACAGGTACGAAAGCATGGATAACCAAAGCAAGGAAGAGAAGCAGCAGCAAAGAATACTACACACAACATGATTGCGACCTTGTGGACGCCTGGAATCGAGCCGATGAGCTAAGCTTACAGTCTCGGCCATGGGCGTATTGTAAAAGCCCAAACATGACAAGCTGGTCGACACACGAGCCGATGCAGGCGGCGGACAACAGGTCGACGAACATGATGGTGAACTGCAGTGGAGAACACGAAGTGTAACATGGTGAAGGCACACAGGCATAGCGACATAGGAACAAGAGATGCCGTGATGGACATGTGGTCAACCCCCCAAACTGCCAGTGCCAAGAACACCGTGGCAAAGGCGGTCGGTCGAAGTCGACACCCGTGGAAGGCGAGAGTGCATATAGTCAGCCACGCATTCCAGACAGTACATAGCACGCGATTCACATGCTCAGGAAGAGAAAATGTGGCACCCACAGGACCACGACACGCTACCATGGCGAGATGAAGAAGAAGATTAAACACGATGGACAACGTGCCAATATTCAGCTAACGCAGAGAGATATGTGGCGGGACGTCAAAGATTCATACAAGATGGATTTAAGAATAGCGGGGAGCGTTCGATGGAGCTGTGCGCGAATGCTCGATAGAACAACGGGGAGAACAGAGAGTAGGGACGACAAATCAGTGCTTCATGAATGAAACGCGATTCGAAGGGCCGACGAAAGAAGTAGGGGAGGTAGTGAAGGACAAGGTGGGCTTTGGGAGAGACTTTATATTTTCTTGGGAGGCTGACTGTTTGCGTGCATTTGTACCACTGGCGGTTTACCTAACCTTCCCACAATACGTTACTAATTAGTTGACACGATCTTATCACGTTACGCCAACTGATGTGTGCTGATTTCCCTTACCTGCCGATATGTCCCTTCAATATAATTGAACATAGATAAATAAAAAGTATACCTCGATGGCAGTTCCTCCACTGATAACAACTTGTGCTAGAGGGCCTTCCGACGTCACACAGGGTAGCTGACACACTGCTCTGCATGGCATGTCCAAGTTTGCTTTAAAAAAGTGAGGTTTAGCATGGCTGTACACAGCCACAATTCCATTTGCATGGGGATAAGTGCCAATCTGTTAGTCAAGCAGTGCAAAGGTAAGCATTTTTGCAGTCATCAGGATCTGGCCCCTGCCAATGCCTTTGATCACCAATTGAAAAGTTTGTGTTGAGCTAATCCCTCCCACAATGACCAATCATCTGAGAGCTCCAGAACAGGTAGTGAATGGCAGGGGTATGCAAAACCCTGGGGGTATTTGTCAAGGGTAGGTGAGGGTAGGGGTGAGGGTACAGAATATACCCTCAGCCAACCCTTACCCTTGGGAGGGGTCTGAGGGTAGGTAGAATTTCTGGATTGGGGGCATATAATAAAGATAAATGCATTAAGACTTATGCAGAGGTTATGCTAAATTTAGATAATATAGATTAAACTGTGCCTCACCACTGCCAACTGAGAATGTGTTCCTGCTCATCAGGAAAATCTGGAAAAAACTTAGTCAACTTAATCTGCTTACTTCATTGTTAAGCCTATCAAGTTGTTCAAGCTACTTATTTTTTACTTGGACAATTGGTCAGTAAGAGTATGTATGACAAGTAAGCAAATCAAGGCCAAAGACAAGCATGTCAAGTAGTTGTAAGACCACAGGAAGGCAACTAAGAGATGAAGATACCTAAGATAAGCCAAGTCTGGGCAAAAGCAATGGCAGTGCTAAGCAAGTATGTATGTCATCAAGGCAATCAAAAATAGCATATCAGAAAGCAATCTCAAAAGCATGGTGATCAACATATTTGTTGACATAGAAGCTGGAAAATGCATCAAGTGTATCAGTGAATGAAAGAGTCTTTGAAACATGTTGGGAGCCAAATACTGGAATGAGGTGTGAAGCTCGAACAATTGTATCGAGGTGGATAATCAAGGTAAAGGCTTCACCATGACCCAACACATCTGGCTTGACTACCCACATGCCTGTGTTATCATCTGGTAAAGTGCCCACATGTGAGAACCAATGTATAAGAGCGCAGGGATATTCAACACCATCATGAGAGAATGAAAAAAAAAAGCTGCATGCATGCAACATCAAGCCCTTGCATACCTTCCATGAAAGGGTCAGTGTTGACAAAGGTGGCATTGTAGTGGCCAGGCCCCTTCCTCCAAGATTTCACAGTGCATATACACTCACAATGCATGCCACCAATGCCTGACATGTCACTGGGTGCATGGAACATGGCAACAGCTGAAGGGTAGATAGTTATCTTGCCATAAAATGTAGGGAGGTCAGAAACACTGATGTCAGATTCAGAATGAGAGTCATGATGCTGCTGATTGTAGATAAATTGCTGTATGAGATTGGGGAGGTCAGGTTGTACAATTTTAGTGGTGATATCTTCTGGGTAGGCTTTGAGTACTGTAATGTGGCTGAGTTTATCTCAGTGACAGCACATCATACACTACTTACATGGCTCCTTTGATAGGTTGACTTGAGCCTCTACTCTGGGACCATCCACGTCACCACCATCTTCATCATTTGCATCATGGGTGTCTTCATTGGGAATATGGATGCCTTCACAATCAAGGTTGCAACTATCAGGCCTGTTGTTGAGAGGGTCTCAATAGATGGGGAGGAGTGGTAAATCAGCATTGGCAGCAGTCCAATCTGTTTCTATACCCACATATTAGTTTGAAAGATTACTAGGAATATAATTGAAACATGTATGAAGAATCTGATCCCAAACCGATAATAAACAGGTGCACTCCAGCATCCCACAGTCAGTGGAGTCAATGTGAGCAGCTGTGAGCCTATCAAGGTGCTGATTGGTAAGAAGCATCTGGCTGAGTGCCTTGAAATGATTTGAGCATTGCCATGGCTCCTTCACAGCCTTGATATACTTGGATTCTGTGATGGAAGATCAAAGGCCATTGGAAGCTCCAAAGGCACGAATGAGTTTGACATAGTGATTAAGAAAGTGTTGCCAAGGAAGATGGAAGTCATTATGAACACCACTTATCCAAAAGATTTTACAATGATGGTGAAATCACTGAAGGGCATCATCCAAGGTGGTCAGGCTGTTTGTATCATGTACATTGCATCAAGTTATATAGCAAAACTCCAGAAAGGCATGCATTGCCTGCACCATATCATCTGGTACATGGCCTTCAATTGCTGGTAGATAAACCTGCACACCAATTCACCACATTAGCATGAGTAATATATGAATTAAAGCAGTTATGCACCTTCATCAGCACCTTAGAATTATCCCCAGTCCATTGCTTGAAGTTCCGGCCTTCAGGAAAGCATTGAAGCCCTGTGAAAGATGGGGCTAGTGCTATGCTACAACAGTTGATTCAGCAATGATAACTATATTTGTGATGAGGAAAACTTACTGCTGATCAATGTCATCAAGTATCTTCTGTGCTTCTGATGCCAGATATTCAGTTTTGATGTAGGTGTTCACCCATGTAACAAGATGGTCCTCAAAGGCACCTTTGAACAGCTGATGTAATAGATCAGGTGACAGCAGCTCATTGATATTGGTTCTGGGAAAACTGCTCATAAATAGCTGAAAAGAACAGTAATCAGAGACACAGGCAGAGAGGAGCAAGAAAAAGATAACTAACAATGATATCCCCAACAAGTCTATACTCATCCCATAACATATCTAACTCAAATTCTTCAACTAACAATTTGGCATGCGCCTGAGAGTGGCGCCCATGCTGACCAGAGTCAAGGTTTTTTGCAGGTGCAGTACATCTGTAAAGGCATGTCAATGATGTATGTATATAGCTGGTGGGAATACTGTGACATACTTTGGGCACCAACCTTGCATGATGCAGCCTAGCAATGCCTGTTCTGGATAGTCTGTGATGTAGGGGCCAAGCCCATAGATGACTTTTCTGAAATGTCTATCAGGAAAATGAACAACCTCAGGTGTAGTCATAGCAGGTTTCAGCAATTCAAGTATTTTGGCAAATGATGAATGTAGAAGTTGACAGTGAAATTTATGAAAGCTGGCATCATTGTAGGACTCATTAGTTGCTCAATGAGGCATGATGCATTAGGGGAGATACTAGAGCTTGATATTACACTTACAACTTACATTTAGGAATTGCAAGAAAACCAAGGAGCACCACACCATTGCAATGTGCATGTCAAATATTATTGCAGATGTTACCGATAGAAAGATAAACTGGCCAGTACTCATTGTGTCCTGTAGCTATGAATACTGTAGTTTTATCACTGCTAAGAATGATGGGGCAGAAGATGGAGCCATGTGTTTTATAATCCTCTGCTATTATGTTCTAATATGACAAGAATTAGCATTGAGTCAATAATAATAATAGAATGAATTTATGGCTTGATGCCAGGCCCAGTTTCCAGACATGAAGTCTTGGAACCAATGGACTCCATGAGTAGTCTTCTCTTGAAATGGCATGTAATTAAAATCAGATTTGAAATCTGGGTTTGACAAGAGATTATGAACAAGAGCATGTGGATCTCTGAACCACACATCGTACTCTGCTTGCATCCATGATGAAATCCCTTCCACAGACTGCACACCATTATACTGTAAACTAAAAGATTTTTAGGAAACATTGATAGGTCCACTACGTGCTATAAGGTCTGGAGAAGGATTTAACCATATCAAGACATTATGATACACGCTCTAAATCACTACTAACACCATGAAATCAACGTCGAATCCTTTTCAAACTATTTTGCACTATTTTGGATGACTTTGAGACATTTTGAATGCTTTTGAACTATTTCACGACACTTCAAATGACTTTGCAGCATTTTGAACGATATCGGCCACCATATGGCTCTTTCAAAACACTTTCAATACATGCTGCACATCCGGAACAAACCATTTTATCGCATATCAAGTGCCACCAGACATGAGGAGAGACTACAAGAGACTTAGAATATGATAAGTGCAGTTTTATGTTTCATTGATATATTAAAGCAATAGAACAAGAACTCTTACCATATGGGGACATGTATATTTCAATTATTTATCATTTCTCATTTATTTTATAATCTACAAAGTCCTCATTGTTTGATATATTGCCTCATGTTTTACACAGGTTATTATTTCCTTTTTAGTACTATCCCTTCAATTTGTATATAGACTTGTGTTAGTTACTTAGAATGACAAGAAAAAACCAAAACAGGGAACAGAGCACAAGTTACTCTCTCACTCATCATCTGATTTAAGAGCCATTCTCTTGAGTCTTAGCTTGTGTCATATCTCTAAGTTCTGCAAAATATTGTGAACTTCTTTAAAACTATCATATTCACTCCTCGTTTTATCACACATTATCTATCACCATTTAAAAAACACATCACATTTGCTAAAACTCATTCCTTGATATACCTCGAACCTTTTCAAACTTATTTGAACTACTTTGCACATCTTCGAACCTATTCAAACTATTTTGCACATATTCAAACCTATTTCAAACTATTTCAAACTTCTTCATATGCTCTTACAGACTATTCGCACCATCCCTCATCAATTTGCCTCACTAAAAACAATGTTTGGAAATCAGCAGTGATATTTAGTACCAACTCGCACCCTTCCTCTGACTCGTGTTATACTATCCGAAGCCATTTAGTAGGTTTTGTTTGGGTTTCTGGGTTGAGTATAATCAACATCACCAAGGGGAGTAGAATCAATGGTCTTATACAGATCTGTACTGTTAGAGAATGGGGGTTCATCATTGTGGATGGCAAGAGACATGGCCCAGAGGTTGAGCATGACATTGATATCCCCTGCAGACATCTGATTCCAATGAAACAGAAAGTCAGCAAATTTGAATTGAAGGCAATTATTATATGGTGTCCAGTTGTCAGGTCCCTGATCTGAATCATAAGGAGGAGGAGTATCAGGTGGTAGGTCATTTCCATTCTTGTTGCAAATTTTCCCTACAAATAATCATTACAAGTGTTAATATACTCTTAAAATCACTCAACTCACCATGAAGCTTGGGGTGATAGCTACATGTAAGATGTGGAGAATGTGGAGGATGAGGTGGATGTGGAAGATCAGGCAGATGCAGAGGATCAGGCCATTCCATGGCATCCTCACCAGGTGGCAGATCTTCATTCAATTGGTCACCAGAGAGGTCAGGTGGGAATGGATTCAAATCAAAAGGAGGCTGTTTGACATCGATGTCAGGGTTTGCAATATTGTCTTCTTTATGTAAAGGCAGAGATGTGGTAGATTTGAATGGAATGGGGCTAGGAGCCTGTTCATAGTAAAATTCATGAAGAGACGAGTGCAATGAGGAGGGAACAGATGATGGTGGGACAGATGGATTAGATCCATGTGGTTCATGTCCATCTATGTGGTGCTTAGCTCATATGTGCTGGGTGCATCCACCTTTACTATGAAAGTGTCGAGTGTTGGAGCAGACTACATACGCTGCACAGAGGAAGAGACGACACATTCCTTATAACCTACCTGGGGTTTAGTTAGTCTTAGAGCTAGGGTTTAGCAGAGGTAAGAACACTGTATATCTACTACAGTACAGGTTCTCCTTATATACATAATAGTAAGGATGTCACATGACTCAGGAATGTGTTTACCACATGTATGTGCAGTAAGCGCAGTAACATGTGTGTGCTGCATGCATGGCCTCATGTATGCAGCATGTATCATGATATTAATTTCAACATCGAGGACAGTAGGGGCACATGAGGATAGGAGGTGGAGAACCAAGGGTGTAGGTATTGTGAATTCACAGATTTTGATTTGGTGCTGGCATGCCAGGACTCTGAGTATAATGTAATTGGCAAGCAGAGCTATGTAAAATAACTTGAAGTGATTGGCACAGGATGGTAAGGTGGCAGGGAGTACTAGTAGTGTGGTAAAGCCCAACTTAGAATTTAAAAAAAAATCTGTCAGGTCAAAGTCATACATGTTATTTACTACAACTTCACTGGCAAAATATTTATCACATACTTTGTCTCCATCACATATCTTAACCTCTACCATTGCTTACACCTCTCAGACTGTACCTCCATGTCAGATGGAAACTCGGGCCAGTAACAAGTTTACTCACCCAGGGAACATTGTTAAGCTTGCTCTTACATGTTGAACATCAGCCCAGGTCCAAGAGGAGCATGATGCTAAAGCTCTGATCGTGAAGAAGCAAAATGACAGAGCATCATTCATACTGCCAAGTTCAAGCATGCTGATATGGCCAACGAGGACATGGTTGACATGACCCCATGCCCACCCTTTACTCCAAGGCCATGGCCACCCCCTCATGACTGCAAACCTGCCAAGTCTGTTCCTATCACAGAGTCAAGTGATATTGAGATGGGTGACATTGAGACGGGTGACAAATTCAACAAAAAGTCCTTTGCACCAGTGCCCTCTAAGCAGGAGTCAGTCACTGAAGATGAATCAGCCATTGATAGTGATGGTCCAACCCCTCCTGCTGGAAAGCAGAAGGCTCAAGTAAAGAATATCAGGAAAGCAGAAGTGAAGCCAGTTGGTGGAAAAGTAGCTGAGAAGAAAGAGAAAATCAACAGGGATGAAGAGATAGTGCCCACCTCTGATAATTAGCAGACACCCAAGCCAAAAAAAGTCAAAGTTGTCAAAGTGCCAGTACACAATAAGATCGATATGGCCATAAAGAAAATAGTGTAGAATGAAGTCAAAGGATATAAATACAGTGGTATGGGGAAGATGATGTTCAGTAAGCCAGCTGAGGAGCACCCAGATCAAAAGCCAGCTTTTGAGGCCCCATTGCAGCTCCAGGCAGTGGGGGACAAGAAGTTGAAGAGGGAGGAGGCAATAGCCAATATAAATGCATTGTATAGGAAGAAAGTAACTCCTGCAAACCCTGATCAGACTCAGTCATTGAAACATTCACAATGTGAAATGGATGACATCAATGATGCGATGAATATTGCAAATAGGTATTAATTCTCTCACACATACATTCATGTTTCCATTGCTAACACTTGATCAATCGACCCTTTTCTATTGGACATTTAGTGATGCCGCTCAAAAAAAGTGAAAACACTTCTCCAAAATTAATGAGTAGGCTGCTGCAATCCCTGCCACTGCTAAGCCTACCTCTCAAGCTCCTAGATCTACCTCCAGCCATGCTAATTCTGACATTTTCTCACTTACAAGTGGTGCTAGTTTCTCGTCAGCACCTTCTGTTCTCACTGATGATGTCAAGATTATCAGTTATCAAGCATCAAACCCAGTTAAGGTAAAGAATGAGCTGGTGGCTGAGCTCTCTATGTATAATGATGGTGGTCTCTCATACAATAATGAGATAAGGGGTAAGAAACAGAAGGTTGCAATTAATAGCCCCCCTAAGAAAAAGAAGTGAGTAACCAGTGAGGTAAGCTTGTTTTCATTGATTCAAGTTTCCTACTACAATTTAATCATTATTCCAATCAGCAACTTGTAATTCAAAAGCCTTCGAAGTCCAGCAAAATGACATCCAAAAAGCCTTGAAATGAAAAGCTTCCAAGCTGGATCGAATTACAATGGTTCTGCCATACATTCATTATGGCATATATGACATTTGTTGTTCAGACCACTGACCCTTGGAATGTGCCTGTCAAGCAATCAGTCAAGATAATGCAGAAGATCTGGGATGGAAACAACATTTACCAGTATGAGATTACAACCTCCACTGCAGTCTATCAGAAGGTATGCAACTGGTTTGGGTCTACAATGATAATAAAATACATTTCAGACAGTTCAATGCCTTGCTGACTCATGGTATAATGTTGTTAGATCTACCAGCATTGCTGTCCTTCTGGCATTTCTCAATGCCCAAGAAAATCTACGAGATTCAGATGAAGAATATATTGCATTTGCAAAGTATTATCTTGAAGATCTTCGCTTTTTGTACAAAAATATTGAACACAACAACAAAAAGGTATGGTTCCATATGCTCTGTGTCTAATAATAACTTAACACTTTTTAAAAATGGAAGGGGCTCTTTTGCAGTCCCTTTATCCTCCAGACATTTGCCACCCACCTCACAGCTATTGAAGGTGCTGCAATGGTTTCCAGCTTTCACGACAAACCCACTCCCATGACAATTGGTGGGTTAGGCTTGGCCACTGCCTCAGTAAATATTATATATCATGCTTGCAGGGCTGTTCTGATCATTAATAGGTGGAGAGGGCATTAACTCTGGTTGCTACTGGGACATTGACCATTGCAATGGCCCATGCTAGCAAAGGCAAGATGGTAGCCCTCCCTCGGACTCTCAATCTCTTCACCAGCAAAAAACCCATATGCCAGACTGGTTTCAATGACATGGCTTGGGGTAAGGCTACCCATTATTATGCCATGTTAGTGCATTTGCTTGCAAACACCAAGTTCGATGCTATTATTCGAGAAGCCTGAGAATTCATGAAGCCAATTCGATCTCGTGGCAAGACTACCGAGTCTACAGAAATTATCAACATTAATGATTGTGATGATGAACATGCTTGTCTCGTCAATAACTTTGACTCAGATGTGGAGTGTAAGTCATCTCTTCTCTTCTGTGACATTACTGACATTGATTGTTCAGACTCTATGATGTGGCTCATTGTCCCCCATAACCCTACTATAAATTTTCCATTCTACTCTCATTTTCCCATATATGCATGCTTATTACCATGCCAGATTCAACTCTGGCTCATCATGCTTACCTTGCTTTTCATGGATTCCTCTATTTCTTAATGCATGCTTAGCATGTTTAGCATATCTTTATACTCATGCTTGGACTCTTTGGCCTTGCTTATTATCTGAATATATGTGTTTTACTGTTTACATGCTTGCAGAACACTTAAAATGTTTAAAAGTCTGAATCTTAGCTAGCTTTCAAGCTTTTTCCTGCTTACTGAACTTGAAAATCACATAAACTCTCATCTCTACTATGGAACTTTTAGTGGGATATTCACTTAAATGGTGGCTTAGATCTGTGCTTAGCCTAAGCCCAAGATAAGCCATACAATAAGCCCCAGCTAAGTCAAATTCATGAGATGATCTAGCTTAACCTAAGCATAATCAGGCTTACAGACCTCCTGCTTTTTCCTGATGCTATGATCCCAACATGCCCTTGCTGACAATCAACAATTCTAATACAGTGAGGGACAAAACCTTTCAAATGATTTTTGAAGTTGAACTATTTCTTGAATAACTCAAGAACAACTCAACCAAACAAGTCCAAATCTGGGATAGTGGTAGAGTATTATTTGACTAATAAGTTGCAATTTGTTTTATTACATAATCTTAATTTGTTCTCATGTTATTAATATTATACTGGCACAAGTCTATTTGAAAGGTTTTGTCCCTCTGGTATTATAAAATATTATTATAATATTCTAGTACTTGGTATAGCCCCCCTTTGCCTGTAACACAGCCTAAACCCTTCTAGGCATACTCTCTATCAGATTCTGACAGACAGATGCTGGAATATCATTCCACTCCTTCTGTACTCTCTCCCACAACTCTGCAATTCCAGATGCTGGAGTATCATACTCTCCAAGTCTAACCTTGAGATGATGCCAAAGGTGTTCAATGAGGTTAAGGTCTGCTGATTCAGGGGGCCACTGCATAACCTCTAATCCACTGTCTTGAAGCCATTTTTGGGCCTTTTTGCTCTTGTGTTTGGGGTTATTGTCCTGCTGAAAAAGAACATCTGTTGGTTTTTTCTGGTAATACCTGATTGATTCTTGAAGTTCATCATCCAGAATGCTGACAAAAAGGTCAGCATCCATTCTCCCATTAATCTTGGTTGCATATCCAGCCTTTCCCAGAACATACAGCCTCAGATCATCAGAGAACCCCCTCCAAACTTGACTGTCCCCTGCACTACTCTATCACTTAACCCCTCTCCTGGCTTTTTCCACACCCATTTCTTCCCATCTGACCCCAAATAATTGATTTTGGTCTTATCTGACTATATAACCCTCTTCCAGTCCTCCACTGACCAGTCTTTGTGTGCTTCTGCAAAGTCCATCCTAAGTCTCCTATACTTCTTGGAGAGAAAAGATTGTTTTCACTTGGTTACAGCCTTTATTCCAGTGCCTCTGGGTGCTCTTCATACTGTCTTCACAGTAAATGATGTGTTGGTCATGTCTTGTAAGGTTTTAATGACCTCAGTAGCA
Source organism: Tricholoma bakamatsutake (assembly GCA_029959215.1). Lineage (NCBI taxonomy): Eukaryota > Fungi > Basidiomycota > Agaricomycetes > Agaricales > Tricholomataceae > Tricholoma > Tricholoma bakamatsutake. The sequence continues at coordinate 10,895,158 of CP114857.1, read as the reverse complement.
TTTTCAGCCTTCTGAGAAGTGATGAGGTGAATGGCATAGTGGGTGTTGGTAGATGAAAGCTTCTGTGGATGGCCACCAACAGATTTGAAAAGTGTTGAATGATGTTTGGAGCAAATATTGGATACAGAACCAACACTTATACCAGTGATGGAGGAGATAGCAGGACAAGACTGCACTTTGTCAAGCAGTTTAAGAACACGAGTGTATTGAGCAGGAGTAAGTAATTGCATGAGTATATGTGAGGGGATTTGGTGTGGAAAATAACAGAAAGTTGGACACAGAGTATATATACATATTTTCACCAAGTCACATAATTTTATTTGTACTTATTTGCTTTGATTAAACAAAGTTTTTGTTGTGTGCCTGACATACCAGAGGGACAAAATTTTTCAAATAGACTTGTGCTAGTAAAATATTAATAACATGGGAATAAATTAAGATTATGTAATAAAACAAATTGCAACTTATTAGTCAAATAATACTCTACCACTATCCCAAATTTGGACTTGTTTGGTTAAGTTTTTCTTGAGTTATTCAAGAAATAGTTCAGCTTCAAAAATTATTTGAAAGATTTTGTCTCTCACTGTATCTGTTCCCTGCCACATCCCCCCATCTGTGTCAAATTCTGTCCACTGTCTGTCTGTGGCTTTTAGCTGCACATGCCAGTGTTGCTGCTATTGGATTTCTGTTTCTAGGATTGGCCATTTCCTAATGCCAGTCTGGTTTGTGACAGTTACTACATAGCATTCTTACACCACCAACTTAAGAAAGTGGCCAGAAGTCCTTTTTTTTAAAACAATTCATAGAAAAAGTGATTTGAGTCATCTTGTGACAATATCCTGGTGCACTACCCTGGAGGTATTGTGTACCCTCCATACTCCTCCATACCCTTACCCATACCCCTCAAAACCCTGACCCTTTCAAGGAGTAAGGGGTTTTGGAGGGTAGGAGTAAGGGTAGCCTCAGAATACCCCAGGGTTACCCCTGCCATTCTCTAATAACAGGAATATTTCATTCTCAATACTGACCTAACCCTAACCCTACTAACCCACACCTCACAAAGAAATTATGCTCATTCATACAAAGCAATTACTATACAGCATTTTGTTGTAATAGGGTATCAGTCAGTTCCAAAATTGGATTCTCACATGTCATCATGCCATTGTAAGGGGAATGGGAGGCATTCCAAGTGTCTGGGAAACTTTCTGCTTTCATTCCATATTTTTTTATATTTTATTTCACTCTATTCTGCTTTTCCTATGATTTTCTATGGTTTTATTCCTATTTTATGATTATTTTTTGGTTTCCCCATGCTGGTACATGTTGACAGTTCTATTCTTAGAGGTGGGGTCTCTTCTGGATGCTTACCCCTTGGGATGATGTTATTCCACAGCCTTGATCCACCTACTTCTGCTTTCTTCTATTTTTAGCCTATCATTTGATTTTTGGGTCTTTTACATATACTGGGCATCAACAGATGGGTCCTTGGAGTTTTTTCTTTGGATTCTCCTCTGTTAGGTGCACCTATATCAGTTGTACAGTCAATGCCTTCTTACCCCATACCCCTTAGTCACAACTCTGAGCTATGGGCTATGAGAGAGTATTGGGTTTCAGAATGTTACTAAAAATAGATGAAAAATCCATTAAAATTCTGAAAAAATTAATACCCCATCTTTAGAGTATTCAACATGGTTCTAAGACAGTATTAACTATATATTATGAAAGTAATCAGTAATACAGGTGGTAGTCAATGTCTGAGACTTTTCCAACCACATCTGATGTCCAAATGAGGCCGAAATTGCCTTGAGCTTGTGTGTGATTGGATTATCAACATGTTCAATATACCCATTGATGATGGATGCTGCCTGGAACACCTCTCAATATGTTGAACATGGTTTAAATGGTGTGTCATCTTCTACATCGTCATCTCCACTATTGATGGGACTGTAAGGGGAACCTCAGAGCCTCACTTAATAGTGAGCTAACAAAGGGGAATTCAAAGTTAATATTATACTACATAATACAGACACTATATGTGCACCTAACAGAGGGGAATCCAAAGAGAAAACTCTAAGGACCCATCTGTCAATGCCCAGTATATGTGATAGAGCTAAAAATCAAATAGTAAGCTAAAAATAGCAAAAGGCAGAGATAGGCAGATCAGGCTGTGGAATGACATCACCTTGATGAGTAAACATCTAGAAAGGGTCCCACCTCTAAGAATAGAACTGTCAACATGTACCAACATGGAAAAAAACTGAAATATAATAATAAAATATGAATAAATCATAGAAAATTATAGAAAATGCAGAATAGGGTGAGATAAAATATAAAAAAATATGGGACGAATGCAGAAAATTGCCCAGACACCTGGGATGCCTTCATTTTCCCTTATATCACCTCCCTTCTATGATGCATCACTCTGATGCATTTGAAACCATATTTGCCCAAAGTTGGATGCTTGGATGTGCTAAGGCACAGAAAAATGTCGCTGGTGGAACTCCCTAACCAGTCGTGGGGAATTTACATTGTACTCTGCAATCAAGGAATTCTCCTCATACCCATAACCCTTCCAGTGCACCAGGTATTCAATTTTACCTTGATGTAAATGGCTGTCTAAGATAGACTTGACTTCATGCTGAGGTTCACCTTCGATAACTGTAGGTGGTAGGGGAGGTTGTGTCACGTGTCCAGAAAATGGATCTGTGGGTGCAGGCAGCAGTTTTACAACATGGAAGACAGGATGGAGTCTGGACATAGATTGTGGTAGCCATAGATAGTAGGCATGTTACCCATTGCATCTAGTGATAAGAAACGGTCCAAGAAAATGGTGGGCAAGTTTCTTGGATGGGCATGTAGTGGAAATGTCACTAGAGTCGAGATAGACATGATCACCAACCTTATACATGGGTATGGGTGAGTGATGCTGGTTGTAGAAGTGTGCCATGACATCCTTCGCCTTGGCCAAAGCTGACTTCGCCTTCTCCAAGGTGTCCTTCATTTACTCTGTGAACTCATTCACCATCTCTAAGTGTGAGGGTGCTTGTCAAGGTTTGAAGCCCATGCATGGATGTCACCCTGTGTCAAGGAGGAAGGAAGTTTGTTGGGTAGAAGAATGGATATAGTTGTTGTATCCAAACTCAGCCATGGGGAGGAGATCTTCTCAGTCATCCTGCCACTCGTTGACAAAGACACAGATGTACTGCTTGAGTTCCTAGTTGACTCATTCCATCTGTCCATCTGTCTGTGGGTGGTAGGCAGTCAAGGCGAGGAGTTTGATTCCCAGCAGGCAGTACAACTTTCAGGTGAACTCTGCAACAAATTGTGGTCCTCAATCACAGAGGAATGTGCCAGGCAGTCCATAGAGCTTCTACACATGGTGCAGGTAGAGTGGAGCTGCTCCAAGTGCAGTGACAGTCATATGAGTGAAAATAAAATGAGCCCACTTTCCAGCAGAGTCAACTATGCATATTATCATGTCAAACCCATTGGACTCTGGTAGTTCCACCATGAAATTCACACTGACAACATCCCAGTGATTCTCTGAGACTGGAAGGGGGTGTAACTCACCCATGGGCTTGCATCATGGAGTCTTGGTGCATAAGCAGAGATTACTGGTACAACAGTACTGACCAATGAGTCAAGACATCTGGAGCCACCAATAATTCCGTGATATGAGTTCCAATGTCTTCCAATGTCTGGGGTGACCCACAATGAGTGAGTTATGGTGCTGAAAGATGAGTCATTGTCAAAGCTGGGGATTGTTAGGAATGTAGATGTGGCCATGAAAGTATAGGATGTTGTCCTTCTCTATCCACTCTGCTGCACGAAGCAAAGGAATGGATCCTTTCCTTAGCTCCTTCACTGCCAGAGCCACAGCATCCTCATGTAAACTGCTATGGTTCACATGATGAATGTCACATAGGATACTGTACTCCCCACCCTCCAAGGCAACACCTTCTAGTGCATAGACTGTAAACAAATTAGGTTGCAACAACATAATACCGTGATTGTTATTGTTTCTATCCCCATAGTCTGGGCGATGAGAGAGGGCATCAGTCTTCCCTATGCTACATTCTGGGTGATGATGCAGGGAGAAATTGAACCTGGAGAGGTAAAGGGACCAGCAGGCTTGGCAGTGATTAAGCTTCTTGGCAGTCATAAAGTACTCAAGGTTCTTGTGGTCCATCCAGATCTCAACCTTATGTTGAGGACCCTCCAGGAAATGTCGCCACTCCTCCAATGCCCACATTATTGTCAGCATCTCCTTGTCATAGATCTCATAATTGCATTCCACAGTACTGAGACTCTTCAAGTAGAAGGCGATGGGGTGCCATTTCTGGTCCTTGGGAGACTGTTCAGCACTTTACAGTCCTCTACCTGTTCTAGTGGACTCCGACTGGACTGACTGGAGTCTGTGTGGAGTCTGAGTAGAGTCTAAGTGGAGTCCAAGTGGAATGCATTTTAACCAAATGATAAGTCAATTAGATAGATACTAAGATCAAAGAACTTTGGACTTGGTGAATTTTATAAAGTACCCACAAAATAAATTTGTATAGCACAGGAATTGAACCCAAGACCTCAGTGAGGAATCACATGACAAACCAAACAAGTGTGCTCAACTACTTGAGCCACAGGAGACTTATTCAGACTCAGTATAATGTTTATTTATGACTCAACTTTTCATATTCTTCGAGCAGCTATTTTTCAAACAATTAAAATCTAAAAATTTTAATTAACCAGATCCCTCATGTAGGACACGAGGGAGTGGGTATAATATAATAATAAACAAAAAAAAACCCTCTCACATCTTGCGAGAAAGGGTTTACTTGTATGTACATAAAAAACTAAACCCCTCACACCAAATGCGAGGAGGGGATTTGTCAGTACTACAATATATATACCCCTCATATTCAGTGCAAGGGGTTAACAGAGATAAATTCCAAGATAATAAAGACCCTCCCCATGCAAAATGCAAGGAAGAAGGGGTTGGAGGATGTGGTCTGGGGTAGGCATTGTTGCACATGTCCATCGCTGTAGAAGCTACACCCATCATCCACCCTACGAGCAGTTGCTCATAGGCATGGGGATAGGTGCCATGGGGGGGTGTTGGTAGGCATCATTGTGCTTACAATCCACCCTACGAGCAGGGGCTTGCAGGCGTGGGGTGGGCATGTTGGGTTGTCTCTCATCTGGCCATCATTATCAGTAGATTAGAACCTATAAAATAAAAGAAACGAGTTAGTTAGTTTATAAAAACAAACAAATAAAAAAAACTTATGTAGGGCCCATCCAGTCAGCTCGTTTGCAGGTGGTGGCATCGTTACCAGTGGATTATAACCTAGAAAACCAAAAAAACAAGTTAGTTTATAAAAACAAAAAGCAGACAAAAAAAAACTTATGTAGCATCATTTGTGCCCTCATTTCATTCTCAGCTGTTAGCACCTGTATTCCACCTTGCAAGCAGTGGCTTGCAAGGCTGGGGTGGGTGCTGGGCCATTGGTCAGTGGTTTGGTCAAACTGTTGTCCACCCTGCAAAGTGGGCAGCCCTGGGGGTGCTGTCTCAGGGGTTTCATATCATAATCTAAAAAACAAAAGAAAAGTTTATTTAGTAAAGAATAACATAAAAGGAATAAAATAGATAACTTACCTAGGGCCCAGATGACATTTGTAGTCATCTGGGCCCACTTGCAGTTGTCGGTGTCATCGATGGTGGTGCTGGTGGTAGCCTGAGATTGATGAGCTGGCACGCAGCTGTGTGCTTTGTCATGCACATCCACAACAACAGTATCTAATGCAAATAGATATATCATTATGTAAGCTGCTGTTGTGCAATGGTTATGTTGTGACTTGCTTATATAAGCATGTATGCAATGCTCTGAGTTCAATCCCCTATCTTACACACTTTTTTCAGTGGACTCCAGTGGACCAGTCCAAGTGGAATTCAATGTTTGAGTGGATTCCACTCGGAGTCCAGTTGGACTGGACTGGGACTGGACTGACAACTTTGCAGGCAATTGGCTGGTGACTAGTCCCAGTCAGACTCCAATCAGTCCAGTTGGACTCTGGTCAAAGTCCACTAGAAAAGGTAGGGGAGTGTAAAGACCTCAGACTGTTGGGATAGTACTGCACCCATTGCAAAGTCCAAACTGTCAGCTTCTACACAGAAGGGGTATGAGTCATCAGCAAAGGTAAGAATTGGAGTGGAAGTAACTATCTCTTTGAGCTTCTCAAATGCTTCCTGCTGCACATTCTCCCATTTCCATCCATCCTTGCTAGTGAGGTTGAATAGTGGGTGGGCATAGTGAAAAAGATCTTTAATAAAGCACCGATAGAAATTGATGAAGCCCAGAAAAAACTGCACCTCTTTCTTGTTTGTGAGCATGGGCCAGGTTGTAACACCAGCAACCTTGACTGGGTCCATCTCCACCTGCTCATCCGAGATGATCAGGCCCAAGTACTCGATTCATGTCTTCTCAAACTTGCACTTGTTGTGATGAAGGTAGAGTTTGTGCCAACAAAGTCATTCCAGTACCAGGTGTGTGATTTGGCAATGTTCATTGAGGTCTCGAGTAAAGATGAGGATGTTATCAAGGTAGACACAGACCATGCCTTCCAGTATGAGATCATGGAAGATATTGTTCATCATGGTTAGAAAGGTGGCAGGACTATTAGTGAGACCAAAGAACATGACAAGTGGTTTAAAAAGATTATGGTTTGTGTGAAAAGCTGCCTTCCACTCATCCACTTTCTTTATCTAGACATTGTTGTAACCCCAATGAATGTTGAGCTTGTTGAAGTAACATGCTCTGTGGAGTTGGTTAATGAGTTTGGATATGAGGGGTAGTGGATAATCATTTTTGACTGTGATGTCATTGAGCATCGATAGTCTTGAACCAGTCGAAGGGACCCATTCTTTTTCTTGAAAAAGATGGGTGAGGCCATGGGCAATTTAGAAGGGTGGATACAACCTGAAGCCAAGTGTTCATTGATGAACTTGTTGAGTTGTCACTGTTCTTCAGGAGAGAGAGGATAGACCTTGCAAGAAGAGGGCATGGCACCTGGCATGAGTTGAATTGCATGATCCCATGGCTTACAGTTAGGAAGTGAGTCGAAGGATTCATTGGAGAAAACATCCTCAGAAGTCATGCAGGTAAGGAAGCATGGAGTCAGCAAAAGATTTGGGCATACTGTTCTTATGGAAGGCCCCATGAGGTGCTGGGATACATTCAAGGTGGCACTCACCTCATGCGAAGGATTAATGGCAATGTAGAAAATTTGGTCACCTTCCTCCATCTCCTTCACCTCCTCTTCATCATCATCTGAGTTGGGTGCAAGATCTGGGACATTTTCTAAATCCACATTGGCCACAGGCATTGGACCAGCATGACACTTTTGAACATGCTATAAGAGGACCTTTTGCCCTCAATGTTTCTGTCTGCATTTAGTGAAGCAAGTATGATAGTGAGAGGGACAATGGCTCATTATGAATTCACCTGTCACCCAATCGACCTCAGGATTATGGGGTGAAGCATGGGTAGTTCAAAATTGCCTCCTGCTTTCCCAGCTGGGTCACTGTGAAGAGAGCCCATTCACTATGATCCTTGTACTGGAGGACTAGGTTGACAACCTCTCAAATTGCCCTGGATTCATTTGGAGAGCCATCCACATTATAGACAGGTATGGGTCAAGATAGTGAGTGGTGATAATGCTCGACCTGGAAACCTAACAAAAACCTGTTAAAAGACTTAGAAAGTATAACACAGGCTAGAGGAAGGGTATGAGTTGGTACTAAATATCATTGCTGATATCCAAAGATTGTGGTTAAAGCTGCAAAATGGTAAGAAGTGTTACAAATAGTTTTTTGGAGCATACAAAAAGGTTCAAAAGAGTTCAAAATAGATTTGAAGATGTGCAAAATAGTTCAAAGAAGGTTCGAAGTAGTTTTGAGGAAAGTCAGAGATGTTCGAAGTGGTTCGAGGTATATCAAGGATTGAGTATAGCAAATGGGAAGTGGTTTTTGAGAGGCGATAGGCAATGTGTGATAAGTCGAAGAGTGAATACAAAAGTTCGAAGAAGTTCACGATATTTTGCAGAACTTAGAGATATGATGTGAGGCTAAGACTCAAGAGAATGGCTCTTAAATTAAATGATAATGAGAGGGTAACTTCTTCTCTATTCCCTTTTGTTGTTATTCTAAGCAAATAGTACAAGTCTATATACAATTTGAAGAAATAGTACTAAAAAGGAAACAATAACATGTGGAAAACACAAGGCAGTATGCACAGCAAATACAGGTCTTGTAAAACATAAAACAAATGAGAAATGATAATAAATAAAATGTACATTGTCCCAGTATAGTAAAAGTACTTGTCCTATCACTTCAATATATCATTGAAACATAAAACTGTGCTTATCACATTCTAAATCTTTTGTTGTCTCTCCTCATGTCTGGTAGTGCTCTATATGCAATGAAATGGCTCATTCTGGATGTGCCGTGTAAGTTAAAAGGGTTTTGAGACAGCTATATGGCAGCTGATGTTGTTCAAAGTGCTGCAAAGCTGTTCAAAGGTGTTCAAAATGTTGCAAAGTCATTCAAAGTTGTTTGAAGTCATCTGAAATAGTTCTAAAAGGGTTCAATATCAATATCGTGGTGTTTGTAGCAGTTTGGAGTGGTTTGGAGTGTGTGTTGTAATGTCTCGATACAATTGGGACCATTTCTAGACCTTAGAGCACACAATGGACCTATCAGTGGGTGTTAAGTTGTTTTTGTTGAACCAGGTGTAAATCAATGAAATGGCCCATGGCACCCAAGTCTAAAAGAGCAGAAACACTGAGTACTTGCCCTGTATCCATGGTCTGCAGCTTGATCTTCAATCTGGGTAGAGGGAGGGAAGGGGAGAAAGGGGTAGGTATGTGTTTAGCCACTTCAGGGGGGTCTGGAGAATGAACAGTCATAGAATAAGATTTATTTTCTAGTGAATCAACAGACAGAACTTCAAAGTGGTTATAGACAGGCAACAAGGGCATACTGTTCACTCATTGCAGGCAGAAGAATCCTGTTCCTCTGCCTCTTCCTCTTTAACTTCCTCTTTCTCCAGGCCCTCAACATCTGCCAGTGCCAACAGGTCCTGGAGGAGCTTGTCTCGTCCCTCAGGTGTGAGTTTATGGATGTCTTGGCAGTGGGGACAATTTTGAGCCATGTGTCTGGTTTCCCCACAATGGTAACAGAGGCCTAGCCTGTGAGCTTGACTATGGGCTGCATCAACATTTATCGGAGCAGGGGTGTTGGAGCTCAATGTGGCAGGTTGGTGCATAGGGATGGGATTAGGGTGAGGGAGTGCTCAATTAAAGGTGTGGGGTGCATGGGTGGTGGTAGGTGTGCAGAAGGCTGCAGTAAATGCCTCAGTTCTCATCACAGAGTGAAACAGCCTCATACCAAGCATTTATATCATCGTCTGCTGGATGTCCCTCCAATATCTATGCAATGTGGTCTTGAATTTCCTGATTAAGACCTCAACAAAACTTCATGACCATGGGCAACCCACTCCCATACCTCACCATGTCTACCAAGTCTCAAAATTCGTCAATGTAGTCATCCACAGATCAATGCGCTTGGTAGTAGAAAGTGGATTCAAGGTGCATTATGCCTCGTTGGCACTCGTTGAGGGGGCAGAAGTGTTATATGAACTCATCACAGAAGTTTTCCCAGGTGGAAAATGGAAGGGAGCCACACTCCTTGGTCTGGCATAATATACAGTTGACATAGAGATAGGCGCACTCAGATTTCATGTACATGAGGACCCAATAAATTTTAGTTGATTTGCACATGAATTCCAGCAATGTTGCCTTCAAGCGCATTGATGCACTCTGGGGTGTCCATGGTGCTAGGTGGCAGGTTGGATGAAAAATGGTGTGCACTAAAGGTGGGAGTGTCTGGGATGGTGTGTAGGGAGTCTGTGGAGCTTTGGGAGTTCTCTTCTACTCTGTACCTATCTATCTTGGCAGAGTGTCTGAGATTTTGAGCCTTAGGAGAGAGTTTTCTACTGTAAGGGCAACCTCAGAGCCTCACTTAATAGTGAGCTAACAGAGGGGGATCCAAAGTTAATATTATACTACATAATACAGACACTCTAGATGCACCTAACAGAGGGGAATCTGAAGAGAAAACTCTAAGGACCCATCTGTTGATGCCCAGTATATGTGATAAAGCCAAAATCAAATAGTAAGCTAAAAATAGCAAAAAGCCAGAGCTAGGTGGATCAGGCTATGGGATGATGTCACCTTGATGGATAAACATCTAAAAGGGGTCCCACCTCTAAGAATAGAACTGTCAACATGTACCAACATGAAAAAAAACTGAAATATAATAATAAAATAGAAATAAATCATAGAAAATCATAGAAAATGCAGAATAGGGTGAAATAAAATATAACCATGCAGCTAGCACAGCCTCACAAATTTCTTTGTCCATCACCTCTTCCATCATCCAGGATTCTTCAGGTGGGTTAAGGAGGGCCTCGATATTCATTCTGTTCATTCTGTTCTTGCTCTGAAGTACCCAGTTGCTTCCAAGTTGTTGAGCACACATCTGAGCTCATTCTCAATTGTTGCAATGGGATTCTGGTCATGGGAAGGGTTTTGCAGCAGTGACAAGATTGGAATTGTGGGTTGGGCTGGTGCAGAAGGATCTGTGGTAGGCAAGATACCTGCTTTATGCCAGCAGTGTCTGATAGTCATGGTGTCCACCTCACACCAAGCAAGGTCAACAAGCCGCATGGATTGAAGTTGGTTAATGTCATAGATTTTGGAAGAGGTGCCACCTGCATCATAGTGGTTGATCACCCATTGAATGTATTTTGCATGATAATGGGCCTTGAAGCATCTGATGATGCCTTGGTCCATAGATTGGACATAAACTGTGAGATTTGGTTTAAAATTTACAACACAGATGTTTTGGAGACCTTCCAGAATTATGTGACCTGAGAAATTATCTTGTAAAAGAATGATCTTGTGGTTTCTTGCTCCCAATTCATGGTCCCACTGTCAAAGCCATTCTTGATATAGATCAGCTACTGACTGGAGTTCCCTGCATATGGAATCGGTAACTTGGGCAATATATGGGGTAAGAGGGAGTATGGGTTATCAGAGCTATAGGTTAAGATGTAGTAAAATGTTAACTTTGAATTCCCCTCTGTTACCTCACTATTAAGTGAGGCTTGAGGTTGCCCTTATAGTAGAAAACACTCTTTTGAGGCTTGAAATCTCAAATACACTGCCAAGATAGGCAGGTACAGAGTAGAAGACAATTCCCAAAGCTTCTCAGACTCCCTACACACTGTCCCAAACACTCCTGCCTTTAGTGTGCACCATATTTCACCTGACCTGCCACCTAGCACCATGGATACCATAGAGCACATCAACAAGCTTGAAGGCAACATTGCTGGAATTTGCATGCAAATTGACACACTCACTTCCACCATTGAAAACTCTATTGGAACCCTCCAGTTGAATGCCATGCTGTCTATTTTGACCTCTAGCATGCCTAGTGCAGATGTGCCACCCAACGTGTGCCCAAGCAATGATGCACAGATCAAACCATTGCCCCCCCACCAAATTCAATGGTGTAAGGGCAACTTCAAGGCTCACTTAGTAATGCACTAACAGAGGGGAATCCAAAGTTAACATTATAATACAGCTACTTCAGGCACACCTAGCAGAGGGAAATCCAAAGAGAAAAATCTAAGGACCCATCTGTCGATGCCCAGTATATGTGACAGACCCAAAAATCAAATAATAAGCTAAAAATAGAAAAAAGGTGGAAATGGGCAGATCAAGCTATGGAATGATGTCATCTTGATGGGTAAGCATCCAGAAGGGGTGCCCTAAGAAAAGAACTGTTAACATGTACCAACATGGAAAAACCAAAAAATAATCATAAAATAGGAATAAAATCATAGAAAATCATAGGAAATAGCAGAATAGGGTGAAATAAAATATGAAAAAATGTGGAACAAATGCAGAAAATTATGCAGACACTTGTGATGCCTCTCTTTCCCCCTACATCACCCCCCTTCTATGATGCATTGCCTCAATGAATTCAAAATTGTATTTGGCCAAAGTCAGACACTTGGATGTGCTGAGGTGCTGAGGCATGTCGACAGTGGAACTCTTTAATCAGTTGTGGAGTCACATTGGACTCTGCAATCCAAGAATTTTCTTCATACCCATAACTTTTCTAATCCATCAGATATTTTGAGTTTGCCTCATTGTAATCAGCTGTCCAGGATGGACTCAATCTCATACTGTGGTTCACCTTCAATGACTGTAGGTAGTGGAGGAGGTCATGTAGTACATTCTGGTAATGGATCCATGGGAGCTGGTAGCAGTTTGACAGCATGGAAGACAGGATGGGGTCTGGACATCAACTGTGGTAGCCATAGGTAATAGGCATGTGACTCCATGGGTTTGATGATGAGGAAGGGTCCAAGGAAGCAGTGGGCAAGTTTCTTGGATGGTTGTATGGTGGAAATATCACTGGAGTGGAGGTAGACATGATCACCAACCTTATATGTGGGTGTGGGTGAATGATGTTGGTTGTGTAAGGAGAAAGGAAGGCATCCCAGGTGTCTGGGCAATTTTCTGTGTTTGTCCCATATTTTTTTGTATTTTATTTCACTCTATTCTGCATTTTCCATGATTTTCTATGATTTATTCCTATTTTATTATTATATTTCGCCTTTTTTCCATGTTGGTACATGTTGATAGTTCCATTCTCAGAGGCAGGACCCCTTCTGAATGTTTACCCATCAAGGTGACATCATCCTACAGCTTGATCTGCCTATCTCTGCCTTTTTGCTATTTTTAGCTCACTATTTGATTTTCAGCTCTATCACATATACTGGGCATCGACAGATGGGTCCTTGAAGTTTTCTCTTTGGATTCCCCTCTGGTAGGTGCACCTAAAGTGTCTGTATTATGTAGTATAATATTAACTTTGGATTCCCCTCTGTTAGCTCACTATTAAGTGAGGTTTTGAGGTTGCCCTTACAGATTGTAGAAGCACACCATGTTATCCTTTGCCTTAGCCAGAGCTGCCTTTGCTTCCTCCAAGGGGTCCTTCATCCACTCTGTGAACTTGTTCACTGTCTCCAAATGTGATTGTGCCTTGAAGCCCATGCATGGGTGTTGTGCTGTGTTGAGGAGGAAAGAAGGTTGTTGGGTGGAAGAGTAAACATGATTGTTGTACCCAAACTCAGTCATGGGGAGAAGGTCACCCCCAGAGTGCATCGATGCACTTGAAGGTAACATTGCTGGAATTCATATGCAAATTGATACACTCACATCTACCATTGAAACCTTTGTTAGAACCCTCTAGTTGAGCCATACACTGCCCATTTTGACCCCTAGTGCACCAAGCACACATGCACTGCCCAATGTGCATCCAAGCGAAGATGTGCGCATTAAATGTGCACTTCCAGGGGCACGCCTTCTTCAATTCCTGTGAGTTATACATCAGTCTATGCCCAAACCAATTTGTAGATGATGCTGCTAAAATTTATTGGGCCCTCATGTACATGAAATCTGAGTATGCCTATCCCTACATCGACTATATATTACACCAGACCGAGGAGCATGGCTCCCTTCTATTTTCCACCTGGGGGAACTTTCATGATGAGTTCATATGACACTTCTGCCCTCTCAATGAGCACCAACGAGCCATAACATGCCTTGAATTCACTTTCTACTACCAAGTGTGTTGATCTGTGGATGACTACATCGATGAATTTTGAGACTTGGTGGACATGGCGAGGTATGGGAGTGGGTTGCCTGTGGTGGTGAAGTTTTGTCGAGGTCTTAACTGGGAAATTCAAGACCAGATTGCACAGATGTCAGAAGGGCACCTAGCAGACGATGATATAAATGCTTGGTATGAGGCTGCTTCGCTCTGTGATGAGAACTGACTCACAAATGTGGGATTTACTGCAGCCTTCTGCACACCTACCACTACCCATGCACCCCACACCTTTAATTGAGCACTCCCTCACCCTAATCCCATCCCTATGCACCAACCTGCCACATTGAGCTCCAACTCCCCTGCTCCAATGAATGTTAATGCAGCCCATAGTCAAGCTCACAGGCTAGACCTCTGCTACCATTGTGGGGAAACTAGACACATGGCTCAAAATTGTCCCCACTGCCAAGACATTCATAAACTCACACCTGAGGGACGAGACGAGCTCCTCCAGGACCTGCTGGCACTGGCAGATGTTGAAGGCCTGGAGAAAGAGAAAGTTAAAGAGGAAGAGGCAGAGGAACAGGATTTTTCTGCCTGTGACAAGTGAACAGTACACCCTCATTGCCTGTTCATAACCACTTTGAAGTTCTGTCTGTTGATTCACTAGAGGATAAATCTTATGCTATGACTGTTTCTTCTCCAAACCCCTCTGAAGTGGCTAAAGATATATCTACCCCTTCTACCCCTTCCCTCCCTCTACCCAGACTAAAGTCTTGGGAGCATAAGCTACCATGCAAGTACATTGTGGCATCCACCCCCTTCCAATGATCTCTGGAATTGAAGATTGAGCTGCAGACCATGGATATAGGGCAAGTACTTGGTGTCTCTGCTTTTCTAGACTCGGGTGCCATGGGCCTTTTCATTGATTTGCACCTGGTTCAACAAAAACAACTTAATACCTGCTCACTATCTCGACCCATACCTGTCTACAATGTGGATGGCTCCTCAAATGCAGCCAGGGTGATTCAGGAGATTGTTGACCTAGTCCTCTGTTACAAGAATCATAGTGAATGGGTTCTCTTCACAGTGACCCAGCTGGGAAAGCAGGAGGCAATTTTGGGCTACCCATGGCTTTATGACCATAATCCTGAGGTCGATTGGGTGACAGGTGAAGTCATGATGAGTCTTTGTCCCTCTTGCTGTCATACTTGCTTCACTGAATGCAGACAGGAACATCGAGGGCAAAAGGTCCTCTTACAGCGGACTCAAAAATGTCATACTGGTCCAATGCCTGTGGCCAATGTGGACTTGGAAGATGTCCCAGATCTTGCATCTGACTTAGATGATGATGAAGAGGAGGTGGAGAAGATTGAGGAGTGTGACCAAATTTTCTACACTGCCATTAACCCTTCACATGAGGTGCATGCTACCTTGAATGTATCCCAGCACCTCATAGGGCCTTCCATAAGAACAGTGCACCCAAATCTTTTGCTGACTCCATACTTCCTCACCTGCATGATTTTGAGGACATTCTTTCCAAGGGATCCTTCAACTCACTTCCTAACTGTAAGCCATGGGATCATGCAATTGAGCTCATGCCAGGTGCCACACCCTCTTCCTGCAAGGTCTATCCCCTCTCCCCTGAAGAACAATGACAACTCAACAAGGTCATCGATGAACACTTGGCTTCAGGTTGTATCCACCCTTCTAGATTGCCCATGGCCTTACCCTTCTTCTTTGTCAAGAAAAAGGATGGGTCCCTTTGACCAGTTCAAGACTATTGATGCCTCAACGATATCACAGTCAAAAATCATTATCCGCTACCCCTCATATCCAAACTCATCAACCAGCTCTGTGGAGCACATTACTTCACCAAGCTCAATGTCCATTGGGGTTACATTAATGTCTAGATAAAGAAAGAGGATGAGGGGAAGGCAGCCTTTTGCACAAAGTGTGGTCTTTTTGAACCACTTGTCATGTTCTTTGCTCTCACTAATAGTCTGCCACCTTTCAGACCATGATGAACGATATCTTCCACAATCTCATACTGGAAGGCATGGTCTGTGTCTACCTTGATGACATCCTCATCTTTACTCGAGATCTCAATGAACATCGCTGAATCATGCGCCTGGTACTGGAACAACTTTGGCACAAACTCTACCTTTATTATGATAAGTGTGAGTTTGAAAAGACATGAATTGAGTACTTGGGCCTGATTATCTCAGATGGACAGGTGGAGATGGACCCAGTCAAGGTTGCTGGTGTTACAACCTGGCCTATGCTGATGATACTCGACCTGGAAACCTAACAAAAACCTGTTAAAAGGCTTAGGAAGTATAACACAGGCTAGAGGAAGGGTGCAAGTTGGTACTAAATATTACTGCTAATACCAAAACATTGTTTTTAATGATGCAAAATGGTAAGGAATGTGATGAATAGTTTTTAAAAGCATATGAAGATGTTCGAAAAAGTTCGAAATAGGTTCAAAGATGTGCAAAGTAGTTCAAAATAGGTTCAAATGGGTTCAAAGTTGTTTAGGTGAGTTTGAGGAGGTTCAAAGGTGTTCGACTGGTGTCAAAATATGTCAACAAATGAATATAGCAAATAAGAAGTGGTTTTTGAGTGGCGATAGGCGATGATGAGTTGAGAGTGAATACAAAAGTTCGAGGAAGTTTGCAATATTTTGCAGAACTTCAGAGATACGATGCGAGCTAAGACTCAAGAGAACTGCTCTTAAATCTGATGGTAGTGGAAAGGGTAACTTATTCTTTGTTTTTCTAAGTAACTAGTACAAGTCTATATATATATTTGAAGAGATAGTACTAAAAAGGGAAATAAAACATGTGTAAAACATGAGGCAATATATCAAACAATGAGGACTTTGTAGATCATAAAAATAATAAATAATTGAAATGTACATGTCCCCATATGGTAAAAGTACTTATCTTTTGTGTCAATATATCATTAAAACATAAAAATGCTATTATTGCATTTTAAGTCTCTCGTAGTCTTTCCTCATGTCCAGTAGTGCTTGATATGCGATGGAATAACTTGTTCTGGTTGTGCAGCATGTATCAAAATGGTTTTAGGAACAGCTATGTGGTGGCCAATGTTATTCAAAGTAGTATGAAGTCATTTGAAGTGTCATGAAATCATTCAAAGTAGTGCAAAATAAATTGAAAAGAATTCGAAGTCAATTTTATAGTGTTCATAGTAGTTTGGAGGGTCTGTCGTAGTGTGTCAATATGATTGGAAACTTTCTCCAGACCTTAGAGCATGCAGTGGACCTATCAATGCCCACAAACAAGAAAGAGGTGCAGTATTTTCTGGGCTTCATCGATTTCTATTGGTGCTTTATTACAGATTTTTTCCACCATGCCCACCCACTATTCGACCTCACTTGCACTTGCAAGAAGGGATGGAAATGGGAGAATGCACAGCAGGAAGCATTTGAGAAGATCAAAGAGATGGTCACTTCCACTCCAATCCTCACCTTTGCTGATGACTCACACCCCTTCTGTGTAGAAGCTGACAGTTCAGACTTTGCAATGGGTGCAGTACTATCCCAACAGTCCCCTGAGGACCAGAAATGGCACCCCATCACCTTCTACTCAAAGAGTCTCAGTGCTGTGAAATGCAATTATGAGATCCATGACAAGAAGATGCTGGCAATATTGTGGGCATTGGAGTAGTGGTGACATTTCCTAGAGGGTGCTTAACATAAGGATGAGATCTGGACAGACCACAAGAACCTTGAGTACTTCATGACCACCAAGAAGCTTAATCATAGCCAAGCCTGTTGGTCCTTTTACCTCTCCAGGTTCGGCTTCTCCCTACATAATCACCCAGGTCACAGCATGGGGAAAACTAATGCCCTCTTCTGCTGTCTGAATCATGGGGATGAGAGCAATGACAATCGAGGTATTGTGTTGTTGCAACCTGATCTGTTTACAGTCCATGAACTAGAAGGTGTTGCCTTGGTGGATGAGGAGCACAGTATCCTATGTGATATTCATCATGTGAACTGTAGCAGTTTACACAAGGATGCTGTGGCTCTGGCAGTGAAGGAGCTGAGGAAGGAATCCACCTCTTTGCTTCATGCAGCAGAGTGGACAGAAAAAGGCAACATCCTATATTTCTATGACTGCATCTACATATGTCCCTAATGATCCCCAGCTTCAATGATGACTCATCTCTCAGCACCATGACTCACTCATTGCTGGTCACCCTGGGCATTGGAAGATGTTGGAACTCATATCATGGAATTATTGGTGGCTCCAGATGTCTCAACTCTTTGGTCAGTACTGCCATACCTGTGATCTCTGCTTATGCACCAAGACTCCCCAGCGCAAGCCCATGGGCGAGCTACATGCCCTTCCAGTCCCAGAGAATTGCTGGGATGTCATCAGTGTGGACTTTGTGGTGGAACTACCAGAGTCCAATGGATTTGACGTGGTAATGTGCACAGTTGATTCTGCTGGGAAGTGAGCTCATTTTATCCCCACTCATACAACTGTCACTGTGCTTGGAGCAGCTGCACTCTACCTGCACCATGTATGGAAGCTCCATGGACTGCCTGGCACATTCCTCTGTGATCGAGAACCACAATTCATTGCAAAGTTCACCTGAGAGCTGTACTGCCTGCTGGGGATCAAACTTCTCACCTCAACTCTCTACCACCCACAGATAGATGGACAAATGGAACAAGTCAACTGAGAACTCAAGCAGTACATCTGTGTCTTCATCAACAAGTGGCAAGACAACTACAGGCCTGCTTTAATGTATTATGAACCATACCATTGATAGTGCACAAGTGCTGAAATGATGTTGCCCCTGTGACAACAGTAAGAAGCAGCCTGAGGTAGAACCTTTCCCTCTGGGCAGGAGAAGCAAAGTACATTCTCCCAATGGCAGGCTCACCATGCCTTCTTGGATTCCACTGCTTCTTGGTTCCATTGTAGACCCATGCTTGAGGAAAGCTCTGGTAGGTGACAGTATGTGCTGCTTCATATCTTCTATTGGCTTCAAACCAAGCAGTGAGACATGTGGTCTTGGCAGCAGGCCTTTCCAAAACTTCATCAATGTTGTTGTCTGCATTGAAGTCTCTGTGTGCATTCCAAATTCATTTGTATGCCAGCAGCTTTCCATAGATCTAACATAACATGCATCAAGATACTCCTTGACCTTGTCTCTGTCTTGATCCGGAATCTCAATCATGTTTCTGTCATGGCCTTTGTATATGTACTTGTGGATGTACTTGACAGCCTCTATTGAAGAACAGATCTCAACATTGATGTGGCAGTTGTATCTGACAAATGAACCAAATTGTTAACCAATAAACATGATGTCAGATAAATGTTCCTTACTTTGCAGCCAAATAAGGATTGTGTGGGACCACATGTCTGTTATCATAGACATGGTTATGCTTTCTCACTGCTCTACCATTGTTGGATCTGGCATAATCAGGATAATTGTTTACAGTAAACAAAGTTTGTTCTCTGAACTCCTTGGGATATCTCTTGCTGCACTTGTTGTCGACCATGTATGAAGCCTTGGGTTTGTCATGACTGCAAGGACCATGAAGCATGCAGGTAGTTATAGTGTGATACAGCATTGGCTGTGTAATGGGGTCAGGAATTTGTGCTGACACAATGGAATCAACATCATGGGCATCACAGATTTTGTTGGCTGGATCGAGAAATATGAGGAGGTGCATATGTAAAAGGCCTCTCTTTTGAAACTCGATGGTCTGGATGTGTACTACCACTTTACCCAAAACACCATCTTTGATATCCTTCAGTAATGCTTTCGTTTTCTGTTCAAAAACATCTGCAACAATGTCTGGCCTATCATAGGCTTCCTTTTTTTTTCCATGTGTAGTAAAACATGGATTGGGTGATTCCTCCTGCAACAGAGCTTCATGGATTTCTGGCCACTGTGGATTAGCAGTCATGGTGAGGAAGAGATCTGGCTTGCCGAAAAAGCAACAAATGGCCATGGAATCCTGGAAAAGCTGATTCATATGCCTTTTACTACCTATGTGGGTTGATGGAAGAATGATGCAACTCCCATGATCCTCTAGATTGATATTTTCATCCCGGTCACCCATGGCAGCATCCCTCAATCCAGCATACACATCAGCCCTAAGCTCCTTCTGGTGATGTCAGATCCAGTTCAACATATTCTGTTCAATAGAGGCCCAAGCATCTACAACATACTGTTGCAAGAGATTTCCTCCCCACAACAATGGTGGCTGCTCTCCTGGCCTTGGGTGCAACCAATAAGCATGGTAGCATCTCTGACTGACATTGGGAACTCTTCTGGATCCATCTGCACCTGAGTGTGCAGGTATATCTGGGTGCCATCCATCTTTGCCATGAGGGAAAAGCAAGACATAGTGCAGAGTTGAATAGGATGGATGCAACTGGCTAATATGCGTAAGCCCTCCTCCTCTCAGCCTAAGAAGAATATCTCTGTGATTAGACCATTCCTTAGAGCCATCACCTGGAATAATGGCTGCCACTTCATCATTGGCTGTAGGGAGATTATAGTGATGTAAATCCTGGGTTCTATCTGATTGCAGCCATATGGAGACATTGTCCTGCTCTTCTGGAGGCTTTTCCCTCATGATCTGAAATGCCTGCTTGAATAAAGGCACATAAGGATGGGTATTATTTAGCATGGCCTGCAGCTTTGTTATGATAACTGAGTTGAAATTGTTGTTTTGTCACTCACAAATATCAAGCTGTGCGATAGGATCATAAATATAGAGCTGTGCATAGGCTGCAGGCTGTCCAGGAGGTGGCAGAAGTGCTCCAGAAAGATGATGAAGATCGCCATGAATATGAAAGCTGTATACACCTGATGTACCTGTGACAGAATGGTCCACCTTGACACCCAAAGAAGTGAACACAAATGCAGCATTGTATTGTTGGATATTTGTTTTGAATTCTTTGGAAAGAGGACTTTTACCACACAACAGATCCCACAATGTGGCAGGAGCAGGTCGGAAAAATGGCAGACGAATTTGTCCCTGCAAGCAGCAACTTCCAAACTTTGGCACAGCTCTGGTAGACTTGGACACTTTTCACAGTCAAAATGCAAGGCATGGCAGTGTGGACACTCCACATTCATGGGTCCAAGTGAGTGTCTGGGAATTGGCTCCTGATAAGGTGCATGACCAAGTGGTAATGGCCTTGCAGGACGATGTGGAGATAGAGGTACAGGCATAGTTGGAGGCAAACCTGGCAACATTGGGGGATTCAAGAATGAAGCAGGCAGCAGTGGTGAAGAAGATTGTGTGGGAGAAGATGGAAATGATGGAACATGGAATATTGGGTCAGGTAGCAGTGGTGATGAAGATTGTGGAGGAGAAGATGGAAATTGTAGAGGAGACACCCTTTCAAACTCATCATAATACTCTGATGGCATAGGAGATGGTGGAAATTGCAAAGAAGACTGGCTTCCATCATCATCATCAAATTTCTCATTCTCCATTTCCCTCCTCAAAGCAATCTCATTATTCCTCTGTTCTTCATATTCAGCAGCCAACAATGCAGCTATTTCTCTATCCATCTGAATTTGTTCCGCTTGTGCATCTACTTGAGCTCGATATTGATCAATTCAATCTCCAGACATATTGTTTGCCAATTGATCCAACCTCATCATTCATTGATGCAAGTTCCTGTCTGCAATGGATAGACATTGGAGCTCCTCAGCCTCATCCATCTGTGCCTGCTCATCTGCACACTTTTTGTTTCTCCACATCTGATGCATTCTGAGAATTCCTGATTGCGCCTGTTATGTTCTTGCAATGCAGCCTCTATATTAATATGTCTGGGTGGATCATGATATCGTGGCTCAGCAGCTAAAGCAGCTTGCTGTGTAGCTACTTGCCTGTCCCTATCTTGTTCAGCCAGCTGCTGCAATTGCCAATTATGCCATATAGCTCCTCCCATTTCAGCAGCTTGCCTCTCTTCATGCACCTGCTGCAATTGCAGATTATGCTGCCTACTCATTTCAGCCACCTGCTGTGATATTCTCTCTCTGGCAGCAATAGCCTCAGCACTTCTCCTTTCCTCAGCAACCTTCTGTAATAATTCCTGCTGATGCTGATATTGCCTTACTGCCTCTTGTTGTAACTCCTGAACATGTGCATCATAATCTGCATTTTTTTCCCTCAATGCAATATGTCCCCTATGCAGATTATTGAGTGCAGGATCTGCTTGACCACCTGAAATATTATGCAATGGTCCCAGTCCCCTCCCTCTCCCTCTCCCTCTCCCTCTCCCTCTCCCTCTCCCTCTCCCTCTCCCTCTCCCTCTCCCTCTCCCTCTCCCTCTTCTTGTTTGGAACCTTCTTGTAGGAGAGCCCGCATGGTCCAGCTAGCAGAACAGTGGGTGTCGCTCTAACACCCTAGTATTCATTTTAAGGTTATATACTATGTTACATATATTGTACTATGTTGCTACCAACGTGTGCATACATGCACATACATATTGATGCATGTAAATAGAAAATTTCCATGCTGACAAATAAAGCATGTATAGGCATTTGGTAGTGTATTTTGGTGAAATAAAATAAAATAAAAATATTATTAGGTAATAGGCATGTTAGGAGACTGTTTCCTAACATTACCCCCCTTTTATGCCTTGACTTCCAGGCAAGAAAATATTGTATCTGTCCCCTCTGTAAAATTCTGGTAAGGCCAGAAATTCATCCCCTCATACACCATTCTAGCAATGCAATGCAGAGCATTTGGATTAAGTTTAAAGAATTGGGTGATTGCATTATGTGCTCGCTTACAATTCTCCTTGGGTTTCCATGAATTATTTTTGTCGGTGTAGTTCTTCTACTTGATTAAGAACTCCAATTTATTTTGTTGAAGATGTGAGTCCAAAACCTCTTCCACAATATATTCTGGAGCACCTTCTACCATTATTGGAGGCTGTAGAGTAGTTTGTTGACCAGGAATAGTGGGTAAGCAGTAAGGGCATAAACAGGAAATGTTAATTTCAGGATCAATCTTGAATGATTGAGGTAATTTTAACACTACTGCATTGGGTAAAATTATTTTAGAAATTGGATATGGGCCAACTTGCTTCTCCATAAGCTTTCTTGAAGGTCATGGAATATTTAGATCCTTGGTACTTAGCCATACCAAGTCACCAACTTTGTACTCTGGAGCAACAGCTTGAGTATGATCTGCATGTCACATCATGTCATCATGTGCTTTCATAAATGCCACCTCTGCTTCCTCCTGCACCTTTTATATTTTTGATACAAAGTCCTCCACTGACTGTACCTTGACTTCCCTTCAAGGTTCTACTCCCATTCTGGGATGATACCCATAATTAGCAAAGAAGGGTGACATGTGAGTAGCCGAATGGGATTTATTATTGTGGGAAAATTCTGCAATTGCCACCCATTCAGGCCAGTCGGTTTGTCAGTGATTGACAAACATGTGTAGGTACTGCTCCAACTCCTGATTCATTCTCTCTGTCTGCCCATCAGTTTGTGGGTGATATGCCATAGATAACTTGGTTTGAATCCCCAACATGTTATTTAACTCTCGCATAAATGCAGATGCAAATTGTGATCCATGATCAGAGATAACCATATCAGGTAATCCATGTAACTGCCATACCTAATTTAGATAGAGGTGCACCAAGCCCAATGATGAGGTTTCTGCTGTAGTAGGAATAATATGGACCTCCTTTGGGAAGCAGTCGCATACTACAAATATTGCATCGTATCCTTGAGCTTCAGGTAGTCCTGTGATAAAGTCCACAGATATATCTCGCCATGGCACTTTAGGTATAGGGTTTGGCATTAATTTCCCTGCAGGCTTTTCTGGAAATTTCTTTTCCCTCATGCATGTATCACACCCATCCACATATACTTTGAAATTCCAGGCCACCAATAATTTCTCATCACCAACTCCAACATCTTCCACCTTCCTGGATGT
Source organism: Tricholoma bakamatsutake (assembly GCA_029959215.1). Lineage (NCBI taxonomy): Eukaryota > Fungi > Basidiomycota > Agaricomycetes > Agaricales > Tricholomataceae > Tricholoma > Tricholoma bakamatsutake. The sequence continues at coordinate 10,871,453 of CP114857.1, read as the reverse complement.
CCAGCAGCTGGCATATTATGATGTAACCATATGATCTCCCTTCGTAAATGTTGATCCTTCAGTACATAAACCTTTCCTCTGAACAACACTAACCCTTGTTCTTCAACCCATTCATCTCCTTTAATATTACCTTTCTTCTCTCCCCTCAAGGCTTTCACAGCTTCCACTACTTCATCATCCATCTCTGAAAATTGTATCCTGACCAGAAATTGCATCATTTTGAACTATTCACCAATAAATGCCCTTGATGCATAGCACAAATACAAAAGTATTCAGGTTTGAGTAGGGTAATATTTTTATTGTCCTCCTCCACTTCCCTTTTATGATCTGTACATCTGGATAATGCATCTGCTTTCCTCATCAAGCTTCCCACTTTGTGGACCAAGTGAAAATTAAAATGGGATAGGAATAATGCTTAATATGCTTGTCGACAGTTAAGCTTTTTAGCAGACATGAAGTACTGCAGATTTTGATAGTCTGTCCAGATTTTGATCTGATGTGTACATCCCTCCAAATGATGTCTCCATGCTTCCAATGCTTGTATTATTCCCAACATCTCTTTATCATGCACATCATAATTCCTCTCCACATCATTCAATCCTCAAGACAAATATGCACAAGGATGCCATTTGTCATCTTCACATAACATTGATAATACCACTCCAGTAGCAAAGTCTGATGCATCTGATTCCACTTGTAAGGAACGCATGAAATCTACTGGGGCTAATATTGGCTCTTCCACAAACTTCCTCTTCAACTCCTCAAATGCTGTCTGCTGTTGTTCTCCCCATCTCCACACTACTCCCTTTCGCATAAGATTGTGTAATGGTGTGGCAATTTTGGAAAAATTATGAACAAAGTGATGGTAAAAATTGGTGAGTCCCAAGAAAGCCTGAACTTCCTTGATATGGGTAGGCATGGGCCAATCAACAATTGCCTGTACCTTGATAGGATCCATCTTGATTTTATCAGGACCAATCTTTAATCCCAAGAACTCAATCTTGCTTGCTCCAAATACACACTTCTCCGGTTTAACAAATAAATCATTCTCTGCCAATCTCCTCAACCCCTCCTGCACTATTGCCTCATGGTTTTCTTTATTCTCCATGAATATCAACATGTCATCAATAAATATTATTACCATGCCCTTGTCTATCACATCCTTGAAAATGTCATTCATCATATTTTGGAAGGTTGGGGGACTATTGGTCATTCCAAAAAACATGACTAGTAGCTCGAAGGATCCTCGAAGCATGGCAAATGCTGCCTTCCACTCATCTCCTTTCTTTATTCATACATTGTTGTACCCCCAGCATAAATCCAATTTTGTAAAGACCTTGGCCTTTCCCACCTTGTTAATGATCTCTGAGATCAATGGCAAAGGGTATGCATTCTTCACTGTCCACTCATTCAAATACCTATAATCTGTACACATCCTCTTCCTCTGATCCTTTTTTGGTACAAAGAATAATGGTGATGTCTGTGGTGATTTCTAAGGTCATATGTATCCCTTGTGCAATTGTTCATTAAGGAATGCATCCACTTCTCCTTGTTCCTTCAGAGATAATGGGTAGACTTTTGACTTCTTTGGCACAAATCCCAGCTTCATCTCAATAGCATGATCCCATGGCTTTCACACTGGCATTCGCTCCGATTCCTTCTTCTGAAAACTGACAAATATTTATAATAGGCTTTCGGCACCCACTTCTCCACTGGCTTCTCCACTTTCACAGCATTTTTATCCCATGACTGTCCTCCATGAATTTTCCTAAAGGTTTGCTTCTGTTCTTCCTTATTGGTCATGATTGGAACTTCCCCATTTAACATGTCCTCATCTTTTACTTCCTCCATCGTAACAGAATACTTCCTTGAATGCTCTTTCTCTTTCCTTTTCTGCCTACAATTCCTAGCAATATGCTCTAATTGCCTACAGTTAAAACATTTAAGTGGGGCTCATCTCCCTGCTTGATCAACATCCATTGCATCTGCTGATGCTGCTGACTCCTTAACAATAGGTGTCACTGCCATGGCCAGTGGCTGTGCCTTCGGTGTTTGTACCTGAGGTGTTCTTCCTTTCTCGGACTTTCCTCCTGATGACTTTCCAAATCTGGCATTCCCATACATCAATTTCAACTCTGCTTGTTCCTGTCAATATTGCCGATCAAGACGCTGATGATACTCAACCCAGAAACCCAAACAAAACCTACTAAATGGCTTTGGATGGTATAACATGAGTCAGAGGAAGGGTGTGAGTTGGTACTAAATATGACCACCGAGACCAAAACATAGTGTTTAGTAATGCAAAATGGTAAGGGCTGTGGCAAATAGTCTTTATAGGCATACTAAGGTGTTCAAAGAAGTTTGAAAGAGGTTTGAATACGTGTGAAGAGGTTCGAAAAAGGTTCAAAGAGATTCGAAGTTGTGTGAAGTAGTCCAAACAAGTTCAAGGTATATCAAAGAGTGAGTTTAACGAATGTGAAGTGTTTGTTGAATGGCGATAGGCAATGGGTGATAAAACAAGGAGTGAATATGATAGTTTCGAAGAAGTTCACGATATTTTGCAGAACTTAGAGATACGATGTGAAGATATGACTCAAGAGATTGACTCTCAAATCTGACAATAAGTGAGAGGGTAACTTGTGCTGTGTTCCCCATTGCTTCTCCTTTTTTTTATAACTAATACAAGTCTATATACAATTTGAAGGAATAAAAAGGAAATAATAACAATTGTAGAACATGAGGCAATGTGCACAGCAATAAAGGTATTGTAAAACATAAAACAATTGAAAAATGATAATAAGTGAAATGTACATTGTCCCAGTATGGTAATGGTTCTTGTTCTATTGCTTTAATATATCAATGAGACATAAAACTGCACTTATCATATCCTAAGTCTCTTGTAATCTCTCCTTGTGTCTAGTAGTACTCAATATGTGGCAAATTGGTTTGTTCCAGATGTGCAGCATGTATCGAAAGTGTTTCAAGACAACTATACAGTGGCCAATATCGTTCAAAATGCTGCGAAGTCATTCGAAGTATCGCAAAATTGTTTGAAGTCATTTGAAGTGTTTTGAAGACATCTGAAATAGTGCAAAATAGTGCAAAATAGATTTGAAGTCAATTTAGTGGCCTTCATAGTGATTTGGAGTGCATGTCATAATGTGTCGATACAAGTGGGATCCATCTCCAGACCTTATAATGCATAGCGGACCTATCAGTGCATTGCCCAATTATACCACTCGTCCAACCTCTCCGGCATAGAAGGTAGTTGATAGATAGACTTGCATAATGAGGGATTTAATCCTGCCTTCCAAAATTCTACCAATGCAGCTTCTCCCATATCAGTCTGTGATGCTTCTGCCTTGAACTGCAAAATAAATTTGTCTGCTGTCAGAGAACCTTGGCGCATGGTTTTTAATTTTGCATTAGCTGTCGCCTTTGGATTAGGGTCTCCAAACTGTGCCTCCAATCTCTCCAAAAATTCCCTGAAGGTTGCAAACAGTTTATATCCCACAGCAATCTGATTAATGGCTTTATTCTTCCAGAACTGTGCTTTTCCTCCCTGGATGTATGAGAGAGCAAACATAATCCTAGACTTGGTCATGTGAAATTCGGGCTTTCTCCCATGAATATACAACACTATAGAGCTGATGAAGGATTTTGTGTTCTCCATGGTACCATCAAAAATTTGCAGGGGCACGTATTTAGATAAATGCATTTTTCCACTCTTAGATCTCTCCTCTGCATGTACATCCTCTTGAGACATCTACTCCACCATCTCCTCCATCTCATCATCTTTATCTTCTACTATCTCTGCTTTTATTTCTGCTTGTTTGGGCTGTGATGCTGCTAATACTGACACTAATTGGGATATTTGTGCTGTAAGAGCATCAATTTTGGCTTCTAGAGCTGGTGTGGGAACAGGATTGTGACCAGGATTCAAAGTTGCTTGTTCTGTCATAATGATGTAAGCTGTGATGAGTCACTTCTTTTGGCTGAGTCAAGATTTCAGCTTCAGAATTTTTTCGCAAAATTTCGAGTCATGTGACCTGGCTATTTGGGTACCAAACATGGCAAAACACATGATTTCGGCTATTTGTCAATACTTGGGCACTTCAGATCAATAACCCTTCCAACAGTGCCTGATCTTGGGGTTATTACTGAATTTGGCTAGTAACTACCTAAAATAGTCATCCAAACTGAGTAATGTAAATCTCGGCTAAACCAGATCTGATCAGTTGTCTGGTTGCAGCTGTCCTAATGATGAGCACTGCCTCTCGATCACTGGCAGTCACAATGTAAGGCGAGGCCTGGCATCGGCTTATGAAAGCAAGGTAAATATGTATATACAATTAATTCTGGCTCTTGCTGAAATGATGAGTAAGCAGTTGTGGTGTGCTGAGACAATGACATATGCACATGTAAGAGAAGGTGCACTGATGTTAGGAAATAGTCTTCTAACATGCCTATTACATAATACTATTTTTATTTTATTTTATTTTATTTTATTTTATTTTATTTTATTTTATTTTATTTTATTTTATTTTATTTTATTTCACCAAAATATGCTACCAAATGCCTATACACACATTATTTGTCAGCATGGGAATTTTCTATTTACATGCATCAATATGTACGCGCTGATACAACTCCCTATCACCCTGGGTGCATACTACAGCATTTTTTGCGATTGTGTGCACCTCCTAGATGGCTTCCACACACTTTGTGCAGCGCACTTTTGTGCGCCTTCATGCACTTTCATGCACCTTTACATGCTTCCGTGCACTTTCGCATGCCTTTGACTGCTTAGGTGTGCCTTTGTGTGCCTTTTACATTTCTACTGCGCTTTTGGTTCCCCCATAGCTGCCCACTGTTGTGTGCCCTAAATGCACCCTGTTGCACTTCAAACTGCCTCCGCACCCCCCCCACACACTCCTTATCTGCCTTCCACATTTATTGCACACTCAATGCCCCTTTGCGCACTCCTTTTATGCTTTACCTGCAACTCACATTTTCTGCTGCACACTCATTGCACAATACCTATCACACACACAACAATCCACCACATCAGTTGCACTGCGCATCACAGCTTCCAGCTTACTGGTGCATTTATTTGAGGCGCACTGCGATTGCAACATGAGTGGACTGTGCATTCTCACATAATCTGTGCACTTTGCACCTATTTGGCATTGTACTGTGCGCACTTGGGTGCTTTCACATAATCCTGGCATTTTGGCGGTATTTGGCCTTGCACAGCATCTCCTTATAGTTCTTCTGCATTTCCAATTGGCATCGCCTTATCTGGTAAATGGCACAGGTCGATCATGTCATTATTACTAAGGCGCAGCACATGACACATAACACTGAAGCAGATTAATTGGGAAGAGTGCATGAGACCTAGAGTGCATCAAAAATAGTGCATTGCACTGGAACAGTTGGATATTGGGCTATAGGTGCACAAATCTTATTGGCTGAGGCAGCGGCATAGTGCAGTCGGGTTTAGATGGGCGAATGGATGCACTTGTGAGTAGCGCATGGTGCTTTCTATTTTTACATTTTATTTTACCATTTTTATCACATAAGCCATTTGTACATAGTAGGCAGACAGATAGAGAATCCAGAGGATCTTTCCCCCCCTCATAGTTCATAGCTCAGTCAGTGTCACACATAGTCTGTGCACCAGCATCCAGTCCATGCACCTTTGTAGTGCACCTTTCGTATAGCTGCATTTGCATATCATTTGCATTCCCTCGTCGTATTGCTGTGTTGCATCCCTGCATTGCATTCTTCATCCTCGTTTGTGCACTGTTTGCGCTTTTTTTTGTATAGCTGCATTTTGTGCACCATTTGCACCTTTTTCCACCCCTTGCACTAATACGGCTCCCTATCGCCCTGCATGCATACTACAGCATTTTTTGCAATTGTGCGCACCTCCTAGATGGCTTCCGCACACTTTGCACAGCATGCTTTTGCATGCCTTCATGTGCTTTCATGTGCCTTTGCATGCTTCCATGCGCTTTCGCATGCCTTTGACCATTTAGGTGCACCTTTGTGCACCTTTTGCGTTTCTACTGCACTTTTGGTTCCCCCATAGCTGCCAATTGTCGTGCGCACTAAATGCACCTCGTAGCACTTCAAACCGCCTCCGCGTGCCCCCCCCACACTCCTTATCTGCCTTCCACATTTATTGCACGCTCAACCAGTGTGCTGTGCATCGTGGCTCCCATCTTACTGGTGCATTTATTCGAGGCGCACCATGATTCCAACACAAGCGAACTGCGCATTCTCACATAATCAGGGCGCTTTGTGCCTATTTGGCATTGGACTGTGTGCCTTGGGTGCCTTCATATAATTTTGGCACTTTGGCAGTATTTGGCCTTTCACAGCATCTCCTTATAGTTCTTCCGCATTTCCAATCGGCATCGCCTTATCTGGTAACTGGCACAGGTTGATCATGCCATTATTACTACGGTGCAGCACGCGACACATAACACCAAAGTGGATTAATTGGGAGGAGCGCATGAGGCCTAGAGTGCACCAAAAATAATGCATCACACCGGAACAGTTGGGTAGTGGGCTATAGGTGCACAAATTTTATTGGCTGAGGCAGCAGCATAGTGCAGTCGGGTTTAGATGGGCATATGGATGCGCTTGTGGGTAGCGCATGGTACTTTCTATTTTTACATTTTATTTTACCATTTTTATCATATAAGCCATTTGTACATAGTAGGCAGACAGATAGAGAATCCAGAGGATCTTTCCCCCCCTCATAGTTCATAGCTCAGTCCATGTCGCACATAGTCTGTGCACCAGCATCCAGTCCATGCGCCTTTGTAGTGCGCCCTTCGTATAGCCATGTTTGCATATCGTTTGCATCCCCTCATCATATTGTTGCGTTTCATCCCTGCATTGCATCCTTTGTCCTCATTCGTGCACTCATACAGTGCACCCTTCATATAGCCGCATTTGTGCACCATTTGTGCACTTATTTGCATAGCCACATTTTGTGCACCATTTGTGCCTTTTTCTGCCCCTTGCACTTCCATCCCGTTTGCGTCCCCAACCTACACACCACCTTCACAGCACACCCCAGTGTTGTTTTCATCCCACTACACCTCCCATCTTCATCACCCTCATTGTTGCACACTTTTGCACTCCCATTGCGCATTTTTGCCCCTTTGTGTTGCGCACTTTCCTGCCACTGCACATATCTCCCCTTTAGCGTACACAACTAGTGCGCACATTAAAAACCACCATTACAGCCTTTTCATAGTCTCCACGCCCAGAAGGATGATCCGAGGCCCTCTAAGTGAACTCCCCCCTCACCCCGAGCATGCCTGCAGTTGTAGGTTAAGTGTTCACCCCTTCCGTTGAGGCTCTGCACCGAGTACCAACTGAACACATCATTTCTGGAGCCCACCGTGAGGGGTTTCTGTTTATCAGACCATATTTTAGACCTCCATTGGCTTGCCCTTTGCTTCAACATTAACCACCTTTGCACTCTCCATTCCGAGCTGTTAGCAACTGTGCTCCAGCTTGGGGAAATACCAGTATTTGAATCACTCTTCCTAAACAACACGCATCACTCGTCTGCACTGTCTCTACCTCCACCTTCACCTGAATCATCCCTACCTACCTTAACTCCATCCGCATCACCGCATCCTTCTCTGCCTTTGCATTTCACTGCGCTTTTACCAGATCTTAACTCTACACAACATCCCTATTCCAACATTCCTGAAGTGCATTTTGTGCCTGCAGCAGCAGATAAACCAGACATACCAGCTAACACTTCCAAAGGCAAAGAGCCATCATACCGCACTGTCATTCCCATCCAGAACCTGCAGATTGTTGATGACATATATGTGCACACCATGAAGGCACCCTCCATTACAGTTTTGCATGAAGAGCTCCTATCCCTTTCGCCCGATCTCAGACAGTACCATAGAGAACAAGTTACCCCAAAGCACATTGCAGCTACTGGTGCAGAAGTGGTAGCTACCAAACTTGTGAGTGTTATGCCATTTGCGCACTGTGATGCATGCGTGCCTTTTGCAGAAAATAAAGCACTTAATGCGACACCTCCAGTTAGTGTGGCAATTGCAGTGCCGCTTCTTATTGTTTTGCAGGATCCATTTGAACAGTACCTCACCCATCTCCAGCCAGGTGAAATTGAAAACCCGGACATTTTGAAGGTTGCAAAAGAGTCACATGTGCTTTGTTTCATTGATTTATTGATCGACAACCAAGAATACTTTGAAGCTATCTTAGACCTGGGTTCACAAATTATCACAATGTCAGAAGCAGTCTGCCATTGTCTTGGGCTTCAGTACAACCCACACATTTGCTTATACATGCAATCGGCCAATGGAGAGGTAGATGAGTCGCTTGGGCTTGCATGCAATGTTTCCACATGCATTGGGGACATCATTGTCTATGTGCAAGTTCACGTTATCCATTCACCTGCTTACGATATTCTGTTAGGGCACCCCTTCAATGTGTTAATGCGCTCCATCATGCACAAGTTTGTGGATGATGCGCAAATGATTACGATCTGCAATCCGAACACAGGCGCCATCTCCACCATTCCAACAAAGCCTAGAGGAAAGCTGCACCACTTCTTACCAGCTCCAGCAACCCCACACTTTGCTATTCAGCATAACCCACCAAGAAATTTTCGCCAGGCTTAGAGGAATTGATCGCAGACCAAGGAGAAGCTGCCACTATCATAACATTCGACTCTGATACCCAATCTTGCAACATTTCTGCATTTGCGCTTATTCCATTTTCCGCTTCTGTTCCTTCGACCTCTATTATCTCTCAACTCTACCTATCCCAGTGTACCAACAGTCATGCACAGGTGCTCTTAAATTTGATTGACCCTGTGGTGCTTATTCCAGCCATGTTTCGGAAAAGTGCACATGCGCGCACAACTTTTATCAATTTAGCAGTGCGTGCACTGCAAAAGGGCATAGTAACCAAGAAGAAGTATAAACTGGTTGCTAGAAAAGTCAAACCAGTTATTGCACCCATCCCAAATGAATTCTGCATTGAGCACAACATTATAGGTGATCCACTAGCAGTGCTTCCTGCACTTTTACCAAACCCGCCACCATTTACCCTGACCGGGCACTATACTGAAGAGTGCATGCAAGCACTCCAAAAGTGCCACACCGATTTCTTATTGCCAAAGGAGATGAGGGTTTTGCACCACTTGATGTCTTTGCAGAATGAAGCCTTTGCATGGAGCGATGAGGAGCGTGGCAGCTTCAAGACCACGTTCTTCCCCCCAGTAGAAATCCCAGTTATTCCACACACCCCTTGGATAGAGTGCCACATCCCCATTCCACCAGGCATATATGACAAAGTTTGCACTATTATCCGGAAGAAGATAGACTCAGGCATTTATGAGCGCTCAAATTCGGCATATAGATCGCGCTGGTTCTGCACACTCAAGAAAGATGGGAAAGCACTGCGCATCGTACGTAGCCTCGAGCTGCTTAATTGTGTTACCATTAAACACTCCGGCGTCACCCCTACACCTGAGCACCTCACAGAGCAGTTTGCAGGGCACGCATGTGGCGCTGTCCTTGATCTATATGTGGGATATGATGAGCACTTAATCAAAGAATTGTTGCATGACCTTACGACATTCCAGACACCGTATGGTGCAATGCACCTCGTTACATTGCCAATGGGTTGGACAAACTCAGTACCAATCTTCCACGATGATGTGTGCTATATTCTGCAGCCAGAGATTCCGGATTACACCATTCCTTATATTGACAATGTCCTAGTCAAGGGGCCTTCAAAGCACTACATTTTACCAGATGGCTCATGCGAAGCACTCACTGCAAATTCTGGCATAAGGTGCTTTGTGTGGGAGCACTTCCAGAATGTGAACCGCATTGTGCAGTGCATGAAATATAGCGGCAGCACTTTCTCTGGGATGAAATCCACACTGTGCACTGAGAACTTCATCATCCTTGGCCATTACTGCACACCAGAAGGTAGAAAACCTGAATGTGACAAGGTAGATGTTATCCACAATTGGGGCGCATGCCACATGCTTTCGGAAGTGCACGCATTCTTGGGAACAGTCAGTTTAATGCGCATTTATATCCGCAATTATGTGCACTGCATTAACGCGCTCACAAGGCTTATGCGCAAGGATGCTCCATTTGAATGGGGCCCAGAGCAGATAGCGGTGCAAAACAACATCAAGCAAGCAGTACTACAGTGTCCTGCACTACAACTGATCAATTATTCCTCAGAACTCCCCATTATCCTTGCAGTCGACACTTCCCAGATAGCGGTCAGCTTTTACCTTTGCCAGCAAAAGGGCGCAGATGCAAAAATGTGCAATTACAATCGGTTTGGCTCGATTATGCTCAATGACAGAGAAGCGCACTTTTTGCAACCAAAGCTAGAGATCTATGGGCTTTACCATGCACTGCGCAGTTTGCGCCTTTATATTATAGGTGTGCGCAACTTAATTGTGGAGACTGATGCATGCTACATCAAGGGCATGCTACAAAACCCCGATATCCAAACTTAGTTGTGCAAGGCATATTGGTGCACTATGACCAAAGCCGCATGTTCGTTAGGGTGTTTCGACTAGACCAGCTCGAGTGCATTTTGAGCTGCCTTGCAATTGCAGTACCTAATCAGCCTGCAAATGTACCATACTCATTAGATGCAATACGCGATGTGATCGACTTTATCTTTGAAGACCCAGCGCACTATTTCCAGCCACTTACTGGGCTCACAGCACAAAATCCCGATATGTATGCACCCTACTCAGCACCCAGCGCACCTGTTTCCCAGCCACAACCTAGTCCGCCTGCAGTCAAAGCAGAAGACATCTCAGTCCTATTCGAGTGCATGACACAGACGATAGTTACCACATTGAGCACATCATGCAGAGATGGCAAAAATGGCACATCTCATTTGAACAGTGACACTTTCAATGGTTGCGGTCAAACAGGGCATTATATCCCTGAGTGCACTTCAATTGAGTGCCTTATTAGTAAAGGAAAGTGTAGGCAAAATGTGGAAGGGCGCATCGTACTCCCAGGTGGCGCATTCGTGCTGCATTCCATTCCAGGCAACTTCTTGGGCGAGTGCATCAAGGAATGGCATAAGCGCAACCCAGGGCAGATTGCCACTGGTCGACTTTTATCTAATACCAACTCGCAGCTCATCTACAATATAGCACCTCATCCAGCTCCAGCAGCACCTTTACAGTCGACATATGTTGCCGCTTCAGTGCCTGCAGCAGATTATATGCAAAGCGCACCAAATGCGCAACTAATGAAGGAAGAGCACATTGATGTGCTCGAGAGGGAGTTGATGGCGCTTCAGAAGAGGCAAGTCTTTGATGGTGTTGAAATTCTGTGGTGCACATGGCGCAATACATCCAATCAAGAGAGCATGCATTCTACAACCACAGACATTGCACCCACCGACAGTATCGAGTCACCAGCTTTGCAACCAGCTGCGAGCGCAACTGAGGCACCTGACGAGATGCCCATACATCCCTATTCCAATATTCCTGAAGTGCATTTCATCCCTGCAGCAGCAGATAAACCAGACGCTCCAGTTAACACTTCCAAAGGCAAAGAGCCATCATATCGTACTGTCATTCCCATCCAGAATCTGCAGATTGTCAATGATGTATATGTGCACGCCATGAAGGTGCCCTCCATTATGGTTTCGCATGAAGAGCTCCTTTCGCTTTCACCCGATCTTAGGCAGCACCATAGAGAACAAGTTACCCCAAAGTGCGTTGCAGCTACCAGCGCAGAAGTGGTAGCTACCAACCTTGCAAGCGTTATGCCATTTGCGCACTATGAAGCATGCGCACCTTTTGCAGAAAATAAAGTGCTTAATGCGACACCTCCAGTTAGTGCAGCAATTGAAGTGCCTCTTCCTATTGTTGCAGACCATGGAGAAGCAGCCACTATCATAACATTCGACTCTGATACCCAAACTTGCAATGTTTCTGCATTTGTGCTTATTCCATTTCCCACTTCCATTCCACTGACCTCTCTTACCTCTTGGCTCTACTTATCCCAATGTACCAACAGTAATGCACAGGCGCTTTTAAATCCTATCGCCCCTATGGCACTTATTCCAGCTGCATTTCCAAAAAGTGCACATGTGTGCACAACTTTTAGCTGTTTAGCAGTGCGCATGCTGCAAAAGGGTGTAGTAACCAAGAAGAAGTATAAACCAGTTGCTCAAAAGGTCAAACCAGTCATTGCACCTGTCCCAAATGAATTCCGCATCGAGTGCAACATTGTAGGCAATCTGCTAGTGGTGCTTCCTGTGCTTTTACCAAACCTGCCACCATTTAATCAAGAAGACGATGAAGAAGAAGACGATGAAGAATTTGGGGATTGGATTGATGTGCTACATGGCTTTATGCATGCGATACGTCCCATTTCACAGTCCTTTGATGCACAAGCACTCATGCTAACGCAGCCAGAGCCAAGCACAAATGCACAAAATGTGTGCAATAGTGCACTTATTTATGATGATGACTATAGCCAAGTTTCGAGAAGTGCAACAGCAGATGCAGAGGATGAGAAGTTAGATTTGGTGTGGATTTGGATGGATACCCTAATGCACCCTAATGATTTCATGGATTCTGAGTATGGTGTGCTCGTGCGCTATGTGAGCACATTTTTCAAACACAAGGAGTGGTTATGGAAGCACAATGTCCATGGCATTCACCAGCTTGTTATTTGGCAGTCCAGACACTTACCGATATTGTGCACCAGCCACAACAACATTGCGCACAAGTGCTTTTATGCGATGCAATCTGCTTTACTTGAGCACTTTTGGGGCGCTATACAATAGCCGCATTTCACCTAGTGCCATACTGTGTGCGCAAGTCCATTGTGCTCCCAGACATAGCACTCGATATTACCACAACATGGTTGAGAGAGATGGAAGAGTCCATAGTAGTGGACACAGAGGATTAAGAAGCAGTTGACGAAGAAGAAGTGCAAAACATAGCACAGAGGATGAATAAAGCACTGATGAGGTGCACAATTAGCACTCCATGCGCACTGCTATGGATCCTTCACCTTTTATACAATTTGTCATATGGCATGCGCTTCCTTTTATCGCTCATACTTTCACCATTTGGACAGAGTCAAAATTTCAGTTGAGAGGAGGAGAGTGATGGTTGGACAATTTTTCTGCATTTCATTTGCGCTTGCACACTTTGCTTTGCGCATTTTCATGTGCTTTACTTGGCCTCTTCAAATATCCCAAACATTCACTTCTACCACTCACCCACTTTCTTGGCACTCATGCTTCGCACTTCAATAGCTAACAAGGATGCTGTCTGGGGACAGTCAGTATTTCAGTTGGGAGGAGATGATACAGCTCCCTATAACCCTGTGCTCATACTACAGCATTTTTCACAATTGTGCACACCGCTTGGACATCTTCTACTCACTTTGCACAGTGCACTTTTGTGTGCCTTCATGCATTTTTGTGTGCCCAAGTGCACTCCTGTGTGCTTCTATGCACCTTTGTCCACTTTCTGTGCTCCAGTGTGCTCCATTGCACTCCCATTGCACTCCCATTGTGCTCCATTGTGCTCCATTGCACTCCATTGTGCTCCATTGCACTCCCATTGCACTCCAGTGTGCTCCATTGCACTCCCATGCACTCCAGTGTGCCTCTGTGCACTTCCATGCGCTTTCGTGTGCTTTCATGCACTTCCATGCACATTTGTGTGTCTTTGACCACTTAGATGCACATTTGTGTGCCTTTTACATTTCTACTGCGCTTTTGGTTCCCCCATAGCTGCCTGCTGTTGTGCGCTCTAAATGCACCCTGTTGCACTTTAAACTGCCTCTGCCCCCCCCCCCCCCCCCCACACTCCTTATCTGCCTTTCACATTTATTGCGCGCTCAATGCACCTTTGCATGCTCCTTTTATGCTTTACCTGCAACTCACATTCTCTGCTGCGCACTCATTGCACAATCCCTACCATACACACAACAATCCACCACATCAGTTGCACTGCACATCACAGCTTCCAGCTTACTGGTGCATTTATTCAAGGCACACTGCAATTCCAACATGAGTGAACTGTGCATTCTCACATAATCGGGGTGCTTTGCACCCATTTGGCATTGGACTGTGTGCACTTGGGCACTTTCAGATAATCCTGGCACTTTGGCAGTATTTGGCCTTTTACAGCATCTCCTTATAGTTCTTCCGCATTTCCAATCGGCATCGCCTTATCTGGTAACTGGCACAGGTCAATCACATCATTATTACTAAGGCGCAGCATGTGACACATAACACTGAAGTGGATTAATTGGGAAGAGCACACGAGGCCTAGAGCGCACCAAAAATAGTGCATTGCACTGGAACAGTTGGGTATTGGGCTATAGGTGCACAAATCTTATTGGCTGAGGCAGCGGCATAGTGTGGTCAGGTTTAGATGGGCAAATGGATGTGCATGTGGGTAGCGCATGGTGCTTTCTATTTTTACATTTTATTTTACCATTTTTATCACATAAGCCATTTGTACATAGTAGGCGGACAGATAGAGAATCTAGAGAATCTTTCCCCCCCTCATAGTTCATAGCTCAGTCAGTGTCACACATAAGTGTGGTTGGGTTTAGATGGGCGAATGGATGTGCTTGTGGGTAGCACATGGTGCTTTCTATTTTTACACTTTATTTTACCATTTTTATCACATAAGCCATTTGTACATAGTAGGTGGACAGATAGAGAATCCAGATGATCTTTCCCCCCCTCATAGTTCATAGCTCAGTCAGCATCGCACATAGTCTGTGCACCAGCATTCAGTCCATGTGCCTTTGTAGTGCGCCCTTCATATAGCCACGTTTGCATATCATTTGTGTTTCCCTCATTGTATTGCTGTGTTTTGTCCCTGCATTGTGTCCTTCATCCTTGTTTGTGCACTATTGTAGTGTGCCCTTCATATAGCTGCATTTGTGCACTTATTTGCATAGCCGCATTTTGTGCACCATTTGTGCCTTCTTCTACCCCTTGTGCTTTTATCTTGTTTGCGCCCCCAACCTTTGCATCACCTTCCCAGCACATCTCAGTGCCGTCTTCGTCTCACTACACCTCCCACTTTCATCTTCCTCATTATTGCACACTTTTGTGCTCTCGTTGCGCATTTTTCTGCACTGTGCACTTTTGCCCCTTTGCATTGCGCACTTTCCTTCTATTGTGCATATCTTTCCTTGAGTGTACACGACTAGTGTGCACATTGAAAACCACTGTCCCAGCCTCTTCATAGTCTCCACGCCCCAAAGGATGATCCAAGGCCCTCTAAGCGAACCCCTTCACCCCTGAGCACCCCTGCAGTTGTAGGTTTAGTGTTCACCCCTTCGGTTGAGACTCTGCACTGAGTACCAACTGAACACATCAATGTTTCTGCATGCATTGGAGATATCATTGTCTATGTGCAAGTTCACATTATCCATTCACCTGCTTATGATATTCTGTTAGGGTGCCCCTTCAATGTGTTAATGTGCTCCATCATGCGCAACTTTGCAGGTGAAGCACAAATGATTACAATCTGTGATCCAAACACTGGTGCCATCTCCACCATTCCAACAAAGCCTAGGGGGAAGCTACGCCACTTCTTACCAGCTCCAGCAACACCACACTTTGCTATTCAGCATAACCCACAAAGAAAATTTTGCCAGGCTTCGAAGAATTGATCACAGACCAAGGAGAAGCCACCACTATCATAACATTTGACTCTGATACCCAATCTTGTGACATTTCTGCATTTGCACTTATTCCATTTTCTGCTTCCATTCCTTCGACCTCTATTATCTCTCAACTCTACCTATCCAAGTGTACCAACAGTCATGTGCAGGCGCTCTTAAATTTGATTGACCCCATGGCACTTATTCCAGCCACGTTTCCAAAAAGTGCACATGTGCATGCAACTTTTATCGATTTAATGGTGCACATGTTGCAAAAGGGCGTAGTAACCAAGAAGAAGTATAAACCGGTTGCTAGAAAAGTCAAGCCAGTTATTGCACCCATCCCAAACGAATTCTGCATCGAGTGCAGCATTATAGGCAATCCACTAGTGGCACTTCCTGCGCTTTTACCAAACCTGCCACCATTTACCCCGACTGGGCACTATACTGAAGAGCCCATGCAAGTGCTCCAAAAGCACCACACTGATTTCTTATTACCAGAGGAGATGAAGGTTTTACACCACTTGATGTCTTTGCAGAATGAAGCCTTTGCATGGAGCAATGAGGAGTGTGGCAGCTTCAAGACTGTGTTCTTTCCCCCAGTAGAAATCCTGGTTATTCTGCACACCCCTTGGATAGAGTGCAACATCCCCATTCCACCAGGCATATATGATGAAGTTTGCGCTATTATCTGGAAGAAGATAGACTCAGGTGTTTATGAGTGCTCAAATTCGGCATATGGATCACACTGGTTCTGCATGCTCAAGAAAGATGGGAAAGCACTGCGCATCGTACATAGCCTCGAACCACTTAATCGCGTTACCATTAAACACTGCGGTGTCACCCCTATACCTGAGCACCTTGCAGAGCAGTTTGTGGGGCATGCATGCGGCACCGTACTTGATCTATATGTGGGATATGATGAGCGCTTAATCAAAGAATAGTCACGTGACCTTACAACATTCCAGATGCCTTATGGTGCAATGCACCTCGTTACATTGCCAATGGGTTGGACAAACTCAGTACCAATCTTCCACAATGATGTGTGCTATATTCTGCAGCCAGAGATTCCAGATTACACCATTCCCTATATCAACGATGTACCAGTCAAGGGGCCTTCAAAGCGCTACGTTTTACTGGACAGCTCATGCGAAGCGCTGACTGCAAACCCTGGCATAAGGCGCTTTGTGTGGGGGCACTTCCAGAACATGAACCGCATTGTGCAGCGCATAAAATATAGTGGTGGCACTTTCTCTGGGACAAAATCCACATTGTGCACTGAGAACTTTGTCATTCTTGGCATGCCAGAAGGTAGAAAACCTGAGCGCGACAAGGTAGAAATTATCTGCAATTGGGGCACATGCCACATGCTTTTGGAAGTGCACACATTCTTGGGAACAGTCAGTTTAATGCGCATTTATATCTACAATTATGCGCACCACATTAACGCGCTCACAAGGCTTACATGCAAGGACACTCCATTCGAATGGGGCCCAGAGCAGATAGCAGCACAAAATGACATCAAGCAAGCAGTACTAGAGTGTTCTGCACTACAACCGATCGATTATTCTTCAGAACTCCCTGTTATCCTTGCGGTTGACACTTCCCAGATAGTGGTCGGCTTTTACCTTTGCCAGCAAAAGAGCGCAGATGCAAAAACGCGCATTTACAACCGGTTCGGCTCAATTACACTCAACGACAGAGAAGCATGCTTTTCATAACCGAAGCTAGAGATCTATGGGCTTTACTGCATGCTGTGCAGTTTGCACCTTTATATTATAGGTGTGCACAACTTAATTGTTGAGACTGATGCATGCTATATCAAGGGCATGCTACAAAACCCCGATATCCAACCATCTGCCAGCATTAACCGGTGGATTGTCTTAATCCTTACATTCCACTTTACACTCGTGCATCTTAGGGGAGTGGTGCATGGTCCAGATGGCCTTTCGCATCGGCTGAAGCAGCCAGAGGACTTAGAAGGAGAAGAAGATGAAGAGTTTGAGAATTGGATTGACGAAGCACTTGCACTAATGCAGCCAGAGCCAAGCGCAAATGTGCAAAATGTGCGCAATATGCACTTATTTACAACAATGACTATAGCCAAGTTCCGAGGAGCGCAACAGCAGATGCAGAGGATGAGAAGTTAGATTTGGTGTGGATTTGGATGGATACCCTAATGTGCCCTAGCGACTTCACAGATTCTGAGTACAGCATGCTCATGCGCTATGCGAGCGCCTTTTTCAAAGACAAGGTGCACTTATGGAAGTGTAATATGCACAGTGCTCACCAGCTTGTTATTTGGCAGTCTAGGCATTTACCGACATTGTGCGCCATCCATGACAACATTGGACACAAGCACTTTTATGCAACGTGCTCCGCATTGCTCGAGCGCTTTTGGTGGCCGCATATTATGGATGACATCATTTGGTTCATGTGCACTTGTCATATTTGCCAGATCCAGCAAACACAGAAGGTTCGAATACTGCCAGTCATCGCAATGCCTGCACCTCTCTTCAGTAAAGTTTATATTGATATAATGCACTTACCAGTATCAGCAGGGTGGTGCTATATTGTCCAAGGGCATTGCTCACTTGCGACTTGGCCAGAATTCCATGGGTTTCCTAAAGAAAATGCGAGTGCACTCGACGATTAAATGTTCCAGGACCTCATCTGCAGATAGGGCACATTATATGAGATAGTCACTGATAACGGCAAGCCATTCATCAAAGTGCTAGCCTATCTCAGTAAGCGCTACCATATCAATCACATCCGCATATCTGGCTATAACTCACATGCTAATGGAATTGTTGAGCATGCACATTTCGATGTGCATCAAGCACTTATCAAAGCTGCAGATGGAGTAGAGTCAAAATGGTTCAGCATGCTGTACTCAGTCTTTTGGGTGGAGCACATCACAGTTCAGAAGTGCCTTGGTGTTGAGAGGTCCACTGCATGCTTTACAGTCTGGAGAAGCATTCCCACTCATATTGACACATTATGTCAGATGCTCCAAATCATTATGAATGCCACAAAATTGACTTTGAACATTTTTGAATTATTTTGCACTATTTCAGATGACTTCGAACTATTTTGAACCACTTCGTGACATTTTGCAACACTTTGAACAACATCGGCCACTGTATAGCTGTGTTAAAATACTTTCGATACACGCTGCACATCTGGAACAAACTATTCCATTGCATATCAAGCACTACCGGACATGAGGAGAGACGACAAGAGATTTAGGATGCGATAATAGCATTTTTTATGTTTCAATTATTTATAATTTCTCATTTATTTTTGATCTACAAAGTCCTCATTGTATAATATATTGCCACATGTTTTACACATGTTTTACTTCCCTTTTCAGTACTATCTCTTCAAAAATATAAATAAACTTGTACTAGTTACTTAGAACAACAGAGAATCAGTTATCCTCTCCACTATAGTCGGATTTAAGAGCAGTCCTCTTGAGTCTTACCTTGCATCATATCTCTGAAGTTCTGCGAAATATTGCAAACTTCCTCAAACTTTCGTATTTGTTATCAACTCGTTGTCATCTATTGCCACTCAGAACCCACTTTGTAACTGCCATATTCATCTGTCAAACATATCTTGACACCAGTCGAACACCTTTAAACCTCCTCAAACTCACCCAAAGAACTTCAAACCACATTCGAATCTATTCCGAACTACTTCACATGTCTTCGGACCAATTTCAAACTTCTTCGAACATCTTCATATGCTTTAAAAAGACTATTTGTTGCATCCTTTACTATTTTGCATTACTAAAATAATGTTCTGGTACTAGCGGTGATATTTAGTACTGACTCGCACCCTTCCTCTAATCTGAGTTATACTACATAAGCCTTTTAACAGGTTTTTGTTAGGTTTCCAGGTCGAGCATCATCAGCATTTTGCCATACTTTATTGTTACAGGTGTGCAGCCTCTAATCCCTCTCGATATCATTGAAGTGACATATCTTAACCCACCCCCAGATTCTATACTCTCCACTACAGACTTGATCGTGTGGCATGCACATGCATTACAAAAGCATCCAGAAGACTTAGTGCACATTCATTCCCACATCTACACAGAAAGGCGCAAAGCGGCACTCTGTTTTGAGAAGGCGCACTCAAAAACCATCTGCAATTTTGACTTCCAGTGTAGCAATTTAGTCCTTATGTACAATACAGTGATCAAGAAGAGCCTTAACTGCAAAATGCACATGCGTTATCTCGGTCCTCTAGTTATAGTGTCATGCAATCAAGATGGCGCATATATCGTTTGCAAACTCAATGGGATGGTATTTGACAGGCCAGTAGCTGCATTCTGCCTACTGCCATACCATGCATGCAAGTCCATTGTGCTTCCTGACATAGCACTCGATATCACCACAACGCAGTTGAGAGAGACGGAAGAGTCCATAGTAGTGGACACAGAAGATGAAGATGCAGTTGACAAAGAAGAAGCACAAGGAGATAGTGCTGAGGATGAAGAAAGCACCAATGAGATGCGCAACTAGCACTCCGCATGCACCGCTATGGATATTTCACCTTTTTATATGTATGCTTTGCTTTCTTTCACTTTTTTACATTACCTTTTTCCTATTTGTGAAGTCGCATTTGGACACGTTCTGTGATTGTGCAACCCATGGATTTTACTGGCCATGATGATCTACTGAGCCTTTCCCATTTTTTTAGACTTTGTCATATGGCATGCGCTTCATTTTATCTCTTACTCTTTTATTGTTTGGACATGGTCAATATCTCAGTTGGGAGGAGGAAAGTGATGGTTGGACAATTTTTCTGCACTCCTTTGCATTTGCACATTTTTGCGCTGGTGCATGTTTTTTGTGCACTTGACATTCCTTGCTCAAACATTGCCTATCTTATTTCTTTTCCCTCACACATATTATTTGGACTTACAAATTTCATTTTATGGCACCATGGAAGTGCACGTGTGTGTGCATTGCACCGCTTCGGAGCGCATCATGGGTTTATCACAGGTGCAACAGAGAGATGGATTGACAGACTATCTATTACTTATACAGGTGAGCATCTACTCAATCGACTCCAGGAACTCCAAGCACTCTGTGGCCACATTCAGTCTTGCCTTTGCATCTGCCTCCGCTTGCTCCGCACTGCGCAACTGGCTCTTGGCAACTTCTAACTCGACAAGCGACCTTTGGACATCCTCTTTAAGTCAATCATGCATGGTGCCCAACACAGCGACCACCAAGTGGCATTGCGCTAAGTCGAGTGCTTCGATGTCCTGGCCTTGATAGACTGCATCCCCCGAGGTGTTTCCTGATCTGATTTGGCGCGAGGATTGAGTGTGCGCACTTGCCTGGCAAATGGTAAGGCAGCGCGGCCTTGAGTGCACTTGCGATGGTGCAGGAGGCGCATTTTCGACTTTGCGGCACTTCGATGTGTGCTCTTTCGAGGGGCTGATGAGCCCCACATTGCTCTCATTGCCCTTGTTGATTTGCAATGCGCCTTTGGAATAGTTAGCGCAGTGTGGAAGGAGGATGAGAAAAAGACACACCAGGGCACCCAGTAGCCACTTTCCTGCCTCTAGAAGTTGCGTGCAGCTGTGCGAGGGTGCGCTTCATCTATTTGCACTTTTGCTTACCCTTTGCGCATGGAGTGCACCACTTTCTGTTGACAGAGATGCACCTAGGCAGCTGGCTCATGCGGCGGCAGTTATCGCACTAGAGTAGGAGGAAAGCCAATTAATGCTTTAAGTTAACCTCAGGCACCTGCAATTCAGCCATCAAGAGAGCATGGCATGCCTTGCATGCACTTCCAGCCACCCCACCAGTTCGTGCACTCTACACTCAAATTCCTCAGACCACTCTTTCTCTTCGATCATATTATGCATATCGGGCATCAGCTCCTCACCCCAAGTAAGCCACTCCTCCACCATGATTCCACTGAATGCGCTGTGTGCCTTTGCAAGGAGCGCATCGAGTTCTGCATCATCTTTAACAGTGTCCATGCAGCTTTTATACATGTTCTACATGCCCCAATCCTTAGCAACCTATGCTGGTTATAGAAACATGAAAAGTGCACCAGTTTACTACAAAACCCTTCACCCCAAGCTTGCATGGTGGTCTGCTTGCTCCCAGCAGCAGGAAGGGTCTCATTGAGGGCCAGGATTATTTGTCTGAGGGCTAAGGTGAATGCTGAGGCCATTGGATCATGTAGAAATGGGTTGTGGAAAGAGTTGTAGAGGATAGATGGTGGTCAGAGATAGATAAGGAGAGGATGGCTGCTTATGTGAGTGAAGAAAATTTTGCGCTGACCAATCGCATGCTGCCTGAGGACAGTCAGTACTTCAGTTGGGAGGAGATGATATGGCTCCCTATTGCCCTGCATGCATACTACGGCATTTTTTGTGATTGTGTGCACCTCCTAGATGGCTTCCGCACACTTTGTGCAGCATACTTTTGCATGCTTTCATGTGCCTTTGCATGCTTCTGTGCACTTTCGCATGCCTTTGACCACTTAGGTGCACTTTTGTGCACCTTTTACATTTCTACTGCGCTTTTGGTTCCCCCATAGCTGCCCACTGTCGTGCGCCCTAAATGTGCCCTGTTACACTTCAAACCACCTCTGTGTGCCCCCCCCACACTCCTTATCTGCCTTTAACAGTTACTGTGCACTCGATGCACCTTTGCGCACTCCTTTTATGCTTCACCTGTGACTCACATTCTCTGCTGCACACTCATTGCACAATACCTATCACACACACAACAATCCACCACATCAGTTGTGCTGCGCATCGCAGCTTCCAGCTTACTGGCCTATTTATTTGAGATGCACCGCAATTCCAACATGAGCAAACTGTGCATTCTCACATAATCAGGGTGCTTTGCACCTATTTGGCATTGGACCGTGTGCACTTGGGCACTTTCACATAATTCTGGCACTTTGGCAGTATTTGGCCTTTCACAGCATCTCCTTATAGTTCTTCCACATTTCCAATTGGCATTGCCTTATCTGGTAACCAGCACAGGTTGATCACATCATTATTACTAAGGTGCAGCACACAACACATAACACTGAAGCAGATTAATTGGGAAGAGTGAGGCCTAGAGTGCACCAAAAATAGTGCATCACACCGGAACAGTTGGATATTGGGCTATAGGTGTGCAAATCTTATTGGCTGAGGCAGTGGCATAGTGCAGTCAGGTTTAGATGGGCGAATGGATGCACTTGTGGGTAGTGCATGGTGCTTTCTATTTTTACATTTTATTTTACTGTTTTTATCACATAAGCCATTTGTACATAGTAGGTGGACAGATAGAGAATCCAAAGGATCTTTCCCCCCCTCATAGTTCATAGCTCAGTCAGCATCGCACATAGTCTGTGAACCAGCATCCAGTCCATGCACCTTTGTAGTGCCCCTTTTGTATAGCCATGTTTGCATATTATTTGCGTTCCCTCATTATATTGCTGTGTTTCATCCCTGCATTGCATTCTTCATTCTCGTTTGTGCACTCTTGCAGTGCACCCTTCATATAGCTGTGTTTGCACAACATTTGCACTTTTTTTTGTATAGCCACATTTTGTGCACCATTTGCACCTTTTTCTGCCCCTTGCGCTTTCATCCCGTTTGCACCTACAACCTTTGCATCACCTTCCCAGCACATCTCAGTGCCATCTTCATCTCACTACACCTCCCACTTTCATCTTCCTCATCGTTGCGCACTTTTGCGCTCCCATTGCACATTTTTCCACACTGTGCATTTTTGCCCTTTTGCATTGCGCACTTTGCTGCTATTGCGCATATCTTCCCTTGAGCATACACAACTAGTGTGCACATTAAAAACTGCCATTACAGCCTCCTCATAGTCTCTGCACTCTGAAGGATGATTTAAGGCCCTCTAAGCAAACCCCCCCCTCACCCCGAGCATGCCTGCAGTTGTAGGTTAAGTGTTCACCCCTTCCATTGAGACTCTGCACTGAGTACCAACTGAACACATCAGCACATGTGTGCGTGCATCTGTAACAACATACTACAATATATGTAACATAGTATATAACCCTAAAATAAATACTAGGAGACCTCAGTTGAGTTCTCTTAGGTATTCCATCCACAATAGTGGTGCAAAAGGCCTATTTTAGCCAACTATTTTATTTTTAACCCCTTGCATCAAAACCATCAAACCCCCCATCATGCGCGCGCACCCCGCTGCCTTCTTGTAGGAGAGCACGCATGGTCCAGCTAGCAGATTAGTGGGTGTCGCCCTAACAGAAGAACTCAACTACCCTATCAGTGCACCTTCTCTTACATGCGCATACATCATTTGTCTCAGCATGCCACAACCACTTACTCATCATTTCGGCAAGAGCCGGAATTAATTGTATATACATATTTACCTTGCTTTCATAAGCTGATGCCAGGCCTTGCCTTACATTGCGACCACCAGTGATCAAGAGGCAGCACTCATCATTAGACAGCTGCAACCAGACAACTGATCGGATCTGGTTTAGTCAAGATTTACATACCTTACTCTATTCAGATGACTATTTTAGGTAGTTACTAGCCAAATTCAGTAATAACCCCAAGATCAGGTACTGTTGGAAGGGTTATTGATCCGAAGTGCCCAAGTGTTGACAAATAGCTGAAATCACATGTTTTGCCATGTTTGGTACCTGAAATAGCTGGATCATGTAACTCAAAATTTTGTGAAAAAAATTTTGCAGCCAAATCTTGACTCAGCTGAAGAATTGACTCATCACAGATTATGTCATCATGTCAGAACAAGCAACTTCGAATCCTGGACACAATCTTGTTCCCATGCCCATTCTAGAAGCCAAAATTGAAGATCTAACAGCACAAATGTCTCAATTAGTGTCAGTATTAGCAGCCTCACAGCCCAAACAAGCAGAAACAAAAGCAGAGACAGTAGAAGATAAAGATGATGAGATGGAGGAGATGGTGGAATGGATGTCTCATGATGGTGAGCATGCAGAGGAGAGATCTGAGAGTGGAAAAATGTGTTTACCTAAATATGCGCCCCTGCAAATATTTGATGGTACCATGGAGAACACAAGATCCTTTATCAGCTCTATAGTATTGTATATTCATGGGAGAAAGCCCAAATTTTGTATGACCGAGTCTAGGATTATGTTTGCTCTCTCATACATTCAGGGAGGGAAAGCACAGTTCTGGAGAAATGAAGCCATTAATCAAATTGCCATGGGATATAAACTGTTTGCAAGCTTCAGGGAATTTTTGGAGAGATTGTAGGCACAGTTTGGAGACCCTAACCCAAAGGCGACAGCAAATGCAAAATTAAAAACCATGCACCAAGGTTCTCTGACTGCAGATGAATTTATTTTGCAGTTCAAAGCAGAAGCATCACAGACCGATATGGGAGAAGCTGCGTTGGTAGAATATTTGAAGGCAGGATTAAATCCCTCGTTATTCAAGTCTATCTACCAACTACCTTCTATGCCAGAGAGGTTGGATGAGTAGTATAATTGGGCAATGCATCTTGATCGGCAATATCAACAGGAACAGGCAGAATCAAAATTGATGTATGGAAATGCCAGATTTGGAAAGTCATCAGAAGGAAAGTCCGAAAAAGCAAGGACACCTCAGGTACAAACTCCGAGCACACTGCCATTGGCCATGGCAGTGACACCTATTGTTAAGGAGTCAGCAGCATCGACGGATGCAATGGATGTTGATCGAGTAGGGAGATGAGCTTTACTTAAATGTTTTAACTGTAGACAATTAGAGCATATGGCTCAAAATTGTAGGCAAAAAAGGAAGATTAGGGAAGCAACTATCGAGGAAGTAAAGTTGGAGGAAGATAAGCAGAAGAATTTTGTGGAAGAGTCCCAGTAAAGGTTTCCCCATTGGTGACCCAGAATCAATATAATGTATTAGTATCTGAGGAAACCCAGAGTGAACCCAAAAGAGAAATTGAGGAGTACAACTATCATCATTTATCTGACAAAAAAAAATGCCCAGCCTTATTTCTGAAGACCCCTAAATTTTTTATTCGCTCAGCGTGGATAGAACCTGAAATCAGCTTGACAGTAGGATTGAAGACAGTAGACACGCATGCAGCAAATAATGTGGAGGCATTGCTTGACAGTGGTGCTACCAGATTATTTATTAATTGATCCCTAATTACCAGAAATAGTATTTGCACACATAAACTGCCACAACCTATAATGGTGTACAATATTGATGGTACGATCAATCGTGGAGAAACTATTAAGGAGGAAGTGAAGATAATATTGAAGCATCAGGATCATCAGGAGCGAGCCGTATTTGAAGTGTGCAACCTTGGGAAAACCAATCTGATAATTGGATGTCCGTGGTTATGAAAGCATAACCCAGAAATTGATTGGAAAACTGGGAAGGTACACATGACTCATTGTCCTAAAGAATGTAATGTGTATGGGAGAAAAGTAAAAAAGGAGAAGAAGGAAAAGAAAGAAAAAGAACATCCGAGGAAGTATTCTGTTATGATGGAAGAAGTGGAAGATGAAGATATGCCAAACGGGGAAGTTCCAGTCATGACAAGTAAAGAAGAACAGAAGCAAACTTTTAGGAAAATTCATGGAGGACAGTCATGGGATAAAAATGTGGAGAAAGTGGAGAAGCCAGTGGAGGAGTGGGTACCAAAAGCCTACCATAAATATTTGTCAGTTTTTCAGAAGAAGGAATTGGAGCAGATGCCAGTGTGAAAGCCATGGGATCATGCTATTGAGATGAAGCCAGGATTTGTGCTGAAGAAGTCAAAAGTCTATCCATTATCTCTGAAGGAACAAGAAGAAGTGGATGCATTCCTTAATGAACAGTTATGCAAGGGATACATATGACCTTTGAAATCACCACAGACATCACCAGCATTTTTTGTACTAAAAAAAGATCAGAGGAAGAGGATGTGTACAGATTATAGGTATTTGAATGAGTAGATAGTAAAGAATGTGTACCCTTTGCCATTGATCTCAGAGATCATTGACAAGGTGGGAAAGGCCAAGGTCTTTACAAAATTGGATTTATGCTGGGGGTACAACAATGTATGAATAAAGAAAGGAGATGAGTGGAAGGCAGCATTTGCCATGTGTCAAGGATCCTTCGAGCCACTAGTCATGTTTTTTGGAATGACCAATAGTCCCCCAACTTTCCAAAATATGATAAATGACATTTTCAAGGATGTGATAGAAAGAGGCATGGTGATAATATTCATTGACAACATTTTGATATTCATGGAGAATAAAGAAAATCATGAGGTGATAGTACAGAAGGTGTTGAAGAGATTGGCAGAGAATGATGTATTCATTAAACCGGAGAAGTGTGTATTTGGAGCAAGTAAGATCAAGTTCTTGGGATTAAAAATTGGTCCTGATAGAATCAAGATGGATCCTATCAAGGTACAGGCAATTGTTGATTGGCCCATGCCTACCCATATCAAGGAAGTTCAGGCTTTCTTGGGACTCACCAATTTTTATCATTGCTTTGTTCATAATTTTTCCAAAATTGCTGCACTATTACACAACCTTACGTAAAAGGGAGTAGTGTGGAGATGGGGAGAACAACAGCAGACAGCATTTGAGGAGTTGAAGAGGAAGTTTGTGGAAGAGCCAATATTAGCCCCAGTAGATTTCACATGCCCCTTATGAGTGGAATCAGATGCATCAGACTTTGCTACTGGAGCAGTATTATCAATGCTATGTGAAGATGACAAATGGCATCCTTGTGCATATTTGTCTCGAGGATTGAATAATGTGGAGAGGAATTATGATGTGCATAATAAAGAGATGTTGGGCATAATATGAGCATTGGAAGCATGGAGACATTATTTGAAGGGATGTATGCATCAGATTGAAATCTGAACAGACCATCAAAATCTGCAGTACTTCATGTCTGCTAAAAAGCTTAACCATCAACAAGCACATTGGGCATTATTCCTATCGCGCTTTAATTTTCACTTGGTCCACAAAGTGGGAAGCTTGATGAGGAAAGCAGATGCATTATCCAGACATACAGATCATAAAAGGGGGGTAGAGGAGGACAATAAAAATATTACCCTACTCAAACCTGAATACTTTTGTATTTGTGCTATGCATCAAGGGCATTTATTGGTGGATTGCTCAGAGATGGAAATGTTGTCTAAAATCAGGCAATGTTCAGAGATTGATGATGAAGTGATTGAAGCTGTGAAAGCTTTGAGGGGAGAGAAGAAAGGCAATATTAAAAGAGATGAATGGGTTGAAGAACAAGAGTTAGTGTTGTTCAGAGGAAAGGTCTATGTATTGAAGGATCAAGATTTACAAAGGGAGATCATACAGTTACATCATAACACGCCAGCTGCTGGACATCCAGAAAGGTGGAAGACGTTGGAGTTGGTGATGAGAAATTATTGGTGGCCTGAAATTTCAAAGTATGTGTTGGGGTATGTGGATGGATGTGATACGTGCATGAGAGGAAAGAAATTTCCAGAAAAGCCTGCAGGGAAATTAATGCCGAACCCTATACCTAAAGTGCCATGGCGAGACATATCTGTGGACTTTATTATAGGACTACCTGAAGCTCAAGGATACAATGCAATATTTGTAGTATGCGACCGCTTCACAAAAGAAGTCCATATCATTCCTACTACTGCAGAAACCTCATCGTTGAGCTTGGCACACCTCTATCTAAATCAGGTATGGCAATTACATAAATTACCTGATACAGTTATCTTCAATCATGGATCACAATTTGCTTCTGTGTTTATGCAAGAGTTAAATAACATATTGGGGATTCAAACCAAATTATCTATGGCATATCACCCACAAACTGATGGGCAGACAGAGAGAATGAATCAGGAGTTGGAGCAGTATCTATGCATGTTTGTCAATTACCGACAAACTGACTGGCCTGAATGGTTGGAAATTGCAGAATTTTCTCACAATAATAAATTTTATTCGGCTACTCGCATGTTACCCTTCTTTGCTAATTATGGTTATCATCCCAGAATGGGAGTAGAACCTCGAAGGGAAGTCAAGGTACAATCAGTGGAGGACTTTGTATTAAAAATGTGACAGGTGCAGGAGGAAGCAGAGGCAGCATTGATAAAAGCACATGATGACATAATGTGACACGCAGATTGTACTCGAGCTGTTGCTCCAGAGTACAAAGTTGGTGACTTGGTATGGCTAAGTACCAAGCATCTGAATATTCCACGACCTTCAAGAAAGCTTATGGAGAAGCAAGTTGGCCCATATCCAATTTCTAAAATAATTTCACCCAATGCAGTAGTGTTAAAATTACCTCAATCATTCAAGATTGATCCTGAAATTAACATTTCCCGTTTATGCCCTTACTGCCCACCCACTATTCCCAGTCAACAAACTACTCCACAGCCTCTAATAACGGTAGAAGGTGCTCCAGAATATATTGTGGAAGAGGTTTTGGACTCACATCTTTGACAAAATAAATTGGAGTTCTTAATCAAGTGGAAGAACTACACCGATGAAAATAATTCATGGGAACCTGAGGAGAATTGTAAGTGAGCATGTAATGCAATCGCCCAATTCTTTAAATGTAATCCAAATGCTCTGCATTGCATTGCTAGAATGGTGTATGAGGGGATAAATTTCCGGCCTTACCAGAATTTTACAGAGGGGACAAATACAATATTTTCTCGCCTGGAAGTTGAGGCATAAAAGGGGGGTAATGTTAGGAAACAGTGTCCTAACATGCCTATTATATAATACTATTTTTATTTTATTTCATTTCATTTTATTTGATTTTATTTCACCAAAATATGCTACCAAATGCCTATACATGCATTATTTGTCAGCATGGGAATTTTCTATTTACATGCATCAATATGTATGCACATGTATGTGTGCATTGGTAGCAACATAGTACAATATATGTAACATAGTATATAACCATAAAATAAATACTAGGGGACCTCAGTTGAGTTCTCTTAGGTATTCCATCCACATTTGTGGTGTGAAAAGCCTATTTCAGCCAACTCATCTAAAAATAACCCCTCACATCAAATCCATCAAACCCCCCCATCATGCACACATGCCCCACCACCTTCTTGTAGGAGAGCCTGCATGGTCCAGCTAGCAGAACAGTGGGTGTCACCCTAACACTGATGACATCACAACATATCTTTCAGATCCAGTTCTTGCATCTGATGCAATTGCAGAGGCTGGTCATTACATCAAATATTGGCACCTAGCAAGTGCACATCATCCATGCCTGGCAAAAATGGGCTCAGACTTTTGCTCTGTACCAGGTAAGTGTATATTATTGTGTGATGTATTCAGGCCCTCACATGTGGTTTAGCATCCTCAGTTGTTGCTGAATGGGCATTTTCAAGTGGACATCTTCAGATCAGTCACCTACAGCATAACATAAACTCACAGACCTTTAGAGCACAAATGGCTATGGGATCTTGGGCTCAATCACCACTGTATCCTGGGTTTGACAAGATGGTAGGGATAGTCCAGTCTGAAATGGAAGAGGAGTGTGAGGAGGAGAATATAAGTACTGAATTGGACCCAGATATTTGAAATGATCTTGATTATGTCTCAAATGTTGTCAAGATGTATTACTCTAAAAGCTATTGCAGAACTTGTGAAGAATTAAGTATGGATATTCACAGTTTATCCAGATATCTGTATCTATACTGTATCTGTATCCATGGTTGCATATTCAGACGTATCCAGATGTATCCATGTTAGTCCTTATATGTGGGTGTGGGTGAGTGATGCTGGTTGTAGAAGTGTGCCATGTCATCCTTTGCCTTAGCCACAACTGACTTTGCCTCCTCTAAAGTGTCCTTCATCCACTCCATGAACTCATTCACCATCTCCAAGTGCGAGGGTGCTTGCCGAGGCTCGAAACCCATGCATGGATGTCACCCTGTATTGAGGAGGAAGGGAGTTTGTTGGGTGGAGGAGTGGACATGACTGTTGCACCCAAACTCAGCCATGGGGAGGAGATCTTCCCAATCGTCCTGTTGCTCATTGACAAAGATGTGATTATACTGCTCCAATTCTTGTTTGATGCACTCCATCTGTCCATCTGTCTGTGGATGGTAGATGTCGAGGTGAGAAGTTTGATCCCCAGTAGGCAGTACAGCTCTCGAGTGAACTCTGCAACAAATTGTGGCCCTCAATTGCAGAGGAATGCACCTAGCAATCCATGAAGCTTCCAGACATGGCACAGATAGAGTCGAGCTGCTCCAAGTGCAATGATAGTCATATGAGTGGGGATGAAATGAGCTCCTTCCTAGCAGAGTCAACTGTGCACATTACCACATCAAACCCATTGGACTCCAGTAGTTCCACCACAAAGTCTACACTGATGACATCCCAATGATTTTCTGGGACAGGGAGGGGGTGTAACTCACCCATGGGCTTGCATTTTGAAGTCTTGGTGCATAAGCAGAGATCACAGGTGTGACAGTACTGACCAATGAGTCAGGACATCTGGGGCCACCGGTAATTCCACAATATGAGCTCCAATGTCTTCCAATGCCCAGGGTGGCCAGCAATGAGCACTGAGAGATGAGTCATCATCAAAGCTGGGGATCATTAAGGATGTAGATACAGTCACAGAAGTACAGGATGTCATCCTTTTCTGTCCACTCTGCTGCACAAAGTGAAGGTGTGGATCCCTTTCTCAGCTCCTTCACTGCCAGAGCCACAGTATCCTCATATAAACTGCTATGGTTTGCATGATGAATGTCACATAGGATACTGCACTCCTTACCCTCCAAGGTAACATCCTCTAATGCACAGACCATAAACAGATCAGGTTGCAACAACACAATACCTTGACTGTCATTGCTTCCATCCCTGTGGTCTGGATGATGAGAGAAGGCATCGGTCTTCCCCATTCTGTGGCCCAGGCAATGATGCAGGGTGAA
Organism: Tricholoma bakamatsutake; assembly: GCA_029959215.1. Lineage (NCBI taxonomy): Eukaryota > Fungi > Basidiomycota > Agaricomycetes > Agaricales > Tricholomataceae > Tricholoma > Tricholoma bakamatsutake. The sequence goes on along the minus strand of CP114857.1, from coordinate 10,839,823 downwards.
ATTGAATCTGGAGAGGTAGAGGGACCAGCAGGCTTGGCAACAATTAAGTTTCTTGGCAGTCATGAAGTACTCGAGGTTCTTGTAGTCCATCCAGATCTTGACCTTGTGTTGAGCACCCTCCAGGAAATGTCGCCACTCCTCCAATGCCCACATTATTGTCAGCATCTCCTTGTCATGGATCTCGTAATTGCATTTCACAGCACTGAGACATCTTGAGTAGAAAACAATGGAGTGCCACTTCTGGTCCTCAGGAGACTGTTGGGACAACACTGTGCCTGTCACAAAGTCCAAACTGTCAGCTTCTACACAGAAAGGACACAAGTGATTAGCAAAGGTAAGGATTGGAGTGGAAGTAACCATCTTTTTGAGCTTCTCAAATCCCTCCTGCTGTGCATTTTCCCACCTCCATGCCTCCTTGCCAGTGAGGTTGAATAATGGGCATGCATAGTGTGAGAAATCTTTAATAAAGCGCTGATAGAAATTGATGAAGCCCAGAAAAGACTGCACCTCTTTCTTGTTTGTGGGTGTGGGCCAGGTTGTAATGCCAGCAACCTTGACTGGGTCCATCTCCACCTGTCCATCCAAGATAACCAAGCCCAAGTACTCAATTCACATCTTCTCAAACTGACACTTGTCATGACAAAGATAGAGTTTGTGCTGCCAAAGTCACTCCAGCACCAGACGTGTGATTCGACAATGTTCATCAAGGTCTCAAGTGAAGATGAGAATGTTGTTGAGGTAGACACAGACAACACCTTCCAATATGAGATCATGGAAGATGTCATTCATCATGGTCTGAAAGGTAGCAGGACTATTAGTGAGACCAAAGATCATGACAAGCGGTTCAAAAAGACCATGGTTCATGCAAAAAGCTGCCTTTCACTCATCCCCTTCCTTTATCCACACATTGTTGTAACCCCAATGGACATCAAGTTTGGTGAAGTAATGCACTCTGCAGAGTTGGCTGACAAGTTCAGATATGAGGGGTAGTGGATAACGATTCTTGACTGTGATGTCATTGAGGTGTCGATAGTCTTGAACTGGTTGAAGGGACCCATCCTTCTTTTTAACAAAGAAGAAAGGCGAGGCCATGGGTGACTTTGAAGGGCAGATATGACCAGAAGCCAAATATTCATCGATGAACTTGTCGAGTTGTCATTGTTCTTCAGGGGAGAGAGGATAGACCTTGCAGGAGGAGGGCATGGCACCCAGCATGAGCTCAATTGCATAATCCCATGGCTTACAGTTAGAAATGAGTTGAAAGATTTTCTTGGAGAAGACATCCTCAAATTCATGCAGGTGAGGAAGTACCATGTCAGTGAAGGATTTGGGCACACTGTTCTTGTGGAAGGCCTCTGCGAGGTGCTGGGAGATGTTTGAGGTGGCATGCACCTTATGCAAAGAGTTAATAGCAGTGTAGAAAATTTGGTCACCTTCCTCAATCTCCTCCACCTCCTCCACATCATCGTTAGTGATTGAAGGTCCAGTTGCAGTTAAAGTAACAGTCTTCTGAAACTTTAAGATGAAATTTGCATTTGAAGGCTCATATGTAATACTGATGTTTTAGGACTTTTGTCATATCATCTTAATATAGTAACAAATGAACTGCACTATTGTGCCTGAGGTTTCTATACAAAATAAGCATCTTATGACAAAAACAGTTTTATCAGGTTGTACACTTTTGACCTGAGGTTTGCAATTCATTTGTTACTGTATTAAGATGATATGACAAGAGTCCTAAAACATCAGTATTACATATGAGCCTTTAAATGGCAAATTTTATCTTAAATTTTGGAAAGACTATTACTTTAACTGCACCTGGGCCTTCAAGCACTAATCACCATCAGAATCAGGTGCATAATGGCATGAATTTACATATATAAGAGGGGGGAACTAGGTTATGAATTTCCAGCACAGGGGGGTCCACAGTGATATACATACAGATACCATTTCAGATCATACTGCCTTACTCCATCCAAAAAGTCAACTAAAGAGTTGTGTGACCATGACCCCCAAACATTGACTTTGGGACAACAGTCCAAAGTCAACTGAAGAGTTGAGTAACTGTGGTGGGATTAAGCATATATGCAAGCTGACCCATGCCAGAGTCAGGCTGAGTGAGTAAAGTGAGCGAACACCATGACAAAGGCCTGGGTCATAAGCTTGTCCTTATCTTATCCCCTGCCAGTGAGTCAATGCCCATCACTTTACTATTCATCAATAGAGCCTCCAGTGGGTAATATAGTATTCTTCTGATGATTTTACACAGCTTGGATTAAGTTGCATTGATATTATTTTTTGCTCAAATCTGATGTTGAGTCGTGTATGTAGTACTTATACCTGTATCAACTTACTATAGCTACATGCAGAATCAACATAGGCAGTGAATCGTGGCGGAGGCAGTTGCCAGTCAGAGTTCAGACAATTCAGTAACGATTCGCTGATCTGAATCGCTGTTGAATCTATGCAGAATTTACAGCAGTTTCTACTCCGCCCAGCTCCATCAGGAAGTCTGCATAGGCAAGTCACATCACATCAACAAAAGAACGCACCAGACTCCATTGGGTACGATGGTACCGCAGTTTCTACATCGCGCTCAGCCCCGTTAGGCTTCATGAACTTGTCTACAGGACCAATGTAGACCAATGTAGGCCTACGTAGCGCACATATGTATGCAAGTCCCTTTATGCTCCTCCTCATGGCCGTGCACGACATCAACGTCAAGTATGTCCTAGCTCCCTTTAGGGTCGTACATGAGGCCAAAGGCCATCCTCACCACCGCATAGACCCGGTACAAGCATCTGTACCATTTGTCATGAATGACAGGCATCTGGCTGCCACGGAATTTACAACCTTACTTTGATCTCTGTGGTCGATGGGCTGTGTTAAGTTTTGACTAATTCGTGGTACTTCCGCTGTACCCTAGCTCATGTGTTAAATACCGTCTGCTTCTATCCATGATATTGGCTGTATATTTGGCATAGCGGCGAACAGGATCACGAAGGCTCTAGTCCGCCCAAACGGGTTTGTGATTGCCTCTCCATACTTGCCATGTCCAAATCAGTGTTACAGGGAACGCTCACTGTCATATATCATGTGCACATACATGATTGTCTCTAACCTGAGATTTATGGCATTCAAACCCCAGATCACCGAGATGGACGATAGAAACAGGCATCGATACATCTACTATAAACAACAACAGATATGATGAGGATGATAAAGAAGCAATGGCGTGAACTAAGAAATGCCCAACAAGATACAAACCTGAGATGACCTGAAAAGGCGATCTCTAGATATCATCAATGTCCACTTCTCCTTCATCCCCAAACTCGAATGTACACTCTCCGTCTTCCTCGCCAAACACATCCGTCTCGTTGATTTTGGCGTTCTCAGGAAGTTCACCATAGGCTTTGACTGTAGGAGACAAATGAGGATCGTTGCAACACAGAATCAATAATTAACATACGATTCCTTGCTTCATCAGCACTGTACTTGACGATAACATCCGCCTTATCGTCCTGGAAGTCCCGGAGAGAAAGGAGAACAATATCTCCTTGGTTAATCCACACCTGTGTCACCCCTAAGGTTCAGCAACAGTGCAAAAACAACAGACGAATGCAAGCGGCACCTTCTTCCGCATCTTGCCTCGAATATGTGCCAACCGCTTCTCGCCGTCGAAACACTGCGCCTCAAGACGCCCATTCCCAAGCATCTTCGTCACTTGTGCGTACTCCTGCCCATCCTCCTTGAACACCAGCTCGCGCTTGTCATCGTCGTTCTCGTTCTTTCCCCTTCTCCGATTTTTTCCTCCCTGGAAACCTCGTCGTCATTCATTGTCATCGCGACACCAAACGTAAAGAATACAAACCTTTCCTTTATTCTACAGGGAAAGCGTGAATCAGTTGGATTGGATCACATAGTCGAAACATACCTTTGGCATGATAAGTGTATAAGTTTTGTTGCCCCTGTTACGCTCACTTTAATGAGAGCGACCTGAATAATCGATTGCGCCCGAGAGTTGTAGTGAGTGAAAAATCCAAGCTTGATGGAATCATCGATGGACCGGGCGGGTCCGTTGGTTTATTTGTTCGTATTAGCACGGCTATACAAGAGGACCCCGGATCTAGACCGTTCGCCAGAGAATTTTGGCGTCTAGGCCATGTCCCAAAATGAAGGTACACCGGTATAGTTCCAATCCGGACAAATCGGCCGAAAGTCGTCCGGACAAAAATCCACATCGTTTTAGGTGGTATAGTCCGGGTCCTCTATGCAGGGACACCAGCATATGTCCTATATCCGATTCGAAATGGTCAGCGGGATTGATTGGTGCCTCATCCGTAGTCTTTACATCCGTGCGCGTTACAGATCGAAACATTGCTATGTAGCGACCAGGACTTTTTCTTATTGCCGTGGATTTTATTAGCATTGCGACTAAGTTGTTTGCCGCGTGGTAGTGCTTCACCCTCCGGCCGGGCTAACAATCCGCACTCTCAGATCGGACATCTTGCATCAACTTCTATACTTTGCTTCTTCGTGTGCAGTTTGGATCGGACTTGTACTCATTAAGATCGAACGCATACTAAGCCTCACACTGCTGGCAATTTTTGTACCGCTCCAATCTTGAAAATCTTTGGTGCTTGTTTAAATTTTGCCGATGGACATTTGCATGAAAACTGTAAGTTTGGCTTAAATTTAGAGGATTTTTCATAATGCAAAATCTGAACAAAAAGTTTTGCGCACAAAATCAGCTGAAAATAAAAAATTCCGTGGGAACGTGAGTTTGTAAGCCGAACTTTCAAGCTCAAGTTTCACGCGTTCCTCTATAGCTAATGTTTCTGCATAATCTGAGAATGTCCGTTGGCAAAATTTGATTTTGGAACGGTACAGAACGTGGGGTGCTAGTAGTGAAAGGCTTTCTGAGTTTTTTTGCTGTTGTAGAGCTGTATATGATTTGCGGAACAATATAACGCCGCACGTTGCACCTCGACTGTTATGTATTTTTGTTCCTTTTTTACACGTTCCAGATGTTTCGCCGTTGTTGGACACGTTCATCCATGAACGTGCTCACTCAAGTTTTTGACTCGGCCTAAAAGTGCACAGTCGTGAACTTCCCATCAACTAATATTGCAACCGTTGTCCCCTACTCTCACCTCCTTTCGAACGCTAGTCTTTAAGACTATAGCTTCTGTCGTTCTCACCATGCTTCGCGTATAGTTGTACTGGTTGTACTTGCCCCTCAGAAAGATCTGTTGGTGGTTATTGAAGGTACTAGTGATATTGTCGGCTCAGTCGTAACGCGCATAGGAATCTGAGAACATTTTTTAGCATAGCGTCACGACTGTGGTCTATCTGTACACTACTTGCACAGAGCCTTTCCAACCCTTGCCATATGGGAATCGGATATGCGATGGGCCGAATGCAAACCACTTGTTTTCACCTTATTTGAATGCTTTCGATCGTGAAGCTTCGAATATTTACCATTGCTAAGAGACCCGATCTTCGCATTCGATCCGAACCTCCGTGAATTCGTTCGCAAATCCACCGTACCTTCGCATCGTAATCGAAAAAGACCAAAGTTTAGGGAGCTATCAATTCGCCGCGACAGTGTTGTACAAATGGGTCGTCCACATAAACGTATAGTACATACAAGGTAAAGAACAACGTTGCGTCTACGCGAGAAGTGTAATGCCAAAGGTAAGATCTCCGATTCAAAAAGGACGGTAACTGTTATGTATTAGTCCCATACGCTGAACGAGATAATGGAAACAAAACCCTCTCATGACTCCCTCGGAGGTCACGACTTCAGGTCTGGAGTGATAGACGATAGGGGAACTGGATGATGGGGTTCTAGGTCGGGATACATTTTCTTCAAGTGGCGATATTTCCGTAGCGAATATAATGCGAGTGTTTCTGCATCGACATAAGCGAAAACCCATCGGCATGACAACCACGCACCTTTCTTGATATAATTGCCGAGTCTTAGGGCCTTTTCAATCTCTTCTGAATCCGTCAAATTCCTGTTTTCTATTCGTTTCATACCCAAGTAAATCATAGTAGGGTCCACCGTGCCATAGCTCACTTTCATACAATCTCCTTATCCTTCCATGGAAGTCATACCTGGGTCCAAAGTTGGATTGAATGTCAGGTCAGTAAAGCGACTTCGACATACGAGGGATCTGGATAGTCCTTCCCAAGTCTGTAAAGTTCCTTGTACAAAGACAATGCACGTAGGCGCGTTGAGTTACCTGCCATTCCTTTCCACAATAACTTTGAGATGGGAAATTAGAAAGTGCGGAGTGGGAAATAACTTTGTTTGGCAACACCCTCCGCATACCACAACTACATCCGGACTCTCGATGAATGCCTGTTATAGTTATTGCCTTTCACAAATATGCTTGGACACCTGTGATTTAGGACTGATTAGCGGCATCAATCTAGGGCTACATATTCAACAGATTCCCAGATTCCGAGTGCATGTATCCGAGTGACACTTTTTCCCTCTTGGAGCAAGGCTGAGGCATTGTCAGAGTGCCTGTTCTACATAGCCCTACACCCGTATTAACACTCAACACCAGTCGAGTACGTTGCTAGTAGTTTCAAGGAACCAAACGGGCCGGTGCTGACCTGAACGCCCATCTTCAAATGGATGGCGGAAAGGGAGGTTGCGCCGACCCGCCGTGCTATTTGCATTGTGATCGATATTAGAAGGGATATGATTGGCTAATCAGCGACGAACGTGTCAGGAGAAGGATGGTCAACGCATGGCAGTGGATGTCGTATGGTGCCGTGCCTGGATCCCTTAAAAAGCCTTCGACGTTCTCCGTCGAAATCTTGAGTCGTTCCTACCTCTCCTTGCTCACTGCAAATCCTTGCCATTCCTTGTCATAAGAAATGGCCAACTTTGAAAAGGGTTCTTCAGCAGACGGGTCTGACCATCAGCTACACAAGACAGGCAATCCTGCTTACCTGATTGATGAGCGCCGAAGGGCAGCTTTAACTGAGATCGATAATGCCAGGTTTTCGTAAGTACAATGGTCCAGTCCTTTGTACCCGATATACATATTCATCTAAGCGAACAGCTGGTTCCATGCCAAAGTTTGCATGGTTGCTGGTGTTGGTTTCTTCACCGACGCGTGCGTCGTTATTCATCCCTCTTACGAAACGTCCATGTGAATTCTCTATTCAACCCTCAGTTATGATATCTTCGCTATTAATATCGCGTCACCGATGTTAGGGTATGTCTATGGACACGGTGAGTACTCTGATAACCTCGAACCCGGCGCTTGGTATGAACTTCAGTGCAAAATAGGCCAAAAGTTGAATGCCAACCAAGATCTGGGGGTCAAGGTTACCACTCCCCTTGGCAATATATTTGGTCAGTTAGCTTTCGGTTTTTTGGCAGATCATGTCGGTCGTAAAAGGATGTGTAAGACCCTTTTCACCATCTCCTGCTATACTGTTCTCATCTTTTCGAAGACGGTATTGAACTGATGATCATGATCATTGCTACTTTCGGTCAGGCCATCTCTGGGAGTGGAGGCGTCATCAGTATCATTGGTGCTCTTGTTTGTTGGCGATTTATTGTTAGCCCATTCTTTTATCGTCTTTGTCCTTTCTAACATGATCATAGATGGGCATTGGCATTGGTGGTGACTACCCTCTGAGTGCCGTTATTTCCTCAGAATTCGCCTCCACTAGGATTCGTGGACGTATGATGGCTGCTGTGTTTGCCGCGCAGGGATGGGGGAACTTCAGTAAGTTACCAATGGCATGCTAAAAGCATGGACTTATCGAAGATTTGCAGCTGGAGCTCTGGTTGGTTTAATTCTCGTTGCTGCTTTCAAGAACTCGATTTTGCACGACAATCCTGCTAACCTCCACCACGTGGATTACCTATGGCGTATCCTCATCGGTCTTGGCTGCATTCCTGGCTGCATTGCTCTCTACTTCCGTCTTACCATCCCTGAAACCCCCCGTTTCACTATGGACATCGAACGCAACGTCCAACAGGCCTCTGAAGATATTCAGAATGTATTGGCTACCGGAAATTTCGTCGTCAACCCCGATGCCGTCATTCAGCGCGCAGAGGCACCCAGGGCCACCTGGGCCGATTTCAGACGACACTTCTCCCAGTGGGAGAACGGCAAGGTTCTGTTGGGTACTGCATACTCCTGGTTCGCTCTAGATGTTTGTGCAGTTTAATCTTTTACTTGATCTGTTGGTTGAGAATGATTTAGATCGCCTTTTACGGACTCGGTCTTAACAACTCTATTATCCTACAAGCCATTGGCTTCGGCACCCCAGTTACTAAAGGAACTCAGGGTGTCTACGACAACTTGCACAACATCTGTGTTGGCAACTTGATTTTCTCTGCCGCTGGATTGCTTCCTGGATACTACGCATCCTTTCTTCTAATCGATCACTGGGGTCGCAAACCCATCCAGCTCATGGGCTTCACAGTGCTCACTATCCTTTTTGCCACCATGGGTTTGTCGTCCAGTCAATTCAATTTTTCTTAATCAAGTTGACCCAGCATTGGTCAGGTTTCGCATACAACAGGCTCACAGAGACAAAAACTAATACGAAAGGATTTGTCTTCCTGTATTGCTTGGCGAATTTCTTCCAGAACTTCGGACCTAACATGACAACCTTCGTCATTCCCGGAGAGGCATTCCCTACCCGATACCGTTCAACCGCTCACGGTATCTCGGCCGCCAGCGGCAAACTTGGTGCCGTTGTTGCACAGGTCGGCTTTGCTAAGATGGTGAACATTGGAGGAACTGGAAAATTCGTGAAGCACATGTGAGTGTCACACGTTAAGCATGCGATCTGACAGGCAAATTGATTCATGCCATGTATTAGCTTGGAAATTTTCGCGTTCTTCATGTTAACTGGAATCTTCTCGACTCTCTTGCTCCCTGAGACCAAAGGCAGGACCCTTGAAGATCTTTCTAACGAAGAACAAGACGGCTTCGTCACAGGTATTTTGGATTTAAGATTTGATCATTTAGTCCCTAATCCGTGTGGTTCAGGCATTGCAGCGAAGGTCGAAGTCCAAAATGGTATTGTTGTGGCTCAACGTAAATAACGATGTTCCGCTCTTTTTATAAAACCCTTTTAGCAAGTTGATGTATTTGTGGTCTACTTAAATCTTGTCTTATCTCCCTAATTTATTGAGTAGAATCGCATGGTTTAGGACTCTAATGATCGGACAGATATAAAAATTGCACTGAGCACATGTAACATCTGCCAATTGCTGACGTTTGCGCCAAGTATGGAATGCGAAGTGATCTGCTGATTTTTTTGGTCTGCCGGCCGTTTTTTTTTGATCGGCCATCGCTTTGTGAATGAATTCCCAATTGGATCAAAAAAAATTTCATGCAATTTTTCCTTTAATCCATCTAAAGTTAAATCTGTAACAATAGAATCGGTATCAGAATAATAAAATATACCACCAACATTTAAAATGGCTAATATATCTAATTTAAATTTGTTTTAATATGTATTCTAGTCTGAATTACTTGAAAATGTAGTTAAATATATTAATTTTATTAGAATGAGTTTAGAATTTGTATAAAAAACAAAAAATTAGGTTAATAAAAATAAATGAATGAGACATTGCCCTGACACAAGGTTCAACAGAAAGTATTATTTTATTTTATTCTTACATTGCTTGATAGCAGCTAGAATAGCCATTGTTGGAGCAGACTACATACACTGCACAGAGGAAGAGACGACACGTTCCTTATAACCTACCTGGGGTTTAGTTAGTCTTAGAGCTAGGGTTTAGCAGAGGTAAGAGCACTGTATATCTTCTATAGTACAGGTTCTCCTAATATACATAATAGTAAGGATGTCACATGACTCAGGAATGTGTTTACCACATATGTGCAGTAAGCGCAGTAACATGTGTGTGCTGCATGCATTGCCTCATGTATGCAGCATGTATCAGAATTTAATTTCAACACCCCCCCTCAAACTGTACAGCGCTCTAAGCAGCTAAGTTTGAATCTTGAAAGTAATTCCAAGAGAGTCTCTAAATTTCCTGAATAAGACGGTGCCAAGGTTCTTTGTGAACATGTCAGCCGGATTATCACTTCCAGGAATGAAAACAACCGTGACTTTGTCATTTTCTATGCATTCGCACGTATAGTAGTAGCGAATGTCTATATGTTTGGTCCTTCTTTTCTGAACTGGATTTGATCCGATAAAGATGGATCCCTGATTATCAGCGCAGATTGGTACGCGCTTCAGTACATATCCAAGTTCCTGGAATAAGGACTCTATCCACACTATCTGTTGACAAGTGTCAGAGAGAGCCATATATTCAGCTTCTGTGGATGACAGTGCTACAGTTTTTTGTAAACGGGACTGCCAGCACACAATGCCACTCACTAGAGTAGCAAAGTAACCTGTTGTAGATCGGTGTTTGACAGTGTCAGCTGCCCAATCAGAATCTGTGAAGGCCTGTAGCCCCTCGGACTTCTCACCATCGTAGACAATGTTATATTTCTGGGTTCCCACCAGATAGCGCATGATGTACATCGCTTTGTCTAGATGTTCTTGGCTAGAATTAGCTGAGAATTGCGATATCTTGATTACCGCATAAGCAATATCAGGTCGCGTTCCAAGCATCAGATATAATAAAGATCCGATCACAGACTGATATTTTGATCTAAGCATCGCATTGGGCGTTGCTGTGTTTTCCGATGGTCTATAACTAGTCGGGAGTGGAGTAGGGGTTGCTTTGGCATTTGTCATCTCGAATCTCTCAAGCACTTTGGCGAGATATTCAGTTTGATCGAGTTTGACTTTGCTTGCAGTCTGGGTGATGCACATGCCTAAGAATTCCGTGACTTTTTCAGTACTACGGCACTCCCAATGCTTTAGACAAGCATTTTTCTTTTCATCCACAAGTTTCTTGTTCTTCCCCATGAACAAGCCATCATCAACATAAACAAGTGCAATAACAATGCTGCCTGTTTTAGGATCCTTGTGTATGAAAATGCCAGCATCGGAGCTGGCCCGCACAAACCCAATGGTGTGCATAAATGCCTCTAGCTCTTTCCACTATGCAAGTGAGGCTTGTTTAAGGCCATACAATGCTCGGCGTAAGCACATTACTTTGTGCTCTTTTCCCTCGAGTCTGAAATCCTCAGGTTGATCCATATAGATCTCCTCATCTAGTTTGCTGTATAAAAATGCAGTTCTTACATCTAGGCTGGTCATATACATGCCCTCTAGAGATGCAAGTGCAAACATGAGGCATATGGTCTCATAGCAGACTACTGGTGAGAAAATCTCATCAAAGTCAACACCTTCGACTTGTGAAAAGCCTTTGGCCACGAGTCTGGCTCGTTTTCTTCCATCCGATTTTATGGAGAAAACCCATCTATTTTTGATCGTTTTTCAATCATGTGGAAGATCGACGATGTCATAGACTTGTTGCTTACGAAGAGCCTCTAATTCTTCATGACAAGCTTGTTTCCACTCACATTGCTGCTGCCGTGGTAGGCGCGCAATATCGCGAAATTGGTTTGGAACTTGGCTTATTTCGCTCGATGGTTTGACTGCTTTTGACAACAGCCAGCAAATAAGCTTATCTCCTCCTTCCTTGGTTATCTTTTTAATATAACCTGCTTCATCTGGTTCCCCCATTGGGTGATCATGTTCTTGATCATTAGAATCGGGCACACTCTCGTGGGGTGCCAAACTCGGTCCAGCAACTGGTTCTTTCTGTTGAGATTGTGGTCGTGTTCAGTTATGATCTGAATCTTGACCTACAGATCTTTTCCAATATTGATCACGTGCAATGTCTCTCTCTATGTCAGAGGAAAGTTGCTTCTCTCTATAGGTATTGCCAGGATGGTTTGGGATGTTCCTCTGCCTGCCTGATCGATGGGGCAATTGCTGCCATTCCTGTTGATCATCACATCTTGGACAAAAGTCCTCAGTGGTTACTGGAGGCGGCGGAGGAGGAGCATCTGTCACATCGTCATGCACCTTTTGCTCACTTGGTACATCATCATCATCATTTTCTGATGATGGAGGAAGGGGCGGATCTTGTGGCAGTATAGAATCATCGCCATCCATTCCAGATGAGTGGTCATCATCTTCTGGTTCTGGAGGTAGAAAATCACCAAGGTCCATATTGGCAGGAATTTTAGCTCCAGGACAGCATGGGAACAACGTTTCATCAAATAGTGCTGTAGCACCAATGAATATTGTGCCACTAGGTCATATGAAACAGTATGCTTTAATGCCATCTTCTAATCCAAGGTATGTCATCAACTCCGATCGAGGAGCCAATGTGTTTGGATGCTTCTCCTTGGGTAGGTAGACATAAGCACTACAACTGAAAACCTTCAGATTGTTTAGATCTGGGCGGACCTTTGTCAGGTCCTCAACTAGTGTCAGCCATTTCAGGTGCCTTATCGGGGTTTGGTTGTATAGGTGTGTTGCATGTTCAATGCAAAATTCCCACCATGATTGTGGTAGACATGCGGTAAATTGCAGGGTTTGCGACTTTTCCATTATTGTCCTTATGGCACGCTCTGTGCACCCATTCTGTTGGTGAATGTGGGGTGCAGACATCTCTATTTTGATGCCAAAGTCCTTGAGCACATTTTGTAGCTCACGATCTTTGAACTCCCCCCCTGGATCAACACGCCAGTGCTTGATTATAGCGCCATACTGTGTCGAAGCCACTGCCTGAAATTGTCTGATGGCCGCAGCAGCATCAGATTTCTTTTTAAGGCATTGGACCCAGATATGTGACGTTTTATCATCCAGAAATACAATAAAGTATTTATGTTTATGGTACGATAGTACTGGGAGTTCCTTCAGATCGGAATGTATTAATTCAAAGGGTCTTTCTGTGCGTAAATCTGATTCGGGAAAAGATTTTGAGGTCATTTTCCCTTCAGCGCACCCTGGACATATAATTTTGTCTTGAGGAATAATTAAATTCCTCAAGAATTTTATGGTGCTATTAGGCATCTTCCCTAGCGCCTCTTTGGATGGGTGTCCAAGTCGCTTATGCCAAGTTGAGTAGTCTGCGACGTACATCATCACGACATTGATTCCCTTGGTGCTCAATATATGAGTCCGAGCCCAATAAATAGTGTCACGTTTCATAAGAGGGACGCAATCCATAATTGGGTTTCCTTGCTTGAAAAATGAAATGTGTGCGGAGGAACCACGCACGTCACTTCTGTCTTGCAAGAAGATGCCCATTGACAGTAATCGAGCATTACAGTTGGGTATGTAGTAGACGGGGTATAATCGTGTTTCACATGTCTCTGTCTTCCCATGACATACTACCTGATGTCTAATGAAGACTGCTCCTTTCTCTACTATATGAGTAGTACCTGTGGCTGTTTGAACCAGGGTAGAGTCCTTTCTCAGTAAAGGCTCGTAAGAAGCAAAATCTTTAATTTCACCAGTTATATGAGTAGTACCTGTGGCTGTTTGAACCAGGGTAGAGTCCTTTCTCAGTAAAGGCTCGTAAGAAGCAAAATCTTTAATTTCACCAGTGAAGTGTTTTGATGCACCTGAATCCATGATCCAGTCAGCACCTTTCTTACAATTTCCATTTGCACACGTAACACATATATTAAGATGTAAATTGTTCCATGATACATTTAGTAGCAGTAAAATTTCACATGAAAAGTTCACTGTGATCAGTGGAATGTTAATTCTTGTGCTTGTGGCAGGGAAAAGGACTGACCTTTCATCATATGTACCTGTTTCAAGCGGTTCATCGACGAGCATTTCGTCAACGGCTTTCCATACTTCTTCATCAGAAATGGCAGGTTCCGATCCAAGGGAGACGCTATCGTCTTCTACCTCTACGATCCTTGGTTCTGGTTCAATCCTCCTCCTCTTACCTTCTCACACTGTTAGGTGCTCTTCCAGCGGTCACAGATTTTTCATGCTGCATGGGAGATTCATTTGCTCAAAGGTGTCTTGAGCCTGCTGATATTCAGTATAGACTGAATGAGAGGTAGAGGCCGCACCCGTGTATGCCTGTGCAGGCAGTCGGCGGTGAGGATCCCTTGTGGGAGTATGTTCACGCTTCTCGATGCGCTGGATGAGCGGCATCAGTGGTATGATGGTGCCATTACCATTTATAGTAGTAAAGGCTTGTGAGGTGAGGTGGGAATGTTTCTCTTTAGATTTTTCCTCTTTAGTCTTTTTGTCCCCACGTCGTCCACGCTTTCGGGACGAATCTCTATTGTTGTCTTGAGATTGCCATTTGGGGTTTCCCCCTTTGCACTTGACAGCAGAAAGCTTGGTGGCCTGAGGCGGGCTGATGGGCTTTCCAACTGCTGTGTGCCATGAGGCCTCAGCAACAATGGAGTCCTTGACATGTTTAAACATCAAGGCTCTAGTAGCGGTCATGTTAAGGACCATGGCAGATAGAGAATCATACTCGCGTGGCATCGCAGCAAGTAGAATCATTGCCTGTACTAATTCAGGGATGGTAACATTGGCAGCCATAAGGTGCTCGAATTTATCAGCCATTTTGGCAATCTCTGGCGTGGGATTCACAGCCGGAATTTTGATTGCGATTGCAGACCTTAAGTCCGCAAAGACTTGGGAGGGGCCATCGACACCATAGTCGGTGCAGATGAGATCCCACACCTCCTCAGCAGTGTCCTTGGTGTTGGCACGCTGCCGAATAGAGGGGGCCAGGTGGAGCACTAGGCTACCAATAGCCTGGTCATTCTTATTGTTCCAGGTCTGGAGCTTGGCATTAGCTTCCACTACTAGTGCAGCGTTTGTCGCCATCAAAGGAGGCGCCAGGGGTGGTTTTAGTTCCATCCCGCTAGTTATTTGCCAGAGGCCCTGAGACCTGAGCCACGCCTTCATTGAGTCGGCCCATTGAATGTAGTTAGAGCCGTCAAAAGTTTGTACAAGTTTTTCAAGAGTTGAAGACATGATGTTATAGTGGCAGCTGGGAAAAGCGCTCAATCAGTCCTCTTATTCAAGAAAACACGTTCCATAATCTCAGGCAAAAACACTCCTTCAAAGTGGTTAACCCTAGTCAACCTGGGTTTTTTAAATGCAGCTTGCAGAGAGTGCAATGCAGCTCACGAAGAGCGCAAGGTTACAATTTGGAGACAATGAAGTCAACGTCGTTCACAGCCAGTTAAGGCGCGTTCGCGATGTGCCCAGCAGGGCCCATAACCTGTTGGAGCAGACTACATACACTGCACAGAGGAAGAGACGACATGTTCCTTATAACCTACCTGGGGTTTAGTTAGTCTTAGAGCTAGGGTTTAGCAGAGGTAAGAACACTGTATATCTACTATAGTACAGGTTCTCCTTATATACATAATAGTAAGGATGTCACATGACTCGGGAATGTGTTTACTACATGTATGCGCAGTAAGCGCAGTAACATGTGTGTGCTGCATGCATGGCCTCATGTATGCAGCATGTATGAGGATTTAATTTCAACAGATGCGACTTGCCAACCGCGACTTGAAATTCTTACAGGTTACTAACTAATTTTAAAAATTTTCACAGTCACGTGACAGGTACAATGTAAGAATAAAATAAAATAATACTTTCTGTTGAACCTGGTGTCAGAGCAATGTCTCATTCACTCCAAAGCAATGGCCGATCAAAAAAAAAACGGCCGGCAGACCAAAACTCAGCAGATCACTTCGCATTCCATATGAATGGTTCCATGATCTCGCATGAGATCAATACATAATAACAAGATAAAGGAGGACACCAGATTATCCCTACATAGCCCATTCCAGACAAATTTGACCTCTTTGGCCAGGTACTGTTCAAGACGAAAGGGCAGGTTTATAGTGAAAACCCTAGATACATGTCAACAGACAGATTGGGGCAGATAAGTTGAATTTTTCGGCTGAAGAATCAACAACAATGCCCCAAATGCCTGAGAACTGCTTGGAATAACAAGTAATTGTTAATTTTGGCCTTTTGCAAATTTTTTGGCTAAAACTTTTTTATATGGAAGGACCCTGAGCCGAAACTGACCGAAAGTTGTGGATAATCGGGTCTTGATAAAGGGTTGAAAGGCAAGGCAGAATCATGTATCGTATGTAGCTTGTGGCCGTACCTGAGTTCCATAAATAATACACGAAGCTCGACCTCACTCGACTCGGTCAATCTAAACCTTGCACATCCTTCGGCTTTTTCTGGAAACAGAAAGATCAGCAAAGTCACCCGCATAGCCCCTGTCGCGTGTTCTTACATAACTGACAGCGTCGAAGTCGTATCCAATTCCAGCTTCGGCTATCTTCCGTTTCCGAGCATTCTGACGCTTGATCAGCCGTTTGGTGGCTCGTGCCTGTTCGTCTGCAGTCCGTGTCTGTGTGCCTGAAGTCACGCTTAAAAAAAATCTAGAGCAAACTTTCAGACCTTGTTATGTTCTAGTCGTGTGAGCCGGTCTCGGGGAATCGGTCTCCACTTCCGATTGGCGCCCATCCAGAGCTCGGGGTGAACCTTGTCTTTCGGGATGACTTTACACCGCAGTATGTGGCCCATAAGGAGATAGCTGTCCATCGTATCAGAAACGATTTGAGCCACGGCTGACGAGTCGAACTCCAAAAAAGCGTAGTGTTTTGATCGTCCGGTCTGATAAGACTGGAGTTCAAACAACATTTTCATAACTGGTCTATGCAGGGTACCAACCTTCTTGTTTCGCGATACACGAAGTCGTGTAACAATACCGAATTGCGAGAAATACGCTTTAAGCTGGTCCTCATAGAATCCATGCGGTAATCGTCCTAGGAACAAAACACCTCGACCCTCCGTCTAGAATTGAGAGTCGAGAAATTTAGAACAGATATACCAGATCGTATAAAATATACATACAGGCTGGCGCTTCGCTTTATCAAGCCTTTGTTTGACGGTCGCATCATCTTTAGCAACAGTGGGCAGCTTGCTGACGTCAAGCGGGGCTGCCTCGAAATCCATACCACGTTCTTCGTCAGATGAGTCGTCGTCGTCAGTTGAGAATCCATGTAAATGGACCTCGTCCTCTTCAGAATCAAAGTGAACATCGCCCTCCACATCATCACCATCGGATGGAAGAGCGGGTCCAGGAGACGGGGATGGGTCTTTAGCCTTCGATTTTTTGGTCAACTGGATCGTCGCGTTTGATGTCATCGATTTATGCGAGGATATCGATTTGGTTTTGCAGCCTTGGAGGTTGGTTGTGCCGTGGGCCACTAGAACGGTCGCGGCTATTTGCATGTGTTTGTCAACACTGAGATTTATGTGAATCATGGAAAATCAACTTTTCGTCACACTACAAGCCTATTTTGGTATTTTGGCATTATGAAGCACGCGATAGCAAATAGGGTACAAAATTACAGTCAAAGTTGCCTTTTTCAAATGGTTTTCGGCATCTAAGATCAAACCTCAGAAAAAGGGATTGAAGGTGTTCTTCAGCATATTATCCTTGTTGAGTTCACACCTTAACATCGGCATTAACTGAGCGCCAGCATTAGGGTTGCGTACTACAGTCGAACCCCTCATAACCCATACCCCTGATAACCCATAACCCCTTATACCCCATAGCCTGAGCTGTCCACCAACTTGGTTCGCAGGGAATTGCATACCATAACCCATAGGTCTGCAGTAACCCATACCCCATACCCCTTGGTCGGCAAAACCCATAGGTTTGACTACCCCATTAGGCTTAGTCTCTTGATTCAGCTGTCAAACACAGCTGATATAATGTCAAACAGCTCTGTTTAGTGACTGTTGAGTTTTATCAGTGATGGAACCCCATGCCGAGGCACCCGAGCACACCAACAACAAACTTTGCCATTGCACTTGGCTTGTTGGCATTGGATTCCATCAAAACAAACAACTAAACAGTCCTCAGCATTCATAACACAGTATGGATTGTGCTTTTAGATTTTTTATTTACTGCATAGGCAACCTGGTTAACATTGCAGAGAACAAATAAAATCATATGGGTTTTTTATGTCCAAGAAAAGTATACCATTCATGTATCGAATGATTCCATTGATATTAAGGTAAACAGCAGAGATGATGTCAGTGAGGATGCCCATCATGGGCCAACCAAGTATGACATTTTCAAGGCAGTATCAGCAATCAACAGACTTGGGATATCATAATATCAACTC
This sequence comes from Tricholoma bakamatsutake, assembly GCA_029959215.1. Taxonomy (NCBI): domain Eukaryota; kingdom Fungi; phylum Basidiomycota; class Agaricomycetes; order Agaricales; family Tricholomataceae; genus Tricholoma; species Tricholoma bakamatsutake. The sequence continues at coordinate 10,821,680 of CP114857.1, read as the reverse complement.
TGACTTAAAAACTCAAAAGCACTTCCAATAAAAAACAAACTTGAAACTGCTTTTATCACTCAAATTCACCAATAGCATTTTAGTAGTGCTAGCCTGTAGCCCTAATTTTTTCTATGATTTTTTACAATTTTTCCATGATTTTTAGAGTCTATTTTTAGCATACCTCTGCAAACCCATGACCCCTCATAACCCATAGCCTGGGCTGTCCACTGAGGGGTATGGGTTATGAGGGGTTCAACTGTAGTATAATTTGCTGAGGTGCCGGAATGAGGTAGTAATTTACTTGTTAAAATTTCCAACTAAATGTGTCACGTGACTTGTTTAGCAAAACTTTGCCAGATCCGAAGATTAGTCTTTGGTTATGTAATGCAATGCTGTCGGAACGAAATGCTGAGCGCCATCTAACTTTTACCGACTCTGCCCTTTTGCTATTTTTAGCCTATTATCCTCCCCATGACCAAGTGTGGGTACACAGCATTAGTGCAGCTTCACACAGCATTTTAGGACTGCCTTTGCAGAGGAAGTTGTATGGAATTCAACTTTGAAGATATTCTTTGTAAAATATTTTCATTGCTTTGACTTACAAAATGTATGTAAGTACATGTGAGAAAAATTGAAGATGTTTTACAAAGAAAGTGTTTGCAATACTTCAAAAGTACTATTTCCATCTTCAGTGTTATCAGACAACTGTGCCAACTTCTACCAATGCTTCATTCATGGTTTAGATGATTTAGTGTATTAGGTAATCAACATGACCAATGATGCAGCTTCGATGTGATGCATTCTTTGCATGTGTCTGGCTTTTGCCAAGGGTGTTAGGGTGACACCCACTATCTGCTAGCTCAACTGTATGGGTTCTCTCTACAAGAAGGGGGTGGGATCCACATGCATGATGGGGAAATTAATGGTTTTGATGGATAGGGTTATTAATAGGTGAGTTGGTTGAAAAAGGCTTTTTGCACCACAAGTGTGATTGAAATACCTAAGAGAACACAACTGGGGTCACAGGACCCCAGATGTTATCTACCTAGCTTAGATACCATTCCAGACAAATTTGAGCAGATTTGACTCTAAAAGCTAGGTACATTTCCAGACATATGTAGGGGTAAATGCCAAAACAGCCTGATACATTGTCCAGACACCCAGACTAACTGATCTGGATGCTAGATCCTTGTCCAGACAAGGTCTCGATACTCTGAAAGGAAAAATAACTAATGTAGTCTAGTGGTTAATATGTACAATTTGTGTGCAATCAATGTCTTAGTCTCTGGGTTCAAACCTTGATCATGCACTTTTTTTTTGACCATTATATCATTTTGCTTGGCTACTAATCATCAACACCAAACACCACTGCAGTTGGAATAGAACTTGCTCAAGAGGATGCTGAATGCTTCAAGACATTACTTGCAGGCAAGGAAATATTCAAGGAGGCTATGCACTTGTCCCAAAAATGTGGTCATGGGAAGCAAAATGCAGAGGAGGAAGAGGCTGAATAAACCGTATCATGCTCAGAAAGTTATATTAGAATGCATAGAACACATTCTCATGTGTTTAAGGTGATTCTGCAGAGCGATAAGGCATTTAGAGATGCTCTGGGAGGCTAGATACTGATTTCCAGACAAATTTATAGCTCAGAAAGGCTAGATACTGATTCCAGACAAATTTTGGACTCAGGAAGGGTAGATCCCATTTCCAGACAAGTAGAAAAAAAATTTGTGTGGGGTAGATGTATTCCAGACAAAATAGATAAAAATCTGTCCAGACAAAAATGACCAAAACTCAGACTTTTGGTATCTAGGCTCCGTAGAAGTAATCCGGGGTCCTGGGGTCATCTGAGTGTATATTTACAGTTTATATACTATGTTACACATATTGTACAATGTTGCTACCGATGTGCTTGTACATGCATGTATATATTGATGCATGCAAAATAAAATTCTCATGCTAACAAAGTGTAGTGTTCTTCAGCATAGAATAGCATAAGTTGATATAATAAAATAGAATAAAATATTATTATGTAATGGGGTTGTTTCCTAACAAAGGGTAGGGGCTGAAACCCATTCAAAAGGCGCTCAGCAACTCAACAGGCTTACATAAACTCTGTAAACACGTCCAGATGGCCTGCCATTCCACTAAGTCCCTAAACTTATCAATGTAGTTGTCTACAGACCAGTATGTTTGGTAGTACAATAATGACTCAAGGTGTGTTGCAGCTCGTTGGCATTTATGAAGAGGGCAGAAGTGTCATACAAACTCCTCTCAAAAGTCACCCCAAGAGGAGAAAGAAAGGGAACCAAGTATCTGGGCTTAGTGCAAAATGCAGTCAACATATGTAGAGGTAGGCACACTCAGACTCAGACTTCATGTATGTGAAGGCCCAATAAATTTTTGTGGTATTCTCTATGAACTGATTAGGATGAAGACTGATGTATAACTCATAGAAGTTGAGGAATGAATGTCCATGAGGGTGTGCATTATTAAAGTCGGCAGGGGGGGATGGTTTTATCTGTGTGCCAGTGGTATTAGATAGAGCATTAATACTGGGAGTGGTTGGGGTTGAAATAAATGGAATATTAGGTAGAGAAGTAAGTTGTAGGGTCTTAACAAAGCTTTTGATACACCATTTAAGTGATTCAATTTGCGCATGCAATCTGATAACAGCACCTTCAAGTGCTTCAATGTGTTTTTGGGCATCCATGGCATATTGCAGCATGTTGAGTGGAGATAAGTGCACACTTAAGGCGGAAGTGTTGATTGCATCCTGGGCAATGTCCTGTATATATAGGAGGCATTATATCTGCAGTGCATTTTAATTCCAGGCCTAGGGAGGGAGTTTTTTACTGTAAGGGCAATCTCAAAGCCTCACTTAGTAATGAGCTAACAGAGAGGAATACAAAGTCAACATAATACAGACACTTCAGGTATACCTAACAGAGGAGAATCCAAGAGAAAACTCTAAGGACCTGTCAGAGTTCAAAAATGCTGCTACCAAGGATGGGACTTAAGCAGGAAAAACACTGGACTTCTGGTCAGACCCAGTTATCAGTGGTTGGAGAGTTCTGGGGTTCTGGGCAGAATCTACCAGGCAGTAGCAGGCCAGGTGAAAATTTAGCTTCAACTTGTAAGAAATTGTGCCCTTCTCCTTGGTAGTTGTCCAATATCAGGGCAGAAGGAGTTTGGCTTTCCAGAGGATTTTTGGATGGACGGCAAGGGTAGATTAAGCAAAGGTTTAATATTGACTTCGAGGTTAAGAGAAGTGAAGAGATTAGGTGGTTAAGTCGAGATTAAGTCAAGGATGAATAAGGATGGGTCAAGACTTGATTATTGACTGAAGGTGATTGAACACAAGGGTATTACAACATATAATTTGCAAACTGAGGTGCAAGGCTAAACTATGGGTACTTAAATATCAAAGGCTGGAAGAATAATGGAAAATGCAGAAGTTTACTAATGGGTCTTGGTAAGTGTCTGTGACCATAATCGGTAAGACTATATTAGGAATAAAGTGAGTAAGCAAATGATTACTAAGGCATATGAGGACTTGTCTGATAACTAAAAAGTGCTGTGGCCAGAATGCCAATGGAGATTATCAGAAAGGAGTTGGAAAGGAGTCAGGGATTATTGGAAATCTGATCAGGTGAATCAGGTCTTGACAGGACCCATCTGTTGATACCTAGTATATTGTTAGGGGACACCCACTAATCTCCTAGCTGGACCGTGCGGGTTCTCCTACAAGAAGGTGGCAGGGGGTGCGTGCGTGATGGGGGGGTTTGATGGATTTGATGCGAGGGGTTAAAAATAGAACAGTTGGCTGAAATAGGCCTTTTGCACCACTATTATGGATGGAATACCTAAGAGAACACAACTAAGGTCTCTTAGTATTTATTTTAAATTTATATACTATGTTACACATATTGTAGTATGTTATTACAGATGTGCATACATGTGCATACATGTGCGTACATATTGATGCATGTAAATAAAGAATTTCCACACTGACAAATAATGCATATATAGGCATTTTGTAGCATATTTTGGTGAAATAAAATAAAATAAAATAAAGTAAAAATATTATTAGGTAATAGGCATGTTAGGAGACTGTTTCCTAACATTACCCTCCTTTTGGGCCTCGACTTCCAGGTGTGAAAATATTGTATCTGTCCCCTCTGTGAAATTCTGGTAAGGCCAGAACTTCATCCCTTCATACACCATCCTAGCAATGCAACGCAGAGCATTTGGATTATGTTTAAAGAATTGGGCAATTGCCTTGCGCGCTCACTTACAATTGAATTCTCTTCTGGCTCCCACAAATTATTTTCGTCGGTGTAATTCTTCCACTTGATTAAGAACTCCAATTTATTTCATCGAAGACAAGAGTCCAAAACCTCTTCCACAATATATTCTGGAGTACCTTCTACCATTATTGGAGGCTGTGGAGTAGTTTGTTGACTGGGAATAGTGGGTGGGTGGTAAGGGTGTAAACAGGAAATGTTAATCTCAGGATCAATCTTGAATGACTGAGGTAATTTTAACACTACTGCATTGGGTGAAATTATTTTAGAAATCGGATATGGGCCAACTTGCTTCTCTGTAAGCTTTCTTGAAGGTCGTGGAATATTCAGATCCTTGGTACTTAGCCATACCAAGTCACCAACTTTATACTCTGGAGCAACAGCCTGAGTACAATCTGCGTATCGCATCATATCATCACGTGCTTTCATCAATGCTGCCTCTGCTTCCTCCTGCACCTTTCGCATTTTTTACACAAAGTCCTCCACTGATTGTACCTTGACTTCCCTTCATGGTTCTACTCCCATTCTGGGATGATAACCATAATTAGCAAAGAAGGGTGACATGTGAGTAGCCGAATGGAATTTATTATTGTAGGAAAATTCTGCAATTGCCAACCATTCTGGCCAGTCAGTTTGTCGGTGATTGACAAACATGCATAGGTACTGCTCCAACTCCTGATTCATTCTCTCTGTCTGCCCATCAGTTTGTGGGTGATATGCCATAGACAGTTTGGTTTGAATCCCCAATATGTTATTTAACTCTCGCATAAATGCAGAAGCAAATTGTGATCCACAATCAGAGATTACCATATCAAGTAATCCATGTAACCGCCATACCTGATTTAGATAGAGGTGCGCCAAGCCCCACAATGAGGTTTCTGCAGTAGTAGGAATGATATGGACTTCCTTTGTGAAGCGGTCGCATACTACAAATATTGCATTGTATCCTTGAGCTTCAGGTAATCCTGTGATAAAGTCCACAGATATATCTTGCCATGGTGCTTTAGGTATAGAGTTCGGCATTAATTTCCCAGCAGGCTTTTCTGGAAATTTCTTTCCCCTCATGCACATATCACACCCATCCACATACCCTAACACATACTTTGAAATTCTGGGCCTCCAATAATTTCTCATCACCAACTCCAATGTCTTCCACCTTCCTGGATGTCCAGCAGCTGGCATGTTATGATGTAACCGTATGATCTCCCTTCATAAATCTTAATCTTTCGGTACATAGACCTTTCCTCTGAATAACACTAACCCTTGTTCTTCAACCCATTCATCTCCTTTAATATTACTTTTCTTCTCTCCCCTCAAAGCTTTCACAGCTTCCACCACCTCATCATCCATCTCTGAACATTGCCTGATTTTAGACAACATTTCCATCTCTGAGCTATCCACCAATAAATGTCCTTGATGCATAGTACAAATATGAAAGTATTCAGGTTTGAGTAGGGTAGTATTTTTATTGTCCTCCTCCACTCCCCTTTTATGATCTGTACATCTGGATAATGCATCTGCTTTCCTCATCAAGCTTCCTGCTTTGTGGACCAAGTGAAAATTAAAGTGCGATAGGAATAATGCCCAATGTGCTTGTCAACAGTTAAGCTTTCTAGCAGACATGAAATACTACAGATTTTGATGGTCTGTCCAGATCTCGATCTGATGCATACATCCCTCCAAATAATGTCTCCATGCCTCCAAAGCTCGTATTATTCCCAACATCTCTTTATCATGCACATCATAATTCCTCTCCACATCATTCAACCCTTTAGACAAATATGCACAAGGATGCTATTTGTCATCTTCACATAGCATTGATAATACTGCTCCAGTAGCAAAGTCTGATGCATCTGATTCCACTCGTAAGGGACATGTGAAATCTACTGGGACCAATATTGGCTCTTCCACAAACTTCCTCTTTAACTCCTCAAATGCTGTCTGCTGTTGTTCTTCCCATCTGCACACTGCTCCCTTTTGCGTAAGGTTGTATAATGGTGTGGCAATTTTGGAAAAACTATGCACAAAGCAACAATAAAAATTGGCAAGTCCCAAAAAAGCCTGAACTTCCTTGATACGGGTAGGCACAGGCCAATCAACAATTGCCTGTACCTTGATAGGATCCATCTTGATTCCATCAGGACCAATCTTTAATCCCAAGAACTCAATCTCGCTTGCTCCAAATACACACTTCTCTGGTTTAACGAATAAATCATTCTCTGCCAACCTCTTCAACACCTCCTGTACTATTGCCTCATGATTTTCTTCATCCTCCGTGAATATCAAAATGTCATCAATAAATATTATCACCATGCCTTTGTCTATCACATCCTTGAAAATATTGTTCATCATATTTTGGAAAGTTGGGGGACTATTGGTCATCCCAAAAAACATGACTAGCGGCTCGAAGGATCCTCAACGCGTGGCAAATGCTGCTTTCCACTCATCTCCTTTCTTTATTCGTACATTGTTGTACCCCCAGCATAAATCCAATTTTGTAAAGACCTTGGCCTTTCCCACCTTGTCAATTATCTCTGAGATCAACAGCAAAGGGTACGCATTCTTCACTGTCCAATCGTTCAAATACCTATAATCTGTACACATCCTCTTCCTGTGATCTTTTTTTGGTACAAAGAATACTGGTGATGTCTGCAGTGATTTCAAAGGTCATATGTATCCCTTGCACAACTGTTCATTAAGGAATGCATCCACTTCTTCTTGTTTCTTTGGAGATAATGGATAGACTTTTGACTTCTTCGGCACAAATCCTGGCTTCATTTCAATAGCATGATCCCATGGCTTTCGCACTGGCATCCGCTCTGATTCCTTCTTCTGAAAAACTGACAAATATTTATGGTAGGCTTTTGGCACACTGATAGGGTAGTTGAGTTTTTCTGTTAGAGTGACACCCACTAATCTGCTAGCTGGACCATGTGGGTTCTCCTACAAGAAGGCGGCGGGGGGCGCGCGCGTGATGGGGGGGGTTTGATGGATTTGATGCGAGGGGTTAAAAATAGAACAGTTGGCTGAATTAGGCCTTTCGCACCACTATTGTGGATGGAATACCTAAGAGAACACAACTAAGGTCTCCTAGTATTTATTTTAGAGTTATATACTATATTACACATATTGTAGTATGTTATTACAGACGCCCGCACACATGCGCATACATATTGATGCATGTAAATAAAGAATTCCCACGCTGACAAATAATGCATATATAGGCGTTTTGTAGCATATTTTGGTGAAATAAAATGAAATAAAATGAAATAAAATAAAATAAAAATAATATTATGTAATAGGCATGTTAGGAGACTGTTTCCTAACATATATGTGATATACCCAAAATCAAATAATAGGCTATAAATAACAAAAAGGTGGAAATAGGCAGATCAAGCTATGGAGTGATGTCATCTTCATGGGTAAGCATCCAGAAGGTGTCCTGCCTCTAAGAATAGAACTGTCAACATGTACCAACATGGAAAAACTGAAAAATACTCATAACATGGGAATAAAATCATAGTAAAGGCAGAATAGGGTGAAATAAAATATAAAAAAATGTGGGAGAAATGCAGAAAATTGCCCAGACACTTGGGACACTTTCCCCTTACATGTACTTTTAGAGATCTTGCTAATTCCACACATTGAGCCTGTTTCCTCTGTCCTCCTCTTAAATCATTGATTCTAGTAATTCTCATGTGCAAGCTTACAGGGTAGCATATAATGGTTCTTGACTGTGATGTCGTTGAGCCTTTGATAGTCTTGAACTGGCCAGAGACAGCCATCCTTCTTTTTGATAAAGAAGAATGGGAAGGCCATAGGTGATTTGGAAGGGCAGATATAGTGTTGCCAACAGCAGGGCTCAGAGCTGTGAGCTGTGCTGCTATTTTGGGCAAGCTGTGCCACTAAATCAGCTCACAGCTCAGAGCTGCTCAAAGCCACCTGAGCTATGCCCTCAGTTCTATAACATGGAGAAGAGGTAGGTGACCTAAAACCATTTAAAAACAGTAGAACACACTCTGTAGATCCACCTAATACTATTTTTAAGGCATATTACTGCATGCTATTCCCTGGAGCCATCTCACCAGCATTTTTAGTAATAGGTGCAAGGGGAAGAACATGGCCAAACAATGTCATCAGAAGTACCAATTCATGTAAAACTTGATAGTGCAATATATTTCTTGTACAACAATAGTTTGCACAACCTAATTAGCATATAAAAAGCATAAGTAATGCATGGACTCCAGTATGGCAGCCAGCCCACAGCTTTGGGCAATCTCGAGTGGCTTAGCCAGCTCAGAGCTGCTCAGGGTGACTCAGCACTGTTTTGACCAGCTTAAATGCCTGAGCTGAGCCAAGCTGAGCCATGGCATCACTAGGCAGATATGACCAGAAGCCAGGTGTTCAGTGATAAACTTGTTGAGTTGTTGCTATTCTTCAGGAAGGAGATGATAAACCTTGCAGGAGGAAGGTGTTGCACCTGGTGTGAGTTCAATTGCATGATCCCATGGTTTATAGCTGGGGAGTGAGTTGAAGGATTCCTTGGAGAAGACATCCTCAAAGTCATGCAGGAAGTACAGACTCAGTGATGGATTTCAGCATACTGTTCTTGTGCAAGGCCTCCATGATATTTGCTCATCAAATATCAGATATTAATGGTAATACAGTAATATGCAAGCCAATCCTTTCAAAGAACAATGCCAGCAGACAATTCATCCACAACAGTGAGATTCACAATACAAGTGAATGAGCCATAAACCATGTCTGCATTCAGAGCGAGAGAAATGTAGTTCTGTGACAATTTAAGCAAGTTGCCAAAGCCCGAGAGATCCGAGAGCCAGCAGAAAGCTCATCAAAAGCCACAAGAATTTGTTCACCAAAGATACTCTCATCATGCAAGAGAAAACACAAAAGCGAAGCGAAACAAGATATGTTTATAAAAGACAACGAAACAGGTGACCATCTATAAAAAGAGACTCACGCCGAAATGGCCAGCATTTCAAAAGCAAACAGCTACCTTTCTACTTATCAACGTTGCACATGTATGTAAAATCCACGTCAATTGCTTTTTTTTACATGGTACAAAGCCCACTACTAAAGTAGCGGGAATAGTAACAAATCTAAATGAGGAAACACACAACAGATATGTTTGACGTACAACCTGAAGTAGGTTAAAGGGCCTTTAAGTTTTGGTCATAAACGTGCCGGCCGGTAGTTGAGACCATTCGTTTGATCCTGTGCGCGGGCAGTCCTTGATGAATGCTGTCGACGCGCATCAACACTTGCATTGACACGTCACTTGAGTGGAGAATCGAGGAGTAGACGGGGAGGTGGGAGGAGTCACGCACTAAGATAATGGGACTTCAATGTAATTTTTTTCCAATACGTGGGGGAGTTTGAGCAGTACGCCGAGTGTCAGCGACTGGCCCGGGTGTCAGCGTGAAAGTTTTCCAGGGCACGACAACATGCATGAAGGGTTTGAATGGTGCCAATGTCCAAGCGATCGATAACATTCGAAGAGAAGGCAGCAAGATTAGTAACTGAAGGCTGGAGAGAGAATATAAAGTGTGAAGATGTTGTGAAGGAGGTCAAGTTCAAGGGAGTTACTTACAAGTTTGTATGCGTTTGTAAGAAACTTCCGTAAGTTAACGCCGAGAATCTGTTCACCGTTGACCACAGCTTCTAAAAGCTAGCTTGAGGATAACCAGAATGCCGTCTACGCCACCGCCGACAGGACAGCACCCGATCCCAGGCATGCCTTCACTACCATCTCCAACAGTTTCGCGTCAGCGTTCTTCCATTGGATCTTCGTTCTCCTTCGGTCCACAGCACCTCGTCGATTCGTACAACGATGCCAACTCCAGTACAATGTCCGTTCCCAACTCCATAGTCCTCGATCCAAATCGGTCTGTGCTCCCGGCGTCCCCAATGCGCTCATCTCGTCTTCATCGCAGAGCCAAAGAGAGCACAGGCCGCCACCCGTTGGCAAATGATACGACCGACGTCTTTCAGGAGTCAGACGATGATGCAGATGACGAGGAACAATATGAATGGGGTATGGTGGACAGGATGAGGCTTTGGCGGCATGACGCGCTTATGCAGCATCTCTACGAGACTGCCGCGTTCTGGGGCGACAAGATCCTCACCTGGACACGTAAGAAATTCGCGTCTTAGCCCGTTTACACGCGTTCATTCTTTCTTGTAGACGACCCTAACGACGCATTCTGGCTTGCCCAAACATATTTCATGACACACCAATACTCCCGTGCAGAACGCCTCCTCACCCGCCCATTCCCAACCGAACCTCCGAAACGCCATTCAACTCCCATCCACCCCCCAACCAACGGTCACATGTCCCACCTCTTTCCATCTGCGAAAGGCAAAGGCCGTGAGCAGGACCTTCCGCAGCCCATCCCAATGCCACGGTTGCCTGTAGGCCCAGTTGGCATGATCGAGGTGCCGGAGGAGTTGCACGATCGCGTGTCGAAGCTTGTGGATATGAGCGTGGCATGTCGGTATCTGGCTGCACAATGTCAGGTGCGTTCGTTCGTTCGTTGCTCATGGCTGAGTGTTATGCCAATGTTACAATTATGCTGTGCACCAGGTTCGACAAGGAAACTGGGCAGAGGCTACCGAGATGCTTGGGGAGGCGAATCCGTTCCGAGATTCTGGTCAGCTCGTCCATTTTTTCAATTGGGAATGTGACTTACAGGTAGTTGGTTTAGGCAGAAGTGGTCCTGCTATCCCTAATATTGACGGAGGTATAAAGGTTCGTGTTGGCTCTCTCTTATCTGATTTTATTCATTTTGACCAATCACATTCTAGGTGGAAGCTTCGATGTGCCATCTTCGTGGCATCCTCATGCTCAAGCTGAACCGCGGCGATCAAGCCAAGCAATGTTTCATGGAAGCCCTAGCCCTCGACGTCAAATGCTATGACGCATTCGACCAGCTCGTCACTGGCGAAATGATGACTCCTGATGAAGGTCAGCCACCCCCATATAGCTTAACACTAAACTTATGATCACGAAACAAAAAGAGTGGGAATTCGTCCAGGGTCTGGCATACTCCTCTCAAACACCGGAAGACGCGTCTTTTGTGCAGCTCATCTACACCGCGCGCCTGCGCAAGTACAAGCACGAGGCAGAGCATGCGCTCACGCGACAAAAGCTCGTCGAAGAGTATGGCCTGGGTGATAATCCAGACGTGCTATATAGCTTTGCAGACGCGCTATATGCCAAGTTTCGGTGGGCGGATTGCCATCTGATCACGAAAAGGTGTGTTACTATCTTCTTATTGGTGATATCAGTGCTAAGCTCGTCGATGTAGAATTTTGGGGCTGGTCGCGATTCACAACGCCACGATGCCACTACATATAGCTTGCATGTACCATCTCTCCCACTTGCACTCCAAACTCTTCATCCTCGCACACGAGATGGTCGATCGCGAGCCGGAAAATCCCATCTCCTGGTACGCTGTAGGCGCGTGGTACCTCAGTCGCAGCAAGTGGGCGCAGGCCAGGCAGTATTTCAGGTTTGTGTTTCATTCTCTCTTTTGCAAGGTGGCACTGATGGGCTGTTCAGCAAGACGTCACTCATGGACCCCCGATTCGGACCTGCGTGGATTGCATTTGCACATACATTTGCACTAGAGGGCGAGCATGACCATGCAGTCACTGCGTATTCTACTTGCGCACGTATGTTTACTGGGTATGTCTACTTTTGGGTTCTATGTTGAGGTACCATACTCATGCATTCATTCCCGCAGCTCGCATCTGCCACTAATGTTCGTGGGCATGGAGAACATCATGCTGTCAAACCACGCCTTGGCGGACGAGGCTCTCAATGCTGCTCATTCAATGTGTGATGGTGATCCACTGCTTATCAATGAACGAGGTGTCATGGCGTTTAATCACGGCGAGTGAGTCGTTTCAACAATTCATGCGTTCGTTCCTTTCAACGATTGGGACTTACCGCCCCCATTATTCTAGCTACGAAGGTGCTACCAATCTGTTCCAGCAAGCCCTCGACCTCGCACAGGTGACGCAGACCTCACAAAAATCGTGGACAACGACATATCTCAACCTCGGCACTTGTTACAGGAAACTCAAGTGAGCATTCACACTTCATCGGTGCCTGCATTTACTAATCAATTATGATTCCTATAGGCGCTTGGAAGACGCCAAAGCGACTTATCAGAAGGTGTTGGAGCTCGACTCGCGGCACTCCATGGCACTCGGTTTCCTTGGGCTGGTGTACCACCTCATGGGCGACGTCGATAAAGCCATCGTCAAGTATCATGAGGTTTGTCTTTCAAAATTTGTTACATTCCAACCACAACTCTGATTTCTTGTGCTCTGCAGTCCCTCAGCATAGATTCAATAAACCCGCATGTCCTTGAACTGCTCAATATGGCACTCGAGTTGAACACGTATCTCAAACCGCCAGCAAAGGAACGGAATGCACTCGGCGGGGCGATGGGGATGCTGATTGCGAAATATGACAGGATAAATGCGGAGGAGAGGGCTGCTAAGGGCAAAACACGGGAGAGGGGCCCGGATGTACCTACTGATGTGGGGGAGGGAGAAGGTGTGGATGAGATGAGTATCGTATGAACGGTGGGATTGATGTGATAAAGTCGCTTGACACCTGTAGCCAAGAGGGGCTGCAGCTAAGGAGTTGGTACGGCTGGTCACGCTGCTTTTCCAGCTAAGTACAACATTCTACAACTACAGTTGACTCGATCAAGCCTTTTTGCGCCACCCTCAGAGCGATTTCAAGGAGGATTTCAATCCTTCGGGGTTAACCTTGATTAGACTCCAAGCGAGCTGCTAAGGCGTCCTATCTTCAACTCTACACCACGTGGGTACTAGTGGAACTGCTCTCGTGATGATTCTGAAGAGTTGATTATTTTTAAATGGCATCATGATGGCTGCGGTCCTTATGTTCGAAGAGTCAATTAGTGGATCGAATGATCCACGGTCTGACGATGCCAAGCGTTTCGCACAAATCGTGGGAGCTTTGCGTTCAGGTAGCTTTTTGTCAAGACCATTTGGAGGAAAGCAAGAAACCTACAATATCAGGTGCGGTTTGTGGATGCCAGATGGAACCGAATGGCACATGCCTGGAATGTAAATATTTGAACTCTTAGAAAGCCTGGCAGTCATCGGGGACGTGCCATGTGGTGGTGAATACAATGAAATATTTTTTTCATCAAACTCAAGATGGTCAACTTGGTTCTGGTCGATTAAAAATAAATGAGATGAATGCAGAAACACTCTACGTAGCGGCGGTACGTGTTGATAAATGTGCACGCAGATGCGAACTTGAAATTTCAAGTTATACCCGCACTACATTTGGACATTTTAAAATTTAACAATGTTCAAGTTTTCAAAATTTCAAGGCCTGTGGAGGTCTGCTGAATTTTGCAACGTGTACAGGTTCGGCATTTTCCAAGCGCTACAAATCGCAACCTCTTCCTCGCCGTTCCCCGTATATCTTCTGATGGACACGCAACTGCCAGATTTTCAAAATGCCCTCAGGCTGTATGCTGGAGCGGAACGGTTGCAGTGACGGTTCTGCGGCTAAAACTGGACGCACCAGTACTTAAGGCACAGGCATCAAAAAGGATAAACGTGGTGTGCCCACATGCATATCATTATATCATTACAACAAAGTTCTGACTCCTCGATCCGAGTCCGCAGTTCAATCCATGGCCACAATTGTATGATCGAGATAAGTGCCACGAACGTGCTTCGAATACCATTGTGAAGACTACACATTGCGGAGGTAATTAAGAAATTTTCAGTCACGCCGATAATATATCAGTGAGACCTTAATTTTAAATGAAGGAGGGGAGGCACGTTACCGACATGGTCATGAATAAGTAGGTCATAGTTGAAGCAAGTTTAAGCCAGCTGGCAACAATAACTGTCCGTCAACAGTCTGCAAGCGTAGACCAAAAGCACCTAGATGGAAGGATGTCAAAATTGCCAAGCAAGGAGGGACGGTGCGCTGACCCCTATGCGCTGACCCCTATGCGGTGAGCAGTACTGTATTGTAGGCAGGTCCATAATTCCCGATGTGTGTCTGGCAGTCATGATAATTTGATGATAATCAGAGTTGGAATTCTTACTCAGGCTGGAAAGAAATTCTTTACATATGACTCGGCCACGGATAGCGCTGTCAAATCTAGTAACACATACCATGCTATCGTCACACCAGAAGGCGAGGGGACCCCGATTCTCGAGCGCAGGCCCAATATATACCTACATACGTAGTCCATACTTATAGGCAAGTCCCAACTTCCTTATGCATAGCATTGAATTAACCTCAGGCTACTCAATAAAGAGGGTTGATTTTCCTTACCTTAAGCAGGATGCTGGGTTGGGTAGTTGCGACAGCATGATGTGCTAGCAAGCTTGAATCACTTGGCTCAATCGAGTGTTATTGAATCTGTACGGCAGTTGGGATTGGAAAAACGCAACACTTCGGACCTGGGTAAGTAGTAGTCGACATACTTGTTATCGAAGCTAGAGACCGGCAATGAGGGGTGATTGCTACCCTTCAATGATTCCCATTACAGGTTCCCTTTAGCTGAAGCCGCCGGTCCACACTTTCGGCCTAGGCTCAAAAAATTCAAGGCAATTCAAGTTTTCAACTTCTTAGCTTCGGACACGAGACGAACGGGAACATGCATAATGATAGTATCAATGATAGAAGTCTGCGGCTGTCTACGGCCGTGTAGCTAATTTTATATCGCCATCACGTGACAAATTTCCGCCAAAAAAGAAGAAAGTTGAAGACTGAGCGGTTTTTCTTGTCAAGCTTCAAGCAACCATCTACACCACTATCTCATAACTACTTGCTTGCTGAGAGGTTGAGCTCTTGAATCTTCAGCTTCGAGTCATGATCGGGCTGGAGCTGGAGTTCGAGTCAGGCCAGTGACTCATCTTGGAGTTTACTGGGACAAAATTTATTTTGTTGCTCTCCTTCGTTCTCCTCAAGCAACAGTGAACGAAATCGCTCATCCCTTGCGGTCGTACAGCAAGATCCTATGTTTTCTATCTCTCAACTGGGTTATCGATCTTGCGTCGCGATAACAGGATGGATGAGGGGTGAGCTACCCAGTCTGTTTGCCTCCCACCATACCCCACTGATACAACCAGATGAATGTATTCTCGTTGCTGGACTGGCTATCAGTGTTTCTCAACTTTGGGCGTCATCAAGGTCCATTGTTCAGTATCACAAAATTTTGACTGCCGCGTAGTAAACATTACCATTTCAAAATGACCTCGCTGTGGGCTATGCCCATTACCAAACAGACATACGACAACACTGACATTAAACGAAAATTTCAGTGTCAAGAGCAAGCATAAGGGATATCCAGGTAAAGTAATGGGAATATTTCGTCCGCTTCCAGGGAATATTTACAGATGTACATACACTCATAATACAGTACAGAACCCAAACAATGATCGTCCAGAATGACAACAACAAGAAACACATGTTGAACAGCATCAGAGTTCGTAGGCAGAGCTTTTCACTTTCAAGGTGAGTTGCAGGGGATCGGGTTCTAGACGATATTCACTCACTCTCTCATCATATTTCAAGCCGAAACCAGCCCCATTGCACGAGCCCCAGCACCGAATCCGCCTTCCCATCCAAAGAATCTCTCCGACGAGCCCATCTCCTTGGTGCTGGAAATGTTGGGGGTAATGAAGGTGTCCTCATCAGATCGCCCTCTTCCTATTCCCCTGGTGCGAGCCCACACAGATATGAACAAGATGCGCTTCAGTTTCCTGTTCAGGAAAAACCAGTGCGAAGACCAAAGAAGAGCGCCTCGACGTTTCATCCGAATGTGCGGGTATGCGTATGACGTATCATCATCAAAGGAATCATGGCCAGCTGTCCGAGGAGTTGGCGGAGGTATCGTGGTTCCTTCGCCATAGCTTCTCGGCTTCACCTCATCAATGTCGTAGTCATCGAACTCGAAAGCGCCTTCGTCGGACGACGAGTCCTCATCCGCTGTGGACGCAATATCGTCCTCGTCATCAGAAAAATCATTTGCATGTGGATCGGCGTCGATTTCGGGGGTGTACGAATACACGTCGCATTCAGATAGACCGATGACATCGTCAATGAGGCGAAAGAGGGTCGGGTGAGTGCCGGTGACGATTGGCGGAGGTGCAAGAGGGCTTGGAATGACTTGGTTGTAAGGAGAGGACGAGGTCGGCACAGAAGAGGGAAAGAAGTCCGATGAAGTCGGCGGGTAAGATGAATATGTCCGTGGAGCGACCATACCGGCACGATGAGGTGAGACAAGGGTGTTGCTGAGTGCGTTGAGCACGCTCGCGCCGCTTTCTTCTTTGTTGAATTGAGAGGGCCGAACATCAGAGAACTCGTAGTCGGGGAAGGCGATGTTTAGAGTGGCAATGAGTAGGTAAAGTGTCTTTCGGGAGGAGTGGTTGTCAATAGGCCCGAATGGGGTCATCTCGCACTCGTGGTCAAGCGCGAGCCATGAAGGAAGCGGCGGAGAGTTGGAAACTTCATCTTGATATGCGTGCTCGAGAGATTTAAAGAGTTTCTTGTCGCGCTTGATATTTTTGCAACTGTATGCTTCCATGCGTGTATGCACCGAGCATTCGGGGCCTTCATGAGTGAGAGACTGTGCCAGCCGTGATAAAGCTGGGATTTCAATGAACTTCATGGTAGGAAGTGTAATGCAGAACCTTTGTGGGCGACGATAAGTAAGACAGGAGTGACAGCCGGCGATTGTTTGTTGTCCCTGAATTGCCTTTTCCGTCATATCCCACGTTGCACTCCTTTCACGTTGGTGGTTTGATACTACTTAGCAGTTTGAAAGGCCAAAGCAGGGCTCCGATGTGAGTACAATAGGGGCCGTGATCCATTAAAAACTACAGGCGATTTTGTTTTTGCAAATACGACAATCGTTCAAAGTACGGGAAGTCATCATTTAGGATACTCTAGACAGAAAGTTGCGAGGATAATTACAAACTGAATGTTAGAAGACGAAGGCAGTTTACTAGTTGAGGGCAGATCCTCGAAACACAAGGATTAAACTTCCATCCTTGAACTTCAGTTACCTGCCCATTATTCTTCTTCTATACCATGGTATAGACATTAAATGAAATATTGAATTTGGATCATTCTGACCACTACTCGGGCTACTTATGCTGAACCAAAAGTTCCGACTACATATAATATATGCACAAGTCCCGTTCCCCCACCCTCTTGGTCTTCCCCAAAATTATTTGCAACGTGTTGACATATAATATTTTACATTGAACTCAAACTCAGATATAACGAGTGCGACCGTACAGAAATAGCATGCAGTCGAGTTTGGAGGCTTCCACACCACAGTTTTTGAATATTCTCACTGATTTCTCTGGAACAGATTTTTTTGAATGTCGAGACGTTCACAGAGCTTTGTGTGAACTAAGCGAGAGTCCTATATCGGAGTTTAAATGCAGTGACCCTCATTATCATATGCGCCGCGTTTGTTTTACCGGGTACCCCCAATTAAAAGGTCTCAACCTTTCCTTTTGACAGCCCAAGCCCCTCCCGAACCTATGTCCGACTTGAAAGTACCAGGCTTTAAGGTCAGCGGAATCATTGATCATCAAGAATGTTGAATGTCGTTCAACCGGTGTTACTAGTCTTCAGAACTTATTGCCGGTATTAGCGCAGCGTTCTCGTCATCTACTGATGCGGAGAAGCAAGCACTGATAAAGAAGGTATACTACAACATGCACTCAGTCCGGATGATTTGCCGTTTCTCATCCGACTGCTCACAGACAAACGGTATCTTTGAGTTTCAAGTAACTAATGAGATGAAGGAGACGGTGACATGGACGATTGACTTGAAGAAGACGGGAAATGTGTACAAGGGCAGTGCGACCCCGAAAGCAGACGTCACGATCATTCTTTCGGATGAAATCTTGGTAGATTTGGCATCGGGCAAGGTGCGGTTTCGCGTGATGTTCTTCTCGAATCATCTGCTGACGAAACTCTTCAGCTCAACGGTCAAAGAGCATTCATGACAGGCAAACTGAAGACCAGAGGCAATATATTGCTCGCGACGAAGCTCGACAGCATTCTGAAGGTAAGACTTCGGTTCCATAGTTGTCCCCTAATTGACAAACTAATGCGGTACACAGACCACCAAAGCAAAACTATGATGTCTCGCGACGTCTTGCCAAGCACTCCTATTTCTTTCGGCAGTATATCCCTGTTTAATCCCATTCATTATGGTGGACCAGTAACATGTAAGATAAGGAAAGGTGATCATAAGTAATCCAGCGATTGAGGTTAGTACCTTGCCAAGGAACTAGCGGGGAATCAGAACATGTTGCCAAATAACCCTCTATGCCGACGAGGTGCCGGTTGAGGATCGGCACGGAGTGTCGACAAGCTGTTGAGTTGTTTCATGACCTAGGTGTTTAGCATTCAGTTATGTGAAGGGAGTGTACAGGGGAAGTAATAAGCACCTCTTCCAATTTGTCCTTCCGTTCTTGCAGGTCTAAGTGTCGTCTCACCGCGGGGTTTTCTCGAGCAAACTCCACAATCTCTGCGCGATCTAAGTCATACAGTAATCGCGAGTCAATCTCACGAGGAAACTGGTTAACAAGGCCTTGACGTTAAGCATGCTCTAGTGAAAAATGAAAGGCATGATTAAAAACTCACCTGGTAGAAGAACTGATCGAGAAGCTCGATGTTGATAAACATGGCCGAAGTATATGCGAGCTTGTCAGCCACAATATTGAGGAAGGCTTCCGGACACAGAACGTCGTTGGCTGGACCTGCTCGGCACCGTTTGGATTTCAGTGCCGTGATTCGTAGTTTCAGGATGCTTAGCCTATCGCTGTACAGCATCGCATGGCGAGCTGTACATACAGAGGTGTCAACTGAACCTCCCTTAAGCTTAAGACATAAGAGCAACACTAACCGTCGATGATCTGTGCAGGTGGGTATCGATAGGACTCCATATTCGATTCATTCTCACTGCCCTCAGGGCTCTCCACATTCTCCAGCCGTCTCAACGAGTTTTCCTTCGCCTTTTCTTCCAAGGACTTCACATAACTGATCAATCCGCCCAACCGTCTGCTACCACCAACTTTCTGCCGAATCTCCTTCAGCTTCGTCTCGCACATCCTAGCTTCCTTCTCGAACAGCTCAATTGCCCTCCCCCGCCCTTGCTCCCACTCTCGTTGGTCTACCTCAATCTCATACTTGAATGGCTTGATGCAGTTCTCCACTTGGTCGGATGTTAGACCAATGCGGTCTCGCAAGATCATATGCGAGAACTGGATCAGCCGTTCAGATGCACGGGGGTGGAAAGTGAATGGCTCGCCGGCTGCTATTGAGTCAATCAGCGCACGCAGTCCGTCTGCAACTAGGAGTGTCGAATCACGCCCAACGCCGGACTTGGTTAGCAGCGACGAGGCGGCCTCAAGTTTGTGCCTCCAATACGGCTCAACGGCTTCCGGTTTGACCTTGGGGTCGGCAGCGAGCGTCCCAAGCTCTGCTGCACGCTTGTCTAGCCAATAGAGCTGTTCGAGAACATCCATAACCTTCTCGTCTAGCATTTCCTTCAGCTTAGCGCGAATCACGGGCCGCCGGAATTGTTGTGTAAATTCCTTAAATCTTAGCTTCAGAGCATCCATTGTCTCCGCGACGTAGGACTCGGCCGTTATCCGTCGATCATTGTATTGGACCTTGAATTGATATGTGGCTTCTTCCAATTCGAGCTGGACTGCGTTTGTGATTCCGTGCAGAGAAGAGGCCATGGAGGATTCGAGAACCTCCATAAGTCGGCGACGTAACGTATCGGTACCAACCATAAGAGTCGTAGTGTTATTGAAAACAGCTCCATGAGCACCAAAGTATTCGTCTTCTCCGCGCTGGACAGCTGCCGCCGTCGAGTCCATTTTGTTCTTCCTTCCCGACGACTTCGCGACAACTCCAACGTAGCCTAGATGAAGGGGATAGCGATTTCCCGTCAGGATGCTTGCGCCTTGATCAGGAGGAACGAGGTCCATCTTTGTGATAACCCCTATCGTGCGGAGGCCTAGAGGGTCGACTTTTCGACTAGCTCTCAACGCAGGTGAGTTAGCAAGGTCGACGTCTGCTGCACATACGGCTAGGATGAGATTAGGTTCGCGGATATATTTGTCACAGAGGGTTGCGATTTTTTCTTTCAGAGTTTCTGGCTGTTCTAAGGAGGAAATTTGGATATAGCCAGGGAGGTCAATAAGGGTGAGATCGGGGACATTGTTGGAATAAATTCGCAAGTCGATGGGGTCATTCGAGACCGCTTCGGAGTCAGGCACGGCAAGGTTGAGGTCAGTGAGGGTACGTTGAATATCGACAAAGTTTGTAATCTTTCCGAGTCCCAGTCCGGGAAACTCGCCATATTCAACAGGAATTTGGTTATTGGTCGCTGGAGTATGGATGAGAGTCAGTTCGATGGGTCGTCGAGTCACCATATTGTTGCCCCTAGGGGCACGCGAGATTTAATACAATCCAACAGGTGTGAAAAACAAATGGCTTACTTGGGTAGAAACTCGTGGCCAACAATAGCTTCCAGCACAGAGCTTTTCCCCGAACTTTGACTTCCGATGACAACAATACTAGGTAATTTGAGAGTGTCGCTGTGATCGATACCTAGCAGCATGCTTCGTATCTCAATGAGTTTTCGTGTCAAGTGCATCAATCCATTTTGCCGTGCGTCCAAGGCACCATTCCCTCTAGACTCCTCTGCCGTTTTAGAATCCGACGGGGAGGACATTATCGCCGCAGCGAGCGCTGCGATGGCAGCCGCGTCCTCAGGGGGCGGATCTATGTCACCCCTTCCTTCTTCACCGCCGTCACGCCGTCTTTCCCTTCCTTTTCCTTTGCCTTTTCCTTCACTGGCAGAGAACAGATCCTTCAAAAATTGAGGCGTTTCGATATTCGGAAGTTTGACATCAGCGACGCGTGAGGACACTGTTTTCAAGCTGTCCGAGGCCGTATCAAATATGCCGTTCATCGTGTCCTGGGCAGAATTCATCCATTCACTCGTTGTTTTGCGGAGCTCTGCACGTACGAGGTCAACCGGTTTGATTTATGATCATTGATATCATGCTCACCTTCAAACTTATAGTTCGCATATCCAATACCTCCAACACCTACAGTAGCACCAGCGATAGGTACTCTGAAAGCGCGAGCGACAAACCGTGGTATTGATGAATAAGAGATGGCGCGAGCATGTATGTGCCGAAACGGGACAGATGGTGTAGCATAGCGTCGTCGGAGTGAACCAGATGCTAAAAATGTGGCATATTGACGATGTCCTGGTCTGGGAGCCTCCAATTGCCTTCTTGTAGTATTCAAACCATATGATATCGTCTTCCGCGATATCAAGCCCGAGAAAATTCGCCGCTTGGCGGATGAATACATGGCAAATCGTTTGGTCTCAGTAACCCCCCCCCCCTAGATCAAGCCTTCCAAATGTATCTCGCAAGGGCAACCGTGCAAGTTGTCAAGTTACAAAACGAGAAACTGAGAACGGTTTCGTGTTCACCTGCCGAGTGCCACGTGCAGATTTATATGTGAGATAAGATAAGATTTCCGGAATATGGAGCCATCTGATTGAAGATTTCGAAATGCCTGTGGTAACATCCACTACTATGCATAAAGCGCCGCCTCCAGGATTCTATGTTCCTGCCGTTCTTTTCATGCAGGAGAATGAAGAATTCGACATTCCTGCTATTAAAGCTCATATTTTGAGGCTTGCCCAAGTATAGTTGCATATCATAAGTCCATCTTGAATGATTAATTGTCCAAGGAAATCAGGGGAGAGTCACAGGCATTCTCGTTCAAGGATCCAATGGCGAGGCTCAGCATTTGTGTGCAACTACCTTATTATCGATTCTCAGACTGAATGATCGCCGGCAGATCGCACGAGGAACGCAAGCATGCCATTGAGCTCACTCGCCAGACACTAAATGAGAACGGATTCCAAAACGTGATCGTCATTGCTGGAACTGGCGCGCAATCTACGAGGGAGACCAAGAAGTTATGTTCAGACGCCAAAGAAGCGGGTGCATCGCATGCACTGGTGCTGACACCTTCGACATGGCCACCTCAAATGAGCATCGAGAACATACTCCGATTCCACCGCGAGGTATTCCACCTCTTTTAGTCATGCTGTGAAATTATATACTGACCGTTTCGAAGGTCGCAGATGCTTCCCCGATCCCAGTGATGATCTACAACTTCCCAGTCGTAACAGCTGGCCAAGACCTTGATTCTGATACAATCGGCCTACTGGCGGAGCACCCTAATATCGTAGGCGTCAAACTATCTTGTGGCAACATTGGAAAGCTCCATCGCCTTACCACCCGCTTCTCCTCTTCGGATTTTGCTGTGTTTGCGGGACGAACCGATGTTTTTTTACAAGGCCTGCTCTCAGGTAGCGCAGGTACCATCGCTGCTCTCGCTAATGCCCTTCCCAAGTTGCATGCGACATTATACAAACTATATCAAGATGGTAAAATTGAAGAGGCGATGGAATTGCAAGGCAAGCTTGGCCATGGAGATTGGGCTACCGGTAGAATTGGGGGAATAGGTGGGATCAAGGCAATTATATCGAAGAATTTCGGATACGGCGAAAAATTCGTTCGTGGGCCTTTGAAGGCTATTGATCCTGCGAGTTTACAGACCAACAAGTATTACACCATCATGGAGGAACTCATTGCGATGGAGAAGTCGCTATGACCTGTTGGGGAGATCGAGTTGAATTTGAACAGTACACGTGAAACATGGTGGATCCATCCTCACTTTGACGATACTAGAGGTTTACATTATGTTCGGTAAACATTCAGAAATTGTAAAAGACATGGATGGAGCAGTACGGAAAGAGTGAAATGAATTTTATACATGATGATCGTTTGGTATTGATACAGTACTTATAGCTATCATCGGAAACCATTGGATTATGCTCTCAACATCAGAGAAAAAACAAACTTACACATCAACTCTATATCAGGATCACCGGACCCTATTGTCGACCGCCTATATTCAGACGTCGTCAACTGTGATTCGGAGGAGCATATCGTATTGGACGCTAGCAGAGTAGAGAATACTGGTTTTGTAGTGTTTAGGTCCACTGGCATCGATTCTTCCGAAGTGCGACCACGCGTACGCAATAGACGTGGGTTGCGAAGGTTTAACATGAGTCGTGATAGCATCGTAGATGATATTCTAACGAAATAATGGTCGGTCAAGATGTTGAAGGACTGCGAAGAATAAGCCCTTACATATTTGCAAATGTTGTCATGAAGCCCCTGTCAGCGTCCTGTGGTTTAATTACGGGCATGTTACATCCTGATTGTTGTAACACGCACTGTAGACAACTGAGAAACAGTCACATCAACATAGGTAGCTATCACACTGCAAAAGAGATGATAGGCGCACAAAAAATGATAGGATATTACTAAGGGTGACAGCTGCCATAATCCTGCAAGATCTGCTGAGCTGTTCAATGTCAAAAGGTTGATTCAGCCTTACCCGAAGTAAATGGCGCCTACAATCCTCTGTCATGTCAGGAAACTTCCGTGATCACGACATGACAACTCACCGTCTCGAAGTAAGATATGCGTTAACGACCGATTTCTCACACGGCTACGTTGTACAGATTTGTAGATGGTCATGGTGAAGATCACGATGTCAAAAACCAGCACTCCAGACCATGCAGCAGCGTAGCCTACGAAAAAATGAATTAAAATTCTACTATGGACCACACGACAAGGGATAAACTTACGTATGGCACTAATGAAAGCGGTGAGATACGACCAGAAGTGCGACTACGATGAGAACTCACGGGGGTTTACTTAATGACGGGACACATCCAACTCCGGTCCAATTGATATTAGGCTGAGGCCCATGGACCCCACTTACCACTGACCACTTGAAACCATCGCTCGTCAACATGGAAACGCTCAATTTATATGGAGAGGCACCCACGGTGCCAAACACGATAACTGCTCCCGACACTACCAACATGAAGAGCAGTGCTCGCCAACTTCGATCGTAAAGTGCGTAAGTGCGTAAAATAAGGAGGACTACAATGATGTCAATTCACTTGTTTAAACAGGTTATTCCAGAACGTACAACCGACAATTATTTGAACAACCACTGCATAATATTGATGAAACGATGAGAGGGGGGGGCAGCTGAAGTGATATGTTCAGTTAAACGTGGTGCATGGTGGAGCGTGCTTCTTACGTACATCTGCAGAAAGTCACTGAATGAGCTACGCAGGACAGGCGACATACACAAATACATACCGAATCATTCCGACGTGTAGTATCCCAAAAGTACTCGAACATTACGATAATATGGCCCAAAAGTGAAAGGTAGCGATTGAGATAGAATAAGAATGAAGCCCACGAAATGGACCTAGAGGCCCAGAACCGATCCACTTCATCCACAAACGTCAAAGCATAGTCGTAATAGAGGATCACTTGAATTGACGTCAAAATAACACTGCAAAGAGGAATGACAGCTGATACCGAAAGCTACAACGTTGATATAATTGGCAGGGGTTCTACAATTTGGATGAGTTGAAGTCCAAGAAACAAGAAACATAGGATATAGCTCACAGATCTGTGGCAAAGGAGCTGAGAAAAAGGTTACGCGTCATTCAGGAGGGCTCCCAGGACGTGTTCTGCAGATTTGTCTATTTATGATACCCTCTGCATAAGAGCCTGGACAGCGGGTGCAGATTGAGAAGAGGCGAGAGTTGGGACAATCCAGGATTGAGCCTGGGCGCACAATCGTACTATGTACTTGTACTTTGCAGCCAGCGTCTAATTTAGAAGATCCACACGATACAGACACCGACTCGGATCAGCGACCCCCCGGGGGAAGTGTGCCTGTCATTGTGTCGAACGACCATCAGTTCAGAATATGTATATCGGGAAACCCTTGGGCCTAAAAGCTTAAAGCTGAGGTTGCTAAGCCTTTGGCTCACATCCGATCAATGCTGCACGTAGTCCTCGGAGGGGCAGATGGATGTGTATCAGATGGACGACATCTGAAAGACAAGCAAAGGACATGATGTGCTCGAGTAATATTGATCATATATGATAAAGCAAAGCTTCTTGGAAGCTTTTTGTCATGAAGTCGATGCTAGTCGATGCCGAAGGAGCAACGATGTACCTGCGCGTAAGTACTACGTACTTCATCAAAATTGACTTCTCAGATTACAAAAACAGAGAAGCCACAGAATGGATGCAGACCTGCGGAGTTCCACTAAAATAAAATATGCACTGCTACTACTAGCCTTTGCCATGGTTTCAGGTGCTTGTTAAAGCACAAAAATTGATGCACACCTGAAGAGAAAGGTTATTACCTGATATGCCGCTGAAACTCATTGACGTTGACCGGTGACAGGACCCCTGGTCAGAGACAGAAGCTTGCCCTGGCAAATTTTGAAACCGCACCAAGTGTTTGAGCGCTGTAGCAGTTATCAGAAAAGAGGAGAAGCATCCGCTGATAAGAGTTACGGTTGTTCTAGATCTGGAAACCTCGGCGACATGCACAGTATAGCTACCATCATGAATTGGCTCTTCACCGGTTGGATCATGTTGTGAGAGCCAGAGGGTTGCATCTGTCAAAGCGGTGAACGAAGGGCCAAGCGCCGGTTTCCGCATTGTGGATTTTATTCCCGACTGATGGTTATTCGGATAAGATGAAGTGGAATTATTGATGACCTGATAGAAATAGCGAGTTGAGGGGAGAATATTAATGATGACGGTTTATTCACCAGCACCGTAAGTGAGTGCCTTTGAGCTAATGCTCGTAGTTCGCGCATCATGCCATCCATGATGGCATGGCCTTGTGCAGATACTGCACTGAGAAGGGGGCCTAGCAACGGCGTGATGGTATCGACTATGATACAATCAACCCTGAGTCCAGTGGCGTCTGACTGAACCAAGAGTAAATGTCGACTTGATCAGACCCCACAGAAGACGCACATTGAGGGAAGAACCAAGTTCATCCAATACTCCATGTACAGTGCCAACGTCAAATGCTAGGGAGACCTGTAGCCTCTCTAAAGCAGTAGATGCAGTCTAACGTAAATCGCATAAATTCAGCTGAGTTGTCAGCACAAAGACTCCATCTGTGACCTGTGTATCATAGGAACTGAGAATCTGATTTGCTCTATCGGCAGAGAAGTCCCCGGTAGTGTCTATCCAAATAATGCTGCTTTGGTCATGATGCGCTAGATGCCTGAGAACGAGGTGAAGAGCCAGGGTCTGGAACATTGCGAATCAGAGAATTGCGCACAGTCTAGTCAAATTGCTCACTGATTTGCCTGATTGTTTATCTCCAGATACCTCGATAACTCGGCGTCCACCAAAACCACCAAGGAGTTCGTCTAGTTCGGGAACACCAGTTAGAAGATCAGGGGCATTTACTTGCGCTTGTAGCTCTAGATCAAGAAAATTTGCGGCAGAAATACCAGGAGCAGAGAGTTTCTCGGCCACAGTGTCAACATATCTTGTCAAGTCACGTAGAGTCACAGTACCAGCTGGTAAACGTCGAAAAATCTCGAACACCGGCGCAGAAAACAAAAGGTCTGCATCGGTCCTAATTCCACATCGTTCTAGGCTTGTTACCAAATTTCCAGGAATCGACGGTACAAAGGCAGCAAGACGCATGAGGCGATTCCCGCGATGTAGAGTTGGTTGTTTGCAACTCGGAGTACTTCGGATTACGTAAGCTGCTCTGAACTCTTTCATCATGGTGAGCATGACCGTTTTCATTTCGTCCTTGCTTGCCTTAGGAATACGTGGTAGGGGGGAGGTGGAAGATATCCATACCCTAAATTTGTCTGGTCTCCAGCAGGTGCGATGGTCTCACTTATCCTTATCTGAGAAAGCCAATCAAATCAACGTCGCAGGCGGCTGGTGGACACGTCCCTCTAACTGGGTGTCCAATACTGCGATCGCATTCACCGGGATACTTGCAATTACATATGTAGCGTGGGGCATCAGCGCAGAGAAGGAGGTTCATGGTGCTTTTTTGGTGCATATTATCCTTGTCTGACTTAGAGGTTCCAGTACAGGGCTATTCAACCTGATCGACCTATTCCCTCGATGATGGTATGTTCTCCGATGTATGCTTTTATGAATCATTTCTGAAAGATTGGTATTCTCAGTGGGCTAAACAGTACAGAGATGCAGAGCGAAAACAGTAGTATCCAATGTGTAGAACCCGGTCCTTTGCTGCAACTACAATAACTGAGCTGCTTGGACATCATGGAATTTTTTTACCTTTTATTCTCCAAGTATATCGCTACGGTTTTGTGGCTGTTCGAGATCGGCTCGGAAGTCAACCGCAAAGTATCATCGATACGCGTCATGGTCGCAAGCCCATGGGTATCCAAGACTACGGCAAAGTGGTGAATCTCATGCCAATGCCATTTCCGGCTTACTCCTGCTTCTAACTATGTAACTTCCCCTTGGAACCGGGCGCTGCATATGTAATGACAGGCTGTCAGATGCACGAGTCCTGCATGTTCCTGCTCGGTCGTTTGACTTCGGATCTGAAGTAGTCGACAATTTTCGGATCATGACTTCGAATGTGTATACCTTCGTCGGCGATGGAGGAAGATCTAGACTTAATTTCCTCGTAATGATCTTTGCCGTGTCAGTCTGTGTAGGTTCCTACAACTATAGTGCTGCACGCTTTATAAATGTCTTAAGGACCACCTCCTTGCGGGCATTAATGGGGTAGTGGTAACCTGGGTCGTTGCCATTGATATGATA
Organism: Tricholoma bakamatsutake; assembly: GCA_029959215.1. NCBI lineage: Eukaryota > Fungi > Basidiomycota > Agaricomycetes > Agaricales > Tricholomataceae > Tricholoma > Tricholoma bakamatsutake. Next base: position 10,793,550 of record CP114857.1, on the reverse strand, counting down.
TAGTTCGACCCGCCGGGGGTTCGATTCCCCCTTAATGCATGCATGTGGATTACCTGGGCAAAAACTCGTGTACTTTTATACTTTTATCCGAACTCGTCGTAAGGCATCAATCACCATATCTTATCCAGTTGCATGAAAGTGCGCACAGTATAGATAAAAAGGGGTGGAATTCCCTTTTGCTTTGGGATCTAGACCGCGGGCCATACTTATAAGAAACTTACTGTGTTGAACAAGAAATATTAAGTATTAACCGACTAGAAGTATACAAGGAATCAAGAAGACACCAGTCAAACGATCGGAAAATATATCAGATGTCCGCAAACCTATCAAACAGGAATCACATATTGGCGTCAACGACACCAGAGAAAACAGAGATATAAGAACACACACCTATCAGGCAGAAGCACAGGCGCCATCAGGCTCCACATGTACAGCAGCATGCATACCCAGCTCGACACGACACGCATCCACATAGCTACCTCCGAGCGCCCGATGTACACGTCTGAGTCGGGGTCGGTGGGACCGGAGATTGGGGTCTTCGAAACGACGTTCCTAGAATCATAATTGTGAGGAGGACGCGGGAAAGACGATAATGGAAGTGGACGTACCAGTCTGTAAGCAACATAGCGACGTACATGGCTGCAATGGCGAAGATGATGTGGAACCATGCATACTAAGGAATGAATTGTAAGAAATGTTAGAATAAGGAAATAAAGGGAAAGGTTTACGTTGTATCGTGTCCCAGAACGCTCGTCGTCTCCGTTCTCGCCAATATCTTCGTCCTCATCATCTGACTCTTCCTCATTCAAAGCTGATGCAGGTATGGCACTACACAGGGCAGAAAGGATGAAATAATACCACATAAGGACGGGCAATGCTTACCCTGCCTCAACAGCAGCCAAGAGAGCTTGATACCTAGGCGACTCTGTCCTTCCAGGCTGAGTAGTCACAATTCCCAGCTCAGAATGACCATTATTATCCATCGTCAATTGCACACCACGACCCTTCTTGCTCTTCCCTACTAACGCCCGGCTCTGCGTCGCAGCCCGTGTCGTCGAGTATGCAATCGCCAAGAATGTGAACACACCACCAAAAAGAAGTGTCGCCCTCCTGGTACCCTGCCCATCGCCGCTGCGGAGCGGATTGCACGACTCTGACTCGTGTGTGTGATTGCTCACGGCAGAGACGATAAGGTACGTGCAGTATGCGGCGACCATGGAGGACTGCGCAAGCCCGGAGCGTTGATTGTATTCCTGTACGATGGGGTGCACGCACATGATCGTGATGACGATGCACAGAGCGAGGTTGAAGGAGATGAAGAAACGGTTGAGCGTGCAATCGGAGCCGGCGAAAAAGGCGTAGAGCACGCCAGTAAGGGATATGGAGAAGGCATACATGAGTGCGGTGGACCCGATGAGGATCCACTGCCAGAGGTTGGAAGAGGTGGACGAGTTCTCCCAATTCTCGAGGCAGGTCTCCGACCAGGAGTGAGCGAAGTCAACCAGCAGGACCAATCCAAGCAAGATAAAAATTGTTGCGCCAATCATTGAAATATAGTTGCCCCAGAACATGAAGAAGCCGTTGGGGATGAAAAAAGAAACAGCGATGAGGATGAGCCAGAGAAGGACCTTTGGACCCCACCATCTATCGAGTGAGTTAGCTGAGCCAAATGTGGCTACAAAAAGTAAGCAGACCCATTCTGAATGGATGAACGTTTGTCCCGGGTGTCCTTTACTCCGATGAGTGAAAGACTGAGTATGAAATGGAGGAGTGACAAGGCGAAGCAGATGCGGTGGACCTTGAACACAAATTAGAGAAATCAAGCCAAATAGCAAGGCTACTCACTGCCAACACTCCGTAACATTTTTCTTCTGCACAATCCATCTTGATATAATCCATACTCCATTTCTCTATCAGCCGTATGGCAACATCGCTTTTCATGATCCAAGCTAATATTGAATTAAGAGAGAATATGATCTGGAAGAGGGGTGGGCACGCGAGATAATGATAGAGAAAGACACATACTGCAAACCCGACGCGAGTCGCGATTGAGGAGTTGCAGTTACAAGATTTGAAGAACATAGAAGCTGCGGCAATGTGAGAAACAGACAATACATCAATACGGGATTATACCTGCTGTAGAAGTAAAGCAGAAGGCCAATCCAGCAAGACATGATGTTGCTATGGTCGTAAGCCCGCCTGCAAGCGGGAGAGACAGCAAGATGCCCATATAGTGGCGGGAGGAGTAGCCTAGCAAGCCTGTCTTGTAGTAACAGTGAACGGGAGAGTTGCTGTGATACACGTGATAGTACGGGCACTCGTGATCCGCTTGCGACTTCGGACTCACGCTGCCAACCGTGTTCGAAACCACCGCCCTTCCGAGACCGAACATATTAAATCTGAGGAATTTCTGCATACTTATGCAGGTACGCCGCGGAACCTGCTTGAAGCTCAGCCCCAAAGTCTGAATAACAATCTGGAACGCCAAGCTTTCTAAGACACCACACATCCAAGCCTTATCGCGTTGTAGTTCATCAAATCCTCTTCGTTCTCCTGTGCAATTTTTTCTAATGCTCGGTTCGTCTGTATAACAATTTCGGTATTTGACAAATGCTAGATCTAAATGTAGATGAAAGTAAGGCACTTTGAGATCATACTGTTGGAATATCGGTCTCCTAAAGACGATTATTCGAATTCTCTGTTAACACCATCACAGTATTGCCGGAATTGACGGACGTGATGTGAGTAGCAGTATTTATAATTGTCTGGTCACCATCAATTGTCGTCTCCCTGCATTGTTTTGTGCTTGAGCGAATATAAGCAGGACCTGGGCTTCGACGGTTGTAGACGGGTTTTGCCATGGAAGTGGTAGGTGTACTATGTGACTCCTTATGAAGGGATGCCTTCCCTTCTTGCTTCATCGACGCTAATTCTTTCTTTAACTGAGAATCAATCTCTTCTAAGGTTTTCTCAATCAGGTCACTTGACGAAAGCTGCAGGAAAATATGTGAATAACGCCGTATGTCTATTCACCGCACTGCTCACCCCGAAAAGGCCCAGGATTCGTTCTAAGTCATTTTGGAATTCCTGGATTCTCTTCAAGTAGAATACATGCTTGACTATGCGCATGAATGCATTTTGGGAGGCCCTTTTCTCCACAAAAAGTTTGATAGAAGACAAGGTACTTGTGAGTAGTTACAATCAATTTCTTGAATCATCAAGTTAAACATACTTGATTAGTTCCTGGAAATTATCCTCGAGGTCCTTGCGCACGCCAACATCTGTCCTGCGAGTGATGGCTTGGTTACGGTGATAGATAATTGCGTACACAACCATGCACGCATCTCGTATAAGCTTTCGAATGGTGTTCACACTGCGTTTTGCTCGCTGGTGCTATTAGGGGTAAGCCACTGTCTTATCCACATAAGTATAATTTGCTTACCTGGACGAGGGTTGTGATGTGAAGCGCTAGCTCACCTATGTCTTTCATGGCATATGGATTGTGGAGGGCTGTTCGTGGCAAACTGGAGTCTGGTTGGGAAGGGTAATACATGCTTTATGATGCACGATCTTTGCGGAGTCAGTGAAGGTAAAGGTGAGAGACTTGGTGGTTTGGCATGTGGCTCCAAGCTTCTGTTATATAGGCATAGCTAATTACTCCATTCTAATTCTAGTTTGTCGCTGGTGCGGGTCTAGATTGAACTGCGCCTGGAGACATCCGGGAATACTACTTTGTTAGCAACCCTGAGCATGACGGAGAATGGCGATTGAAGCTCCTCCGAACTAGAAGGAGCAAACATGTGAATTACGCAGCCATTCACCTTAACTTCGACGAGGACTTGTGTATAGCATCACATGACCTGGATGATTTTTTTCACTCTCCCGGTCCGTTATCCTCATCACTATAGTTACTGCAGGTGTCCTCGACATGGGAGTTGCGATCTCTGCTTTATTGCATACCTGGTAAAGGAAAACTGGGACCATACACAATTCCCATTTGTCGATAAGGTGCTCTCGCAATTTCCTCACAATGATTTTGTAGCACGGTAGCCCCGCTATCTATCTTTGAACGGTGGAAAGTTTGTTCGATGGTTCCATTAGCAGGAATCAGACGTATTCGCTCGGGACCCTGGTACGAAGGCAGTCACATAAGTCTGACTCATGGGTGCGAAATACCGGATCTTGGCGTACACAAGTACTAATACTGGCAAAAGGGTGCCATCCTTCTATCTGGTAACTGGTTTCCGTTACAATAGGCGAACGAGTTTTGGCTCCTTTCCTTATTCCGGCCTGTGAGATGCTCTATGGGACATCATTAGATTCTTCAGCCATTTCGCGCTATGCAGGATGTGTCGCGGCGCTTGACAAAGAGAACGCACCGGGAGAACACCTTGTGTTATCCACATCATGAGGTTTGTGTGATGAAGTTATATATCACGCTAATCTGAGTGAAGCATGTCCGTACTCTTAGGAACAATCTTGAACCATGCAATCAAGAAGACTGCGCATGCAATAGAATCCACTCGCTGCAACTACATATCCGACAAGGGGACAGGTTGGGATAGGCTAAAAGGATACTCCAACCATTTTATTCTACATCATTACATTTGACGCAATCAGGGAAGGAATCGTTTCCCTTTGAGCCTGAAAATCTCTGATGTCGAGATGAAACTACCGGAAAGGCAAGTGTATTCGCGATCCAACTTTGCTGAAGGCTGTATCAGGCAATTCTCGCTGCTGGCTTATCGAGGGGTTTCCCCCTAGTCCATTTGACGGTTCTATTATCAACCGCAAAAAAAATCTACTAGGTCTGATACAACGGTGAACTCCGATCGTACTTAGCAACGAAGAGGCTTGCATCACCCTCAAAAAGGACTGGCGTGTCATACATAAGTCATACTTCGCGCATAGTGATGCATCTATAAAAATCAAACAGGACCGGGCAATTCCGTATTGTCAAGACAAATATATAACAATGCAAATTCATATATCGTACTTAGGTGAGTATGCATCTGCTGCCACCAATAGTAGCGGTCAAAGTAGGGCGATTATCCAAGGATTATGTCCACGATTTTTGGGACACGGATAATCGCGATTATTGCAATAATCGCAGAATCGTCGAATCGCCTCCAGAGGCGATTCGACGATTATTTGACGTGCTTACATTCTTGCTTACATCACGCAGAATAATTGTGTCCCATAATCGCCCCGTAATCGCCCTCAATAATCCTCACGGTCAAGGTGACTCGGATTATTGACATGATTTTTGATTCATAATCGTCCAATAATCGCACTATCAATCGTACAATAATCGCCCTACTTTGACCGCTACTAATTCCCCCTAACTAGAAGTGGCAGCTGAGCACAGCTATGCACAGCATTCTGGATAGGCACTCTGGTCGCCTCCTTCAAAGCCTCACCGTTATTAACGGTTAGCGGCATTAGGCAGCTGCATCGTACGCCTTCATCTAAGACAGGCGCCTTTGGAGCTGATTAACGCTGCCAGCAGGCGTTCTGTTGGGAAGGGTAAATTCCTGACATCTGATGATCTGATGAGAGCTATATTCGAAGGCGACTCCAAATTCGTTATTTGCTACTAGATGTCCCTAATGACCAGTATGTGGAGTGAGAAGGCGTTGGTCACTAGGGAAGAGAAGAATGCTTCATGGTCATGAATGAAAAGGCACTGAGAGCTGGCGGATGCCTAGGTAGCCAAATGAAGAATGAGGTTATTGGTAACAGAATCGTCAAGGGTGTGGTAAACCATTGCGGGACCGACAGCGAATAAATAATGGGTTTTAATATCCAACGGTCGGAAGGTCATTTTCTATGAGGAGAATATAATAATGCAATGGGTATTCGGTTCCTCAATTATGTTCCCGATGCTACTGCCATCTAGCACGAGAAAACCGACTTGCCTGAGAGATGATCACTTGGTAACGAAATCCATCAGCCTAGGGACACCCCTGCTTCTTGATCCACGTATGTATGAGAGAACAACGATGGGTCGTTGCTATAGTCAAAAACAGTTGGGCCTAGATGGTAAAAAAGCAACCGACATATAAATCGATTTCCTGGATAAGGAAACCTAACACAACATAATTACCTTATATGCTATGTGACAGTGAGAGGTAAATTGACGAGAAGGTGCGCATTCCGTGAGAACCAATGGATCAGTGTGCTATGGTGCGGGCCATTAAGTCACCGCTACTTTTGTGCAGCAGCGTGGGAGCTGCCAAATTGGGCGGTGAATTTTTTTTAAATCCTAACCCTAATCAAGGTGGTAGCTAGCCCCATTAATCGATGTATATTGGTCTATTGACGGAGAAAAAGAGCGCAAAAAGCGCGAAAAAAAAAAAAACCTAGAGAAAGCAAGTATCGAAGATACCCCGACCATCAAACAAGCGCAAGAAGCATTTGAGGTCTGCCGCTCGGGCTCGGGCTGGACCTCCTCGCGTCCCTGAAATACCCGCCGAAACCAACCCTGCCCGTACCAGCCCCATTCGGGCCACTTCTGTCTCAGATTCGACACTCGACGGTGATCAGGATGTCTGCAGTTGGACCGGTGGTGTTAATAACCATCTTGAAGATGGACCAGATGATTGGGTTGACATACCTGAAGATTTAGAAATGGATGACCTTGAGGAACTCGAGGGAGAGGAACTCCGGAACAGCTTGCAAAACCAGATGGATCAAGAGTTCGCTCGTCAATTCGACGCTTAATTCCAACCGTGGAACCCTTAATTTCCTTTTTAGGCCAGATACGCCAAATTCTGCTGACATAAAAATTAATATCTCGCCCAGTTTTTATTATTTTGGAAATCCCTTTAACAATTTTCTTCCTCTCATCAAAAGAATGCTTTTTGTTAAGTGAATAAGGTTTTCATCCATTTTTGGGCAGCCTATTTCGGCTGCACAAAAGTAGCGGTGACTTAATGGCCCGCACCATAGACATTCGAGATACCATTCAGAAGTCCAGACTTGCTGCTCAAACTGGTCATCTGAAGGAGGGTCAATGTGGGAAACAATGCCCAGTAAGTTCGCACTATTCAAACTCCATGGCCAGGCGACCCGCGGATCCACAATCATCAGGAATGTTGGACATGTATTACATAACAATCTATACATAAGCACCATCACATATCACTGACATTCCTTACTAATCATATACTTACAAAGCATTACATAGCAGTACTTGTAGTATATTATGGAACACAAGGTTGGGAATGTGCCTCCGGCACGCGTTAACATGTTTAATAAGTAATATATACAATATTTTTGGTTTTTGCACTTCCACTGTCATGACTTCATTTCTATGTTAGTCTGATAGTACTTGATTGTTTTGGTTTTTGCACTTCCACTGTCACAACTTCATTTCTATGTTATCATTTCTATGTTACTCTAATAGTACTTCATTATATACAATATTTTTGGTTTTTGCACTTCCACTGTCACTTGGCCATATTGCCTTGATGTTGTGCACAGACCTTACTTGTGATATCGCTACATAAAACTGCCCATGAGTGAAGACAGGACTCCTGAAATCTAATCCCACATGCTGCACTGACTGTCCCTGGGATTTGTTGATCGACATTGAAAAGCACAGTCGAACAGGAAATTGAAGTCGAGACAGAGTGAAAGGGAGTTGTCCTTCGATTGGCTGCAGTCGCATCCGTGGAATAAACACCTTCTCTCCAGCATGATCTCCAGTAATCAACCGAACCTCCAACACTCTGTTCCGAATCCGAGTCAAAATCCCTCGAGAACCATTGCAGACCCCTCCAGCAATATTGAGATTGCGAAGTATCATCACAGGGACACCAACCTTGAGTGCCAAGTGTGCCAAAGGTAGACCGGAGCAGTTGATTGAGTTGAGGTATTCAGGTGGATACAGAAGTTCATTGTTTGCAATAGAGTCTGCACTGTGAAACACTTGCTCCTCTCCAGGGAACCTCTGAAGAATGTAATGGTTCAAATCATCCACATCATCATTTTTGCTTGCCAGGACAATCCGCTCTGAGAAGTATTGATCGGGATGCTGAGCATGATTATAGATGCCAGGATAGATGGTGTCGATGAGGGAAGCCAGAGTGTTTTCAGGACACTTGAAATGGTTGGGAAGTTCGATGTTGCCACCCTCATCTGTATGATCACCCTTTCCAACCTCCAGCTGCCACTTTGCAAACTGTCGCTCTTCAAGATCATCCGTGTTCAATCGCATGTTGATTTTGAGATGAAGAACTTTAATATGTTGCCAAAGAACAGAGCGCTGCAAGGAAGCACCAACAATCTGAGGCCGTGAACCCCTCTCGATAACAGGCAGGATCTGGTGAAAATCGCCCCCAAAAATAATAGGAATGCCACCAAAGGGTTGATCAGATTGGAGAATGTCTTTGAGAGTGCGGTTGACAGCTTCATGGAGATGACGATGCTGCATGAGTGCCTCGTCCCAAATGATCAAGTCAGTCTCCTGCAACAGCTTTGCCCGAATTGAACCTCTGGAGATAGAGCAGGTGGATGACTCATTGATGATGAGAGGGATCTGGAGACATGAATGAGAAGTGGAGCCACCTTTGAGCAGGAGTGCAGCAATGCCAGATGATGCTATACAGAGGACGATTTTGCCCTGAGAACGAAGCTGATGGGCCAGAGTGTTGTATACAAAGGTTTTGCCTGTGCCACCGGGACCATGGAGGAAAAAGGTCTGGCCGGTCTTGTTGTCGACAGCATGCATGATCTCCTCAAAGACAGCTCTCTGGTCTGGATTGAAAGTGTCCAAGTTCTGTGCAGCCAACTCAGCCTGCTCCACAACATCATATCTGCGCTGCTCTGCAATCAACCGGTTTTCGAGGTTGGCTTCCCAATTCTGAGTGATCTGAGGCATGTATGGCCAATCCTTGCTGAGAGATTTGCCAGAGGATAAGAGAAGGTGGTTGATCAAGTAGAGGCCATAATCCTGCACATCGTCATCGGTAGGGTTGAGACGGATATTGTTGTGCTGGAGCTGATACTGCAGGTCATCGCAAATGTGGGGCCAGTATGTGTTCCAAAGCTGGACAGGATCAGAGGGTGCACAATCACGAAGAATAGTGACAAAGAGTTGCCGGAGCTGACGACCTGTTGCCATGGACTTTGCTTCCTCCAAACACTGCACCCACTCTTGGTCATCCTCCAAAAGGCCACGTGCCAGACATGCTTCTCTGAATGAGGGATAGACATTTCCCTGAAAAGTGCACAGATGTTCATATGATGTTGCACCCTTGACAGTGGTCAGAAGAAGCCTGAGGTAGAAGCGTTCACCTGCAGTAGGCTGAGTGTAGTACATCCTCCCAATAGCGAACCCTCTCTGTCTGGGCTTCCACTTGTGGGCTTTCTGATCCCACACAAATTTGGAGGGAAAGTCCTGATAGAGAAGATCCTGTGCCAGCTCTGGATACTGCTGATTGGCTTTGAAATAGCCAGTGAGGGTGGTGTCACGCTGTGCAGCATGCTGGACGATTTCTTGGATAGACCGTGGACCGTTCTGATTCCAAGTGACATACTGCTGGCCAGGGAGGTGGATCTGAAGTCGGACGACATTGGGAGAAGCAGAGTGCATAGGTAAATGAAAGAGGCGCCAAATGCTCTCGCAGGCAGAAATGTAGCGAGCGTCCAGATACTGTTTGACTTCATTGTTGCAAGTCCCAAACTGCATGGTGATGCGATCATGACCTTTGTACACATATTTGTAGATGTATTTGACAGCTTTGATGGAGGCAATGGACTCGATGTTGATGTGGCAGCGGTACTTCCAGAGGAGATAGGGTGAATAAGTGACGACCCAGCGATTGTCGACCTGCTTTCCCCGAACCTGATATGTCTTTCCAGTGTTCCGACGCCTGGTGGAGGCATAGGCATCCTCAGAGATGGTTGTCTGATCCCTGAATGGCTTGGGAAAATTTTTGGAGCACTGTCCATTCACCATGCAAGGAGCTGTAGGGTTCTCTGCACCACAGGGTTTATGGACCATGAACTTCTTGACCAACTCGAGCAGCTCAGGATTGTTGTCAGGAAACTCTGAGCACATGAGGCTGTCTATCTGCTCAGGAGTGCGAAGCTTGGACTCCCCATCAAGAAAGATAATGCAGTGCATGTGAGGCAGGCCACGCTTCTGAAACTCGATCACAAACACATAAGAGAGTGCCTTGCCAAAGATCCCAGCCTCGATGTCTTTGATCATCTCCTTCTGCTTTGCATGGAATGCACGAACGACCAAGTCAGGGCGATCGGCAGCAGTCTGCCCAGGCTTGAGCTCATCCTGAATCTCTGGCCAAGCGGGGTTTGCAGTCATGGTCAGAAAGAGATCACCACCCTTGAAGTAGCGATTGATAGCCAAGGCATCCTGAAGAAGCTGCTGCATATGACGTGTGCTTCCTGCGAATGAAGAAGGCAGGATGATTCTTTGACCGAGAGACTCTGTGTCTGCATCCACATTTGCAGCCACAGCATCAGCCAAGCCCATATAGACTTCACCACGAATAGTGTCCTGATTCATCATGATAAAGCGCAACCGATCCTGCTCTGAAGTTGCCCACTGGTCACAAACAAACTCCTGAAAGAGCTTTCCACTCAAGAATATATGCTGAGGCTCGATAGCAGGCGGTCGGGGGTGGAGACGATAGCAGTAGAAATCTGATTTGGACACATGCTTGCGAACCCTTGCACCGCCTTCATTAGCAGCTGCAAACTCGATTTGAGGATGCCATTGGAGCTGGCCAGTAGGAAAAAGGAGGACATAGTGAAGAGCAGGATAGAGGGGATGGACATCGGTGATGCGCTGAAGGGGAGGGCCATGCCTGCGGTAGAGAATGATATCACGTGTGCTCTGTGGCTGATCACCATCACCTGGAAGAATGACCGCAATCTCATTGTTGGTGGCATCAGGAAGATTGTAGCGGCGACGGTCACAGGATTGATCAAAGCGCAAAGCTATCTTGCACTGCTGGTGTGGAGGCAAGTTCCTGGTAAGCTCATGGGCCTGCTTGTACATCTGAACTGCAGGATGGAGACGGTGGAGCATGTCCTGGAGGGTGAGCAAAGTGTGGTGATCAAGGTGAGTGTTCCAGGCATTGGCCATGCGAAAGTTGGCTGCATCGGCTGGATCATAAATGTAAAGCTGAGCATACACTGGAGATTCACCCTCTTGTGGAAGAAGAGAGCCAATCCTGTGGGACAGCTCGCCATGCAGTTTGAAGACATAGGGGCCAACACCATCGTTCACAGCCTCTTCACCTTCATTAACAGACTCATCGATTTTGCGCCCAATAGAAGTCATGGCAAGAGCATTGTTTTATGTGCGGATATGATCACGAAACGACCTGCCAATGTGATCCTGAGCAGTGAGCAACTGGAGAAGCTCAGGTGGGACAGGGTGGAGAGGAGGCAAAATGATTTTTCCACTCAAGCAGCACATGCCAAATCTGGGATTTATATTGGAGGACGCAGTGAGACGCTCGGCCATCCAGTGCAATGCATGACAATTGGGACACTGAATATCCATTTTTCCCAGATAATGAACAGGCCAGTCAGGACTAAAAGGACGGCGTGCAGGAGGGAGGGGCCCAAGTGGAACAGGTGCAGGATCAATATGTTGAGCCACCTGGGATAATTGAGTCAGTCACAAAATAAAGACATGAACAAAAAGGACATAAGCATACATGTGGAGGAATATGAACAACAGGGACAACAGGAGCAGGAATGGGAGGAACAGGTGCAGGGGGATCAAAAAAAGGGATAGCAGGTGCAGGAACAGGAGGAACAGGTGCAGGGGGATCAAAAACAGGGATAGCAGGTGCAGGAACAGGAGGAACAGGTGCAGGGAGATCAAAAACAGGAGGAGCAGGAGCAGGATGCTACATCATCATTGTTGTCAGTTAATATACTCAAAAGAACATATATAAGCCTACATGGAGAGGGATATTGGCAAGATGGACAATAGGAGCAGGAACAGCAGGAACAGCAGGAGGAGGATCAAAAACAGGAGGAGGAGGAGGAGGGGGAGGCTAGATCATGATATTGTCAGATAACATACATCATGTGAAAGATAAACCAACATACAGCAGAAAATAGAGGTGGCAGTGCAGCATGCTGAAAACCATGTTCAGTCCAGGCCATTGCAGGAGCTGCCACAGGAATGGGAGGTGCAGGAATTGGAGGTGCAGGAACAGGAGGGTCAAAAACTGGAGGTGCAGGAGGGGCATTAAAATAATATGGGAAAGCTGCATTGTATAAAGGAGCAACAACAGGCTGAGGTGGAGCTGCATGACTTGAGCCTCTTCCCCTCCCTCTTCCCCTCCCTCTGCCCCTGCCTCTTGCAATCTGTGGAAGGGGAGGAAGTGCTGCCAGCTGCTGTGCCAAATGAGGAGGAAGGTGATTGTATTGAGGAGGTGGTGGAGGAGCAGCAATAAAAGGATCAGCATTCAGCAAGGCAATATTATGGGCTGGCGGCAATGGCAGCAGTGGCTGGGCAATGTGCATAGTGCGAGCATGGTGTGGAGTCCGGTGGCGAGTAGGGCTATCCAAGGTCCGTTGGTCCCGTTCAGTTTGCTGCGCGGCCATTCGAACACGTCGAGGAGTGTTGGGCGGAGATGGGTCCATGGGAATCGGAGAGCTCTCTTACTGCAGCAGAGGAGGTGAGATTCTTGTAGGAGGCTGTGAAATCAGTGCAAACAGTGGCAGTTGATAGTGGAGCGACTTCCAAAAATGGAAGGGGAGGCAACTGCAAACCCGCCAGCCCAATCTCCCTGCACACTGTGCTCTGAGAGAGGTCCAAAAAACAACTGGCAGACACTCTTTTTGTTGAAAAAAGAGAAGCCAGGGAGGTAGGACTTCACAGAGCTTCACCTTGGTCTACAGATACCCCAAGAATGCGAAAACAACCCCACTGGAAAAGAGCCCAGAGCCAGAAAGAGAGCAGAAAAGCTAGAAGTGGCCAAAACTCAGCCAAAAATTTGGTTCCTACACCCAGCAAGCCGAAAATTAGCCGAAAAAATTGATCCTACACTCAGTTATTAGATTTGTCATGATAGGAACACCTTATTATATTTTATTTGTCAACAGGCCACCAAGTAGCCGAAAATTTGGTTACTACAGTCAGTTATAAGATTTGTCATCATATAAACACCATATTATATTTGTCATCAGGCCAACACTGTAGCCGAAAATGTTGTTGCTAATTATATTTGTCATCATAGCAACACCCAGTAATTATATTTGTCATCAGGTACAAAAAAAAAAATTAGCCGAAAATTTTGATCCCACACTGTAGCCGAAAATGTTGTTCCTACATAAAGTTATTATATTTGTCATCATAGCAACACCCAGTAATTATATTTGTCATCAGGTACAAAAAAAAAAATTAGCCGAAAATTTTGATCCCACACTGTAGCCGAAAATGTTGTTCCTACATAAAGTTATTATATTTGTCATCATAGCAACACCCAGTAATTATATGTCATCAGGCCCCCAAAAAAACAATTAGCTCGAAAATTCTGATCCCCCAATTATTATATTTGTCATCATAGCACCCAGTAATTATATTTGTCATCAGGTCCCAAAAAAAAAAAATTAGTTGAAAATTTTGATGTAGCCGAAAATGTTGTTCCTGCATTATTATATTATTGTAGCCGAAATTGATCCCACACTGTAGCCGAAAAAATACTGTTTCCACACATTATCACTTAGTATATTTGTGATCCGGCCCCAAATTAGCTGACATTTTGTTCCCATCTTTCACTTATATTTGTCATCATGTCTCACGACTCTCAAAGTAGGTCATCACTTTCCCATCCACTCAGAGCAACTCCCACGGCCTGTTCACTTCCCACGGCCTAGTCACCTGACCATCCTCCTTTTATTATTGACAAGGTTTTTAAATGTGCCTTCGGCACACGTGGTTCACTGTGTTCAGTATGAACACCTCACTGCATTTTATTCATGGATGCACAACTTTTTATTTGACTCTTAGATGGTATGCAACTCTTCAGTTGACTTGGGACCGTTGGCCCCAAGTCAACGTGGGGGGGTTGTGGTGTTTATCCCCTTCCACATCCCTATCCCCATTTCCACCTACCCCATCTCCATCTCCATCCCCATTTCCATCCCCTTCCCCATGCCCATGCCCACCTACTCCATCCCTGTCCCCATCCCCTTCCCCTTCCCCATACCCATGCCCACCTACTCCATCCCCGTTCTCATGCCCACCTACCCCATCCCCTCCCCCATCTCCCCCATCCCCCTCTCCCCCATCCCCTTCCTCTCCTCCCCTCTCCCCCCCTCCCCTACTCCCTCACCCCCTCAGTACTTCACCCCCTCACCCCCTCACTACTTCACCCCCTCATCCCTGCTCTCCTCCTTCTCCTCTCTTTAAATTTTGTAAAAAATCTCTAACTTCACTTTGTCTCCCTTCTCCCACTCTCTTATCCTCACCCACTCTCCACTTTTCCTCTCATTTCCCATTCCCCTCCTCTCTCCCTCTCTCCCTCACCCCTCACTCCCTCCCCCCCTCACTACTTCACCCCCTCCCCCCTCTCCATCCATCCTCCTCCTCCCCTCTCCCCCCTCCCCTACTCCCTCACCCCCTCACTACTTCACCCCCTCACCCTCTCACTACTTCACCCCCTCACCCCTGCTCTCCTCCCTCTCCTCTCTTTAAATTTTGTAAAAAATCTCCAACTTCACTTTGTCTCCCTTCTCCCACTCTCTTATCCTCACCCACTCTCCACTTTTCCTCTCATTTCCCATTCCCCCCTTCACTCCCTCACTCCCTCACCCCCTCACTCCCTCCCCCCCTCACTACTTCACCCCCTCCCCCCTCTCCATCCATCCTCCTCCTCCCCTCTCCCCCCTCCCCTACTCCCTCACCCCCTCATTACTTCACCCCCTCACCCTCTCACTACTTCACCCCCTCACCCCTGCTCTCCTTCCTCTCCTCTCTTTAAATCTTGTAAAAAATCTCCAACTTCACTTTGTCAGTATTAAAGTAATATTTATTGACTTTACATTATAACGAACTCAAATTATAACTTGTTAGTAAGTCTGCATAATGACTTTGTATTGAACTAATTTTTATTGAGTTGACTTCATAATGGTAACTGTAATTTTATTTTATATCAAATGCCTTATTTCGAAGATCATTTTACAGACTTATTTTTTACTGACTCATTTTCAAACTTGACTTATTTCTAGACTAATTTTCATAGACTTTACTTCATAATGAACTCATTTGTAACTGTTATTTTGCTGACTTTACTTTGTAACAAACTCAATTTTTAAACATACTGTATTCAAGTAATTTTTATTTCCTTTACTTCATAATGAACTCAATTGTAACTCTTATATTTTACTGATTTAACTTTGTCCTGAACTCAATTTTCAATTCAAACTTATTTCAATACTGACCTGACTTTGTAATGACCTCAGTTATAGAATTGCAAATAATATTTTATTGATCCACTTGTTACTGACTAATACAGAGATGTGTCTAAATCACTTTATTTGGGTCATGTGCCGAGGTCATGATCAGGTTTTTGCATTTTGTTCAGCCCGCGAGGTTTGCTTAGTCAGCTTTCACAGCATAGTAAAAGGATGACAGTTGCCCCTCAGTCAAATTTTATTCAGAAAACACTGCAATACAGCTGCTTACATGTCATCCAGACATTATTCTACATAGAAAATGAGCCCAGATCCAAAAAAAAAAGTTCGAGGTGGTGAAAAATTAGCCGAGAATTTCATTTCCCACCTATGACTTATATTTGTCATCATTTTCTCACAGTAGAGGGTTAGTCATGGATCTCCCACCCCTTCAGAGTTTGTCATCATTCCCACGACCCCTTCACGTGACCATGCTCGCTTTATTATGGACAAGGTTTTTAAATGTGCCTTCGGCACACGTGGTTCACTGTGTTCATTATGAACACCTCACTGCATTTTATTCATGGATGCACAGCTTTTTATTTGACTTTTAGATGGTATGCAACTCTTCAGTTGACTTGGGACCATTGGCCCCAAGTCAACGTGGGGGGGTTGTGGTGTTTATCCCCTTCCCCATCCCCATCCCCATCTCCACCTACCCCATCTCCATCTCCATCTCCTTCCCCTTCCCCTTCCCCATGCCCATGCCCACCTACTCCATCCCCATGCCCATGCCCACCTACCCCATCCCCATCACATGTCCACCTACCCCATCCCCTCCCCCATCCCATGCCTACCTACCCCATCCTCTCCCCCATCTCCCCCATCCCCTCCTCCATCTCCCCCATCCCCTCCCCCATCTCCCTCATCCCCCTCTCCCCCACCCCCTTTCTCTCCTCCCCTTTCCCCCCCTCCCCTCCCTCCTCTCCCCTCTCCCCCATCCCTTTCCTCTCCCCCCCTCTCCCCCCTCCCCTCCCCCCTCCCCTCTCCCCTCACCCCCTTATGCACCCTCCCCCCTCACCCCCTTATGCACCCTCCATTCTCCCCCCCTCCTCTCTCTCATCTCTCTCCCCCTTCTTCCTCACCCCCTCCTCTCACCCCCCCCCTCTCACCTTCTCCCACTCTCTTATCCTCACCTACTCTCCACTTTCTCACTCCCTCCCCTCCTCTCTCCCTCACTCCCTCACCCCCTCACTCCCTCCCCCCCTCACTACTTCACCCACTCCCCCCTCTCCATCCATCCTCCTCCTCCCCTCCCCCCCTCCCCCCCTCCCCTACTCCCTCACCCCCTCACCCCTCTCCATCATCCTCCTCCTCTCCTCTCCTCCCTCCCTTACTCCCTCACCCCCTCACTACTTCACCCCCTCACCCCTGCTCACCTCCCTCTCCTCTCTTTAAATTTTGTAAAAAATCTCCAACTTCACTTTGTCAGTAAGTATTAAAGTAATATTTATTGACTTTACATTATAACGAACTCAATGTATAACTTGTTAGTAAGTCTGCATAATGACTTTGTATTGAACTAATTGTTATTGACTTGACTTCATAATGGTAACTGTAATTTTATTTTATATCAAATGCCTTATTTCGAAGACCATTTTACAGACTTATTTTTACTGACTCATTTTCAAACTTGACTCATTTCTAGACTAATTTTCATAGACTTTACTTCATAATGAGCAAATTTGTAACTGTTATTATTTTACTGACTTTACTTTGTAACGAACTCAATTTTTAAACTTACTGTATTCAAGTAATTTTTATTTCCTTGACTTTACTTCATAATGAACTCAATTGTAACTCTTATATTTTACTGATTTAACTTTGTCCTGAACTCAATTTTCAATTCAAACTTATTTCAATACAGACCTAACTTTGTAATGACCTCACTTATAGAATTGCAAATGACATTTTATTGATCCACTTGTTACTGACTAATACAGAGATGTGTCTAAATCATCTTCTTTGGGTCATGCGCCAAGGTCATGATCAGGTTTTTGCATTTTGTTCAGCCCGCGAGGTTTGCTTAGTCAGCTTTCACAGCATAGTAAAATGCCCCACAGTCAAATTTTATTCAGAAAACACTGCAATACAGCTGCTTACATGTCATCCAGACATTATTCTACATAGAAAATGAGCCCAGAGCCAAAAAAAAAAAGTTCGAGGTGGCGAAAAATTAGCCAAGGATTTCATTTCCCACCTATGACTTATATTTGTCATCCTTTTCTCACAGTGGAGGGTTAGTCATGGATCTCCCACCCCTTCAGAGTTAGTCAGAATTCCCACGACCCCTTCACGTGACCATGCTCGCTTTATTATGGACAAGGTTTTTAAATGTGCCTTCGGCACACGTGGTTCACTGTGTTCATTATGAACACCTCACTGCATTTTATTCATGGATGCACAGCATTTTATTTGACTTTTAGATGGTACACAACTCTTCAGTTGACTTGGGACCGTTGGCCCCAAGTCAACATGGGGGGGTTGTGGTGTTTATCCCCTTCCCCATCCCCATCCCCATCTCCACCTACCCCATCTCCATCTCCATCTCCTTCCCCTTCCCCTTCCCCATGCCCATGCCCACCTACTTCATCCCTGTCCCCATCCCCTTCCCCTTCCCCATACCCATGCCCACCTACTCCATTCCCGTTCCCATGCCCACCTACCCCATCCCCATCACATGTCCACCTACCCCATCCCCTCCCCCATCTCCCCCATCCCCTCCTCCATCTCCCCCATCCCCTCCCCCATCTCCCTCCTCTCCCCTCTCCCCCATCCCCTTCCTCTCCCCCCCTCTCCCCCCCTCCCCTCCCCCCTCCCCTCTCCCCTCACCCCCTTATGCACCCTCCATTCTCCCCCCCTCCTCTCTCTCATCTCTCTCCCCCTTCTTCCTCACCCCCTCCTCTCACCCCCCCCTCTCACCTTCTCCCACTCTCTTATCCTCACCCACTCTCCACTTTGCCTCTCATTTCCCATTCCCCCCTTCACTCCCTCCCCCTCACACCTGATCACATCCCTATCCTCTCTTTAAATTTTGTAAAAAATCTCTAACTTCACTTTGTCTCCCTTCTCCCACTCTCTTATCCTCACCCACTCTCCACTTTTCCTCTCATTTCCCATTCTCTGTGTTCAGTATGAACACCTCACTGCATTTTATTCATGGATGCACAACTTTTTATTTGACTCTTAGATGGTACGCAACTCTTCAGTTGACTTGGGACCGTTGGCCCCAAGTCAACGTGGGGGGGTTGTGGTGTTTATCCCCTTCCACATCCCTATCCCCATTTCCACCTACCCCATCTCCATCTCCATCCCCATTTCCATCCCCTTCCCCATGCCCATGCCCACCTACTCCATCCCTGTCCCCATCCCCTTCCCCTTCCCCATACCCATGCCCACCTACTCCATCCCCATTCCCATGCCCACCTACCCCATCCCCTCCCCCATCTCCCCCATCCCCCTCTCCCCCATCCCCTTCCTCTCCTCCCCTCTCCCCCCCTCCCCTACTCCCTCACCCCCTCAGTACTTCACCCCCTCACCCCCTCACTACTTCACCCCCTCATCCCTGCTCTCCTCCTTCTCCTCTCTTTAAATTTTGTAAAAAATCTCTAACTTCACTTTGTCTCCCTTCTCCCACTCTCTTATCCTCACCCACTCTCCACTTTTCCTCTCATTTCCCATTCCCCTCCTCTCTCCCTCTCTCCCTCACCCCTCACTCCCTCCCCCCCTCACTACTTCACCCCCTCCCCCCTCTCCATCCATCCTCCTCCTCCCCTCTCCCCCCTCCCCTACTCCCTCACCCCCTCACTACTTCACCCCCTCACCCTCTCACTACTTCACCCCCTCACCCCTGCTCTCCTCCCTCTCCTCTCTTTAAATTTTGTAAAAAATCTCCAACTTCACTTTGTCTCCCTTCTCCCACTCTCTTATCCTCACCCACTCTCCACTTTTCCTCTCATTTCCCATTCCCCCCTTCACTCCCTCACTTCCTCACCCCCTCACTCCCTCCCCCCCTCACTACTTCACCCCCTCCCCCCTCTCCATCCATCCTCCTCCTCCCCTCTCCCCCCTCCCCTACTCCCTCACCCCCTCATTACTTCACCCCCTCACCCTCTCACTACTTCACCCCCTCACCCCTGCTCTCCTTCCTCTCCTCTCTTTAAATCTTGTAAAAAATCTCCAACTTCACTTTGTCAGTATTAAAGTAATATTTATTGACTTTACATTATAACGAACTCAAATTATAACTTGTTAGTAAGTCTGCATAATGACTTTGTATTGAACTAATTTTTATTGAGTTGACTTCATAATGGTAACTGTAATTTTATTTTATATCAAATGCCTTATTTCGAAGATCATTTTACAGACTTATTTTTTACTGACTCATTTTCAAACTTGACTTATTTCTAGACTAATTTTCGTAGACTTTACTTCATAATGAACTCATTTGTAACTGTTATTTTGCTGACTTTACTTTGTAACGAACTCAATTTTTAAACATACTGTATTCAAGTAATTTTTATTTCCTTTACTTCATAATGAACTCAATTGTAACTCTTATATTTTACTGATTTAACTTTGTCCTGAACTCAATTTTCAATTCAAACTTATTTCAATACTGACCTGACTTTGTAATGACCTCACTTATAGAATTGCAAATAACATTTTATTGATCCACTTGTTACTGACTAATACAGAGATGTGTCTAAATCACTTTATTTGGGTCATGTGCCGAGGTCATGATCAGGTTTTTGCATTTTGTTCAGCCCGCGAGGTTTGCTTAGTCAGCTTTCACAGCATAGGAAAAGGATGACAGTTGCCCCTCAGTCAAATTTTATTCAGAAAACACTGCAATACAGCTGCTTACATGTCATCCAGACATTATTCTACATAGAAAATGAGCCCAGATCCAAAAAAAAAAAGCTCGAGGTGGTGAAAAATTAGCCGAGAATTTCATTTCCCACCTATGACTTATATTTGTCATCATTTTCTCACAGTGGAGGGTTAGTCATGGATCTCCCACCCCTTCAGAGTTAGTCAGAATTCCCACGACCCCTTCACGTGACCATGCTCGCTTTATTATGGACAAGGTTTTTAAATGTGCCTTCGGCACACGTGGTTCACTGTGTTCATTATGAACACCTCACTGCATTTTATTCATGGATGCACAGCTTTTTATTTGACTTTTAGATGGTACGCAACTCTTCAGTTGACTTGGGACTGTTGGCCCCAAGTCAACGTGGGGGGATTGTGGTGTTTATCCCCTTCCCCATCCCCATCCCCATCTCCACCTACCCCATCTCCATCTCCATCTCCTTCCCCTTCCCCTTCCCCATGCCCATGCCCACCTACTCCATCCCTGTCCCCATCCCCATCCCCTTCCCCATACCCATGCCCACCTACTCCATTCCTGTTCCCATGCCCATCTACCCCATCCCCATCACATGTCCACCTACCCCATCCCCTCCCCCATCCCATGCCTACCTACCCCATCCTCTCCCCCATCTCCCCCATCCCCTCCTCCATCTCCCCCATCCCCTCCCCCATCTCCCTCATCCCCCTCTCCCCCATCCCCTTTCTCTCCTCCCCTTTCCCCCCCTCCCCTCCCTCCTCTCCCCTCTCCCCCATCCCTTTCCTCTCCCCCCCTCTCCCCCCCTCCCCTCCCCCCTCCCCTCTCCCCTCACCCCCTTATGCACCCTCCCCCCTCACCCCCTTATGCACCCTCCATTCTCCCCCCCTCCTCTCTCTCATCTCTCTTCCCCTTCTTCCTCACCCCCTCCTCTCACCCCCCCCCTCTCACCTTCTCCCACTCTCTTATCCTCACCCACTCTCCACTTTGCCTCTCATTTCCCATTCTCCCCTTCACTCCCTCCCCTCCTCTCTCCCTCTCTCCCTCACCCCCTCACTCCCTCCCCCCCTTACTACTTCACCCCCTCCCCCATCTCCCCCATCCCCTTCCTCTCCTCTCCTCTCCTCCCTCCCTTACTCCCTCACCCCCTCACTACTTCACCCCCTCACCCCTGCTCACCTCCCTCTCCTCTCTTTAAATTTTGTAAAAAATCTCTAACTTCACTTTGTCTCCCTTCTCCCACTCTCTTATCCTCACCCACTCTCCACTTTTCCTCTCATTTCCCATTCCCCCCTTCACTCCCTCCCCTCCTCTCTCCCTCTCTCCCTCACCCCCTCACTCCCTCCCCCCCTCACTACTTCACCCCCTCCCCCCTCTCTATCCATCCTCCTCCTCCCCTCTCCCCCCTCCCCTACTCCCTCACCCCCTCACTACTTCACCCCCTCACCCTCTCACTACTTCACCCCCTCACCCCTGCTCTCCTCCCTCTCCTCTCTTTAAATTTTGTAAAAAATCTCCAACTTCACTTTGTCAGTATTAAAGTAATATTTATTGACTTTACATTATAACGAACTCAAATTATAACTTGTTAGTAAGTCTGCATAATGACTTTGTATTGAACTAATTGTTATTGACTTGACTTCATAATGGTAACTGTAATTTTATTTTATATCAAATGCCTTATTTCGAAGATCATTTTACAGACTTATTTTTTACTGACTCATTTTCAAACTTGACTCATTTCTAGACTAATTTTCATAGACTTTACTTCATAATGAGCTCATTTGTAACTGTTATTTTACTGACTTTACTTTGTAACGAACTCAATTTTTAAACTTACTGTATTCAAGTAATTTTTATTTCCTTTACTTCATAATGAACTCAATTGTAACTCTGAACTCAATTTTCAATTCAAACTTATTTCAATACAGACCTAACTTTGTAATGACCTCACTTATAGAATTGCAAATGACATTTTATTGATCCACTTGTTACTGACTAATACAGAGATGTGTCTAAATCATCTTCTTTGGGTCATGCGCCAAGGTCATGATCAGGTTTTTGCATTTTGTTCAGTCTGCGAGGTTCGCTTAGTCAGCTTTCACAGCATAGTAAATGGAATGATGGTTGCTCCTCAGTCAAATTTTATTTAGCAAACACTGCAATATAGCACCTTATATGCCATGCAGACATTATTCTACATAGCCAATGAGCCCAGAGCCAAAAAAAAAGCTCGAGGTGGTGAAAAATTAGCCGAAAATTTCATTTCCCACCTATGACTTATATTTGTCATCATTTTCTCACAGTGGAGGGTTAGTCATGGATCTCCCACCCCTTCAGAGTTAGTCAGAATTCCCACGACCCCTTCACGTGACCATGCTCGCTTTATTATGGACAAGGTTTTTAAATGTGCCTTCGGCACACGTTGTTCACTGTGTTCATTGATTTTCTATGAGTAGTAGTTACATATGTACAATATATATTTTAATCTAATAACACTTCATCATATACAATATTTTTTGTCTTTGCACTATCCTCTGAGCTTGGCCATATTGCCTTGATATTGTGGACAGACTTGACCCTGGATATTGCCACATAGAACTGCCCATGTGTAAAGACAGGACTTCTGAAATCCAAACCCACATGGTTCACTGACTGCCCTTGTGACTTGTTGATCGACATTGAAAAGCAAAGACGAACAGCAAACTGCAGTCGAGAGAGTGTAAAGGGGAGTTGACCTTCAATAGGCCGAAGTCGCATCCGTGGAATGAAAACAGTCTCTCCTGCGTTATCTCCAGTGATCAACCGAATCTCCAAAACCCTATTCCTGATCCGAGTCAATATCCCCCGACTTCCATTGCAGACCCCTCCAGCAATGTTGAGATTGCGAAGTATCATGACAGGGACGCCGACCTTGAGTGCCAAATGTGCCAAAGGTAGACCTGAGCAGTTGATGGAGTTAAGATATTCTTGGGGATATAGAAGTTCGGCATTCTCATCATTTGCAATCGAGTCAGCACTGTGAAAGACGTGCTCCTGCCCAGGAAAATTGTGAAGAATGTGATGGTTCAAATTGTCGACATCATCGTTCTTGCTCGCCAGGATGACCCGCTCTGAAAAGTATTGATCTGAATGCTGAGCCTGATCATAGATGCCAGGATAGATGGTGTGGATGAGAGAAGCGATGGTGTTCTGAGGACATTTGAGATGATCAGGAAGATTGATAGTGCCACCTTCATCTGTATGACCACCCTTTCCAACCTCCAACTGCCACTTTGCAAAGTTGCGCTCCTGAAGATCGTCTGTGTTCAAACGCATGTTGATTTTGAGATGAAGGATTTTGATGTGTTGCCAGAGAACAGAGCGTTGCAAAGAAGCACCAACGATTTGAGGTCGAGAACCCTTCTCAATGACAGGCAGGATCTGATGAAAGTCGCCCCCAAAGACCACAGGCACACCCCCAAAGGGTTTGTCACATTGGAGAATGTCTTTCAGAGTGCGATTGACAGCTTCATGGAGATGACGATGCTGCATGAGTGCCTCATCCCAAATGATCAAGTCAGTCTGCTGCAGGAGCTGTGCCCGTGTTGAACCTCTGGAAATGGTGCAGGTGGATGACTCGTTTATGATGATTGGGATCTGAAAGCAGGAATGGGAAGTACGACCGCCTTTGAGCAAAAGAGCAGCTATTCCAGACGATGCAGCACAGAGGACGATCTTGCCTTGAGAGCGAAGCTGATGGCAGAGGGTGTTGTAAACATAGGTTTTGCCAGTGCCACCTGGACCATGGAGGAAAAAGGTCTGGCCAGTCTTGTTGTTGACTGCATGGATGATCTCATCAAAGACAGCCCTCTGATCATGATTGAAAGTGTCCAGATTGTGTGCAGCCAACTCGGCCTGCTCCACAACATTGTATCTGCGCTGCTCTGCGATCAACCGGTTCTGAATGTTGGCATCCCAATTCTGAGTGATCTGAGGCATGTATGGCCAATCCTTCTCGAGAGATTTCCCAGAGACCATGAGAAGCTGATTGATAAGATAAAGGCCATAATCATGGACATCATCATCGGTGGGGTTGATACGAATGTTGGTGTGCTGAAGCTGATATCTCAAGTCATCGCAAATGTGAGGCCAATATATATTCCAGAGGTGGACAGGATCAGAGGGAGCACAGTCACGAAGGATGGTGACAAAAAGATTGCGAAGCTGACGACCGGTTGCCATGGACTTTGCTTCCTCCAGACACTGCTGCCACTCTTGGTCATCCTCCAAAAGGCCACGGGCGAGGCAGGCCTCTCTGAATGAGGGAGCGACGATGCCCTGAAAAGTGCGAAGGTCTTCATATGATGTAGCCCCTTTCACAGCAGTGAGAAGCAGCCTGAGGTAAAAGCGTTCACCGGCACTGGGTGGAGCATAGAACATTCTTCCAATGGCGAATCCCCTCTGCCTGGGCTTCCACTTGTGAGCCCTTTGATCCCACACAAATTTGGAAGGAAAGTCCTGGTAAAGAACGACCTGTGCAAGCTCTGGATACTCCTGATTGGCCTTGAAGAAGGCAGTGAGGGTGGTGTCACGCTGTGCAGCATGCTGGACGATTTCCTGGATAGACTGTGGACCGTTCTGATTCCAAGTGACATACTGCTGGCCAGGAAGGTGGACCTGAAGACGGACAACGTTGGGAGAAGCACCATGCATGGTGAAGTGGAAGAGGCGCCAGATGCTTTCGCATGCAGATATGTAGCGAGCGTCGAGGTACTGCCTGACTTCATCATTGCAAGTTCCAAACTCCATGGTGATGCGATCGTGGCCTTTGTAGACATATTTGTAGATGTACTTGATGGCCTTGATGGAGCTGATGGACTCGATATTGATGTGGCAACGGTACTTCCAGATGAGATAGGCAGAGTAAGTGACCACCCAACGATTGTCGACCTGCTTTCCCCGAACGTGATATGTGTGTCCAGTGTCCCGACGCTTGGTAGAGGCATAGGCATCCTCAGAGATGGTGGTCTGATCCCTGAATGGCTTGGGGAAACCTTTGGAGCACTGTCCATTCACCATGCAAGGAGCTGCAGGGTTCTCTGCACCACAGGGTTTATGGACCATGAACTTTTTGATGAGGTCGAGGAGCTCAGGATCATCGTCAGGAAACTCTGAAGACAGAAGGCTGTCTATCTGCTCGGGGGTGCGAAGCTTGGATTGCTCATCTAGAAAGATAATGCAGTGCATGTGAGGAAGGCCACGCTTCTGAAACTCGATGGTGAATAGATAAGCCACAGCCTTTCCAAATATGCCAGCCTCGATATCCTTGATCATCTCCTTCTGCTTTGCATAGAATGCACGAACGACCAAATCCGGGCGATCTGCTGCAGTCTGCCCTGGACGAAGAGCATCCCGTATTTCTGGCCAGGCAGGGTTGGCAGTGATGGTGAGAAAGAGATCGCCTCCATTGCAGTGACGATTGATGGCGAATGCATCCTGAAGAAGCTGCTGCATGTGACGTGTGCTTCCTGCAAAGGACGAAGGAAGAATGATTCTTTGACCCAGAGACTCTGTGTCCACATCGATGTTTGCAGCCACAGCATCTGCCAGGCCAACATAGACTTCGCCTCGAATGGTGTCCTGATTCATCAAAATCCAGCGCAACCGATCCTGCTCAGCAGTGGCCCATCCATCACACACAAACTCCTGAAAGAGCTTTCCAGTCAGAAAGATATGCTGGGGCTCGACAGCAGGCGGTCGAAGGTGGAGGCGATAGCAGTAGAATTCGGATTTGGAGACATGTTTGTGAACTCTGGCACCAACTCGGTTGTTGGCATTGACAGCTGCATACTCGATTTGAGGGTGCCATTGGAGCTGGCCAGTAGGAAACAGCAAAACATAGTGAAGGGCAGGATAGAGGGGATGGACGTCACTGATGCGCTGAAGGGGAGGGCCATGCCTGCGGTAGAGAACAATGTCGCGTGTGCTCTCTGGCTGATCGCCATCACCTGGAAGAATGACAGCAATCTCATTGTTGGTAGCATCGGGCAGATTGTAGCGGCGACGGTCACAGGATTGATCAAAACGCAAAGCTATCTTGCACTGCTGGTGTGGAGGCAAGTTCCTGGTGAGCTCATGAGCCTGCTTGTACATCTGAACTGCTGGATGGTGACGGTGGAGCATGTCCTGAAGAGTGAGCAAAGTGTGGTGATGGAGGTGAGTGTTCCAGGCATTGGCCATGCGAAAGTTGACAGCGTCAGCTGGATCGTAAATATATAGCTGAGCATAAACAGGAGGTTCACCCTCTGGTGGAAGAAGAGATCCAATTTTGTGGGACAGCTCGCCATGGAGTTTGTAGACATAGGGACCGACGCCATCATTCACTGCCTCTTCCCCCTCATTGACCGACTCGTCAATCTTGCGACCGATAGAAGTCATGGCGAGTGCATTATTGTAAGTGCGGATGTGATCACGAAATGATTTTCCAATGTCATCCTGAGCAGTGAGCAATTGTATAAGCTCAGGTGGGACTGGGTGAAGAGGTGGCAAAGCGATCTTTCCACTCAGACAGCACATGCCGAATCTGGGATTTATATTGGAGGAGGTGGTAAGACGTTCGGCCATCCAGTGCAAAGCATGGCAATTGGGACACTGAACATCCATTCTTCCGAGATCATGAATAGGCCAAAGTGGGCTAAATGGGCGGCGTGCACGAGGCAGCAGAACATGTAGAAGAGGGGCGGGATCAATCTTGGATGATCAAGTCAGTCACCACATTCATCAAAACAATAACAGCCTGCTTACATGTGGAGGTACATTGGCAACAGGAACAGCAGGAGCAGGAACAGCAGGAACAGCAGGAAAAGCAGGAACAGCCACAGGTGGGGGAGGTAGAGGTGGCTACATCATTATTCAGTCAGACCATTGCACATCATGTAAAATATAATTCGACATACAGCAGCCAGAGGTGGAAGTGCTGCATTCCAGGCAGCAAGCTCAGCCCACGCCATTGCAGGAGCAGCAACAGGAGGAATAGAAGCAGCAACAGGAGGAATAGGAGCAGCAACAGGAGGAACAGGAGCAGCAACAGGAGGAACAGGAGCAGCAACAGGAGAAACAGGAGCAGCAACAGGAAGAACAGGAGGAGCAACAGGAAGAACAGGTCCAGCAACAGGAATGGCAGGTCCAGCAATAGGAGGAACAGGAACAGGAGGGTAAAAAACAGGAGGAGGAGGCTATACAATTTATTGTCAGTTGAATGTCTGGCACCTGCAAGAATAATTCAACTTACAGCTACAGCCGGAAAAAGAGGTGGAAGTGCAGCATGCCAGGCAGCGAGTTCAGCCAAGGTCAATCTAGGAGCAATGGGTTGAGGGACAGCAGGAGGGACAATCATCGGAGGCACTGGAGTAGGAGGAAGAGGCTACATCAATATGCTGTTAGTCACAATCTATCACCTGACAGAACAATTCAACATACAGGAGGAGCCACAGGAATGGGAGGTGCAGGAATTGGAGGTGCAGGAACAGGAGGATCAAAAACAGGAGGTGCAGGAGGGGCATGTAAAAAATATGGGAGAGCTGGATTGTGTAAAGGAGCAACGACAGGCTGTGGTGGAGCTGCATGACTTGAGCCTCTTCCCCTCCCTCTTCCCCTCCCTCTGCCCCTGCCTCTTGGAATCTGTGGAAGAGGAGGAAGTGCCGCCAACTGCTGTGCCAAATGAGGAGGAAGGTGATTGTATTGAGGAGGTGGTGGAGGAGCAGCAATAAAAGGATCGGCATTCAGCAAGGCAATATTATGGGCAGGCGGCAATGGCAGCAGTGGCTGGGCAATGTGCATAGTGCGAGCATGGTGTGGAGTCCGGTGGCGAGTAGGGCTATCCAAGGTCCGTTGGTCTCGTTCAGTTTGCTGTGCGGCCGTTCGGACACGTCGAGGAGTGTTGGGCGGAGTAGGGTCCATGGGAATCGGGGAGCTCTCTTACAGCAGTGGAGGATGTGACAATCTTGCAGGAGGCTGTGAAATCGGTGCAAACAGTGGCAGTTGATAGTGGAGCGACTTCCAAAAATGGAAGGGGAGGCAACTGCAAACCCGCCAGCCCAATCTCCCTGCACACTGTGCCCTGAGAGAGGTCCAAAAAACAACTGGCAGACACTCCTTTTGTTGAAAAAAGAGAAGCCAGGGAGGTAGGACTTCACAGAGCTTCACCTTGGTCTACAGATACCCCAAGAATGCAAAAACAACCCCACTGGAAAAGAGCCCAGAGCCAGAAAGAGAGCAGAAAAGCTAGAAGTGGCCAAAACTCAGCCAAAAATTGGGTTTCTACACCCAGCAAGCCAAAAATTAGCCGAAAAACCCAGTTATGATCTTTGTCATCGATGACAAATGGGAAAATTAGTTTGTCATCATGGGAACACCTTAAAAAAACAATTAGCTGAAAATTTTGATCCCACACTTGTTGTTGCTAATTAAATTTGTCATCATGGCAAGACCCACTAATTATATTTGTCATCAGGCCCAACAAAAAAACAATAGCCGAAAATTTTGATCCAACACTGTAGCCGAAATTGTTGTTGCTAATTAAATTTGTCATCATGACAACATCCAGTAATTATCTTTGTCATCAGGCCAAAAAAAAAAAAACAATAGCCGAAAATTTTGATTCAACACTGTAGCCGAAAATGTTGTTGCTAATTAAATTAGTCATCATGGCAACACCCCCCTAATTATATTTGTCATCAGGCCCAAAAACACATGCCTACATTATATTATAGTAGCCGAAAAAGCACCCTGTTATTAGTTATTATGTTTGTGATCCAGCCCCAATTTAGCCGAAATTTTTTTTTCGGCTAATCAAAAACTTTTCGGCTAAATTTTTTGAAATGATGGAAACACCCAGTTATTGTCATTTCCCACCTATGACTTATATTTGTCATCATTTTCTCACAGTGGAGGGTTAGTCATGGATCTCCCACCCCTTCAGAGTTAGTCATCTTTCCCACGACCCCTTCACGTGACCATGCTCGCTTTATTATGGACAAGGTTGGGAATGTGCCTCCGGCACGCGTTAACATGTTTAATAAGTAATATATACAATATTTTTGGTTTTTGCACTTCCACTGTCATGACTTCATTTCTATGTTAGTCTGATAGTACTTCATTGTTTTGGTTTTTGCACTTCCACTGTCACAACTTCATTTCTATGTTATCATTTCTATGTTACTCTAATAGTACTTCATTATATACAATATTTTTGGTTTTTGCACTTCCACTGTCACTTGGCCATATTGCCTTGATGTTGTGCACAGACCTTACTCGTGATATCGCTACATAAAACTGCCCATGAGTGAAGACAGGACTCCTGAAATCTAATCCCACATGCTGCACTGACTGTCCCTGGGATTTGTTGATCGACATTGAAAAGCACAGTCGAACAGGAAATTGAAGTCGAGACAGAGTGAAAGGGAGTTGTCCTTCGATTGGCTGCAGTCGCATCCGTGGAATAAACACCTTCTCTCCAGCATGATCTCCAGTAATCAACCGAACCTCCAACACTCTGTTCCGAATCCGAGTCAAAATCCCTCGAGAACCATTGCAGACCCCTCCAGCAATATTGAGATTGCGAAGTATCATCACAGGGACACCAACCTTGAGTGCCAAGTGTGCCAAAGGTAGACCGGAGCAGTTGATTGAGTTGAGGTATTCAGGTGGATACAGAAGTTCATTGTTTGCAATAGAGTCTGCACTGTGAAACACTTGCTCCTCTCCAGGGAACCTCTGAAGAATGTAATGGTTCAAATCATCCACATCATCATTTTTGCTTGCCAGGACAATCCGCTCTGAGAAGTATTGATCGGGATGCTGAGCATGATTATAGATGCCAGGATAGATGGTGTCGATGAGGGAAGCCAGAGTGTTTTCAGGACACTTGAAATGGTTGGGAAGTTCGATGTTGCCACCCTCATCTGTATGATCACCCTTTCCAACCTCCAGCTGCCACTTTGCAAACTGTCGCTCTTCAAGATCATCCGTGTTCAATCGCATGTTGATTTTGAGATGAAGAACTTTAATATGTTGCCAAAGAACAGAGCGCTGCAAGGAAGCACCAACAATCTGAGGCCGTGAACCCCTCTCGATAACAGGCAGGATCTGGTGAAAATCGCCCCCAAAAATAATAGGAATGCCACCAAAGGGTTGATCAGATTGGAGAATGTCTTTGAGAGTGCGGTTGACAGCTTCATGGAGATGACGATGCTGCATGAGTGCCTCGTCCCAAATGATCAAGTCAGTCTCCTGCAACAGCTTTGCCCGAATTGAACCTCTGGAGATAGAGCAGGTGGATGACTCATTGATGATGAGAGGGATCTGGAGACATGAATGAGAAGTGGAGCCACCTTTGAGCAGGAGTGCAGCAATGCCAGATGATGCTATACAGAGGACGATTTTGCCCTGAGAACGAAGCTGATGGGCCAGAGTGTTGTATACAAAGGTTTTGCCTGTGCCACCGGGACCATGGAGGAAAAAGGTCTGGCCGGTCTTGTTGTCGACAGCATGCATGATCTCCTCAAAGACAGCTCTCTGGTCTGGATTGAAAGTGTCCAAGTTCTGTGCAGCCAACTCAGCCTGCTCCACAACATCATATCTGCGCTGCTCTGCAATCAACCGGTTTTCGAGGTTGGCTTCCCAATTCTGAGTGATCTGAGGCATGTATGGCCAATCCTTGCTGAGAGATTTGCCAGAGGATAAGAGAAGGTGGTTGATCAAGTAGAGGCCATAATCCTGCACATCGTCATCGGTAGGGTTGAGACGGATATTGTTGTGCTGGAGCTGATACTGCAGGTCATCGCAAATGTGGGGCCAGTATGTGTTCCAAAGCTGGACAGGATCAGAGGGTGCACAATCACGAAGAATAGTGACAAAGAGTTGCCGGAGCTGACGACCTGTTGCCATGGACTTTGCTTCCTCCAAACACTGCACCCACTCTTGGTCATCCTCCAAAAGGCCACGTGCCAGACATGCTTCTCTGAATGAGGGATAGACATTTCCCTGAAAAGTGCACAGATGTTCATATGATGTTGCACCCTTGACAGCGGTCAGAAGAAGCCTGAGGTAGAAGCGTTCACCTGCAGTAGGCTGAGTGTAGTACATCCTCCCAATAGCGAACCCTCTCTGTCTGGGCTTCCACTTGTGGGCTTTCTGATCCCACACAAATTTGGAGGGAAAGTCCTGATAGAGAAGATCCTGTGCCAGCTCTGGATACTGCTGATTGGCTTTGAAATAGCCAGTGAGGGTGGTGTCACGCTGTGCAGCATGCTGGACGATTTCTTGGATAGACCGTGGACCGTTCTGATTCCAAGTGACATACTGCTGGCCAGGGAGGTGGATCTGAAGTCGGACGACATTGGGAGAAGCAGAGTGCATAGGTAAATGAAAGAGGCGCCAAATGCTCTCGCAGGCAGAAATGTAGCGAGCGTCCAGATACTGTTTCACTTCATTGTTGCAAGTCCCAAACTGCATGGTGATGCGATCATGACCTTTGTACACATATTTGTAGATGTATTTGACAGCTTTGATGGAGGCAATGGACTCGATGTTGATGTGGCAGCGGTACTTCCAGAGGAGATAGGGTGAATAAGTGACGACCCAGCGATTGTCGACCTGCTTTCCCCGAACCTGATATGTCTTTCCAGTGTTCCGACGCCTGGTGGAGGCATAGGCATCCTCAGAGATGGTTGTCTGATCCCTGAATGGCTTGGGAAAATTTTTGGAGCACTGTCCATTCACCATGCAAGGAGCTGTAGGGTTCTCTGCACCACAGGGTTTATGGACCATGAACTTCTTGACCAACTCGAGCAGCTCAGGATTGTTGTCAGGAAACTCTGAGCACATGAGGCTGTCTATCTGCTCAGGAGTGCGAAGCTTGGACTCCCCATCAAGAAAGATAATGCAGTGCATGTGAGGCAGGCCACGCTTCTGAAACTCGATCACAAACACATAAGAGAGTGCCTTGCCAAAGATCCCAGCCTCGATGTCTTTGATCATCTCCTTCTGCTTTGCATGGAATGCACGAACGACCAAGTCAGGGCGATCGGCAGCAGTCTGCCCAGGCTTGAGCTCATCCTGAATCTCTGGCCAAGCGGGGTTTGCAGTCATGGTCAGAAAGAGATCACCACCCTTGAAGTAGCGATTGATAGCCAAGGCATCCTGAAGAAGCTGCTGCATATGACGTGTGCTTCCTGCGAATGAAGAAGGCAGGATGATTCTTTGACCGAGAGACTCTGTGTCTGCATCCACATTTGCAGCCACAGCATCAGCCAAGCCCATATAGACTTCACCACGAATAGTGTCCTGATTCATCATGATAAAGCGCAACCGATCCTGCTCTGAAGTTGCCCACTGGTCACAAACAAACTCCTGAAAGAGCTTTCCACTCAAGAATATATGCTGAGGCTCGATAGCAGGCGGTCGGGGGTGGAGACGATAGCAGTAGAAATCTGATTTGGACACATGCTTGCGAACCCTTGCACCGCCTTCATTAGCAGCTGCAAACTCGATTTGAGGATGCCATTGGAGCTGGCCAGTAGGAAAAAGGAGGACATAGTGAAGAGCAGGATAGAGGGGATGGACATCGGTGATGCGCTGAAGGGGAGGGCCATGCCTGCGGTAGAGAATGATATCACGTGTGCTCTGTGGCTGATCACCATCACCTGGAAGAATGACCGCAATCTCATTGTTGGTGGCATCAGGAAGATTGTAGCGGCGACGGTCACAGGATTGATCAAAGCGCAAAGCTATCTTGCACTGCTGGTGTGGAGGCAAGTTCCTGGTAAGCTCATGGGCCTGCTTGTACATCTGAACTGCAGGATGGAGACGGTGGAGCATGTCCTGGAGGGTGAGCAAAGTGTGGTGATCAAGGTGAGTGTTCCAGGCATTGGCCATGCGAAAGTTGGCTGCATCGGCTGGATCATAAATGTAAAGCTGAGCATACACTGGAGATTCACCCTCTTGTGGAAGAAGAGAGCCAATCCTGTGGGACAGCTCGCCATGCAGTTTGAAGACATAGGGGCCAACACCATCGTTCACAGCCTCTTCACCTTCATTAACAGACTCATCGATTTTGCGCCCAATAGAAGTCATGGCAAGAGCATTGTTTTATGTGCGGATATGATCACGAAACGACCTGCCAATGTGATCCTGAGCAGTGAGCAACTGGAGAAGCTCAGGTGGGACAGGGTGGAGAGGAGGCAAAATGATTTTTCCACTCAAGCAGCACATGCCAAATCTGGGATTTATATTGGAGGACGCAGTGAGACGCTCGGCCATCCAGTGCAATGCATGACAATTGGGACACTGAATATCCATTTTTCCCAGATAATGAACAGGCCAGTCAGGACTAAAAGGACGGCGTGCAGGAGGGAGGGGCCCAAGTGGAACAGGTGCAGGATCAATATGTTGAGCCACCTGGGATAATTGAGTCAGTCACAAAATAAAGACATGAACAAAAAGGACATAAGCATACATGTGGAGGAATATGAACAACAGGGACAACAGGAGCAGGAATGGGAGGAACAGGTGCAGGGGGATCAAAAAAAGGGATAGCAGGTGCAGGAACAGGAGGAACAGGTGCAGGGGGATCAAAAACAGGGATAGCAGGTGCAGGAACAGGAGGAACAGGTGCAGGGAGATCAAAAACAGGAGGAGCAGGAGCAGGATGCTACATCATCATTGTTGTCAGTTAATATACTCAAAAGAACATATATAAGCCTACATGGAGAGGGATATTGGCAAGATGGACAATAGGAGCAGGAACAGCAGGAACAGCAGGAGGAGGATCAAAAACAGGAGGAGGAGGAGGAGGGGGAGGCTAGATCATGATATTGTCAGATAACATACATCATGTGAAAGATAAACCAACATACAGCAGAAAATAGAGGTGGCAGTGCAGCATGCTGAAAACCATGTTCAGTCCAGGCCATTGCAGGAGCTGCCACAGGAATGGGAGGTGCAGGAATTGGAGGTGCAGGAACAGGAGGGTCAAAAACTGGAGGTGCAGGAGGGGCATTAAAATAATATGGGAAAGCTGCATTGTATAAAGGAGCAACAACAGGCTGAGGTGGAGCTGCATGACTTGAGCCTCTTCCCCTCCCTCTTCCCCTCCCTCTGCCCCTGCCTCTTGCAATCTGTGGAAGGGGAGGAAGTGCTGCCAGCTGCTGTGCCAAATGAGGAGGAAGGTGATTGTATTGAGGAGGTGGTGGAGGAGCAGCAATAAAAGGATCAGCATTCAGCAAGGCAATATTATGGGCTGGCGGCAATGGCAGCAGTGGCTGGGCAATGTGCATAGTGCGAGCATGGTGTGGAGTCCGGTGGCGAGTAGGGCTATCCAAGGTCCGTTGGTCCCGTTCAGTTTGCTGCGCGGCCATTCGAACACGTCGAGGAGTGTTGGGCGGAGATGGGTCCATGGGAATCGGAGAGCTCTCTTACTGCAGCAGAGGAGGTGAGATTCTTGTAGGAGGCTGTGAAATCAGTGCAAACAGTGGCAGTTGATAGTGGAGCGACTTCCAAAAATGGAAGGGGAGGCAACTGCAAACCCGCCAGCCCAATCTCCCTGCACACTGTGCTCTGAGAGAGGTCCAAAAAACAACTGGCAGACACTCTTTTTGTTGAAAAAAGAGAAGCCAGGGAGGTAGGACTTCACAGAGCTTCACCTTGGTCTACAGATACCCCAAGAATGCGAAAACAACCCCACTGGAAAAGAGCCCAGAGCCAGAAAGAGAGCAGAAAAGCTAGAAGTGGCCAAAACTCAGCCAAAAATTTGGTTCCTACACCCAGCAAGCCGAAAATTAGCCGAAAAAATTGATCCTACACTCAGTTATTAGATTTGTCATGATAGGAACACCTTATTATATTTTATTTGTCAACAGGCCACCAAGTAGCCGAAAATTTGGTTACTACAGTCAGTTATAAGATTTGTCATCATATAAACACCATATTATATTTGTCATCAGGCCAACACTGTAGCCGAAAATGTTGTTGCTAATTATATTTGTCATCATAGCAACACCCAGTAATTATATTTGTCATCAGGTACAAAAAAAAAAATTAGCCGAAAATTTTGATCCCACACTGTAGCCGAAAATGTTGTTCCTACATAAAGTTATTATATTTGTCATCATAGCAACACCCAGTAATTATATTTGTCATCAGGTACAAAAAAAAAAATTAGCCGAAAATTTTGATCCCACACTGTAGCCGAAAATGTTGTTCCTACATAAAGTTATTATATTTGTCATCATAGCAACACCCAGTAATTATATGTCATCAGGCCCCCAAAAAAACAATTAGCTCGAAAATTCTGATCCCCCAATTATTATATTTGTCATCATAGCACCCAGTAATTATATTTGTCATCAGGTCCCAAAAAAAAAAAATTAGTTGAAAATTTTGATGTAGCCGAAAATGTTGTTCCTGCATTATTATATTATTGTAGCCGAAATTGATCCCACACTGTAGCCGAAAAAATACTGTTTCCACACATTATCACTTAGTATATTTGTGATCCGGCCCCAAATTAGCTGACATTTTGTTCCCATCTTTCACTTATATTTGTCATCATGTCTCACGACTCTCAAAGTAGGTCATCACTTTCCCATCCACTCAGAGCAACTCCCACGGCCTGTTCACTTCCCACGGCCTAGTCACCTGACCATCCTCCTTTTATTATTGACAAGGTTTTTAAATGTGCCTTCGGCACACGTGGTTCACTGTGTTCAGTATGAACACCTCACTGCATTTTATTCATGGATGCACAACTTTTTATTTGACTCTTAGATGGTATGCAACTCTTCAGTTGACTTGGGACCGTTGGCCCCAAGTCAACGTGGGGGGGTTGTGGTGTTTATCCCCTTCCACATCCCTATCCCCATTTCCACCTACCCCATCTCCATCTCCATCCCCATTTCCATCCCCTTCCCCATGCCCATGCCCACCTACTCCATCCCTGTCCCCATCCCCTTCCCCTTCCCCATACCCATGCCCACCTACTCCATCCCCGTTCTCATGCCCACCTACCCCATCCCCTCCCCCATCTCCCCCATCCCCCTCTCCCCCATCCCCTTCCTCTCCTCCCCTCTCCCCCCCTCCCCTACTCCCTCACCCCCTCAGTACTTCACCCCCTCACCCCCTCACTACTTCACCCCCTCATCCCTGCTCTCCTCCTTCTCCTCTCTTTAAATTTTGTAAAAAATCTCTAACTTCACTTTGTCTCCCTTCTCCCACTCTCTTATCCTCACCCACTCTCCACTTTTCCTCTCATTTCCCATTCCCCTCCTCTCTCCCTCTCTCCCTCACCCCTCACTCCCTCCCCCCCTCACTACTTCACCCCCTCCCCCCTCTCCATCCATCCTCCTCCTCCCCTCTCCCCCCTCCCCTACTCCCTCACCCCCTCACTACTTCACCCCCTCACCCTCTCACTACTTCACCCCCTCACCCCTGCTCTCCTCCCTCTCCTCTCTTTAAATTTTGTAAAAAATCTCCAACTTCACTTTGTCTCCCTTCTCCCACTCTCTTATCCTCACCCACTCTCCACTTTTCCTCTCATTTCCCATTCCCCCCTTCACTCCCTCACTCCCTCACCCCCTCACTCCCTCCCCCCCTCACTACTTCACCCCCTCCCCCCTCTCCATCCATCCTCCTCCTCCCCTCTCCCCCCTCCCCTACTCCCTCACCCCCTCATTACTTCACCCCCTCACCCTCTCACTACTTCACCCCCTCACCCCTGCTCTCCTTCCTCTCCTCTCTTTAAATCTTGTAAAAAATCTCCAACTTCACTTTGTCAGTATTAAAGTAATATTTATTGACTTTACATTATAACGAACTCAAATTATAACTTGTTAGTAAGTCTGCATAATGACTTTGTATTGAACTAATTTTTATTGAGTTGACTTCATAATGGTAACTGTAATTTTATTTTATATCAAATGCCTTATTTCGAAGATCATTTTACAGACTTATTTTTTACTGACTCATTTTCAAACTTGACTTATTTCTAGACTAATTTTCATAGACTTTACTTCATAATGAACTCATTTGTAACTGTTATTTTGCTGACTTTACTTTGTAACAAACTCAATTTTTAAACATACTGTATTCAAGTAATTTTTATTTCCTTTACTTCATAATGAACTCAATTGTAACTCTTATATTTTACTGATTTAACTTTGTCCTGAACTCAATTTTCAATTCAAACTTATTTCAATACTGACCTGACTTTGTAATGACCTCAGTTATAGAATTGCAAATAATATTTTATTGATCCACTTGTTACTGACTAATACAGAGATGTGTCTAAATCACTTTATTTGGGTCATGTGCCGAGGTCATGATCAGGTTTTTGCATTTTGTTCAGCCCGCGAGGTTTGCTTAGTCAGCTTTCACAGCATAGTAAAAGGATGACAGTTGCCCCTCAGTCAAATTTTATTCAGAAAACACTGCAATACAGCTGCTTACATGTCATCCAGACATTATTCTACATAGAAAATGAGCCCAGATCCAAAAAAAAAAGTTCGAGGTGGTGAAAAATTAGCCGAGAATTTCATTTCCCACCTATGACTTATATTTGTCATCATTTTCTCACAGTAGAGGGTTAGTCATGGATCTCCCACCCCTTCAGAGTTTGTCATCATTCCCACGACCCCTTCACGTGACCATGCTCGCTTTATTATGGACAAGGTTTTTAAATGTGCCTTCGGCACACGTGGTTCACTGTGTTCATTATGAACACCTCACTGCATTTTATTCATGGATGCACAGCTTTTTATTTGACTTTTAGATGGTATGCAACTCTTCAGTTGACTTGGGACCATTGGCCCCAAGTCAACGTGGGGGGGTTGTGGTGTTTATCCCCTTCCCCATCCCCATCCCCATCTCCACCTACCCCATCTCCATCTCCATCTCCTTCCCCTTCCCCTTCCCCATGCCCATGCCCACCTACTCCATCCCCATGCCCATGCCCACCTACCCCATCCCCATCACATGTCCACCTACCCCATCCCCTCCCCCATCCCATGCCTACCTACCCCATCCTCTCCCCCATCTCCCCCATCCCCTCCTCCATCTCCCCCATCCCCTCCCCCATCTCCCTCATCCCCCTCTCCCCCACCCCCTTTCTCTCCTCCCCTTTCCCCCCCTCCCCTCCCTCCTCTCCCCTCTCCCCCATCCCTTTCCTCTCCCCCCCTCTCCCCCCTCCCCTCCCCCCTCCCCTCTCCCCTCACCCCCTTATGCACCCTCCCCCCTCACCCCCTTATGCACCCTCCATTCTCCCCCCCTCCTCTCTCTCATCTCTCTCCCCCTTCTTCCTCACCCCCTCCTCTCACCCCCCCCCTCTCACCTTCTCCCACTCTCTTATCCTCACCTACTCTCCACTTTCTCACTCCCTCCCCTCCTCTCTCCCTCACTCCCTCACCCCCTCACTCCCTCCCCCCCTCACTACTTCACCCACTCCCCCCTCTCCATCCATCCTCCTCCTCCCCTCCCCCCCTCCCCCCCTCCCCTACTCCCTCACCCCCTCACCCCTCTCCATCATCCTCCTCCTCTCCTCTCCTCCCTCCCTTACTCCCTCACCCCCTCACTACTTCACCCCCTCACCCCTGCTCACCTCCCTCTCCTCTCTTTAAATTTTGTAAAAAATCTCCAACTTCACTTTGTCAGTAAGTATTAAAGTAATATTTATTGACTTTACATTATAACGAACTCAATGTATAACTTGTTAGTAAGTCTGCATAATGACTTTGTATTGAACTAATTGTTATTGACTTGACTTCATAATGGTAACTGTAATTTTATTTTATATCAAATGCCTTATTTCGAAGACCATTTTACAGACTTATTTTTACTGACTCATTTTCAAACTTGACTCATTTCTAGACTAATTTTCATAGACTTTACTTCATAATGAGCAAATTTGTAACTGTTATTATTTTACTGACTTTACTTTGTAACGAACTCAATTTTTAAACTTACTGTATTCAAGTAATTTTTATTTCCTTGACTTTACTTCATAATGAACTCAATTGTAACTCTTATATTTTACTGATTTAACTTTGTCCTGAACTCAATTTTCAATTCAAACTTATTTCAATACAGACCTAACTTTGTAATGACCTCACTTATAGAATTGCAAATGACATTTTATTGATCCACTTGTTACTGACTAATACAGAGATGTGTCTAAATCATCTTATTTGGGTCATGTGCCAAGGTCATGATCAGGTTTTTGCATTTTGTTCAGCCCGCGAGGTTTGCTTAGTCAGCTTTCACAGCATAGTAAAATGCCCCACAGTCAAATTTTATTCAGAAAACACTGCAATACAGCTGCTTACATGTCATCCAGACATTATTCTACATAGAAAATGAGCCCAGAGCCAAAAAAAAAAAGTTCGAGGTGGCGAAAAATTAGCCAAGGATTTCATTTCCCACCTATGACTTATATTTGTCATCCTTTTCTCACAGTGGAGGGTTAGTCATGGATCTCCCACCCCTTCAGAGTTAGTCAGAATTCCCACGACCCCTTCACGTGACCATGCTCGCTTTATTATGGACAAGGTTTTTAAATGTGCCTTCGGCACACGTGGTTCACTGTGTTCATTATGAACACCTCACTGCATTTTATTCATGGATGCACAGCATTTTATTTGACTTTTAGATGGTACACAACTCTTCAGTTGACTTGGGACCGTTGGCCCCAAGTCAACATGGGGGGGTTGTGGTGTTTATCCCCTTCCCCATCCCCATCCCCATCTCCACCTACCCCATCTCCATCTCCATCTCCTTCCCCTTCCCCTTCCCCATGCCCATGCCCACCTACTTCATCCCTGTCCCCATCCCCTTCCCCTTCCCCATACCCATGCCCACCTACTCCATTCCCGTTCCCATGCCCACCTACCCCATCCCCATCACATGTCCACCTACCCCATCCCCTCCCCCATCTCCCCCATCCCCTCCTCCATCTCCCCCATCCCCTCCCCCATCTCCCTCCTCTCCCCTCTCCCCCATCCCCTTCCTCTCCCCCCCTCTCCCCCCCTCCCCTCCCCCCTCCCCTCTCCCCTCACCCCCTTATGCACCCTCCATTCTCCCCCCCTCCTCTCTCTCATCTCTCTCCCCCTTCTTCCTCACCCCCTCCTCTCACCCCCCCCTCTCACCTTCTCCCACTCTCTTATCCTCACCCACTCTCCACTTTGCCTCTCATTTCCCATTCCCCCCTTCACTCCCTCCCCCTCACACCTGATCACATCCCTATCCTCTCTTTAAATTTTGTAAAAAATCTCTAACTTCACTTTGTCTCCCTTCTCCCACTCTCTTATCCTCACCCACTCTCCACTTTTCCTCTCATTTCCCATTCTCTGTGTTCAGTATGAACACCTCACTGCATTTTATTCATGGATGCACAACTTTTTATTTGACTCTTAGATGGTACGCAACTCTTCAGTTGACTTGGGACCGTTGGCCCCAAGTCAACGTGGGGGGGTTGTGGTGTTTATCCCCTTCCACATCCCTATCCCCATTTCCACCTACCCCATCTCCATCTCCATCCCCATTTCCATCCCCTTCCCCATGCCCATGCCCACCTACTCCATCCCTGTCCCCATCCCCTTCCCCTTCCCCATACCCATGCCCACCTACTCCATCCCCATTCCCATGCCCACCTACCCCATCCCCT
Source organism: Tricholoma bakamatsutake (assembly GCA_029959215.1). Classification (NCBI taxonomy): domain Eukaryota; kingdom Fungi; phylum Basidiomycota; class Agaricomycetes; order Agaricales; family Tricholomataceae; genus Tricholoma; species Tricholoma bakamatsutake. The sequence goes on along the minus strand of CP114857.1, from coordinate 10,752,559 downwards.
CCCCCATCTCCCCCATCCCCCTCTCCCCCATCCCCTTCCTCTCCTCCCCTCTCCCCCCCTCCCCTACTCCCTCACCCCCTCAGTACTTCACCCCCTCACCCCCTCACTACTTCACCCCCTCATCCCTGCTCTCCTCCTTCTCCTCTCTTTAAATTTTGTAAAAAATCTCTAACTTCACTTTGTCTCCCTTCTCCCACTCTCTTATCCTCACCCACTCTCCACTTTTCCTCTCATTTCCCATTCCCCTCCTCTCTCCCTCTCTCCCTCACCCCTCACTCCCTCCCCCCCTCACTACTTCACCCCCTCCCCCCTCTCCATCCATCCTCCTCCTCCCCTCTCCCCCCTCCCCTACTCCCTCACCCCCTCACTACTTCACCCCCTCACCCTCTCACTACTTCACCCCCTCACCCCTGCTCTCCTCCCTCTCCTCTCTTTAAATTTTGTAAAAAATCTCCAACTTCACTTTGTCTCCCTTCTCCCACTCTCTTATCCTCACCCACTCTCCACTTTTCCTCTCATTTCCCATTCCCCCCTTCACTCCCTCACTTCCTCACCCCCTCACTCCCTCCCCCCCTCACTACTTCACCCCCTCCCCCCTCTCCATCCATCCTCCTCCTCCCCTCTCCCCCCTCCCCTACTCCCTCACCCCCTCATTACTTCACCCCCTCACCCTCTCACTACTTCACCCCCTCACCCCTGCTCTCCTTCCTCTCCTCTCTTTAAATCTTGTAAAAAATCTCCAACTTCACTTTGTCAGTATTAAAGTAATATTTATTGACTTTACATTATAACGAACTCAAATTATAACTTGTTAGTAAGTCTGCATAATGACTTTGTATTGAACTAATTTTTATTGAGTTGACTTCATAATGGTAACTGTAATTTTATTTTATATCAAATGCCTTATTTCGAAGATCATTTTACAGACTTATTTTTTACTGACTCATTTTCAAACTTGACTTATTTCTAGACTAATTTTCGTAGACTTTACTTCATAATGAACTCATTTGTAACTGTTATTTTGCTGACTTTACTTTGTAACGAACTCAATTTTTAAACATACTGTATTCAAGTAATTTTTATTTCCTTTACTTCATAATGAACTCAATTGTAACTCTTATATTTTACTGATTTAACTTTGTCCTGAACTCAATTTTCAATTCAAACTTATTTCAATACTGACCTGACTTTGTAATGACCTCACTTATAGAATTGCAAATAACATTTTATTGATCCACTTGTTACTGACTAATACAGAGATGTGTCTAAATCACTTTATTTGGGTCATGTGCCGAGGTCATGATCAGGTTTTTGCATTTTGTTCAGCCCGCGAGGTTTGCTTAGTCAGCTTTCACAGCATAGGAAAAGGATGACAGTTGCCCCTCAGTCAAATTTTATTCAGAAAACACTGCAATACAGCTGCTTACATGTCATCCAGACATTATTCTACATAGAAAATGAGCCCAGATCCAAAAAAAAAAAGCTCGAGGTGGTGAAAAATTAGCCGAGAATTTCATTTCCCACCTATGACTTATATTTGTCATCATTTTCTCACAGTGGAGGGTTAGTCATGGATCTCCCACCCCTTCAGAGTTAGTCAGAATTCCCACGACCCCTTCACGTGACCATGCTCGCTTTATTATGGACAAGGTTTTTAAATGTGCCTTCGGCACACGTGGTTCACTGTGTTCATTATGAACACCTCACTGCATTTTATTCATGGATGCACAGCTTTTTATTTGACTTTTAGATGGTACGCAACTCTTCAGTTGACTTGGGACTGTTGGCCCCAAGTCAACGTGGGGGGATTGTGGTGTTTATCCCCTTCCCCATCCCCATCCCCATCTCCACCTACCCCATCTCCATCTCCATCTCCTTCCCCTTCCCCTTCCCCATGCCCATGCCCACCTACTCCATCCCTGTCCCCATCCCCATCCCCTTCCCCATACCCATGCCCACCTACTCCATTCCTGTTCCCATGCCCATCTACCCCATCCCCATCACATGTCCACCTACCCCATCCCCTCCCCCATCCCATGCCTACCTACCCCATCCTCTCCCCCATCTCCCCCATCCCCTCCTCCATCTCCCCCATCCCCTCCCCCATCTCCCTCATCCCCCTCTCCCCCATCCCCTTTCTCTCCTCCCCTTTCCCCCCCTCCCCTCCCTCCTCTCCCCTCTCCCCCATCCCTTTCCTCTCCCCCCCTCTCCCCCCCTCCCCTCCCCCCTCCCCTCTCCCCTCACCCCCTTATGCACCCTCCCCCCTCACCCCCTTATGCACCCTCCATTCTCCCCCCCTCCTCTCTCTCATCTCTCTTCCCCTTCTTCCTCACCCCCTCCTCTCACCCCCCCCCTCTCACCTTCTCCCACTCTCTTATCCTCACCCACTCTCCACTTTGCCTCTCATTTCCCATTCTCCCCTTCACTCCCTCCCCTCCTCTCTCCCTCTCTCCCTCACCCCCTCACTCCCTCCCCCCCTTACTACTTCACCCCCTCCCCCATCTCCCCCATCCCCTTCCTCTCCTCTCCTCTCCTCCCTCCCTTACTCCCTCACCCCCTCACTACTTCACCCCCTCACCCCTGCTCACCTCCCTCTCCTCTCTTTAAATTTTGTAAAAAATCTCTAACTTCACTTTGTCTCCCTTCTCCCACTCTCTTATCCTCACCCACTCTCCACTTTTCCTCTCATTTCCCATTCCCCCCTTCACTCCCTCCCCTCCTCTCTCCCTCTCTCCCTCACCCCCTCACTCCCTCCCCCCCTCACTACTTCACCCCCTCCCCCCTCTCTATCCATCCTCCTCCTCCCCTCTCCCCCCTCCCCTACTCCCTCACCCCCTCACTACTTCACCCCCTCACCCTCTCACTACTTCACCCCCTCACCCCTGCTCTCCTCCCTCTCCTCTCTTTAAATTTTGTAAAAAATCTCCAACTTCACTTTGTCAGTATTAAAGTAATATTTATTGACTTTACATTATAACGAACTCAAATTATAACTTGTTAGTAAGTCTGCATAATGACTTTGTATTGAACTAATTGTTATTGACTTGACTTCATAATGGTAACTGTAATTTTATTTTATATCAAATGCCTTATTTCGAAGATCATTTTACAGACTTATTTTTTACTGACTCATTTTCAAACTTGACTCATTTCTAGACTAATTTTCATAGACTTTACTTCATAATGAGCTCATTTGTAACTGTTATTTTACTGACTTTACTTTGTAACGAACTCAATTTTTAAACTTACTGTATTCAAGTAATTTTTATTTCCTTTACTTCATAATGAACTCAATTGTAACTCTGAACTCAATTTTCAATTCAAACTTATTTCAATACAGACCTAACTTTGTAATGACCTCACTTATAGAATTGCAAATGACATTTTATTGATCCACTTGTTACTGACTAATACAGAGATGTGTCTAAATCATCTTCTTTGGGTCATGCGCCAAGGTCATGATCAGGTTTTTGCATTTTGTTCAGTCTGCGAGGTTCGCTTAGTCAGCTTTCACAGCATAGTAAATGGAATGATGGTTGCTCCTCAGTCAAATTTTATTTAGCAAACACTGCAATATAGCACCTTATATGCCATGCAGACATTATTCTACATAGCCAATGAGCCCAGAGCCAAAAAAAAAGCTCGAGGTGGTGAAAAATTAGCCGAAAATTTCATTTCCCACCTATGACTTATATTTGTCATCATTTTCTCACAGTGGAGGGTTAGTCATGGATCTCCCACCCCTTCAGAGTTAGTCAGAATTCCCACGACCCCTTCACGTGACCATGCTCGCTTTATTATGGACAAGGTTTTTAAATGTGCCTTCGGCACACGTTGTTCACTGTGTTCATTGATTTTCTATGAGTAGTAGTTACATATGTACAATATATATTTTAATCTAATAACACTTCATCATATACAATATTTTTTGTCTTTGCACTATCCTCTGAGCTTGGCCATATTGCCTTGATATTGTGGACAGACTTGACCCTGGATATTGCCACATAGAACTGCCCATGTGTAAAGACAGGACTTCTGAAATCCAAACCCACATGGTTCACTGACTGCCCTTGTGACTTGTTGATCGACATTGAAAAGCAAAGACGAACAGCAAACTGCAGTCGAGAGAGTGTAAAGGGGAGTTGACCTTCAATAGGCCGAAGTCGCATCCGTGGAATGAAAACAGTCTCTCCTGCGTTATCTCCAGTGATCAACCGAATCTCCAAAACCCTATTCCTGATCCGAGTCAATATCCCCCGACTTCCATTGCAGACCCCTCCAGCAATGTTGAGATTGCGAAGTATCATGACAGGGACGCCGACCTTGAGTGCCAAATGTGCCAAAGGTAGACCTGAGCAGTTGATGGAGTTAAGATATTCTTGGGGATATAGAAGTTCGGCATTCTCATCATTTGCAATCGAGTCAGCACTGTGAAAGACGTGCTCCTGCCCAGGAAAATTGTGAAGAATGTGATGGTTCAAATTGTCGACATCATCGTTCTTGCTCGCCAGGATGACCCGCTCTGAAAAGTATTGATCTGAATGCTGAGCCTGATCATAGATGCCAGGATAGATGGTGTGGATGAGAGAAGCGATGGTGTTCTGAGGACATTTGAGATGATCAGGAAGATTGATAGTGCCACCTTCATCTGTATGACCACCCTTTCCAACCTCCAACTGCCACTTTGCAAAGTTGCGCTCCTGAAGATCGTCTGTGTTCAAACGCATGTTGATTTTGAGATGAAGGATTTTGATGTGTTGCCAGAGAACAGAGCGTTGCAAAGAAGCACCAACGATTTGAGGTCGAGAACCCTTCTCAATGACAGGCAGGATCTGATGAAAGTCGCCCCCAAAGACCACAGGCACACCCCCAAAGGGTTTGTCACATTGGAGAATGTCTTTCAGAGTGCGATTGACAGCTTCATGGAGATGACGATGCTGCATGAGTGCCTCATCCCAAATGATCAAGTCAGTCTGCTGCAGGAGCTGTGCCCGTGTTGAACCTCTGGAAATGGTGCAGGTGGATGACTCGTTTATGATGATTGGGATCTGAAAGCAGGAATGGGAAGTACGACCGCCTTTGAGCAAAAGAGCAGCTATTCCAGACGATGCAGCACAGAGGACGATCTTGCCTTGAGAGCGAAGCTGATGGCAGAGGGTGTTGTAAACATAGGTTTTGCCAGTGCCACCTGGACCATGGAGGAAAAAGGTCTGGCCAGTCTTGTTGTTGACTGCATGGATGATCTCATCAAAGACAGCCCTCTGATCATGATTGAAAGTGTCCAGATTGTGTGCAGCCAACTCGGCCTGCTCCACAACATTGTATCTGCGCTGCTCTGCGATCAACCGGTTCTGAATGTTGGCATCCCAATTCTGAGTGATCTGAGGCATGTATGGCCAATCCTTCTCGAGAGATTTCCCAGAGACCATGAGAAGCTGATTGATAAGATAAAGGCCATAATCATGGACATCATCATCGGTGGGGTTGATACGAATGTTGGTGTGCTGAAGCTGATATCTCAAGTCATCGCAAATGTGAGGCCAATATATATTCCAGAGGTGGACAGGATCAGAGGGAGCACAGTCACGAAGGATGGTGACAAAAAGATTGCGAAGCTGACGACCGGTTGCCATGGACTTTGCTTCCTCCAGACACTGCTGCCACTCTTGGTCATCCTCCAAAAGGCCACGGGCGAGGCAGGCCTCTCTGAATGAGGGAGCGACGATGCCCTGAAAAGTGCGAAGGTCTTCATATGATGTAGCCCCTTTCACAGCAGTGAGAAGCAGCCTGAGGTAAAAGCGTTCACCGGCACTGGGTGGAGCATAGAACATTCTTCCAATGGCGAATCCCCTCTGCCTGGGCTTCCACTTGTGAGCCCTTTGATCCCACACAAATTTGGAAGGAAAGTCCTGGTAAAGAACGACCTGTGCAAGCTCTGGATACTCCTGATTGGCCTTGAAGAAGGCAGTGAGGGTGGTGTCACGCTGTGCAGCATGCTGGACGATTTCCTGGATAGACTGTGGACCGTTCTGATTCCAAGTGACATACTGCTGGCCAGGAAGGTGGACCTGAAGACGGACAACGTTGGGAGAAGCACCATGCATGGTGAAGTGGAAGAGGCGCCAGATGCTTTCGCATGCAGATATGTAGCGAGCGTCGAGGTACTGCCTGACTTCATCATTGCAAGTTCCAAACTCCATGGTGATGCGATCGTGGCCTTTGTAGACATATTTGTAGATGTACTTGATGGCCTTGATGGAGCTGATGGACTCGATATTGATGTGGCAACGGTACTTCCAGATGAGATAGGCAGAGTAAGTGACCACCCAACGATTGTCGACCTGCTTTCCCCGAACGTGATATGTGTGTCCAGTGTCCCGACGCTTGGTAGAGGCATAGGCATCCTCAGAGATGGTGGTCTGATCCCTGAATGGCTTGGGGAAACCTTTGGAGCACTGTCCATTCACCATGCAAGGAGCTGCAGGGTTCTCTGCACCACAGGGTTTATGGACCATGAACTTTTTGATGAGGTCGAGGAGCTCAGGATCATCGTCAGGAAACTCTGAAGACAGAAGGCTGTCTATCTGCTCGGGGGTGCGAAGCTTGGATTGCTCATCTAGAAAGATAATGCAGTGCATGTGAGGAAGGCCACGCTTCTGAAACTCGATGGTGAATAGATAAGCCACAGCCTTTCCAAATATGCCAGCCTCGATATCCTTGATCATCTCCTTCTGCTTTGCATAGAATGCACGAACGACCAAATCCGGGCGATCTGCTGCAGTCTGCCCTGGACGAAGAGCATCCCGTATTTCTGGCCAGGCAGGGTTGGCAGTGATGGTGAGAAAGAGATCGCCTCCATTGCAGTGACGATTGATGGCGAATGCATCCTGAAGAAGCTGCTGCATGTGACGTGTGCTTCCTGCAAAGGACGAAGGAAGAATGATTCTTTGACCCAGAGACTCTGTGTCCACATCGATGTTTGCAGCCACAGCATCTGCCAGGCCAACATAGACTTCGCCTCGAATGGTGTCCTGATTCATCAAAATCCAGCGCAACCGATCCTGCTCAGCAGTGGCCCATCCATCACACACAAACTCCTGAAAGAGCTTTCCAGTCAGAAAGATATGCTGGGGCTCGACAGCAGGCGGTCGAAGGTGGAGGCGATAGCAGTAGAATTCGGATTTGGAGACATGTTTGTGAACTCTGGCACCAACTCGGTTGTTGGCATTGACAGCTGCATACTCGATTTGAGGGTGCCATTGGAGCTGGCCAGTAGGAAACAGCAAAACATAGTGAAGGGCAGGATAGAGGGGATGGACGTCACTGATGCGCTGAAGGGGAGGGCCATGCCTGCGGTAGAGAACAATGTCGCGTGTGCTCTCTGGCTGATCGCCATCACCTGGAAGAATGACAGCAATCTCATTGTTGGTAGCATCGGGCAGATTGTAGCGGCGACGGTCACAGGATTGATCAAAACGCAAAGCTATCTTGCACTGCTGGTGTGGAGGCAAGTTCCTGGTGAGCTCATGAGCCTGCTTGTACATCTGAACTGCTGGATGGTGACGGTGGAGCATGTCCTGAAGAGTGAGCAAAGTGTGGTGATGGAGGTGAGTGTTCCAGGCATTGGCCATGCGAAAGTTGACAGCGTCAGCTGGATCGTAAATATATAGCTGAGCATAAACAGGAGGTTCACCCTCTGGTGGAAGAAGAGATCCAATTTTGTGGGACAGCTCGCCATGGAGTTTGTAGACATAGGGACCGACGCCATCATTCACTGCCTCTTCCCCCTCATTGACCGACTCGTCAATCTTGCGACCGATAGAAGTCATGGCGAGTGCATTATTGTAAGTGCGGATGTGATCACGAAATGATTTTCCAATGTCATCCTGAGCAGTGAGCAATTGTATAAGCTCAGGTGGGACTGGGTGAAGAGGTGGCAAAGCGATCTTTCCACTCAGACAGCACATGCCGAATCTGGGATTTATATTGGAGGAGGTGGTAAGACGTTCGGCCATCCAGTGCAAAGCATGGCAATTGGGACACTGAACATCCATTCTTCCGAGATCATGAATAGGCCAAAGTGGGCTAAATGGGCGGCGTGCACGAGGCAGCAGAACATGTAGAAGAGGGGCGGGATCAATCTTGGATGATCAAGTCAGTCACCACATTCATCAAAACAATAACAGCCTGCTTACATGTGGAGGTACATTGGCAACAGGAACAGCAGGAGCAGGAACAGCAGGAACAGCAGGAAAAGCAGGAACAGCCACAGGTGGGGGAGGTAGAGGTGGCTACATCATTATTCAGTCAGACCATTGCACATCATGTAAAATATAATTCGACATACAGCAGCCAGAGGTGGAAGTGCTGCATTCCAGGCAGCAAGCTCAGCCCACGCCATTGCAGGAGCAGCAACAGGAGGAATAGAAGCAGCAACAGGAGGAATAGGAGCAGCAACAGGAGGAACAGGAGCAGCAACAGGAGGAACAGGAGCAGCAACAGGAGAAACAGGAGCAGCAACAGGAAGAACAGGAGGAGCAACAGGAAGAACAGGTCCAGCAACAGGAATGGCAGGTCCAGCAATAGGAGGAACAGGAACAGGAGGGTAAAAAACAGGAGGAGGAGGCTATACAATTTATTGTCAGTTGAATGTCTGGCACCTGCAAGAATAATTCAACTTACAGCTACAGCCGGAAAAAGAGGTGGAAGTGCAGCATGCCAGGCAGCGAGTTCAGCCAAGGTCAATCTAGGAGCAATGGGTTGAGGGACAGCAGGAGGGACAATCATCGGAGGCACTGGAGTAGGAGGAAGAGGCTACATCAATATGCTGTTAGTCACAATCTATCACCTGACAGAACAATTCAACATACAGGAGGAGCCACAGGAATGGGAGGTGCAGGAATTGGAGGTGCAGGAACAGGAGGATCAAAAACAGGAGGTGCAGGAGGGGCATGTAAAAAATATGGGAGAGCTGGATTGTGTAAAGGAGCAACGACAGGCTGTGGTGGAGCTGCATGACTTGAGCCTCTTCCCCTCCCTCTTCCCCTCCCTCTGCCCCTGCCTCTTGGAATCTGTGGAAGAGGAGGAAGTGCCGCCAACTGCTGTGCCAAATGAGGAGGAAGGTGATTGTATTGAGGAGGTGGTGGAGGAGCAGCAATAAAAGGATCGGCATTCAGCAAGGCAATATTATGGGCAGGCGGCAATGGCAGCAGTGGCTGGGCAATGTGCATAGTGCGAGCATGGTGTGGAGTCCGGTGGCGAGTAGGGCTATCCAAGGTCCGTTGGTCTCGTTCAGTTTGCTGTGCGGCCGTTCGGACACGTCGAGGAGTGTTGGGCGGAGTAGGGTCCATGGGAATCGGGGAGCTCTCTTACAGCAGTGGAGGATGTGACAATCTTGCAGGAGGCTGTGAAATCGGTGCAAACAGTGGCAGTTGATAGTGGAGCGACTTCCAAAAATGGAAGGGGAGGCAACTGCAAACCCGCCAGCCCAATCTCCCTGCACACTGTGCCCTGAGAGAGGTCCAAAAAACAACTGGCAGACACTCCTTTTGTTGAAAAAAGAGAAGCCAGGGAGGTAGGACTTCACAGAGCTTCACCTTGGTCTACAGATACCCCAAGAATGCAAAAACAACCCCACTGGAAAAGAGCCCAGAGCCAGAAAGAGAGCAGAAAAGCTAGAAGTGGCCAAAACTCAGCCAAAAATTGGGTTTCTACACCCAGCAAGCCAAAAATTAGCCGAAAAACCCAGTTATGATCTTTGTCATCGATGACAAATGGGAAAATTAGTTTGTCATCATGGGAACACCTTAAAAAAACAATTAGCTGAAAATTTTGATCCCACACTTGTTGTTGCTAATTAAATTTGTCATCATGGCAAGACCCACTAATTATATTTGTCATCAGGCCCAACAAAAAAACAATAGCCGAAAATTTTGATCCAACACTGTAGCCGAAATTGTTGTTGCTAATTAAATTTGTCATCATGACAACATCCAGTAATTATCTTTGTCATCAGGCCAAAAAAAAAAAAACAATAGCCGAAAATTTTGATTCAACACTGTAGCCGAAAATGTTGTTGCTAATTAAATTAGTCATCATGGCAACACCCCCCTAATTATATTTGTCATCAGGCCCAAAAACACATGCCTACATTATATTATAGTAGCCGAAAAAGCACCCTGTTATTAGTTATTATGTTTGTGATCCAGCCCCAATTTAGCCGAAATTTTTTTTTCGGCTAATCAAAAACTTTTCGGCTAAATTTTTTGAAATGATGGAAACACCCAGTTATTGTCATTTCCCACCTATGACTTATATTTGTCATCATTTTCTCACAGTGGAGGGTTAGTCATGGATCTCCCACCCCTTCAGAGTTAGTCATCTTTCCCACGACCCCTTCACGTGACCATGCTCGCTTTATTATGGACAAGGTTGGGAATGTGCCTCCGGCACGCGTTAACATGTTTAATAAGTAATATATACAATATTTTTGGTTTTTGCACTTCCACTGTCATGACTTCATTTCTATGTTAGTCTGATAGTACTTCATTGTTTTGGTTTTTGCACTTCCACTGTCACAACTTCATTTCTATGTTATCATTTCTATGTTACTCTAATAGTACTTCATTATATACAATATTTTTGGTTTTTGCACTTCCACTGTCACTTGGCCATATTGCCTTGATGTTGTGCACAGACCTTACTCGTGATATCGCTACATAAAACTGCCCATGAGTGAAGACAGGACTCCTGAAATCTAATCCCACATGCTGCACTGACTGTCCCTGGGATTTGTTGATCGACATTGAAAAGCACAGTCGAACAGGAAATTGAAGTCGAGACAGAGTGAAAGGGAGTTGTCCTTCGATTGGCTGCAGTCGCATCCGTGGAATAAACACCTTCTCTCCAGCATGATCTCCAGTAATCAACCGAACCTCCAACACTCTGTTCCGAATCCGAGTCAAAATCCCTCGAGAACCATTGCAGACCCCTCCAGCAATATTGAGATTGCGAAGTATCATCACAGGGACACCAACCTTGAGTGCCAAGTGTGCCAAAGGTAGACCGGAGCAGTTGATTGAGTTGAGGTATTCAGGTGGATACAGAAGTTCATTGTTTGCAATAGAGTCTGCACTGTGAAACACTTGCTCCTCTCCAGGGAACCTCTGAAGAATGTAATGGTTCAAATCATCCACATCATCATTTTTGCTTGCCAGGACAATCCGCTCTGAGAAGTATTGATCGGGATGCTGAGCATGATTATAGATGCCAGGATAGATGGTGTCGATGAGGGAAGCCAGAGTGTTTTCAGGACACTTGAAATGGTTGGGAAGTTCGATGTTGCCACCCTCATCTGTATGATCACCCTTTCCAACCTCCAGCTGCCACTTTGCAAACTGTCGCTCTTCAAGATCATCCGTGTTCAATCGCATGTTGATTTTGAGATGAAGAACTTTAATATGTTGCCAAAGAACAGAGCGCTGCAAGGAAGCACCAACAATCTGAGGCCGTGAACCCCTCTCGATAACAGGCAGGATCTGGTGAAAATCGCCCCCAAAAATAATAGGAATGCCACCAAAGGGTTGATCAGATTGGAGAATGTCTTTGAGAGTGCGGTTGACAGCTTCATGGAGATGACGATGCTGCATGAGTGCCTCGTCCCAAATGATCAAGTCAGTCTCCTGCAACAGCTTTGCCCGAATTGAACCTCTGGAGATAGAGCAGGTGGATGACTCATTGATGATGAGAGGGATCTGGAGACATGAATGAGAAGTGGAGCCACCTTTGAGCAGGAGTGCAGCAATGCCAGATGATGCTATACAGAGGACGATTTTGCCCTGAGAACGAAGCTGATGGGCCAGAGTGTTGTATACAAAGGTTTTGCCTGTGCCACCGGGACCATGGAGGAAAAAGGTCTGGCCGGTCTTGTTGTCGACAGCATGCATGATCTCCTCAAAGACAGCTCTCTGGTCTGGATTGAAAGTGTCCAAGTTCTGTGCAGCCAACTCAGCCTGCTCCACAACATCATATCTGCGCTGCTCTGCAATCAACCGGTTTTCGAGGTTGGCTTCCCAATTCTGAGTGATCTGAGGCATGTATGGCCAATCCTTGCTGAGAGATTTGCCAGAGGATAAGAGAAGGTGGTTGATCAAGTAGAGGCCATAATCCTGCACATCGTCATCGGTAGGGTTGAGACGGATATTGTTGTGCTGGAGCTGATACTGCAGGTCATCGCAAATGTGGGGCCAGTATGTGTTCCAAAGCTGGACAGGATCAGAGGGTGCACAATCACGAAGAATAGTGACAAAGAGTTGCCGGAGCTGACGACCTGTTGCCATGGACTTTGCTTCCTCCAAACACTGCACCCACTCTTGGTCATCCTCCAAAAGGCCACGTGCCAGACATGCTTCTCTGAATGAGGGATAGACATTTCCCTGAAAAGTGCACAGATGTTCATATGATGTTGCACCCTTGACAGCGGTCAGAAGAAGCCTGAGGTAGAAGCGTTCACCTGCAGTAGGCTGAGTGTAGTACATCCTCCCAATAGCGAACCCTCTCTGTCTGGGCTTCCACTTGTGGGCTTTCTGATCCCACACAAATTTGGAGGGAAAGTCCTGATAGAGAAGATCCTGTGCCAGCTCTGGATACTGCTGATTGGCTTTGAAATAGCCAGTGAGGGTGGTGTCACGCTGTGCAGCATGCTGGACGATTTCTTGGATAGACCGTGGACCGTTCTGATTCCAAGTGACATACTGCTGGCCAGGGAGGTGGATCTGAAGTCGGACGACATTGGGAGAAGCAGAGTGCATAGGTAAATGAAAGAGGCGCCAAATGCTCTCGCAGGCAGAAATGTAGCGAGCGTCCAGATACTGTTTCACTTCATTGTTGCAAGTCCCAAACTGCATGGTGATGCGATCATGACCTTTGTACACATATTTGTAGATGTATTTGACAGCTTTGATGGAGGCAATGGACTCGATGTTGATGTGGCAGCGGTACTTCCAGAGGAGATAGGGTGAATAAGTGACGACCCAGCGATTGTCGACCTGCTTTCCCCGAACCTGATATGTCTTTCCAGTGTTCCGACGCCTGGTGGAGGCATAGGCATCCTCAGAGATGGTTGTCTGATCCCTGAATGGCTTGGGAAAATTTTTGGAGCACTGTCCATTCACCATGCAAGGAGCTGTAGGGTTCTCTGCACCACAGGGTTTATGGACCATGAACTTCTTGACCAACTCGAGCAGCTCAGGATTGTCGTCAGGAAACTCTGAGCACATGAGGCTGTCTATCTGCTCAGGAGTGCGAAGCTTGGACTCCCCATCAAGAAAGATAATGCAGTGCATGTGAGGCAGGCCACGCTTCTGAAACTCGATCACAAACACATAAGAGAGTGCCTTGCCAAAGATCCCAGCCTCGATGTCTTTGATCATCTCCTTCTGCTTTGCATGGAATGCACGAACGACCAAGTCAGGGCGATCGGCAGCAGTCTGCCCAGGCTTGAGCTCATCCTGAATCTCTGGCCAAGCGGGGTTTGCAGTCATGGTCAGAAAGAGATCACCACCCTTGAAGTAGCGATTGATAGCCAAGGCATCCTGAAGAAGCTGCTGCATATGACGTGTGCTTCCTGCGAATGAAGAAGGCAGGATGATTCTTTGACCGAGAGACTCTGTGTCTGCATCCACATTTGCAGCCACAGCATCAGCCAAGCCCATATAGACTTCACCACGAATAGTGTCCTGATTCATCATGATAAAGCGCAACCGATCCTGCTCTGAAGTTGCCCACTGGTCACAAACAAACTCCTGAAAGAGCTTTCCACTCAAGAATATATGCTGAGGCTCGATAGCAGGCGGTCGGGGGTGGAGACGATAGCAGTAGAAATCTGATTTGGACACATGCTTGCGAACCCTTGCACCGCCTTCATTAGCAGCTGCAAACTCGATTTGAGGATGCCATTGGAGCTGGCCAGTAGGAAAAAGGAGGACATAGTGAAGAGCAGGATAGAGGGGATGGACATCGGTGATGCGCTGAAGGGGAGGGCCATGCCTGCGGTAGAGAATGATATCACGTGTGCTCTGTGGCTGATCACCATCACCTGGAAGAATGACCGCAATCTCATTGTTGGTGGCATCAGGAAGATTGTAGCGGCGACGGTCACAGGATTGATCAAAGCGCAAAGCTATCTTGCACTGCTGGTGTGGAGGCAAGTTCCTGGTAAGCTCATGGGCCTGCTTGTACATCTGAACTGCAGGATGGAGACGGTGGAGCATGTCCTGGAGGGTGAGCAAAGTGTGGTGATCAAGGTGAGTGTTCCAGGCATTGGCCATGCGAAAGTTGGCTGCATCGGCTGGATCATAAATGTAAAGCTGAGCATACACTGGAGATTCACCCTCTTGTGGAAGAAGAGAGCCAATCCTGTGGGACAGCTCGCCATGCAGTTTGAAGACATAGGGGCCAACACCATCGTTCACAGCCTCTTCACCTTCATTAACAGACTCATCGATTTTGCGCCCAATAGAAGTCATGGCAAGAGCATTGTTGTATGTGCGGATATGATCACGAAACGACCTGCCAATGTGATCCTGAGCAGTGAGCAACTGGAGAAGCTCAGGTGGGACAGGGTGGAGAGGAGGCAAAATGATTTTTCCACTCAAGCAGCACATGCCAAATCTGGGATTTATATTGGAGGACGCAGTGAGACGCTCGGCCATCCAGTGCAATGCATGACAATTGGGACACTGAATATCCATTTTTCCCAGATAATGAACAGGCCAGTCAGGACTAAAAGGACGGCGTGCAGGAGGGAGGGGCCCAAGTGGAACAGGTGCAGGATCAATATGTTGAGCCACCTGGCATAATTGAGTCAGTCACAAAATAAAGACATGAACAAAAAGGACATAAGCATACATGTGGAGGAATATGAACAACAGGGACAACAGGAGCAGGAATGGGAGGAACAGGTGCAGGGGGATCAAAAAAAGGGATAGCAGGTGCAGGAACAGGAGGAACAGGTGCAGGGGGATCAAAAACAGGGATAGCAGGTGCAGGAACAGGAGGAACAGGTGCAGGGAGATCAAAAACAGGAGGAGCAGGAGCAGGATGCTACATCATCATTGTTGTCAGTTAATATACTCAAAAGAACATATATAAGCCTACATGGAGAGGGATATTGGCAAGATGGACAATAGGAGCAGGAACAGCAGGAACAGCAGGAGGAGGATCAAAAACAGGAGGAGGAGGAGGAGGGGGAGGCTAGATCATGATATTGTCAGATAACATACATCATGTGAAAGATAAACCAACATACAGCAGAAAATAGAGGTGGCAGTGCAGCATGCTGAAAACCATGTTCAGTCCAGGCCATTGCAGGAGCTGCCACAGGAATGGGAGGTGCAGGAATTGGAGGTGCAGGAACAGGAGGGTCAAAAACTGGAGGTGCAGGAGGGGCATTAAAATAATATGGGAAAGCTGCATTGTATAAAGGAGCAACAACAGGCTGAGGTGGAGCTGCATGACTTGAGCCTCTTCCCCTCCCTCTTCCCCTCCCTCTGCCCCTGCCTCTTGCAATCTGTGGAAGGGGAGGAAGTGCTGCTAGCTGCTGTGCCAAATGAGGAGGAAGGTGATTGTATTGAGGAGGTGGTGGAGGAGCAGCAATAAAAGGATCAGCATTCAGCAAGGCAATATTATGGGCTGGCGGCAATGGCAGCAGTGGCTGGGCAATGTGCATAGTGCGAGCATGGTGTGGAGTCCGGTGGCGAGTAGGGCTATCCAAGGTCCGTTGGTCCCGTTCAGTTTGCTGCGCGGCCATTCGAACACGTCGAGGAGTGTTGGGCGGAGATGGGTCCATGGGAATCGGAGAGCTCTCTTACTGCAGCAGAGGAGGTGAGATTCTTGTAGGAGGCTGTGAAATCAGTGCAAACAGTGGCAGTTGATAGTGGAGCGACTTCCAAAAATGGAAGGGGAGGCAACTGCAAACCCGCCAGCCCAATCTCCCTGCACACTGTGCTCTGAGAGAGGTCCAAAAAACAACTGGCAGACACTCTTTTTGTTGAAAAAAGAGAAGCCAGGGAGGTAGGACTTCACAGAGCTTCACCTTGGTCTACAGATACCCCAAGAATGCAAAAACAACCCCACTGGAAAAGAGCCCAGAGCCAGAAAGAGAGCAGAAAAGCTAGAAGTGGCCAAAACTCAGCCAAAAATTTGGTTCCTACACCCAGCAAGCCGAAAATTAGCCGAAAAAATTGATCCTACACTCAGTTATTAGATTTGTCATGATAGGAACACCTTATTATATTTTATTTGTCAACAGGCCACCAAGTAGCCGAAAATTTGGTTACTACAGTCAGTTATAAGATTTGTCATCATATAAACACCATATTATATTTGTCATCAGGCCAACACTGTAGCCGAAAATGTTGTTGCTAATTATATTTGTCATCATAGCAACACCCAGTAATTATATTTGTCATCAGGTACAAAAAAAAAAATTAGCCGAAAATTTTGATCCCACACTGTAGCCGAAAATGTTGTTCCTACATAAAGTTATTATATTTGTCATCATAGCAACACCCAGTAATTATATTTGTCATCAGGTACAAAAAAAAAAATTAGCCGAAAATTTTGATCCCACACTGTAGCCGAAAATGTTGTTCCTACATAAAGTTATTATATTTGTCATCATAGCAACACCCAGTAATTATATGTCATCAGGCCCCCAAAAAAACAATTAGCTCGAAAATTCTGATCCCCCAATTATTATATTTGTCATCATAGCACCCAGTAATTATATTTGTCATCAGGTCCCAAAAAAAAAAAATTAGTTGAAAATTTTGATGTAGCCGAAAATGTTGTTCCTGCATTATTATATTATTGTAGCCGAAATTGATCCCACACACCATATTATATTTGTCATCAGGCCAACACTGTAGCCGAAAATGTTGTTGCTAATTATATTTGTCATCATAGCAACACCCAGTAATTATATTTGTCATCAGGTACAAAAAAAAAAATTAGCCGAAAATTTTGATCCCACACTGTAGCCGAAAATGTTGTTCCTACATAAAGTTATTATATTTGTCATCATAGCAACACCCAGTAATTATATTTGTCATCAGGTACAAAAAAAAAAATTAGCCGAAAATTTTGATCCCACACTGTAGCCGAAAATGTTGTTCCTACATAAAGTTATTATATTTGTCATCATAGCAACACCCAGTAATTATATGTCATCAGGCCCCCAAAAAAACAATTAGCTCGAAAATTCTGATCCCCCAATTATTATATTTGTCATCATAGCACCCAGTAATTATATTTGTCATCAGGTCCCAAAAAAAAAAAATTAGTTGAAAATTTTGATGTAGCCGAAAATGTTGTTCCTGCATTATTATATTATTGTAGCCGAAATTGATCCCACACTGTAGCCGAAAAAATACTGTTTCCACACATTATCACTTAGTATATTTGTGATCCGGCCCCAAATTAGCTGACATTTTGTTCCCATCTTTCACTTATATTTGTCATCATGTCTCACGACTCTCAAAGTAGGTCATCACTTTCCCATCCACTCAGAGCAACTCCCACGGCCTGTTCACTTCCCACGGCCTAGTCACCTGACCATCCTCCTTTTATTATTGATTCTAGTACATAGTTCCTACAGTATATAAGTCCTGTAGAATACACTCATTAATGTTAAGTTTCTACCAATCTTCCACATACTGTGCTCTGTTAAGGAAAAACTTAAACAGCTTAATCCTGTGCTTATTGATTGCTAAGTATAAATAAGCCAAAAATAAGAAAGCAACTGTGTTTAACACCTACTAGATTACGCTTAGAATTCAAAATCGGTTGAGCCAAGCATAAAATCGGGTGAGCCAAGTTGAATCGAGCACAAATTAAGTTGCAAAATAAGGCATCCAAGCCAAGTTGTTGTATTTTGGCCTTATTTGGGCTTAGTGGGCAATAAGCCTTCTAAGTCAAGAATAAGCCTGTTTAAAGATTTTCCTGATGTTACCTGTCGGCGTCATTGAGATTGAGGCTGTAACACATGAGGTACCATTCGAAATCAATTCAATCAAGTTTATTCAAGCCTCGTGGGGCAGAGCAGATCTAGGAGGAGCTTCATAACACGATAGCCGTCATGAATCATTTGCTGATAGGAAATCGGACGGTCCACTGCCACATGTTTGAGCGCAAATGAAATCGGGAGTTTTAAACTGGGTTGATGGAGTTTTGCCTCGTCGTATACTTCCGGCAGTGGCAAAGTAGTCACGGTGGGGTCCGAGTCCACGAGAATTTCGGAGTCAGACTCTGTTAGTGTTCATGGTTCGAATGATTGTTGTTTGGAAAACACACGTGTGGGACAATATACAAGCCGGATCCCGTTCCAGTCAGAATAGTGAGTGTGGTGATTTTCCAAAGGAGAAAGAAGTGGACGAATTGTGAATTGCCAGTGGACAAATTGTGAATTGCCAGTGGAGTACGTCATGACCAGCGCTCACTCATATAGTCGGTCACTGGTCACGATACTTAGTAGTGGAAAAGCCTGAGAGAAACAAGATTATATCCAAGAATAATGAAGCCAGGGTGCAGGCCGTGCAGCGGCCCAACAGCGGCCAGTGCCAGCCTGACATTTCGATTTCCTTGGTCCTTCAATGGGCTTTGGGGAATCTCCCTAAAAATTCGCCTTGGAATACAGATTGGAGAACGGGTGCATCTTTCACCATTGGACTCGAAGTGTGAACAGTTTCTTGAGCCGGCGATGGCCTTCTGTTACATACAGATCCAAAGCTGGTGCACAGCCGTGACCCTCGTTCCGCTTCAACTACTTACTTGGACACTATAGATTCTCACTAGAATGACGATGCCCTCGCCGATACCCATAACAGTCTTCACAGGCTTTCTAGGTGCTGGGAAGACTTCGATCATCCTTTCTCTTCTCCCAAAGCTCCCCAAGGACTACAAGGTCGTGCTGCTGAAGAATGAATTTGGGGACATCGAGGGTAAGCACCTCATATTTAGCATGTCATATCTGTGTACATCAGCTGAATACTGGTACAAGTGGACAGTAAGCTTGCGCAACAATCTAGTCTTGCCGGTGTCAGCGAAATTTTGAATGGATGTATGTACGTTTTCTCTTATTTTGATTTTCACAATTCTTCAAACTAAGGTTGAGCGGGATAGGTGTTGTGTACTAGTCGGACAGATGCAGACAGCTCTATTGGAAATAAGAGGTCAATTCACCAGCTGAACCTGCTTCCCTCAGCTCAACCCATTGTCAATCCATCCCTGGTGCGATAGACAAATTCCGCCCAGATCGGATCTTAATTGAATGCTCGTACGTTTGATTACTTGTTCGCGTCATAGAATCGTTATATTAACGAATCACTCCTTAATACAGCGGTTCGGCATTTCCTGCCACACTAGCTTTTCAGATCCGAGAGTTAGAGCGGCAAACGTCCGCCGGACTTAAACTCGACGCGATCATCACAGTGGTGGACGCCGAGAACTTTGTAGGTTATGAGGACACGTCACCGACTGCGAAAATCCAAGCTAGCTATACCGATATGATTCTCATCGTGCGTTTTTTATTTCAAGCTATTGCTAGATGTTCAACCATACTGAGTTCCTGACGATCGTGTGACAGAACAAATGGGAACACATCTCCGAACGCGCGTTTGACATTGTATTAGATCATCTCAACACTCTAAATGACCTCACACCTAAAATTAAGTGTAAGGGACGGGACGGTGTAGACCCTAACCTTCTTTTCGGGTTAGGAACCAAGTTATTCATGGAGAATAACCAACCGGCCGTTCCATCGCACAACGATGAAGTAGAGACAGTCGCTATCTGCAGAGGCTTTTGGAGCCCAGATAAGCTTCAAGAACATAATCACATTGATCATCAATGTGATTGTGCTCGGAATACGCCTGACGTCGGGACCGACGGCCACGGCCTGAAGGAGGACGAGGCTATAGAAAGGGATGTTTTGGAAGGTGCGCTGAGAGATCTGCCGAAAGAATCGATATGGAGGGTTAAAGGATTCGTCCGCTTAAAGGCTGGGAGAACTGTGGGGAGCTCGAACGAGCGTGCTAAAACCCAGACGCACATCCTGAACTGGGCGTTTGGGCGGTATGATCTTACCCCATTTTTATCTGAAACGGTGGAAGAATCTAGGGTGATATTGTTGACGATCATGGGTGAAAGAGGGGAAGTGCGGAGAGCAATACGTAGATTCAGTGTAACACTATCTGCACAAGTGGTGTAATTTTAAATCGAGTGTGGTATATCACGTGAATTGCCGTGACTATTACGCGTGACAAATTGACTTACTGATCGGCGATCGGAATCTCAGACGGAATCACATGTTTAGATGGCATCTATTATGTCGAAACAGAATTCGATAAGCCAAAGCCGGAGTCATCATCGGTCGACCTCCCGCTATGTTCTCGTTTGCGCTCTTGACAGGTTGGTTCTAACATAACTTGTTGTATTCAGATTCGGAAACATATTAATATTCTAGCGAGCGCGTATTTCCACCCAGTGGACGAGAAGGAGGACCCAGGTCTTGACCAACAGAAATACTTGACATGGGTCGCTGAGGGGGAGTCTTCGTCGTCGTCGTCTTCCTGGTCCACTGTACCATCAACTTCAGTACACTCTCCGGCTTGCGAACCGCATCCAGACAATTCCACTAATGCCACGGCTATTTTAAACCATGTGTTTGAGAACGACAACCTGTATGAAGTCCTTGGTGTTTCAAAATCTGCCACTCTCGACCGTTTAACTCTTCGACGCGCGTATCTCTCACGAAGTCGTGCGTGCCATCCAGAGTGCGTTGTTACTGTTCTTGTCAGCATGGATGATCTAATTGTAAATCACAACTACAGTAAATTTCCAAACAACCCTAACGCAACATATGCTTTCCAAAAAGTCGCCGTTGCATATGACATCCTTTCCAAGCCATCCTCCAAGCGGCTTTATGATAATCATTCCCCATCCACATTTGACGTTTTCGCTGCGCGCCCAAGCGGACATGCGGAGGAGACCTTCCGTAGCGTTTTACTAGGTGTACTTAATGATTTTTTGGACGGCGATCTAGAATTTATCAAGACGTTGTTGAGTACGTCACTTGCTTGATTTGCGGCCTTTTTTTCTCGTTCCCATCTCCAATTGTTCCGGTTTCTGTTCCAACATTCAAAATGTTCTGACAATTGATCTTTCGCAGAGGCCATTAATGATATTAGCCCCTCAATCAAGCTTGGTGACGATGGCATCAACTCTGTTCTCACCACCCTTCAAGCTATTCGCGAACGTGCATTAAGTGCGTTCTATTCCCGCCCTCCCACATGCGCTCGAGGATGGCTTTCGTGATGCTGACAATGATTTCTCCTTTGTTTCCCTTAACAGCATGTCGCACGTGCATCTACGCCCTGCACAATGAACTCTCACGCCTCCTGGAAGTGCAGTACGCCTTCCGCCAATTATCGTACTTTGATATCATGGGTCGCTCGCGCCTCACTATCCAGCTAACGCGTATCACGCTTACCCTCCCCATTGCGGTAGAGCGTGCTGTGCGGGAGTCGCAAGCTTATCGCCAAAGTGAAGGGCAGGGAAAAGAAAAGGATTTGGACAAGGCGGTAATTTTCCCGCGCCATGTGACTATGCTTATCAGAGGTTTAGATGTGGTGCTAGATCGCATGGAAAGGATCTTAAAATGAGGTATTAAAGTAACGCTGGTTTCTGCCTGTCTGGTCTGGTCTGTTCTGTTGTTCCTCGTCTGTCTGCTTTCTTCATTTTCTACTATGTCATCCATTGGTCGGACCGATTAGAGGGCTTTTAATTCTCACTCCTTTAAAAGCCAGTATGTACGTTTTTTATACTCGACACGCAAGTCTCCATCCGTTCTAGATACTACATTATGATACATGCACATTTCCATCCTCGCTGTTGTACTTGTAAAATCGTACCATATCATCCCTGCTGTTTTCAAGTTTGCTGGATATCGAAACATTCATGGGTGCTTCAATGATATCACGATCCCATTATCCTGGTCATGAGATATTTGCCACTTAATTGTACACAGGATCAAGGATCTTCACTAGGACGGGAAGCGCTTTGGATAAACAGCCGTCACTAAATGGCTGACTGGTTCTATAACACGCCACTGGGGGTTCTAGCGTCCCGCTTGACTTGCCCCACGTCTGCTCTCCACAATTTTTCAATATGCGTTGCAGAAGATGGCTCGAGGTACCTACCTTATGTTTATGGCGTATAGGGTTCGAATTTCCACTAATACAGCATATTAATAGGCATGAGATGCGCGGCTCGGGTTTGAATTTTTCCAATGCCTGCTTAGCCAGACGCTTTGTCAGTGGGTGTCAGGTACGGGTGCAGATACTTAACGACGTCGCGTCATGTTCGGAAGACTCAAATTGAGTTCTCTGAAGAACTGCAGCGGGTGCGTCAATTTGAGATTCTGAAACCAAGCGTTGGCGCTACGCTTGCAAGATCGATATCTAGGGGGTTGGCGGGCGTTATCGCATCACTGGGACATGTGAACCCCTATTTCATTTGACGGATAGTCGAGAAATGCGCTCCAGCTTCTAGAAAGCGGTCAACCAAGTGCATTCATGCAAATGCACTTAAAGTTCGCGCATTACATAACTTAAACACAACAGGGCTAAACAGATGAGCAATATTCTTGATCCAACTTCACTTCAGGCCACTCGTTCTGAGTTGTTCATCATCGCTTCCATTACCGAACGTGTTAATCTCTATTGCCCAGATTTATCAACCTGACGACACGGTCCACAGCATCTGATTCTGGAAATCTGAAAGTCGATCGCCAAGATGCAGTCTCAATCGGATATCGATAATTGCTTGTCCGCAACATCGCGGTATTGGAGAAAGAAGCAAGGGTCCAAAGGATTACACATGCGAACCGCAGTTTCATTGTGGAATATAATATTTGGTCCGATCAGCCTTCTAGGTGTTTCCTGCCTGAGACCTAAGAGAAGTGGCGTTTGTTTGCTTGTTTATTTAGCCGATCAAAGTGATTGAAAAGTTCGTGTCACTTGAAGAGTGTCTGGATCATATGCGCTCAGGTTATCAGGCAGCTCGTTGGATGGGGTTTGCGGGGTTGGGATTCCGTGAGATACAGATACTGAGGTGGTGACTGGGCTGTATGCCTCGCCGGGTGACAGATTCATTGCAGGAAGCAACTGTCGACGTAACCGCAGGTGTTCCACCCCAACCTTCCAAGTATCAACCAGATAAACAAGTAACCTAGCAGGGAATTGAACCCCAGACCACCTGGGACTGCACCAGTAGCTCTAACCACTGAGCTACTAGGCCATGATGGATCTGATAGTGCCAGATATTTTAATCCAACATGTAGCAAGTTCTATACATAGATTAATAGATACATCAGGAAAAACCCAATTCCAATAATTATATATTTTTATGGTATAATCTCATATAATAGAGGGGTAATATTTCAAGTATTATAACATGAGTATAACTATTAATCAGACTGAATGTCATGGTCATGGTCTCCAAAGCTATTGATGAAGAAGTTCTGACATTGATCAAGAACATTTGAGCTTGTCCAGCTCTGATCACAGATAGGTCCAAATTGTGGTAGCAAATGAAGGCTAGACACAATAGATGTGACAGGAACTATACTTGCCAGATTTCCACCACCTTGTGCTTTGGAGCATGATATACTGAACTGCTGATGATATGGGTCTGGGTGGTGTGTGAATGTTGAGAACCAATCAACATATGCCAAATGGCATGGGGGCTTGTTGCTTGGGGTGCTTGGGAAAAGATTGTCCATTGCTTCAGCTGATAAAGTGAAAACCAGCTGTACATGAGCAGCATGATAATCTGTCCTGTGATTGAATAGCAGTTATCAGTATCCATGAATATCAGGAAACAGCAAAGTGCATAGTACCTCTCAGAGATGATGGTGGAGACTTTGTCTCAATCAAGGCTACATCATAGTGACCTGGGAGATCATCCCCTTGATGATCCCTTCTATAAGGCTGGACATGAATTGCATCCACAGTTGCATGTTCATTTTTAATTGGATCATGGCAGATGAATTTGATTCAATGGAAGACAAAAATGCAAGAGAAATTGATGTTGACACTGTATGCTGAATTCTCCAGTATACATCCATCAAGAGTAGGATTATGGAATTGAGCAACATATCTGGTGAGTGCAGCAATGAAGAATGGGACCCCAGATAGAGTTGAAAGATCAATAAGCATCACAGTGGTATATGGCCATTTTGTTGATAATTTGATGGTTGGAGGGATGGTAATAAAGGAATATTTCCTGCATGGTGTAAGAGGAAAGGAAGGTGCCCAGGTTTCTGGGCAATTTTCTGCGTTTGTCCCATATTTTTATATATTTTATTTTACCCTATTCTGCCTTTTCTATGATTTTTTATGATTTATTCCTATTTTATTATTATATTTCAGCTTTTTCCATGTTGGTACATTTTGTCAGTTCTATTCTTAGAGGCAGGACCTCTTCTGGATGTTTCCCCATCAAGGTGATGTCATCCCACAGCTTGATCTGCCTATTTCTGCCTTTTTGCTATTTTTAACTTACTATTTGATTTTCAGCTCTATCACATATACTGGGCATCGACAGATGGGTCCTTAGAGTTTTCTCTTTAAATTCCCCTCTGTTATGTGCACCTAGAGTGTCTGTATTATGTAGTATAATATTAACATTGGATTCCCCTCTGTTAGCTCGAGGCTTTGAGATTGCCCTTACAATAGAAAACTTTCTCCCTAGGCCCGGAATCAAAGTGCACTGCAGATATAATGCCTCCTACACATACAGGACATTGCTCAGGATGCAATTGACACCCCCCACCTTAAGTGCATGCTTATCTCCACTCAATGCGCTGCCATGTGCCATGGATGCCCAAAAATGTGTTGAAGCACTTGAAGGTGCCATTACTGGATTGCATGCACAAATTGAATCACTTAAATCATGTATCAAAAGTTTTGTTAATACCCTATAGCTTAGTCCCTCACCTAATATCCCATTTATTCCAAACCCAATCGCTTCCAGCATTGATGCTCTACCTAATACTACTAGCACACAGATTAAACTGTCCCCCCCCACCAATTTTAATGGTGGACATTCTCATGGATGTTCTTTCCTTAACTCCTGTGAGTGATACATCAGTCTTCACCCTAATCAGTTCCTAGATGACAGCACAAAAATTTATTGGGCCTTTACATACATGAAGTCTGAGTGTGCCTACCTCTACATCGACCGCATTTTGCATTAAGCCCAGAAACTTGGTTTCCTCTCTTTTTCCTCTTGAGACAACTTTAGGGAGGAGTTTGTATGACATTTCTGCCCCCTCCATGAACACCAACAAGCTGCAATGCACCTCAAGTCATCCTTGTATTACCAAGCACATCATTTTGTGGACGACTATATCAATGAGTTTAGGAATTTAGTGGACATGGCAGGATATGGGAGTAGGCTACCAGTGGTGGTTAAATTTTGTCGTGGTCTCAATTGAGGAGTTCAGGATCAGATTGCACAGATGTTGAAGGGACACCCAGCTGATGACAATATTGACACTTGGTATGAAGCTGCTCCTCTCTGTGATGAGAACCGACTCATGAATGTGGCTTTTAACACTACACTCCATGCCACTATGACCACACATGCCCCCAATCCCTCCAACTATCCACCCCTGCTGCCCACCAGTAACCAGTTTGACACCCTGCTGGTCAACCCACTTGAGGAAGAACTTCACTCAATGACCAATTTTCCCCCTGAATCCCTCAGCTCAATGAAAGTCACACCTGCTCCACTCACACCTGTTCCTCCTCTTCCCAGATTGAAATCTTGGGAGCGCAAGCTATCACACAAGTACATTGTTGTGTCCACCCCCTCCCTGTGATTACTAGAATTGAAGATTGAGCTGCAGACTACAGATATGGAGCAAGTACTCATTTTTTCTGCTTTCCTGGACTCGGGTGCCACAGGCCTTTTCATTGATTCACACCTGGTTCAACAAAAACAACTCAATACCCGGTCACTATCTTGACCCATACCTGTCTACAATGTGGACGGTTCCCCAAATGAAGCCAGGATGATTCAGGAGGTTGTCAACCTAGTCCTCCAGTATAAGGACCACAGTGAATGGGCTCTCTTCACTGTGATCCAACTGGGGAAGCAGGAGGCAATTTTGGGCTACCTGTAGCTTCGTGACCATAATCCTGAGGTTGACTGGGTGACAAGTGAAGTCATGATGAGTCATTGTCCCTCTCGTTGCCGTACTTGCTTCACTGAAGGCAGACAGGAATGTCGAGGATGAAAGGTCCTCTTATAGCACACTTGAAAGTGTCATGCTGGTCCAATGCCTATAGCCAATGTGGACTTGGAAGACATTCCAGATCTTGCACCTGATTCTGATGATGATGTGGAGGAAGTGGAGGAGATCAAGAAAGGTGACCAAATTTTCTACACTGCTATTAATCTTTTGCATGAGGTGTGTGCCACCTTGAATGTCTCCCAGTGCCTTGTAGAGGCCTTCTACAAGAACAGTGCATCCAAATACTTTGCTGACTCCATACTTCCTCACCTGCATGACTTCAAGGATGTCTTCTCTAAGGAATCCTTTGACTCACTTTCTAACTATAAGCCATGGGATCATGCAATTAAGCTCATGCCAGGTGTCATGCCCTCCTCCTGCAAGGTCTATCCTCTCTCCCCTGAAGAACAATGATAACTCAACAAGTTCATTGATGAACGCTTGGCTTCTGGTCATATCCACCCTTCAAAGTTGCCCATGGCCTCACCTTTCTTCTTTGTTAAAAAAAAGGATAGGTCCCTTCAACTGGTTCAAGACTATCGACACCTCAACAGCATCATAGTCAAGAATTGCTATCCACTACCCCTCATATCTGAACTCATCAATCAACTCTGCAGAGCACATTACTTCACCAAGCTCGATGTCCATTGGAGTTACAACAATGTGTGGATAAAGGAAGGGGATGAGTGGAAGGCAGCTGTTTACATGAACTGTGGTCTTTTTGAACTGCTTGTCATGTTTTTTGGTCTCACTAATAGTCCTGCTACCTTTCAGACCATAATGAATGACATCTTCTATAATCTCATATTGGAAGGTGTTGTCTGTGTCTACCTCAACAACATTCTCATCTTCACTCGAGACCTCGATGAACATTGTCAAATCACACATCTGGTGCTGGAGCGACTTCAGCAGCACAAACTCTACCTTTGTCATTACAAGTGCAAGCTTGAGAAGATGCAAATCGAGTACTTGGGCTTGATTATCTTGGATGGACAGGTGGAGATGGATCTGGTCAAGGTTGCTGGCATTACAACCTTGCTCACACCCATGAACAAGAAAGAGGTGCAGTCTTTCCTGGGTTCATCAATTTCTATCAGTGCTTTATTAAAGATTTATCACACCATGCATGCCCATTATTTGACCTCACTGGCAAGGAGGCATGGAGGTGGGAAAATCCACAGCAGGAGATGTTCGAGAAGCTCAAAGAGATGGTCACTTCCACTCCAATCCTTACCTTTGCTAACAACTTGTGTTTCTTTCATGTAGAAGCTGACAGTTCAGACTTCACAATGGGTGCAGTGCTGTTCCAACAGTCTTCAGAGGACCAGAAGTAGCACTCCATTGCCTTTTACCCAAAGAGTCTCAGTGCTGTAGAATACAATTACAAGATTCACAACAAGGAGATGCTAGTGATAATGTGGGCATTGGAGGAGTGGCAACATTTCCTGGAGGGTGCTCAACACAAGGTCGAGATCTGGACGGACAACAAGAACCTTGAGTACTTCATGACTGCCAAGAAACTTAATCATCGTGAAGCTTGCTGGTCCCTCTACCTCTCCAAGTTCAATTTCTTTCTGCATCACTGTCCAGGCATTGGAAGACATTGGAACTCATATCACGGAATTATTGGTGGCCCCAGATGTCTCAACTCATTGGTTAGTACTGTTGCACCTGTGATCTCTGCTTCTGCACCAAGACTCCATGGTGCAAGCCCATGAGTGAGTTACACCCTCTCCCATCCTAGAGAATCATTGGAATATCATCAGTGTGGACATCATGGTGGAACTACCAGAGTCCAATGGATTTGATGTGGTAATGTGCACAGTCGACTCTGCTGGAAAGTGAGCTCACTTCATCCCCACACATGACTGTTACTGCACTTGGAGCTGCTTAACTCTACCTATGCCATGTGTGGAAGCTTCATGGACTACTGGACACATTCCTCTGTGATTGAGGGCCTCAGTTTATTTGAGAGTTCACCCACAAGCTGTACCATTTGCTGGGGATCAAACTTCTGGCCCTGACTGCTTACCACCCACAGACTGATAGACAGATGGAATATGTTAAACATGAGCTGGATCAGTACATTCACATCTTCATCAATGAGCAACAGGATGATTGGGAGGATCTTCTTCCAATGGCCAAGTTTGAGTACAACAATCACATCCATTCCTCCATCCAACAAACTCCTTTCCTCCTTGACATAGGATGATACCCATGCATGGGCTTCAAACCTCATCAAATGCCATCACACTTGGAGACAGTGAATGAGTTCACAGAGCAGATGAAGGACACCTTGGAGGAGGCAAAGGCAGCTCTGGCTAAGGTGAAGGACAACATGACATGCTTCTACAACCAATTTGACTCCAGTAACATTTCCACTACACAACCATTTAAAAAACTTGCCCACTACTTCCTTGGACCCTTCTCCATTACCAAATGCATCAGGTTACATGCCTATCATCTATGGCTACCACAGTCAATGTCCAGACTCCATCCTGTCTTCCACATTATCAAACTGCTACCAAACTGCTACCAGCTTCAGCAAATCTATTCCCAGGATGCACTACATGACTTCCTCTGCCACCTGCAGTGATCAAAGATGAACCACAGTATGAGGTCGAGTCCATTCTGGACAGTTGTTTGCATCAAGGCAAACTTGAATACCTGGTGCATTGGAAGGGTTATGGGTATGAAGAACATTCTTGGGTCATGGAGTCTGATGTGAATGCCCCATGACTAGTCAAGAAGTTTTACTATCACTATCAACATGCTTCAGCACCTCAACACATTTAAGCATCCAGACTCCAACTTCAGCCAAATATGATTTTGAATGCATTAGGGCAATGCATCATAGAAGAAGGGTGATGTAAGGGGAATTGGAGGTGTCCCAAGTGTCTGGGCAATTTTCTGCATTCATCCCACATTTTTTTATATTTTATTTCACTTTATTCTGCATTTTCTATGATTTTCTATGGTTTTATTCCTATTTTATTCCTATTTTTCAGTTTTCCCACATTTGTACATGTTGACAATTTTATTCTTAGAGGCAGAGCCCCTTCTGGATGCTTACCCATTGGGGTGACATCATTTTGCAGTCTTGATCCACCTTTTTTAGCTTATTATTTGACTTTTGGGTCTTTCACATATACTGGGCATTGACAGATGGGTCCTTAGAGTTTTCTCTTTGGATTCCCCTCTGTTCGGTGTGCCTATATCAGTTGTATTATGTTAGCTTTGGATTCTCCTCTGTTAGCTCACTATTGAGTGAGGCTTGAGGTTGCCCTTACAGCCACTTCTTCAGTATCGCAACACTGCTCAAAATAATTCTCTTACAATGGCAAGCCAGAAGTTGAAGTTACTAGGTTAACTGGTGTATGTGCACAAATTACATTCAGAAGTAATAGGCAATGTTTCTTTGAACCTGCCCAGTTTGTCTCTTTCTCCAAACTTTTGACTGATGTAAGCTTTGAAATGTGGGCACGATCTACAATACATTGAATGATAGCATTGGGAGGAAGATACTTCATGCCATACTTTCATAACAGAATTGGTCCAAAGCTAGATATCATTTTTTGCTACTGCTAGTCTAGGATTGCATGCTGGAGGTTGTAATTGCTAGAAAGCATTTCATATGGTTTCACATTTGACTGAGCAGAAGCATGAGCTGGTTTAAGAGCTGTACTGATTATTACAATAGCTTACAAAACTGTTACAATATTTTGCATATTTGTATAGATCAGTCTGTAAAATAGGAAATAAAATTACAGAATTCTTAAAAACATTATGGAGCATACCTCAATGTCACAAGAGGTTGCCTGAAAGGTCTCATGGTCATGTGACATTATTTTATAAGTTAATAAATCATTTAATTCAGTCACTCATTGTAACAGTTTTGTTGCACTGATTTTTAGTCAGAAATATGGGCAAATCACATGATTTTGTTGATTATTATAAACAGTTACAGACAATATCATGTGACTAGGTATATATAAAAGCTCTCCACCAGTTGACATCTCATTCCAACCCCCCACCAATTATGCACAAGCTCTTTTCTGCTCAAACACTTCATGTTCTTGAACTTCTTGATGCTGGCCTTTCAAGATGCCCAATTGCTCATCAAACTGGTCTCAGCACTGCTGCTATTAGTCACATTCACTCTGAGCACCATTCTGACCAACCAAAGTCATCTGGTGGTCAATCTACTAAGCTTACTACTGCCAATGTTGACTATGCCAGACAGATTATTCATATGGGAAAAGTGGATAATGCCACTGAAGCAGCACATACACTCCAGGATATCACAAATACCCCCTTATCTTCTCAAACACTTTATTGCCACCTCAAGAAACAAGGCATGAAACCTGTAGTCAAGCAAAAATGCCCCCTACTCAAGCCTTACCACTGCCATGCACAATTGGAGTTTGCTGAGAGGCATGCTGAGTGGACACTGGAGGATTGGAAAAGGATAATATGGTCAGATAAAACTAAAATTAACTGGTTGGGGTCAGATGGAAGGAAATATGTGTGGAAAGATAGTGATGAAGGTCTGAGTGATAGATTGGTTGAGGGAACAGTCAAGTTTGGAGGTGGAAATTTGATGATGTGGGGGTGTATGGGATGGGATGGTATTGTATATGCTA
This sequence comes from Tricholoma bakamatsutake, assembly GCA_029959215.1. NCBI lineage: Eukaryota > Fungi > Basidiomycota > Agaricomycetes > Agaricales > Tricholomataceae > Tricholoma > Tricholoma bakamatsutake. The sequence continues at coordinate 10,721,560 of CP114857.1, read as the reverse complement.
CCAGGATTGAAGGAAGGATGGATGCTGACCTTTATGTCAGCATAATGGAGGATGAACTTCAGAAAACATTAGAGTATTGGGTAAAACTACTGATGATGTTATCTTTCAACAGGATAATGACCCCAAGCATACCAGTAAGAAGGCCAAGAAATGGTTTAAGGACAATGATATTACTGTCCTCAAGTGGCCTGCACAGTCTCCTGACCTAAATCCTATAGAACATCTATAGAATCACCTCAAAAAAAGGCTTGCAGGATATGAGGAGCCTGCTAACAGTGTTGCAGAGCTTTGGGAGAGGGTTCAGAAGGAATGGGAGGAGATTCCAAAGGAGGAATGTCAGAAATTGATTGAAAGCCTATCTAGAAGACTTGCAGCAGTAGTTAGAGCAAAAGGAGGCTATACCAAGTACTAATTTATATTCAAAAAATCAGTGCAATTTCAAAACTGTTACAATGAGTGACTGAATTATTTCCTATTTTACAGACTGATCTATACAAATATGCAAAACATTGTAACAGTTTTGTAAGCTACTGTATATTGTTAAAATCATGAGGATTGCAGAGATCACAGCAAAGATGAGCAGTTTTGGGTTTACAGTGCATGCAAACTGCAGGACTGGTGTTATCACAAAGTAGATGAAACTCAAGCACTGAATGAAGATCATGAGAACAGATTAAACAAGGACAGCCAAACACTCACTGGCACTGCCACTGATCTCATCATTGCCAAAATACACCATCATAGGCTCCCATCAACATGGAAGGCCTCAGGCCCTCAGCTCTTGGCATTCACAAAATCAATAAGTGTTGGAGCAGACTACATACACTGTGTTGGAGCAGACTACATACACTGTGTTGGAGCAGACTACATACACTGTGTTGGAGCAGACTACATACACTGTGTTGGAGCAGACTACATACGCTGCACAGAGGAAGAGACGACACGTTCCTTATAACCTACCTGGGGTTTAGTTAGTCTTAGAGCTAGGGTTTAGCAGAGGTAAGAATACTGTATATCTACTATAGTACAGGTTCTCCTTATATACATAATAGTAAGGATGTCACATGACTTGGGAATGTGTTTACCACATGTATGCGCAGTAAGCGCAGTAACATGTGTGTGCCGCATGCATGGCCTCATGTATGCAGCATGTATCAGGATTTAATTTCAACACCCCCCCTCAAACTGTACAGTGCTCTAAGCAGCTAAGTTTGAATCTCGAAAGCAATTCTGAGAGAGTCTCTAAATTTCCTGAATAAGACAGCACCAAGGTTCTTTGTGAACATGTCAGCTGGATTATCATTTCCAGGAATGAAAACGACCGTGACTTTGTCATTTTCTATGCATTCGCGGGTATAGTGGTAGCGAATGTCTATATGTTTGGTCCTTCTTTCCTGAACTGGATTTGATCCGATAAAGATGGATCCCTGATTATCAGCACAGATTGGTACGTGCTTCAGTACATATCCAAGTTCCTGGAATAAGGACTCTATCCACACTATCTGTCGACAAGTGTCGGAGAGAGCCATATATTCGGCTTCTGTGGATGACAGTGCTACAGTTTTTTGTAAACGGGACTGCCAGCACACAATGCCACTCGCTAGAGTAGCAAAGTAACCCGTTGTAGATCGGCGTTTGACAGTGTCAGCTGCCCAATCAGAATCTGTGAAGGCCTGTAGCCCCTCGGACTTCTCACCATCATAGACAATGTTATATTTCTGGGTTCCCACCAGATAGCGCATGATATACATCGCTTTGTCTAGATGTTCTTGGCTAGGATTAGCCGAGAATTGCGACATCTTGATTACCGCATAAGCGATATCAGGTCGCGTTCTGAGCATCAGATACAATAAAGATCCGATCACAGACTGATATTTTGATCTAAGCATCGCGTTGGGCATTGCTGTGTTTTCCGATGGTCTGTAACCAGTCAGGAGTGGAGTGGGGGTCGCTTTGGCATTTGTCATCTCGAATCTCTCAAGCACTTTGGCGAGATATTCAGTTTGATTGAGTTTGACTTTGTTTGCAGTCTGGGTGATGCGCATGCCTAAGAATTCCATGACTTTTTCAGTACTATGGCATTCCCAATGCTTTAGACAAGCATTTTTCTTTTCATCCACAAGTTTCTTGTTCTTCCCCATGAACAAGCCATCATCAACATAGACGAGTGCAATAACAATGCTGCCTGTCTTAGGATCCTTGTGTATGAAAATGCTGGCATTGGAGCTGGCGCGTATGAACCCAATGGTGCGCATAAATGCCTCTAGCTCTTTCCACCATGCAAGTGAGGCTTGTTTAAGACCGTACGGTGCTCGGCGTAAGCGCGATGCTTTGCGCTCTTTTCCCTCGAGTCTGGGACCCTCGGGTTGATCCATATGGATCTCCTCATCTAGTTTGCCATATAAAAATGCAGTTTTTACATCTAGGCCAGTCATATACATGCCCTCTAGAGATGCAAGTGCAAACATGAGGCGTACGGTCTCGTAGCAGACTACCGGTGAGAAAATCTCATCAAAGTCAATGCCTTCGACTTGTGAAAAGCCTTTGGCCACGAGTCTGGCTCGTTTTCTTCTGTCTGATTTTATGGAGAAAACCCATCTATTTTTGATCGTTTTTCGATCATGTGGAAGATCGATGATGTCATAGACTTGTCGTTTATGAAGAGCCTCTAATTCTTCATGACAAGCTTGTTTCCACTCACGTTGCTGCTGCCGTGGTAGGTGCACAATATCGCGAAATTGGTTTGGAACTTGGCTTATTTCGCTCGATGGTTTGACTGCTTTTGTCAACAGCCAGCAAATAAGTTTATCTCCTCCTTCCTTGGTTATCTTTTTAATATAACCTGCTTCGTCCGGTTCCCCCATTGGGTGATCATGTTCTTGATCATTGGAATCGGGCACACTCTCGTGGGGTGCCAAACTCGGTCCAGCAACCGGTTCTTTCTGTTGAGTTTGTGGTCATGTTTGGTTATGATCCGAATCTTGACCCACAGATCTCTTGCAATATCGATCACATGCAATGTCTCTCTCTATGTCAGAGGGGAGTCGCTTCTCTCCATAGGTATTGCCAGGACGGTTTGGGATGTTCCTCTGCCTGCCTGATCGATGGGGCAATTGCTGCCATTCCTGTTGATCATCACGTCTTGGACGAAAGTCCTCAGTGGTTACTGGAGGCGGCGGAGGAGGAGCATTTGTCACATTGTCATGTGCCTTTTGCTCACTTGGTACATCATCATCATCATTTTCTGATGATGGAGGAAGGGGAGTCGCTTCTCTTTAGGTTTTTCCTCTTTAGTCTTTTTGTCCCCATGTCATCCACGCTTTCAGGACAAATCTCCATTGTTGCCTTGAGATTGCCATTTGGGGTTTCCCCCTTTGCGCTTGACAGCAGAAAGCTTGGTGGCCTGAGGTGGGCCAATGGGCTTTCCAACTGCTGTGCGTCGTGAGGCTTCAGCGACAATGGAGTCCTTGACATGTTTAAACGTCAAGGCTCTAGTAGCGGTCGTGTTAAGGACCGTGGCGGATAGAGAATCGTACTCGCGCGGCATCGCAGCAAGTAGAATCATTGCCTGTACTAATTTGGGGATGGCAACATTGGCAGCCATAAGGCACTCAAATTTATCAGCCATTTTGGCAATCTCTGGCGCAGGATTTGCAGCCGGAATTTTGATTGCGATTGCAGACCTAAAGTCCGCAAAGACTTGGGAGGGGCCATCGACACCATAGTCGGTGCAGATGAGATCCCACACCTCCTCAGCAGTGTCCTTGGTGTTGGCACGCTGCCGAATAGAGGGGGCCAGGCGGAGCACTAGGCTACCAATAGCCTGGTCATTCTTATTATTCCAGGTCTGGAGCTTGGCATTAGCTTCCGCTACCAGTGCAGCGTTTGTCGCCGTCAAAGGAGGCGCTGGTTTTAGTTCCATCCCGCTAGTTATTTGCCAGAGGCCCTGAGACCTGAGCCACGCCTTCATTGAGTCGGCCCATTGAATGTAGTTAGAGCCATCGAAAGTTTGTACAAGTTTTCCAAGAGTTGAAGACATGATGTTATAGTGGCAGCTGATAAAAGCACTCAATCAGTCCTCTATTCAAGAAAACATGTTCCATAATCTCAGGCAAAAACACTCCTTCAGAGTGGTTAACCCTAGTCAACCTGGGTTTTTAAATGCAGCTCACAGGGAGCACAATGCAGCTCACGAAGAGCGCAAGGTTACAATTTGGAGACAATGAAGTCAACATCGTTCACAGCCAGTTAAGGCGCGTTCGCGACGTGCCCAGCAGGGCCCATAACCTGTTGGAGCAGACTACATACGCTGCACAGAGGAAGAGATGACACGTTCCTTATAACCTACCTGGGGTTTAGTTAGTCTTAGAGCTAGGGTTTAGCAGAGGTAAGAACACTGTATATCTACTATAGTACAGGTTCTTCTTATATACATAATAGTAAGGATGTCACATGACTTGGGAATGTGTTTACCACATGTATGCGCAGTAAGCGCAGTAACATGTGTGTGCTGCATGCATGGCCTCATGTATGCAGCATGTATCAGGATTTAATTTCAACAATAAGGCCCAGGCCTTTCATGTCAATAGGAGTCTATGATGGTGTATTTCAGAAACTGTCTGTTCCTATGAGAGACATCTACTCACCTTCAGATATAGATTATTATGCTCAACAAGCCAGTCAATTGCTTGAAACTTCTCCACTTTACCAGTTGGATTGCACAACATGCCTAGATGGACAGCTCTCCTGTAACATCTGGAACAAAAGTCCCTTACTTGAAGTGGTCAGGATAGACAAAATGTACATTATGAAGGTATTTTACCATATGCTTTGCATACTTGTGCTTACCACAACCTCAGAAAATGAATACCCATGGCAGAAAGCAGTCCTCAACATGACCAATATTCCCACAGTTCAATGCATGTGATATCTCCTCATAGAGAAGGAAGTATTGTTGTTGTAGCATCATATTTTCACACTCAGTATCATAAATGCTCTGTGGTTTGTTATGCTGTGAGAGATCAGGCTATGCTATGCACCCAATGCTCATTCAGTTGGTCATAGCTTCCAGCTGGATCCAAGTAGGTTTGGTCATAGCACAGTCTTCAAGTGATTGAACATCTGTACTAGCTGAGTAGCTTTTGACTGCCTCATCACACCAACAACCCAACTGTTAGATGATCCCAATATGCTGAATGACCTCTTGCATGCAACAAAAGCCAGGCTTTCTTGTTATCTTGCCTGTCTCATTTGTCCATAGCTTTACATGCTTTATCAAAGAGTTGGGATCATTATGGGCTTCTGGTGGCTTGATGAATATTTGCCACATTGCATTGGCACAGGTCATCTTAACGTAAAACAGATCCATAACATATATGACAAATTGCTGGTGATGCCAGAGGGTAGCTTCCACAGATTGAAATTCTTGAAGACTCTCTATATGCTGCCCAATACCAAGATTACTATGTTTCAAAACAACATGGTTGCCAATGTTCTTTGCACACATCTTATTATCTTTTGGATCTCTAATGCTAGTTTGCCCAAACATCTCATCTTGCACATCACCATTTCCTGCTGGCATACATAGCTGGATTAATTCACAATAGTACTTGTAGTTTTTTTTTTTTTCAATGGGAGCTGCTCAATGACTTCTGGTGCCTTTAGCTGTCATGAGAAGGTACAACAATAATCAGGGCCATATTCAACCAGGTCCATCAAGAACATTAAAGTGATCTCATTCAAGCAACCCAGATGGATGGTCTGCCTCAAGGTGTATGTCAATATCAAGTACTGATCAGCACTGAAAGCAAGAACAGAACTCAAGGAAGGAAACACTGGAATTTTGGTTGGACCTAGTCATCAGCAGTCAGAGGATTCAGGGAATCTGGGGGAGTTCTGAGACAGAATTTACCAGGCTGGAGAACACCAGGTGAAAGCAGCCAGAGAGGACTTGGCTTCAACTTGTAAGGAGTTGCACCCTTCTCCTCATCAGTTGTCCTATTTCAAGACAAGGTTTAGCAGAAAGAGTTTGGATTTCCAGAGGGTATTCAGAGGAGGGCAAAGGCAGGAATAAGCAGAGGTTCAAGATAGATTTAAGAAGCAAGTCTTGTTGGGACTAGGTTGGAAAATATTAGAAGAGTTAAGAGATTAAGTTGATCAAAATTGGTTTACTATGTCAAGATTATGTCAAGACTTTGTTGATTTAGAAACATGAGGTACAAGGCTAAACTATGGGCACCTAAATATTGAAGGCTGGAAGAATAATAGAAAATGCACAAGTTTACTAACAGATCTTTGTAAGTGTCCATGACTATAATTGGTAAGACTGTATTAGGAACTCAATGAGTAAGCAAATGATTACTAAGGCATGTGAGGACTTGTCTGGTGACTAAGAAGCATGGCAGCCAGAATTGGCAGCAGAAATTATTGGAAAAGAGTCAGAAATGGTCAGGGATTATAGGGAATCTGATCATAAGATTCAGGTCTTGACAGCATTTTTCCCTTAGTGCCAAGCCCATGAGGCACATGAGGGTTCAAAAATATGACTTAAAAGTTGGGAGTCTGGATGGAAAATTCTTCAAGTTACAAAATCCTAACCACCACTTACATTTACTATGAACCCATCCTCACAGTCTATTGCTGACTGTCTTGCTGCACTCAAAATGGAGGCTGCATGGGTGGAGACTGCACAGGTGGCAGAGGAGGAGGAGAAGAAGGTGGTGGCCACCAAGAGGGTGGAAAAGAAGCAGAAAGTTGAGGAGGAAGGGGAGGCAGAGGGAAATGGGTCACCTGCAAAAAGGGTAAAGGGGAAGATGTGGGTGGGCATGGAGTCTGAGGGCATCATGCAGATGCAGGCTGCACTGCTGTGTAAGAGGTGAGTAACCATCTTTCCTCATTGTTGAGCACATTGCTGATGATCTCCAGGTGTGCAAACCAAAGTTGTCATGTTTTCAGATGGGCACCCAGGGCCAGTGTTAGGGTGATACCCACTTATCTGCTAGCTGGACTGTGTGGGTTCTCCTACAAGAAGGGGCAGGACACATGCACATGATGGAGGTTTTGATGGTTTTGATGTGAGGGGTTATTAATAGATGAGTTGGCTAAAAAAGGCTTTTTGCACCACAATTGTGGATGGAATACCTAAGAGAACTCAACTACCATTCCCTACGTGTATATTTAAGGTTTATATACTATGTTACATATATTGTACTATGTTGTTACCGATGCACACATACATGCATGTAAATATTGATGCATGTGAATATAAAATTCTCATGCTAACTAATGTAGTGCTCTTGGGCATTTGATAGCATAATTTGACATAATAAAATAAAATAAAATATTATTAGATAATGGGACTGTTTCCTAACAGCCAAGCATGTGAGCTCTGCACCAGGGCAAAGCACAAGTGCAAGAAGGTGGTGTGGGAGGGGCAGGAGGCCCTAAAAGGGAAGTCATCAGGTGTCAGGGAGGAGATGGTAGAGCTGATGACAGAGCTGGTAGGGGCAGTGAAGGTTTGGAAGCTCTAGGGGGAGCAGGCAGGGACCCAGCAAGATTGTGGATATCCATGATATCTTTAATCCAGAGTGGGTCAGGGATGAGGAGGAGGAGGAGGCTGATGAGGAGTGCCTCAGTGAGGGAGAGGTCCTGTTTTCACTCTCTCTTCCCCATTTCCAGATCTGCTGATGCTGCATCTTAAATTGCTTTAAACCAGTCCAGGCCTTGAAATGAGTCAGCCAACCATCACTTAGATTGAGACGTTCATCCTGTGGGACACCTGCCAGGTCTACAGACTTTGTCCACTTCTGGTGTAGGACCTCACCCATGAGTAGAATACCCTCCACCATCGCCTTCAACACCTACAGCTCCATCATTTTGGTGACTTCTGGATGCTGTTTTTGATGAGCCCATTCAGTTGTAAATCCTCTGTCACAGTTGCTATGTTCCCACTCTTCCCACTATTTTGGTTCATCCTTTACCCATGCAGAGACCAGTGACTGCTTCATCTTTAGGTTCAGATATATTGAATCAAAGTGTTTCACCATTTTTGACTGATTTTTGCCATTTTTATGATACCAGTCCAAAATTTCAATGCACTGGGCAAGCGTCGCATTTTCCTTCTTGGTAAAAGCAGGTGCCTTATTTAACATGTTCTTCTCATTGGGTTCTTTGGCTTTGGGTTCAGATCCTTTATGTCAGTTCAATGTTACTGAAATGATGTTGGAGCTGTAACTGTTCACATACTTTTCTGCTTCTTTCCTATCACCTTGCTTAGATCACCTGCCACTTTCCATAATTTTCTGACAACACCCTTCTGTGCTTCATCAAGTCTTCCTAAGCCTCTCTCATAATCCGAAGCCTTTTCTGGCACCTCCAAAACCTGTTGCTCATCCACCAAATTTGCCTCGTTATCAAGCCATTTCTCATCAAGTGATGATATTGACTTTTTCTCATACAGCTGAGCCTGAAGCTTCTCTTTCTGAGCTTTAACCTGAGCCTGCAAGGTTTTCAGCCCCTTTTTCAGGACCTCAAGAGGCCTTAATGGCATGGTAACTGGAATTTGAGTATCAAGGGAGTAAAATTGGATGTTTGTAGCACATCATAGTTTACATGACCAACTGCACTATATATAAATGTATGGGTTTTTGGTGGATCAAAAATTGTATGGGTTATGGGAGAGTATGGGTTATCAGGGCTATGGGTTATGAGGGAGTCAACTGTAGTACATTGATTGGTAAGCCCCCTGTGAATCCCAACAATGCTATCTATATATAGTAATCAAGAATCCAAAATCCAGATTTGGGACATAAATTTTTTTCAAATGTTGGAAGTTAAAAAAAGATTGAGTTTCAGTGGACTCTATATTCTAGCTCTCATCAAGCTGAGTCAATTCCAATAGTTTTTGGACTTTGTCCCAGGACTTTTGAGGATGGAGATACATTAGCAAATTTTTGACCTCCGAGAGGTCAGTTCCTAGTGTCTGATGCTGTATTTCTGACCCTAGAGTTGGGTTTATCTTGCATATTTTCCATGTGATGTGTAAAGATAGATCTTTCTCAACTACTCTGACAATGCCCATTCAATGGATATGAGAGGTTGGTTTGGAGCCTGTATTCGATTGGTCAAATCACAGATGGATATGAGGACTTGTATACAAGGGGGTGCTGGCCCAGAAATCCCATACCAGTGCCCAGCTAGTTAGTCCAGCCACAGGCTGTGAAAAAAAAAAAGGACACCTTCAGAACAGGGCCTTGGAACACCAAATTGAGTACATTAAAACATATTATTAGTATCCACAGACAGTATGGAGATGGTACAGCTTTAGGAAGGCCTCTAGCACCAGAAAGCGAGTGAAAAAAATAGGTGTAATAATGGCTTATTGACACTTGTTTACTGCACACATGACAACTGACTGGTGAGGGGAGAGCACTCTTACTTATGAACCACCACATTCCACTCGTACTACAACTTGTCACCTCACGCTTATTGTTAAATTCCATATCTTGGGCTCATTATCACTTGGCTGATCTCATCTCGCATTTAGTGATTACTCGTGTGCAGACCACACAAGGTTACACTTTTTTTTTAATGCCTCCCTGGAAGGATCAATCATGTAGTGAGTAACCATTTATCTTATTTCATTTCTCAACCCTCGCTGCATTGTCGAGTAGGCCATTGTGTCTACTGCCTTCGCTAAAGCCCACTGCCCATCCTGCTGTTGACATGCCATCAAACACAGAGTGTCGTTGATGCCACTGATGCTCTGCCCACTGCTGAAGAATATGCTGTTTCATCACCTTTGTCCTCCCTGACATCCAACCTGAACACTGTTGATGCCCCATCACCTTCCATCGAAGTCGAAGATGCACATACACCCATGTCTGTGAAGTAAAAGAGATCAAGAATGCAGTCTTTGGAGAATTAATTACAAGGAGCATTTACAAAATGGTAAAGGCATTCCTGAGTATGTGAAGCCCCTGGATGTTGCAGGGATGGTGAAAGACCAGGTTGAAGTATTGGCACTGCAAAAGAAGTTTAGCTCCTTGAAAAAAGAATTCTTGTCTGATTTTAGAGACATTTTTGACCCCTTGCCACATGTTGACAAGTTACTGCATAATGTGACTGCACAAATTAAATTGAGAGATGCAGAGCAAACAATAAAGACTTGAACTTATGCATGCCCATGGAAATTCTGTGATGTATGGCAAACCTTGATTCAACAACATTTGGATGCAGGGTGTATTTGCCCATCCTTATCACCCATGCATTGCCTGCATTCATTATTCCAAAATCTGATCCTACAGTCCTACCATGCTGGGTGAATGACTACAGGCAACTGAATAAAAACACTATCGTGGACTCGCACCCCTTGCCTCATATTGATGACATCCTCAATGATTGTGCAAAAGGAAAAATTTGGGCGATGATTGACATGACAAACAGTTTCTTCCAAACATGAATGCACCCTGATGATATTTACCTGATTGCTGTCTCAACCCCATTTGGCCTGTTTGAGTGGATGGTTATGCCCATGGGCTTGAGAAATGCTCCCACCATCCATCAGTGGCACATTTCATTTACCTTGCAACCCTATATTGGGAAGATCTGTCACATTTACCTGGATGATGTTATCATCTGGTCGAACACTGTAGAGGAGCACTGTGAGAATGTGTGGACAATCTTGGCTGCACTCTGGGGTGCCCAACTGTACTGCAACCCCTGAAAAATGCATCTCTTTGAGATGGAGGTGGATTTTCTTGGTCACCACATCTCCGCACATGGTATTGAGGCTGACACTAAGAAAACTGACCAAATTGTCAACTGGCCCTGGCCTCGTAGTGCTAAGGAAGTTCATCAGTTCTGTGGACTAGTTTGGTATATTGCACATTTCCTGCTGCAGATCACCGAGCACACAAGAGTATTGATGGAACTGACTACAAAAGAGTGCAATGCAAATTTTCTGCTTGGGACTGACATGCACCAACATGCATTTGATGCAGTGAAAAAGGCTGTAGTGGGGCGAGACTGTTTAACAACCATTGATCATGCATTGATGCCTGAGTTGAAAATTTTCATTACCACCGTGATTTCCAGTTGGGGGCTGTGCTCTTGTTTGGGAAGACTTGGAAGACTGCTCAACCAGTAGCCTTCAATTCCATGATGTTTGAAGGTGCTGAGCTAAATTACCCTGTACACAAAAAGGAAATGCTAGCGATTATCCATGCACTGGAGAAATGGCACTCAGATCTTATTGGGGTGCTGATAATGATATACACTGACCATAAAACCCTTGAGAACTTTGAGATGCAAAAGGACTTGAGCCACCACCAAGCTGGGTGGATGGAGTTCATGCCCCAATATGACTGCAAAATAGTTTAGGTTGATACTTTGCATGCCTTCATGTGCTTTCGTGCACCCAAGTGCACTTCCATGCACTTTTGTGTGCCTTTGACCACTTAGGTGCACCTTTTACATTTCTACTGCGCCTTTGGATCCCCCTTAGCTGCCTTCTGTTGTGCACTCTAAATGCACCTTGTTACGCTTCAAACCACCTCCATGCGCCCACACTCCTTATCTGCCTTTCACAATTATTGCATGCTCGATGCACCTTTATGCACTCCTTTTATGCTTTACCCACAACTCACATTCTTTCTTGCGCACTCATTGCATGATCCACTTATCACACACACAACAATCCACCACCACACCAATTGTGCTGTGCATCATGGCTTCCAGCTTACTGGGGTGCTTATTTGAGGTGCACCATGATTCCAGCACAAGCAAACTGCGCATTCTCACATAACCTGGGCACTTTGCACCTATTTGGCTTTGGACTGTATGCACTTGGGCACTTTCACATAACCCTGGCACTTTGGTGCTATTTGGCCTTGCACAGCATCTCCTTATAGTTCTTCCACATTTCCAATTGGCATTGCCTTATCTGGCAACTGGCACAGGTCAATCATATCACTATTACTAAGGTACAGCATGCAACACATAACACCAAAGCAGATTAATTGGGAAGAGCACACGGGACCTAGAGTGCACCAAAAATAGAGCATCACACCAGAAAGTTGGATATTGGGCTATAGCATGTGCAAATCTTATTGGCTAAGGCAGCAGCATAGTGTGGTCAGGTTTAGATGGGCCAATGGATGCACTTGTGGGTAGCGCATGGCACTTTCTATTTTTATACTTTATTTATCTGTTTTTTTATCACATAAGCCATTTGTACATAGTAGGCAGACAGATAGAGAATCCAGAGGATCTTTTCCCCCCACTTAGCTCATAGCTCATTCAGCATCGCACATAGTCTGTGCACCAGCATCCAGTCCATGCACCTTTGTAGTGTGCCCTTCATATAGCTGCATTTGCATATCATTTGTGTCCCCTCGTCATATTGCCACATTTCATCCCTTCGTTGCATTCTTCATCTTTGTTTGTGCACTCCTGCAGTGTGCCCTTCATATAGCCATGTTTGTGCACTGTTTGCACATTTTATTGTATAGCCACATTTTGTGCACCATTTGCACATTTTTTCCACCAGTTGCACTCGCATCCCACTTGTGCCCCTAGCTTGTGCATCACCCTTGTAGCACATCCCAGTGCTGTACTCATCCCACTGCACCTCCCACTTCCGTCTCCCTCGTCATTGTGCATTTTTGCACTCCCATTGCACATTTTTACCCCTTTGCATTGCACACTTTTTCACCATTGTGCATACCTCCCTTTTTGCATACACAACTAGTGCACACATTGAAGACCATTGTACCAGCCTCTTTGTAGTCTCTGCGCCCTGAAGGACAATCCGAGGCCCTCTAAGCAAACCCCCTCACCCCGAGCATGGCAGCTGTAGGTTTAGTGTTCACCCCTTCTGTTGAGACTCTGCACTGAGTACCAACTGAACACATCAACATTAAAGGCAACCTCGATACAGTTCCAGATGCCCTGTTATGTACAGCATTTGAAGCAGAGGTACTGACAACCACAGCTAACTCAAATGGTGTTGAGCCTGTGTCCTTAGGTTTGGAGGAGTACACTGATCCATTGATGTGTGCACAGTGATAGGTCCATTGTGTGCTCTAGGGTCTGGGAAGGTTTCCAAATGTATCGACACATTATGACTTATGATCCCAACCCCTACAAACCCTACAAATTCGATTTTGAACCAATGTTGAACTACTTTGAATGACTTCACAACATTTTGAAGACCTTCAAATAACTTTGCACCACTTTGAATGACATCAGCCACCATATGGCTATCCCAATACCCTTTCAATACACACAGCACATCCAGCATGAGCCATTGCACCGCATATCAAGCACTACTGGACACAAGGAGACACAACAAAAGACTTTAGGATGTGATAATAGCACTTTTGTGTTTCAATGATATATTGAAGCAATAGGATAAGTACTTTTACTATACTGGGACACTGTACATTTCAATTATTATTATTATTATTTCTTATTTGATTTATGATTTACAAAGTCCTTTATTGCTGTGCATACTGCCTCATGTTCTACACATGTTATATTTCCTTTTTAGTACTATCTCTTCAAAATGTATATAGACTTGTACTAGTTACTTAGAACAATGAAGAAGAAGTTGCCCTCTCCATTATCATCTGATTTAAGAGCTGTCCTCTTGAGTCCAAGCCTCACTTTGTATTTCTAAGTTCTGCAAATTATTGTGAACTTCTTCAAACTTTCGTACTAGCCTCTCGATTTATTGCATATCGCCTATCATCACTCGAACACTTCTCCAATTTACTATACTCATTCCCTGATATCCCTTAAAACCATTTCGATTCTTCCCAAATTCTTCAAACATCTTCCATCGTCCTTGAACCTCCTTCAAACTTCTTTGAACCTCTTTGAATCTTTGAACCTCCTTCAAACCTACTCTGAACATCTTCGTATGCTCCTAAAGTTCATTCGCAACACATCTTACCATCCCACACCTCTAATTACAACCTTTGGGTATCAGCAGTGATATTTAGTACCAACTCACACCCTTCCTCTAGCCTGTGTTATACTTCTTAGGCCTTTTAACAGGTTTTTGTTAGGTTTCTAGGGGGAGTATTATATTTTTTGCTTTGCCACCTGCACCATGGGCAGCTCTGCTTTATCCTCATCTTTGTCCCCTCCCTCTGCCCTCTCAATAGCCTTTACCTCAGCCTTGAACTCTGCATTCCTCTGCTACAACTCCTCCTTCGAGACAGTCTTTATATGAAATGCAGCAAGAGCTGCATTTCGAGTGTCCACCAATGCCCTGGTTCAACCTTCAATTCTGGCCCATCTCACGATCTCCCTTGCATGTTGAGCCTCCTCCTCCTCCTGAACCCATTGTTCCTCCTCTTCTCTCCTTTTATGTTCTACCTCCTCAGCCAAGTCCATGAATAATAAATTTGTGCCCCACGAAAGCCATTTGTGTTGGGCCATTGAACTGAAAACTTCGAAAACCTTGTCCACAACCTTTTGGATGGTCAGGTCATGCTCTTTGCTGAGGTCATCAGCAAGATCATCATATTCTGCCTAAACAAAATACTTTAGTGGGTTTGACTACCAATAGAACTGTAAGAAACCTACCATTCTCTCACAAAAACCCTTGCCCCACAGTTCAAAATCTGAATCTTCTGCGATGCCATGATCTGGCATTGACTTTGCATATTTGAGAACTTCGATGTTGAGTTCAGTGAGAAGAGACACTATAAAAGCTAGTATGGGAGAAGATAGAAGGTGATGTGGAAGAATGAGACATATTTCGAACTTCACTAACTTTTTCAACATGATTATGCATTTCACACATGACTTCAATTGGCTGACTGGAACAGTCAGGATTTCAGTAAGGGGGAGGATGATAGGTCCATTGTGCGCTCTAGGGTCTGGGAAGGTTTCCAAATGTATCGACACATTATGACTTATGATCCCAACCCCTACAAACCCTACAAATTCGATTTTGAACCAATGTTGAACTACTTTGAATGACTTTACAACATTTTGAAGACCTTCGAATAACTTTGCACCACTTTGAATGACATCAGCCACTATATGGCTATCCCAATACCCTTTCAATACACACAGCACATCCAGCATGAGCCATTGCACCACATATCGAGCACTACTGAACACAAGGAGACACAACAAAAGACTTTAGGATGTGATAATAGTGCTTTTGTGTTTCAATGATATATTGAAGCAATAGGATAAGTACTTTTACTATACTGGGACACTGTACATTTCAATTATTATTATTATTATTTCTCATTTGATTTATGATTTACAAAGTCCTTTATTGCTGTGCATACTGCCTCATGTTCTACACATGTTATATTTCCTTTTTAGTACTATCTCTTCAAAATGTATATAGACTTGTACTAGTTACTTAGAACAATGAAGAAGAAGTTGCCCTCTCCATTATCATCTGATTTAGAGCCATCCTCTTGAGTCCAAGCCTCACTTTGTATTTCTAAGTTCTGCAAATTATTGTGAACTTCTTCAAACTTTCATACTAGCCTCTCGATTTATTGCATATCAGCCATCATCACTCGAACACTTCACCAATTTGCTATACTCATTCCCCAATATCCCTAGAAACCATTTGGATTCTTCCCAAATTCTTCGAACATCTTCTATCATCCTTGAATCTCCTTTGAACCTACTTTGAACATCTTCGTATGCTCCTAAAGTTCATTTGCAACATGTTTCACCATCCCACACCTCTAATTACAACCTTTGGGTATCAGCAGTGATATTTAGTACCAACTCACACCCTTCCTCTAGCCTGTGTTATACTTCTTAGGCCTTTTAACAGGTTTTTGTTAGGTTTCCAGATTGAGTATTATCAACAGATCCTGGCTGATCCTGCCACTTTTGAAATTCCATGTCCTGTGATTGCCGCCACACTGTCCATCACTGCAGATGACGAGTTGCTGACAAACATCCATGATACAGTAACTACTCCGTCGACCCATGGTGCAAATGCTTACTTGACGCTGAGTTTTTTCCCCATGGTGTCCACAAAATGAATGGTTTGTTATATGTGGGGAGTAGGTTAATCATTCCACAGGTCTCAAAGGTGTGTGAGCTTCTATACCACTTGGCTCACAATGTGTTAGGCCACTTTGGGTTTGCAAAAACCTAAGGTTCTCTCTGTGACTCCTTCTACTGGCTGAACATGCGGTGAGACCTGGAGCAAGCTTATATTCCAGCCAGTGCAGAATGTCAATATAATAAAGGAATGACTCAAAAACCTATTGGTCCCCTTCACCCCCTGCCTGTGCCTGACCAATGTGGCAACTCTGTTGCCATGGACTTCATTGGACCATTGCCCAAAGATGAAGGTATGAACTGCATTGTCACCTTCACTGACCGCTTGAACAGTGATATTCACATCATTGCAATGCAAATTGATATCTCAGCAGAGGACCTTGCTGTTGTTTTTTTTCGATGAATGGTATTGTGACAATGGATTGCCATTGGAGATTGCATCAGACCATGACAAGCCCTTCATGTCCAAATTCTTGCAGAGTCTGCACAAGCTGACAGAGGTGAAACTTAAGATGTCCACCACGTACCACCCAAGTCAGATGGGGCAAGCAAACGATTGAACAAGACTATCAACCAATACCGATGCCACCATGTGGAGACGAATCAGAAGGGGTGGAGGAGGGCATTGCCCCGAGTGCATTTTGACATCATGAACATGGTTAACACTTCCACAGGGTTTTCCCCCTTTCAACTACAGATGGGCCACTCTCCATATATCATTCCCCCTCTCGTGCACTCTGACCCCAGTGTCACAGACATTTGTGTGGCCTCGTGGTGGAGCAACTCTGCCAGGATGTCCTTGAGGCAAAGGATAATGAGGCTTTGGGCCAAGATTTCACAATCCCTAGCCACAAATGAGCATTGTTCTAACGATTTTCCTTTTAGGAAGGGCAACTGGGTAGTCCTGTCTACATTGCACAGATGACAAGAGTACAAGACGAAGGGTGAGAAATGCGTAGCAAAATTCATGCCCCATTACAATGGCCCCTATGAGGTCACCAACACAGCACTCAAAATCTCCACTATCACTATCAACCTGCTGAATCATCCTAACTCTTTCCCAACATTCCATATGTCACAAGTTTGACCATTTGTGGAGAGTGACAGGAATCTATTCCTGGACTGACAGCTGGAGGAACCGGAGCCTGTGTACGTCAACAACGAGGAGGAGTTCCATATCGATCAAATTTTGGATGAACGCAGATGGGGAAGGGGCATGCAGTACCTCGTTCGGTGGACTGGCTATGACCCAGAAGAATATCATTGGTTACCTGGCCATGGATTGGACGATTGAGAAGCCCTCAATATCTGGTTGGTGAAGCGGGATTTGGTTGCTAGTATGTAGCATTTCAAATTCTTTTGCCAACCGGTAGCTTTTTCCCACTGGGGTTTTGAATGTACCTGTGTCTCTGGCTTTTTTTTTTACCATATACTTCCTGTTGGCTGAGGGACCTTGGTGAATTTTTTATGGGGGGGGGTAATGATGGCTCATATTGACACTTGTTTACTGCACACATGACAACTGACTGGTGGGGGAGGAGCACTCTTACTCATGAACTACCACATTCCACTCATAATACAACTTGTCACCTCATGCTTATTGTTAAATTCCATACCTTGGGCTCGTTATCGCTTAGCCGATCTTGTCTCGTGTTTAGTGATTACTTGTGTGCAGACCACACAAGGTTACAATATGCCTTGAATGTCTTCTCATATTTGGACAATTTTTTTTTTCTTGCATCATCAGTCAATGCAAGCTACCCACCACACTCATATTCGCTGCACCAGAAAACTATTTGATTGAAAACATGAGCACTGTTCAAGAGTCTATAGTATGTGTCACAGATTCTAGGTATAAAAGCAACAGACATTGGTGAGTTTTGGGGAGGAATGGAAGACCTGGGCAGTATGGCGAGAGTGGGAAAGGAAGAGGCTGCCAAAGACTGCGAAATGTGGGCTGATTTGGATTCTGTGCGGAATTCTGAGGTAGAAGCTGTTCCAATCATACGAGATTCGGAACCATCAATCTATGACAGCGTGAGTCCTGTCGTTAGCTTTATCAGTGGAGATATACTTACTATGTTCAACAGAACAACCAACCGAGTGAAAGTAGTGGTGGAAATGAAGGCAGCATGAACAATGCAAATCACATACAGGTGGCGGCAGCAACGGAAATCGAAATTCCTGAGGAATCGAGACAGTCGAAGCGCAAAATGGTTCCACGAAAACTTGCAGATGCACTGAATGGGTGTTTATGTGGGCAAGTCCTCGACAGTTCATTGAACGGGGTACTCGAGTGCAAACAAGCTGGTTGCGAGACTCAGTGGGTAAGTACAGCGTATTATGAGCGCTGATGAATTTTCTGACTCACTTTATATGTCCAGTATCATCTACAATGTGTAGAACTTGAGCTAGAACCACGGAATTCGGTGTGCGTCGTCTGTGAGGCATCCGGGCGAGGACGCGGAGGGAAGCGCCAACGACGATGAGGTCATATCACTATATATAGAAGAGTTCCTGATTAGGTAAGTTGGTTAGTCCGGGATTTTTTTTTCGATGCCGGAGCACCCTTGCTTATACACTATAATTTATTTTTTATTAGATCAGGCCTGTGGGTTATACTGATATGTATCCCCAGCACTTTACTTAATTGCCCGTGGCTATGTAATTAATCATGCGTATATTTTCCTAGGAAATCAGTTTGTATGATTCGGTGTAGCAATATCCAAATATCTTGTTGTAACGAGCAGTGTACATAGTATTTACGCAGTACGATACACTCAAAAAATTATATCTATACACTAGCTCCATCATGTCAGCGTATCAGAAACCACCATCCTCTTCTTCGTCCCAATCTACATTCTCCATAGCCGCCTCGCCTTCATCATAAAGGTCATTCAATCCCGTCAAAGCAGGCAAGTATTCAGGGTCATTGAATGCCTTGAGCAACATCTCGAAACCATCTTTCTCATACGCTTGCAGTACCTGTCGTAAAACATGCCCATAAGCAAATCACGTCCAGTAGGTGAAATACACACGCACAGTCTCACTGCATCCAGTACACTTGTCATACGCCGCGCCCACGATTTGTATATTCCGGAATTGGGCTAGGAAACCTCGTATCTGGTGCGGTACAAGACCCAGGACACTTCCACTAGCATCAGGAGAATCGTTACTTGGATCTTCGTTGGGAGGTGGAGCTGCCGCATGTATCCTGGAAATTCATCGTACAAATTCAGATTGCATAGAAGGCAAAGGACTAACCCATCCGGATGCTGCAGGAGCGAAGCGAGTAGCTCGACGGCAGTTGAGGAGGCTATAGACGCCAAGCCTGGTCTTGTAACTGTGCACATCTGATCGAGAGTGCGATCTGTCAAGGACTGGGTGTATGTCAGGGTGTAGTTCCGCTAGACGCAGATTACGCAGTTATATAGAGTGTATGCTCACGTCTGAGGGCGCGACGATATCGTTACAGTAGTAACATCCGAGTCTTGCGCCGTTGGCAGGTGTAGAGCTGGCACGCGCACCGTGACGCATTACTACGAACGTGTCGAAGCCTAGCGCGGCATTCATGACGATCTGATGGTACAATAGTTGATTAGTAGAAGGAACAAAAAACATACTATAAATGATATGTACCTTGCCCTTCGCGGCGCCAATGACAGTAGGCAGCCAACGACTCTCTCGTGAATCCATCAGGAGAAACACAGCATCATGTTCAGCAATCAACTTTTCGATCTGTTCTACATCCGCTTTGGTTTGTGCGAGGGATGCTGGCATGTTTGAAATGGGATGTCCTGGCATGGGAATTGACAACATGTGGCCCGAGGAGTTCTGTTGGTGGTGGTGAGATAAAAAAGGAAGAATAAGTATAACAGACATACTACACCAGGATAGATCTTCTTAAGTCTCGCAGCGGCACATTCTGCTTTGGGCTTCCCGCCATTGAGACAATCCTCGAACTCGAAAAGAGGTTGGCGAACGGGATTGGAGAATGAGACATGTGATGAGTCAACGAAGGTAATCGTACGCACTCCCCACCCCTAGAAACAGTTGAGTGATTTCCATCATAACAAATATCAAGCGAGACAGACCATCAGCGTCCTCGCTACGTAGCACCCAAGGGTTCCGGCGCCAAGGAGAAGGCACTTTGTGCTCGATATCTTTTCTAAATCGAGAGACGGGAGGATCCGCCACCGCATCAGCTTTAGGTTGAGATCAACAGCCTGATTAGCAAGTCTGAAATTTTATCAGAGTATTTCGTTATAAAGTAGTATAATACTACCTTGCGGGATCCATCATAGGAGCCAGATCTGCAAGACGTGGTCCAAGCTTGCCTTGTAGGTTCTTTTCCCATCCCACGGCAGCAGGTCGTCCAATCTCGTTCGTCGCGGCGCCGCCGATCTGAAGGACACCAAAACGGCTCTTCCACGTCGAGGGTGAGATTTCGTAGTCTCTCCAGCAGAGAACACGGAGGGTCGATGTCGAGTCGGGGTATAGAGCACGAAGGTATGCGAGGAGGTTTCGGAGGGGCCAGCCGGGATTCGTAGAGAGTGCTGAGGGATCTACAAAGGCTATTGTTTGCTATTTGTAGGAGACACGTGAGATCAGGACTCAAATAAGAAAAGATGGAATGGACGAACAGAGGAGAGAGGTGTAGAAGCGAAAAAGGTTGAGTAGGATTCTACAGGTGCAATTGACGTTCCGTTCAGATCGTTGCGTACGAGAAAGAAAGGCAGTGAATTTGGGTATGCACGTAATTTCGTATGGATTAATATAAGCTGTATAGATACAGATTCAGCTAGGCTCTACGAACAACGCGTTCTACGTACGGAGTCTGAGGAAAATTCGGCGGTGGCATCCTTCCATCCGTCCTCAGAAATTTCCCATGCAGGCTTGGAGACAAAGGCGGGGAAAGCAAACCAATAATAGTACTTGTATTTCTTGAGATCGGCGAAGGTGAGCACAAGAAAGTGATTCATTAGAGACGTATCGCGTTTAGAGATTATATGGTCCCAGATCTACGGCAAGAAGGTCAGCGTTAAGAAGATCGAAAGTGACTAGGACGCGCTTTTGCAGCTTCTTCGTTGAATAACGAGGTCTTATCAGCAGCCTTGAATTCTTCGATGGTATTGTAATTCTTGAATGTCCCAGATGTTACGATCGATCCTGGCGATGGTCTGAGATACTATGATTTAGTACAAAGTGGAGGATCTTCGAGAGACAAACTTGAAGGCTTTGTCAAAGGACTCTGAACCAATGCTTAGGTTACATCCCAATGGGATCTCTTGGCCTGTTTCTCGGTCTCTAACCGATCGACCTGTGGAATAAGTGGCAGAGACGGGTAAAGCTTCATCTGATAGACGAAGAACGTCGATCTTGATGTTGGTGAGTTCATGCCAGAACGATGGTTGCACGAGAGAAGAAAAAGGCGCAAATTGCACTACCGGCATCGTTGCGGTTCGAGTCTAACGAATGAATTTAGTCAATTACATAATCATGACGACCCAGAAGACAGAAGACGGCGACTGATACTCTGTCTTTTTTCAACAAGTGATAAGACAGAAAGAGGGTGGTTTTGGTGCTATATAGTTCTGGGATGCAAAGTTTACAGTTCCAAGAGTTTCAAGTACTGCAGAGATACAGTACCTGTCAAAAAGTTCAAAGTAATGAAGTTATTCTTATTTTGCTACTGGTCGAAATAGCTGATTGCTTACAATCATACTAATAAATTTGTACAAATCTAATCTAAATAGACATACTGATGTTTCTGGGAGCGAATGCGACTGGCCGGAATCTGAAGACAAGAAAACTGAAAGCATGACCTCTCCTCGGATTCCATCCCAGTCGAAAACGGGGTGAGCTACGGCAACCCACATAGGAAGCAATAATTATAGTTGGGAGCATCTCAATGTGCATGGCGCCTAGATAATCCAGACAACGCCAATATTCCAAAAAGGCTTGGGAATGCCAACAGCTGAACTTCTTTACCATATCAGGTGGCACTCCCGAAACTAGGTAAAATGTTGTTCCCCCAATACGAAAACAGTGTCCAGTAATGTGGGGCTATCCTTTATTTCTCGCTTGAAGGATGCTGTTGACTCGTCGAATAAATGTGGACCTAGTGAGTGTGACTATTTTATCATGTGAATCGCAGTAAGCGGCGATAGGATGGTTGATGTCGAGCTTGTTCCAGATGAAATGCTTATGAATTGCATGGATATGGTCAAGCAGAGCTTCCTGGCGAAGGATCCACACATTATCTCCTCGGGCCTTCTGTGTCTTCGACCATGGCAGGTGAAGGCTGCAGGCGCCATTCTGCACGGTGGATTCTGCAATGTGTGAAAACGTGGCATGGCACAGTGGGTTGAATTTCTGAATATTCTGAGTTGGTGGTAGTAGCTCCCCACTGCGAAGTTGGGAGAAAAAGGAGAGGAGACATATGGCTCAGATACAGACATCCAGCCCCAAAGATCTACTAAGGCCTCGATTGAGATCACGAAGCATAGAAATAGTGACAGGTGGCCTTTTGCCACAGAAAGAGGATACAGGCCTGAGCTCTTCCACACCTTTCAAGACTCGATGCAGTTGCTCTCTGCCTTGCCACACCAGCCCTTGCTTCTTGTGTTCCCTCTTTATGGTGGTTATCTTTGTGCTGACCATCTTCCCTGCAAAATGCCCAGCATAGGATGATGCCCATGCTATGAGAAGGTCCTTCCTGGTGGGAAAAATATCATTGTTGTGGATATTGAGGGCTTTGCAGAAAGATCAGAAGTCATGTAACCTGCTGGCATCTTTGGACTGAGTTAATTTGCTCACTGCCATATTTTGGACATTGCTAATCTTTTCCAGTAGTTTGGCTGACATAGCTAGGGTTGAAAGTGGTAGTTTCTTGCATGGTGTTGGGAATCGAGAGGTGTATGGGTGTGATCAGCTGTGGTGGTGAGCAAAGTTACCATTGTAAATTTGTGCTAGTTGGAGTAGATTGCTCGTCTGCTTGTCTGAATGAGAGATGGTCCTGAGAGGAGGCATCACATTGAGAAGTTGGTGGGATGGGACACAGCATGCATAACATGACACGATCTCAAATTACAGCAATGAAACCTATGCAATTCTCAGGTCATGGTAGTCTACCACTCTGTGTACAAATTTCCCTAAATGAAAAGGTATCTTGGGAGGAAAAGCATATAGTGAGGATTTCCCTGGGAAAACCCCCCTCGAAGGAGCATCCACAGTATTTTCTGTCATTGGTACCCAGATAGTGGAGATCCATAATTTGTGGCCTTGGATGAGTTTGATGATTTCCTGCAATATGGCATTCTGCTGAGTCCCCCATGATCTGCCTGCCCCCAATGCCCCTACCATGCCTTTGTTATCTGAACGAACAATTATTTGGCAGTTTGTATGGCAACAGAACCTGGACTGCCCCTTTTTTGATCAATGGATCAGTGAAGCTAGCCGATCACCAGACAAGGTCCAGGCAAATGGTGTTGCCGAATTACCAACAATAATAGGTGACTTGTGTGATTTCATTGATGGTATCTAAGTTCACAAACACCTTCATCTTGTCCTCTACAATATAATTGAACTATTAATTGGGTCCTTAATTTATCTTTAAGTCTAAGGAATGTTCACCGAAGTTGGTCTGAAGAAGTGTAAGGAGGTATCAAAAGGAAGGTCTAAAAGAGGGTTTGTATATGATAAGAATGTCGACATTATGAATATGAGACAGAGAAGATTAAAATGGAAAGTATGGCAAGAAGAGTAATAGTGAGGAAACGAGTAATAGGGAATGCATCAGGCACTGTTGTGCTTGAAAGTGGGTACATTGAACCACTTGCAAAAAAGGTTGCAGCAATGCTTTGTTTTGAAGTTGCAGTGGGTGGCAGGTATATTACCTTCAGCAAAGATAGGACCAAGGGTGCTGGGAAGACATGTTTAGATATGAAATACTCTCAAAGAAACATACAACAGGCTCACCCCACTGATAAAATCTGAGGATTGCTCAGCAGCATATTACCACCTGGGGGAGGACTGTTAAGTGTTGATTAAGTTGTGTTAGATGATGGATTGTTTACCTTGATAATTGGACACAAACACCTGCTTCTTTGTCTTCCAATATTGCACATGCTGACTAAATGCCAAAAACTTCACCTGCTCTTCATCCTCCTTCATTTCCATCATCAGAGCCTCTGCCAAGACATTGTTGAGGTACTTCCTGGCCCCTCCATATTTTCATCAATAACCTTCCTCAATTAGGAAAGTTGTCTTTTTTGCAGATGTTGATGAAGATTGTTCAATCGTGATTGCCAACTTGACAAAATGGAGCTGTGGGATAACTTTGTTAGACTTTCTGAGTCTGACTCCTCCTTGATGAAGTCATAAATGATATCGAGCAAAGCTTGAGCCCAGACAAGACATGAGACCTCCATCGTGAGGTGCTGAAATTGCTTCTCACCCTCATGAGCCACATCAACAACCTTCTTTGTGAGTGATCCATCAACCTCAATAACTCTTTCTACTGCATTGTAGGTATGCTTTGCACAGATGGCCTCTGCACACCCTGCTTTGAAGACAGCTGGCATTGATGAACCAAAGGCAGCCAGCTTGATGCTTCCTTTCTTCATGTCCAAAGTTGCCAGATCTAATTGCAGGGTCAAAGTTAGTGGTTTTCCAAGGTAAAAGTTATTCCCTTCTTTGCCAATAGATATTTGAGTAGGTTCTGCAGCTTGGTCAAGGAGTTGCGCCCATGTTTGGCACTCAACAGGATACACAACAACATTGAAAGTGGTGAGACAAAATACACAGATTCTCGTGAGTGATATATCAGGAAGATACTAGTAACATATGGAATAAATTCATTTCTTTATTTGTTGGTAGTTGCTGTGTCTTCAAAGCCCAGCTGATATGTTCAGCAGATGGAGAAAATGGTTTTGACTTGGATGTGGCATGACTAGTTGACTTGGAGGTGCTTCATACATCAGAGTGGCTTGTGGGAGCAGCAGTTGAACAGATGACTGCTCTGTGCTTTTTCTTGTGAATCATGGATTCTACAAGTTTCAAGGGAGACATGATCTCAATTTCAGAAGAGTTGTGATCTTCTTGTTTAGATATAGGTGAGGCACTTCAGGCTCATCTCTTCCCTTTGCCTACAACCTAATTCCCATTTCAGTAATGTATTGTTCGAAGACATGTTAAAATACCTACTGTAAAATCTGCTGCCATGCTTGGTTCAATGTCTTTAACCCTTGCTGCTGTAACTTTTCTTCCTGCTGGTTTTCTCCCCACTGTGTTCTTCTCTGCTGGCCTTGCATTGGTGTCTCTCTTCTCGAGCATGGTGTCATAGATTTCATTTGAGATGTGAAAGTGGATAATGGCCTTGCCACTTTTGAATATCTGGGTTCCTTTCTTTCCAGTTTTGAAGAAATACTTCATGATCACATCACAATCTGGAACACTAGGTTTGAGGACAACCCACAACTTATTCTGCATAGTAATTTGGTCAATATAAAGTGGAAAGTTGTTTGTCCATCTATTCCATCTAGGGATCATGACATTGTACAGTGTTTTCTTTAAAGCCACAGCTCCAATATGAACTGGTATGTGATCCACTGCTTTGATGAGATCCTGGAGTTAATGCATGTAAATAGATGTCATCACTCAGGGAAGAGTAGAACATACATGAATGAGCTGCATCTGCATGTGACCAGTAAGCATCACTACCATTCACACTTCAATGACAACAATCTCGCCATTGTGGGTGGAATACCTGTTGGATTTGCTCATGTCATTCAGTGGGATATGCTGCATGTGCTTGTGTGTAACCAACAGGCTGTGGGCCTCTACTCTGTGGCTGCATGGAAGGAGGAATGGTATGCTGCAG
The DNA here is from genome assembly GCA_029959215.1 of Tricholoma bakamatsutake. Taxonomy (NCBI): domain Eukaryota; kingdom Fungi; phylum Basidiomycota; class Agaricomycetes; order Agaricales; family Tricholomataceae; genus Tricholoma; species Tricholoma bakamatsutake. The sequence continues at coordinate 10,695,624 of CP114857.1, read as the reverse complement.
AACATTTCCTGGTAAATGAACTGATGGACCTGGTGTACTGAGAGGCCCAGATGAAGTGTTCATCATGTATCCCACTAGATGACCTTGTTCCATTGCTTGGTTACTCCCTCCAATGGCTTGCACATCATTGCTAAAACCTGGCAGAATATGAGTGCCTAGTCATCAGAAGTTGGGCATCTACTTATGACCTCGCTGCACCTGACCTAGATATCTGTGAACATCATGTTGATGACTTGAACCTGTGGTGTCTGTGCACTGCTGCAACGTACAGTACCATTCTTGTTATGGTAATACTGGTAGCAGTTGGGATACAGATCTTGACCAAGTTTCAAATGGTCCTTGTTATGCATGTGCTTCAGAACAGCAGTAGTACCGCAATTCTTGCAGGTATGCTCCATGGCCACTTTAACACTTGTGAAGTCAGCAGCATAATGGGAGTCTGGAGGTTCACTCATTTCCTAGAATGAACATCTGATTTGGCAGTAGGTGAGGAAGTAACAGTGAAAGTCTATTTTGAGTCCATGATAGTAAATATCATCAATGAGTGTGAATAAACAAAACTATCACCAAGACGTGACCCCAAAACCTACTCCTCATTATTAGTGAAATCAGCAGCATAGGCACCTTCAGATTCCTCATCCTCTGAGGTGAAGTCTGCCTCATTGTAATCCTCCTGTAATACCACACCATCTCCAACAACTTCATTGCCAATCCACATCTTCCAAAGTCCAAGAAGCATTGGTAGTGTGAACATGCACTCTACTGGAGTCACACCCACTGCATCAGCTAATATGGAAATATCATACAGCTCATGCGAAGAAACACAGAACGTCACTGCATAACCTACTAAACCACTTCATGGAGATTTACCCAGACAAAATAGAGAAGATAACACACAATCCTTGATCCTCCACATATGCTGTGACATCCTTTACCATGGAGATAGCTAAGGACCGGAATGAGTCCATTCAGAGGGAAGAAGACAGTGCACCAGAAATCAAGATCTTCACCGACAGATCAAGCATAGATGGAAAGGTAGGAGTGGCAGCAGTAATGTACAGGAAAGGAAGAGCAGTGCCAGAAAAAGTTCTGAAATATCACCTGGGAAGTGCAGCAGACTACACATCCTTCAAAGTGGAAGTGGTAGGGGCCATCTTAGGGGTATGGCTGATCAGAACAGAGCACATAGCAGGACATCTCCCAATCTCTATACTCACAAACAGCCAAGCATTCATAAAGAAAACCAGGTCACACAAAGTGACCATGGCACAGTATCTGCAGGAGGAATTCCTGACAGCAGCAGACAGCACTAACACAGAGAACATGGAGCCAAACTTGAGATGGTTTCACCTAGTCTGAATCTCAGGACACAGTGGGGTGCAGGGTAACGAAAGAGTGGACGAAGAAGCAGAGAAGGGAGCACAAGGCAAATCAAGCCCACTGCACAGACTACCACCTCTACTCTGAGCTGAACTACTGAAGAGTTCAGCAGTGATAAAGCAAAAGCTCGATAGCGAGCTGAAAAACATGTGGATGGCATCCCCACACCAACCAAAGCTGAGCAGAATTGACACAAACTACTCATACAGCCATTATGCTAAAACCCAAGACAAACTTAAAAGATGGTCTACTAATGCAAATATGCACAGGCTGCATCCCACTCAATTTCTACCTACACCAAATAAAAAAGGCAGAGTCAAGTAATTGTGTCGCATGTCAGGAGCAGGGATGGACAACCAAAGAGACCCTGACCCACTTTCTGTTCGAATGTGGGACCTATAACAAGGAGCGACATGAACTAGACTGACAGATGAGAAGGTGTTGGAGCAGACTACATATGCTGCACAGAGGAAGAGATGACACGTTCCTTATAACCTACCTGGGGTTTAGTTAGTCTTAGAGCTAGGGTTTAGCAGAGGTAAGAACACTGTATATCTACTACAGTACAGGTTCTCCTTATATACATAATAGTAAGGATGTCACATGACTCAGGAATGTGTTTACCACATGTATGCACAGTAACATGTGTGTGCTGCATGCATTGCCTCATGTATGCAGCATGCATCAGGATTTAATTTCAACACCCCCCCTCAAACTGTACAGCACTCTAAGCAGCTAAGTTTGAATCTCAAAAGTAATTCTGAGAGGGTCTCTAAATTTCCTAAATAAGACAGTGCCAAGGTTCTTTGTGAACATGTCAGCTGGATTATCACTTCCAGGAATGAAAACGACCATGACTTTGTCATTTTCTATGCATTTGTGGGTATAGTGGTAGCGAATGTCTATATGTTTGGTCCTTCTTTCCTGAACTGGATTTGATCCGATAAAGATGGATCCCTGATTATCAGCACAGATTGGTACGCACTTCAGTACATATCCAAGTTCCTGGAATAAGGACTCTATCCACACTATCTGTCGACAAGTGTCAGAGAGAGCCATATATTTGGCTTCTGTGGATAACAGTGCTACAGTTTTTTGTAAACAGGACTGCCAGCACACAATGCCACTCACTAGAGTAGCAAAGTAACCCATTGTAGATCAGCGTTTGACAGTGTCAGCTGCCCAATCAGAATCTGTGAAGGCCTGTAGCCCCTCGGACTTCTTGCCATCATAGACAATGTTATATTTCTGGGTTCCCACCAGATAGCACATGATGTACATCGCTTTGTCTAGATGTTCTTGGCTAGGATTAGCCGAGAATTGCAACATCTTGATTACTGCATAAGCAATATCAGGTCGCGTTCCAAGCATCAGATACAATAAAGATCTGATCACAGACTGATATTTTGATCTAAGCATTGTGTTGGGCATTGCTGTGTTTTCTGATGGTCTGTAACCAGTCAGGAGTGGAGTGGGGGTTGCTTTGGCATTTTTCATCTCGAATCTCTCAAGCACTTTGGTGAGATATTCAGTTTGATCGAGTTTGACTTTGCTTGCAGTCTGGGTGATGCGCATGCCTAAGAATTCCATGACTTTTTCAGTACTACGGCACTTCCAATGCTTTAGACAAGCATTTTTCTTTTCATCCACAAGTTTCTTGTTCTTCCCCATGAACAAGCCATCATCAACATAGATGAGTGCAATAACAATGCTGCCTGTCTTAGGATCCTTGTGTATGAAAATGCTGGCATCGGAGCTGGGATGCACAAACCCAATGGTGTGCATAAATGCCTCTAGCTCTTTCCACCATGCAAGTGAGGCTTGTTTAAGGCCATACAATGCTCGGCGTAAGCACATTACTTTGCGCTCTTTTCCCTCGAGTCTGAAACCCTCAGGTTGATCCATATAGATCTCCTCATCTAGTTTGCCATATAAAAATGCGGTTTTTACATCTAGGCCGGTCATATACATGCCCTCTAGAGATGCAAGTGCAAACATGAGGCATACGGTCTCATAGCGGACTACTGGTGAGAAAATCTCATCAAAGTCAACACCTTCAACTTGTGAAAAGCCTTTGGCCACGAGTCTGGCTTGTTTTCTTCCATCTGATTTTACGGAGAAAACCCATCTATTTTTGATCGTTTTTCGATCATGTGGAAGATCGACAATGTCATAGACTTGTCGCTTATGAAGAGCCTCTAATTCTTCATGACAAGCTTGTTTCCACTCACGTTGCTGCTGCCGTGGTAGGCACGCAATATCGCGAAATTGGTTTGGAACTTGGCTTATTTCGCTCGATGGTTTGACTGCTTTTGACAACAGCCAGTGAATAAGCTTATCTCCTCCTTCCTTGGTTATCTTTTTAATATAACCTGCTTTGTCCAGTTCCCCCATTGGGTGATCATGTTCTTGATCATTGGAATTGGGCACACTCTCGTGGGGTGCCGAACTCGGTCCAGCAACCGGTTCTTTCTGTTGAGATTGTGGTCATATTCGGTTATGATCCAAATCTTGACCTACAGATCTCTTCCAATATCAATCATGTGCAATGTGTCTTTCTATGTCAGAGGGGAGTCGCTTCTCTCCATAGGTATTGCCAGGATGGTTTGGGATGTTCCTCTGCCTGCCTGATTGACGGGGCAATTGCTGCCATTCCTGTTGATCATCATGTCTTGGACAAAAGTCCTCAGTGGTTACTGGAGGCGGCGGAGGAGGAGCATCTGTCACATCGTCATGTGCCTTTTGCTCACTTGGTACATCATCATCATCATTTTCTGATGATGGAGGAAGGGGCGGATCTTGTGGCGGTATAGAATCATTGCCATCTGTTCCAGATGAGTGGTCATCATCTTCTGGTTCTGGAGGTGGAAAATCACCAAGGTCCGCATTGGCAGGAGTTTTAGCTCCGGGACAGCATGGGAACAACATTTCATCAAATAGTGCCATAGCACCAATGAATATTGCACCACTAGGTCGCATGAAATGGTATGCTTTAATGCCATCTTCTAATCCAAGGTACATCATCAACTCCGATCGAGGAGCCAATGTGTTTGGACACTTCTCCTTGGGTAGGTAGATGTAAGCACCACAACCAAAAACCTTCAGATTGTTTAGATCTGGGCAGACCTTTGTCAGGTCCTCAACCAGTGTCAGCCATTTCAGGCACCTTATCGGGGTTCAGTTGTATAGGTGTGTTGCATGTTCAATGCAAAATTCCCACCATGATTGTGGTAGACATGCAGTAAATTGCAGGGTGTGTGACTTTTCCATTATTGTCCTTATGGCATGCTCTGCGTGCCCATTCTGTTGGTGAACGTGGGGTGCGTACATCTCTATTTTGATGCCAAAGTCCTTGAGCACATTTTGTAGCTCACAATCTTTGAACTCTCCCCCTGGATCAACATGCCAGCACTTGATTGTAGCACCATACTGTGTCAAAGCCACTGCCCGAAATTGTCTGATGGCCACAGCAGCATCAGATTTCTTTCTAAGGCATTGGACCCAGATATGTGATGTCTTGTCATCCAAAAATACAATAAAGTATTTATGTTTATGGTACGATAGTACTGGGAGTTCCTTCAGATCGGAATGTATTAATTCAAAGGGTCTTTCTGTGTGTGAATCTGATTCAGGAAAAGATTTTGAGGTCATTTTCCCTTCAGCGCACCCTGGACATATGTCTTTAGGAATAATTAAATTCCTCGGGAATTTTATGGTGCTATTAGGCATCTTCCCTAGCGCCTCTTTGGATGGGTGTCCAAGTCGCTTATGCCAAGTCGAGTAGTCTGCGACGTACATCGTCACGACATTGATTCCCTTGGTGCTCAATATATGAGTCCGAGCCCAATAAATAGTGTCACGTTTCATAAGAGGGACACAATCCATAATTGGGTTTCCTTTCTTGAAAAATGAAATGTGTGCGGAGGAACCATGCACGTCACTTCCGTCTTGCAAGAAGACGCCCATTGACAGTAATCGAGCATTACAGTCAGGTATGTAGTAGACGGGGTATAATCACATTTCACATGTCTCTGACTTCCCATGACATACTACCTGATGTTTAATGAAGACTGCTCCTTTCCCTACTATATGAGTAGTACCCGTGGCTGTTTGAACCAGGGTAGAGTCCTTTCTTGGTAAAGGCTTGTAAGAAGCAAAATCTTTAATTTCACCAGTGAAGTGTTTTGATGTGCCTGAATCCATGATCCAGTCGGCACCTTTCTTACAATTTCCATTTGCACACATAACACATATATTAAGATGTAAATTGTTCCATGATACTTTTAGTAGTGGTAAAATTTCACATGAAAAGTTCGCTGTGATCAGTGGAATGTTAATTCTTGTGCTTGTGGCAGGGAAAAGGACTGACCTCTCATCATATGTACCTGTTTCAAGCAGTTCATTGATGAGCATTTCGTCGATGGCTTTCCATACTTCTGCATCAGAAACCACAGGTTCCGATCCAAGGGAGACACTATCATCTTCTACCTCTACAATCCTTGGTTCTGGTTCAATCCTCCTCCTCTTACCTTCTCGCACTGTTAGGTGCTCTTCCAGCGGTCACAGATTTTTCATGCTGCATGGGAGATTCATTTGCTCGAGGGTGTCTCAAGCCTGCTGATATTCGGTATAGACTGAATGAGAGGTAGAGGCCATGCCCGTGTATGCCTGTGCAGGCGGTCGGCAGCGAGGATCCCTTGTGGGAGTATGTTCATGCTTCTCGATGCGCTGGATGAGTGGCATCGGTGGTATGATGGTGCCATTACCATTTATAGTGGTAAAGGCTTTTGAGGCGAGGTGGGTATGTTTCTCTTTAGGCTTTTCCTCTTTAGTCTTTTTGTCCCCACGTCGTCCATGCTTTTGGGATGAATCTCCATTGTTACCCTGAGATTGCCATTTGGGGTTTCCCCCTTTGCACTTGACAGCGGAAAGCTTGGTGGCCTGAGGTGGGCTGATGGGCTTTCCAACTGCCATGCGCCATGAGGGTTCAGTGACAATGGAGTCCTTGACATGTTTAAACATCAAGGCTCTAGTAGCGGTTGTGTTAAGGACCGTTGATGTGTTCGGTTGGTACTCGGTGCAGAGTCTCAACAGAAGGGGTGAACACTTAACCTACAACTGCAGGCGTGCTCGGGGTGAGGGGGGAGTTCGCTTAGATGGCCTCGGATCGTCCTTCAGGGCGCGGAGACTATAGAGAGGCTGGTACAGCGATTTTCAGTGTGCGCACTAGTAGTGTACACGAAAGGGGAGATATGCGCAGTGGCAGAAAAGTGCGCAACGCAAAGAGGCAAAAACGTGCAGTGCGGAAAAACGCGCAACGAGAGCGCAAAAACGCGCAACGAGAGCGCAAAAGTGCGCAACGATGAGGATGATGAAGGCGGGAGGTGTAACAGGACAAAGACGACACTGGGATGTACTGTGAAGGTGGTGCACAGTTTGGGGGTGCAAACAGAGTGAAAGCGCAAGGAGCGGAAAAAGGCGCAGACGGTGCGCAAAATGCGGCAATGCAAAAGGGTGCGCAAAGGGTGCACAAACGCGGCTATATGAAGGGCGCACTACGATAGTGCACAGACAAGGACGAAGGACGCAATGCAAGGGACGCAACACAACAATACGACGAGGGGACGCAAACGATAATGCAAACACGGCTATACAAAGGGCGCACTACGAAGGTGCACGGACTGGACGCTGGTGCACCGACTATGTGCGACGCTGACTGAGCTAATAACTATGAGGGGGGGAGGGAAAGATCCTGTGGATTCTCTATCTGTCCGCTACTATGTACAAATGGCTTATGTGATAAAATGGTGAAATAAAGTATAAAAATAGGAAGCGCCATGCGCTACCCACAAGCACGTCCATTCGCCCATCTAAACCTGACCGCACTATGCCGCTGCCTCAGCCAATAAGATTTGCACACCTATAGCTCAATATCCAACTGTTCCGGTGCGATGCGCTATTATTGGTGCGCGCTAAGTCTCGTGCGCTCTTCCCAATTAATCCGCTTAGGTGTTATATGTCGCGTGCTGCACCTTAGTAATAATGGCGTGATCAACCTGTGCCAGTTACCAGATAAGGCGATGCCGATTGGAAATGTGGAAGAACTAAAAGGGGATGCTGTGCGAGACCAAATACTGCCAAAGCGCCTGGGTTACGTGAAAGTGCCCAAGTGCGCACAGTCCAATGCCAAATAGGCGCAAAGCGGCCCAGTTATGTAAGAATGCACAGTTCGCTCGTGCTGGAATCGTGGTGTGCCTCAAGTAAATGTGCCAGTAAGATGGGAGCTGCAATGCGCAGTGCACCGGTGCAGTGGATTGTTGTGTGTGATAGAGATTGTGCAAAGAGTGCGCAGCAGGGAATGTGAGTTGCAGGTAAAGTGTAAAAGGAGTGCGCAAAGGCGCATCGAGTGCACAATAAATGTAGAAGGCAGATAAGGAGCGTGGGGGGGGCGCACGGAGGCGGCTTGAAGCGCAACGAGGCGCATTTAGGGCGCACAATGATTGGCGGCTATGGGGACACAAAGGCGCAGTAGAAATGCAAAAGGCGCACAAAGGCGCACCTAAACGGTCAAAGGCGCACAAAAGCGCACGGAGGCGCGCGAAGGCGCACGAAAGCGCATGAAGGCGCGCAAAAGCGCGCTACGCAAAGTGTGCGGAAGCCATCTAGGAGGTGCACACAATCGCAAAAAATGCCGTAGTATGCGCGCAGGGCGATAGGGAGCCATATCACTGTGGCGGATAGAGAATCATACTCATGTGGCATCGCAGCGAGTAGAATCATTGCCTGTACTAATTTGGGGATGGCGACATTGGCAGCTGTAAGGCACTCGAATTTATCAGCCATTTTAGCAATCTCTGGCGCAGGATTCACAGCTGGAATTTTGATTGTGATTGCAGACCTAAAGTCTGCAAAGACTTGGGAGGGGCCATCGACACCATAGTCAGTGTGGATGAGATCCCACACCTCCTCAGCAGTGTCCTTGGTGTTGGCACACTGCCGAATAGAGGGGGCCAGGCAGAGCACTAGGCTACCAATAGCCTGGTCATTCTTGTTGTTCCAGGTCTGGAGCTTGGCATTAGCTTTCACTACTAGTGCAGCATTTGTCACCATCAAAGGAGGCACCAGGGGTGGTTTTAGTTCCATCCCCCACTAGTTATTTGCCAGAGGCCCTGAGACCTGAGCCACACCTTCATTGAGTCGGCCCATTGAATGTAGTTAGAGCCATCGAAAGTTTGTATGAGTTTTTCAAGAGTTGAAGACATGATGTTGTAGTGGCAGCTGGTAAAAGTGCTCAATCAGTCCTCTATTCAAGAAAACATATTCCATAATTTCAGGCAAAAACACTTCTTCAGAGTGGTTAACCCTAGTCAACCTGGGTTTTTAAATGCAGCTCGCAGGGAGCACAATGCAGCTCATGAAGAGTGCAAGGTTACAATTTGGAGACAATGAAGTCAATGTTGTTCGCAGCCAGTTAAGGCGTGTTCGCGATGTGCCCAGCAGGGCCCATAACCTGTTGGAGCAGACTACATATGCTGCACAGAGGAAGAGATGACACGTTCTTTATAACCTACCTGGAATTTAGTTAGTCTTAGAGCTAGGGTTTAGCAGAGGTAAGAACACTGTATATCTACTACAGTACAGGTTCTCCTTATATACATAATAGTAAGGATGTCACATGACTCAGGAATGTGTTTACCACATGTATGTGCAGTAAGTGCAGTAACATGTGTGTGCTGCATGCATTGCCTCATGTATGCAGCATGCATCAGGATTTAATTTCAACATTTAGTTCAACAGCATACATCGAAACAGATATACAATGTGTATGGTCAATAGTATGCATCAGTTAATATTGCCCATTCCCATGTCCATACAAGCTGGCAATGGCCTGACCGTCCCCATGTCCATGTCTGTGTCTGTGTCTGTGCCGGTTGCATTTCAAACATTACTAATGTCTGTATTACATTACTAATGCATGTCTATTGATAATCAGTGTACAATGTAGTCATTGGTTAATATAGTATGTACAAACATATAGTGACTTTATATAGTGAGTTCAACAGCATCCATCGAACCCGTATCATTCGATACAATGTATGTGTTCGATAGGTCGTATCATTCGATACAATGTAGCTTACCTACCTGGAAATATCATAGTCTTTTCAAGAAAATTGAAAATCTCGCCGTTGGTTTTCGGAGAAAGAGGTGAAGCCTTGTCATGCAAGTCCAGCGCATTTTGTGTGGGAAGGGCATTGAGTCGGTAAAGAGCGTCTGCCACGGAAGCATAGCTAGGCAGACTTACTGTTTAAATCATGTATCCTTTCGGTGGGGAGGGAATAATAATGCATGGAATAAATTACAGATATCAAAAGGTCGTAGCTTCTATGCTTGTTTTTCGTCCTCGCTCGACTTCTGGATAGAATTCCCAATCTCTTTGTTCGTGTAGATCGCGTCTCCAAACACCTCATTCATCTCTTCCAACGATTTACCTAAGAACAAGTGGTTCATGATTGACTGATCAGCTGCCGAAATGCTGATACGTACTTTTTGTTTCAGGGAAGAATAAAGTGATGATAACGAAATCCACAAAGTTTAGAGCGACGAAGAGCATGTAGAATCTCCAGGTTATATTCGTCATCGCCATAGGGGAGACCTGGAAGTTAACGTCCGATGAGTAATCGTTGTTCTTCTTCCATGGGAAGCATCCATACCTGGGCAAGAAGCGTATTGAATGCCTACAAATGGGAATCAGCATTAGGAAGCACATCATTGGAGGTGCAAATTACCCAATTGGCACATGTTGCAACACTTGTCCCGATGGCGCGAGTGCTAGTCGGGAACACCTATGTACAATGGATGAGCATCTCACGCTGTGAAGTACAGCAGGGAGCCCACCTCAGATGCCAACACCCAACTGACAGGACCAAAACTAAGGGAAAAGAATATACTCGTCATAAATATCATAGCGATTCCAGCACTTCAATATTCTCAGGGTTAGCACTCAACCTGCTTCAAAACAATGAAAAACGTTATTACCGTTGTGCTGCGACGTTAGCATATGCTGGACTGGCAATACTGGAGTTCACGGGCGGATTGGTTGCCACGATAGCTGCTAATATCGAAAAAGTTGCGACAAAACTCGCAGCACCGAACATGAGTGGCTTTTTTCTTCCGACTCGGTCGAGGATGAGAATGATGAAGCTATGATCATCCTTCGAGTCAGACTTTCTCCATCGCTTAATATATAACGCCTACTTACAATAGATTAGCGATGGGCCCGATTGCGCCGTAGATTCTGAACGATTTGTTAGACAGGCCAGCCAAGCAACAGATCACCTTTTCACTGACCCTTGTACCAAGAGCGCTTTATGTCCAGTGATCCCGAGAGTTGCATACATCTGGGGACCGAAGTAATTGATGACTGCGCCACGAGTAAAGTGTAAGTTACAGTTAAGAACAGGAAGGTTGTTTCACACCGTTTATACCCGTGAACTGGCAAAAGACTTGAACCCCAACGGAGACAAATGTCCGTCGCATCATCGCACGAGTGGCCCAGAGATCGCTCAACTTCCGACTCCTGACAGAGAGTTCTGCATTAATCGTATCGTACATTGTTTGATACTCCAGTTCAGCTGCTTCTCTGTTATTCGCTCCATGCAGCTTGTATATGACACCTCGCGCTTCTTTGTCTCTTCCGACCTCCAACAACCATCGCTATCATAGAAAGATGTGGGATTGGTTATTTTTCTGGGTCCTCCAAAGTCAAACGTACCGGACTAGATGGGAAGAATTGGATCCCAACGAGCAGTAAGCCGGCTGGGAGAAGCTGAAGGCCCAGGGGAAATCTCCAGGAAACGTCGGTCTTAATAAATTGGCAGCCATATCCAACCTAGTCAGGTGGATTGGGGAACAGTCAATATTCTACGGCCAGATCATGTTAGACCTACCCAGTTTGCGACAATGAACCCAATCCCGATCATTTGTTGTGTAAGGCCGACAAGAAAGCCACGAATCTTCGGGGGAGCAACCTCGGTCTAGTTTGTAAACAAGGTTACTAGTTACCCGAACTTGGGAAGTGGCTTCGAAACCTACGTTATACAATGGAACGGTCATGGAAAGTACACTTCCAGGCATGAGTCATCACAGATTTTTGTGCAAGTGATTCGTGACTATACCCTATAGCCAAACCACCAATAATCCGGCCAACAAGGAGGATTGCGACATTGCTAGCCCCGGCTTGCATTGCACAACCCCAAAGCGCGATGACACTTCCAATCTTGAAAGCGATATGACGGCCTGATCATGAAATATACCGATGGGGAAAAAGGCACCTGGATAGTTCGTTTCCTTCCAAACTTGTCGTTCGCCCTGGTCGCATATACAACATTAGCCACTGCATTCCGGAAGGACTACATATTCTCACCAAGCTCCTCCCATAGCACCAAAGAAACAACCCCCTGTTATTGACTCGGGTTAGGTCAGACTAATGGGGCGGCACACAAAGCAGCACCGTTGAATGTGGACACGACCGCTCCTCTTATACTTGGGTTGTTACCGAAACGGGCTAGGTAACGTTCCATCGTAATAACTGACGCGATAATTCCACTTGGCAGAATATTTGAGCAGAACAGAACACGCAACATGAGGCACGACTCACCTATCGTATCTGTGACACAGAATGTGGTTAGTCCCACGGAGACGAACACTGCGCGATCATATTTTAAAATTAGTACCCAAAAAGAAATGCGCCTACAAACTTCGGCTCAGCATCATTTCTATAAACCCATCAACATACTCACCAATAGAAGAGAACAGAGCGATGGAGATATTATAGGCCAAGCCCATTTCGGTCAAAGTTGGGAACGCAACGTTTGGGAGAAATTGAAATAAACATGAAAACACGCTGATAAGACTGCTTTAAGTATCATAGCTTGTGCAGATATTGTTGGGAATCACAATGGTCACGAGAGCTATACACAACGCTACCAGGCGGGCCGGCGATACATTGTTGTATAGAGTATTGATGATGCGACACGCCGGACCGCACACGTAAATTGCGGGGCCGGAGGTTTTGTCACTGGTGCCTGGCGCCTACAAAATGGAAGATATCTCAGGTGCCATCTTTTGTTTCAAACATACAAGAATACAGCGAATTGCAGCGATGAATACAATGGGTTATTATCAGATGTGCAAAATGGCAAACACGGTGTAAAGTCGATCACGATCGTGACGGCTCGGAATGATTATCCATTACTGCTTCCAAGGGTCTCGAGATTTGGTTTCTGTTACCCCACCAAGTCCGAAGTAGGAGGAAAATACTCGGGAATAAGCTCCCTGCAAATCAAATGGTAGCGGGAAACGTGATATATATCTTGGCATACTCACCTGTAGATTTCGTCATCGGATTCACCTTTCCTGCGTCCCTGCAGGGGATTAAATACCACGAAGACCACCAGCTCAAGCTAATTAAGACGCATAAGCAAGCGAATACACGTGGCATAAGGAAGTGTACTTTGGCTCCTTCCTCTGATTCGCAAAATCGTCTAACGGTATCCAAAGCAACACGAGCGGCTGCTTTCGGAGGATATCCATATACTCCTGTTGAGATGCAGGGAAATGCCTTATTAAACGTGATGGTGAGATGAAAAGCGTATACATTCAGAAAAACACGTACGACATGCTTTAGATCGTGTTTGACAGCGAGCTTCAAACTATTTTCATAACACGATGCTAGCAACGCGGCCGCCTCCTCATCCCTGCCTTCGTCATAAATGGGCCCAACGGTGTGTATGATGTAGCGACTGAACAACCGCGCAGAGGATTAGCGAAACACGGTCTGAAAAAAAATGGAGTAAGTACTGACGCAGGGAGTCGGCATCCACTCGTAATTTTCGAATCACCTGTGGCACAATAATGACCTATTTTTGCGCCTGTATGGTGTTCGATCATCAATAATGCATGTAAGATGAACTGGCTCAATCACATTCGGCTTGAAGCTCTTCCCATCCGGCAGCTTGGTGAATTGCTCCGTCAACTGTGTATCCATAGTCACATCGAATTCTCATGGTCTATTGCAGAAGACTAACCGCCTCCGCCACCTGTGCACGGTAGTGAAGAGCACAATTGAGGTTGCTACTTCAACGATATCAAGGACTCACCTCTCAGACTGTTATTCGCAGCATTCACAATTGCGTCAACCACCAACTTTGTAATGTTTCCCTTGCTGATCAGGGGATAGTTGAGGCACTATCTCTTCATAAACTATGGCAGTTCATACTGAAGCGAAACCTTGTCAAGCAGTGCCTTATCCGCCGGATAGTGCACGGAAATGGAAGGCTTCAGTTCTCCACCCTCATAACTCTGGCCAAGAGTTGGGATATCTGCTGTCCTTGACATGTTGACAGTGTGAAGATCAGAGGTCTGAGGAGAGTGGGATGAAAGTTGTGGGTATGAGGACGCTGAGATAATGTGGCGATTGCCAGTCTCGTGATCGGATTCGATGCATTTGGGTCAGTGACTCGAAAACAGCCATGATCAACTTATAATGTAGGGAAAAAAGCTTGTCGGATGTGCCGAACGCACATGGGCAGTATTTATATTTATGGTATTTAATATACATGCTATGCTATGCTACAGGTATTGAAATCATAATACAGTGCTGGAGGGCCATTGGCAATCTCACAAACACAGAAACATTGTAGCAGGGCAGATGCTGTACCATTCTAACATAATATTTGCACTGAACAAAGCTGGCCTTTGATGAATAAACATGAGCAAATATAATCCTGCAGTATTGTCAGGATTCAAGATCGCTACTACCAAGGTCGGGACTTGGTCAGGGACACACTTCTGGTCAGACCCGGTCGTCAGTGGTCAGAGGTGTTCAGGGGTTCTGGGCAGAATCCACTCGGCTGTAGCGTGCCAGGTGAAAAGGGGCCAGAGAGGACTTGGCTAGTGCATGGCATGGGTTTGTAAACTGGCATGGGTACACGGGCATGGGTTGGGCGGGTATGGGTATGGGTCAAGCATGAGGTACCCGCTAGAAACCCATACCTGTGCAACAGATTTAGTGGGTATTCCAAGGCACCATAATTCTAAGCACTGCTACTGTACAGTTTACACCACCATCTTTTTTTTTTTGGAAGTTGACGACCATTGCAATGGCACCAGCCCCATCAAAACTCGCAGCTCCTCTGACAGCACATTCTGAAATAACTGAAATATGAAGAAGGAAAGCATCTTCTAGAATAACTGATGAAAACTTTGTAGGTGCAGAGAGCAATGCTTTCACAAAGTGCCTCAAGCTGTCCACTAATGCTGCTCATGCTGCATCTGCAAAACGTCAACAAAGGCAATCATCAATTGAGGATGTCGAGGATGAGGAAAGTATATCAATGAATAGCTCACCAAAAAACCCAAATGCCATTCTTGAAGCTGCTGATGGAAGTGATGACGTTGAGATGTTAGATGACTATCCAGAGTCAATCAAACATGGTAAGAAAATTCTGGTTCACCCAATTTCCCCATTAGAATGACTATCTGATGAGTGGGTGTCTCCGATCTACACATTCTTCCAGCCAACCCCATCCATCAAGACCATTGATGGATGGCGTGTCCACAAATTCAGGTGCACTGCATCAAATTGTAAGGGATGTGGCAAAAAACCCAAGAATAGTCCATTGTAACCTTGACACTTCTGATCGCAACTCAATGGGAAACCTTCACAAGCATGCATGACTGTGTTGGGGAGATGAAATTTTACATGGCACTGATGCTTGTGGTGACCTGGAGAGTGCTCAGCAAGGGTTAGACAAAGCCAAGAAGCTCAAAGATGGATCAATTACAGCAGCCTTTGAGAGGAAGGGAAAAGGGAAAGTTATGTTCTCTCATCATCAACACAATAAGGCCCAAACTAGGTTTGTGGCTATCAACAATGATCTGCCCTATCTAATGGATTGCTAAGGGCCAAATTTGTTTGTTGGATATCAGAAAGCATGCAACCTTTTTCTATTGTTGCCGATCGAGGATTTCAATGCCTAATGAAAACAGGCAGACCAGAATATTACATACCTTCTGCTTCCACCATCTCATGTGATGTCAAGAAGGTGTTTCTAAAGGTTCGGGGTAGGATTGCAAAGATGCTTCAAGTAAGAATTCAAGTCAGCTGCATGACAATGTAGGATGAAATTGATTTACCCTATCCAGGAACATGATGGCACCCTCAGCTTTGGGACAGACACATGGACATTGCCTAACTACAAGGCTTATGTCACTGTAACTGTCCACTTTGAGCAGAATGGGGAGCCAATGTGTCTTCTACTTGACCTTGTTGAGGTTGCAAAGTCTCATTCTGGCGTAAATCTTGCAGCTGCATTCACAAAAATACTGAATGATTTTGGGATAGCACACAAGGTGAGGGTAAATCATTTGCATGAAAAATGGGACTTACTGTAACATTGTGTGCCAGATTCTCAGTGTTACATGTGATAATGCATCACTGAACAATGTGATGATTGATGCACTTGCTGGGCTAGTTGTTGCATTCCCTGGGGCTGCAAATCGAACACGTTTTAAAACACATTTTGAACCTAGTTGTCAAGGTAATTCTATGCCAATTTGACATGCCGAAAGCCAAGGCAGATGAAGTGCTTGATGTGGCATTGCAGGCACTGGTGGACCTTGCAGGAGATATCGAGATGGAGGAGGCTATTATGGATGAGGGCACCAATGAGGAGGAGGAGGATGGAGAAGAGGGATGGGTTGATCCACATGATGGGATGTTGCAGGATGAGCTTGATGAGCTTGATTTGGCAGTGCATCCAGTACAGTTGGTACTGGTAAAAGTAAGTTCAAACTCAGTTCAAACTCTAATTATGTACTGGTACTCACACTGAATCCAGCTACAAAAACTTGCATATGCTATCAAAAACTCCATGATGATCCTACTTTCTTGATGGGTTCAGCTCCTCAAAGATCTCACAAATGATGCTACTCTTTCTGATCCCCTCACTGTTTGGATGATGCCACATGATGTTGTGATGCACTGGAATTCAACTTACCAAATGCTCATATTCGCTCTCAAATATTACCAAGCAATCGATGAAATCACTGTTGACAGGGACATGAGGAAGTATGAGCTTTCTGAGGAAGAGTGGGCCCTTGTTCAGCAGCTGTGTGATGTATTGGAAGTATGTTGTGCTGGTTATCATCCCATTCCTGCTACTCACATTTTTGCAGATATTCAAGGACATGACTCTCTTCTTTTCACGTTCAACACCTAACCTTGCAACTGTGATACCTGCAATGGATCACATTGACACTCATCTCACCACTGCAAGTCAAAACTTGAAGTACTCATCTGCCATTCGTGCTTCATTGGCACTCTGGAAAGCCCATCTAAACAAATACTACAATATGACTGATCATTCAGAAGTCTACCAAATTGCCATGAGGGAGTTCTTTGCCCTTGATCATTCTATTCAATTACAATTCTGTTGAACAGTCCTACATCCATGACACAAACTGCAATATTTCCGTGAGGCCAACTGGGATGACACATGGATCACCACTGCAACTGCAATCATCCATGATGAGTTTGTGCAAGCTTATGTGGACCTCCCCATCATCGATGATGTCATCATTGTTTGCATGACAAAGGTATGTGCCATCCATCCTTTTGCCCTCAAAACTCACCAATGTATGTTGTTAGACTGCTAAGCCCACCAAATGGAATATCTTCGATGATCTACCTTCAGACTCTGCCCCTGTCGCATCCAAGCTCAAGGACAAGCTTGAACAATACCTTGAATGCCCTGTTGAGAATATCAAGAATGCATTGGAGTGGTGGGTCAAGAACCAAGCAGTCTACCTCCATCTCTCTTGGATGGCACTAGACTATTTGTCGATACTAGGTATGAGTTCCATACTTACATCAACATCGCTCACATACTCATGTGTATAGCTACTTCTGTTGATGTGGAACATGTCTTCAGCAAGGGAAGACTTGTTCTATCTCATGTTCAGAATGGACTCTCAGTTCAGTCTACACATGTATTGATGTGTCTCAGCGCTTGGAGTAGGATGGGTTTGGTGAAGGACAGGGATGTGATGGAAGCAGTGAAACTGCCTAATGTAAAAGGGAGTAAGGCCGAGCTAGATACTGGGTGGGACGACATCTTGTAGACCTACAAACTATTAATCTACAGTTTACAACATAAACCTGCAGTGCCAACCCATGCAGGTTTCCATACCTGCGTAACCCATGGGTACCCATACTGTTAGGAAACAGTCTCCTAACATGCCTATTACATAATAATATTTTAATTTAATTTAATTTAATTTCATCAAAATATGCTACCAAATGCCTATAAACACTTTATTTTTCAGCATGGGAATTTTGTATTTACATGCATCAATATGTATGTGCATGTATGTGTGCATCGGTAGCAACATATTACAATACATGTAACATGGTATATAAATGTTAAATATATACCTGGGGACCTCAGTTGAGTTCTCTTAGGTATTCCATCCACATTTGTGGTGCGAAATGCCTATTTCAGCCAACTAATCTATTTTTAACCCATCACATCAAATCCATCAAACCCCCCATCATGTGCGCGCGCCCTGCCACCTTCTTGTAGGAGAGCCCACATGGTCTAGCTAGCAGAATAGTGGGTGTCGCCCTAACAGAAGAACTCAACTGCTCCATCAGTGCACCTTCTCTTACACGTGCATATGTCATTGTCTCAGCGCACCACAACCACTTACTCATCATTTCAGCAAGAGCTGGAATTAATTGTATATACATATTTACCTTGCTTTCATAAGCCGATGCCAGGCCTCGCCTTACATTGCCACCACCAGTGATCGAGAGGCAGCACTTATCATTAGGACAGCTGCAACCAGACAACCGATTGGATCTGGTTTAGCCGAGATTTACATTACTCAATTTGGATGACTATTTTAGGTAGTTACTAGCCAAATTCAGTAATAACCCTGAGATCAGGCACTGTTGGAAGGGTTATTGATCCAAAGTGCCCAATTGGTGACAAATAGCCAAAATCACATGTTTTGCCATGTTTGGTACCCAAATAGCCAGGTCACGTGACTCAAAATTTTGTGAAAAATTCTGAAGCCAGAATCTTGACTCAGCTGAAGAAGTGACTCATCACAGCTTATGTCATCATGTCAGAACAATCAACTTCGAATCCTGGTCACAATCCTATTCCCACGCCAGCTCTAGAAGCCAAAATTGATGCTCTAACAGCACAAATATCTCAATTAGTATCAGTATTAGCAGCATTACAGCCCAAACAAGCAGAAACAAAAGCAGAGACAGTAGAAGATAAAGATGATGAGATGGAGGAGATGGTAGAGTAGATGTCTCAGGAGGGTGAGCATGCAGAGGAGAGGTCTGAGAGTGGAAAAACACATTTATCTAAATACGTGCCCCTGCAAATATTTGATGGTACCATGGAGAACACAAAATTCTTTATCAGCTCTATAGTATTGTATATTTATGGGAGAAAGCCTGAATTTCATATGACCAAGTCTAGAATTATGTTTGCTCTCTCATACATCCAGGGAGGAAAAGCACATTTCTGGAGAAATGAAGCCATTAATCAAATTGCTGTGGGATATAAACTGTTTGCAAGCTTCAGGGAATTTTTGGAGAGACTGGAGGCACAGTTTGGAGACCCTAACCCAAAGGTGACAGCAAATGCAAAATTAAAAACCATGCACCAAGGTTCTCTGACAGCAGATGAATTTATTTTGCAGTTCAAGGCAGAAGCATCACAGACAGATATGGGAGAAGCTGCATTGGTAGAATTTTTGAAGGCAGGATTAAATCCCTCATTATTCAAGTCTATCTATCAACTACCTTCTATGCCAGAGAGGTTGGACGAGTGGTATAATTGGGCAATGCATCTTGATCAGCAATATTGACAGGAACAGGCAGAGTCAAAATTGATGTACAGGAATGCCAGATTCAGAAAGTCGTCAAGAGGAAAGTCCGAGAAAGGAAGGACACCTCAGATACAAGCTCTGAGGGCACAGCCATTGGCCATGGCAATGACACCTATTGTTAAGGAGTCAGCAGCATCAATGGATGCGATGGATGTTGGTCAAGTAGGGAGATGAGCCCCACTTAAATGTTTTGATTGTGGGCAATTAGAGCATATGGCTCAGAATTGTAGGCAGAAAAGGAAGATTAGGAAAGTGACAATCGAGGAAGTGAAGTTGGAATAAGATAAGCAGAAGAATTTTGTGGAAGAGTCCCAGTGAAGGTTTCCCCATTAGTGACCCAGAATCAATATAATGTATTAGTATCCGAGGAAACCCAGAGTGAACCTGAAAGAGAAATTGAGGAGTATGACCATCATCATTTATGCAACAAAGAAAAATGCCCAGTCTTATTTCTGAAGACCCCTAAATTCTTTATTTGCTCAGCATGGATAGAACCTGAAATCAGCTTGACAGTAGGATTGAAGACAGTGGACACGCATGCAGCAATTAATGTGGAGGCATTGCTTGACAGTGGTGCTACCAGATTATTTATTAATCGATCCTTAATTACCAGAAATGGTATTCACATGCATAAACTGCCACAACCTATAATGGTGTACAATATTGATGGTACAATCAATCGTGGAGGAACTATTAAGGAGGAGGTGATGATGATACTGAAGTATCAGGATCATCAGAAATGAGCTGTATTTGAGGTGTGCGACCTTGGGAAAACCAATCTGATAATTGGATGTCCATGGTTACAAAAGCATAACCTGGAAATTGATTGGAAAACTGGGAAGGTACACATGACTCATTGTCCTAAAGAATGTAATGTGTATGGGAGGAAAGTAAAAAAGGAGAAGAAGGAAAAGAGAGAAAGAGAACATCTGAGGAAGTATTCTGTTATGATGGAGGAAGTGGAAGATGAGGACATGCCAAATGGGGAAGTTCCAGTCATGACCAGTAAGGAAGAACAGAAGCAAACCTTTAGGGAAATTCATGGAGGACAGTCATGGGATAAAAATACTGTGAAAGTGGAGAAGCCAGTGGAGGAGTGGGTGCCAAAAGCCTACCATAAATATTTGTCAGTTTTTCAGAAGAAGGAATCGGAGCAGATGCCAGTGTGAAAGCCATGGGATCATGCAACTGAGATGAAGCCAGGATTTGTGCCAAAGAAGTCAAAAGTCTATCTGTTATCTCTGAAGGAACAAGAAGAAGTGGATGCATTCCTTAATGAACAATTGTGCAAGGGATACATACGACCTTCGAAATCACTGCAGACATCACCAGTATTCTTTGTACCAAAAAAGGATCAGAGGAAGAGGATGTGTACAGATTATAGGTATTTGAATGAGTGGACAGTGAAGAACGTGTACCCTTTGCCATTGATCTCAGAGATAATTGACAAGGTGGGAAAGGCCAAGGTCTTTACAAAATTGGATTTACACTTGGGGTACAACAATGTATGAATAAAGAAAGGAGATGAGTGTGTTTTTTGGGATGACCAATAGTCCCCCAACTTTCCAAAATATGATGAACGACATTTTGAAGGATGTGATAGATACAGGCATGGTGATAATATTCATTGACGACATTTTGATATTCACAGAGAATGAAGAGAATCATGAGGCAATAGTACAGGAGGTGTTAAAGAGATTGGCAGAGAATGATCTATTCATTAAACTGGAGAAGTGTGTATTTGGAGCAAGCGAGATTGAGTTCTTGGGATTAAAGATTGGTCCTGATGGAATCAAGATGGATCCTATTAAGGTACAGGCAATTGTTGATTGGCCCATGCCCACCCATATCAAGAAAGTTCAGGCTTTCTTGGGACTTGCCAATTTTTATCATCACTTTGTTCATAATTTTTCCAAAATTGCCACACCATTACACAACCTTACACAAAAGGGAGTAGTGTGGAGATGGGGAGAACAGCAGCAGACAGCATTTGAGGAGTTGAAGAGGAAGTTTGTGGCAGAGCCAATATTAGCCCCAGTAGATTTCACGCATCCCTTATGAGTTGAATCAGATGCATCAGACTTTGCTACTGGAGCAGTATTATCAATGCTATGTGAAGATGACAAATGGCATCCTTGTGCATATTTGTCTCAAGGGTTGAATGATGTGGAGAGAAATTATGATGTGCATGATAAAGAGATGTTGGGAATAATATGAGCATTGGAAGCATGGAGACATTATTTGGAGGGATGTATGCATCAGATCAAAATCTGGACAGACCATCAAAATCTGCAGTACTTCATGTCCACTAAAAAGCTTAACCATCAACAAGCACATTGGGCATTATTCCTATCACATTTTAATTTTCACTTGGTCCACAAAGCGGCAAGCTTGATGAGGAAAGCAGATGCATTATCCAGACATACAGATCATAAAAGGGGAGTGTAGGAGGACAATAAAAATATTACCCTACTCAAACCTGAATACTTTCATATTTGCACTATGCATCAAGGGCATCTATTGGTGGATAGCTCTGAGACGGAAATGTTGTCTAGAATTAGACAATGTTCAGAGATGGATGATGAAGTAGTGGAAGCTGTGAAAGCTTTGAGGGGAGAGAAGAAAGGTAATATTAAAGGAGATGAATGGGTTGAAGAACAAGGGTTAGTGTTGCTCTGAGGAAAGGTCTATGTACCGAAGGATCAAGATTTATGAAGGGAGATCATACAGTTACATCATAATATGCCAGCTGCTGGACATCCAGGAAGGTGGAAGATGTTGGAGTTGGTGATAAGAAATTATTGGTGGCCCAGAATTTCAAAGTATGTGTTGGGGTATATGGATGGGTGTGATACGTGCATGAGGGGGAAGAAATTTTCAGAAAAGCCTGCAGGGAAATTAATGCCGAACCCTATACCTAAAGCACCCTGGTGAGATATATCTGTGGACTTTATCACAGGATTATCTGAAGCTCAAGGATACAATGCAATATTTGTAGTATGCGACCGCTTCACAAAGGAAGTCCATATTATTCCTACTACTGCAGAAACCTTATCATTGGGCTTGGCGCACCTCTATCTAAATCAGATATGGCAGTTACATGGATTACCTGATACAATTATCTCTGATCACGGATCACAATTTGCTTCTGCATTTATGCGAGAGTTAAATAACATATTGGGGATTCAAACCAAGCTATCTATGGCATATCACCCACAAACCGATGGGCAGACAGAGAGAATGAATCAGGACTTGGAGCAGCACCTATGCATGTTTGTCAATCACCCACAAACTGACTGGCCTGAATGGTTGGCAATTGCAGAATTTTCCTACAATAATAAATTCCATTCAGCTACTCGCATGTCACCCTTCTTTACTAATTATGGGTATCATCCCAGAATGGGAGTAGAACCTTGAAGGGAAGTCAAGGTACAGTCAGTGGAGGACTTTGTATCAAAAATGTGAAGAGTGCAGGAGGAAGCAGAGGCAGCATTAATAAAAGCATGTGATGACATGATGCAACATGTGGATCGTACTCGAGCTGTTGCTCCAGAGTACAAAGTTGGTGACTTGGTATGGCTAAGTACCAAGGATCTAAATATTCCACGACCTTCAAGAGAACTTATGGAGAAACAAGTTGGCCCATATGCAATTTCTAAAATAATTTCACCCAATGTGGTAGTGTTAAAATTACCTCAGTCATTCAAGATTGATCCTGAAATTAACATTTCCCATTTATGCCCTTACCACCCACCCACTATTCCTGGTCAACAAACTACTCCACAGCCTCCAATAATGGTAGAAGATGCTCCAGAATATGTAGTGGAAGAGGTTTTGGACTCACATCTTCGATGAAATAAATTGGAGTTCTTAATCAAGTGGAAGAACTACACTGATGAAAATAACTCATGGGAACCCAAAGAGAATTGTAAGTAAGTGCATAATGCAATCACCCAATTCTTTAAATGTAATCCAAATGCTCCGCGTCGCATTGCTAGAATGGTGTATGAGGGGATGAATTTCTGGCCTTACCAGAATTTTACAGAGGGGACAGATACAATATTTTCTCACCTGGAAGTCGAGGCATAAAAGAGGTAATGTTAGGAAATAGTCTCCTAACATGGCTATTACATAATAATATTTTATTTTTATTTTATTTTATTTTATTTCATCAAAATATGCTACCAAACACCTATAAATGCTTTATTTGTCAGCATGGGAATTTTGTATTTACATGCATCAATATGTATGTGCATGTACGCATGCATCGGTTGCAATGTATTACAATACATGTAACATAGTATATAAATGTTAAATATATATCTGGGGACCTCAGTTGAGTTCTCTTAGGTATTCCATCCACATTTGTGGTGCGAAATGCCTATTTCAGCCAACTAATCTATTTTTAACCTGTTGCATCAAATCCATCAAACCCCCCATCATGTGCGCATGCCCCGCCACCTTCTTGTAGGAGAGCCCACATGGTCCAGCTAGCAGAACAGTGGGTGTCACCCTGACATGTACCTGCACCTGTCTGTACCCATACCCATGAGCATGGGTACAGGTTTCATGCAGGTGTGGGTGTGGGTGCAGGGAAGGGTTGAGTTACCCATGGGTTACCCGTGATGTGCACTAGACTTGGCTTCAACTTATAAGACATTGCGCCCTTCTCCTCATCAGTTGTCCAATTTCAGGTGGAAAGCATGTGGATGTCCAGAAGATTTCCAGATGGAGGGTGAAGGTAGAATGAAGCAGAGGTTATGAAGTGATTGAAGTTGAGAGGAGTCAAGAGATTAAAGGTTTAGTTTAGGAATGAGTCAAGGATGATTAAAGGGTTGATATTAGGCAAAGGATGATACAAGGCAAGATACAAGCAATAGCCAATGTAAAGCACAAGTACAAGTAATTTGCAAACTGGAGACTAAGGCTAAGCTATGGGCGCTTAAATAATGAAGGCCAGAAGAATAATAGATAATGCAGAAGTTTACTAATGGGTCTTGGTAAGTATCCATGACCAGAATTGGTAAGACTGTATTAGGAATAAAGTGAGTAAGTAAATGATTACTAAAGCACATGATGATTTGTCTGATGACTAAAAGATGCTGTGGCCAGGATGCCGATGGACAAGGTCAGAAAGGAATTGGAAAAGAGTCGGGGATTATTTGGAAATCTGATCAGGTGAACCGGGTCTTGACAAGTATCAGCTGAATTGCTGCTTGTTTCATTGCTTCTACAATGACTTTCTGGCTTACTGTTGGGTGAATGTCTCATAGATAAATGTTCTCAGAAGATGATTATCAAGTAAACATATTATTTTACATGTTTCCTGGGGTATTGTACTCTGAAGAAGTACAACAATGCCAATATTTAAGACATATACAAGCTGGAATCATCAGGTGATCAATTTTAAATGTGTAGCATCACATTCTGTTACCAAAAATGAAGCTTGAAATGTTCTGTGGAAGGGATTGTAGCACCTGCACACCTGCCACTTGTGTCCTCCCTGATTTCGGACTTTTACACCACCCTTGGCATTTCTTTTTGGTGGAGAAATTGTCTAAAATGGTGTATAAATTTCCTTTATTATTCAGATGTGAATCTGAACTAGTTTTCAACTTGTAATAGATGGATTTCAAAAAATTGTTCAGAATTATGCATGTGACACTGCCCAGAGGGAGCTAATATTCTTATTTTACAGACACAGGTCCTCTGAGATACTTTATCTACATTTCCTTCACCCAAAGCTAAGTCAGAAAGTCACTGTGAAAGTAGCTGTGACACAAGATGCAAACATTTTTCTGTCAGTTATCAATGATTTGTAAGCTAATTGCCTTATTAGGACATTAGTTTCTACAGTGAGTTAGTCAGTTCCTCACTTCATGGCTTAAAAAAAAATCAACCCAGTATCCTTAATTTTTTTTCTGACACCCCCTTGACAATCTCATCCAATAGCACTGCATTGTATACAATATTTTTGGTTATAGCCTCCTCACTTGTACTTGCCTGGATTGCTTTGATATTGTAAACTGATGTCACCTGGGAGATTGTCACATAGAACTGCCCATGTGTAAAAACTAGAGTCCATAGGTCAAGACTGTTGGAAATCCTGTGTGGTCAGCACATCCACTATTGGGGGGGCAGTGCTGCACATTGCTGTGCTTGCTGTGTCATGCTGTGGCATAGCCTATGGCACTGTGCACTTAGTCACCACTGATAGGTCCACTACATGCTATAAGGTCTGGAGAAGGATCTAACCATATTGACACATTATGACATGCACTCTGAATCACTGCAAATGCCACAAAATTGACCACGAACCCTTTTCAAACTATTTTGAGCTATTTCACATGACTTCGAACCATTTCAAACTATTTTGTGACATTTTGCGACTTTTCAAACAACTTTGCAGCATTTCGAATGACATTGGCTGCCATATAGCTATTTTAAAACACTTTCGATACATGCTGCACATCCGGGACAAACCATTTTGTTGCATATCAAGTGCCACCAGACACGAAGAAAGACTACAAGAGATTTAGAATATGATAAGTGCAATTTTATGTTTCATTGATATATTAAAGCAATAGAACAAGAACTCTTACTATACTGGGACAATGTACATTTCATTTATTTATCATTTCTCATTTGTTTTATGAATTACAAAGTCCTTGTTGTTGTATATATTGCCTCATGTTTTCCACATGTTCTTGTTTCCTTTTTAGTAATATTTCTTCAAATTGTATATAGACTTGTATTAGTTACTTAGAACAAAAGCAAAGCAATGGGGAACAGAGAATAAGTTACCCTCTCACTCATCATCTGATTTAAGAGCCATTCTCTTGAGTCTTAGCTCGCATCATATCTCTAAGTTCTGTGAAATATCGCAAACTTCTTCGAAACTATTATATTCACTCCTCGTTTTGTTGCACATTACCTATCACCTCTCGACAAACACTCCTTATCCATTATATTTGCTTTTTGACATACCTCGACATTAGTCCAACATCTATGAACTTCTTTGAACTTACTTTGAACCTCTTCAAACTTCTTCAAGCCTACTTCGAGCTACTTTGCACCTCTTTGAACTGTTTTCGAACTCTTTCAGACATATTTGAACCTATTTCGACCTATTTTGATTCTCTTTGTATGCCTTTAAAGACTATTCGCCACAGCCCTTACCATTTTGTGTTACTAAACACAATGTTTTGGGTATCAGCGGTGATATTTAGTACCAACTCGCACCCTTCCTCTAGCCTGTGTTATACTTCCTAAGCCTTTTAACAGGTTTTTGTTAGGTTTCCAGGTCGAGTATCATCACTGCTACTTTCGGACAGCAGCAGAATTGGCAGATAAAAAATATTCCAACTAGTACTAGTACTGGAGATCAATGGCAATGACAAAGTAATACAGTAGAGCAACATTTGAAATAGAAATTTTCTTCATCCTGTATGGCCTGGCCATGGAAAGTGCATAAGGAAGCAGCAGCTCGAGCCCATATGGGCAGGGCACGAAAAAGAACCATGCTCGATGATGGAGATGCCATGGAATCAAGTATGAACAACACAGACCTGACCGAAGAAAGTGATATCAAATGCACTGGTTGGACTGGAGGTGTCAATCATGTTCTCTCAGATTCCAAGGATGATAAAACCTGGGAAACTCACTTAATGATTAATGACTCAGACTGGATAGAAAGTGATACCGACAGTGATGAGGACCCTGATCTTGAAGATCTTGAAGGCCAGGATGTGGTGGAGGGCTTAAAGAAGCATTGGGAGCTGGAGCTGGAGCTGGAGCTGGAGTTGCAAATACTCACACAACTGACACCATATGAGTTTCTGTTGCAAAAGAGGACACCAAAGGAGTGGAAGAATGCCAAAAGGAAGCGAGGTCTGGGATATAATGGGTTATCAGATTGACAGAAGTGTGAAATCAATCAGAAGCTGCATGAGAAGGAGAAGCAGAACAAGGTGACGAGAAAGGTGTGTAATGACAACTTCTCAGTAACTGGTCATCTTACCCATCTGTTCCGATACAGCGAGCAAGCAGGGAGGTTCCACAACTTTTTCACACTGGGTCCTCCTGATTCACTGCAAGCCCCTGATGGTGTATCCAATGTCACAACCACACAAGCAATTGAGTGATTACACCTGTGTTGCTGAGGCCCCAGAATGATCTGTCCAACAAGCCTCTTGCTGACTTGGATGCTGATGGTGTCTGCTATGGATACTTGTCAGATATGTCTGACAATGAACTTCAGGATGGTGACTGGAGTGATTTGGAAGATCACACACCCAAGACAGAGCAAATCAGCCTTTTGCATGTTCATGGCCACAAGGATGAATGCTTTTTTTGCTATGCTGCATCTTTTATTCTAGGGTCTGGCATTATCGCAGGGGAAATACTCAAGTCTCTGTGGTCATCCCTGAATTCCATTTCCCCAACAGTCAGAACAGTGACATTGCCACATCAGGCTGAAATGCTTGATGATCATGCTACAGATTCAAATTACAAGAAAATGCTCAGCATGACAGTCACACTGTGCTCAAATTCTCAAGAAGCCCTTGAGATATCCACACAACTCAGCAAGCACCATGCAGAACTGATGACAGCTTTCAGTCAACAGGCAATCAAATGATGGGAGGATGAAGTCACCACAGCAGAAATGCTAAGGCTAACAGATGTCAAGGTAATGAATATGTATGCCACTCAGGAATTGCAACTGGCATTGGGAATGGGAATGGGACCAGGACCAGGACCAGCATCAGAAATGAAAATAGCATCAACACTCATTGAATTGGTAGTTGAGCAGTGGATTGATTTCACTATTGTTTTTGAACAAATGCAGTGAGTCATACTTCCTACCAAGATTGATGTATTCCCATCTCTCATTGATCTGCACCAGGATTCAATTGCAAGTCAAAGTCTGTCAACTTGGTAAAGCACCTTATGTTTCTGACATGCAAGCTGTTGAACAGGAAAGAAAAGCTCTCACATCTCATATGGTCTCATGCTTCATCCAACCTCATCCACTAATGTTATTCCACCTCCTCCACAAAAACAACAAAGGCTTAATGTCCCAGCCCATGAAGCACAAAAAAGAATTGCAAGAGGTCCACTGCCAAATCCTGCAAAACAGTCTGCTTGACATCGAGAAGCTTATTGCATTGAAGCAAACAAAGTTTGATGCTGGACAGGATAGGTTGCAGGCATATCATGCATGATCAATCCAAAGCTGCCTGCATATGGTTATCAACAATCATCAGAACTTGATTGATGCATCTGAACATGCTGCTGAAAGTCAGGGCTTTGCAGCAAAATGGGGTGGCCAGATGGTGCGAAAATGGGTTGCAAGCTGGATCAAAACTTGTGAGCTGCCAAAATCTGAAAGAGGTTGCCACATGAAGGTCTTTTCACTGTTGGATGATTCCAAGGTCACAACCAAACTTCGGTCATACCTGCGAACAAATAAGTGGTCTATGGACCCACAAAAACTTTCAGCATTCACCAAAAACACACTTCTGCCTGATGAGGCAAAGAAATACCTGCACCACATTGTCGAGAAGGAGATGCCAGCTGGTTTGAAAAAGTATTTGGAGGTTGAACTGTTTTCATATGTTCAGATGAAAGTCAGCAAGGGGATCTCCCTGTGAACTGCATGTTGGTGGCTGCACAAGGAAGGGTTTTGATACACTGCACACAAGAAAGCACTGTCACTGTATTATAATGGGCATGAGCAAGAAGATGTCATTGAGTATTACCAGACTGTATTTTTGCCAAAGATGAAAGAATTTGAATTGTACTTGGTCAGTTATTGTTATGTGGTGGGTAATGTGGGAATGCAAGTGGAGATGCAGCTTGCACCTGGTGAGTGCAAGGTGGTGCTGGTGGCACATGATGAGATGACAGCACAGGCAAATGGTGGGAAGACAATGTCATGAGTGTGGAAAGGTGAACAGCCATTGAAAAAGAAGGGTGTTGGATGTGGGTCGCACCAGTCAGACGTGATCTGCTCCACTGTGGGATGGCTCAAAGATGTGAGTCAAACCCTCAAATATGGGAAAAATTATGATGGGTATTGGAATGGAAAACTCTTCATTAAACAGGTCTGTCTTAGGCAGCCAACATCATTCAAAGTGGTGCAAAGTCATTTGAAAGTGTTCAAAGTGTCACAAAGTCATTTGAAATTGTTCAAAGTCATCCAAAATAGTTTGAAAAGGGTTCGAAATTGAGTTCATGGCATTTGTAGCAATTCAGAGCATGTATCGTAATGTGTCGATATGATTAGAAACATTCCCAGACCTTAGAGCATGCCATGGACCTATCATCCTCCCCCTTACTGAAATCCTGACTGTCTCAGTCAGCTGATCAAAGTCATGTGCAAAATGCATGATCGTGTTGAAAACTTAGCGAAGTTCGAAATACTTCTCATTCTTCTTCATCTTCTACATCATCCAACTCTAGCTTTTACAATGTCTCTCCTTGCTGAACTCAATGTTGATGTGTTCAGTTGGTACCCAGTGCAGAGTCTCAACAGAAGGGGTGAACACTAAACCTACAGCTGCAGGTATGCTCGGAGTGAGGGGTTCGCTTAGAGGGCCTCAGATCATCCTTCAGGGTGCAGAGACTATGAAGAGGCTGGTACAATGGTTTTTGATGTGCGCACTAGTTGTGTACGCAAAAAGAGAGATATGCACAATGGCAAAAAAGTGCACAACACAAAGGGGCAAAAATGCGCAGAACGGGAGTGCAAAAATGTGCAATGATGAGGGAGACAGAAGCGGGAGGTGCAGTGGGACAAGTACAGCACTGGGATGGGCTGCAAGGGTGATGCACAAGCTATGTAGGGGCGCAAGTGGGATGTGAGTGCAACTGGTGGAAAAATGTGCAAACGGTGCACAAAACATGGCTATACAATAAAATGTGCAAATGGTGTGCAAATGCAGCTATATGAAGGGTGCACTGCATGAGTGCACAAACAAAGATGAAGAATGCAATGAAGGGACAAAATGCAGCAATATGATGAGGGGATGCAAATAATATGCAAATGCGGCTATACGAAGGGTGCACTACAAAGGCACATAGACTGGATGCTGGTGCACAGACTATGTGCGATACTGAATAAACTATGAACTATGAGGGGGGGAAAGATTTTCTGGATTCTCTATCTGTCCACCTACTATGTACAAATGGCTTATATGATAAAAAAACAGTAAAATAAAGTATAAAAATAGAAAGTGCCATGCGTACCCACAAGTGCATCCATTCACTCATCTAAACCTGACCGCACTATGCCACTGCCTTAGCTAATAAGATTTGTGCATGCTATAGCCCAATATCCAACTTTCTGGTGCGATGCTCTATTTTTGGTGCACTTTAGGTCCCATGTGCTCTTCCCAATTAATCTGCTTTGGTGTTATGCATCGCATGCTGCACCTTAGTAATAATGATGTGATCGACCTGTGCTGGTTACCAGATAAGGTGATGCCGATTGGAAATGCAGAAGAACTATAAGGAGATGCTGTGCAAGGCCAAATAGCCCCAAAGCACCAGGATTACATGAAAGCGCCCAAGTGTGCACAGTCCAATGCCAAATAGGCACAAAGCACCCAGATTATGTGAGAATGTGCAGTTCACTCATGCTGGAATCACAGTGCACCTTGAATAAGCACCCCAGTAAGCTGGAAGCTGTGATGCACAGCACAATTTGTGTGGTGGTGGATTGTTGTGTGTGTGATAAGTGGATCTTGCAATGAGTGCACAGCAAAGAATGTGAGTTGCAGTGATGATACTTGACCTGGAAACCTAACAAAAACCTGTTAAAAGGCTTAAGAAGTATAACACAGGCTAGAGGAAGGGTGCGAGTTGGTACTAAATATCACCGCTGATACCCAAACATTGTGTTTAGTGATGTGAAATGGTAAGGGCTGTGGCGAATAGTCTTTAAAGGCATACAAAGATGTTCGAAATAGTTTGAAATAGGTTCAAAGATGTCCAAAAGAGTTCGAAAATAGGTTCAAAGACATTCGAAGTTGTTTGAAGTAAGTTCGAGGAGGTTCAAAGATGTCCAACTGGTGGTGAGATATGTCAAAAACAAATATAGCAGATAAGAAGTGGTTTTCGAGTGGCGATAGGCAATAGGCGACAAGTTGAGAGCAAATATGAAAGTTCGAAGCAGTTTGCCATATTTCGCAGAACTTTAGAGATATGATGCATGCTAAAACTCAAGAGAACTGCTCTTAGATCTGATGGTAGTGGAGAGGGTAACTTCTTCTGTGTTCCCCGTTGCTTTGCTATCGTTCTAAGTAACTAATACAAGTCTATATACAAATTAAAGAGATAGTACTAAAAAGGAAATAATAACATGTGTAAAACATGAGGCAATACATATGATATATACAACAATGAGGACTTTGTAATTCATAAAACAAATGAGAAATGATAATAAGTGAAATGTACATTGTCCCAGTATAGTAAGAGTTCTTGTTCTATTGCTTCAATGTACCAATGAAACATAAAACCACACTTATCATATTCTAAGTCTCTTGTAGTCTCTCCTCATGTCTGGTAGTGCTCGATATGTGACAAAATGGTTTGTTCCAAATGTGCAGCATGTATCGAAAGTGTTTTAAAACAGCTATACAGCAGCCAATATTGTTTGAAGTAGTAAGAAGTCATTCAAAAGCATTTGAAGTCATCCAAAATAGTGCGAAATAGTTCGAAAAGTGTTCGAAGTCAATTTCATGGCATTCATAGTGATTTGGAGTGCATGTTGTAATGTGTAGATACGATTAGATCCTTCTCCAGACCTTATAGTGCATAGTGGACCTATCAGCAGTTAAAGCATAAAAGGAGCACATAAAGGTGCATCGAGTGCACAATAACTGTGAAAGGCAGATAAGGAGTGTGGGGGGGCACACAGAGGTGGTTTGAAGCATAACAAGGCGCATTCAGAGCACATGACAGAAGGCAGCTAAGGGGGATCCAAAGGTGCAGTAGAAATGTAAAAGGCCCACAAAAGTGCACCTAAGCAGTCAAAGGTGCACAAAAGTGCATGAAGGTGTGAAGAAGCGCACTGTGCAAAGTGAGCAGAAGCCGTCTAGGAGGTGCGCACAATTGTGAAAAATGCCGTAGAATGCATGCAGGGCAATAGGGAGCCATATAAACATCAATGTGATCGAATATGTGAAACCCATGCAAGAGTGCGGTGTTGCTGAAGATATCAATTTTGAAGTGTGGGGTAGAGGTTTTTGTGAGAAGATGGTGAGTTTTGTAGTTCTGTTCATGGTCAAAACACTAAAATCTTTTGTGTAGGGGGAATACAATGAACTTGCGAAGACCTCGGCAAAGAACACAACCCGACTGTCCAGAAGGTCATCGACAACATTTTTGAGCTCTACAAACCGATGGCTCGACATGAATGGCTTTCTTGGAGTGGAGATCTATTATTTGTAAATTTAGTGGAAGAGATCGAACAGGACAAAAGGGAGGAGGAAGCAGAACACATTTGAGAGGAGGAGGGGGCAGCAAAGAAGGCAAAGATTGATGTTTAATGGAGAGCATTGGTGGATGCTCGAAACACCGCCCTCACCAAGTTTCATGTGAGGACTATCTCGAAGAAGGACCTGCAATAAAAGAATGCAGGGTTTGAGGCTGAGGCAAAGACGATTGAGAGGATTGAGGCAGGTGATGAGGATGAGGAAAATGTTGAGGAATTGCCTGTTGTCAGGGTAGGGAAGTGGAAGACAAGGGTGATCGAGGCTAGCAATGACGGTGAGGGTGAACAGGGCAATGACGAGGTGGGGGCAAAATGCACAAAGTTCGGCACTGATGGGCTACTGCATTTCAAAGGCCCTGTAAGTGTTTTGTTGCATTCAAGGTAATCCCAATTGCTAAATAGTTCATAGTGCAATCATTGTGCTGGGTTCAAGTCCCAGCCACATTGTATCATTGATGAGGGAGCAGCAAAGTGCAGAAAGTGCACCCAGGAGGTGCAGGTGTGCTATTGGGAGGGGCTTTTGAGGAGGGGGCTTCACAGATGCAAAATGAGATTTGCACCCCAGACAAGGTACAAAAATTATTTGAAATTATTTTAAAGGGCTTGCTAACTTCTTTTTGACATTTTGTAGTACATCAAATTCATTTAGTGGGCCCTGTGGAGGGCATCGAACCAATCATGGGGCCTTCAAAGCCATCAAAGGAGAGAAGGAGGTCGTCAAAAGGGAAGGCAAAGGCAAAGGAGGTTCAGAGGGTCAATAACGTCGAAGGGGGTGAGGACATAGATGAAGAGAGGGCAATACATTGGGATATCCTTATGAAGAAATTGGCAGGGATGACAGTGAAGTTGGAGATTTTGTCTAGGCAGATAGAAGTGGTGGAGGAGATGTTGAGAGAATAGACTAAAAGCTTCATTGTATTTCTTTTGATTTAAAATTTAGAGTCTTGTGGGCTTCAAAAGGTAGCAATAATAAGAGTGAAAGAATAGAAAAATAAGAAAAAGGTATAGTCATTCGTTTTCGAAGTCCCAAAAGTCTTCGAAAGTGTTATTGTCAGGGTTTGAAGGTGTTCAAAGCTTTTTTGAAATGTTTGGAGTCGATATCAAAAAAATTCAGTGGAAGAAAAATGGTCATAGGGTATTTTTGAGGGATGTTGAGGTCGAGGTGGGCAAAGGCCTGCATGGGTGAATAGAAGTGAAAGCTGTCGAAGCTATTTCAAAGAATTGTTGGGCATAGTCAAACATTTTTGATAAATAGAATGAGATCAAAATGTGAAAAAGAGACAGGAAATAGGCAAATTTGATCGATGTTGATGGTACTAACCATGATCATAATAATCAAGTTGAAGAACTGGTCGAATCAAAATTGAACACAAAATCAAGGGATCGAAAACGAGGTTGAGAAGATATTTGTTGGTGATGGATGTAATAAAAATTTTGGCAATAAGGGCTAGACAAATTTCGAGGTGATGACTGTAGATATACAATGTGGATGGAACTCCATGCACTATACTAGACTTCGAAGGCAAATGTGAACGCAAATCTGGCGATGAAATATACAGCAAAGGCAATATTAGAATAGATGATAAATTGAAAGATGGTGCAGATGATGAGATTGAAGAAGAAAATATCAGGAGTGGTGATTGGCAAGTTGAGGTCAAAATAGGTGATGGTGGGGATGAATACAACAATAATATCGAAGGAAAAATTGAGTTTGAAGCTGATGAAAGTGTGACTATCATAGTGGACTTGGCTGGAATTACTGAAGGTGAAGACAATGAGACTGGCATGGATGTGTGCAACAAAGCTGGGAGGATGTGATAAAGACCAGGAGGCACGACATTGTGATTTCAAAGCGCAAAAATTTCTTGTTTGAGCACAAGCTCTTTTTCGAGGGCTAGTTCCTGTTTGAGTACTGCAATACGAGCTTCTAAGTCATCCGAATTGTTTGAGCCATGAGGTATATTATCAGATGCTTGGTTCGATGTAGTCGAAGGTGCGATATCGGTGAGGACTGAAGTCGAAGCAGAAATTTTGGGTGCTGATCTGGTTGAATTTGATGCTGTGACTGATGATAGGTCTACTGCATGCTCTAAGGTCTGGAGAAGGTTTCCAACTGTATTGAGACATTATGACACACACTCTGAACCACTACGAATGCCACCAAATCGACTTCAAATACTTTTTGAACAACTTTGCATGATTTTGAATGACTTTGAACCATTTCAAACTATTTTGCGACATTTTGAATGCTTTCGAATGACTTCAGACTACTCCAAATGACATCGGCTGCCATATAGTTGTCCTGAAACTCTTTTGATACATACCACACATTCGGAATAAACAATTTCATTGCATATCGAGCACTACCAGACACAAGGAGAGACGACAAGAGACTTAGAATGCGATAAGTGTGGTTTTATGTTTCAATGATATATTGAAGCAATAGGACAAGAACTTTACTATATGGGGACACTGTACATTTCGATTATTTATCATTTCTCATTTGTTTTATGATTTACAAAGTCCTCATTGTTGTATATATTGCCTCATGTTTTCCACATATTATTATTTCCTTTTTAGTAATATCTCTTCAAATTGTATATAGACTTGTACTAGTTACTTAGACAAAGAGACAAGCACAGGAAACATAGACAAAGTTGCCTTCTCCCTTATCATTTGATTTAAGAGCCGTTCTCTTGAGTCTTATCTTCGTGTCATATCTCTAAGTTCTGTGAAATATTGTGAACTTCTTTGAACTTTCATATTCATCCCTCGACTCATCACATATCACCCATCATCTCTCAGAAAACACTTTCCATTCATTATAATCATTTCTCGATATACCTCGACACTAGTCCGACACCTTCAACCTTCCTTGAAACTTCTTCAAACTATTTAGCACACCTTTGAACCTCCTTCGAACTATTTTGCACATCTTCGAACCCATTTCAAACTCTTTCAAACAACTTCATATGCTCCCACAGATTATTTGCAACATTTCTTACCATTTTGCATCTTTAAACACAACCTCGGGTATCAGTGGTGATATTTAGTACCAACTCGCACCCTTCCTCTAGCCTGTGTTATACTTCCTAAGTCTTTTAACATGTTTTTGGTAGGTTTCCAGGTCAAGTATTATCACCGATGCGAGGTTGAATGTGAACTGTTCAAATATGTGCAAAGCGTCTTTGAAGTCGATTGATGTGCTAGACTGCAATGAATTCGAGGTCGAAATCGATTGCTGGGGAATAGAGTATGAGTTCGAGGATGCTATAACAAATTTTGTGGCATCGTGGATGTCATTCAGCATATATGGGTCATTAGGATAGTGATCAGGGAACTTCACTTCAAGACAATCTGCAATTCTAGTCCATAAGTCCATTTGAAAGCCTTGGATGAAAGCTCGACTCTGTTTGGCTTCTGAAAGTCTATGTTTCAATCAAAGGAGGTTCATAACATTGTATAATAACCTGTAATAAACTCCTAAATTGTTTGTGTCACAAATACCAGTGTGAAGCTGTTCACCAATGAGTGTATCCATGTCCAAAAAGCTATATTTTTGTTCATCTTCTGATTCAGGATAGAACTTGTATACTGCGATGCAAAATTCATGAAACAAGGTGCCAGGCTGGTACTCTGGAAGCGATTCCCAGAAATCATAAGAATAAATGTCAATGTATCTGCAAGCATGTCTCTTCTTTAGGTCATGATCTGTAATACTGCAAGTTGCAAACAGAAATTTGAGTTCTTTGAAGTATTTTCAGAGTTCTCTAGGTCATTTCAAATCGAATTTTGAAGATGTGGAATGGCCAGAAGCTGGCATAGAGGACATCGACATGTTCGAAGTGGATTTTGGAGGTCATGAGATCAAAATTTATGTGATGTCAGGTTTCATATGTTTTCGAAGTCGAGGATGGTAGCAAAGTCATAAGTGCGAAAGGTGGAAGAGTGTGAAATGATATTATCGAGGAGCAAGATACTATATCGGGATCTCCTGGTTGTTCAGGAGGGTTGGAGGCAAAACGAGTTCAATGCAAAACTGAAATCATTGAGCCCCCTTTAGGTGAAATGAGCAGTAGAAAGGAGTGGAGGTTAAACAATGAGATGATCTAGAGACCCCTCGCAGTGGGCTCCAAAATGATAATGCTCGACCTGGAAACCTAACAAAAACCTGCTAAAAGGTCTAAGAAGTATAACATAGGATAGAGGAAGGGTGCGAGTTGGTACTAAATATCACGGCTAATACCCAAAACTTGTAGTGAGTGACATGAAATGATGAGGCATGTTGCAAATAGTCTTTAGAAGTGTACAAAGAAGTTTGAAAGAGTTTGAAATAGGTTTGAAGATGTGCAAAATGGTTTGAAGAAGGTTTGAAATAGGTTCGAAGAGGTTCAAAGTAGTTTCGAGGAAAGTCAAAGATGTCAGACTGGTGTCGAGGTATATCAAGGAACGAATATAGCAAATGGAAAGTGTTTTTCGAGAGGTGATGGTTGATATGCGATGAGTCAAGGGACAAATATAAAAGTTAGAGGAAGTTCGCAATATTTTGCAGAACTTAGAGATATGATGCAAGACTAAGACTCAAGAGAACAGCTCTTAAATCAAATGATAAGGGAGGGGGTAACTTCTTCTCTGTTCCCTTTTGCTTCCCTATTCTAAGTAACTAATACAAGTCTATATACAATTTGAAGACATAGTACCAATAACATGTGGAAAACATGAGGCAGTATGCACAGCAAATAAAGGTACTGTAAAACATAAAACAAATGAGAAATGATAATAAATGAAACATACATTGTCCCAGTACAGTAAAAGTACTTGTCCTATTGCTTCAATATATTATTGAAACCCAGAACCACCATTATCACATTCTAGATTTTTTGTCATCTCTCCTTGTGTCTGGTAGTCCTCGATATGCAATAAAATGGTTTATTACAGATGTGCTGTGTAAGTTGAAAGGGTTTTGGAACAGCTATGTGGTGGCTGACATCATTTGAAGTGGTGCAAAGTTGTTCAAAGTCATTCAAAATCATTCGAAGTTGTCCAAAATAGTTTGAAAAAGGTTCAAAATCAAGTTTGTGGCATCTGTAGTAATTTGGAGCATGTGTCATAATGTGTCGATATGATTGAAACATTCCCAGACCTTAGAGCATGCAATGGACCTATCAATGGAGGGCAAAGATAGAATGAAGCAGAGGTTTATGAAGAGATTAAGTGGAGAGGAGTCAAAAGATTTAAGGTTTGGTTCAAAAATGAGTTGAGGATGATTGAGAGGATGTTATTAGGAAAGGATGATACAAGGATAACTGCAAGTACAAGTATAAGCATGAGTACAAGTAATTTGCAAACTGGAGACTAAGGCTAAGCTATGGGCACTTAAATAACTAGGGCCAGAAGAATCATGGGTAATGTGGAAGTTTACTAATGGGTCTTGGTAAGTATCCATGACCAGAATTGGTAAGACTGTATTAGGAATAAAGTGAGTAAGCAAATGATTCCTAAGGCATGTGATGACTTGTCTGATGACTAAAAGATGCTTCTGCCAGGATGTTGGAAAAGAGTTGGGGATTATTGGAAATCTGATCAGGTGAGTCAGGTCTTGACAATAAGCCAGGTAATATGCCTGCATGGCAGGAGTTTCTTGTTGTCCACTGAGTCTGTGATTCTGTGTGGGACATAGAATAAGGTTCAGAATAGTGTGATGATTGACAAGAGAAGTGGGAGTTTGCAAATACTGTCAGAGTTCAGATCCACTACTACCAAGGTTGGGACTTGGTCAGGAAAATACTGGTCTTCTGATCGGACCCAGCCATCAGTGGTCAGGGTTCAGAGGTTTCTGAGGAGAATCCACCAGGCTGTAGCAGGCCAGGCAAAAAAGGGCCAGAGAGGACTTGGCTTCAACTTGTAAGAAGTTGCACCCTTCTCCTCATCAGTTGTCCAATTTCAGGGTGGAGGTATGTAGTTTGGATTTCTGGAGGGTTTCCAGACAGAGTGTGAGGATCGATTAAGCAGAAATTTTAGAGTTGATTTGAAGTCAAGAAGAGTCAAGGGATTAAGAGATTAACTCAAGATTAAGTCAAGGATGATTAAGGATTGATATTAGACTGGAGGTGATTAAACACAAGCAAATTACAATGTGTAGATGAATGTACACATATACACACAATTTGCAAATTGAAGACTAACACTAAACTATGGGCGCTTAAATAATAAGGGCTGGAAGAATAATGGAAAAGGCAGAAGTTTACTAACAGATCTTAGTAAGTGTCCATGACCAAAATTGGTAAGACTGTATTAAGAATAAAGTGAGTAAGGAAATGATTACTAAGGCACATGATGACTTGTCTGATGACTAAAAAGTGCTGCAGCTGGAATGCCAATGGAGAAGGTTGGAAAAGAGTCAGAAAAGAGTCAGGTGTTATTGGGAATCTGATTGGATGAAATGGGTCTTGACAGTAAGATAATATGTTGTGGACCTTGTGGTATAAAACATACCAACAAGCTTGGAATAATGTATAGAACTAAAACACAATAGCCTGAAAATCACAAAGCATGGTGCCATCTAGTAGAATCAGGTAACAAGGCAGAGGTGATATCACCAAAAAAAGGTTTTAGCATAACATATCAAGCAAGTAACAAGTATTGAAGTAATAGTAATTATGTACTAATAAAGCAGAACAGCATTTTTGAAGTTTTTACAGGATGAAAGCTTCATGACTCATACTGTATACCATTAAGCATAAATAGAAATGTTTTCCTTTGCAATGTAGAAGATCTGTAGTGGGTAGTAATCATATATCATATTCCATGTTGGCATCAGTAGAAATGCCATGACATCAGCAAAATCACACCTGCATGGCACTGCATGGCAGGTGTGGCAGGTGTAGCTGGTGTAGAGCCATACCTGCTATACTGCCACAATCTCAAAACTATTAGGGTCCATTCAGAAACAGAATATGGCAAGAATATGATATTTTGATGCCATATTATTGATCCTTACATAAGAGCATGACATTCCAAAAAGAGATTGAATCAATTGCAAATCAATTGCAAATGATCCAAGTCTTATGGCACAACCTTGGCATTCAGATGACTATTGACAATGCATACTTGCAGCTATCTGCATTCATTGTCCAGCTTATAGGTATAGCTGCAGTCTTGTATGCAAGTCCACACTACTGGAAGCAAGATTACCACACATCAGCTTTAACAAGCAAGGCTTGGGTCAATGAGCTGATTTATGGTCATCCTGATCACATATGGACTGAACTTGAGATGAGAGTGCATGTATTTCTTGCATTGGTTGCAGAATTCTGGCTATGTGATCTCACTGACTCCAAAGGTCTGAGTCTTGAAGAGCAGGTTGCCATTTTCTTGTACACTTGTATGATAAAATTGTCTATACAGCATGTTGGGGAGTGGTTTCAGTGTTCAAATGATACTATTTCCAAGTATGCCCACTATATTACTTTTTACATCACATTAATGTTGTCTATACTAGATACTCTTAATTACAGTTTCATCGGCCCCATTCTACCCTACATATGCATATGTCAAATTCCCCACCACTACAGATCCCATTGTGATAGGGTGACAAGTTCCACTCATCAACCCCACCATTTCTGGAATTCCCCACAAAATCCTTTGTTGTGCCATATGGCTCAGTGCCATGGCACATCCTTGAAGCATTTTAGATTCTTCAATATTCTATCTCATAGATTTATTATCTGACATTCTTATTTTTTAGATTTTCTGTTTCATTTTTAGGATGACATTTCATCTACGCAATGTGTCAGTCATGCATTGTAGTCATGTTCTTCCACTTCATCGGACTCTGTGTCATCAGCAGCACCTGATTTGAAGGAACGGTACTGGTATATTTATTTTATTTCCATTTGCCTTTTGTAGCTACATATCTTGTGCCTTCTTGCTTTGATGATCTGCAACATCAAGTGTCAATACTACAGCCAGCTAAAATCTGAATCAATGGGTTGAATCACTGGATGGTAGGGTCGAGGGGTTGCATTTGGGCATCCTCCACACTTGCTGGGGGCACAGGCGACAT
The DNA here is from genome assembly GCA_029959215.1 of Tricholoma bakamatsutake. NCBI lineage: Eukaryota > Fungi > Basidiomycota > Agaricomycetes > Agaricales > Tricholomataceae > Tricholoma > Tricholoma bakamatsutake. Next base: position 10,654,711 of record CP114857.1, on the reverse strand, counting down.
ATTGTCAATAGAGGCACCCAACGATAGCTCCTCCCCAAGGCATTCCCAGTTGTGAGAGCTCTGAGATGAAGATTGAAGATGCAACACCTCAACTGCTTCTCATAAGAATAATGGTTTATTTTTGACATTTGCATTGCATTTTGGACCCATTAACTTCTTTACCTTTTAGTTTACATTATCTGGTTGGTCAGACTGTCAGCACAAGAGAATGTACGTGATCAGTTTCTGCTTCATAGCTAGATTGCTTGTATATAGGTGACCTCCCACTTTTTGAATGGAGCAACTTTTCTGATCCTCCACTTTTATGCTCCTCTCTCCAAGATTTTCCTGTCTCCTAAGTCTACTGCACACCAAGGTGCAGTAACCAAGTTAAGTTTCCAAGTTCCCAGCTTTATGGGCTTGTTTGGCCCCTCCCTCAAGTAGCAGTCCAATTTCTTACATACATAGTGTAGTTGAACTTGTATATTTGAGTTTACTTACTGTTTAATGGCTTGTTGTACTTTGCATACAATGGCTCATGCTTTCGACATGTGCTGCATGTGACTCTGTAGGACACGTTGGTGTTGTTCATTGTTAGTTTTATAGTTCTTGTTTCGTCAACTCTCCAGTTTGGAACTGGATAATTAAACTGCACAACGTATGTCAAGTCACTCCCCCTGCATGCCCTTCTTCTTCACCCATCCACATGCCTCCACTTACCCCATTCTTTGCAATGTGATGACCATCATCAATGGACTCCCAGTAGGATAATCCCCCTCCAACACCATATCTGCCTACATCCAAAACAATCCAAAGTTTTTTCCATTTTTTGCAGGAGCTCTTGGTGCACTGGATGGAACACACATCATCAGTTCACCATCAGCAGAAGACCATCATGGAGCACAGAATTGCAAGGGTTGGTTCTCTCAAAACTGCCTTGCATGTTGTTCCTTTGACTTGGTGTTTCTATATGTCATGAGTGGTTGGGAAGGGTCAGCAGCAAATGCAATTGTGTGGATGAATGCTTGCTTGACAGATCTGCCAATACCTGCAAATAAATTTAATCTTGCAGATGCTGGTTTTGGTGCTTGTGATGCTTTGCTTACAACATATTGTGGTGCACGATATCATCTTGCCAAGTGAGGTCATGCAGCTGTGAGGTATGTGTCAGAACATATGTGCTTCTATCACCCTAATTTTATTTTTCAGGCCAGAAACCCAGGAGGAGCTATACAATCTATGACATGCACAAGCTCGTAATGTTGTTGAGCATATTTTTGGTGTTGTCAAGAAACAATGGGACATTTTGACACATGCACCACACTCTGACATGTGACATCTATTCAAGCTCGAATCCCTCCTGCACTTGCTGCACTGTATAATTTCATCATGAAGCATGACCCTTCAGATGTCAAGGAGTATCTTGCTGATTCTGACATTGTTGATCTAACTCCAGGGGTCCCTGGCAATATTGGTACCATAGCAGAAGGGTATTTCAATCCAGAAGAGCTCCAACAGGCAAAGGTAAAGAGGGATGATATTGCACAGAAGATGTGGGACAAGTACCAACACTATCTACAGCAGCCGCCAGAGTTGCTGAATGAAGGTGATTGAGGAATAAATGTGGTAATGTGGTAGTTAATATGAATGAAGGTGAATGAATCATGGGAGCTTAAATTAAGTGTAAGGAAAGATTTAATATAATCAACAAACATGTCATATGAAGAAAATCAATGTAAGATCTCAAACCTGAAAAAGACTGCTAGCCCTATCAATCTTATCCATACCTTACAAAAGTCATCACCCTTCAATGCCAAATATGTGGTGACCACATCCATATCCTTCTCAAGAATGTTGACAAATTCAAGAAGATTGGATGTAGACATCCAAGTCTCAAGCTTCTGTGCATGGATCACAGCCCTCTCATGATGGTCAGCACCAAGTTCACTCTCGGTAGGCAGAGGTGCAAGAGCTTTACCAATGATGGCACCAAAATGTGAAAGAGAAGTAGTTCAACCCTCAAGTGCACTGGCATCTGTCAACTTGGTCTTCTTGCTCAAGTTGTTGACTGACAACAAAGGAGCCAAGGCCAAATGCTTCTTTGAACAACAAGAAGTAGTTACAACCAACTGTGAAAACATACTTATCAAGATGTAATCAAAAGAGAGTGTGATAAAGATCTTTACTTGAGTAACCCAAATCTCTTCATCTTCATTATCCGAACCAGATCAATCCTCAACTGGGACAGCAATGTCCTCCTGAGTGGCCACTGAGGCAGGCTGAGAGAGCTTTGAGAGCCTACCACACCCTGTGATACATTGTAGGCAGGGGGAACTGACCCAATATGGGGAAGAAGTGAATCAGAATCATCATCCATCCCCATGGGCTGAGGATGGGCACCAACAGTGGCATCTGATGCACAAAAAATATAGGCACCATGGACTGTCACAGGCATGATATTCTCCATCTTGTGGAGGTGGCACCAGCCTTTGTGTTTGAATGGCTTTGCATCCTTATGGATGCAAACATAGGCTGCCCAAGAGTCCTCCAGTTCAGGAGTGATGCTAGCACCAGTCTCATCACTCCAAGTCCAACCTGAGACATTCTTGATAGCCTGGACGATGTGAAAGGTTCAACAAAGCTTAAAAATTATTAGAAGATGTCATGATATGATACAAACAGCATTGCACTGCATTCCACTTGTTTTGAATGTGCGGACAGTTTTCAGCCCTCCTTTTACAACCAATGGAGTCAAAAGGGTGGACAGGGCTTGAAAAGTGACTTCTTTAAAGTTTCCTCCATCATCTGCAGTGGCATGATGATCCAAGAGAAAATCAATAAGTTGGTCTTCATTGCCTGGTGTCCAAAAGGCATGAGGAACAGTATCAGCAGCCATTGTAGAGCCCAGATGTTGTTTGTGTGATGCAACATTGGAAATGGTCACATCCTGTCACAGGCTGACAAACTTCTCAATGTTTCTCATGGACTTGATATGGTAATAATATAGGCATCAAAATATCATATTCTCATCATATTCTGTTCCTGAATGGACCCTAATGCCTAGGCCTGGCAGCTAAATTATGCATTATCAGAGAGTATCCTCAGCTGACAGATGGTGATGCATCCTGTCACTGAGCACCACTGCTGCCACAATATGCACCTCACTGTGGCTAATTGGAATTTCAAATTAGCTAGAATGGTGCCCTCACCAAGTACTAATGTGTGATGTATGAGCTGTAAGGGGAAAGGAAGGTGCCCCAGGCATCTGGGCAATTTTCTGTATTCATCCCATATTTTTTATACATTTTATTTCACTCTACTCTGCCTTTTCTATGATTTTCTATAATTTTATTCCTATTTTATGAGTATATTTCAGCTTTTTCCATGTTGGTACATGTTGACAGTTCCATTTTTAGAGGCAAGACCCCTTCTGGATGTGTACCCATCAAGGTGACATCATCCCACAGCTTGATCTGCCTATTTCCACCTTTTTGCTATTTTTAGCTTACTATTTGATTTTTGGCTCTATCACATATACTGGGCATTGACAGATGGGTCTTTAGAGTTTTCTCTTTGGATTCCCCTCTGTTAGCTTGCTATTAAGTGAGGCTTTGAGGTTGCCCTTACAGTAGAAAACTCTCCCTTAAGGCTCGAAATTTTGGACACTCTGCCAAGATAGGCAGGTACAGAGTAGAAGACAACTCCCAGAGCTCCACAGACTCCCTACACACCATCCCAGACACTCCTGCCTGTAGCACGCACTGCTTTTCACCCGACCTGCCACCTAGCACCATAGACACCCCAGAGTGCATCAATGCACTTGAAGGTTAGTTCATGCACAAATTGATACACTTACATCTACCATTGAAACCTTCATTAGAACTCTCCAGTCAAGCCCCATTCCACCTGTTTTGACCCCTAGTGCACCGAGCATGCACATGCTGCCCAATGCACATCCAAGTGAAGATGCACAGGTTAAACCTGTGCCCCCACCAAATTCAATGGTGTGCATTCCCCTGGATGTGCCTTCCTCAATTCCTACAAGTTATACATTAGTCTTTACCCAAACCAATTTGTGGATGATGCTGCTAAAATTTATTGGGCCCTCACATACATGAAATCTGAGTGTGTTTATCTCTATGCCAATCATATATTATGCCAAACCAAGGAACATGGGTCCCTTCCATTCTCCACCTGGGGGGACTTTCATGATGAGTTCATATGACATTTCTGCCCCCTCAAAGCTGTAACATGCCTTGAATCCACTTCCTACTACGAAGTGTGTCAATCTGTGGATGACTACATTGATAAATTCTGAGACCTGGCGGACATGGCGAGGTATGGGAGTGGGTTACCCATGGTGGTGAAGTTTTGTCAAGGTCTTAATCAGGAAATCCAAGACCAGATTGCACAGATGTTGGAAGGATGCCCAGCAGATGATAACATAAATGCTTGGTACAAGGCTGCTTCCCTTTGTAATGAGAACTGACTCACAAATGTAGCATTCACTGCGGCCTTCCACACTCCTACCACCACCCATGCTCTCCACACCTTTAATCAAGCACCCCCTCATCCTAACCCCATTCCTATGCATCAGCCCTCAGTGTTAAGCTCCAATACCCCTGCTCCAATAAATGTTGACACAGTCCATAGTCAAGCTCGCAGGCTAGATCTCTGCTACCACTGTTGAGAAACCAGACACATGGCTCAAAACTGTCCCCACTGCCAAGACATCCATAAACTCATGCCTGAGGGATGAGATGAGCTCCTCTAAGATCTGTTGGCACTTGCAGATGTTGAAGGCCTGGAGAAAGAGGAGGTTAAAGAGGAAGAGGCAGAAGAGCAGGATTTTCTGCCTGTGATGAATGAACAGTACATCCTTATTGCCTGTCCATAACCACTTTGAAGTTCTGTCTGTTGATTCACCAGAAGATGAATTTTATTTTATGACTGTTCCTTCTCCAGACCCCTCTGAAGTGGCTAAAGACATACCTACCCCTTCCTCCCCACTCTCCCCTCTACCCAGATTGAAATCTTGGGAGTGCACAAGCTACCACACAAGTACATTGTGGTGTCCACCCCCTCCCAATGATCCCTAGAATTGAAGATTGAGCTGCAAACCATGGATACGGGGGAAGAACTCAGTGTCTCTGCTCTCCTGGACTCAGGTGCCACAGGCCTTTTCATTGATTTGCACCTGGTTCAACAAAAACAACTCAATACCCACTCACTATCTTGACCCATACCTGTCTACAATGTGGACTGTTTCCAAATGAAGCTGGGGCGATTTGGGAGGCTGTTGACCTAGTCCTCTGGTAAAAAGATCATAGTGAATGGGCTCTTTTCGCTGTGACCCAACTGGGGAAGCAAAAGTCAATTTTGGGCTACCCATGGCTTTGGAACCACAATCCTGAGGTCGACTGGGTGACAGGTGAAGTCATGATGAGTCGTTGTCCCTCTCATTGTCATACTTGCTTCACTGAAGGCAGACAAGAACATCAAGGGCAGAAGGTCCTCTTACAATGCATTCGAAAGTGTCATGCTGGTTTAATGCCTGTGGCTGATGTGGACTTGAAAGACATTCCAGATCTTGCACCTAATTCTGATGATGATGAAGAGGAGGTGGAAGAGATTGAGGAAGGTGACCAAATTTTTCACACTGCTATTAACCCTTCACATGAGGTGCATGCCACCTGAACATCTCCCAGTGCCTCGCAGAGGCCTTCCACAAGAACAGTGCACTTAAATCCTTTGCTGACTCCATACTTCCTCACCTGCATGACTTTGAGGATGTCTTCTCCAAGGAATTCTTTGACTCACTTCCTAACTGTAAGTTGTGGGATCATGCAATTGAGCTCACACTGGGTGCCACACCTTCCTCCTGCAAGGTCTATCCTCTCTCCCCTGAAGAACAATGACAACTCGACAAGTTCATTGATGAACACTTGGCTTTGGGTCATATCTGCCTTTCAAAGTTGCCCATAACCTCGCCCTTCTTCTTTGTCAAAAAGAAGGATGGGTTCCTTTGACTGGTTCAAGACCATCAATGCCTCAACCACACCACAGTCAAGAATTGCTATCCACTACCTCTCATATCTGAACTTGTCAACCAACTCTGCAGGCCACATTACTTCACCAAGCTAAATGTCTGCTGGGGTTACAACAATGTACAGATAAAGAAAGGGGATGAGTGGAAGGTGGCTTTCTGCACAAACTGTGGTCTTTTTGAACTGTTTGTCATGTTCTTTGGTCTCACTAATAGTCCTGCCACCTTTCAGACCATGATGAATAACATCTTCCATCATCTCATATTAGAAGGCATTGTCTATATCTACTTTGACGACATCCTCATCTTCACTCAAGACCTCAATGAACATCATTGAATCATGTGTCTGGTACTAAAGTGACTTCAGCAGCACAAACTCAACCTTCATCACAACAAGTGCAGAGTTTGAGAAGACACAAATCAAGTACTTAAGCTTCATTATCTCAGATGGACAGGTGGAGATGGACCCGGTCAAGGTTGCTGGCATTACAACCTGGCCCACACCCATGAACAATAAAGAGGTGCAGTCTTTCCTGAGCTTCATCAATTTCTATCAGTGCTTTATTAAAGATTTCTCCCACCATGCACATCCTTTATTCAACCTCACTGGCAAGGAGGGATGGAAGTGGAAAAATGCACAGCAGGAGGTGTTTGAGAAGCTCGATGGTCACTTTCACTCCAATCCTTACCTTTGCTGATAACTCGCATCCCTTCCATGTAGAAGCTGACAGTTCAGACTTTGTGATGGGTGCAGTGTTGTTCCAACAGTCTCCTGAGGACCAGAAGTGGCACCCCATTGCCTTCTACTCAAAGAGTTTCAGTGCTTTAGAATGCAATTACAAGATCCATGACAAGGAGATGCTGGTGATAATGCAGGCATTGCAGGAGTGGCAACATTTCCTAGAGGGTGCTCAACACAAGGTCAAGATTTGGATGGACCACAAGAACCTCGAGCACTTCATGACTGCCAAAAAACTTAATCACCACCAAGCCCACTGATCCCTCTATTTCTCCAGATTCAATTTCTCCCTGCATCATTGCCCAGGATGCAGCATAGGGAGGACTGATGCCCTCTCTCATCATCTAAACCATGGGGATGGAAGCAATGACAATCAAAATATTGTGTTGTTGCAACCTGATCTGTTTACAGTCCATGCATTAAAGGGTGTTACCTTGGAGGGTGAGGAGAACAGTATCCTATGTGACATTTGTTATGCAAACCATAGTGGTTTACACAAGGACACTGTGGCTCTGGCAGTGAAGGAGCTGAGAAGGGGATCCACACCTTCGCTTCAGGCAGAAGAGTGGACAGAAAAGGATAACATCCTATACTTCCATGACTATATCTACATCCCTAACGATCTCCAGCTTCGATGATGACTCATCTCTCAGCACCACAACTCACTCATTGCTGGCCACCCCAGACATTGGAAGATGTTGGAGCTCATATCATGGAATTATTGGTGGCCCCAGATGTCTTGACTCATTGGTCAGTACTGTCATACCTGTGATCTCTGCTTATGCATCAAGACTCCACAGTGCAAGCCCATGGGTGAGTTACACCCCCTTCCAGTCCCAGAGAATTATTGGGACATCATCAGTGTGGACTTCATGGTGGAACTACTGAAGTCCAACAGGTTTGATGTGGTAATGTGCACAGTCAACTCTGCTGGGATGCGAGCTCATTTTATCCCCACTCATATGACTGTCACTGCACTTGGAGTGGCTCGACTCTATTTGTGCCATGTGTGGAAGCTCCATGGACTGCCTGGCACATTCCTCTGCAATCGAGGGCCACAATTCATTGCAGAGTTCACCTGAGAGCTGTACTGCCTACTGTGAATCAAACTCCTTGCCTCAACTGCCTACCACCCACAGACAGATGGACAGATGGAGCGAGTCAACCAAGAACTGGAGCAGTACATCCATATCTTTGTCAATGAGCAACAGGATGATTGGAAAGATTTCCCCATGGCTGAGTTTGGATACAACAATCATGTCCACTCCTCCATCCAACAAACTCCCTTCCTCCTCAACACCGGGTGATACCTATACATGGGCTTTGACCCTCAGCAAGCACCCTCACACTTGGAAATGGTGAACGAGTTCACAGAGTGGATGAAGGACACCTTGGAGGAGGCAAAGGATGACATGGCATGCTTCTACAACCAGCACCACTCACCCACACCCACATATAAGGTTCGTGATCATGTCTATCTCGACTCTAGTGACATTTCCACCATGCATCCATCCAAGAAACTTGCCCACCACTTTCTTGGACCATTCCTCATCACTAGATGCATCAGGTCACATGCCTACTGCCTATGGCTACCACAGTCAATGTCCAGACTCCACTCTGTCTTACATGTTGTAAAACTGCTGCCTGCTCCCACAGATCTGTTCCCTGGACACGTGGGATGACCTCCCCCACTGCCTACAGTCATCGAAGGCTAACCTCAGTACAAGGTCAAGTCCATCCTAGACAGCTGCTTATGTTGAGGTAAACTCAAATACATGGTGCACTGGAAGGGTTATGGGTATGAGGAGAACTTCTGGGTTGCAGAGTCCAATATGAATGCCTTACAACTGGTCAGAGAGTTCTACTGGCAACTTTCCTCTGTGCCTCAGCATATTCAAGCATCTGACTTCAGGCAAATACAGTTTCAAATGCATTGAGGAAATACATCATAGAAGAAAGGTGATGTAAGGAAAAAGGAAGGCACACCATGCATCTGGGCAATCTTCTGCGTTCATCCCATATTTTTATTTTATTTTATTTTACTCTATTCTGTCTTTTCTATGATTTTCTATGATTTTATTCCTATTTTATGATTATATTTCAGCTTTTTCCATGTTGGTACATTTTGACAGTTCCATTCTTAGAGGCAGGAACCTTCTGGATGTTTACCCATCAAGGTGACATCATTCCACAGCTTGATCCACCTATTTCTGCCTTTTTGCTATTTTTAGCTTACTATTTGATTTTTGACTCTATCACATATACTGGGCATCAACAGATGGGTCCTTAGAGTTTTCTCTCTGGATTCTCCTCTGTTAGGTGCACCTGAAGTGTTTGTATTATGTAGTATAATGTTAACTTTGGATTCCCCTCTGTTAGCTCACTATTAAGTAAGCCTTTGAGGTTGCCCTTACATGAGCCTGAAATTTTTTAATGCAGTGAGATTATCACAAGGTATAAGAGAGCTAGAAAAGCTCAATGTTTACTATAGCCAGTCTAATGGCCCCTGGACATGAGCTTACTCATAAACCTCACAAAAAACCTGCACCATACCAATGACAGCCAAAGGCTCTGTAAAATTCAAGATTGCTACTACCAAGGTCAAAGCTTGGTCAGGAATACACCAGATTTCTGGTCAGACCCAGTCAGAGGTGGTCGGAGGTGTTCAGGGGTTCCAGAAAGAATTTCCTGAGCTGTAGCATGCCAGGTGAAAGGGGCCAGAGAGGACTTGGCTTCAACTTATAAGAAGTTGTGCCCTTCTCCCTGTCAGTTGTCCAATTTCAGGCAGATAGCATGTGGATGTCCAGCAGCTTTCCAGATGGAGGGTGAGGATAGATTAAAGCAGAAGTTATGAAGTTAAGAGGAGCTAAGAGATTAATGGATTAGGTTGAAGGATAAGTCAAGGGTGAAAGAAGGGTTGATATTAAGCAGAGGATTGACAAGGTGAGATATAATGCAAGGGACAAGGTAATTTACAAGTAATTGCTTACAAGTAATTTGCAAACTGGAGACTAAGGCTAAGCTATGGGTGCTTAAATAACGAAGGCCAGAAGAATAACAGTAAGTATGGAAGTTTACTAACTGGTCTTGGTAAGTGTCCATGACCAGAATTGGTAAGACTGTATTAGGAATAAAGTGAGTAAGCAAATCATGTGATGACTTGTCTGATGACTAAAAGATTCTTCTGCCAGAATGCCGATGGACAAGGTCAGAAAGGAATTGGAAAAGAATTGGGAGTTATCAGAAATCTGATCAGGTGAAACAGATTTTGACAGTATTTCCCCCTTGGGGCCGAGCCTACAAGGCATATGAGGGTTTGAGGGTCTGACTTAAAAGCCAGGTCTGTGGTTAGAAAATTTCCAATTTCCTGCCTCACTTTACAACATGACCCTGCCCTCACAAACTACTGTGCAATGGTTGGCCGCCCTTAAGGCCCAGCAAAAAGAGCTAATCTGGGAGAGACTATGGCTTGAGGAAGAAGTGTGATGTGAGGAGGAGGAGCAATGGGCAGAGGAGGAGTAACAGGTGGAGGCAGCATGGAAGGCCAAGGAGGAGCAGAAGAAGGAAGGTGGTGGAAGAGGAGGGAGAGGTGGAGGGAAGTGGGTTGCCCACTAAGAGGGTAAAGGGCAAGGGGTGGGCAGATGTGGAGTCCAAGGGGGGCATGCAGGTGGAGGCTGTGTGGCCCTGCAAAAGGTGAGTGATAGTGTCCTTGCTGTTGAATACAATGCTAACAATCCCACCGAGATGTTCTCATCAACACTTAGCATGCTTCTGGATGGGTGCACAGGGCCAGGCACACAAGCCCTGTACCAGGGCAAAGTACAAGTGCAAGGAGGTGGTGTGGGAGGGGCAGGAAGCCCCAACAGAGAAGGTGGGGGCTGAGATTGCAGAGCTTTTGAGGGAGCTGGCATTTGCCATCAAGGGGCTGAAGCAGGAGGTAAGGGAGCTCTGGGGGGTTCAGGAAGACATCCACAATCTATATGATCTGGAGTGGGCTTGGGTGGGGGAAGCAGAGGAGGATGAGGAGGAAAAGGAAGAGGAAGAAGAAAGTTGGAGTGAAGAAGAGGTGGAAGCATAGCTAGCGGGGCTAGCTGAGGAGGCAGTGGGAGTAGTCTGAGTGGAGCCCATGGAAGGGGACAATAGGGAGGTCTAGGGGCCCAGTTGGGGCCCATCAAAAAATTATTTTTTGTTTAGTTTTTTCTTTGAATCAAAAATGTGCCTCATACTGCTGTTCAATGAGTGAGTTAAGTTTGAAGTGGTCTAGGTTTGTCCAGGTAATGGGTGTGGAAATGTGTAACCAACTCCTGAGCATGATCAAGCTCTGTGGCAGAAAGCCAACAGTTTTCTTTATCAGGCCCCTGGTAACCTTCCCAATAGACAAAGTAGAGTAATTTGCAATGACAGTGGTTATTAATCTTTGAGTCCAGGATTTCTGCAATTTCATATTCAAGTTCATCACCAATAATAACTGGAGGGGGCAGAGGCTGAGTGCAATTAGAGATGGTGTTCGGAGTGTCTTCTTCCAGCTGTGAGACATGGAAGACAGGGTGAATGGCCTGGAGATAGTCCAGAAGCTGCAGAAACCAAGTGGGTGCCTGGGCAGGCGATGATTTCAAATGGACCATAGTATTTCTCTGAGAGTTTCTTGGAAAGTCAAGTAGTGCATAAGTGTTCTCCTTTGACATAGTTGTAGTCTCTGATATTGAAGTTGGGAGTGGGAATTTGGCACTTGTCTGCTGGACCTTGATAATGCTTCTGTGCTTCAGAGAGCTGCTTCTGGAGTTCCTGGTAAAGTTCATTGAGGTCCACCATGAAGTTACGAGCATGCTGGGAGGCTAGCTCACATTTGGTACAGATCTGGGTTTCCACCTAAAAAAGGTTGATCTCCAGGGTCATCAGGATTGGAATCATCCCTGGGGCCATCAGGACTGCTAGGGTCGTCAGGTCTACTAGGAAGTCCATCCTCTTTACCTGTAGCTTTTTTATCGGTAGGGTTGGGTTGCCTGTTATTCCCTATGTAGTCAAGTGGAGTCAGAATCTGAGGGGTTCTGAAGGCAAGTGCATATACATGACATTGGTGCTAACAGATGGTGCACCAGAGCATACTCACCAAAATATGTTTGATAGTTGGATTGAGGCACCAAAGGTAGAAGTAGGTCAAGAAGCTGGGAGTACTGATTGTTGGACAGCTGATAAGCCTGGGAGAGTGCCTGCATAGTGGGAGTTTCTTGTTGTCCACTAAGATTGTGATTCTGTGTGGGACATAGAATAAGGTTCAGAATGGTGTGGGTTGACAAGAGAAGTTTGAGTTTGCAGATACTGTCAAAGTTCAAGATCACTACTACCAAGGTCAGAACTTGGTCAGGAATACACCAGACTTCTGGTCAGACCCAGTCAGAGGTGGTCGGAGGTGTTCAGGGGTTCTGGGCAGAATTCACTGGGCTGTATCATGCCAGGTGAAAGGGGCCAGAGAGGACTTGGCTTCAACTTATAAGAAGTTGTGCCCTTCTCCTTGTCAGTTGTCCAGTTTCAGGCAGATAGTGTGCAGATGTCCAGCAGGTTTCTGGAGAGAGGGCAAGGATAGATTAAAGCAGAGGTTATGAAGTTAAGAGGAGCTGAGAGATTAATGGATTAGGTCGAAGAATAAGTCAAGGGTGAATGAAGGGTTGATATTAAGCAGAGGATTGACAAGGCAAGATATAATGCAAGGGACAAGGTAATTCACAAGTAATTTACAATCAATTTGCAAACTGGAGACCAATGCTAAGCTATGGGTGCTTAAATAACGAAGGCCAGAACAATAATGTAAATTACAGAAGTTTACTAATGGGTCTTGGTAAGTGTCCATGACCAGAATTGGTAAGACTGTATTAGAAATAAAGTGAGTAAGCAAATGATTACTAAGGCATGTGACAACTTGTCTGATGACTAAAAGGTGCTGTGGCTGGGATGCCGATGGACAAGGTCAGAACAGTGTCAGAAAAGAATCAGGAGTTATTGGAAATATAATCAGGTGAAATGGCTCTGGACAGGCTCCCATTCAGAAAGATGCACCAAGAATGGCTGCAAAACCTGCCCAGACAACACAATGCAAAAATTTTACAGGTCATGACTGAATGATGGTCTGTGTATATGTTGATGACCATCCAGGTTAGCACCAATGTCATGTCTAGTGCTTTGATTTTCACTCAGTCAACCCTTTCAAGAAAATTGAAATTACATCTGAAATTCGAGAAATGTGCTTCGTCTTACCTGAATGGATTGTCATCAAAATGCACTCACATTGTGACAAGACCTGATATTGAGAGAGCTCTTATACTTTGGGTAAAGTATATGGAAGAGAAAGGCAAGACAGTCAATGGCTCTATGCTAAAGGAAAAGCATAAAGGTTTGAGCAGCAGTTGGATGTTCTCAAGTTCAAGCATCTCCTTGGAGAGGGATAGATCCTTTCATTTTGCAAAGCATATGGATTGAAAAAGTATTGTAGGTGCAGGGAGGCAGGATCTGTCAATCTCCAAGCTGTTGAAGAAGAATGCAAGCACCTTGGAAGGATTCTGACAACCTTTGCACTAAAAGATAGGTGGAACCTTGATGAATCAAGCCTGTTTGCCTTGTGGGTCTTCTTTTGTAATTCATACACAAAAACTGTTAAGATTACACAATCATAGCACACCAACTGACCATGGGCTGGCCTCAAAACAGATGGCGAGCAAGAAGAAGTAAAAATATCATATCACAATAGCATTTGCGTGCAATGCAAGTGAGCACCTATTGCCAATCTACATTGGTAAAACAAAGCAGCCCTGGTGTTTCAAAAAAGAGACTGCAGCACAGATGGGATTCTACTACTGGAACAATAAAAAGTCTTGGATGATGTCAGACCTCTTTGAAGAGTGAGCACTTGTGATTCCAGGTGGACATCCACTGGGCTACAACAAATGCTGATTCATGTGCTTGATCATTCCAGATATATCAAAGATTTTTATGTAAAGATGCACACCCAGCAACAACATATATGCCTTACTATCGACAACTTTTCTGGCCATTTTATCAGCTATGAACCTCGAAACATTCATCTGGTGTATTTCAAGCCAAATATGACCTAGTTTGTTCAGCCACTGGATGCTAGAATTATACAATGTTTGAAAGCTCACTACAAACAAGAATTCTGCCTCCATGCTATCGAAAAGGATGAGGCTGGAGAGCATGACATCTATGAGATCAACTTGCTTGAAAGCATGCATATGGCAAGGGAGGCATGGAAGCAGGTGGTTGCATCGATGATCCAGCATTGCTGGAACCATACCAAGATTCAAGGGTCAGTATAAAATAAAATGTTTCTGGATGACTTGGATAGCTTATATGACAGTGTTTCTAGAGAGATTTCAGATCTTGGGATCAGTCAGATGGGTCATCACCATGTGCAGATTGTGCTGCATGGAATATCCTTTGGACATTTGCTGCAAGTGATATGACACTGCCTGTTGCTGAGGAAACTCTCAAAAAGCATCTTGGCAATCAATACAATGAGTCTGAGTAATGGTCAGCTCTCAATGTGGTCATGAATGCAGAAGGAGATGTCTTGAAAGCTCAGGAGGCTTTGATGACACTTGCCTTTAAAAGTTGATTGCCCCGATTGACCATTGGGCTTCCAGGGAGATCACAGGCACTCAAACTAGCAGTCACCCCTCAGATCACTGAAGCTGAATGAGGTTTGATGGACTCAGTTGAAGAATTGGTCAAACAGAGAAGGATAATTTGACCTCCCCCTACCTTAGAGGACCTTGTCAATCCAGCTGAAGAGCATGAGGTTGGCAACTCACCATACAGGTTTGAGCAAGGTGATGCAGATATTGTGGCTGAAGTTTGGCATGAGATCGCAGTCCAAAAAAAGTGACATCATAGAACTGGATTCCAATGATGACTCCAATGATGATATTGGAGATGTAGTTTCATGAGGAGAAGTTCTCAAGCTTTGTGAAGCACTTGAGAAGTTGTGTTTGAGGTATGGGAATGATTTGACAGAGTTTTCCATTGATTTACCCTGACAGGTGCACCAGCACAGAGCAAAATTGCGGCAAGATGACCTTCAAAATTCCACTAATCATTGTTAGAAAACTACTTTATACAAAATGCCCCTTAATACAGTGTAGTAAATACTTGACCACGTACATGGTACTATATTATAGCAAATTGTGTCACACTTTTGGCAGGGTCACACTCATATCACAATCATGACATATTCAGTCATGCATATATCTCATAATGCATAGCTTTTGGTCAGAATGGAGGCTATGCATTATGGGAATATCAACTGTACCCACATCTCCCTTGCATCTCCCATCGATATGACACAACCTGTTCCTCCTACAAATCAAGCCCCTCTCCCCACTTCACCTAGTGGTAGACATTCTTTCACAACATATGCTGCTTGGAATGGCAAAGAGATACAGGATGATTTAATGGACACCTGTGCTATGCTCTTCAGCAACAACTATGGTACTTGGGGTGCTAAGGTACCCCAGAGAAAAGGTTCATAAATCAATTATTTACCGAATAATATTATCACTTCCTGTACTTGCAGGAAAGCATGTCAAGATGATGGGTCCTCGTTTATGAGCCCAATGTGTCTCGAACCTGAACCAGACAATATTGGTGACATGCTTCCAGCAGAACCAGGCTGGTTGGTCATGTGTTTGTTACTGTCTGGGATACTCCAGTTGGTAAGTAATGAGTGCCTTTCTTCATCATCTCATCTATGTTAATGTCATCTTGAGGGTTTGTTGGCTGGGTTACTCAACTTGTCATTGATGTGAGAGTTCACAAGTGTTGGACTGCCACTCAGCTTTTTCAGACACTTAAGACTGAACCTTTATTTGCCAATATCATTGCCATAGGGTTGGTTTCTTCTTATCCTGCCACTTGCACTGCGCTTGCCAAGTATGCTAGTAAGTCTGTATGTCACTATTACGGTATCTTCCTCAGCTAAATAAGTTTACAGATGTCAAGATCAAATCCATTAACCTAACATTCTGCTGTGATAATGCACAGAAGATCATCGAGGCTTCTCCTGTTGATTATGTTTGGAAAATGCAACTTTGTGGCAGTCTTTTCGAAGAGGGCTGTACTTATGGAGCTATCTCAGCTGTCTACACTGAGTTCTATGTTGACCACAAGAAACCCCTGTCTGCCTTGGAAGTCTTTAAGGAAGGAAAATGGTTTTTAGGCAAATTACTTGAGGGCCATGAGTTCTTGATCATTTTGCCAATCTAGATCAATCAGTTTTTTGACTTTGTTGTCTCAAATTCCCTCTCCTCTCACACTCTCCTAGGAAAAGGTTTCAACTTATTCTCTGATTCTCACACTCTCATAGTGTCATTCCTATCAATCACTCGCTTGTGTATTTTTTGATCTCCCACCAGTCCCACCACTAGTTCATTATGTTGGGTGTACCTTGAGAATACAAACTGAATTGGGCACCTACAATGAGCCCTTTTGACCTATTCATGAATATGTCCATGAGAAAACAAACAAGTGCCCTTTGCTACTGGTTATTATATTATATACCCTTGTAAATGTCATTGGGAGTCAAAATTCTAGCTCCCCTATGTTTGTAATTTTTTTGTTGAGGCCTATCAATATGAGTTTGGCTATCAGAGCCATAACAATCCCATTGGAAGCCTCATAGTTCGGAGTCATGATAAATCTGCTTTTTATCTCTGTGTGTGCCAATGCCGAGGTGAGGTACGAAGCTAGAATAGAGCATATTTGCAGCTATTTGCAGCTGGGTTCAAATTTTTGATGAGGCAGAGGTTGGCTGGTGACGCGTGATTAATAAGAGGTGATTGGTATGTATCAGGTGGCGCTGAGTTCGAAATATCGTGAGAATGGATAACCAAGGCTAGTCTACTCGCTTCTAGGCTACAGTCTGAGTTATATCGCTTCGAACAACCATGACCTGGCTGACTGGAAAACCCACGCGTACTCGATCCATATCCTGGGCAGAAAATGACGATGATATAAAGAAAGTAGGAACAATTGCGCGTCGTGATGGGCGATCCTTCTTGAATAACCACCTTCTACATTGGGTTTCTTCCACAAAATACTCTGTGGATGGCGACAGGACTGTGATATACATGGCAGATATTTCTGCGGATAATGAGATAGTACTTGAACGGGTGGCCGAGTTGGACTATTCTGCCCATCGCGTCTCCCTTCTATATGATGATCGCAGTTTCGTTTGTGCTGAATGGTTGGAAGAGTGAGCGTGTTTTGCCTCGTTTCATCTAGATGTCAACTAGTTCTTAAGAGCTGTCAAGATCAGACACCATTCTGCAACCGGGACATTGCTGAGCGAACAAAGCATACATGCCCAAGCCGCGTATGGCGATCTAGTGGTGCATGGACCATGGGTTGCCCTGTGCATCAATTCAGGTCAAGCCGTAGATGAAGAACCGCCTGTTGTAGCTAACATTCGTTCCCGGATCGACTACTCGGACAATGCAGATTTGTCTCGTTTCAAGATGGACGTAGTCGCGGATGAAATCTGGTTGTGGAACACGGCCGACAATGCTACCAAACACGTCAAGATCCCACAAATTGCGTACGCTCCCATGATTGTTTGTAACAAGTTCATTCGAGTCTTGGTATATTCATGCTGATTGTACCTTTCAGCATTCTGCTCGTTTTCAATTTGTCGGTGATCGCCTCGTGTTGGCAGGATCGGTTGAAAATGACTCAAGAGCCGCCCTCATCAGCTTTCCTTTCTCCGAGTCAGAGCCAATTGCGTTCGCCGAACCAGAACTCTCCAACCCTGAATGTGTCGAGCGATCTGTTGTGGCGGAAGGCAATATTGTGGTCCACTGTCATGAATCTGGATGCCGAATCACTGTTTTTAAATCCGGCTTGATCTCGGGCACTATCTCGGTAGATGATTTGTTTTTGCTTTTTGTTTGGTTCTCATCTGGTTTCAGAGCACTGCTACCTCTGATGACCCCGAGGGCTTTAGGGAGAGCTTCCACTACCCTAATGATGCACGCTGCCTCCCCTTTTCGATTGCGAGCACCATTAACCTGCCTTCCATATTCAACGACCGCATATTGGTCAAATCCTGTTCCTCGCTCTACATCCTAGACTTCAATCAACATCGTCTTGCTGAATTTCTCTCCAAATCACAGGAGCAGCGAGAACAGCTCGAGGCAGCGCTCTATCATGAGGGAGGGAAAGTCCAATTCGTGACGAGACGTTACTACTGGGGTGATGTCGACGGAATGGAGGATCAGGAGTTCCCCGATGCGCCGAAGCCGCCAGAATGGAAATCATATCTGCGCACACCGCCTAGCCCATTTGATACCGACCATCCGTTGCAGTTTGACGAGCCGCCTGAAGAACATCGTCTGCCGATGCCGTTCGGATATGGACGGTCTATGTTGGAACTCGGAAAGGAGGTCAATACGATGTTCTTGGCCTTGGTGGGGAATTCAGTCGTTGCAGTGCCGCAGGCGGGGAAGCCTGGATGGGTTTTCGACTTTACGAATTAAATTATGAATTTTTATATAAGAGAGAGTGTTGCTTCTAAACAGACTTGTAACAGTTGACCATCGAACGATGCAGATTTAACAAATAAACAGAGAAATAACGACAATTCAAATAAGAGTTTGATCAGTAAGCTTCAACCTATTACCCTCACTTGCCAAGTCAGAAGCAAGAGATATATGAAAAGCCACGGGCACACAACTTACTAGTTTAAGACATACCGTCAAGTATACGGCCTTTTCCATATACAATAACGGTTTCCAGCTCTATTCCACATCCGAAGAGTCTGGGCTCGCATCTGGCAGTCAGTGACTATTCGGATAATTGGAAAGAATATAAAACTTATAAATCTATGTCTCCAATCAATATGATACTTGGTGTCCACCAAGATTGGGTTATTTTGGGAGACATTCAAGTTCATGCTGCATTGGCGCTTTCCATCGACGAAGAAAGTTCTTCCGGTGCAATATGTTGAAAGTGGGCAGCGTATTAGGCGACACCGACGCCGACACTAAACAGATGACTGTGGTGCATAGCCACGATTATTAGTAACACCGCCTTTTGCGACTTAAATTACAGGGCAGTGTCCCAACGTTTAGTATAAATATTCATTGTAAATAGTTTATTATATCTAACAAAGTGTTCTACACTCTATCGAGTCCTCTAAAAATCAACACAATAGGGGTTTTCAGCCCTGCATTGATGTGTGCATTCACGTGGATTTCAAAATGGATTTTGACCTCGCGTTCCTTTTCACAAAAGTTTGGATTTCATGTGCACTCTGATGGAACTCAAGAATCCTGGTTTTGTCTGATCTCATCCGGCTTCTCCGGCAGGACAACTGAGTTTGAAAAATACTCAAGTAAGGATTTGGTGTATGCTTAGCGGTGGTCGCGCTTCATGGCCAAGCATAAAGTGAGTCTTACATCCCTCTCCTCTAACCCTGATACAATTGAAGTCCTCCATTCAAAACTTGCTAAAGCTGAAGGGAAGAAACTTGCGAAAAAGCCAAAAACTCGTGTGACAAAGCCCAAGTCCCTCAGTGAAAAGAGGACAAAGCGGGTTGCAGACGATGGCAAGTCTGATGAGGAGAACATAGACCCATCTGGAGGAAAACGGACAATTCTTGTAAAGTGTGTCTCTATGTTCATTACCATTTCCACTTGACAACCATTTGCAGTTGGTCAGATAAATCACTCTATTACTCAATGGACCACCTGCTCTTGCTCATTGAGGACTCCAATACTTGGCGTCAAGCCTTTGGATTCGTCAAAGCATCTTCCAATACAAACACCGGCCAAGGAAAGAAGACTTACAAACATTACCTGGACCTCACTGCAAAGCTCTTCCACAATGTCGAGTCTCCAGATGAATGGTGTGACGTGGCTATCAAGGAGTTGGGGACTGTTGTGAATAGGATGGTAATGTTCAGTTCAGAACCGTGGTTCGAACCTGAACATAGCTGAACCTGACTGTGGTTCGGTCCAAGGTTCGTGCCCAGGGAAGAACCGGACCGATGGTCCAGTTCGCAGTCCAGAGTGGCCAGCAATTTTGAGAACCAGTTCAGACTGGTTCAAACCTGAACAAACCTGTAGATTATGTGGGACGTAGGTACTGTGAGTTAATGTGCCTCAAGTTGTGCTGCTCGCATCTAGGTTGTTACTAACTAGATCATGTGTCCTCGCACATGCATTGTTGACATCTGTTTATCAACATCACTATCGGCAACCTTTGATCAACTCGGATGATCATACATTGTGTACTGGATTAGCAGACACAATATTTCCTGCTTTTCTACCCTACAATTCATGCATTCTAGCTCTCGCCGTCTTGTCTCCTTTTCCAAACTTAGTCTACGATTTGATGGTCTACAATTGCATCCAAGTCTGAGTCACCATCACTGCATTGCTTCAGCACTTATGAACTTAGCTTGAGGTGCTATACTGTGCTTTTGATGTGCCAATTATCCCTTTGGCCTAATTGCACTAAGTATAGCATGTCTAAATTGCTGTAGGGTTTGGGCTTGTACTAAAGGCTGCCATCAGAATGCCCACCTGCAAGCTTTTGTGTGCATCATTGTGGGATCTCTTTCAAATTTCTAGTTTGACATTGTGGCCTTTGATGATGAAGAGGTGGATGATGATGACTTACCTGAGCTTATTGACCCCTAACTGTATATCTAACTTGTGTATTAACTTGATTAACATAGAATGATTTGTTTTTCGCTCACCCATAGCACCTCGCCATTGGACCTCACAGTGCTTGGTGAGCACCATTCATATGGTTGGGGACAGCCAGACAGTGATTTGGATGTATGTTATCATTTTCAATTGGCTATGATCTACTGATTTTCTATGGTCACTATTTAGGATCAAAATGATATTGGCAAATTTCCTGTCACACATGGGGTATCACCAAAATGGGACATTGAAGATGACATCATTCCAACCTTGCCACCATCAATCCATGGCTCTACTTCCCCATGACATGATGCAGTCACTCCTGCATCGACCCTGACATGCCCAAATAAGTCAAAGTCCAGACCCAAAGCCACCACCCATCAGCCTAGCACTCTAGTGGTCAAATCAGAGCCCAGCACAAAGGCTGCCCCAAGCTCTTCCATGCAATCTTGGAAATCAATGGGCAAACAAGTCGCCAAAGCTCTTGCTGCTTCATGTGAGGCACAGCTGGCATCATCACAAGTGAGGCTTGATGCCTGCCTTACAATCAAGGATAAGCATGTCAAAAGTACTTTGCAAATTTGACACCTGTGTATGCAATTTCAAGTTGACCAAGAGATGCGTGCTCAGCAAGACTGTGAGTTATCCTGCAACCATGACCTGATGATGATGGATAAACAGCTTGAGTTGGAACACTTGAAGCATGGGTTTGCAATTCAGCCAGATTTAGACTCTTTCAGTTGGTAATTTCTGATCCTCATATTTTCATTTTTGCCATCCATAATGCATTCCTTCACCACCTACATTCCTTCATCTAAATACTCCCATAGTGCCTGCTTTAATTCCTCCCACTTAATTCTTCCTTTCAATAGCTCAATTTGGTCATCCACTGATACCCCATTGACTTCCACATCCATTGTGCCATCAGTTTGTCCCTCGATTTCCTGCTGATCATTAATTCTCTCCCTTTCCATAATCTTCAAGCCTTTCTTAAAAAATTTGTCTTGTGCCATGTCAATACCTTCCTCGTGCTCCATTGCAAACATGTGAAGGTGCATACATGTAATGATCCACAACATTGTGAACTGAAGACCTTCAGGGTGGTCAATCTGTAATTGCAATCCCCAAAGTGAACACCAGTGTCCCTTCATGAATCCAATGCAGTGTTCAGACTGAATGTGGATTTTTGACACATGATAATTATAATCCGAATTCCCTGGGATGTTTTTTTCTGGCCTACAAAATGGTTAGTCTGACTTTGCTGAGGAGATATGATATGTGGCAGAATACTTTTTGTATGGTGACTGACACAATCCCACAATGGATATGCTGAGTCAGCACAAACCCACTCCTCGTCTTTTAAAAGTGTCTTGTGCTCTTGGAAGACTTGCAAATTTTCCCAAGCTGTTGCATCATGCTGACTCCCAGGTAAGCCCACAGCAAAATTGATGATCTGCAAATCTGGAGTGTTTATCAGCTGTCACTACACAATCAGTACAATTATTTCAGTATACAGCAGATATTGGTTGGGCTACCTGCACATTTAGGGAGTAGTTTGACTTGTGGTTGAAGAACACATTTCCATAGAAGGCAGGGCAGGCATACAATGGTACAAGGGTACTGTCGACCATAAGCCATCCATCTCTCCAAGCAGGACATGAGTTTTCTTCAACACATGCCTTTGCACATTCCTTTGCATCATCATCAGCCCAGCACAGTGAAGAGCACCAGAAACTTTCATCACAACAAGCCTGCATAATTCAATGTGTGATAAGATGGACCATGCCATATCCAACACCGGCCCAGAGTGCCACTTTTATGGTACTTGCAGCATTTCCATAGTGTCCAAAGTGGTACAAGGCTATGGGCTAGTTGTTCTTTGATGGGCATTTGCATGTTGCTGGACCTGTTCTGAAATACAGAATGTTGGCGCAATGCTTCAATGGGCTTGTTGAAGCAGCCAGGGGGTCACCCGAAGATATGTGCAGAAGATCACCAGTTCTGAATACTTCCATTCATGGAGAACCAAGTATGGCTGTTCCCCAGATTTCTTGATCTCCCTTCTCTCTTCGTTGTGCTGTTTTGCATGTATTCCAGCAAGAGCCTCAAGGAGTGCATGGATCAGGAGCAGGTCATCATCACAGAAGTCATCTGAGTCATTGTCGTCATCTCCATTCATGTCCAATTCTGAGTCTGAATTGTTGCCAAGATCAGCCTCCACCTCAGTAAGGAGCTGAACAAGGCAGCCTCGAAGCAAGGCATCTGTAGCCAGTTGTCTTTCTGTCCTGTGAGGCATAATACAGTTTGCAGCAAGGGGGTGTCAGAAAAATTAGGGATACCAGGTTGATTTTTTTTTAAGCCATGAAATGAGGAACTAACTAACTTACTGTGGGAACTAATGTGCTAATAAGGCAATTAGCTTACAAATCATTGATGACTGACAGAAAAAATGTTTGCATCTTGTGTCACAGCTGCTTTCACAGTGACTTTCTGGCTTAGCTTTGGGTGAAGGAAATGTAGATAAAGTATCTCAGAGGACCTGTGTCTGTAAAATAAGAATATTAGCTCCCTCTTGGCTGTGTCACATGCATAATTCTGAACAATTTCTTGAAATCCATCTGGTACAAGTTGAAAACTAGTTCAGATTAACATCTGAATAATAAAGGAAATTCATACACCATTTTAGACAATTTCTCCACCAAAAAGAAATGCCAAGGGTGGTGTAAAAGTCAGAAATCAGGGAGGACACAAGTGGCAGGTGTGCAGGTGCTACAATCCCTTCCACAGAACATTTCAAACTTCATTTTTGGTAACAGGATATGATGCAATGCATTTAAAATTGATTACCTGATGATTCCAGCTTGTATATGACTTAAATATTGGCATTGTTATACTTCTTCAGAGTACAATACCCTGGGAAACATGTAAAATAATATGTTTACTTGATAATCATCTTCTGAGAAGTTGAGAACATTTATCTACAAGACATTCACCCAACAGTAAGCCAGAAAGTCATTGTAGAAGCAATGATACAAGCAGCAATTCAGCTGATGCTGCAGGATTATATTTGCTCATGTTTATTCATCAAGGGCCAGCTTTGTTCAGTGCAAATATTATGTTAGAATGGTACAGTATCTGCCCTGCTACAATGTCTCTGTGTTTGTGAGATTGCCAATGGCCCTCCAGCATAAAATTATGTTACCACAATTTTTTTTTTAAGAGCTCGAGAGCTGGACTAACTAACCATCCCTATATGGCAATTTGACCATGTGACACCCCCTTGGTTTGCAGCAATTCAATATCGATCTCTGATTATCTATTTCAATGTC
This sequence comes from Tricholoma bakamatsutake, assembly GCA_029959215.1. Taxonomy (NCBI): domain Eukaryota; kingdom Fungi; phylum Basidiomycota; class Agaricomycetes; order Agaricales; family Tricholomataceae; genus Tricholoma; species Tricholoma bakamatsutake. Next base: position 10,630,903 of record CP114857.1, on the reverse strand, counting down.
CGCTTGGCTGAACTTCTCGTCCGAACTCAGGGTTACTTATGTGGGGTTGTCAACACAAACTCTGATTTCGCCTGATTTCGGGGGAAAAAAAAAGATGAAATCAAAATTGAACTCAGCCCCGAAATCAGCCTGAACGCGCTCACGAACGCAGGTCTGCATTCCCCTAATTGTCGCTAGGAGATTGGCTGTTTTCTAGACATGGCTGATAACAAAATTATTGTGCGGGCATCTCGCTGACCAAAATCGTCCTGTGAGTAATTTAATGAGTTTCAGAGTGGTTTAGAACTAGCTAACTGGGTACATGAAAGGAATTTGCACACAGCTACAACGGAGGAATTTGAGAGGTATTACACCTGTGAATCTGTGTCAACTATCGGACTAGGGAGAGTTGACTTGACGTAGTACATATTTCCGAGAAATTACAGTTAGCTACTACGTAAACGAAACTGGAGAAAGACGCCAACAAATCCATCACTGCAACAGGTCTGAGACCCAGTAAATAGGTTGTATAGCGTTGATGATTTGGTTGGTGAGGTCTTGCTGCGTAACCTGAATGGACGGCGTGACAAACTGAAGCTCATTCACGGGTAACCCGTTCTTGTTCAGCTGCCGTTGATCCAGAAGGATGGGCCAAGACAAGGATGCTGTCGCGGTACCAGTAGGTCCTGTGTTGAAGCTCGCCGCAAGAGATTGGAGCTGAGTGGTGAGGAACGGCTGCACCCCACTGACGACGCTGAATATCCATGTGTTGTAAAGGTTCGCCATGTTGTAATTTCCTTTGGAGGGTGCATCGACGTTCGAGGCAGCATATAAAGCATACCACGTCACCCATACGTTTTTTATGCACTGGTTTTGGTTCAAGAAGAAGTTCTTCACCGTGAAATCATTCATAAAGGAAGTAACTCCCGCTGCGGCTCGCATAACTGAGATCTGCTTTGTAGCACAATATTTCGCGAACTGTATCTGGCTGCGAATTGGGATACTTTGTTGATTAATCAGAGCGGCTTCTCCCGCAAATAATCCCTGGTTCTTTATGCGATTGGCGACCTGCTCCATGACGGGCATTGGTCGTAAATTCTGGTTACTGGGATAACACGTTCCGATCTGGTTAAATACGGTTTGGCCTGCAGGCATGTAGGCAGGAGTGGTTTGAAGATTGTCGTTCACCCAAGTGCACCAGCTGTTGTCCCCTGCAGCATTCAGCCACAGACCAGTAGACTTTTGAAGGAAATCAATAAATGTGGCGGCTATGAAGGGGGAAATGTGTCATTAAACCGTACACAAGTATGCCAACGTAAGGAAAACCTTACCCATTTGAGCTTCATATGGGTGTTCACGAGAATAAACCGGACTACTTCCGGGATGAGCCAACGACTGAGAGCCATCAGCGTTGGTCCCCAAGTTCACCGGAACTTTGGGAACCCATGAACCAAACGTTGGATCCAGCGTTGTGGGATTCTCCAAGTCGTAGTAAGCAGAAATAGGACTAGTGTGCTTCATGAGTTTCTATTCTCGATAGAATGCTTATGTAAAGCAACTCACCACTGATCATAAGTGGGAATAGAGATCGAAACTCCAGGACAAGTCACCAAAACAGGGTTTCTGTCCAACTGTTTGAATGGGGTATTACTCGAGTTTACCATTGTCAAATAATCCCCAAAGTCCAATTCAAGTGAGCGCTTAAGATTGATTAAAGCTGAGTTGTCATTGACGTCGTCGTAAATAATGCAATCCGAACCGTTAGTTGTACCTTGAATGGAGGTGGTCACCTCGGGACAAAACAAACTCCCAGGTAAGAATGGCACCCCAGCTCTCGGGTTAAGAGTCTGTCCTCGATCAACGCCACGAATGTTGGTGACATCACCATTAGCAGACTCGAGAGCTGAATACGCGAGACTTTTTGAGTGCCGGGGAATGGAAATCGCGGGGCCAGAGCTTTCAGAGTGCTTGATGTAGCTTTCGTCACGCCTGGAATTTCCAGAAACCTCTGTCACGGATGAGAAGCATTGGCCGCCGAAATTGAATTTGTTGGCATAGAAAGATGCGCTAACGGCATTATCACGCCACCATAACAATGATCCAGTTAAACCACCATTGACATTAACTCCATAGTATGGTTGTACGCAGAAATTCGCCGCGTTAGCTTGGGAGACACTACCGTTGACGCCAACGCCAGCGTACATGTCTGCATCTGCGAAAATCTGAGCGTCCATGAGTTGACCACCAAGGATAGACAATCCAAGCTGAAGAGTGGGTACTATATGCGCTTCCACGCTCCCTTCCAAGGCAACATTGAGCCCGAAAGAAAAGTCGTATCCATAGTCGCTGCCAGACGGGGTAACAGGGGGATCGTATGTCTCAGAATCCGGGTTACTATCTTCCTTGCCAATGGTGACATCGAATGAAGGGAACGTATATCCAACTGAAGTCTGGAATGTGCCTGACATGCTCAACTGACCGGTGAGCTCAGCATATACATGGAGTGATGGCCCAAGAGTTAGAAGACCTGGGTAGTACAGTCCGGGGAAGCCAGCACTGAATATCTCTAGTTGATTGGAGTCAAATGATGCGGCAGCGAGACCAGTTATGGTGAACGTCGCTTGTGCGGCTGCACCAGTCGAGAAATAAACATATGACTGTTGAATGGCCGGAGGGACAATCGTTGCCTCGAGGTAGTATCCGAAGTGACTAGATAGATGAGCATTTCCTGCAACGGAAATATCAAGCAAAGAGTTGAAGTTGGGGCAGGATTCCTATATTTCCCAATGTAAGAAATAGCATAGATTCATACATTAGTAGTACAAACCTCTTGGTGGAAGATAGTATACGAGTCGGCCCATGAAAAAGTTCTTGTGATAGTATTTGCACTCTTGACCGTGTTTAGCTTGTTCAACCAAGAGGAGAACCCCCCGAACCACCGCTTGGCGTGCCCGTGTGGTTGATGGAAATTCCGTTTCATATGCCGTCTTCTTCTCGTGGAATCAGTGCCAGCATCGGGTGGGCTATTTATCATCTCATTCCTAAAATTGGTGGTCAGTTTTTGACTAGAACATGGTCTTTTTACAAAGCTCACCAATAATCCTGCATATCCGTCTGGAGAACAAAGTCAGTCCAAGGTCTTCTCTGCCGTGTTGCTGTCAACTCACAATATCAGCCCTCATCCTGTTTTACCGTTGATCGATGATCAGCGATGTGTACCACGCGAAACATAACTACACTTACAAAATAGGACCGTTCGTCTGCGGTATGGCAGCGAAATTGTAGTCGAAGCTGAGTGTGTATATATTTTCATTGATTGGGAGTCGGGCAGCATGATACGCTGGCAAGACAGTTTGGTCATCGTGAACAGCGAGAGATACTACGCGAGCGTAGGGTCCGAGACCACAGTTCCTTGGCATGCGGACAATAGTATTCTCGGCCTGTCCAATGAAAACATGACCGCATCCAGAATCATCGTCATCTAACGGCAACGAGCAGTAGGCAAGAACCTAGTAGTAATGGAATGTTAAAATAAGTAGTAATATGTAAATTGGCACCGACCTGTTGTGGTTGGTCACTGGCGGGATCGCAACCAGTAATGACCCAATCCGACGCAATGTCCAGCGATGAAACTGAGCCCGCATTGGGAGATGAAATGAAGACTTCGCCAAACTATTAAAAGATAATGAGCAGCCATTAATGTTCGCACATAATGTATGTACTGGAGAATCATTTTCAGCACCATCATTGAAGCTGGTGGCTGGTGGCGGAGTTGTTCCACCAGTATCTTCGTCAAAGTCTACAGTAAACGTTGCTGGCTGGAAGTTCAAGGGTTCACTAATTCCAGGTACAAATTCGGGAAAAACCCAACTCTCTGGAACGGGAAGGAATTCGTTACCTATTCGTGATATATATATCAGCCTAAGCAGTCAAAAAATATTATCTATGTTTACCGTTGGGAGGATCACAGCAGTATAGCCGGTTTCCTTTACCAAGGCATGGCGACGATGCATCTCCTTGAATGTCGCTAACTAAAAATCGCGTTTGTAAGACAATGTTAGACTGTAATGACCTGCGGTGCTTACAGACCGCCAGTTGTCCCGCCGGGCACGCCGAGTTCGTGCAACTTGGAAGATCCCCGTACCATGCGCACTAAAAAATCATTAGCTATGCGCCAACTTGAAGAAAACACTTTTAAATCATACATTTTTGTATCCCGCTATATAGATAATAGTGAGGCTCCAGTAGTCATCCATCATACAGAAAACTCACGATTGCTGTTGCAGCATACAGGCTTATTGTTGGTAGAGCATACCGTGGGACAAGTCTGGGGAAACAGCAAACTTTGATTCTCCTGCTCGCAGCCACCATTATCGCTCGACCCTTGTTTGACGAATGTCATGCCCGTATATCCTGCAGCGCATGTAAGACTTTCGCCGCAGCCTGTAAGATTCACGGCAAAACGTTAGCACTGGGATATGTTGGAAGCAAATAAAAGATGGGGATGATTCCCTTACCTGTAGCAAAACAATCGAGATCCACATTCGAATCACAGCAGTACGCTTTCTCTCCTTGCAAGCAGGTTGGAGTATTTCCGTCTCCAACTGGGTCAAGAGCAAGTGTTACTTGACCGACACCACACTGTGCATTACATGTCGTGCCGCCTCCCCCACTCCAAGCACAGTTCGTAGGTTTGTCGCCTGTGGGGCAACATAAGGTTGCTGGATTGTTGGAGGGGCAGGTTACCGATGAACTGGGGTTGGTCGTGAGCGTCGTCATTGCTGACCACTGCTGACCCGTTGGACATGCTTGCCCACAACCCGTGATCATACAGGATGTCGCATCCACAAATGAGGGGTTGTTGACGTTGATGTCGGGATAGAGACCCTTGAGTGCAGTATACGAGGTATCATCCTGGTCCACGGACCAAATCATTGTTCCCCCGAGACATATGGAATTGGCGTAGTTCAGTTTCATTTGAAACGTTTCGGAATCATCATACGAGACCCATTGGTTGTCGTTCCATACAATATATTTGACGGCATCTTCGGAGTCGAACGTGGGACTGAGAAAATTGTCATTAAGGATAGATTCGATTTCGGAGAACATCAGCGTTCCGCTGTTGAGTGAACAGACACCTGGAGCTGCACCAGATACGAAAGGACAACCAGGGGCGCTGCAGGATATGTCGGAAAGTTGAAACGAGCGTCCATAAAATCCGATACCCATGACAATCTGAGAGGGGTTGACTCCCACATTAGCAAACAGTTGCATCGTCTGCTTTATCTCAGTGAGGTTGGTATGGGCTTGTACAATAGGACCAATATAAGGATCCTTCCCATCCCAAACACCGTGAAGGTCATAGGTCATGACATTCACCCAGTCAGCGTTCTGCATAAGACCTGGGAGATCAAAATGTTGGAGGTACCAATATGAGGACGGGGCCGTAAAAGTCAATCCATAGTTGTTCGACTGGAAAGCGGATTTGAGTTGGGCCATGAACGTCACGTAGTTTTCTTTATCAGCCGGAACGCCGCCACGGTCGTATGCGCCTGGATATTCCCAGTCTATATCGATACCGTCAAAGCCAAACGCTTCCATTATTAACAATACATCCTGGACAAATATAGCCCGGTTGGCAGCTGAACCAACAAGATCCGAGAAGATATTCTGGGTTGGAGGGTCGTTGAATGACCATCCGCCGATAGAAAGAAAAACTTTGAGCGATGGATTGCGCTTCTTCAGAGCGGTGGTGCGCAACCATAGTTGTGCGTCGCCTGGTGTCATCTCAATGATTTGGAAGGAGGAACTTATGAGAGCGAAAGCGAAATTGATATGTGTAAGTGTCGTTGCATCGATCTGCTCCGGAGGGTATATGTCGCATGCCCTGGAGGACGCTTGGACAGCCCAGCCCTATTAAAAACGGACCTATGAGATGGTTCGATCAATAAGTCAGTTATTTGTATACCTCGTAATACCCAATACGGCGCTGTGTTGCTGTGGCCTGGTTGTCGCTACAGGCTTGTGGACCAGGGGGGTTACAATTAGATTGACATCCCGTCCCACAGAAGTCTAGTGACACCGTCAAGCATCATACAAATGAAGTTGAAGGCTAATCTTACCAGCTGTAGTGCCGCAGAAGCCAAACTGCGAGCAACACACGTTTAAAGGACATGTTATATTCTCTGCAGCAGCAAATGGTCCACATTCAGCTAATGCATTACAGTTTGAGGTACAGTTTGAGCCACAAAAGCCTGGTCCAAAGCTAGAACACACGTATAAAATAGTTATCGGGAGAGTAATTGATATAGACATGCCCACAGAAACCCGAGTTTCCATTACAGCACGCGCCGTTTGAACAAGGAATATCTGGAGTGCATGATCCGACAGGCAAAACTGTAGAGTTGTCTTGGGCTAAGATGAGGATTGTAAACGAGAATAAAATGAATGTTAGCAGCCCAATAAGAGGGGGATTCATTGTGTAGACAACAATGGAGAAAAGAGTCCACTGGGTGCAAATGCGATGGTAAAAATATCAAGGCAGCCTCTACCTTATGTCTAGAAGCCATTGAGTGCTGTATTCGTACTGGCAGTGAGTGCGCCCAGTGGAACATCTATGATCAGAAGTATGTCACATGATTTGGGTGAAACTTAATTTTGACGTCAGCATATGGCGGAAAGTGCTGCCATGCTTGCTTGTGCCTTTTTTTTTCTGTCCGACAGTTGAGCGCGTGAATCCGCTCTGTAACCAAGAATTCTCAAAACAGAATAAATGAATTATTTTTACATTTTTCTCAATTTACATTTTCTAGACGGTACAGTTTGAGGCTTTGAAGCCACAAAAGTCTGGTACAAGCGAGAACACACGTATAAAAGTTATCGGGAGAGTAATTGATATAGACATGGGCAAAAACTAGATGACGAGGCCAGACTCAGAAGCTGCAAGATAGAGCAAACGGACAGTAGATGGAAGTTGAGTAAAAAGACCGAAGCGCCATCACATGACCCGAACGCGTCAGAATTCCACTATGCAAAACATCGGTACACTACACTCGTGCCTCGTTCGTCTACCTCCACACACGTATAAAAGTTATCGGGAGACATGCCCACATAAACCTGACTTTCCATTACAGCACGCGCCGTTTAAACAAGGAATATCTGATGCGAGGGAAGGTAATGATCAAGAAGTAATGTCACATAATTTTGGTCCAATGCGCGTTCTTCACACACGGAGTGAGAGAAAATGCCAACCTGGGAACCAGAAGGGCCAGATCTTCCAGGTACACCACTACAAAGAAGTGGGTTGAAAGAGATATGTAGTACTAGTGTTGCCAACGGCGCGGCTCGGAGCCGTGAGCCGTTAAGCCGCGCCGTTATTTTGGGCGAGCTGCGCCGCTAAATCAGCTCACAGCTCAGAGCCGCCTGACCTATGCCCTCAGTTCTATAACATGGAGAAGAGGTAGGTGACCTGAAACCATTTAAAAACAGCAGAATACACTCTGTAGATCTGCCTAATACTATTTTTAAGGCATATTACTGCACGCTATTCCCTGGAGCCATCTCGCGAGCATTTTTAGTAATAGGTACAAGGGGAAGAACATGGCCAAACAATGTCATCAAAAGTACCGATTCATGTAAAACTCGATAGTGCAACGTATTTCTTGTACAATAATAGTTTGCACAACCTAATTAGCATATAAAAAGCATAAGTATTGCATGGATTCCAGTATGGCAGCCAGCCCACAGCTTTGGGCAATTTCGAGTGGCTTAGCCAGCTCAGAGCCGCTCAGGGCGACTCAGCGCTGTTTTGACCGGCTTAAATGCCTGAGCCGAGCCGAGCCGTGGCATCACTATACAGTAGAATCAGAAGAAACAGAGAAAAATGAATAAACTCCGTACCTGGGAGAGACTCCCTGAAAAGGGTTATCTTAGACAGTTTAACTTTCTTCCGAGGGATAGGGGGAAATGAGCATGTAGTTGGTGCACGCGGTCAAGGGGGAACCGGGATTGCAAAAATTGCCCGGGGTAGGCAAAATTTTTAACGGGTCGCGGCCTGACCCCCCCCCCTACCCCCCAAAAAAAGAAATGTCAGGCCGAAAAAGGAAGTCTCACAAAAAAACACGAGCAAATTTTATTGGAACTAAGAATTAGTAAGAAAAGACATCATTTTTCGGGTCCTTCTATTGACGTTGACGCTTAGTGGGTGGAACATGGTTCGAACAACCTCATATTTATTCTTTTAAAAAGCACTTTACATGTCTGAAATAGTTGAAAGCCTTTAAAAGCCTACTTTTGTCTTCGTCATTGAACCACTGGTGCCAATGTAAATGTTGTGTTTTGATACCAGCACGTCGGAGTGAGCCAAAAAAAATCATTTTTATTGCGTTCAGAATGTGCAAGACGTTCGAAGTTGAAGCTACGTCAACAAAGTCACTAATGTGTTGCGTTTGGGGCTAAAAATAGTAAAAAATTTAAGGCCTTTGGGCGAGACCACCCCCCTCGGGTCACGGAACAACGGCCCGGTTCCCCCTTGCATGCGGTGCCACTACGTCAGAGCGCGCAAGTCGTCCAAGACGAGGTATTTGCACGCGACTCAACCACAGCGTGCAAGACGTGCAAAGACGCAAGGTGTCAGATCGACGTGAGATCTGGCAGCATGGGCATGCGGAAGTTACTCACGATCTCAGCCTGATGTTGCACACCTGGAAGGCTGCACCGTGAGGCCGCACGCGGTGCAGGGTCGTGGCTTGACCTTTCTATTGGACTTGCGTGATTCTTTAAACCCGTCAGCAAATGGAAGGCTGCCATGTTTGCTTGACTTCTTTTCTGATGTTTTTTTTCAGTCCGACGGTTGAGCGTCACTTATACACTTCTGTTCTTCCAGCGCTGACAGATCTTACCTATTGTTGGTTTTCAAATCTGGGCTTCCCATCGTGCTATGCTGCTCACCAACCTCATTCCTATCGCTCTTTTCTCTATCCAACTTGCTTTCGCTTCATCGTTCTACAAAACTCTCCATGATGTACAAGGGGCTCACGACAAGCTCTTCCATGATTCGCTAAAGAAACAGCTGGACACGAGTCGCGGAAAGAATGCCCCTATCGGCGAAACTTTTCTGAGCACAACCACCAACTTCCTTACCAATGTCAACACAAGCAACACGACCTTTGCAACGGGTTCTACAGCGTCATTTCAGCTTTACACTTCGGATATGTTAACTACTGCACCAGTCCCATCGGCGGCTTGTTTAACTGCGCTTACAACAGTCATTCAGTGCAATTCTACCGTACCACTGATGAGGTTAGAAACTTCAGAATTATCAATTCCTTTGTCTGACCCTTCTAATAGTTCATATCTATATCTTTTAATCAATGACCTCGCCACAGTTTGCACGACCACATGCACCAACTCGCTTGCATCGTACCGGGCAAATGTTATATCTGCATGCGGAACGTATCGCATTCCAGGGAGCAGAGGCACAACCTACCTCCCCACGTATGCTATTGATACCATTGCGGGTCCATACTCAGTGCAATGCCTTCAAGATCCAACCTCCCACGCATTTTGCCAACCCTTGTTGAGCACTTATAATAGTTCTACGAACACAAACGGAGTCTTGGGTCTCCCGACCAATGAACTGTGCACTTTCTGCACACTAGAAACCATGAATCTCACTCTGGGGAATCCTACCACCTATTTCATCCCTCTAGCCGAAGTCTTGTCCAGCGCAGTGCAACAGTGCGGGAGCGCCTTCAACTCATACAATGTCTCATCCCCATCTTCAGCATCAAACCCTACAATTGTGAACCCCTCCAACATTACCACGGGGACGAATAAAACCATTTCCCTATCTTCCGATTGCGCCATTCGCGGACGTAACATCACATTGCCCAATACCACCAACACAACTTGTTCAGCACTCGCAACGCTATACAGCGTCACTATAGACTCTATTCTCTCGTCCAACCCGCTCCTCACTGGGTCATCTGACTGTGTAATTCTCGCTGAGACCCAAGTCTGCATCCCACAAGCATGTACACTTTACACGGTGCAAGTGAACGATACCTGCAATTCTATTGGTACGGCCCACTCTCTGACGCCAATCCAAGTGCAGTCATTTAACCCTTCGCTGGGGAGCAGTTGTCAGCTGATTTCGTCATTCGTCGGGAAATCAATTTGCATCAGTCCCAACGGAGGGTTCCCTTCGGGCCTTGGGGCTACCTCAAATGGGAATCCTAGCGCTACACCCACTGCTGTTGCTCCCGTACCCACCCCTACAGTTAGCGGTACGACATCAGCGTGCGGGCGGTGGTATCAGGTACAGCCAGGCGATATCTGCAACACTGTCGTGCTTACTAATTCAGTTTCGTTACCTAATTTCTTGACTTTGAACCCTGGTTCGTATACTCCATGCATCCACTGACTTGGGATTAATCAATTGGTTTATAGAGGTGAATGCGAACTGTACGAACTTGTGGCTCGGATATTATTACTGTGTAGCACCGTACCCCCCCTTCAACGCCTCCTCTGCAACAGCACCTTTGATTACGGGTACTGTTGGAAGTGTCTATACGTATCCTATCCCAACGGCTAACTATACACCGACTCTAAATAGCCAAATCATCACCCCCGCAGGTGTTCCCGCCCCGACAAATGTTGCCCAGGGTACTAGGCAAGTAGCTTGTGGGTACTATTATACTGTTCAAGTACGTCATTCCTCTATCTTAGAGTTTTCAGTTCAATCCGTTCCACCCGCAGTCTAATGACACTGTTGCTTCAATTGCCGAGATGACAAACACTACCACTGCCGGGCTCATCAGCTGGAACCCCGAGCTTTCGACAGGTACACCGTCAGGTTTAGTCGTCGGGACAGCCATCTGTGTCCTATTCCCCACAGGCAATTACACCCTTTTCCCTGCACCGATACCCAGCAACCTTGCGCCGGCCGCAAAGGTGAACACAAGCACGTGTGCTGAATACTACACTGTTCAATCCGGCGATTCATGCACGGGGATCGAGACCAACTTTGGTTTGGCCAATGACCAATTCCTCGCTCTCAACCCTGGTGTTACAGCGCAATGCACCAACATTATATTAGGTGAAGCCTATTGCGTCCTCTCGATTTACGCCAGTGGTCCTGTGATTACGGGACCGCCGGCGAATGTAGCGGCAGGGACAATCACAACTAACTGTACTGGATATTACACCGTTGTGTCCGGAGATTCTTGTGGCCCAATTGAGACCAAGTATAACATCACCGACGCGCTCTTCCATTCCATGAATCCTGAGCTTACGTCCACCTGCACGAACTTGATTGTCGGTGATGCATATTGCATCGGCACCTCCAACACCACATCAACTGGTGGCCCTCCATCCAACCTAGCTTCTGGCTCCCTCGCCAACTGCACAACATATTACACCGTCGTTTCAGGTCAATCATGTACGACCATCGTCGCCCAGTTCATTATCACCCTCTCAGATTTCCTTCGCTGGAACCCAGAAGTCAACACTGGGTGTACAAATATATTTCTGGGAAGTGCTTACTGCGTTGAGGGAGGTGGAAATCCCTGTCAGAAAATGTATACTGTTGTTAGCGGTGATTCGTGCGGCGCGATTGAAACGAAGGAAGGTGTCACTGCTGCGAATTTAAATGTCCTCAACCCTTGGTTGGATGCCAATTGTGATATTCAGGTTGGGCAAAGCCTTTGTGTTGGGTAAGGTAAAATTTCGTTTGAAAAGTTTGTTATTGTATTTGTCAAAGCAATCCATGAATGGACGAGATAGGGGAAGAATGGTCGCCATTCCACCTTACGCGTAATGGGTCTGCTTAAGGACGGCCTAAATTCGTTTACGTGTGAAAATACATCGGTATGTCAAGAACTTGCGATGTGTCGCGACGGTGCACAACTTGGTCACTTAAATGTCACTTGCTCATGTTCTCCTCAGCGGGGCTCAAGCGCTCACAGCCAACGCTTGTGCCATTATTGCATGCCCGGTTTGGACCAAATCCTCGGACGAAACTCACAGGTCCTTGACGGATCTTGCGCTTAGCTGGTTTTTGGCTGGTTTAGCAATTTTATCTGGATTTGTACATCCATTTTCCAATTTTCATGTCAATTGATGCATAGAAATTCAAAGTGAACAAGTATTTATTTAAGGTTTTGGATAGACAAGGGCACATATGCACATAGGTAAGCTGCAATGTATTGAATGATATGGTCTATCAAACATATACAATGTATTGAATCATACAGATTCAGTGGACACTGTTGAACACTCCATATATGTACCTACTATACTAACCAATGTATACAACCATTGGATAGCTTCATGGACAGTACAGTGCATTACAATACAATATGTAAGTTGTTGTACAGACATGGTAACCAATGAATTGACCAACACAGATAAACTGGTCGGGGTCCAGTTCGGTTCAGGTTCGGGCATATTTTGCTGAACCCGCACCTGAACATTGCGGTTCGGTGCAGACAACTGCCGCACCTGAACCCGAACCCATGGGTTCAGGTTCAGCGGGTGCAATTCAGGTTCGCACCTGGGTGCACCACGGTTCACCAAGAAAAAATGGATTTTTTGAGTTGCGACAAAAAAAAGCTAATCTACGAAATCAGGGTTGATCTCCATCCACGCCTCATTCGTTGAGGAGAGCCGCCCATCACGATATGCAGCACGAAGCCTCTGCAAGGCACCAAACTTCTCACCTCCCATTTGACGGCGCCGAGCATCGTCTGTCCGAGCCGACATAGAAAAAGATCGTTCCGCGAGACAAGTTGAGGCCGGAATCGGTAAGTAGTCCCACGCCATGAGGCGGAGAATGGGATAAACCCTCGCCTGTGCCTCAAGCTGTGAAAATAAGCATTTGTCGTGCCACAAAACTACAAGGTACTCACTCCCCACCATGGGATAGGGTCTGGACATTGCAGTTTTGAAGTGAGGGAAGCCTGGAGGTATTGATCCAACTCCGCACAAGGATCGAGGTCTTGATCTCGGGATCGCGTTGTGGTTACCAAGTTGTTGTTCCTCTTCTCATGGATTATCCTGTCCATCCAGTCATCGGCCGCAGAATTATCTATGTGAGGGTTATCAATTTCTCGAGTGTGAAACATGGTGGTGAGGGCTCTCACCAGTGTGGGATGAAGTCTTCTGCAGTTGCGGGCATTGTGGATGATCCATTGATGTGTTATATTTTGCATGATACTTGAGAAACTTTTCTGACTTCAGCACAGCTATTCAAAAAACGATAGAATGCTTACAATCTCCTTCATACGCTCCTTACCCATCTCCACCCACTCAGGCTCCCATGTGGCATCCAAATAACTGAGTTTCCGTGTGGGGTCGAGAGCTGTATTATGGCACATCAGCAATATTGATTTCATGACAATTTAGTGAACAATGAACGTACCATGAGAAATAAAATAAATGGACATATCATCCATCTTTCTGTACCACTTACTCATGTTTTGCAACCCGGCTTCGAGGGCAGGTTTCACGAGTTCATATGCCGGGTTATTGGAGCGACTTTCCCAATCGGATTGAACTTTCTCGAGCAAAGGAAAGACCTTGTGAATTGTGGGACTCTTGTTCACTGAAATTTCGCCGTGAATGTCCGCGACAATCTGAAAATTGAGGTTGGCAAAAGAACATGATGTAATGAGATGACTTACTTTGAGGCAATCATATGCCAGCTCAACGATTCGCCATTTGGGAGAACTCAGCCAATAATCCATCCACCATTTGCCATGTGATAACGGAGGCAAATCGTTGTCGTTGTCAGCGAGAACACAGAAGTCATCTATCGCCTGTGGTTCATGTCAAGATTTGTTGATTGAATCAAACACAATGGGCTTGACATACCTTTTGTTGGCTGAGAATCACGCGAAAGCAGTCACTCAGACTCCCCCACTGTCCACGGACCCAGATCTTGATCTCCAATGCTGTTATGGTCAATACTCCTAAATCGAATGTAGGTCGACGCTCGTAAGTGACGACGTTCGGCAGAAGTTCAGATCGCCGGAGCTCGTAAGCAACGGTTGAGCGAGAGACTTAGATCGCAACTTGTTAGGAGCATAGGAAAGACTAGGTCAAGCTAAGTTGACTAGTCCTGTATTCATCGTTTAAATAGTACAAGTGTGGATCATAGATAGATGAGTCACGTCGAGAGAACAATAGAAACAATAAGAGTGAAAAGATAATAGTAGAAGGGGCGTCCGCAGTACACTACAATAAGATGGGAATATGAAGGTGTAAGATTACGGGCGTGCATTCGCAAGACAAAAGAGAAAAGACAATAGTGTGAGACGTACGTCGTTAGAACAATAAGAACAAAAGAAAATGATTTTCCCCATGCCTCTTTGTAACATTAGCCCCTCCTCAATGTTTCGAGTTCCAACCGAAACTAAGTCCTAATCGTCTGCATCGGGTCAAAAGACGCCGTGTCGCTGGTCATCGCGGTGAATGTGCTGAAGGATGTAGGAGTCAGGGTGTCGTGGGCATAGACCTGGGTCGGTAGCTCAATGTCGTCTCCCCCAGCGAAGCGTACCGCGGTGCTGGTGACGAAGGTAGAGAGTGGTGGGAGGCGAGGGGCAGAGACGATTTTAAATAAAATGAGTATATAGCAGAGCATCATAAGAAAAATTGACGTGCCAAGGATGGCACCGAGAGTGATGATGACATAGCTGTTGTAGATCATAATGGTTCACGTTTAAGTAGTGCGATGACGTGGTGGAACGTCACATGTTGGATTGTTTGGACAGAAGAGCACAGAGTGCTCAGGTCGCCACCGTCGACAGTGGGGCATTGGTATTCGGGGCAGTGTGAAGAGAAATGCCCAACTCATGCACAGGTGAAGCAGACTGAGTTACGCATCCACGAGGGTGCGGGCACGTGTTCGGTGGTGGTTTGGGTGGGATAAGGGGTGGGCGCTCGTTGTGGTGGAGATTGTGAAACGTACGGCGGAAGTGGTGGGTGTGGAGATGTTGTTAGTGGTGTCTCTTCATCTTCTTCATCACTTAGTGGTTCTATGATAAAAATCCGTTGCAGTGTGGGGACCCGCTCTCCAGGTCTGTAACGGAGTGCCTGCTCATCCAGGCTCCTCATGAGCAGGAGCAGATCAAGATAGTAGGCTTCTTCTGTCAGTCGTCAGAATACACGCTGGAGGCGGGAGATGGCTCTGTAGGTTTCGAAGAGATTTTGTGCAGTGCTGTGCAGGAGCGCATAGTCTTGGGTCACGGACAGCAGTCTTTCTTCATTTTAAATGTCGTCTGTGTCTCAGACGGAGCTGAGGATAAGCTCGAAGGTTCTAATGGGGTCAGGGTCAGGTGTGACATTCATGAAAAAATGAAGAGGGTGGCTCATTTTCAAGGGAGGTTGTGGGTAGATCTATATTCACCCAATATTTTAGCAGCATTTTTTAAGTGAGTTGCTGGCTCCCAGGTGTTTTCTGCCGTGCTGTATCCCTTCCACTTTACCAGGAATTGGATTCTTTTGCCTATCCCCCTGTGAGCCAGAATAGCTTCAACCTCGTGTTCCAGCTCTCCTTCGATCAGATCGGGTGGTGGAGGAAGGAAGTTTGGTCCGTGGGTTTCATTCTCCTTGAAACGTGAGAGAAGTGAGGTGTGGAACATGGGGTGAATTCTCCATTGGGAGGGGAGCCTCAATTCATATGCATGGGACGAGATTACTCGTGTGATGGGGAAAGGTCCCTTGCGTCTAGGGGCGAGCTTTTTGGTTGGGTATCCTAGCTTCAAATTCTTGGAGTCGAGCCAGACCTTCTCCCCCACCGTAAATGGATGGAATCCTTGTCCGTTTTGCCCGATCATTACTTGTCGGGAGAGTTCGTGGGCCGCCAGAGCTTCTCGCTGTATGTTTCCCAGTTCGGCTATCCTTTGCTTGGTAGCCAGCACGTTCATTTTCTGATAAGTCGTGGGGATAGCCCTAGGGTGTGCTCCCATCATTACATAAAATGGGGTGTTTTTAATAGCCGAGTGATGCTTCTGGTTGTGAGTGAATTCGGCAGTGGTGAGGTGGCTTTTCCATTGCGAAGGTTTGTTCGCACAAAAGATCCGGAGGTAGATCTCGAGTTCTTAATTTACCCTCTCGGTTTCCCCATCAGTCTGTGGGTGGTAAGCCATGCTCATTGCTAGCCTTATTCCCAGGAGTCTCCCCAGTTCTTGAAATGTGTTTGAGGCGAAGCGCGGGTCTCGGTCGGATATAATCTTATCTGGGAGACCAAATCTCCTGAACACGTTGTGCAAATAGAGATCAGCTGCCCCTAATGCATCGACGCTCTTGTTACAGGGGATGAAAATTACCCCCTTAGTAAGACCATGGTCTACTATGACCATGATGGTATCACATCCGTCGCTCATTGGGAGATCCGTGATAAAGTCCATAGTCACCAGTGCGAATGGTCGAGTGGCACTAGATTTGATCGGAGATAATCCCAGTGTTGTCGGGTGTGTATTCACCTTCATCTGTTGACAGGTGGCACAGCCATCGACATAATTCTGGATGAAAATGGTCATTCCTGGCCACCAATAGTCCCTCCATACTAATTCTAGGGTTTGAAATCGGCCAGGGTGTCCTGTAAGTATGTTATTGTGGTACTTTTCCACAATCTTTCTCCTTAGTTCTTTGTCATCTGGGACATAGCATCGATCTTTGAAAAAGACCATCCCATCATCTTCCATTTTCCAGTCTTCTACCGCCAACTTGATCAGTGGTGTTCCTCCTTCCTTGATGGCCCTTATTATCTCCTTTAGTAAGTCATCTCGCATCATGCTTTCTGCCAGTACTTCCTTTAGCTCGGTGTCGATTGTCCGTGTGAAGATCTCATCCTTCAGTAAGGTGATGTCATCGTTATCATTGTCGATATTGGGTATGTGATCTCCCCTCCGTGATAAGGCATCAGATTGGATCATCATTTTTCCTGGGACGTGTACCAATTGCAGGTTAAATTGCGATAGAAAGAGGCTCCACCTAGCCTGTCGCCGATTTAATTTCCGTGCTACCCTGAAGTACATCAGGTTCTTGTGATCCGATAGGATCGTTGTTGGGTGTTCGGATCCCTGGAGATAGTGTCTCCAGGTTTCCAACACTCGTATTATTCCTAACAGCTCCCGATCGTAGATCTCATAGTTTCATTCGGTCGCTGTCAGGGAATGGGAGATATATCCGCAAGGGTGCCAATCTCCATTAGTGTCAGTTTGTTTTAAAATGGCGCCTGTCATGTATTTGGAGGCATCACTTTCGATTACAAATGGTTTCCCAGCATCAGGCATCAGCAATACTGGCGCCTCAGAGAATTTCTTCTTTAGTGAGTCGAATGCCCCTTGGCACTCATCTGTCCAGCTGAAGGGCTGGTCCTTCCTTGTTAAGTCGTTGAGTGGCTTAGTGATTGCGGCAAAGTTGCCGATGAATCTCCTGTAGAAGTTCCCAAAGCCTAGGAACGATCTCACCCCTTTTATGTTAGTTGGGGGTGGCCAGTCCTTTATTCCGCTTAGCTTAGTCAGGTCCATGGCTAGCTGGTTTGGTCGCAGAATCAGTCCGAGGAACTCGACCTCCTGTACATCGAATCTAGATTTCTCGGGTTTCAGGTACAGGTTGTTTTCCCTTAGCCTTGCTAGGACTCTTTTCGTTCTCTCCTCATGTTCCCCCTTATCCTTAGAGAAGATGAGAATATCATCCATGTAAATTACCAGCCACCCCTCGTTCAGCATGTCTCAGAAGATGTCGTTCATCATTGCCTGGAAAGTTGCCAGGGAATTATAGAGGCCGAAAAACATGACTTTGGGTTCGAACAGCCCTTTGTTGGTTTTGAAGGCCACCTTCCACTCATCTCCCTTCTTTATTCGGATGTTGTGGTATCCCCATCTGATGTCCAACTTAGTGAACCATTTCGCCCCTTTCAGCTTATCGAGTAGATCGCCGATCAATGGAAGTGGGTAGGAGTTCTTGATGGTTCCTTCGTTTAAATACCGGTAGTCTTGGCACGGTCTGAGTGCGTCAGAGTCCTTTTTCGCTATGAAGAAAAATGGCGATGCCATAGGGGACTTGGATGGAGTGATATATCCCTTCCTCAGGTTGTCATCGATGAACTCGTCCAACTTTTTCTGTTCTGCCGGGGTGATTGGGTAAACCTTGCAGTCCTTCGGGATGAAGTCTGGCTTAAACTCGATCGTGTGGTCCCACAGTCTCGATTCGGGAAATCTTTCTGATGCTGCCTTTTCGAACACGCTCCAATATTCCTTATATTTATTGGGGAGCAGGTCATCGAGTGATCGTTTCTCTTTGATGTCTTCCTTTTCATGAGCAAGCCTCTGCAAGATGGAGGTCTTTGCTCGGATATGAGTCGTGTGGGAGAAGGCGAATCTGCTGGTTAATTAAGATTGAGTGATGCATGAGATATGCCTGAGTGCCTGGTAATTTGGGGGAATATAGTCGTGTTCGATCGTGAGGGGGGATTCCTCAATTCTGAATACCCCGATCATTGGTTCCCCCCGGATGTAGGCAAACAGTGCATCTGTCCCATCGTTGTTCCCTTCAGTGTCGAGTGATAAGCCGATATCGGAGTTGTCCGGTGTAGAGATCCGTGGATTGATCTCGGGATGAGTGTCCATTGCCATGTCCGTTGCCAGGTGTGATCCGTCTCCATCCATGGTGCAAAGCCCTCTTGCGAGATGAACCGTCCTGAGCCTACTCTTCACGTGCTCGGTGGCGGCGAGGTGGGTTTCCCCAAAGGTCTCCCCAGCACTCCTTTTAGGTAGCCTCCCGAGAGTCGGACTCAACGTTACTCTCGGTGCGAGCGGCCCCTTGTCATCTATAGTGAGGCTTTGCTTACCAATCGTGGTTCATGTTCGTTCGATCATGGTCCAGATTTTTCCCATAAGAGACCTCTCGGTCTGCCTGTCGGTAAGAGTCCCCCTTTCCCAATCAATGGCAGGGTTGCGCTTCCGGAGCCAAGTGTACCCCAGGATCATCATTTCCTTCCCCAGCCCCATTATCAGCATCCTGATCTTCTCTTCTTTTCCCCCGATTTCGGTGTCTATACAGACATAGTGTGAGATCGTCCCATTTTTGTTCAGGATTCCGTCAACATTTTTAGCGAGGATCTTTCTGGCAAGTGGGATTTTCTTCAGTCCGAGTTTCTGGGCGATTCGGTGATCGATAAAGGTTTCACCTGCCCCTGAGTCGATCAGGGCGGGGATTTCGGCTTTTTTGTCATCTAGCAGACAGTGAACTGGGACGTGCATGGATTGATTGCTTACGTCTGCTACTAGTACACTTGAGACAATAACTCTGGCGGGCTCTGCTGCCGATGCAGGCTGCTGCTTCAAAAACCCTCCTCCACCATGAGGTTGAGCACCTCTTCTTTCTGGTTCTCTTCTAGCTCGTTGATAAGAGCTCGAATTTTCATGTAGTGGTCATGGGAAGTCTTCTTCATCTCAGTCTTCTTTTCGTCTTTTGAGGGTGGCTCTTTCCCTCCCTTGTGGTCGCTCGCCCTATGCCCTGTTCTGTGACAAATAAAGCATCTACCTTCTTTCATGTGTTTCACCCTCTCTGCATAGGAGAGGCATGTCGTGTCGATTTCCATGGCATTTGGATCCTTGGAGGAACTGCTCATTCCTCCTCCTCCTCCTTTGCTGTAGGTTCTCTCCTTAATCGCCTTTGCCCTCCTCAGATGTCCCTCCACCCTTGCTGCATGAGTGTACCATCCTTCGATGGTGTCGGGCGGGTTTTCCATCCCGAATACCTTGTCCAGGACTCGATTGTTGAGTCCATCTACGAAATATTTGATCAAGGCGGCGTCTTCTTTGATCTTAGTGTGATAGGCGAGCATCTTAAATTGAGCGATATACTCATCTACTCCCCTTCCTCCCTGAGAGAGAGCTCGGAGCTGTGTTCATGCATTTCCCGCGTCGTCGATGGGCGAGAATGCCGCTCGCACTTTCATGATGAATTCCTGGAACGTATCCCAGGGCTTCGATTCGATGTATCTTTCTTCTAAATAGGCTTGCTTCCAAGGCCCAGCCGTCCCTCCATTCATATAGGAGAGCATGAATAGAATTTTATGGTGGTCATCAGGGAATGCAGTAGAGTTGGCATCGACGTATGCTCCACACTCCAGGAGGAAGAGCATTGTCTTTGCTCGATCTCCAGAGTAATCAGTTGGTGCCCTCATCTTTATTTCAGCAGGTCATGGGTTAAGGGTGGTGGGTGCAGTGGGAGCAGTGGGAGTGGATGGAGCCGCCATGTTTCTTCGTCGAGTGGGGTAGGGTCAGGTGGTTCTCATAAGAATGGTGTCATAGGGTGGGTACTGCCTAGACTGAGGTTAGTCGGCAGAGTTTTAGATCAGCTTGACCTTTTGTTATGGTCAATACTCCTAAATCGAATGTAGGTTGACGCTCGTAAGTGACGACGTTCAGCAGAAGTTCAGATCGCCGGAGCTCGTAAGCAACGGTTGAGCAAGAGACTTAGATCGCAACTTGTTAGGAGCGTAGGAAAGACTAGGTCAAGCTAAGTTGACTAGTCCTGTATTCATCGTTTAAATAGTACAAGTGTGGATCATAGATAGATGAGTCACGTTGAGAGAACAATAGAAACAATAAGAGTGAAAAGATAATAGTAGAAGGGGCATCCGCAGTACACTACAATAAGATGGGAATATGAAGGTGTAAGATTACGGGCGCGCGTTCACAAGACAAAAGAGAAAAGACAATAGTGTGAGACGTACGTCGTTAGAACAATAAGAACAAAAGAAAATGATTTTCCCCATGCCTCTTCATAACAAATGCATTGGAGCCATGTGAGAGACTGATCTTCTTCAGATATTCGCGCGTATCCTCACTCGATGCTCATAGCTGGGCAATAAAAACCATGATCTTGCCAACAACATCGCCTGGATGAAAGGAGGTGACAGATGCAGCCGTGATTGCTGCGGTATCATCCTCTGCAGCCTCGATATCCATACTGGTGTCCACGTCAAACCGGCCATTCTCATCTTCGTTGTCCATCTCATCAACGGTGCCGACATCGTCCCTTACATTGTGGAGTGTGGATTTGATGGTTTGAAGGGAGGGTATCTTCAGCGCATTAACAAAGTGACACACCATGAGATGAAGCGTATGTTCGATACACCTATATCGTTGCCGGTGAGAGGAAGCGGGATATATTAAAATAATCATCACTTACCGACCCCTCACTTCCTTTGGGTCCAAGTGCTCTCTGTCAGGATCGATGGTTGTGCAGACCACCCTGGTAGCCACATCATTGACAGGGACATTGTCTCCAATCAGCCATCCTAACTAATGGAAATAAATGAGCGATGACTCGAAATGCCACTCATGATGGAGTATAGGAATACCTTTTCACGAAAGCCAAATTTGTCAATGATTCTCATCAGTTCATTACCCACCATAATCCCCGAATGTCTGCCAACAGAATGCTCAAATGCGATAAGATGGCTCGTAAGCGTCCACTTGAAGGGATCATCCGGTGACGAGTGGACAAACTGGATGCTGTATGATGAAAATGGTCGGCGGCGCCTTGATGACCACCCATCATAGATGACCGACATGAGCCCTTGGATATTCTGATCATGATGATAAGATTCTCGAACAATGGGATAAATCGATGGCTTACAGCAATCAAATTCTTATCAATCTCACTCAGCTTCATCACCTTCTCATCGACTGCAGTTGCGATGCATGTCTTCTTTGGAATGTCCTTGTCCATGAGTTTTGGGTTGGTGTAACACAACAAGCGGCAAAAAGACGGGCGCTTAATGAATTGAAACGACTGAGAGAACCATTCGTGAGATGGACGTGGGTCAGGAGTGAAAGTAAAATTACCAGATCGCCATCAACAATGAGCTCGAGAATGTATTCCTTCATACCGACTTTTATTACAGGTGGCGGAGGTTTCTTCTTGATGACAGTGAAGCCTTCAATCGTCTGTTGTGAACTTTGAAAATTTTCAGATGGGTTTTGATGACAAAGAAATGAACAACTCACTTCTTTGGTCCTTTCCAGTCTTTCGACAGCCGTGCCTTTGCCTCGACACCCTTGGCTGCACATTGTTCAAGATACTCGTCATAGTGGTTCCTGGGATTTTTTCAGCATTTAAGAGAGAGAACAAAAGGGCTCAACTTACCGGGAGAGATGGGTTCGCAAGGCTGAAACATTCCCAGTGAAGAAGGCGCCCCGCTTTGGTACTTTTGCACTTCTGGTAAACCGAATACATAGTAAGTTCAGAATCGGCATAATGTGACACAAATATAAAAACACACGCACATGCAGGGTTGGCAGTAATGACCAGCTCGTTCACCAGTATTACCTTTCATGGTGACAACACGAACATTCTTGGTGAAGAAGAGGCGGATGTCGCGAGTGGCATGATTTTTTTTGTGGGGACGCTGAACAATCACGGAAGGCCCAGCAACACAAGTCCAAATGATCAACTTGCGATCAACTGAACTCGGCGTGACCACCTACCTTGGAGCCTTCCTTCCGTTTCACTCGCCAATATGACTGTGTTCCCTCATCGTCATCTTCGTCATCACTTCCTTCATGATCCCCCTCAGCATCATCTTCATCGCCATTGGCATCCTTTTCAAGCAAATTTTTTGCAATGCCGTCATCTTCCGATGACTTTTCAGGATCGTCAACAGCCATTGTCTGGTCGTCAGAGGGATCATAGTCTTCATCCCTGTGCCTCGAGCTGGATTTATCCAACTGAGAAGGTGTTAGGCATGATGTGAACCGTCAGCAAAGGGCATGATAACTTACACAGGCCCTTTTCGAATTTGCGTGATCTGGATCCTGCGAGTCTGCGGTGTGGGTGCATTTAGGGAGGCTGGGAGAAATCTCATCAGACGGCGAGTTGAGCCAGGTCATCTCTCTTGCGTCTTTCAGTGTTCCATCAGCATTACATGCCTCGCCGACAGGTTTCATTATATCATTCTGGGCTTGGGTATTGATTTTTAGTTCTGGCGTATGGTGGTAAGTCAATCAAGGCTGATATGAGGTGTAGTGAAAGACGTACGGCTTTGCGCAGCATTCCCAGTGGCTGGAGCATCCCCGCTGGTGTTATCTAGGTTTTGATCCACATAAGTTGTATTGATATGAGCAGACTTTAAGTTTAACCTTCACCATTCCCAGGCCTGTTTGATCCGCTCATTGTCGTAGGATAATCCAGTCCTCTCGAGCGCTTTGATGGTTGGGAGATCCATGGCCCAGCTATAATCAATGAAGGATTGACTCGGTCACGTTCGGGCATCGCAGAGAATGGGGAGAGAGAGCACAACTCAGGGGAATAGACAGTTCACCATGTTTTTAACGTTTTCAGATGGCGAAACACACTTGTTCGTGTCTCTCTTCTACAGTATTATTTGACAGGCTGTCTTGCTTGTAACCACGGATCCATGGTTCTCATATCATTTTATATCATTGTTGAGTAATAGAATGCAACTATTATTACTGTACAGTGGCAGTGAGAGAAGACTTGCTTGGGGGTGCACCGAGGTGCACTGGTGTTCGCACCTCGGGTGCAGGTTCCACCTCTCATTGAACCTGCACCTGGTATCGGGTTCAGGTGCAGCTAGGGGACTGCACCGCACCCTGAACCCTAGGTTAGGTGCAGGTTCAGTGCAGGTTCGAGAGGTTCGGGAACCGGACCCTGACCAGTTTAAACACAGACATCAGCATTGGGCAGTGGCAGCAGCATTGGTATCAGGCAGCTGGGATTGCACTATTTGATAGCTTCCTGTATACTACAGCACAGTTAGTGATGCCACAGCTTGGCTTGGCTCGGCTATGGCTTGGCTCAGGCATTTCAGCCAGTCAAAACAGCGCTGAGTTGCCCTGAGCAGCTCTGAGCTGGCTAAGCCACTCAAGATTGCCCAAAGGTGTGGGCTGGCTGCCATACTGGAATCCATGCATTACTTATGCTTTTTATATGCTAAATAGATTGTGCAAACTATTATTGTACAAGAAATACGTTGCACTATCGAGTTTTACATGAATCAGTACTTTTGATGACAGTGTTTGGCCATGTTCCTTCCCTTGTACCTATTACTAAAAATGCTCATGAGATGGATCCAGGGAGTAGGGTGCAGTAATATGCCTTAAAAATAGTATTAGGTAGATCTACAGAGTGTATTC
Source organism: Tricholoma bakamatsutake (assembly GCA_029959215.1). Classification (NCBI taxonomy): domain Eukaryota; kingdom Fungi; phylum Basidiomycota; class Agaricomycetes; order Agaricales; family Tricholomataceae; genus Tricholoma; species Tricholoma bakamatsutake. The sequence goes on along the minus strand of CP114857.1, from coordinate 10,606,748 downwards.
TGCTGTTTTTAAATGGTTTCAGGTCATCTACCTTTTCTCCATGTTATAGAACTGAGGGCAAAGCTCAGGCAGCTCTGAGCAGCTTTGAGCTGTGAGCTAATTTAGTGGTGCAGCTCGCCCAAAGTGGTGGCATGGCTTAATGGCTCACGGCTCCAAGCCATGCCATTGGCAACACTAAGCACAGTACAATACAGTAGATAATTGAGCATGTAAGTTGCATAGATATGATAACCTATGAATTGGTGACACAGGCATGGTTCAGTGGACAACTCTATGTATATATATGTATGTACTATAGTAAAAAATGAATGCACTATTTAATTCTTGCTGTACCATACTAGACATATTAAGAATGTGGTGTACAGATCATATGAGACAGTATCAGACACATGCATCAGCATTGGCATATGTATCGGGGTGGGGGCCAGGGTTGGCAATTGGTATGGGCATCGGCCTTAAAGATATATATAGTGATGTGCCTGGCCTGGCCCAAAGCTGTGAGCTGGGCCAAGCTGAGCCTGTTTGGGCTGGGCCAGGCCATTGGTGATGGCCCAGCAATGGCTTTGGCCCAGCTCAGAGGAGCTAAAAGCCAAAGCTGCCAGCTCAGGCAATGGCTTTAGTCATACTAATTTAATCATTGAAATATGAAATATGTGTAAATTTTTGAACCTTTTGTGAACTCATTCTGTTTTGTAATTTGAAGTACATCATATAGCTTGTACATTGACAAGAAACATGGCATTGGTAAACAGCCATCAACAACACATCAGTATGCAGGTGTGGCAGAACTCAGTGAGTTCTGCTTTTTACTATCATCTTATACTTAATTTCAATTAATTTACATGTCATTTAAAGGGAATAGTGAGATGAGAGGTTTACAGCATGCTGTTCTTTCATATTTCAAGCTTTTCACTATGTAGTGCCCACACCCTGGGTATGGCAGAACTCAGTGAGTTCTGCCTCATTTCTTATTATCCTAGACTTGATTCTAATATATTTACATGTAATTTAAAGGGGCTAGTGAGACGAGAGGCCTACTATGTGCCACTCTTTCACATTTTGATGTTCTCACTATGTAGTGGCTACAACCTGGGTGTGGCAGAACTCTGTTTCTTATCTTATAATCTATATATATGTTATTTGATGCCCTCATGAGATGAAAGACATAGGTTAAATTGTTCTAGACATTCCAAATTTTTTTTTATTCCACATGGGGCTTCCCATTGTTTTTTCTGTGTCTATCTGCATTATAGATAAATTTGATGAGAATTTGTGCCAAAAGCCACAGCTTGGGCCAAGCCATGAGTGCCAGCTTTGGCTTGGCCCAGCTCTAGAGAAAGCCAAAGCCATGGCTTTTAGGCCAAGCCAGGCTGGAACATCACTAGGTATATATTATTGGTTTACCAATTAAAGCACCATGTATCTACATGAAGAAAATCTATCACTCATTGTCAGTAGTGTCCATCATATCAAGTATCATCAATGTAACTGAAGTCCACATGACCATAGATTGGGAGTGTGATGCAAGAAGGAGTAGGGTTCTCTATCTGTGAGGTGCTGGGGGACCTGGTTCAGAAACTATCCTCATCAGAATCAGCATCAGGGTTAGTTGAATCAGCCTTTGAATGGGTCTCTGACAATGAGAGGCAAACATCAGCCACATCAGATGTGGTTGGAAGGCAGTTGAAAGGGGAGGTGTGGGGGGAGATGAAGAGGGAGAAATAGAATCTTCAAGATAAAGGGCAGCGGCATCAAAGCCAGTTGGAGAACCAGTGTGGGAAGATGCTGATGATGAATGATGGTCCTGCCAAGCCATGGCTGCCTGAAATGCAGTAGGCTGATCAGCATCTTCTGATGCATCATCTTCCCCTTCCCATAACATAGCAGCATAAGAGGCAGTGGGCTGGCCTAGCATGGTGTGCATATTAGCATTAACATCATCAGCTTCATCATCAGCATCGGCAGTGGCATTGGCATCAGGCTTGGCAGCAGAATGTGATGAATCATCAGATCCAGTATCTGAAAAATAAAGGCCAGCATCTATACCAGTTACAGTGTGTGGTGAACTGTAGGCACCAGAAACAGAGGTTGGGAGACTTGCTGTGATCAACCACTCCTTATTCTTATTGTATGCACCATCAGCCAGAGACTGAGCACGTCCAGAATGATATTTGCTCTTTGGTGTTGGGTTAGATGCCAAAACATCACTCTCTGTGATGTAAACACCCCAGGTCCACTTGTGGGAGGGGGGAAGAGCCTTCAGGTACTCGGGTTCAGCCTGTGCATGTGCAGATACTAGTTCTGATTGTCTTCTTATGGCCGATTGCCTTGACTGTCTCCAAGCATGTTCATGGTTGTTTCTTGATGCCAATGCCACTGCCACTGCCACTGCCACTGCCATTGTTAACTTATGTAGTTTGGACTGAAGCTCCTTGAGCAGGGCTAGCTCATGAAGCTGTTAGAACCCTGCTGCTTTCCTGACATTCACATTCATTGCAGCCATCTATGAAGTCATGCATCCCACATGCTTCATTGAACATATCCCCAATGAGAGCCCACTGGTCAATGCAAGATTGGCAGTCAGCTTGGCCATCAGAAGCATTGTCTGCTGGCTGGCTATTGGTGGGTGGTGAGCTGGTGATCACAGGGGAAGGGATATACTGCCAATAGATATTGAGGCACTTATCCAGGGTGTCACTGGCAAAAATTTGCCCTGGTGCTGGTTCACTATTGTGTCTCCACCAATCACATACATATGAATCCACCAGACGGTGATAATACTCGACCTGGAAACCAAACAAAAACCTGCTACAAGGTCTAAGAAGTATTACACAGGTTAGAGGAAGGCTGAGAGGTAGTACTAAAGATCACTGCTGTTACCCAATGATTGTAGTGAAAGGTACAAAGTAGTGAGAAATGTTGCAAATAGTTTTAAAAGCATACAAAGGTTTTCAAAGTGCTATGAATGAGGTCCAAAGAAGTTTGAGGAAGTTTGAGGAGCTTGGAGAGAATGGAAGTAGTTTTGAGGGATATTGAGAAATAAATATAGCAAATTGGAAGAGTTTTTGAGAGATGATAGGTGATAGGTGATTGGTCAAGAGGCTAGTATGAGAATTTGAAGAAGTTCACAATGATTTGCAGAACTTAGAAATATGTCATGAGGCTTGGACTCAAGAGAATGACTCTTAAATCAGATAATAAATGGGAGAGGGCAACTTCTTCTCTGTTGTTCTAAGTAACTAGTACAAGTCTATATACATTTTGAAGGAATGGCACTTAAAAAGGAAATAACATGTGGAGAACATGAGGCAATATACACAACAATAAAGGACTTTGCAAATCATAAAACAAATAAGAAATGATGATAAATGAAATGTACAGAGTTGCAGTATAGCAAAAATACTTGTCCTAATGTTTCAATATATCGGTGAAACACCGAAACACCACAATCACATCCTAAGAGTTTTTTGTCGTGTCTTCTCATGTCCAGTAGTGCTTGATATGCAATGCACTAACTCATGCTGGGTGTGCTGTGTGTATTGGAAGGGTGGTGGAATAGCCATATGGTGGCTGATGTCATTCGAAGTGTTGCAAAGTCATTCAAAGTAGTTTGAAATAGTTTGAAATCATTCAAAATTGATTTTGTGAGGTTGGTGGGGGTTAGAATCATGAGTTGTAATGTGTAGATACGTTTGGAAATCTCTCCAGACCTTAGAGTGCAAAGTGGACCTATCATTCTCCCCCTTACTGAAATCCTGACTGTCCCAGTCAGCCAATCGGAGTCACATGCAAAATGTGTGATCGTGTTGAAAATGTTAACAAAGTTTGAAATCCTCTTGTTCTTACCCATCACCTCATAAATCCTCGATACTAGTTTTCTAATATCTCTCCTTGCTGAACTCAACACTGACATTCTCGAGTATACTGATGTGTTCAGTCAATACTCGGTGAAGAGTCTCAACAGTAGGGGTGAACACTAAATCTACAGCTGCAGGCATGCTCAGGGTGAGGGGGTTTGCTTAGAGGGCCTCAGATCATCCTTCAAGGCACAAAGACTACTAAGAGGCTGGTTTAATGGTTTGCAATGTGCACACTAAGTTGTGTACACAAAAAGGAAGGTATGTGCAATGGCAAAAAAGTGTGCAATGTAAAGGGGCAAAAATGTGCAGTGCAGAAAAATGTGCAATGGGAGCACAAAAATGATGGGGGTGGAAAGTAGGAAGTTTAGTGAGACAAGGACAGTACTGGAGTGTGTCAAAGAGGTGGCACACAAGCTAGGGATGCAGGTGAGGTGCAAGCACAACTGGGGGGAAAGTGCACAAATGGTGCACAAAATGCAGTTATATAATAAGGGGCACAAATAATGTGCAAACATGGCTATACAAAGGGCACACTACAAAAGTGCACAAACAAAAGTGAGGGATGCAAACAAAGGGACAAAATGCAGCAATATAATGAGGGGCACAAACAATATGAAAATGTGGCTATATGAAGGGGCGCACTACAAAGGCGCATGAACTGGATGATGGTGCACAGGCTATGTGCAATGCTGAATGAGCTATGAACTATGTGGGGGGGGAAAGATCCTCTGGATTCTCTATGTACCTTCCTACTATGTACAAATGGCTTATGTGATAAAAGCAGTAAAATAAAGTATAGAAATAGAAAGTGCCATGTGTTACCCACAAGTCCACCCATTGGCCCATCTAAACCCAACTGCATGATGCCGCTGCCTTAGCCAATAAGATTTGCACATGTTATAGTCCAATACCCAACTGTTCTGGCATGATGTTCTATTTTTGGTGCACTTTAGATCCCATGCACTCTGCCCAATTAATCCACTTCAGTGTTATGTGTTGCATGCTGCACCTTAGTAATAGTCATGTGATTGACCTGTGCCAGTTACCAGATAAAGCAATGCTGATTGGAAATGTGGAAGAACTATAAGGAGATGCTGTGCAAAGCCAAATAGTGCCAAAGCACCCAAGTGCTCACAGTCCAATGCCAAATAGATGCAAAGCACTCAGATTATGTGAGAATGCACAGTTGGCTCATGATGCAATCATGGTGCACCTCGAATAAGTGCCCTAGTAAGCTGGAAGCCATGATGCGCAGTGCAATAGATGTGGTGAAGGATTGTTGTGTGTGATAAATGAATAGTGCAATGAGTGCACAGCGAATAATGTGAGTTGCTGGTAGAGCTTAAAAGAGTGCATAAAGGTGCATTGAGCACACAGTAACTGTGACAGGCAGATAATGAGTGTAGGGGTGCATGAAAGCAGATCGAAGCATAACAAGGCACATTTAAGGCACATGGTAGAAGACAGCTATAGGGGATCCAAAGGCACAGTAGAAATGTAAAAGGTGCACAAAAGTGTATCTAAGCAGTTAAAGGCATGCAAAAGCACATGGAAGCCCATGGGAAGCACACTTGGGCACATAGAAGCACACGAAAGTGCACAAAGGCACACAAAAGCATGCTGTGCAAAGTGAGTAGAAGTCTTCCAAGAGGTGTGCACAATCGCAAAAAATGCTGTAGTATGAGCACAGGGCAATAGGGAGCCATATGAATGTGAAGTCGATGCCTGAATGCAGGGTCACTGAAGATGTCGATTTCAAACTATGGGGAAAGGGATTTTGTGATAAAATGGTAATTTTTGCATTTGTCCTGCTGTATGGGTCACTGAGGTGTTTTGTCTAGGCTGAATATGATGAACTCACTGATGACCTCAGCAAAGGATGCGACTCGACTGTCCAACAGATTGTGGATGAGGTTTTTGCAGTGTTCAGCCCAGTGGCTTAATGTGAATGGCTTTCATGAAGTGGAGATTTATTATTAGTAGACTTAGCTGAGGAGGTAGAACACAAGAGAAGGGAAGAGAAGGAAAGATGCATTTGGGAGGAGGAGGATCGATGAGCAAAGGACATCATGAGGAAGGTAAAAATTGAGGGTCAGAGGAGAGCTTTGGGAGATACTCAAAATGCAGCTCTTGCTGCATTTTGTGTGAAGACATTGTTGAAGGAGGAGCTGCAATGAAGGAATGCAGAGCTAACAGCAGAGGTGAGCACTATCGAGAGGGCAGAGGCTGGGGAGGGCAATGAAGAGGAGGAGGAGGTCAAGCTGTCCATGGTGAGGGTGGTGAAGCAAAAATGGGAGAAGTCAAAAAAGATGAAGATGGGGAAGATGAGGTTGAGGGCATAGGGGATGCAAAGCAGGCGAGGGTCGAAACAAGTGGGCTGCTCAATTTCGAGAATCTGGTGAGCTTTTTCTCTTATGTTTGAAGAATTTTTGAGCTGCTAACAATTTTATAGTGTGATCAATGCACTGGGTTCAAGTCCCAGCTGTGTTGTGTCATCAATGAGGGAGTGGCAAAATGTAGGAAGTGCACCCAGGAGGTGCAAGGGTGCTACTGGGATGGGGTGTCGAGGAGGGGGCTTTGAAAAGGCAAAGTGAAAAAGTTTGGGGCTGCAAAACAGGATGCGCACCTGAAACTAGGTACAAAATTCTTTTGAAGTTGTTTTGAAGTGGTTGCTAACTCATTTTTGAATTCCAAAAGTGTGTCAGATTTGTGTCATGGGCCCTGTCAAGGATGATGAACCAGTCATGGGGCCTTCCAAGCCATTGATGCCAAAATTGAAGCAGAAGGGGTGGTCATTGAAAGGGAAGGCAAAGGCAAAGGAGGTTCAGGTAGTCAAAGAGGTCGAGGAAAAGGGTAGCCTGCACCATAGGTTGATTACAGCAAGGCTTTCACAGAAGATGGAGATGGAGATAATGGGTAGAGAGATAGAGTTGTTAGAGATTATGTTGGAGGAGTAGAGAAAAAAAAAGAAATTTTGTTGTATATCTGTTAATTTGGAATCAAAAACTTGTGAGTCTCAAAATATAGCAATAAGAAAAGAAAAAGGAAAATAAGGGAAAGGCTCAGAATATCATCATGGCTGAAAAACCCTTTGGAGTTTGCATGACCATGCTATAATGTGATATCATGACTCGTATCATACACTAAAAGAAATTGAAGTCTCTTGTAAGTAATCACAAAAGAATAATTATTCATTTTCAAAGTCCAGAAAGTCTTTGAAAATATCTTTGTTGAGGTTCGAAGTTGTTTGAAGCAGTTCAAGATGTTTGGAGTCGATATCGAGAAAGTTCGGTGGAAGGGGAATAGCTTTTTGAGCTAAATATGGTAACAGTTGAAAGGCAGCAACAGATCGATGTAGTACTAATCCATCGAGTTCACAGAGGATATAACCTCCTCCATAGTTCTGTTCTATAATGATGAGAGGGCCAATATATTGTGGTTTCATCTTGTGATTAAGGGATTTCTTGATTTGTGTGTTTTGAAGTAGCACTAAACCTCCTTTCACAAAGCTGTAGTCAGGCATCATTTGTTTGTGAATGAGTTTGAAGTGTTTTGCAGCTTCGAGTCGAGAGGCATAGACCTTCGAATATAAAACTTCGAGGTCATTTGATTGATTTTGTAATGCTATGGTTCATCGAGCTATGAGACTGGTTATCGATAAAATAGAATCAGGAGGTGGTTGCAAGTATGTCACTTCAGAGAGGTTGAGTGGGATTAGAGGATGCAATTCTGTAACTATGAAATAAGGAGAGAAACCCATATGTTTATGAACCATGACACATTCTGCCCAAAATACTAAATGTGCTCCTGCTGACCATTTTTCTTGCTCTCTGTCGACAGCTTTGAATAAGGATTGTTGAACATCAAAGTGGGCTCATTTGATGAGTCCATTGGCATGCAAATTATAACTGCTAATCTGAACATGGTTGATATGATATTGTTTTATGAGATATTCCATGGCTGTAATAAATGCAGAGCCATTGTCGGTTACAATTTCATATAGTAAGCCCTATTGACAAATAATGTCTTTGAAGATTCAGTTGCCAAGAGCCATGGCATTTTCATGTCGAAGTTTTTGCCATTCAGGATAAGTCATTAGTGAACATTGACCTTGTACAATGTATTTGAATCCATTCAATGGGGGCATTTGCATTGTATCAATATAGACTTTGCCAAAAAGAGGTGCTGGAGTGATGACTGTGGGTGGAATTAGCAGATTTTGTGTTTGTCAAATTTGGCATAGGTGGCAAGTATGAATAAACCATGCAATGTTAGCCTTCATGTTCAGCCACCAAAATCAAAGGCCAATAACTGATTTCATAGTGAAAACCATCTTGTGTCTGATATCGTTGTGAGCTGCATAAATAATCTTGAGATGATGTTCTGAAATTGCAATGATCTTGTGAGCTCCATAAAAGTCCTTTCTCCACAGTTTGCCTGAGTCTAAAAATAATTCAGTACAATATCGAATAAAGGTAGCATATTCAGCATCTGATAGATCAGGGGGGCACACCAGATCATGTAACCATTTTTGAACGTGAAGTAATCTTTCATTGTCCTTTTTTGCATTGTTCATTCATGGGACATTGTTGTAGGTACATAAGATCCTCCCCCTTACTAAGATCTGAAGAGAAAGAGAGGGTTGAGATTTGATGTGAAAGAAAGGGATGAGTTGTAATGGAATTGATTTGATGTATGAATCCATGAAGATGGTCAATCCAGTCTTCAAAATCATTTCATTGTCGAGCTGATCATCTTCTTCTTGTGGGGGTGTCTTGAAAGTCCATCTGGACCATGGTGTGTCCCTGCCACATGGACTAACATAAAGTGAAAGGTTAGGATCGATACTATCCAGTGATTGATGCTAGCACTAGGTGTGATATCAGGATTCAAGAGCATGCCTTTGATATACCTCACATCGACTTCGATGATAAGTTTTTGAACCCCTATTATGTACAATCAAAGTGCTCTGAGAGCACAATATAGACCATATAGTTTGAGTTTTGGTTGCAAAAATCGAGATTCATGGTCAGTAAGCATAATCAATCCAAATTGACTGTAATACCATTTTTGAGGGTTGTCAGGATTGCATTGAGCAAGAAAAAAACCAATAGCAATCTGTGAAGTGTCAACTGATAGGATAACTGGGGTGGGGGATGAGTAGTCGATAGCTCAAATCACTGGAGAATTGATTAGAGCTTCCTTGAAATCTTCTTGGGCTGCTATTTGTTCCAGTCTGAATTTGAAAGGAACATCTTTGCCAGTGAGTTGAATCAGCACTGCAGCACCTTGAGCAAAATTTCAAATGAAGATATGACAAACGCCAATAGTTCCTAGGAACACTTTAACTTTGGTAAGGCTTCGACAAGGTCCCCATTTGCTAACTGCTGCGATTCAAGTGGGATCAGCCATACAACCTTCGATGTTGCATCAATGCCCAAAACAATTATTTTGGGGATGCAAAGGTAAAGTTTAGGACCAGAAAATGTTCCTTCACAATACTTCACGCATTGAACAATGTGATTCAAGTTTTTGAAATGCTCCCAGACAAAACATCAAATAGCTGGATTATCAGTGATCATTTCATAAGATCTGCCAATCATTCAATATTCTGATTTTGGGCCCTTAACTGGTGTGTTATCAATGTAAGGGATAGTGATATGAGGGATTTTGGGCTGTAGGATGAATGTGACATCATCATGTAAGATCAGGACTGAGTTCATCTAACCCATGGGTAGGGTAATAATATGAAGTGCTCCAAACAGTGTCTGAAATGTCATTAGATTGCAAGATGACTCTGCTACTTGCCTTTCATCAGATGCCACATAAACATCTAACATTCCTCTGCAAGATCATCCACCAAATTGTTCTGCTAGATGTTTGGGTATTGGTATGACACCTGTGTGCTGTATCATTACTTGATTGAGTGGTTTGAGACTGTGGATGATTTGAAGTGATTTCACATTCTTCTTCGCAACACAAAACCATCATGATCGATACAAAGAGTTTGATGGCCTGTATACTCCTCCTTCTATCTTCTTTTTCAGCATTTCACAGATCTGTTCATACAAACCAGGAGGTATAGAAATATTACGTTTGACCCAAGGAGTATGAGGAATGACAGGGAATTCTATAGGAGGAAAGAAGTCAGGGTGACAACTTCCTCATTCTTGTTCTGTTGACGTGAAAGCTGTTTCGTGATTTTGAATAAAGTTGTGCATGAGCTTCCATTCTTTTGGCCATAGGAAATTGTCAGGATGGTTTTTGTCAATAATAACTTTGCATTCAAGTGTATATTGGGGAGAGGGAATAAACAATGGTGGGTGAGGATTGAGTTTTGGCATATTTTCGAGGGGTGGCCAGTGATTGTTCAAATAATATGAAATCGATCAGGCAGTTTGGTAATAACTGGTCAAACTTTCTGTACAACTGGTTTGTATTTATTCTTTGACACTGTGAAGGTCAGACATAGAGAGTCAGTTGACAGAATAGTAGAGATAGAGGGCATAGGAAGGTTTTGCATCGATGTTGCCATCAAGGTCGATAAATGTTTTTTGTACTGATGGGCTGTTAAATATAAGTTGGCAAGAATCAAGGAATAAGAAAGAGTGTTTGAAGAACTCAAAAAGTCCATATTGAGAATATTTGCAGTGCATTCGACAGTGATAGATGAATTAGAAGGATCAAAACAGATAATAAGAGTGCACTGGTTTGTGTCTGAAATTTCATCCTCTAGTTGCAAAAATCCCCTCTGACTATCTTTTGCATTGATGACATTTTGATATTCATGGAGGATGAAGAAAACCATGAGGCAATAGTGCAGGAGGTGTTGAGAAGATTGGCAGGGAATGATTTATTCATTAAACTGGAGAAGTGTGTGTTTGGGGCAAGTGAGATCGAGTTCTTGGGATTAAAGATTGGTCCAGATGGAATCAAGATGGATCCTATCAAGGTACAGGCAATTGTTGATTGGCCCATGCCCACCCATATCAAGAAAGTTCAGGCTTTCTTGGGACTTGCCAATTTTTATCATCACTTTGTTCATAAATTTTCCATGCTGCACCATTACACAACCTTACATGAAAGGGAGTAGTGTGGAGATAGGGAGAACAACAGCAGACAGCATTTGAGGAGTTGAAGAGGAAGTTTGTGGAAGAGCCAATATTAGCCCCAGTAGATTTTATGTGTCCCTTATGGGTGGAATCAGATGCATCAGGCTTTGCTACTGGAGTGGTATTATCAATGTTATGTGAAGATGACAAATGGAATCCTTGTGCATATTTGTCTTGAGGGTTAAATGATGTGGAGAGAAATTATGATGTGCATGATAAAGAGATGTTGGGAATAATATGAGCATTGGAAGCATGGAGACATTATTTGAAGGGATGTATGCATCAGATCGAAATCTGGGTGGATCATCAAAATCTGCAGTACTTTATGTCCACTAAAATGCTTAACCATTAGCAAGCACATTGGGCATTATTCCTATCATGTTTCAATTTTCACTTAGTCCACAAAGTAGGAAGCTTGATGAGGAAAGCAGATGCATTATCCAGATGTACACATCATAAAAGGGGGGTGGAGGAGGACAATAAAAGTATTATCCTACTCAAACCTGAATACTTTTGTATTTGCACTATGCATCAAGAGCATATATTGGTGAATAGCTCAGAGACGGAAATGTTGTCTAAAATTAAACAATGTTCAGAGATGGATGATGAAGTAGTGGAAGCTGTGAAAGCCTTGAGGGGAGAAAAGAAAGATAATATTAAAGGAGATGAATGGGTTGAAGAACAAGGGTTAGTGTTGTTCAGAGGAAAGGTATATGTACCGAAGGATCAAGATTTATGAAGGGAGATCGTATGGTTACACCATCATATGCCAGCTGCTGGACATCCAGGAAGGTGGAAGACATTGGAGTTGGTGATGAGAAATCATTGGTGGCCTGGAATTTCAAAGTATGTGTTGGATATGTGGATGGGTGTGATACATGCATGAGGGGGAAGAAATTTTTAGAAAAGCCTGCAGGGAAATTAATGCCGAACCCTATACCTAAAGTGCCATGGCGAGATATATCTGTGGACTTTATCACAGGATTACCTGAAGCTCAAGGATACGATGCAATATTTGTAGTATGCAACCGCTTCACAAAGGAAGTCCATATTATTCCTACTACTGCAGAAACCTCATCGTTGGGCTTGGTGCACCTCTATCTAAATCAGGTATGGCAGTTACATGGATTACCTGATACGGTTATTTCTGATCATGGATCACAATTTGCTTCTGCATTTATGTGAGAGTTAAATAACATATTGGGAATTCAAACCAAGTTATCTATGGCATATCACCCACAAACTGATGGGCAGACAGAGAGAATGAATCAGGAGTTGGAGCAGTACCTATGCATGTTTGTCAATCACCGACAAACTGACTGGCCTGAATAGTTGGCAATTGCCAAATTTTCTCACAATAATAAATTCCATTCAGCTACTCACATGTCACTCTTCTTTGCTAATTATAGGTATCATCCCAGAATGGGAGTAGAACCTTGAAGGGAAGTCAAGGTACAGTCAGTGGAGGACTTTGTATCAAAAATGCGAAAGGTGCAGGAGGAAGCAGAGGCGGCATTGATGAAAGCACATGAAGACATGATGCGACATGCAGATCATACTCGAGCTGTTGCTCCAGAGTACAAAGTTGGTGACTTGGTATGGCTAAGTACCAAGGATCTGAATATTCCACAACCTTCGACAAAGCTTACGGAGAAGCAAGTTGGCCCATATCTGATTTCTAAAATTATTTCACCCAATGCAGTAGTGTCAAAATTACCTCAATCATTCAAGATTGATCCTGAAATTAACATTTCCCGCTTATGCCCTTACTGCCCACCCACTATTCCTAGTCAACAAACTACTCTGCAACCTCCAATAATGGTAGAAGGTACTCCAGAATATGTAGTGGAAGAGATTTTAGACTCATGTCTTCGATGAAATAAATTGGAGTTTTTAATCAAGTGGAAGAACTACACCGATGAAAATAACTCATGGGAACCTGAAGAGAATTGTAAGTGAGCGCGTAATGCAATCACCCAATTCTTTAAACGTAATCCAAATGCTCCGCGTCACATTGCTAGAATGGTGTATGAGGGGATGAATTTCCAGCCTTACCAAAATTTCACAGAGGGAACAGATACAATATTTTCTCACCTGGAAGTCGAGGCATAAAAGGGGGGTCATGTTAGGAAACAATCTTCTGACATGTCTATTACATAATAATATTTTATTTTTATTTTATTTCATTTATTTTATTTTATTACATCAAAATATGCTACCAAACACCTACAAATGCAATATTTGTCAGCGTGGAAATTTTGTATTTACACACATCAATATGTATGCACATGTATGCGTGCGTCGGTAGCAACATAGTAATATATATGTAACATAGTATGTATATAACCTTAAAATATATACTGGGGGACCTCAGTTGAGTTCTCTTAGGTATTTTATCCACATTTGTGGTGCGAAACACCTTTTTCAGCCAACTCATCTATTTTTAACCCGTCGCATCAAAACCATCAAAACCCCCCATCACGCGCGCGCGCCCCACTGCCTTCTTGTAGGAGAGCCCGCACGGTCCAGCTAGCAGAACAGTGGGTATCGCCCTAACACCTTGGTAGTAGTGATCTGAACTTTGACAATTCCTCTGAAATAATTCTCTTCCGATTATGCTGATTTTACTGATGTAATATATTAGCATAAATCTGTACATTTTACATCAAGGTTATTATGATATTATGCTGATCTTTATCTTGAATGCCATTAGCATAATTCTTATATGATTTTAGAATATTGCTCAAGCCATTATTTTAAAGATTTTGCAAAAGTTATCTTAATAATCATTATAAATTCTTTTTCCATAAGGTACTGAACATTATGTTAAAGTCAATCAAAACAACATTTGAAACACTTTTTCAATATCTTTACAATAGTGACATTTGTATTATGTTAAGGACATTTAACATAATTCATGCGCAAATTCTTAAGAACAATTCACAAATTACTTTCAAATAACTTCAAATGAATTATCCTTAAGCTGGTCCAGTGCGACTGTAAGTTTACTAACGTCGTTTACTTACTTGTTTGTTCATATATTGTAAATCACGTGATGGTATTGAACCTGCGATTCGCACACAGATTCTCACTCCCAGCAGCGTAATGAGCCCTCCTTCGATGAAACTTGCGATTACAGGGTGCAACGGAAGTGTTGGTAAACGAGTGGTAGCACTGGCATTGAAACGGGGCCACACTGTAGTTGGCATCGATTGCAGATCGACGGGGATAACCACCCATCCGCAATTCAGATTCGTACAAGCCGATCTCAAAGAGTATGAAACGGCGTTAACTGCTCTCCAGGGCTGCGAGGGCGTCATACATCTGGCCGCACTCCTACCTCTGGGAAACAGTGAGGCGAATGTACATAACAGGTACGAAGCCGTTCGTCGTAACACCGATCGTGGCAGTGTTAAGATCGTGTTTTATAGCAATGTCGCCCTCTCGTGGAACGTTCTTCGTGCCTGCGCAGAGGTATTTGTGTCGGATATGATGACACGACTCTGACAGTTATCACTCTGGCATCAGTTGAAAATTACTCGAATTGCTCAAGCATCATCTGTCAATGTGCTCGCCCTGGTATTCAGCCTGAACCCGCAATACGAGTACTTCCCACTCGACGAATTGCACCCTTGCTTACCGGACGAGCCTTACGGAGTGTCTAAGGTGTAAGCACCTTTCCCTAATCTTCTCTGCGTATCTGACGCTACTGCTGCTCACTGACAAGGGTTTGCGAGCTTCAGGCAGACGCCATCGTTAGACGTTATTCGTCCACAAGGATCGCAAGTATCCGATCACATCGCTCATCGCCAAACCGTGCCGATGCCTTAACCCAAACTGCCGATACATTGAGAAAGGACCTTTGGGGTTACGTTCATGAAGATTCCGTTGCAGACGCATTTCTTTTGGCTGTGACTGATGAAAGCGGTCGATGGTCGGGGCATGAGGCCTTTTTTATTGTGGCTCCTCGGATTGCTCCAGACGAGGATACAGCTGTCCTGCGGCAGAAGTACTGGCCAAACACACCCATCAAGGAAAATAAAGATGTGAGCGGCTTAAACGGCTTCTTCGACTGTGGGAAAGCGGAGAGGTTACTGGGGTGGGTGCACAAAGATGGGTTGTCAGAGTGATGATATTATCGTTGTCGGGTTCTGAAAGTTAGGGCAATGTATAACAAGGTCATGGAAATGAAGTGTACGTGCGAGTTTTGAGGTATTTCCAACATTCAAGACGGATGTAAAAAGGTCTGGAGCTACGATAAGGATATATTGATTCATTAATAGCTCATGCACACCGTTTAATAACGCAACTTACATATTCTTCATAGTGATGCAACACCTCCCTTAGCTGTTTTCTGGTGATCTCGGCGCGATACAGAATTTCGTCGTCTGTCTTCCTTCCATCAAAGTATTGATTGATTCTAAAACAGCTTCAGCGCCTGAGCGTCATACAACACCCAATTCACTCACAACTGGAACCTTTTCGCAATATGAGGTTCTTTCCCCTCCGACATCGCAGACAGCCATCGCCGCTGTAGAGGCGTAGCTCTCCCTGGATCATTGATCATTGAAGGAGTATCCTGACCCAGACCGTCCTCATCAGTTTCTGGATCTTCATCAGTTCTCCTGTTGCAATCATCGTCACCGTCGCTCTCCTTTACAACCAGCTCACTCAGTTTGCTCTTCCTCTCTGTTCTCACGCGGACCTTCAACTCCCGCGTCGCCACCACGCGGATACGAAGATGTAAGGTTATAAGGATGTCACGTTTGAGCATCCAGAGAACAACATCGTGATACATGGGGATAAGTTCTTTATCTTGGACCACAGAAGCAAAGAAGTGATTCTCGCTTTGTTTGGCGATAGATGACGATATCATTGACAGGATCTGTGGGAGAGAAGGAATAGAAAGATGAGAAAACTGGTTATCGAATTCGACTGTCAGGTGTGCAAGGCTTTTACGAGAAGATCAGTCGATGTGCTTCGTCGCGTCACAGAAAGTGACTTACGTACGATCAAACGTCGGCGGAAGGGTGAAGACTGTCTTCAGCCCAGCATGGACGATGTCGACCACTTTGGCTCTACGATGCTGGACAAGCCAACGAACGGTGGGCATCACTTGCGATTCCAAATCCCAATCCAGCAGACTGGCCATATCGGCAAGACTAGACAAACATGATTGATCAGCGCAAAGCAGCATCTCGCTCTTGTATCCCGAACTGCTCACGACAATGTCACAGATGCTGTTTCCAAAAACCTGATCAACCCTTCCACCAGTGTTTTATCTTCTGGGTTGACGTGCGTGCCAGTTGGATCAAAACCGTGATGTTCATCCAACAGTAGCAGACTTTTCCACGGAGCCAGAGCAGGCAGTTTCCACCCAAATCTCATTTCCTGGCCCCAGGCTTGTACGTGTTCGTCATCGGGGTGAATGAAATCCAGGTTATTCTCTCCTTCGCTATGTAGCAAAACGTCGAGGTAAGGTGGGAGTTGTAATTCCAGAGGTAGGTTGTGAATAGTGAGATATGCCATAGACGATGACTTGATAGCATCGTATAAGGCTTTCATGGCGGGGGCGATAGATGAGACCTCCAACGCTTGATGTTCGAAGCTGGAAAACGACTCCCCTTGTTTGAATTGTCGACATTATGGTTGTAATGTGAACAACGAAAATATACCTTTTGATATGCAAGATTCTTTGAGCGACCCAAGAACGTCGCATTCCGTTTCCACGAAGTTAGAAAGCACTTGCTCCTGAAATAAAACTGCAGTCACCGTGAAAGCAACCTGCTCATAAATGATATCAAAGTATTTGGACACATTTCCCGATGCCGAAGAAGAAGGATCTGGGATATCCAGGACCATAACGAAGTGAAAGGTGTGAAGCCACCCTTCGTTCTCGGCCTTCTCGGACGGTGAAGGTCTGTCCACAAGAGGGGATGGCGAACTCCCCGTCTCCCTCCCACGAGAATTGGACTTCACCTTCTCGGGTTTGAATCTCCATCCGCCATCTTCCTCTGCACAGACAGGGTGACCAATGAAAGCAAGGTCATCAGCCAGCAGTTCGAATTTCTGATGACACATTGACGGATGAGGGCAGAGAAGACTTGCCAGCAACTCGGCAGAGTATCCGAAAAGATGATCATAGTCAAGTGCTTCAGGGTTTTCAGTTCCGTGTCCACCGTCTTTATTCGGCGAGTTCACCCCAGACGAGGGATGGGATGGAGAGGACGAAAGCGAAATCATGCTGTCCAGAGCAGCATCGAGCCGCTGCCAGTGATATTCTGAATCGCTTTCTGATATATGTTCGGGTATTGTAGGGATGGTTTCTCCATCTGTGAGGTGCGAGGTCCTCCAGGGATTGTCCAGTTGAGAAGGTCTGAAAGCATTTTCCGTGGGTCGAGATTTACTCAGCCTCGGAGATGAAACTGGGTATGGAGGCCATCGATAGACAACGCTGGATCCTTTTGCGGAGGTCGTCACAAGCAAAATAGCTAGAAGTGTTTCTGCCATGAAGAAGAAGTATCAAATTCCCGTCAAAAACAAGATATGCCTTCGCGAGCCTAAACACGGCGGCCTTTATGAGCTGGCAGTCGTCATCGTCGTCCACAACCTCCCACGAGAGGGGGTACACAAGAGCAAACAATAACTTGCTTTCCAACTAATGTCCATGAACGCAACCGAAACCGAAACTCCACCTGTCGAAGCTCCCAAGAAAACCAAAAAGCTGAAACCAGCGAGGAAACAAGTCAAGCCTGGGGATGTTGTGAAAACGGAGACACCGCAAACGGGAAAAGAATACAGTGCGTATCAGTACTTCTACTTAAACAAACATTAACCTTTTATATAGACATCTGGTACAACAAATGGGCGGGTGGTGATCGTGAGGATAGTTACTCCAAGTGAGATCTTGACCAACATCTTATAGCGCTTCTTTGCTTACTCTTTTGCAGCAAAGTGAAATCACAGACTCGATGTAATGTCAAGCGCGATTCGGGACTGACGCGAGCCAACACAACGGGCATGAAATATTGCTGTCTTTTCTTCGCCCGTGGTTGTTGTCCCTACGGATGGGAATGCGAGTATCTCCACCAGCTCCCAGATCCTTCAACCGCCCTGCCTGACAGTTCCAAAGACTGTTTTGCCCGAGACAAATTCGCGGATTATCGTGACGACATGGGTGGTGTTGGAAGTTTCAACCGTCAGAACCGTACTCTCTACATTGGGCGGATTAAAGAGACTGGGACAGGGGATGAGACCGAAGAAGTAGTCATCCGGCACTTCAGAGAATGGGGTACGATCGAAAAAAGTGCGTATCTTTCAATTCGACTTGTGCATACCGGCGCACTGACACCATTTTTTCAATAGAAGAGGACTCTCCGTCAGGTCTCGCAGTGAGAGTTCTCCAATACCGCAGTGTGGCCTTTGTGACGTACAAGTCGGAACTACATGCTCAATTCGCCAAAGAAGCAATGGCATGTCAGTCGTTAGACAACGATGAAATCCTGAACGTTCGGTGGGCAACGGAAGACCCAAATCCAGTACAGAAGGTGGCGGAGAAGAGGAGGCTGGAGGACATGGGTCAGGAAGCAATAAAGGCGAAAATGGATCCCCGGATCGTTGATGCTATGAGAGCTGTTCGGGCTTTGGAAGACGGGGACGTGTTGGATGAGGATGGGCTTGAGGTATTGGAAGCCGAGGAAGGCGAACCTGGAGCAAAGCGGAGACGGGTAGACGTCGATGGTAGTCCTCCACCTCAGTCTCCTGAGGTTCCTCCACAGTCAACGGGGCTGCTGAGCGCAGACACTCTCGAGGGCCTCAAGTACTTTGCAGAAATCAGAAGACGGAATGGAGCTGGCCAGCCCAGAACAGCTCCTCGACCCCTTACCTCTGGGCTGGGTCTTGTAGATTATGGTAGTGATGAAGATGACTAGTTTAGCTGCTGCTAAATTGTAAATTTACCCTTATGATCATTCAAACTAATAGGATACCACTCCTCGTCAACGTCAGTTCATGACACAATGTCGTCGTGAAGTCCTTGTCCACCACCGCTGCCTTCGGCGTCTCCCTCGTGAAGGCCGTTCATGACACCCAATCGAGCTATTCTCAATTCCTCCTCAGCTAAATCTGCCTCCTCCTTCTCCCGTCTATACTTGCTTAAATCCCAATCGTCCGTTCCATCGCCCTCATCCTCGTCTTCGAACCATTCGGGGTTGTATTGGAACTGGAGATGATAGCCAAGATGAACAGCAGCAATCGCGAGCAAGAGTATAACGTACCAGGTCTCTACCACTCATCCCAGAACTCTTGCCAGCAGCGCTCTGAGTTTCTTTGGCCTTACGCAGTGCTTCCTGCTCAGCCTCCTTCTTATCCATCCTTGTCCGTTTCCACTTTGCAAATGACTCGGGCGTTACGGGTGTCAGGTTAGGACCGAGTTTATGTCGCTAAAGTACAGCATGATTTAACCGCAATGGCTGGAAGCCAAAGGTTGTTTGCTTTGCATACCTCGACTTCCAAGAATTCTTCTAGACTGATTTGGTTTGCCTTTTCGGCGTCTTCCAACGCTTTCTTCTGTGATTTAAGGACGAAACCTGGTGGTAGGGCGTGTCGATATTGACACTGGTCACCGTTTGGACATTCCCAGAACCATCCGAATCTGTGAGTGGAAAGAATGTAATTACAGATGGAGACCAAAATGAATGCCTACTTTTGTGTTTCGATGGCCTGTATGAAGTGCTTGCATACAATCTATATCGTCTCGCCGATTAATACGACAGGCACGAGCGACGCAGAAGGAAATACAGACATCAGTCGTTGTCCTCGGGTTCCCTGCTTTAGACAAAACAACGGTGCGCAGCTTCTCCTCGTCCCAATTATCCATTGTATCTGGGCCCATCCATAAGTGTGTACACTCCAAAGACCGAGAATTCCACCACACTCACCCGCAAGTTTCTCTTCCCGGCTATCCTCATATAAATTCTTCTTCTCCACTTTCCGTGCCACCTCCAGATCATGGCTGAACTTACACTTGGTCCCTTTCTCACAATGACCCGCCTTGAAATACACACACAGCACCGTCTTCGGATCGACACCAAACGGAACTTTTTGGGTCAGGACGGGCTTCAACAACGCAGCCTCCTCCTTCTTACGCTTCTCCTCTTCTGCCTTGACTTTTTCCCGCATAGCCTTCTCCTTCTCCTTCTCCACCGTCGCGCGAGATTTCCCCGCCGCGGCAGCTTGTGCTTGTAGTTGGGCAACCTGTTGCTTCACTTTGGCTGATTTATTTTTCTGAGCAAGGGAGGGGGGGATGACGATACTGGATAAAATTTAGGAATGAGACGAACGTTTTTCAGCCCAAATGTCTGAATTCCCTTTTGTTAGTCGCTGTAGAGCTGGCAACCAGGTTTCGAGCCGCCATACCTTGTCGTCCTTGACTTTGGAGGACGAAGCCTGTGGTTGTTTTTTCGGCGGCATTGTATTAATGGTCAGGTACCTGTAGAGCCCTGGATATTTCAGTCGAGTTTAAGGTCTCCTCGTGGTGGTATATGTGCAGTCTAGTGTCACGTGAGCTGTGTGGAACTATCGACCACATACGACCACAGCGACGTCGAACACAACCCTCGTATCTCCCTGAACCCTGCGCCATGGCTTCCACCGTGGGCCTTAGTTATGAAGACAGTGTGGGACCAGTACCTGTGTGGCATGAACAACCCCTCCTGCATTCCCACTACCATGGCTATCCAGGTCCACGTGCCCCTCCATGCCGCAACGGGGGTTAAGGTGGTGGTGGTGGTAGTGAATGTGTTCTTTCTTGAATGAATTCAGTTACTCTCCGTTTTACAACACTCGCCTATTGCCAATGATCTTAGAATTTGTACATCGCAGTTAGTCCGGCGCCGATGTGCTATACCTACTATTCGACTAAGTCGATACTCCTCAAGTTGTAGATATATAATGAGATGAATATTACTGTAACCTGTTCAATAAAACACTTACTATATGTTCCCCAATCAATCATGGCCACTGCCCACATCCGGCGCCACCTCCTTATCCTCCTCTTTCGGTGGTGGATTTGCCTCCTCCCATCCCTTCAACGATTCCTCATAAGCTTCCCAAACTAACCTACCCATCGCCTCACCCCCGAATTCCCCATCATCCTCGATCTGCAAGCCCTCTCCCGTCCCTGTCCCTCCATCTCTGTTTTTCAAATTTTCCTTCTCAGACGAAGGTAGTGGTAGCGGTACCCTCAGCCGGACGACAGCGCAGTCGGCATAAAGGGCTCCAGGTTTCAACACTTCCTCTGGCATTTCCGTCACAGACGGGTCGATCAAAGTTCCTTTTGCGGTTGAGGGCTGTGGATCTATTGAACCTGTACTAGATTGTGAGAGGACCTTGAAGGGAGTGGGTAGGAATAATGCATGGAGGACGGTTTGCATCGCTGCTGTTGATGATTTTGTGAAAATACGGAGTACAGGTTGGAGAAGCAGATATCTGGCGGAGCAAATAAATGACTTGGCAGAGTCCGTTTACAAAGGAATGGGGGACATACAGTATAACACCACTTGGTGATGTTCCAGTTGGTGACGTCCAATCCGCATTCAGAAAGGGAGCTACGGTATCTACCCTACTTATTCCAGGGGACACGGCGACTGCGACGATGTTGGACCGTTGAGTTTTTGGACTGACGACGGGGATAGTGCTAGAAGCTTCATCCGTCTTGGGGACCTGTGCAGATGGAAGCGCATCCAAGATACGTTGCAAATGACGCGTAAAGATGGAAGTACGCAAGGATCGACTGCCTTCTTGTAAGAAGACAGCCTTGGATTTATATGGGTGCGAGGAGAAGGGGATGGAGAATGATGGGCCTGCAGCTGCAGCGTAGAAAGGATTGACGACGTTTATGATGCGAATGTCTCGCTCGACGGGTGCGACGAGGAGGGCTGGGAGGAGGAGGGTGATAAGAAGGAATGTGGCTAGGGATCCTGCTTCCCGCTTTGAAGCATTTTCCAGGGGGCTTGTTTGTGATAGAAGTGCTGTAGAACCGATGTGTTGATATTCATGCGCGAATATGATGGCATCAAGCCTTTGGTCTTTGGCAGCAAGGAAACGGGTGCAGAATAAACGTATGGAGGAAGGCGAATCAAGGACACACTGCTCGGCATAGATCTCGTCGTTGGAGAAAGTTTCGCGCAAGAGGGTGATTGGGATGGAGACATTGGGTGCATCGATGGGGTGAGGCGAAAGGGCTATGATGTGTGCGCCGCGATGAGCGAGAGATTGAAGAATTGTTAGGCCGAGAGGAGTGAAACCACCCTGGAAGACATGTCAGGCAATATTCGAATGGCAGACCTCGACAGTAACCAACCGTCACCAGGATAGTTCGCGCATGTAGATCTCGTTCTCTGTTGGTCCTGCGACCTTGTGCAAAGGCCCGAAGAGCCAGAACGAGCACTATTGCTGCAGCGATATGGACGACATATTGAGTTGGAAAGAACGTCGAGGCTGCAGCTGCGAGGACCTTGAGGACCATGAGATGACAGTTGGTGTGGTTTGTTCCGGTTTGGTTTCCATTGCGAAACCAAACAGAGACATACCACTACCTCCATCAGATTATCGGTCTTCATCGAACCACCATGACCGTCCACACTCACCCCGTCCCCGACACTCCCCTCCCAACCCTCCAAAGTCTTGGTGCCTCTGTCCCCCCCGACATCGATGGCAACGCCGTAGCCAAGCAATGGTTCACCGCCTTCTCCACCGCCCTCTCATCCTCCAACACTCAGTCCCTCTCGGACCTCTTCGTCCCAAATGCCTTCTGGCGAGACATGCTTGCACTCACCTGGGACTTTCGTACCTTCTCTGGTTTACCCGCCATCACCCAGTTCCTCTCTGACCGTCTCTCCATAATCCACCCTACGGCCTTCAGCCTGCGCGACGACGCGTATCTTGGATTACAACAGCCTTTCCCGGATCTCGCATGGGTCCACATGATGTTTGATTTTGAGGTTGATTTCGGCATCGCATTCGGCATCGCGAGGCTTGTCCCCACCTCTGACGGCACATGGAAGGCCCACACCGTATATACCAACTTGGAAGGTCTGAAAGGATTCCCAGAGAAGATTGGCCCCTTGAGGAATCATAAACCAAATCACGGAAAATGGGAACAGGATAGGAGGAGGGAACGTGAGTTTGAAGATCGGGAGCCGGCCGTGGTGATCGTTGGAGGCGGCCAGTGTGGACTCGACATGGCAGCACGACTCAAATGCTTGGATGTACCATCCCTCATCGTCGAGAAGAATCCGAGGATTGGAGATAGTTGGAGGAATCGATACGAGGCTCTGTGTTTGCACGATCCCGTGTGTCAGTATACGTATGTTCTTGATTGAACGAATTCCTCACACCGATTTAGGGTACGATCACATGCCATACCTTCCGTATGTTTCCGTGTTTCTCTCTTCTGTATCAACCATAAAGCAATCACAGGTTCCCCCCGACATGGCCCGTCTATACCCCAGCTCTCAAGATCGCCGACTGGCTCGAATCCTATGCCTCTTCCCTTGAGCTGGACGTCTGGACGTCCTCAACTGTCCTCGGTGCCACACCTGATGCTTCAGGTTCCAAATGGACCGTCCATATCCAACGCCCAAACGGTGACCGCGTGTTTAAGGAAGTAAGACATGTGGTGTTCGCCACCGGCCTCGGCGGTGGGGACGAGGGCTTCAACTTGCCAAAGTACCCTGGGTCGGTCAGTATCTTGCCTTTTCTTTTTTCGTTTTGTGGAAGGTTGATATATGATAGCGTATAGGAAACATTCAAAGGCCAAATGCTCCATTCCAGTTGGCACAAGCGAGCGTTGGATCATGAAGGGAAGAAAGTGGTTATTATCGGATCATGCACTTCAGGTTTGTATCCTCCATTTTCTCTACGATATGATCTTCATGTTGTAATTGGTCACCCGCACGCAGCACACGACATCGCCGTTGATTATTACGAACACGGTGTCGGTGCGTTTCCATCTTCTTCTCCACTCTGAAATGGAGTTCAACACCAAACGAAAAGACGTGACGATGTACCAGCGCAGCCCAACTTACATCATGTCCACTGAACACGGCTGGAAGGTCCTCTTCAAAGGTACGCCCTTCGTCCATCCATACCTTCTGCCATTTTTTTCCATTAACCGAAGCACCAACCAAAACTAGGCCTATACGCCGAAGACGGTCCCCCACCCGACATCGGAGACCGACTCAACGCTTCGTTCCCGCACCACATGGGCGTAGGAATGGGTCAGCGAGCAACATCATTAGTTGCAGAGCTCGACAAGTGCGTACATTTCTGTTTTTTTTTTCTTGCGTCTGCTGATATACCTCTCTGCGACGTAGGGATCTCCTGGACGCCCTCCGTGCTCGTGGGTTCCAATTGACTTCCGGTATACACGGGACCGGATTCGGGCTGTTAGCGTGGAGCAAGGCTGGAGGCTACTACCTCGGTATGCCTCTCTCACCTTCCCTCCTAATGGTTACTTGATTCGCTGTACAGACACGGGAGCGAGCCAGCTCATCGCAGATGGGAAGATCAAGCTGAA
Organism: Tricholoma bakamatsutake; assembly: GCA_029959215.1. Lineage (NCBI taxonomy): Eukaryota > Fungi > Basidiomycota > Agaricomycetes > Agaricales > Tricholomataceae > Tricholoma > Tricholoma bakamatsutake. The sequence goes on along the minus strand of CP114857.1, from coordinate 10,582,197 downwards.
AAGCGGACCAAAGATCGAACGATTAACGGAACACACAATCATATTCGACGATGGCACCCACCTCCAAGCAGACGTCATGATTTTCGCTACTGGGTGCGCACCGTCCGTCCCTCCAATCATCCTTTCAATCTAACCATCATGCAACACGTAACAGGCTAGGCGATGCCCAAAACCACATCCGACGCGTCTGCGGAGATGAGGTTGTGAAACAGTGTAAACCCATCTGGGGTCTGAACAAGGAAGGCGAGATTAATGGCGTCTGGCGCGATTTGGGCGTTCAAGGGTTGTGGTACATGATGGGTAAGTGTAGTTTTTTGTTCGATTGCGATTGGGGAGATGCGAGGCTGATATATATACTTGTGTGTGTGTGTTCGGTAGGTAATCTCGCATTGGCGAGGTTCCATTCAAAGCATGTAGCGCTGCGTACGTGATCTTGCTCCTTTTTTTTTTGCATTGATGTTGATGTACAATATAGAGATCAAAGCAATGGAGGAGGGTATGTTTGGAGAGCGATACAGCGCAGCAGAATAGTCGGGTCAAGAATTTGAAATCGGAATGGTAAATTGACTGAGCCTCCGTTGTATATTTCCTTGTGCGTTTCTATTGTGGAACACGCGATACAAAGTTAGCTGGTGATCACGTATATACCCACCGTGTATACATACATACCTTTGTTCGTGTGAACATTGTACAAGACCGTACATACTCCGAGTCCCTGTCCGAGGATATGAATGCTAGACGGATAATGCCCGTCTCGGTCAAATGCCATGAGGTGACATGATTGGTCCCGGTCCGAGGCTTGTAACTTGACCTTGGTCCCAATATAAACGCTGTCGGACTATGTCACTGCATTTAAGTAGAGACATCATATGGTAGACTGGTGTAACCGTCTGTCTTGTGGACTTCGATGAGCCCAATCATATCGGTCAGTCGACTCAATTGCACTGTTAACGGGCCCAGGATGCATGTCCATAAATTATCAAGATTGAGCGGAGTGGAACAAGATTGGCAAGCTACAAATGCCTACAGTAGCGGTTGCCTAATATACAAGCGAAACTTTATTTTATCGACAGCAAAGAAAGAACGAAGAATAAGCGCTACATCGAAAAACCTGCAAATACAGAATAGTTGATACATCGAATATACAAGGCGCGTTTCAAAGATGCACAAGAAATTCGCCTTGTATGCCTAGTCGGGCATTATCAGCGTCCACGGACACGTTTGCCTGCTGCGCTGGAACGTCCATCCCCCGGGGACCGCACACGCTTAGTCCCATTCCCGTTCCACGCGCCTTCCTGAAAGAGCAAAGGTTCTGCCGGCTGCACGAAATACACATCTATAGATGGTTTGCGCCGAGATCTACGTGTCGCTGCGGGTGACAAAGGACTGGAATGAACGAGCGATTCAATGGGTAACGTGTTCCCCGACGTGTCTCCATATCTGGATAGCTGGCTTGTCTTTTGCTTATACTTCTAAAAGAATTAGCAAATGGACAGACATAAACACGCGATTCGAGTATACTCACGGTTTCAAGCTCGGGTTTACCCCGCCATCTCGCGATGGCCTCGCAGAACCGAACAGCGGCACGCTCAACGGGCTCAGCGGGGTATTGCCATGCAAGATCCTCCATATGCGTAGATAGATCGGGCGTAGAAGCAGGGATGTCGTAGAACTGCGAAAAGCGAATAACAATGTCACTGGGGCGTCAATCAAGAACGCGTGGCAAACTCACCCTGATAAGGCGTTGGTGCATCTCCGACTCGTACTCTTCCTCCGCCTGGCCCTTCCTCACCGGCGCTGCAGTCCGCCATGCAGGGAACAGCAGCTTTATCGCATCCAGAAGGTTCGGTAAGTCATCGGGGTCCAAGGTCTCATACCCACCGCGAGATTCTACCTCGGTATCAACATTTTCAGCCATGCCCAGACCGACGGTTAGCAGGCACTCTACCGCTTGTGGTCCTCTCCACCCAGCAGTCAAATACCCCTCCAAAGCCGCCCGCGTGAGTAAACCAGCCAGGAGCATATACCATTCGCGGGTGGGCCGTAAGGCGTATTCATACATTCCATATTGTGACCGGGGGGTAGTTCGAGGCGAAGAGGTCGGGTCTGGCAGAGGTGTGTAATCCCCGCGCTGTTCTTTCTGACCTTGTTGTGTCTGCTCCCAGTTTCCGTCATTCCCCATATAGCGATCCGTCTCCCCTTCCTTACCCATCGAACTCGATTCGTCCTCGTCATCTCGTGCTTCTACTCCTAATTCAGCGGCCACCAGCGCTGATAACCTGATGAATCGCGGGATCAGCTCAGAAAGCCTGGTGTTTCCGGCGCCATTAGACCAAGCCCCGTCCTCAGACATGTCCTGCTCGCTGACTCCTTTCCGACGCAAACAACTGCCATTGACACCAGGCCTCAACAGACCAGATCCAATCCCACTCCCATCTTGCCAGCCCGAAATTCCTCCTCCTCCCGGTGCTAAGCCACCCGGCATTCCTCTCCATGGATTGCCTGATGCAGAAGAATTTTGTCGGCCACGGCCGCCGGGAACGGGACGTGCAGTCTTTGCTTCAACGCAAATTTCGCATCCGGTATGCAGATGACGAGGACAACGGAATGATGGTGGGGAGTTGGCAGTAGTGGGATCTGCCCCTGCCATATAGAGCAAATGAGTGCGTGAACTAGGGGTAGGTGACGGTTGCTGCATACGAGTCCGACTCTGAGAGGTAAAACCAGGGAAGGATGAGGATTCTGTGGCATACGTAGGTGGTGCCGCAGGATATAATGCACTTATACTCGAAAGGGTGGCCAAGGCAAGCGGCAGAACAGTGTTTGATGAGAATAAGACGGACCCGCTGGATGATTGTCCAGATGATTGTGCAGAATGTCCGGGCGATGGCCCCACCTGTTGTGCGGACGGTGTGCTTGGCCTCGCGTGTTTGTGTTGATGTCTATAAGGTGGCGGCGGCGCTTGACGTGCAAAAAGGTCGTTGATCATGGTGCCTAGAGCGAGACGCAATCGAACACCGTTTGGGAGACTGTACGGGTTTGAAGGATCCTTGAATGTGAATGATTGCGCCCTGGGAGATGTTGGAGGTGTCCAGATATCTTCGTCGTTATGTGGTGGAAGCGGAGGAGGTTGCTCGAGCATAGACGTAACCACTTTCTCGAGGCCTTCTGCACGAAGCCGTAGCTCTCTCGCAAAAGCTAGATCTTGTGCTTGGAGTCTAAGTTCTTCGTCATCGCCTGGAGGGTGGTGTGGATCGCCTGCCCGAGCCTTTAGTCTGGCCACGTCCTCTCCATCACTTCCCTCTTCTTCATCCTCTTCGTAGTTCTCTGGTCGTCGTCGGTGAGTGTAATTCAGTGAAGAAGGTCCTCCCGTGCGATCGGTCATGCCCAACTCGGCCCGTGCTTGAGCGAAACGAGTCCTTCCTGCGATGGAATAGCTGAATTAGCAAAACAAATTGAAATCTGCACAATGCATACCATGAACCCAAAGCATATGATCGACAATCAAAGTACGAGTACTCTTCTCGCGAGGTGGAATTGAATGCAAGTGATGAGCATGTTTGTGAGCCGGAGCGCGATACGATGTCTGCGAAGTAGTCGAACCATTAGGTGCAGGTGTAGATGGCAAATCACTTGCAATCGAAGGGTAATTAGAAGGAAGTTGTTGAGCAGGAAGCGGAGGATTTCGAAGACCTGTAGGGGGCCTAGAGTAGTTACCGTTGTGTACTGAAGAAACGTGCATTATATTTTCCGGGGGCGATTACCAAGGATACAACGCCTCTCGACGTGTTTCGTGGAATCAGCAGGGACCTCAGTCGCGAACCAGCTATGGATTCCGGATTGACGAACAAATTCAGCACGACGGACAGCGCTCGTGTCCGAGTTTCTCCTATCCTTCATTCACGTGCTTCCCCTCTGTTCCTGACTCGTCATCGTCGATCTCATTGTGTATGTCTCGTAGCATCATAGGTAAACTTGCAAGGTGGTTGCAGGCTCAAATTCCATGGTGGGGTCTTGAACAGAAATAAACAATTAATCTGGTCCCTCTCAATCGACCCTTCTTCGGCTTGTTCGCACAGAAGGGTCATAATCTGCACTTTATCTCATAATAATATCACTTTGGAGGTGATCACCAATATAATAAACCATCACGACGGTCAAGACCCTCCCAATCAACGTTCAACCGTGGGGCGGCCTCATCAGGCTGTAGCGTTTCTAAATTCTCTGAAACGCGGTTTGCGGGTATGTATCTTCATATCGTTTCTTGGTCGCGGGGCTATCAGTGGTCCATTCTCTAAGTTCGTGATAAGGAACAAGCGCCTCGCGTTTCTTGACAGCAGGAGCATGGGTACTCGGGATAGCGACAATGATATCTTGTGCGCCATCTAAACCCAAAGCGTCATGGATGCATCATCTCTTATCGGCTGCACTTCTCGGAACGGGTTCTGAAAAATCTCAGACAATCCTACCCATCAAATTCCCCACACCAGATCCTTGTAAATCTTGGACGCGCTGCTCATCATCGGATATGGATAAGGTTGCGCTACCCTCTATCGGGGATATACCGATACCTCACTTCCCCAATCAGCGCTGGCAGAATCCAGATGGAGGACCTGCGTGGACCATGCGGCTGATATGATTTGCCGCCCTTTGAACCGTCTCAGCCTGACGAATTGGTGTATTCCCCATCGGTGTAATATCGGCTCGTTCACACCGCTGACCCCCTCAGTTCACTTGCTTCATTTAGCTTGAGATCGAATCGAGAGAGAACAATCGAATTACATCGTACCTGTGTCAGGTTATTATTCCCTCGCCTGGAAACCATATCATGACCCGAGATGGATCGGTCCAACTATCGGTACGGAGCTAGCGTGTGCATGACCAGTTGCTTTTTGCCATGTTGCATAGAATGTTCTGAGGATTGATGTCCTTGTGAAAAAGTATGTTGTCTAGTCCCTGTGCATCTTTTGCTGGTGTCAGATAACAGTTAGATATGTCCAGGCAGTCATCCTCTGAACAGTAATATTTTCGCTGAGCCATGCTATATGGCGTGTTCGGGCTAAGCGTTGCATACGAAAGCGGATGGTTGGTAAAATCCACATCCACTTTGGTCAATTCGTTGAGGTTATATCGTAGCTAGCAGGTAGAAGGAACTAATTATTGGCTTGACGGGATGCTTCGAATGCTCAGCAGGGACGAAGCGGGTCTAGCATTTCGCCAATTATCGTCCCTTTGTTGAAAGAAATTATATACGACCTCATCAGTTATTATTGCACACGCGCATTAAAATAATATTGCACTATTTGATTTTCAATTTAGTGCCTGTTTTCTGCTCGTTAGCAGATTTGAAGTTGAAAATCAGGGCTGTCATAGAACATGCTGAGCGCTCAAACGAAAAATATTTCCTCTATTCTGCGTTGGTCCGTCGAGGCAACATGAAAGACTGGAAATCCTTGTATGTAGAACACAATAAACTCAAGAAGACAGGTTGGGATGGTATACTTCCACGGCATTGGGGACCCGACGTTCATCATCTCCGTCAGCATTATCGCCCGATCACGCAATCCTCCCCCTCAACCAACTCAACAGGCCCTTCGTCCCTTCTCTTTTCCAGACCTTATCTTGCGGAACACGAAAACTATGAAGAAAATCGTCACTGACACATCCTCTCTGCACAGTACATGAGCATGACACTCACGAATTTCTTTCAACCAGAAATTCATCTAGGGGCAATAACCCCAATTCTGGAGGCAACCTCTCAATGTCATTATCGCTTACATCCAGCTCATCCAATTTCCATCCGGGTACCTCTCTGTTCCCCTTAAACAAGCTTGCAAGCTCCTGGAACCCTTGCAGCCCATCGATCCTATTCCCATTTAGCCTGAGGTGTTTCAGCCCTCTCCTCTCACCTGTAGCAAGGATAAGGGCGGAGAGTGCCTCAAATGTCAGGGAAACGCTGGTGAGGAAATTTTCTGAGAGAGTCAAGGCACGAAGACTTGGGAAGAGTTTGGCTATCAGTGGTAAGATAGCCTCTGAAGAGCGCGTGGGGATCATCGAGCCTGATGGCGAGTTGGAGGCAGAACGTGTGACATTGACGACATCCGATAAACCGCAATTACTGAGGTCTAACTCTTCTAGTTTTGGTAAAAGGCTTTCCTCGCCATCCACAGTGAAAGGGAGTGAGAAGGTCTTGTCCATGCGCCTACCCTTGAGAACCAAGACCCTGAGCGTATCCGCAAAGGGCTGGGAAACTATCACTAATAAAGGAAGAGTTGGTGCTGGTGCTGCAAGGTCTGTATGGCGAGGTTGGACAGCTGTCAACGACAAGGAGGATGAGGTGGGGGCCAGTGAAAACGTCCGAGCATGAGCAGCTCGAGCTTTGGTCGGGGGACTGGACTCCGGGAGCTCCAGCGTTTGGGTCTGTTCCAAATAATATTTCACAAGCAAAAATCCTGATGTTCGTTCTGGTGAATGCCCAGACGAGGGAGTAGATGGTGTTCCATTCCTCACGGTGACCTGCGGCTTTGCCAGGGTCGAAGCGGCCGCAGCTGCAGCTGCCGCTCTCGCACGTCTTCTGCCGCCCTCAGTCAGCAAGCCTTGTTCTGCCTCGATCTCCCATTCTTCTTTGAGCACTTCACGCTGAGCTTTCTTCACGGGCTCGGTAGAAGGCGCACTGCCTGAACCAATTGGCTTTCCCTGTGTTTGTGTCTGTGTCTCCAAATCACCCGCACCCGAACTGGTCGGCTTCATGGTTCGATTCTGTTGTCGTCGTTCCAATTCTAGCTCCCATGCTTCCTTGACAACCTTCTTCCCAATGATGACGCACGTTATGCCTGGCGATGGATCATCTGTAATCATATCGTAAGTCACCTCTTGTTTCATGCCTTTCAGGGCTGTCTTGGCTGTATCTATCGTTACTTTAGTCTGCCCAAGGTCCAAAACACGCAGACTGGAGAACGGTGCGAAAGAGAACAATGTCGGGGGGAAAGCGTCGTCGCCAAGTTCTGCATTCTCGAACCGCAGCTCTTTCAACCGTTGTAGGCTACCAAGCTTCTGAAGCAGAGCTTGACTGCGTGGCTCGTTAATTCCCAAGGGGTTATCAGAGAGATCTAACTTAGTAAGGCCTGCTGGGATCTCGAGATCAACTGCAACAGAGGTGATCTTGTTATGAGATGCATCAAGCGTGATAAGACGTGGGAGGGGGGTAGTTGCACGCGTGATAGTAGGAGTAAAGAAGCTGCCAACAGTAGATTGACTCCGCTTTGCGCCATTGCCAGAAACAAAAGGCGCATTGAATGGAATGGAGACGAGGCAGTTATGCGAGATATTAAGCGTTGCAAGGTCAGGAAGTGCAAACAGATTTATTGGAAGGGAAGTCAGGGCGTTGTGCGACAAGTCTAAAGAGGTTAGGGCCGTTAGGTCGCCGAATGTTGCTGGCAACATGGTCAGCTTATTGTTGTGTAGCTAACCGAACAAATATCGACATGAGAGTTTAGCCTTGCGACAGGTGATGGTCCGCTTACATCGACAGTTTTAAGAGATCCGAAGAGTGAAATTTCATGCTGAATTTCAGTAATATCATTGTTCCAAGCTTTAAGGATCTGTAAATCTTGTGCCTCGAACCATGCAGGTGCATCTCGTTTCCCGCGTTGTCTAGATGCATTGGAGGATGACGGAGGAAGAACTGGTTCATTCGGCACAGATTTCAGAGGGTCAGGCGTGATGCCCAGATGAATCTCAAACAAAGCAGATGGGAGACAAGGAAGCAATCGAGAGGCTAAATTGAGAGAACCTTGTGACGACGATCTTTGACATTGATTTCAGCCTAACACATCAGATGTAAAACAACAATCACCTGTGCTTCTTGCACGTTCAATAGTTTCTCTTACGGGCCATCTTCCGAGGATATCTTCCTCCTCTGGTTTAGTCGTTGACGACGGAGATGGGTCATCAAGAGAAATGAAATCATGGCTACCACTACTACTGCCCTTAGCTTGAGCTTTTTTAGCTTCTGCTCTTCGGAGAGCAATAGTTTCTTTTATGCTAAGGGGTGCTGAAGGTTCGTGAGGTGTAGCGGTGGCTACAGACTTGGTGGGTGTTTTTGACCGAGCGGCAGACTGCGAGTAGACTTTTGAAGGTGCTGTCGAGGAAGTTAGACGCGATCGTGCAGGAGAAGGAGGAGCAGAAGGAGGCCTGGGGGGAGCACCGCTGCGCGACATGGCCGCCTTGGAGGCACAAACAAATCGATGAGATAGAAAGCAGGAGCAAATACATACAAAGTGGCACACACTTAGATAAACTCCCAAATTACCAACTCCGCCTCGATGTTGAGATTTGAAACTTCGTAAGTATTGACCTTGATTATCTATATCATCAGTGTATGCGATGTGGAAACCAGTGTGCAGTGATGGAGGCAACGCTCCGATCCACTAACCATCAAGAAATTGATTTACAGTCTCTGCCGATTACTGCGTTTGCTACTTATGATCATGACTACCATATGGTTGCTAGCTCGTCGTTGTTCCGTCAATAATACGAAACACACCACACAATCTACGTCATCTCCGTTGACCCACCTTCCGATCAGCTTCAGGAACCATCCGTCTGGGGATAATGCCTTCGTACGACGACATATTGGAGCAATTGCATATAGCATGCCGCGATTAGCTTACGCCCCAGGTCCTTGTTGCACTTCATATTCGGCTTTCGTGTAATGATCCTGCTTCCGGGTTGTCAGCCTTTCTAACGCCGCTATGTGTGTATCAATACGCACGCTGAACAGCTATGTGCCTATCACAACTTTGTCATTCGGATCGACGAATATCTCTGCCAGCGCCACGAAAGCAGTGGTGTGTGCCGTCGAGACTGATTGCGACACCCCTTGCACCACAGCATAGCTTAATTCTCCCAGAGAATTCGAGGAGGTTAGTCTCTGTGAGTGGAGTCGCACTCCCTATCAGTTCCACGTCTGCACGGTTGTTTCAGCTTGAACAAAGTCTCATGAACTATCCATCCCGCGAATGGTGGAGTTTCTGCACCGATGATCATCTTACGTGGGATGTCGAGAAGTGGATTGAAGATTACAGATGGTTCTCTCTTCTGTATGCCCCGTTCCAGCAGCATTCCCACAGGGACGTCCTCTACCTCGCCTCGTGGTACAGGCTAGGTAGTGTTTTATTTTAGCGCGCTTGAATTGTCTATCTCACAGTCAGCGCTCGTACCTTGTACTACGGACCACATTACCGATTTATCCATAACCAAGACGGTTTCTCCCGGCTCTTGACGGATTCTGATTACGACACGGCGCCAATTGGTCGGGCCGTCAGCATTAACTATTTCTGTCTGGTGATTTACTTGCCTTTGTGCATCACGATCTCTGACTTGCAACACTTGTTTTCGCCCGACACAAATATTTGCATACAATCAAGATCAGTACCTACTACTAATAGGTGTACACTACTTATTTGTAGTGACTTGGTTGAGCACGCATGTGCGAACCTTCTTGGTACTTGGTATATGATAAACTTTTATTAATAAGGCTTTAAGCCAAACATCCCGAAGAAGGTCAACGAATATTGCTCAAAAAATTGTCACTTGCGGCTCTGGCACAAGCAGATGTACATCCTTCCTGATATGCTGAAGATGGAAGCTTCCATGGATGTGAGGTTGACGTACTGGGTGTCTGCCGCAGAAAAAAAAAACTAAGTTACTGGCGCATCTGATGCTCAACTTGGTGTACGTACTCACGCGCAAACGTATTTTTCTCCGAAGGGGTATGTTGACATGGCATCACCATCTGTAGTAAGTAGGACGTTGACTTCAGTACTATTCGGGAAAAGTTTTCTGATTCATCTTTCAAGGCAGCACTGATGCAGGCAGCGGCCAAAGCGTACCCAGGATAACCAGGGTGATTGCCCGTTCTGCATAGATCCCACTGATGAGGGTCGGCCTATCCCGGCTTATTGCTTGATCCTTTGATTCCTTTTTGCATGTTTTCGAAAGGCAAGAAACTCCACTATGGGATATGTCGTAGATTACAGCGCTGGCCATTGGCACGTCAGCAAGAAATTCTATGGGCCAGATGTCCACTTCATTGTTGCGCCTGCCATCAACAACAGACCCACCTCACTAACTCTGCAGGGATATGATTGCATCCCAGAGTTGCTTCCAATAGGCTCGCTACGAGAAGAAAATTTGACGTCGATGAGAATCGCGGAGTTAGCAGGAATTTGAACTTGAGAAGAAACTCACGGATGACAGCAAGAGAACATAACTCCTAGTTTATAAAATACTGCGCCCCAGTGGTAAGGGAGAGATAATTAAGGGAGAGATAATAAACTTAAAAAGGATCTATTGTGGGGGAATTGATAGATATCATATCAACGTGTGATCTATTAGTCTGTCATAAACGAGTCTGCGACTTGCTCTGCAAATTTGAAACACACTGGTCCGATCCAAGTGAGAACAATATCGCCCACTGTGCAAGTTCGGGAAAAAAAAAAAGTTTGGCAAGAAGACTAAGAAGAGGAGGTGAAAAATTGATCAACTGATTGACAGAGGAATAGATACATCAGAGGCCTGGAACGGTTTCCTAGGCGCCAGGAGAAGATATACTTAACGTTATATGCCATTCATGCCATCAGCACAGAACAAAGTGGTTTGAGACTGAACACCAGCAGTGAGGATAAGAAACTCATGGCTGTGCCCCACGGATCAACTTCACGGGACGGGTGACTCTCAGTGGCAGAGCATACCTATGACTTTATCAAGTATATAGCCAAATTCGGATTCGGACGGATCTTCGTAAATCTTAGAAGTGCATGTGATTGTGTGATCCCATACTTAATCCAAGTTTTGAATCTCGCAGGACCCCGGGTAATGCGAGAGGTCGATTTGTCCGGATTGCGCCTTGGCCTCCCTGAAATTTCCAAAGATTTGTCCGAACCTGCCTTTTTTTTTGCCAAAATTTGTCCGGATCGGCTGGATCTGGCCTAAAATCGCCGCAGACGATGTCGAAAATGCAGGTAACGCACTTAAAAAACACTCCAAAGCTGTAGCTAATATGGCATATGTCCAGTAGTTGTCCTACCTGCATGATTCCATCCCTCTTTGAGAGACTAGGGTCAATGTCGGCTCTGTCGAGTCGACAGAGCAACTCACCTAGTTGCTCAACCCATTCATTCCATTCCTGGTCTACCTCCATCGCTCATGTCCCCTTTCCCCTTGACTGGGACAGCCTTTGGTGTCATCTATCCAGCAACACGATAAACCTGTCGAAGTTCTCATTCCCCATTAAGCGATTATATCTCTTAATATGGATGTGCCCTCGAGCTCGATGATGTACCTTTCATTGAAAGCGAATGAATTGGACACATGGAAACAATAACACCGATGTTCCTGCCGTTGTCCGATGGGAGAAAGAAAAACCCTCACCTTCCTCCAGAGCCCAGTCAATGAATTTCTCGCCTGCGAACTCCCCCGAATTTCATCAGAGATCAGAAGTCGCGATGGTTGCTGATTTCGCCATTTAAAAAAAAAAAATGTAAATAACTTACAAATCCAAAGAAGAGCAGAGTTGCCAAAAAAAAAAAAAAAAGAAAACTGCAATGAGATGGGTTCAAACTCTAGATGCCGAAATGTACACGCCTTCACGCTAAACCAATACACAAAGACAACGAACCTTAACTATATGATGTTTGTCTGGATTCGCTCCTGGCCGCTTTCAAATCTTTCAAAAAAGAAAAAAAAACCGTCCGGATTGGTACCAAGGCCTCACCCCCCGCATTACCCGGGGTCCTGTTCTCACAGCAGAAAATTTCGATGTTCTCTGGCCAAGGTAAAGATGACGTTCCAGCGTTTAATCGAACCCAAAAACTTGACGCTTTTTTCTTTTCAGAGCGCTTAGATCTCGATGAGGTTTTAGATCGACAATTGCAACTGCATGAGGGCGTTTTATGTAGTACAGACTAAACAAGTTCCCCTGTCGCAACTCCACGAGGGGAGTGGAGTATACCCATACGAGAGACCATACGCTTCGCTGATAATACGGACCAAATGCTATTCTACCGAATGCTCTACCGCATGATCGAAGCCACCCTGCGAACGACATTAGCTCATTTTCTATTATTATTTTTAATTCTCCATTGCAGCCTTCTCAGAGAGAATTTCACCCATTGCTCCACATGACACAAACCAATGGCAAAAAAAATCAAAAAATCGGGACATCAAAGGCACAAACTCTGGTTTTCTCAGTAAGAACTCGATCCCAGACGGATCATCACTTGGATCATCGCTGAAGAACAAGTGGAAACCCTAACGCAGATTGAAGCATGAAGGATCTTCCATGAGCTTGCTATGATGATCAAAGCCCACCAGCCGATGTCTCGTAAATGGACTTTGAGGGTATCTACCGCTGGATCTTCCGGAGTTCATGCTAGTTCATGTTTGGACGGTCCTTCGCACAGCCACTGATCATGTCAAGCGAAAACAATAAACTATACTACCTTCATGTGGGAGAAATCAACACGCCACAAGGAGCGACTATGGCACACAAGGTCAATTACGAATAGAGTTGATGGTAACACTATTCAATAAGTAACCGAGATGAATGTGTGAACATTGGAGATTCGTCCTCGATGATCACCGTCAGGTGCAAGAGATTATGTCCATCTTGCGCATCGTCGGTCCTATATTTACTCACAAGTCGATCACTATAGGATTCTCTCTACTCATCAAACTCACGGAAGCCATGAATCCGAAGACTCTAAGATCGTGAGACATGATGATCAAGAATCATCACGAAAGGAAACCGTAAGCCATAAAATCCTTATTCGGAGATGCATATCCGAAGTTCGTGGATCTGCCAGTCGACAGAAATGACCAGACGGATGCTTTGATCGTAAAGGCACACAAGATTAAGGGTCGTTTGACATGAAGCACGTTTATTGAATTTGCACAAGGAGCCAATCCACAGGAAGGAGGTATCTTTTCATCCATCTCACTAGAGATCGGCCGAGTTTACGAGAATGGAGAATTACTTGGCGACCACATGTAAAATCGTATAGACAGTACAGCCGCACCGAGGGAAAGTGGGCTTGATTGTCGTATTAACGACGAGAAAGCCGATATGGAGGCTACACAGCCCATAGGCCGCTGAGCAGGCGACGAAGAGCAGCATTTTGTTTTATGTAACTGTTCCAAGAAAAGGTCAAGGTCAAAGGTCAGCCCCACACCCTAGGATGTCCTTGAAGGGAAGGCACTGTCGTGCGATTTGGAGGTTCTACTCTCAAGCTCCTTGGATAGGTTCGTCAATAAGTCACACAACTATCAAACCTATCAAACGAAAAATTGTTTTACAGGGAACATCAATCTGAAGTCGATCCAAAGTCTTGAAAAGCCGTGATCTTATCCTGTGCAAGTTAGTGAGTATTGATGCATGGACCTACAAACCAATTTTGCAAAAATTTCTGACCAACCAAAAAATTTGATTTTTTTCTTTTCCAAATTGCGTTTGATGGGCACTATCATACTGATACGGAAGCTTGGATTTTATTTTGGAAATCTGAAAGTGCGCCTCAATTATGGCAAAAACAAAATTCTTATAAGGGAGAGCGTCGGTTCGCAGCTCAATATCGTAAGGAAGATTTACGTACCATTGAGGGTCTAATTTTTCAGTAGGGGAGATACACAGGTATCAGTACCGTTGCTTTTGTACATACAAAAAGAGCGTTTTACCCTATGTAAGTGCCATGTGCATATACCAGTGCACCGACTTGTCCGCATTATATCGAGGAGTTTAGGGAGATGTGACCGTTGAAGATTAAAGATTACGTACCATTCCCCATATTTCTCTGATCAGGACCGGCGAGACACATGGATATCGATCTCATGTCGTGTGCTTCGTTGGGCTGGACAGTATTTGGTTGTCTATACGGGTGTCGTGGACACAGAAAATACGGTAAGGATGACATGGGTCGGTCTCACATATCATGATGGCGCAAGTTGATAGTACAAGTTTGTATGTTCAACGGCATGAGACGAATGGGCATCAGTCTTGTTCTAACGACGAACAGGCTGTGGTGGTGATATCGCGTAGTGTAGAGGAGTATATGTCGTAGAGAAAGTTTGTCTTGCAGGAAATGTGGGCAAGTTTGAAGACCGAGGGCGAGGTCCGAGAAAAGGAGAAAATGCACGAAGGGCAGCAGATCCTATCACATGATGGAGGTAAAACCTGGAGTGTTTACGTCACCGCGAACAGGTGAATGTACGATGAATCCATACGGACTCGTAGTCAGTTTCTGTCCAAGCCGACAGCACTGTGTATCGTTTCTCGTTTGAGTGGGTGTGAGGCGCCGTCGCTAGAGATTGCGTACCTGAGGTACAATCTCTGTTCAAGTGACAGTGGAAATTTGGAGCTCCGTGAAGGTACACACGAACCGCACCGAACTCGATAAGTTTAGCACGGACGATGAACGCCAAGACTGCAGCCCGAATTGGACATTAATGAAAGGTACTACTACTGGAAGACTACATGCACGCACGCATGAGAAAGAAGAAAGGAAGAGAACTTACCGAAGAGGGGCAAGTTGGGAAGGGAGGGGATAAGACTCAGAGACGGGTAGACCTGGGCAGACGCGATGAACAAAAGATGGAGAAGATGGATGATCAGAGGATGAGACGAAACGGCGGCAGAGTCCGTGGGTGGGGAGGCTGTGCGAAGCTTGAAACGGGGGCGGAGTATGAAATGGGCATTGGGCGTTACAGCTTCAAACGAGACGGCGATGGAAGACGAAAGTTATATAACGTTCAACAACTCGCCGTTCTCAAGCCATTCCGATCTCTCCTTCGACGACTCCGTCCCTCTCTTCCCACACGACCCCCTCTACAACCCCACCGACTTCGACCACCCATCCTCCGCCTCCGCCCTCCTCATGTTCGCTGAGGAGGACTACCGTCTGTACGCCTTCGACAACCCTTCCCCCTCTTCCGACACCAACGACGACCACCACTCCGCCGCTTCTTCCGCTTCCGACAACTATACCTCTCACCTCAGCTTTGAGAACATGTCTTTCCAGTCTCCAAACTGGCCTCCCGCTCCTCTTCCCAAACCCCATTCCCCTCCTCGCCTTGTCATCGATCATCCAGACTCAGATGGCCCTCGCCTTCAACTAGTCCCCGCTACTCCCATCACCGGCATTACTCAGCCTGACAATAGTTGGCTAAACGCTGTTGACAAATCCAATCCGTCCACCCGAGCTCCTTCTCCCGTGCCTTCTCCACCAATCCCTTCTCGTTCTCCTTCAGCTTCCCCTCAACCGTACAACTCCAATTCCTCTTCTCCTGCTCCCACCCCCTTTCTCTTCCCACAACCCCCGCCCCGCTCTCGTAGCAAATCCGATACCGCTCTAGAACCTCCCAACTGGGACACCATCGGTGCTTTCATTACCCCTTCACAACCACAACCACTCTCACGTCCACATCCACCATCTCCACCCCGCCAAGATTACTCCGGCGCTCTCAACTCCAATTTTACATTTGGTCAGAACAGCTCCTCCTCAAATGTTCCAAACGCAGACAGAAATGGCTTTTTGTCTCCAGATCTCAATGCTGCCTTCACTCCCCTTCGTCGCTCCAAATCAGACACAGGCGGTCGTGGCGCACCACCTCATCACCGCGTCTCTCGCTCAGAAGACATTCACTATGACACCAACTCTACCCTCGGTCTCCAGTCCAGTCAATACCTCTTTCCCGAGACTTCCCATCAGGAATTTTTAAACTCTCATCATCATCAACAGCAGTTTCTCTCACCAGGGCGCAGTGCCATGCGTGTACCAGAGTTGCCTCACCACCAGCATTCCCAGAGTCTTGGTGGCGGTGGAGCGCAGCACTATAGACGAGCGTCGTCTACCACACGCTCTGAGCGCGGGACCAGCTGGGATCGCGGCGACAGTGTCCCCACCAACAGGGCTAGTCCCTACCCTACACCGAATGCCAGTCCTAGGTTAAAGTACCATGATCTCCAGAGGGACGAGTTTGATTTCAACAATGGGCAGGGACAGCCGCCATTGATCGCGTCGGTGTCAAAGCCGAATGTCACGACGGGGAGGACAGCGAATGCTAGTCATAAGCGGAGGAAGCAGGAAGCCACATTCGTGTGTCCCGTCCAAGGCTGCGGGAGCACATTTACAAGGAGCTTTAACCTCAAGGGTGGGTTTTTTTTTTTACGGTGCCTTTCCACGTGGTTTTGACATCTTTTCCGCAGGGCATATACGATCGCATAATGAGGAAAAACCGTTCCAGTGTCATTGGCCTGGATGTGGGAAGGGATTTGCGAGACAGCATGATTGTAAACGCCATGAGCAACTTCATACGAATTACCGCCCATTCACGTGCGAGGGGTGTAATAAGCAGTTTGCGAGGATGGATGCCCTGAATCGACATTGTATGTATCACCTTTTGTTGTAGAGTATACCCGGACTGACACATCTATCACAGTACGTTCGGAAGGAGGCGCAGACTGCATCAAGATCCACGAAGCCAATGGCGGCGCAGACCCCAACACGAGCCCCAACCTCACAAACGCGCCTCCTAATTCACGAAACGCCGCCACTAACAACAACACCTCTTCCTCTTCTTCCCCCGCTTCCGTATCCCGAGCTTCATCCTCCCCATCTTCATCTGCTGCCACCCTCAGTACCAACAACAGAGGCTACGCCGCCCTCGGAGATGTAGGCGTTGAGATGATGAGCGGGATGGGGATAGGGATGGGCGAGGGCACCAAGATGGAGGATGGCCCGACGATGTGGGGCGTCGGCTTGAGCGTGGCGCTTTGATAACGCTTGAGCTAAGCACTTGCCTCGCTCGCCTATCGTAATATGCTTTTCTTCTCCTTCCTTTCTTTTCTTTCGATGATATACATATATATTGCTCATATTGCTTTCTTACTTCTTCCCTTTCTTTTGTATATATTCTGTCGTGCACCTTTTGTTTTTACTTACACCTACGGTGTAGACGTGGTTGGATACCATACCATACTTTTCTTTTGTCAGACGCGAACTTGACTCTCACACTTCGGATGAATGTATTTATAGCGTTTGAAGTAACCTTTTGCGTAAATAGAACTTTGTATAAATGGGAATTTTTGAGCAATAGAGTTGACTTTACTGCTCAAGATGATCATGATACAAATTACAGTGTCAATGTCTGAGCACAGCAACGTACGTACGTACATACATTGATCGTTCAAATCACGATCCCGATATTGCAATAATCATTGATCATTTGGATGGAGTGATATATTTTATAATATGTAAATGGGAACGAACGACTGACATGAGCTGCCATGGCTATTAGTAATTGGTGGATTTTGCATCTCTGCCACAGCAATCTGGTGAGTCGAAAGGATAAATACCACTTCCCCTGATGTCCGTCCATTCTGCCGCAGTTCCCGCAGTCAAACTCGGAGGACTCCATTTCATATAGTAGCCCTAGCAACATGGATCAAAAATTATAAGCTCGAGTCCGCGATCGAGGTCAAGCCCCCCCACCCCCCTTGTTCCGAGCCTCGGCACGTCAGTGTCATTGCCGATCCGTGGAGACGCAAACTTGGAGGCTCGTACAGCGTAACGCCCACTAACAACTCGAATCATCATGATCGCCATGAACTGCTCGAGTTGAATCTTGGACTAACACGCTGTACATATACCGTATTACACACACACACATACACAAAAAAAAAAAAAAGGAAACCTAATTTCCATCAAGCTATCGTGGACAATCCGATCCCAATTGAATCCTATCCCGACAGGTTACCATGACCACGACACTTTCCCGCTTTACAGCCAAACTCATTACGGTAAGTAGCCATCAAAAATTATCCACACAGGGCGGAACCTAAAATTTAACTTCCGATCTACACCTATCTACACTTACGTACCAGAAATTGAAATTCAGGTTGGGGATAATTTTTGATGGGGCCGAGTTTGGGCTGTATTCCTTTTTCCGAGTCGTTTCTTAATATCTCCATGATCCGAGATTCCAATTTTCGAACTTGCCTAAAAATATATTTAAGTACTACTGGTTTCAACCCCAATTAGCCAATTAATTCTCGGACCTGGAAGCCCGTGATGACGCCTCCCTGGCCTGGGACCCTGACATAGCCCACTCGCTGGTGGGCGTGTTGTTCCACGGTATAGCCCACTTGCTGGTGGTGGCGTGTTCAAGTTGACGTTAACTTGAGTTTCTAAGCCCCGGTTGGGCCTCGTTGCCTCATCTCCAATTGTGTGCCTCAGTCTCCGAGCTGGAAGTTAATTTCCGTACATGGGGTCTGCCGTCTGATGGTCATAAATATGTGGACCGGACCATTTGCCACATTTGAAGCTTAAAAGCTCCCCAAGTACAACTTGATCCATCGGTGGGAGAAATAGGTAAGTTTCTCAAGCTTTGACGCCAGAAGTAGCCGTTCAAAAAGCGTTTGTAACCATTTCCCCCCCGGACCCTTGTTTCTACTTGGTTGGTTGCGCGACACAGCGCTCCAAGTTCAGCTCCTTGTATGCCTCAGTCGCTCTCGATGATGTACTTATGGGGGGTCACATTGTGGCTCAGGCTCTGTCATGACTGTTTTATCGTAAGTTATTTAAAGACATATGTAAATTTCATTAGTATTTATTGCCTCATGTGCAGCGGGCTTAAGGCGAATCAGCAAACTGACATGATTGACAATGACGCGACCCGTTGTCTCGGTGGGCGCTCCAGCCTTCGTATCGTGCATAACCCAGGAATGGTCATGTACACGCACGTTATGGATGCCCTCTATCTGACGCTGCCACGCCAAGTTAGTCCTCGTATGATGTATGATGTCGACTGTGGTCGAGAGAGCTCGCTCTGGGCTCGACCTCCTATGACCCTATGTCCAGTGTTAATCTATCAGTGCCTTTTATGCGGCACGTCATACTACGATCAATAAGTGTCACTCGCTAAAGTGAACAACGGGAAGATAGAGTGCCTCACAAGACGTGAAACTGACATACTTAAAGGCAGCAAGGGACAGCCCAACCGCCACCATTCGTTTTCCCTCTTCCTTCAGTATCAACTTGCGGTCGGCGCGATGACGTTCATATCCATTTTTCGAGTTCTCGTCCTCAGTACGCTGTCCTACCCGCCTCTCGTCTCTACCGCTGCTATCTTCTAATTTCTTTTCCATAAGGTCTTTCGTTGTTCTTTAGCATTGTCATTCTAGGCCTCGCCGCCAACTACACCCAAGGGTCAACGGTCCAGCTAAACATAGTATACGATTTCGCCATCCTTGCTCTCCTTACCGGGTCTTTGTCTATTTTAATTCTGCCTGTCATGTATGATTTGAAGTGAACCTACCTAGTATTATTTTTGGGCTAACTTTTCGTCTATCAATGTAGGTTGTTCGTCGCGGCCACTCGAAAAGGCGCGTTTACTTCCAAGATCATCGTGGAGCTTCCATGCCTTTGTATGTACTCCCTCATCCTCGTGGGTATAGTATACTTCTCTTACCGCGGTTTGAATAGTTGTATTCAGTGTATTATGGCTTGCTGTTGGAGCGCTGACCGCTACCTGGAGTGGCCTTCTATACCCATTCGGCTGTGGGGTGCTTCTTTGTGAGCTCCGCCCCTTCTCGCTTAACGTTCTCCTTCTTATTGGATTCCAGCCGGCACTGCCAGTTGGTGTGAGCAATTCTCCGCTATTGAAGGCCTATCCTTCGTCACATGGATAATGCGTGAGTGTGCACTACCTGATACACCATCGGCGGGCCCGTCCTAACTAATAATCATCACTCGCTTCTCCCACAGTATTAGCGTACACAACCACGCTCTTAACGTACGCTATCATCGCTCATAATCGTGGAAATCAGGTTTGGAACGTGGGTGTTAATGAAACCACGTTCTTCGATCCTCAAAACGAACATTCTGGAAAAGCGGACCATTTTGGCGATAAACCTAGTACAAATCATTACCAACTCAATACACAGAGGGATCGTGACACAGCAGCGATGTCACCCAATTCTGCCACGCTCAATGCCCCGATACGTGGAACTCCAGTCGGCGGCGGGTCTAATGGCCATTCGGGGTATCCACACGTTTGAAGGGCAAGAACTGAACAAGACCGTTCTGGACGGAGCCTACTACACAATATAGGGTCGATCAGATATCAGAATAATCCTTTTGTTATCTGCACTGCCTTCGGTGCATGAATATTCTTTTAACCACAGCTTTTCTCACCGCCGGCGCATAGCCACGATCGTGGTCTAATTACTTATTGCCGAATTACGTGATCAAGTTAGAATGCAGGTCTACGATGTAAAATGGCTCTACCACTTACATGACAGAGACTACCGCGAAAGTAATAGGTAAAAAGCCAATCAAACCCTATGATTCAGAGAGATATAAGCAGATGGGAAAACAGCGTGACAACACGTAAGATAGTGCAAGAGACCACACAGAGCACTGAAAAGCAGGCAGAAAGCGTAAAAATGAGTAGGGGTAACGTTGCAAAAAGCGGGTAAGGTGAGAACAGATTCCGATGATGATGATGATGCGATGAAAATGATTCAGTGATCTTGAAAAGTATGGGTATATTAGGAAAAAGAAAAATCCAAAAGAGCTGAACATGGGACGCTCAGTGCCTTATTCGAAAACGAGATTCCCAGGGGATGGAGTGGATGGTGCAGGTCGTCGACGCTTGGTGTTTCCTCCAAGCCCATCGCACTTGTTACGATGCCGATTGGCCACCCCCGGCGTGGTGAAGCGATCCCCGCACTTGCTACACGCAAAACGCCTCTCCCCGGAGTGGGCAAATGTATGATCTACAAGGATTCATGAGAACCAACACCACAGAGAACGCAGAATGCAACACGCACATGTCAAATTGTGTTTCGCCGTAAATGTCTGCCTGCATCCAGGTAATTCGCACACGTACTTCGAATCCCTTTTCCGCCGTGCAGTGCTGGCGTCGACTATTTTCTTCGACCCTACCACATGCTTCCATTCTGATGATGAAGCGCTTGATACTGCGGATTCCGGACTAAGCTGCTCCACCATGTATTGTTCTGCCCTTTCACGAACAAGATTCGACGGCGATGACTGACTGAACCTGTTTGCTGAGCTCCACTCGTTCTTGACTATGATATCAGATACGTATGGCGATTCGACGACCTGGAAGTAACCATACTGCTGTGAAGCCAAAACAACTTGATTATCTTCCAGGGATTGAGGAACGTCTATCGAGAGCTTCGGGCGAGACGACGATGTTCCAGAATATCGACGTCGAACTGCATAACCCCCCGCAAGGTCTGTAACTCTGAAGCCGGCTTCAGGAGTAGAAGGAGCAGATGCAGGATATGGTGCGTGTCGCACCCATGCAGAGACATTGCTCGACTTCCGATGCTGCGTCCTGCCACCCCGTTGATCGATAGGTGAAGTTGGAGACAAGAAAGCCGAGGAATCGCTGTGGCCACGGCGATGAAAGCTTGTCGTGGGGATGCGGGGCTCAAACTCCATCTCAAGCCTGCGGAGTCGAGGAAGATCGACCTGATCTGGTCGTAATAGAATACCACTTCCTGCATCGGGGTGATACTCCGCGTGATCGGAACCCATCGCTAGACTAACACCTGGGTGTAGGATGTCGCCTGAAGCGGAAAAACTACCCTCATTCATTCCTAAAACGATTTCACCGCCATTTGGATGGGGGTTGCAATTGCTGACACTGCTAGAAACTGCGTAGTCCACAAGTGTATCGTCTGGGAGTGGTGAAGTGGTAGGGGGCGCAGTACGCACTCCTGAGTGAGCCGGATCGCACCATGTATCCGAAGGAGCAACGGTACGTTCCGTAACACTATAGCTTCGAAGGCGGAACGCCGACGGCGGCTGGTAGTTAGATTCAAGGTTTAGCTCCGTGAATGGCAGCTGAAGATCACCAAGGAAGGTTGGTGATAATGAGTTCGAAAGGTCTCCACTAGAGTATAAGGGACTGAGCGCGCCGCTCTGGATGCTTGGGCTTGAACTCGGGGAAAGTTCTGATAGTAAACACGTGTTACGTAGATGCTTGATGATTGAAAGAAACGACCTACCCTCGCTCAGTGTGCCGGAATAAGGACTGCAATCCTCAGCTACAGACCTTGGCACACTATACGATAAAAGCTTAAATGGATACGGATGACTATCATTCAGTGGAGTAGGATAGTGATCATAGGCTAGGGCATCGTTTAAGAGTTCATACGAAGAGAAAAACAGCCGTGTTCACCAAGATCGAGACCACCAGGCGGAACAAGCAGATTGTTGATGCCCCCCCTCCCACCCACTTCATAATTATAATTTTGAGATCCTGAGGAAACAGTCAGCGATGGTGAATCTGTTAGTTGCGTTAGCGAACATACCATCGGAGAAATCTTCCCATAAATCGGGTGAGGGACCCGACAAGAACTGAGCATAGCCAGTGGTATCACAAGGCGGATCGGTCCTACATGATATCAGTCACCAATTTGACTTGTCTGGGCTAGATCACTGACATCATGGTAGAGCCGTCCCCGAAATCCAAAGGGGCACACAACTCATCAGCGGGTGGCTCCACAAAAATGCTGATAGATGGGGAGCACGACGCCATTTGGAGGGTGAAATGAAGTGCTGGAAGAAAGGAAGTTGGGCAATCCAACACACAGAGGCGGTGTGCTGTCCTATATACTTTACGGTGCACCGGTTGCTTTTGACATCTTGACTCGTTAACACGTGCGTATTACACGAGGCATGCCCGCTGCGCCCGAATGAGCGCCCAAAACTTTCAATACGGCAGCCCTACGTTCGTAGATCAGGTGGAATGTCTGTGGGTACAATGATCCATGGCATCC
This sequence comes from Tricholoma bakamatsutake, assembly GCA_029959215.1. Taxonomy (NCBI): domain Eukaryota; kingdom Fungi; phylum Basidiomycota; class Agaricomycetes; order Agaricales; family Tricholomataceae; genus Tricholoma; species Tricholoma bakamatsutake. Next base: position 10,559,327 of record CP114857.1, on the reverse strand, counting down.
TGGTGGTGGCACCTGGCGTGCCACTTGTTGGCACTTGTGCCCTTGTATGCTGCTATTTTATCCACCAGTCGTTGGGACTTGAGCTCAACATGAAGAATCATTACTATACAATCATGGGACTCGCCATGTACAATTCTTCTACTCTGCTGCACACTGCAGTGCAGACTAGCACTAGGTACTACTGGCGCTTCTGCTTCACGGATCTCAATTCGGGCATTACATAATTGCCTTGAGGCATTGCAAGCAAACAGGTGATGCATACGACAATGTAAGTTAATCCGAATGCGTTATGTTTCACCCAAATAAGACGACTACTAGTAGCATTCGCACTTATTTAGGATATCCCTACGCAGCAACGTGTTTATCATGCCGAACAGGGCTGGAGCTCCGAGGTCCTCAATGACACGGCCGCTCAGTATGGATAGGTAGATACTCGCAATTTTCTTACTCCCCATCGACTTCCGTTCGTTTAATATTATGCAGAGCATTCACTATGGGACTCTACAACTACATGAGATTGCAGCACCTTCTCCGCCATTCAAATCTCGGTAGGCATTCATCCGTTTACTCAAATTATCGATAATACTCCCAAGAATGCCCGGGCTCAACACTTCATTCCGAAGAGTAGACCGATGATGTTGAAGTCGGTGTATGTCCCCGATCAGTATAATCATCTCCATTACGTGAATTCTCCATATGTCTTTATTGCCATTGGTGACGCAAAAGCTTTTCTAGCCGATCTTTGCAATCGTTCACACCAGCATGTACAACACTTCAGGGCTGCTAAAAACTGTGCCTAAATTTTAGTAAGTTGCGTGAAATTATTCCTGAAATCTTGAAATGTGCAACAGTGCACAGGGACATATGAAATATTTGCTGAAATTATTGATTTTAGTCCTGATCCTAAAATCACAAATTTGGCAAATTTTTTAGTTTGCCTAAAAGGGTGAACTTCCTGCTGTGGTTGTGACAGAGTCCCTGGGATATAAATAATGACCAGCTTTGGCAGCCATTCCGATAAACTGGATTGTGAAATCTATCCAGCCGATGGGCAAACGACCAAAAAAGCATGTTGGGCGATAAGCCATGGTACATATTCCAATACTATATGGCGCAATCCGATGATCATGACAATAGGTAGTACAGGGTACTATGTAATGCATTCAGAAAATCGAAGCTATTCAGAGCTGGCACCTGAAGTTTCTTAACAAAATTTTTTTACTCTCACCCTAACTCGCACTAGCATTCTGGGCCGACGGCAGTGTACGTACCATGGACGCGCAGTTGCCGGCAATCCTTCCCCATCAACACGAGGACTCCGTCTTTTTGAAAGTCTTCATAATAATGTCGAGGTATTTCCTTGGGGATTATACGTGCAGTACTTTCCATAGCATGCTACGGACATCATAATCTGCAGATGCCAGAAAGGTACCCATGCGGTTAAAAAATTTTCCTATTAAACTCGAGTACGCTGACTTCAACGCAGTATCATGAATGCCTTTTGAAAATACTATCCATTATCTATTAAGTGCTAAGTATTTTAGACCGCGAGTATTTGTTAACATATGCTATAGCACCATACGTACTTGGAGCGGACTGGGAGGCGTGTACGCCAAAAACGGAAGAAGGCGGGCCGATGTGGAACGCTCCGACATTACTGTTTTTCCGTGTGTCACGTCGTAGGGGCCCTTTAACACTAGATCTGAGCAACAAGTTGCATTGTGAAAAAACTCGACATGCCATATTAGGAAGAGCTTCTTCTCCCTGACACTGCCGGAGAACAACAATCGAGCAAGATCACAGGGGTTCTGGGATTCTGATCACGTTCTTGATCGGTTCCAGTATGCGGTACATATCATGGTGTTGATCGTATGCGTCTTCAGCTACGTCCGGGTCAATGATAATATGGCACTGCTGACATTGCACTGCCCACTGTTCTACATGGGAAGATACCAATTTGCCTACTTTCAGTCAAAACTTTGCCCATCAGAACATTGCTCTTCGTGGTGTGAAATTTTTCTTGATTGAAAACCTTATTTAATCGAGAAAAAGGGTTATCCGGACCACCGAGACACGTCGTGGAACCTTGAAAATTAAGCTTGGGTATATTACCATAATATGAATAATAGGTTTGTGAGATGGTCATCATTGTACTATAAAGTACGAAAAGGTCCAAAACAACGAGAACACATCGACGCGAGGGCAGAACGACCTGAAAATACACAGCAGAGAATTGCTTATCCGGGCATCAAGAAATGACGAGGGTAACGCGAACTTGACTCGAAACTGATTAGAACTGTATTATGACTAGGAATCCTCTCAGTCAAACAATATACCTTATTAGGCTAGGTAGCCAATCGAGCCTTGCCACATCTCGTACACCTCTGATGGCGTTTGAGTACTGCTCTGGTCCTAAATAAACGGTCGGGACAATACTCGCATGAGAATCGCTTGATGCCTCGATGAGCATCCTCATGACCTATCAAACATCAACATATTGACTCCAAAGGCGTGTGATTAGCTCACTCCTCAGGTTGTCTTTGGTCGTCAGCTTTTGAGTACAGAATGAGCAGGAGTACTTTGGGTTCTTGGTTCTTCGCCTCTCGCTGGCCGCCTGGGATGCCTCCGACGTGATTTGGTTTCTAGTGGTGGCAAGATTGTCGCGACCTGACATTGATTCGATATTGCTCTGGATAGTTGGTTGCACGAAGGAGTGTGGCTCGTGAGCTTGTTCATGCTCGATACCGAGAATCCACTCTGGAATTGTGCACACAGCGGCAGAAAGTGGATGACCCTCAGTCTCGTGGATAATTGAGGACTGACTGAGAGTGGTGACGGGCAAATTCGAGCGCGGATAGGGAGCCTTGGCCGCCGGCTCGCTATTGTTGGCAATGTTTTCCTCACCATCGTAAGATTTGGCATCTGTGGGTACCCTCAACCACGTGGCCAAGCCGTAATTGGTGTTAGGAGATGAGTGGTGTGAGAGCTGAGGTGAGTTGTGGAAGAACGGCGAGGATCCTGAAGCACCTTCGCTAGAGGTAGTCAACAAGGAAGCAGGGTGGAAGGGAGAATAGTTATTGTTATCAAACAAGCTTCCAACCTCGATCGTGCGATCAGAAGAAGTCGTCAAACTGTTGAGTTCGTTGTCACCATGGAATAATAATAAATCCGGATTTTCAGGACTGTCAAACCCATCGGATGAGATGGCAAAAATTAGAGGACTGGGGGGTGCAGAGGAAAAGGTCCGTAAGTTTGGTAACAGGGGAGACGACGGCTCATGCGGAAGTCTGTCATGTCTTGGTGAAGAGTTCAAGATGGACTCTGGGTCTTCCTCTGAGGACTGCTGGGAAAATGACCTGTCTTCAAAAGGGACAGTTGGGGAGGAGTCGGCGACGGACAATTCCCCAAAAGTGCGAGAAAGCGGCGACATATTTAGAAATGACGGGTCTGCAGACGAGAATAAGGGTGACAAACTTGATGTCAAAGAATTGTACTCGTTGACAAACAAGTCTTCCGTGTTAGTGCCTCCTGGGAAGGAGAACTGAGGAGTCGGTCCTGTTAAAAACACAACAAAAGAGGGCTGTATGCTCGCGGAGGATCGTTCTATGATACGTCCAGCGCGACGCAATGGTGACGAACTAGTGTAAGGAGGATGAGGATAAATGGGCATCCGACCCGTCGGCTCATCACGATTAGACGCTGTTATATCATGTCTAACACTGAAAGGGAAGACCTTAGTCTGTGAGATTTACGAAACCCACAAACTTACTATTCCGCGACTGTCAGCAGCGGTGTGGAGGGAGTTATGGTGACAGTGGTGGAGGAGTGTTCATCGTCCATGGTTGGATTTAAATTTAAGCTCCATCTCATAGGTTTTTATACTGTAAGCTGGCGCCGGTGAGCAGTGTAGGCGCCTAGGTCTCGGACCGGTGACCACCGTGACTAACATTCGTAGTTATAATATGGTGGTCTACGTGGTGCAATTTCGCCCGGAAGCATGGACAGCTTGCTAAGAACTGACAATTACACGGAGTTGGGATATCAATACACAAACTTTGCGAGTGGTATTTTGACGGACTATTTGACCGCATTCTCCTCGTATTCCAATGTCTGTGCCTGACTTCGCGTCTTCGGGACCGACGTGGCGTACTCTGTCCGATCACGACTTCCGCTGCGAGGTTTGGAAAGACGATCTATCTGGATCTCGACTTCAGACTCGTGTCATGAATTTGCATTCGTTACATTTTGTTCTGTTCATTCTTCCCTCTCAAAGCTCATACATCCCAATCCGACATTTCCTGGCACACGGTCACTTCTATCCATCTGGCAAAATTGACTCGTTAATCCGCGGCAACGACTTGACAGGAATCCGAATCTGCAGTGATATCTGGTAATATTCCAAGTCCGGAAGAGCCGAGATTAAAATGATCGTTGCTATGGCATCCAAGCAATCAATCCGATAAACGTAGATAAAGGTGTACCTTTCGTTGGACCGGTATCGCCAAGGAAGCCCGACGAAACTCCCTCGAGTCTCTTATGATATATCTGTCGAGTCATCAAAGACGGCCGGCTCGGTTCATCTCCCCAGCGTCAAAAGTGGAGTCGTTGGCTATGATTTGAGTTGCATGGATCATTCCTGCTGCTGGTGCGCAATTTTGTTGCTTTTGACCGGCATTCAACTCCTTAACCACACTTACTACCTGAATTACGCCGTGTGGTCTGCCACATAACTGTTACATGATATCTCCAATATTTATGTTTCTGTTGACATACTGTGATCCTTGTCTGGATGATGCGTTGCCGAAGCCGTTTCAAGATCCGGGCGCTGGGTCACTTCGAGGCAGTGCGATCATAAAAGGTCATGTCTTCGTGGTTTCGGTCGCCTCGCAGCGACCGTACGTCACCAATCCAACACCAATCCGTTCCTCGACATATTCACATGGGACCATCTGCAATAGAGGGATTGAAGGTGTAGTGGCACATGATGCAAGCCAGCCGTAGCCGATGTGTACGGCCCGCAAGGAGACGCTGCGAACAGTTTCCAACCAAGGTCATCGTCGAAAGCATGCAGGTGTAGTACGTACATCACACAAGGCAAAAACTGTCGTAATCTCCGCTGTTTGTTCCTGAGTTTGGGCTTAATGAAAGATCCACGAGGCTGGCCATGGATCTGTGTAACGACTCATTTGTTTCTGCGTCCACAGATGCACTTCCCTAGTGAGTACAGTCGACTGTCCAAACCCATACCCCTTGGTGGACATCCAAAGTTATGGGTTTTGACAGAGTATGGAAGAGGTCATTATAGGGTCCATGGGCTGTAAGTATATAAAAGATGTCCTCCAGCTGTGTCTTGTCCGAAGCTTGTCTCCAGCTTGTGGGCAAATGGTTTGTTTATGTCAGCAATGTACTTCTGAAGGGTAAATGTGGCTGTAAGAGCTTCTTTATGTGTCGGTTTCACCTCGACAGTGTCCTTGTCAACATTGTCGCCCCCATTTACTTCCATCATCTGCATCAAGCATGTCTTGAACTGATTTGAAAGCTTCTTCCTCCGAGACCTTGCCAACAAGCTCCTGTTCAGATATGGTGTTGAACAGTTCCTCAAGGTCCATCTGGTTCATCTGCTGCAAAAACCTGCATGCCTCCAGCTGGTCCAGAGAGCTTGAAACGCCCTTCTCGGCATGGACAAGTGCATCACTTGATTGGGAGTTAAGGAGGGAGGAGATGGGTACAGTGGGAGTGAGGGGTTTCTGCTGCATGGTTGAGAAGCTCAGGTAAGATACCAGTCTTCTGCCAACAGTTTTGGATCATCATTGTGTCCACCTCGCACCATGCAGCATCAGCGAGGCATGTAGAAGGTTGATCCTAGTACAATTAATGGACCTCAGTCTCTGTATAAGTGACTATATTAATCTGTACTGTCCCTAGTACAATTAATGGACCTAATCAGGTACAGTAAGTATGGATTGACAAATATGTAAACTAAATGATGCTCACCTCAGTCACTGTATAAGTGACTGAGGTGTTAGCGTAACTACTGGGCATATATATACCTGTATTGTGTAACAAAGAATGAGTATGAAAGAAAATGAGACAAGGGGAAATTGCACAATGTGCCGATGATAATGCTTGACCTGGAAACCTAAAAAAGGCTTAGGAAGTATAACACAGGCTAGAGGAAGGGTGTGAGTTGGTACTAAATATCACCACTGATACCCAAAGATTGTAGTTAAAGATGTGAAATGGTAAGAAGTGTTACAAATAGTTTTTTGGAGGGTATGAAAAGGTTCAAAAGCTGTTTGAAATATGTTTGAAAAGGTTCAAAGAAGTTCAAAGTAGTTTCAAGGAAATTCAAAGATGTTTGAAATGGTGCGAGAGGCTTCGAAAGAGTCAGGATGGTGTCAAGGTATATCGAGGAGCTAATATAGCAGATAAGAAGTGTTTTTTGAGAGGTGATGGGTGATGGGTGATGTGCAATAAGTCGAGGAGCGAATACAAAAGTTCAAAGAAGTTCACAATATTTCACAGAACTTTAGAGATACAACGCGAGACTAAGACTCAAGAGAATGGCTCTTAAATCAAATGATAAGGGAGAGGATAGCTTCTTCTCTGTTCTTCTAAGTAACTAGTACAGGTCTATATACATTTTGAAGAGATAGTACTAAAAAGAAAATATAACATGTGTAGTACACGAGGCAATATATGCAACAATGAGGACTTTGCAAATCATAAAACAAATGATAAATGATAAATAATTGAAATGTACAGTGTCTCCATATAGTAAAAGTACTTATCTTTTTGCTTCAATATTATTGAAGCCTCTAAGTGCTATTATCGCATCCTAAGTCTTTTGTTGTCTCTCCTCATGTCCGGTAGTGCTCAATTTGTGATGCCATAGTTCATATTAAATGTGCCATGTGTATCGAAAGGGTTTTAGGATAGATATATGGTGGCTGAAGTCATTCGAAGTGGTGCGAAGTGATTCAAAGGTGTTTGAAGTGTTGTGAAGTCATTTGAAGTCGTTCAAAATCATTTGAAAGTGTTTGAAATGGTATGAAATGAGTTTTAAACTGAATTCATGACATTTGTAGAGGTTGGAATCGTGAATTGTAGTGTGTCGATATGTTTAAAACATTTCTCAGACCCTAGGATGTGCAATAGACCTATCATCCTCCCCCTTACTGAACTCCTGACTGTTCCAGTCAGCCAATCGAGTCACATGTGAAATGCATGATCATGTTGAAAAAGTTAGCAAAGTTCGAAATGCCTCTCATTGATGATAATCAACCTGGAAACCTAACAAAAACCTGTTAAAAGGCTTAAAAAGTATAACTAGAGGAAGGGTGTGAGTTGGTACTAAATATCACTGCTGATACCCAAATGTTGTATTTAGTGATGCAAAATAATAAGGAATGTTGCAAATAGTCTTTATTTTAGGCATACAAAGAAGTTTGAATGAGGTTCAAAATAGGTTTGAAGGTGTGTGAAATAGTTCGAAGAAGTTTTGAGGAATGTCGAAGTGATTCGAAGTGGTTTGAGGTATATTGAGAAGTGAGTATAGCGAATGTGAAGTGTTTTTTGAATGGCAATAGGCGATAAGCAACGAGTTGAGAGTGAATATGGAAGTTTGAAGAAGTTCATGATATTTTGCAGAACTTAGAGATATGATGCAAGCTAAGACTCAAGAGAATGGCTCTTAAATCAGATGATGAGTGAGAAAATAACTTATTCTCTGTTCCCTGTTGCTTTGCTCTCGTTCCAAGTAACTAATACAAGTCTATATACAAATTGAAGAGATAGTACTAAAAAGGAAATAATAACATGTATAGTACACGAGGCAATATATATGACAATGAGGACTTTGTAAATCATGAAACAAATGAGAAATAATAAATAATTGAAATGTATAGTGTTCCCATATAGTAAAAGTACTTATCTTTTGCTTCAATATATCATTGAAACATCTAAGCACTATTATCACATCCTAAGTCTCTCATCGTCTCTCCTCATGTCCGGTGGCACTTGATATGTGATGAAATGGCTTATTCTGAATGTGCAGCATGTATTGAAAGGGTTTTAGAATAGGTACATGGTGGCCGACATTGTTCAAAGTAGTGCAAAATAGTTCAAAAGCATTTGAAATTTTGCTAAATTGTTTGAAATTGTGCAAAGTTGTTTGAAAAGTGTTCAAAGTCAATTTCGTGGTGTTTGTAGTGATTCAGAGTGCATGTCATAGTGTGTCAATATAATTGGAACCCTTCTCCAGACCTTAGTACACGCAGTGGACCTATCATCCTCCCCCTTACTGAAATCCTGACTGTCCCAGTCAGCTGATCAAAGTCATGTGCAGAATGCATGATCGTGTTGAAAACTTAGTGAGGTTCGAAATATTTCTTGTTCTTCTTCATCCATCACCTCTACATCCACCAATATCAGCTTTTCTAGTGTCTCTTCTGGCCGAACTCAACTCTGACATTCTCAAATATGAAAAATTGATGCCTGATCATGGTGTAGTGGAAGATATCGATTTTGAAGTTTGGGGGTGGGGTTTCTGTGCAAAAATAATATGTCTGTTGCTCATCTATTTGTGGTCAAAGGTGCTAAAACATTTCATGTAGGCAGAATACGATGAACTTGCTGAAGATCTCAGTGAAGACTGCGATGCTGCAGTGCAAACTGTAGTTAACAAGGTTTTCGAGGTTTTCAAGCCCATGGCTCATCGCGAATGGATTTCATGGGGTGGGGAATTACTTTTTGTCAATTTAGCAGAGGAGATAGAACAAAAAAAGAGGGAGGAGAAAGAATGATGAATTCAGGAGGAGCAGGAGGAGAATCTACAGCAAAAAAATGCAGAGCTCAAGGCTGAGGTGAAGGCTATCGAGAGGGCAGAGGCTGGGAGGTAGACAAAGATGATGTTGAAGGCAACAGTGAAGAGAGCTGCCTGTGGTGCAGGTGGCAAAGCAAAAGGTGGCTGAGGTTGAGGAGGAGGATGATGGGGAGGAAGAGATTGATGATGGGCTGGATATGAAGCGGATGCAGGTCAAATCCAGTGGGTTCCTCAATTTCAAGGGTCCAGTGAGTTTTTTACCTATTTTCAAAGAATTTTTGAGGTTCTAATACTTTCATAGTGCGATTGATGCACTGGATTCAAGTTCCAGTCACACTGTATCATCAAGGAGGGTGCCTCAAAGTGCACAAAATGCACTCAGGAGGTGCAAGGCTGCTATTGGGGTGGGGTGTCAAGGTGAGGGCTTTGAAAAGGCGAAGTAAAAAGATTTGGGGGCACAAAATTGAATTCGTGCCTGAAACCAGGCATGAAAATCATTCAAAATCTATTTTGAAGCAATTGCTAATTTGTTTCGAATTTTTTATAGTATGGCAAATTTGCATAGTGGGCCCCTTTGAAAATATCAAACTGATAGTGGGCCTTCGAATCCATTGAAGGAGATAAAGAGGTCATCGAAAGAGAAGGCGAAGCAAAAACATTTGGGGGCACAAAATGAGATTTGCACCCCAAATCAGGTATGAAATTTATTCTAAATTATTTTGAAGTGCTTACTAACTTGTTTTCGAATTTGTAGTATGGAGAATTCACATAATGGGCCCATTTGAAGATGTTGAGCTAGTCATGAGGCCATCAACACCATTGAAGGAGAAAAAGAGGTTGTTGAAGGAGAAAGTGAGAGAGAGACATGAGTTGTCAAAGGGGTCAAAGGAGTCAAGGATGCATGGATTGTGCATCGTGGGTTGATTGCTGCAAAATTGGTGCAGAAAAGAGTCAAGATGGAGATACTGGGTAGGGAGATAGAAGTGTTGGAGGAAATGCTAGAGGGGTAGAAAGGCTTTTTCTTTTGTATATCTGTTTATTTTGCAATTGGAGTCTTCTGAGTCTTGAATAGTAGTGATAAGAGAAGTGAAAAGAATAGGAAAAATAATGGAATGGTATAGTTATCTGTTTGCGAAGTCCCGAAAGTCTTTGAAAGTATTATTGTCGAGGTTTGAAGCAATTCAAAGCTTTTAGAAATGTTCGAAAGTGATATCGAGGAAATTCAGTGAATGTAAAATGATTGTAAGATATTTTTGAAGAATATTGAGGTTGAGATTGAGGTGAACGAAGGCCTACATGGGCAAATAGAAGTGAAAGCTGTTGAAGCTATTGTGAAGAATGTCACGCATAGTAAAATGTGTTCGATAAATAGAATGAGATCAAAATAAAAAAAAGAGAAAAAAAATAGGTGAGGTTGATCAATGTCGATGGGGCTAACCATGATCGTAATAATCGAGTTGAGCAACTGGTCAAATCAAAATCCAACAGAAGATTGAGGGGTCAAAAATGAGGTGGAGGAAATATTTGTTGGCAATTGATGTAATATAAATTTTGGCGATAAGGGCTAGATGAATTTTGAGGCGATGATTGGAGATATATGATGGATAGGGAACTTTAAGTGCAATATTGGACTTCGAAGGCAAATGTGAACGTGAATCTGGCGATAGAATATAGGGCAAAGGTGATATTGAAATAGATGTTGAATTGGAAGAGGACACAGATGACAAGATCAAAGACGAGAATATCGAGAATGGTGAGTGGCAAGTCGAGGTCGAAGTGTGGGATGATGGGGATGAATGTGATGAGAATTTTGGAGGTGAGATTGAATTTGAAAATGATGAAGGTGCAACTATTGGAGTGGACTGTGCTGGAACTACCAAAGGTAAAGATGATGAAACTGGGATGGACATGTGCGATGAAGCTGGAACAATGCGATAAAGATCAGAAGGTGTGACATAATGATTTTGAAGGGTGAGATTTTCTCGTTTGAGTGCAAGCTGTTTTTTGAGGGCTAGTTCCTGTTTGAGTGCCAACAATACGAGCTTCTACATTATTTGAATTGTTCGAGCCATGAGGTATACCATTAGATGCTTGGTTCAATGTAGTCAAAGGTGCGATATCATCAAAGGTGCGATATCAGTGATGAACGAGGTCAGAGCAGAAATTTTGGATACTGATCTGGTCAAATTTGAAGCTGCAATAACCGATGCAAGGTTTGGTGTGAAATTTTTGAGAATATGCAGAATGTCTTCAGAATTGATTGATGTGCTAGACTGTGATGAATTTGAGGTCGAAATTGATTGCTGGGGAATAGAATATGAGTTCTAGGATGCTATAGCAAATTTTGCGGCATTGTGGATGTCATTCAGTGTATATGGGTCATTGGGATAGTGATCAGGAAACTTTACTTTAAGACGATCTGCAATTCTAGTCCATAAGTCCATTTGAAAGCCTTGAAGAAAAGCTCGACTCTGTTTGGCTTCTGAAAGTCTATGTTTTGAGTGAAGAAAGTTCATAATATTATAGAATGACCTGTAATAAACTCCTAAATCATTTTTGTCAAAACTACCAGTGCGAAGCTGTTCACCAACAAGTGTATCCATGTCCAAAATGCTGTATTTTTGTTTGTCTTCTATTTTGGGATAGAACTTGAATACTGCAATGTGAAATTTATCAAACGATGTGCTGGGCTTGTACTCTGGAAGCGATTTCCAGAGATCGTAAGAATCAATGTTGATGTATCTGCAAGCATGTTGCTTCTTTAAGTTGTGATCTGTGATATCGCAAGTTGTGAATAGATATTCAAGCTCTTTGAAGTATTTTTGAAGTTCTGTCATCTTGAATTGAATTTCGGAGATGTAGAATGGCCAGAAGCTGGCATAAAGGATATTGACATGTTTGAGGTGGATTTTGAAGGTTGTGAGGTCGAAATTTGTGCAATGTTGGGTTTCATATGTTTTTAAAGTTGAAGAAGATGGTAGTGATGTCATAAGTGCGAAAGGTGAAAGAGTTCGAAATAATATTATTGATGGTCAAGATACTGTATCAAGATCTCCTGGTTGTTCAGGAGGGTTGGAGGCAAAACAAGTTCAATGCGAAGTCAAAATCATTGAGCCCTCTTTAGGTGAAATGAGCAGTAGAAAGGAGTGGAGGTTCAATGATGAAATAATCTAGAAACCCCTTGCAGTGGGCTTCAAAATGATGATACTTGACCTAGAAACCTAACAAAAACCTGTTAAAAGGCTTAAGAAGCATAACACAGGCTAGAGGAAGGGTGCGAGTTGGTACTAAATATCACCACTGATACCCAAACTTGTGTTTAGTGATGTGAAATAATAAGGGATGTTGTGAATAGTCTTTAGAGGCATATGAAGAAGTTCGAATGAGATTCAAAATAGGTTTGAAGGTGTGTGAAATAGTTCGAAGAAGTTTCAAGGAATGTCGAAGTGATTCAAAGTGGTTCGAGGTATATTGAGAAGTGAGTATAGAGAATGTGAAGTGTTTTTCGAATGGCGATAGGTGATAGGCAATGAGTTGAGAGTGAATATGAAAGTTCAAAGAAGTTCACAATATTTTGCAGAGCTTAGAGATACGATGCGAGCTACAGTGACTCACAAAACTGAGTCAATATTTTGGACTTTTTGATTCATTGTTGAATAGCTTCCCATAAACAACAAAACCAAACAAGGTATTGGTGTACTGAATAACATACATGATCAGGGCTACCAAACAAACAAAGAATTATGTAATTTTAATCATCCCTCATGGAGATATGATTATTTTAATTCAGGGACTCATTGACTCAGTTTTGTGAGGTAGTATCAATATTATGATAAATTGTAATTCTAGTATTTTGTATGACCTCCCTTGGCCTTAATAACTGCTCCCAACCTTCTAGGCATGCTTTTAATCAAATTCTGACACACCTCTGATAGAATATTATTCCACTCTTCTACTACTCTTTCCCATAACTCCCAAATTCCTTTTGGTGCTGTTGGATACTTGTCTAACTGGTTCTTGAGGTGAACCCAATGATGTTCAATAGGACTGAGGTCTGGAGATTGGGCAGGACAATCCAGAAGAGTAATATTGTTGTTCTCCATCCATTTCTTGGCCTTTTTTGAGGTATGCTTGGAGTCATTGTCTTGTTGAAAAATCACCTATTCTCCAGAAATTCCACTCTCCTCCAAGCTAGGCAGCATATGGTCCTTCAAAATGGACACATACTGGTTAGCATTCATCCTCCCCTCAACCTCTGCAAGATGCCCCACTCCATTCCATCCCATACACCCCCATACCATAATGTTTCCTTCCCCAAATTTGACAGTTCCCTGCACCTCTCTCTCAATCAGCCCCTCTCCCTTCTGTTTCCAAACCCACTCTCTCCCATCTGACCCAAACCTGTTAATTTTAGTCTCATCTGACCAAATAACCCTTCTCCAGTCCTCCACAGTCCACTCTCTATACTTCTGAGCAAAAGCCAATCTTGCTTTCCTATGCCTTATACTAAGCAAAGGCTTTTTCTTCTTCACCACAGCCTTGAATGAGTTTTTTCTGAGAACTCTTCTGACTGTTTCTGAGGAGACTGGAGTGGGGATGATGCTGTTAATGTAATGGGTGGCCTGAACAGCATTTGCAGCCTTGCCAGTGGTGATTTGGGTAAGGATAGCTCTCTGAGAGGTAGATGAGAGCTTAGAAGGATGACCACCAGAGGGGGAATCCAGGTTTGGATGGAGATCCCTGAGTGTTCTGGATACACTAGACTGGCTGAGGTTGAGTTTAGAGGCAATATTGCAGGTAGAATAATGATTGGAGGCCAGGGAAAGAATGTTTTCCTTCTGAGCAGAGGAGATGGGATGCATTGGAGAATATTGAAGTATGAAGAATGCTAGTCCTAATTAAATACTATAATTTAAGGTCCCATCAAGGGTCACATCACCTTAGAAACCATCTGTCAAGTTTTTGACATTATACAGTTGGTGGAGCATCAGATTCTAATATTTCTGACTACCCCTCACAAAACTGAGTCAATGAGTCCCTGAATTAAAATAATCATATCTCCATGAGGAATGATTAAAATTACATAATTCTTTGTTTGTTTGGTAGCCCTGATCATGTATGTTATTCGGTACACCAATACCTTGTTTGGTTTTGTTGTTTATGGGAAGCTATTCAACAATGAATCAAAAAGTCCAAAACATTGACTCAGTTTTGTGAGTCACTGTAAGACTCAAGAGAACAGCTCTGAAATCAGACAATTAGTGAGAGGATAACTTATTCTCTGTTCCCCATTGCTTTGCTCTCCCTCCAAGTAACTAATACAAGTCTATATACAAATTGAAGAGATAGTACTAAAAAGGAAATAATGACATGTGTAGTACACGAGGCAATATATATGACAATGAGGACTTTGTAAATCATGAAACAAATGAGAAATAATAAATAATTGAAATGTATAGTGTTCCCATATAGTAAAAGTACTTATCTTTTGCTTCAATATATCATTGAAACATCTAAGCACTATTATCACATCCTAAGTCTCTTGTCATCTCTTGTCGTGTCCAGTGGCACTCGATATGCGATGAAATGGCTTATTCTGAATGTGTAGCATGTATCAAAAGTATTTTAGAATAGGTACATGGCAGCTGATATTGTTTAAAGTAGTGTGAAATAGTTTGAAAGTATTCAAAATGTCGCTAAATTGTTCAAAATTGTTCAAAATAGTTCAAAATAGTTCAAAATAGTGCAAAGTTGTTGAAAAAGTGTTCAAAGTCAATTTCGTGGCATTTGTAGCAATTCAGAGTGCATGTCGTAATGTGTTGATATAATTGGAACCCTTCTCCAGACCTTAGTGCGTGCAGTGGACCTATCATCATTCTTCCTCTTCACCTTCTACATCCTCCAAGACCAGCTGTTATCATGTCTCTTCTCACAGAACTCAACTCCAACATTATTGAGTATGTGAAATTGATGCCCGAGCATGGCATCACTGAGGACCTTGATTTCAAAGTGTGGGGAAAGGGATTTTGTGAGAGAATGGTGCATTTTCCTGTCCTATTCGCAATCAAAGATGCTAAAGCATTTTGTTTAGGTGGAGTATGATGAACTCACTGAAGATCTTGGGGAAGAGTGCGATGTGACCATACAAAAGATTATGGATGTTGTTTTCATGCTTTTTAAACCGATGGCTCGATGCGAGTGGGTTTTGTAGAAGGGCAAACTGTTATTTATTGACTTAGCTGAGGAGATATGTATAATGAGAACAAAGGGAAGAGGAGGAACAATGGGTTTGGGAGGAGGCAGAGTCAGTGAAGAAAGCAGAGAGAGGATCAGAGGAGGGCACTGGCAGATGCACAAAATGCAGCTCTTGCTGCATTTCATGCGAAAATAATTTCGAAAGAAATTTTGCAGTGGGAGAATGCAGGGTTTGAGGCTGAGGCAAGGATGATCAAGAGGGCAGAGACTGGCAGAGGTGAGGAGGAGGAGGAGGTGGTAGAGCCACCTGTGGTGAGGGTGGCAAAGCAAAAGGCAAAGGAGGTCACAGAGGGGGATGATGGGGAAGAAGAGGTTGAGGGCGAAGGGGCTGTGAAGAGGGTGCACCTTGAAATGAGCAAGTTGCTCAATTTTGAGGGTCTAGTAAGTTTTTTCTCTTATGTTTGAAGTATTTTCATGCTGATAACTCTTTCATAGTGCAATCAATGTGCTGGGTTCAAGTCCCAGCCATGTTGCATCATCAAGGAGGGCAAAGTGAAGTGTTTGAAGTGCACCCAGGAGGCACAGGGGTGTTATTGGGGTGGGGTATCAAGGAGGGGCCTTTAAAAAGGTGAGGCAAAGAACTTTGGGGGTGGAAAATGAGATTCATGCCCCAAGTCAGGTATAAAATTTATTCAAAATCATTTCAAAATGCTTGCTAACTTGTTTTTTTTGACTTCTATAGTGTAGCAAATTCATGTTGTGGGCGCCTTCAAAGATGCTGAGCTGGTCGCAGAGCCTTCAAAATCGCCAAAGGAAAAGAAAAAGCTGACAAAGGGGAAGGGAAAGGGGAATGCAAGGGAGTCATGGGGGGTCAAGAATGTCGAGAAAGAATGGGTGGTGCACTGTGGGATGATCACCACAAAACTGGTGCAGAAAAAGGTGGAGCTTGAGATTTTGGAGAGGGAGATAGGATTGTTAGAGAAGATGCTGGAGGAGTAGGACTTTCTGTTGCTTTGTTTTGTCTATTTCAATTTTCAAATTTTTGTTAAAAGTCTTTGAAAGTAAGATGAAGAAGAAATGAAGATATAATGAATGAAAAAAATGAATTTTTTTAGAGAAAGGCTCAGTAGTTCATCATAGCTGAAAAACCCTTTGGAGTTTGCATGACCATGCTATGATGCAATATCATGACTTGTATCATCTACTAAAAGCAATCAGAATCTTTTGTAAGTAATCACAAAATGAAAAGGAAAAATAATTATTCATTTTTGAAGTCCCAAAAATCTTCAAAAGTATCTTGGTCAAAGTTTGAAATTGTTCAAAGTTGTTCAAGATGTTTGGAGTCAATATCAAGCAAATTTGGTGGAAGAGAAATGGATTTTCGAGCGAGATATGGTAGCAAATGAAATGCAGTGATAGGTCAATGTAGTACTGATCCATCGAGTTTGCAGAGAATATAAGCTCTTTTGTAGTTTCATTCAATAATGATAAGAGGGCCAAAATATTGTGGTTTCACTTGCGATTGAAGGATTTCTCAATTTTCATATTTTGAAACAGCATCAAATCTCCTTCACAAAGTTGTAGTTGCACATTGTATGTTTGTGAATGAGTTTGAAGCATTTCACAACTTCGATTTGAGAGGTGTAGACCTTCGAATATAAAACTTTGAGGTCATTTGATTATTTTTGTAGTGCTATCACTTGTCGAGTTATGAGATCTGTTGTCAATAAGATGGAATCGGGTGGCAGTTGTAAGTATGTCACTTTGGAGATGTCGAGAGGGATTAGAGGATGCGACCCTGTAACTGCAAAGTAAGGAGAACAACCCATGCATTTATGAACCATGACTCATTCTGCCCAAAATACTGAGTGTGCTCCTGCTGACCATTTCGCTTGTTCTCCATCAACAGCTTTGAATAGAGATTGTCAAACATTGAAGTGTGCTCATTCGATGAGTCCATTGGCATGCAAATTATAACCGCTAATTTGAACATGGTTAATATGATATTGTTTCATGAGATACTCCATAGCTGTGATAAATGCAGTGCCATTGTCAGTTACAATTTCATATAATAAACCCCATCAACAAATAATATCTTTGAAGATCCAATTGCCAAGAGATGTCACATTATTGCATCGAAGTTTTTGCTATTCTGGGTAAGTCATTAGTGAGCATTGACCTTGTATGATGTATTTGAATCC
Source organism: Tricholoma bakamatsutake (assembly GCA_029959215.1). Classification (NCBI taxonomy): domain Eukaryota; kingdom Fungi; phylum Basidiomycota; class Agaricomycetes; order Agaricales; family Tricholomataceae; genus Tricholoma; species Tricholoma bakamatsutake. The sequence goes on along the minus strand of CP114857.1, from coordinate 10,542,107 downwards.
ATTTGAAGGTGGCATTTGCATCATGTCGATATACACTTTGCCAAAAAGGGGTGCTGGAGTGGCAACTGTGGGTAGAATTAGAACATTTCATGTTTGTTAAATTTGACATAGGTGGCAAGTTCGAATGAACCATGCAATATCGGCTTTTATGTTTGACCACCAAAATTGAAGGGTGATGACTGATTTTGTAGTGAAGACCATTTTGTATCCAATATCGTCATGAGCTGCACGAATTATTTCGAGATGACATTCTGGAGTTGCAATAATTTTGTGAGCTCCATGGGAGTCTTTTCTCTATAGTCTGCCCAAGTCTAAAAAGAATTCAGTACAATATTGAATAAAGGTAGCATATTCAGTGTCTGATAGATCAGGGGGTCACACCAGGTCATGTAACCATTTTTGAATGCGAAGTAATCTTTTGTCATTCATTTTCACGTTATTCATTTATGGGACATCATCGTAGGTAAGGTCCTCCCCCTTACTGAAATCCAAAGAGAGGGAGAGGGTCAAAATCTGATGCAAAGTAAAGGGTCAAGTCATAATAGGATTGATTTGATGTACAAAACCATGAAGATGGTCGATCCAGTCTTCAAAGTCATCTTCATTGTTGAGCTGAGCATCTTTGTATTGTGGGGGGCATCTTGAAAGTCCATCAGGACTATAATGTGTCCCTGTGATGTGGACTAATGTAAAGTGAAAGGTTAGGATGGATACTATCCATTGATTGACGCTAGCGCTTGGTGCAATATCAGGATTCGAAAGCATGCCTTTGATATATCTTGCATTGACTTTGATGATAAGCCTTCGAACTCCTATTAGGTACAATCACAGTGCTCTGAGAGTGTGATATAGACTGTAAAGTTCAAGTTTTGGCTGCAAAAATCGAGATTTGCAGTCATTAAGCATAATTGATCCAAATAAACTGTAATATCATTTTCAAGGGTTTTTGGGATCACATTGAGCAAGAAAGAAGCCAATAGCTCTTTGTAAAGTGTTGACCGATAGGATAACTGGGGCTGGAGACATGTAGTCGATAGCTTGAATTGCTGGAGAGCAAATTAGAGCTTTTTTCAAATCTTCCTGGGCTGTTATTTGTTCTGCTCCAAATTCAAAAGAAACATCTTTATAAGTGAGTTAAATCAGTGCTGCAGCTCATTGAGCAAAATTTTGAATGAACATACAACAAACTCCTATGGTTCCTAGGAACACTTTGACTTTGGTGAGGCTTTGACATAATCCTCATTTGCTAATAGCTGTGATTCAAGTAGGATCGGCTGTATGACCTTCAATGTTGCATTGATGCCCTAAAACAATTATTTTGGGGATGCAAAGATAGAGTTTCAGACCAGAGAATGTTCTTCCACAATACTTCATGCATTGAACAATCTGATTTAAGTTTTTGAAGTGTTCCCAGATGAAGTGTTGAATAGCTGGATTGTCAGGAATGGTTTTGTAGGATCTGCCAATCATTTGATATTCTGATTTCAGGCCCTTAACTGGTGTATCATCGATGTAAGGGATGGTTATATAAGGAATTTTGGGCTGTAGAATAAATGTCACATCATTGTGTAAGATAGGAACTGAATTTGTCCAACCCATGGGTAGGGTAACAATGTGAAGTGCTCCAAATGGTGTCTGAAATGTGGTCAGATCATAAGATGACTCTGCTACTTTCCTTTCGTTGAATGCCACATAAAGATCCAACATTCCTTCACATGATTGTCCACTGAATTGTTCTGCTAGATGTTCAGGTATTGGCACAATGCCTGAGTGCTGGATCATTACTTGGTTAAGCAGTTCAAGACTGTGGATAATTTGAAGCGATTTCATGTCTTTCTTCACAACGCAGAACCATTGTGATCGATAGAAAGAGTTTGACAGTTCATATACTCCTGCTTCTATCTTCTTTTTCAGCATTTCACATATCTGTTCATACAAACCTGGAGGTATAGGAATGTTTTGTTCAACCCATGGAGTGTGAGGAACAACAGGGAACTCTATAGGAGGAAAAAAGTCAGAGAAAAAGCTTCCTCACTCTTGTTCTGTCCACACAAAAGCTGTTTCCTGATTTCGAATAAAATCGTGCATAAGATTTCATTCCTCTGGCCATAGGAAATTGCTAGGATGATTCTTGTCGATGATAGTTTTACATTCAAGTGAATATCACAAAGTGGGGATAAACAATGGTGGATGAGAATTTAATTTTGGCATGTTTTCAAGGGGGTCACCAGTAATTGTTCAAATAATCTGAAATTGGTTGGGTAGCTCAATAATAACTAAGTGAATTTTTTGTGCAACAGGTTTGTACTTCTTTTTTGACGCCGCGAAAATCAGATATGAGGAATTGATGATAGGCATAGAAGGTATAGATATCGCCATCGAGGTTGATAAATATGTGTTGTATTGATGACTGGCTGTTAAATATAAATTTGCAAGAATCAAAAGAATAAGAAACAGTTTTCAAAGAGTTTGAGGACTCCATATTGGGAATATTCACAGTGCATTCAATAGTGATAGATAAATTAGAGGGATCGAATAAGATAATGAGAGTGTACTGGTCAATGTCTGAAATTTCATCCTCTAGTTGCAAAAATCCTTTTGATGCTGATTACAATGGGGTATCATGGGGATTGCACATGATTGTGTCGAATTAGAATCATATATTGTGATTGTCTGAGCTTCATTTCTGTAGTTTTTAATGGTGCTTTCTGTGAGCACATTGAATGATTGACCAAGTAGAATATCATAGGCTGGGTCGCGAATTATGTGGATTTGCATGAATAGCATGATACTTCCCACTTCACAAGGCACATTTCATGCTAAACCCAAACTTTCGTCAATGCCTCTGTTAGCCGATTGAAGTGGGATGTGGATCAAAGGATCGTAAGTGAGGCCAAGTTCATGGAAAATTTCTTCAGACATTGTGATAATTGAAGAACTGGGGTCTATGACACTTTCAACTGGATTCCTTCCATTGACATTCATGATAATTGACCTAATCAAGTGGGATTCCTTTGCAGTGATAAAGGGTTCTGGAATATCACCAGGTTGAAGACTGTTAATATATTGTTCTCTGAGCACTGTGGGCTGATGCTTTCAAGGAAGAAGAGCAATCTGTTGGAGCTGAAAGTGGTGTCATCATCAATCTTGGCAGCCAAAAGTAGCACCCCAATACAATTGATATAGGTGAGTTTTCCTAAAGACTAATTTATGAAGGAAAGAACTTTTTATTTATGCTTTGCTTATCAATAAAATTTTGCCAATCCCCAAAAGATTGTCCTTCAACTCCTTCAAATTAACAATAGTGTTTTGCAGTGGAGGATCTTGTCCATGAGATTATCAGTGCTGGTCCCAATGGTTGTAGCAAATGACAGAGGAGATATATTGGGCATAGCAGATCTACGTAGAGCTATCTTACAGATAATCCCATGAGTCAATCTCCCCCTGTTCCTACTCCCTCATCTCATTATCCTCAATGAGGAAATGCATGAAGATTTCCTCAACATCTTCAACCTCTTCATTATTCAGTGCAGCCCAGTTGATAAGCTTGTCATGCCATGTGAACTTCAAGGTTTGCAGTTCTTTGAAAATGGCTGGTGAAAGATGAGCATGGTGGTCTGTCATGATCAGTTTGGCTGCAGAAAAGAGACATTCACATGGAACGGCTGATGCTTGGACTGGCAAAACATCCAGGGTGATCCTGGCAAGTATTGGATAGATATATCTTTGCATGGTCCTGGTTATGGAAATGAGCAGGTATTGGATAGTAGTTAATTTATAAATGTAACTCACTGACTACCACTTGATGATGTCTGTCTCTTGAATGACATCTGTGGAAACCTCCTTGAGATAATGTTGCAATTCAGCAGCCCACTCCTCATCAACCTCCTCTGAAATCAACATCTGGTGGTGCCAATCATATTCAGAAAGGAGGGACTTCAATCCTTCTTCGAGTGATCCAGTTAGAGATGGTGAGCCATTCAGATTATTGGCTCTCGTGGCTCGCGGGCAATTATTCCAATATTCAGCCACCTCACAACCAATAATTGTCATTCAAAAACTGATAATGGCTGATTAATTCTTATAGATGAACAAGCGCTTGGTGCTGAGGGCATAGCAGATGTGGAGGTGAGATGTTGCTTGAAGAATGTTGCATGTAGGTATTTATTGTGCTCATCATCATCTCGATGTGCTGTGGACTGGCATCATGGATCGCCTCATTACTCTTGTGTTACTCTTGTTCACCTGCAGATTGCCTTATGGCCTCTCATTTGGTTCACTCTATAACATGTTTTGAATTTTTTCTGCTTTGAGTACTGGGATAAACAGCAGATACAATGTAGCTATGATTGAACATGACAATGGCAAAGCATGGTGACTATGGTCAGGTTCTGACTCTTTCATTTGGTACCACCATAGTACCCTGATCTGACTGTGACATGCATCAGAAGGCCCTGACCCTGACTGAAAGTTTGGTCAGTTTCAGTCATGTTTGGTTTAGTTCTGGTTATTTCTGGTTAGCCTAACCTGACTTCAAAACACTATTCATGTTGTTATGGTAATAAAATCCAAGTTGAGTACTGGACTTCTTTTGGAATGCTCGAGGCTTGGTACTTTCCTGACAACAAATAGAAGGAGTTTTTTTGCTTCCATTGGCATTTGCAGTACAGTAAATGCATACATTAGTTGTTTCTTGTTTTGCTTTGTCTCTGATGAGGGCTTGTCCATTAGGCCATGATCTGGTGGCATTCTGTGGGAACTGAGCATCAAGGGAAAATCAGGCTGCCACATCACTCACACATAGAAGAGGCCTGTTTCATCCATGTTGAAGATGTCTTTCAATTGGTACTTATACTTTATGATCAGCTCCCACATGCACATGTGCTCTTTTTCTACATCTTTGGCACAGGCAAACACAGCTTCACCATGCTTTTTGAAGTCTTTCAGTTTCTTGAATGCAGCCAGCGACCCCTCACTCAGGTTCAATTACTCATCTTCAGGGACACTAACCAAATCAGCAAACTGTATCCATTTCTGACATAGGATCTCTCCATTGATATGAACACCATCAGCCATAGCCTTTATAACCCACAACTTGAGCATTTCATTGACTTTGGGGTGCTTGGTCTGCTTCACCCACTTTGTCCAGCATGCCTGTCCTTTGCTCTCCATCTCAGCAAACTGAGCACATCATTTCTCTTCATCCTTGAGCCAAGCTAAAATGGTAAGCTGTTTGAGCCATAAGTTTGGATACAGTAGATGTTGCCCAAGTGTGCTGCAGTCTTGGTCTGGCTGTTGTCAACACTTTTGTGATGCCTTAAAACTTCAATCTGCTATGCAAGCATTGCATTTCTTTCTTAGCGAACACATGCTTAACTTTCTTGCTTGAGGCTTGAGGCTTTTGTTTGCATTCCTCAGGTTTTTTTTAAAGAATTTAGCTTTTGTTGTAAGCAAATGCATCAGCACATACATTTTCTCTTGTTTTCCAGCAACACTGCTTTCTTGACCATGCCATCCAGCTCCTTCAGTTTTCAACCAGAGACTTCTGGTGTGATCTGAGCTATGTAAGACCATGTTCATAGTCAGATGCATTTTTTAGCAACTCAACAACAGCTTCCTCATCAACCAGGTTGCCCACATTGTCCAACCGTTCATCATCTTCATCAGAAATCTTATCTTTCCCTTGGAATATTTGAGCTTTGCAAGGCATTTTTAGAGCACATGGAGTGGGTTCTTGGACATCAGGAGGCAATTAAAACTAGTGTTTTAAGGTCTGGGTTTGAAACACATCTTGATCTGCTACTGTTACCTCCCTCAAAAATTCCCATGATTGAGCAGGGCAATTCAAAGGAAAACACACACTCCTAGGGCATAGAATAATCTAGCCACATGTCAAGCCCAAGAGATCAAACACACTAAGAGATGTCAGACAATAGTTCTAACATGCTGGACAATCAAATGCTGTCCACTGCACCAGGCTTACAGCAGACAACCTTATCAGAGAACATGGTAGCAACAAAAGCAAAGACAAACCACACAATAACATCCCTGAACCAGACCAACAAGGAAAAGCCTGTGAATATAGACAAAGGCAGGAACACCAGATGAATGGGCACACAGCAACAGCATCTAACATGAACCTGGGTGACATTCCTGATGTGGAGACAGGATGCTCCTGGCTAGATGCAAAGGGATTACTAGTGCTGTCAGGCATGATGCCATTGCTAACCTTGCTAGCTGGAACAGAAACACTGTTCCAAGTTGGAGCACTACTGAACACCCATTTACAGACACTCAATGGAATATGAGCAGTGGCTTTCCTACTGTGGGAAATAGAACTTGTGAACACAACAAAAGAGGTGGTTATCCCCCTTTTTGATAAGATACAGGGATCTCTCAAGGTAAAAACAGAAGAAACCATCACCAAAATACACAAAGAGATGAAGGAACTAACAATCAAAGTTATTTATCAAAGAACTAGGCAGGATGTCAACTGAAATGAGCAACACTGCAGAGAGGGTAACAGCAGTGCCCTGTTGTGATGTGCTAATTCAGGGGGTGGTGGGCCCACCAGTTCAAATAGATCCACAGGTAAGAGGAAAAGCAGGCATAAGAGCAAGGCAGTTCCCATGGACCTCTCCAAAGACATCCAAGAACTCAAAGCACTATCAGTCCCACAACTTCTAAAACAGGTAAACAAGAGTGCAAGTTAGGTATCATTATCATACCTGAATCTCACAACTACAACATTATGGCATATTTCATCCCACTGACATTTTACACAGCTGAAAAGACAATATAGAGGAAGTAACTGAGACTAACAATCTGAAAAAGGAATCTATTAGCAAGTGCAGGTGGGCCAAAGCCCCCGGGCAAAGAAATTTAAACCAAATGGTAGGGCACATGATCATCATGTCTGCAGATCCAAACAATGCCAAAAAAGCCATATTAAATGGACTAGTCATCTGCAACAAGAAGGTATCAATATCAAAATGCAAATGAGAGCTGGTAAGATGCTGAGAGTGCCAAGAATATAATCATGTAGCAGCAGAATGCAATATCCAAAGAGACATGTGTGCCAAATGCAGGGAAAGCCATAGAACAAGCATCTGCAGTGAATTAACCCTCTTATGCACCTCATGTGGTGAACATGGGCATGCTAGCATTGATAGGATGTGTCCTACCTTCCTCAGGAAATGCACAGAGCATGGTGCAAGAAATCCAGAAAATTCTTTACTGATCTTCTCCTCCACAGAGGCTTGGACCTGGGAATCCACACCGCTGAATGGACAGTGACCAGCAATCCCAGTGGGGCTCACAGACCTTGTTTACCTGAACAAGACAGGCAATTTATGCCAGACCCAACTTCCATTCTAGCCAAGACAGATAGCTCCAAATGGACAAGAACTAGAGAAATGCTCATGGGACAGACAATATGAAGAGGAGAGAGATAATGAATAATGGGATGAACAAGGCAACAAAGTTAAGAATTCTCCAAATTAATCCAAACAAATCTCTCACAGCTCACTTGGAAATCATTAATGACCCTTTGGCAGCATAGTGGGATGTCATGCTAGTGCAAGAACCATACCTCACTTATTTCAGCAGCATCAGAACACCAAATCAATTCATATCAGTAACTCCCACCTCATGTCCAGCACTAAACATGACTGTTCACACAACGATTTGGGTATACTCAGCACAAGTGGAAAATTATAGATGTCTCCGATACAAATGATGTGGTAGCAATAGAACTCAATGGTGAATACAGTAGACTCACAATGTTTAGCATATATAATGCAGGTTTTACCTGTGGGTTTCCCACACTTTTATTTTCTAATTTATTAAAAAAGTTCCACCATCGACATTCTTCTGCACCTCAATGCATCCAGGCATCCACTTTTGGCCAGATACAATTTCAAATGCATCAGGGTGATGCATCATAGAAGGGGGGTGATGTAAGGGGAAGGGGAGGCATCCCAGACATCTGGGCAATTTTCTGCATTTGTCCCATTTTTTTAATACTTTATTTCACCCTCATCTGCATTTTCTTATGATTTTATTCCTATTTTATGATTATTTTTTAATTTTTCCCATATTGGTACATGTTGACAGTTCTATTCTTAGAGGCAGGACCCCTTCTGGATGTTTACCCATCAAAGTGATGTCATTCCACAGCTTGATCTGCCTATTACCACTTTTTTGCTATTTTTAGCCTATTATCTGATTTTTGGGTCTATCACATATACTGGGCATTGACAGATGGGTCCATAGAGTTTCCTCTTTGGATTCCCCTCTGTTAGGTGTGCCTGAAGTGTCTGTATTATGTAGTATAATATTAACTTTGGATTCCCCTCTGTTAGCTCACTACTAAGTGAAGCTTTGAGGTTGCCCTTACATGAACCCTTCTTGAGTGTCTTGGCATTGTCCAACTTTTTCTTGTTGGCCTTGCATTTCTTGCTCCCCCTGAGATGCATCAAGTTAGGCATGCCAACTGACCTGATCTTGATAGTGGTGTCACAATCAGAGCATTTGATGTTATTGATCATGTCCATGGTGAGCTTAATATGGTATCAGGAACAGAAACTAATCAAGTTATAGTTGACAATCATACCATGCTCTGGATTCTGGTGCTTCCATTTTGGCTTGGGTGTAATTGCAGAATGGGGCAGTTTTGGCAGCCCTCGGAACAGGACAAGGAATTTGCAATATGCTCAATATTTTAGTGTTCAACATCGAGTCTCCAGTACTGAGTGGTTTCTCAATCTTAGAATGTGTAGTTGAAGGTTTGTAGAGTTCAAACTGCAAAAGAATACCCTCTAATTGACATGTGAGATAATGCTTACTGACCCGCCTCCTGGTTGCACTATTCAAGAATGCATAAATGATTTCGCCGTAAATTTATCCAGTAAGTATAGAGAATGCGAATGTACATTGCTTCGAAGATTCACTTTTGCTTCCCATCCACCGTTACTTGCAATCGAGTTGTCGCAGACCTTACGTTCCTTCGACCCCATATTGGAGATTTATGTTCAGGGACTTGCTGTGCATTACCGGTTGAGGGGAGTGATCTATTTTACTGGGGATCATTTCATGACTTGCTTCATCACGCAGGCTGGCTTAGTGTGGTTCCATGACGGAATATTCACACGACGCACGTTGGTTTACGAGTCACAGGACCTGACATCGATGCCGCAATCACTACACCCGTGAGAACTCGGATATACCATACGCAGTAGTGGCCCATGTATTATATCTTATTACACAGCGTTAACATTTCGTCCTCACTTTCCCGATGGGCCCGTCAAGCTTTCAAGAAGTACAAACATAAGTTTACGTCCCCACAGGAAAAGCAGCTATGGTAGAACAGAGTACTAAACATTGGTTTCAGGAACGGGACTACAATACACCAGCTAAACCCTGACAAGACTTATTCATTCACTCTTCCTTACCACCCCTTTCCCCATTACCCCAGATCGCAGCCTCAACCTCCTCTTTCCTCCCTCTCCATGCAAGCTGTAAACCCTTCTGCCAAGTCGTCATAAACTTAAACATGCCAACGCGTTCCTGATATGCTTTGTACGCGTCGTACTTTCGTTGTGTGATTGCCTCAGTGTAAATTGTGGACGAGAAGAACAAAGCCGTGAGAGCTAATGCTGGAAGAGTATATGTAAGGAGCTCCAGTGCAGGTTTATTTTCTTCGAGAACCGGGTAGAGGGCTTTGGGAAAATTTCTGATGAATTCGAACAGGGAAGGGAGCCTGGAGAAGTAGAAAGAAAATGACAGCTGGCAAGGCGGAGATGGAGAAAGGAGGGGCATCAAGGTAATTATCCACTGAAGAATGTGACAATGAGATCAAAGTCAAGAAAACGAGAAATGGTGAAAACACACCCAGAATGACTGCTCGCAGGCAAAATTAGGATGCCTCACGTAAGCCCACAATCCCTTCGTTACGAACCCTCGTCGCGCATCTTCCGGTGTCCAATTGAGACGCGAGCCGGGCCACTGCTTCATCGCATCGTAAGGCTCCACCTTGGATTTCCCCTTTTCAGAGGCCAAAAAAGCATGTTTGTACGTCTGGAAAGAATATTGCTGATTGTCTGACGTAAACTCTAAGGCAAGGACGGCAAGAGCTAGAGAACCAAGAACGATGTCTGACAATACAAGTCCTGTATGGGGTTGGAGGGTTGATGCACTCATAGTGGGTAGACCAAGCAGGAAGAGCAAAACATTTTGGGTTGCGGCGATAAAGATTAGGTTTGTGACTTGAAAGAAAAAAGGGGAAAGTTGTTTGCGGAGGACAGCCCAGCGGTAGTCTTCATCCATGCTGTCGATGAGTTAGAAAAAGGCCAAATTTCCAAGTGAATTGAACACGTACAGACTAAACAGACCACGCCGGTAAGTATTGTAGCTGAGTCTGGTTAATGAGTCGATGAGAAAAATTACTGATACTAACGTGGGCTCAATACGGACCGGCACATCCAAATGAAGACTAGACCAAACATCAAGAGCGCCCTTGGGCTGAAGTCTGTCGCAACAGTCCAGCCAAGGTCCTTTGGAGAGTATGGACATAGAAAGAATGGCTGCTCATTGGGCCAGAGGGGTAGCAAAGCAAAGTAAGCGGTGTATATTGTTGGGAGAAATGTCCAGAGGCGGTCTACTTGAGAAACATTGCTTGTGATGACGGAGAGGATGTACGTTGTGGCGGTTGAAATGATGCATAATTGTACGGGCCAGCGATAAGCTGGGGGTAGACTATCAATGAAGTTGCTGAGCATGATGGTAGTTGTAACAGTCTGTGGCGAAAGTGTGACAGGAATTACAGTTTCGACCACAAACCCAGCCTAATTATTGACTTACTATAATAAGGCCTTTGTCGGTAACCGGTTATGGGTATGGTGCAGTGCATGAACAAGGTTTATTACATAAGCAAATTTTGTCCTTTTCCTATTTGTCTTGCTACAATACTCAGCTTGATGTGGAGAATTGATTGGCTAGAGTGATTGTCAATTGGAGCAAAATTGACAGAGTTATTATTTTTTCCACACCCAGATTCCGCCGCATTGCTATATATAGTATAGATGACACAATATTTATCACGTGAATTTACCCTTTTTGGAAGCTCATGACCCGCAATTGAGGTGAACAGCCAGTGGAGTCTTATTGGACCACTCTGTACACCTTCAGTGTAAAATAGTTCCAGAATTGCCATAGCTGTAAGTTAAGAGGGTGTCAAATTAAGTATTATTTTTTGACCACCATCCATTCCGCCGCTGTGCAAAAAGTAGTGGTGACTAACGCACTGCACCATAGGTTACATAAGCTGGGAACAGGTTTCGGAGATCCCAAAACCGACTGAAACCTATCATGACCCCCGACAACCCCCCAAAATGCCTGATCCAAAATTTTCTGTGCGGATAAATTTTTTTTTAGGCTGCATTTTTATCTGGATTTTGCCTCAGGCATATGACGGGTCACATTTTTATCCGCACATGGGATCAGGCCTCAAAAAAATCGCTTCGCTCCAGACAGGTACATTTATTAGACAGGATACATCGTTGTCGTCCTCTTCGGCCGGATCTACAATGCTTTTGCGTCTTGACTTCAGCGCCTTCAGAACGGCCAGAATTGTCGAGATATTTCTTGTTAGGATGTTGAACTGACTATAGTCCATGGTACCAAGCCTAAGCCCTGTTTCTCTTGCACTGCGTGGTTCAGAACTGAGAGTGCAAAGAAATGCTGTAGATGGTAGCAGCGTGAATTTCTTTGACCCTAGACATTGCAACTTTTCGGGAACCGATCAAAATTGTTAGCTAACCATGTGCTTGAAAACTTGTAAGGCGAAATGCGACACTGCCGAGATGTTTGAAGCAAGTTTGAAGATTCTGTAACGCTGCTGTGTTTGCCATTCTTTCCTTCAGTTTTCGAGTACATAGTGAGAACTAGCAAACGGGCAGTGAGAATAGTGATAGCCCGGTGTCTATTATATAGTGCACCTTTTCCCAGCATGATATGCCCATCCAACACTATGAACCCGTAGCCAGAGCCAGACTTCGATGCAATGCATACTGGTGCCAAAGTCCGTCACACGTCCATTATGCAGCTGTGACTGGGAATCAACCACCTTGCATATCTTGTGCCAGTATTGCACGCTCCAGAAAGGTAGTCACAAATTCTTGTAAGAGGGATCCTCAACAGGTACAGCACCATCAAGAAGAGCCTGTCCAAATTCTTTCCTCATTAACTCGACAAATTTTTGTGATGGAAGTGCCCTTGCGGCGAGGTGTTCAATGTTGTTGTCATTAACTGCAGTGGTTGAGAAGCATGTCAAAGCCAAAGGATTCACTAATCCATAATGTTCTTTTGGTAACTTGAGTGCGAGAAAGTTTTTGACCTGACTTCTCTATCTGGGAAAATATTTCTGTAAGAATCTTTTGGTCTGGACAGCTTCTGTTCACAATAACCATCCAAATCTGGAAAGTCATAGGAATTAGAAGAAAATTTCTTCTCTTTTCCAATCCATCGCTTCTCATCAAATTGCGGGGGTGTCTCATAAACCATCACATATTCAACATCCATGTTTGGGGTTTGGCATATGCATGTCATCATGCGAGAAAGATGCAGAAAGGTATGAAGGCTGCCCTGAGCTTATTTTGGATAACTAATTGATACACACTGCGTAATATCAGGGTAATAATACCTAGTTCATATTTTTTTCAACCATCCCCTGGACTTTATCTGCACCAGATCAGGCATGTGGCCCACAGGGCCATCCCTATCTGGACATTCAGGGATCAATGAAATTTTTATCTGGATGACCTCAGGCATTCACCAAAATTTCTGCAGTTTTTATCTGGATAAGGATCAGGCATTTTGGGGGGTTGTTGAGGGTCCTAACCTATCTCTGTTTTCAAAGTCCCCCATGTTGGAGCAGACTACATACGCTGCACAGAGGAAGAGACGACACGTTCCTTATAACCTACCTGGGGTTTAGTTAGTCTTAGAGCTAGGGTTTAGCAGAGGTAAGAACACACTGTATATCTACTATAGTACAGGTTCTCCTTATATACATAATAGTAAGGATGTCACATGACTCAGGAATGTGTTTACCACATGTATGCACAGTAAGCGCAGTAACATGTGTGTGCTGCATGCATGGCCTCATGTATGCAGCATGTATGAGGATTTAATTTCAACACCCCAAATCAAAACTGATCCTCGGCATGTACCTGTGATGATAGGAACTCAGTCGCAAAACTAGGAATAAATATGCTCAGTGTTTGCGAGAAGTCAAACAACTGAGGGAAGATGTGTCGATGAGACTATACAAATACATAAGTAGAAAAAGAGCTAAACTACAATTAGCAGAACAAAAGAAGAGGCTCTCGACGAGAGCAATAAAAAATAAGAAAGGTGAATGTACAGGTAATAGTACAAGTGTAACAATAAGTAAAAAATACCGTGGTGCAGAATGATAGGGTCACGAGAAGGGATGGCAGGAGAATTAGCACCACAAAATAGCACCGCTAGCGCGAGCGCATGAGCTCAGGCTCGGATCTAGCCTTGCTAATCCAACACTCCCCCTCAAGGTAGGGAGAGTCCAAGTTCAGTAGCAAAATACTTAACTTTCACAGAGGGGAGAGCTTTGGTGAGCATGTCAGCAACCATATCATCGGTAGGGCAATAAACAAGCCGAATAGAACAATCCAATGAATAAGATGATATTGAATATCAATGTGTTTAGTGCGTGCATGGTATTGGTGATCTTTCATGAGCGCAATCGTGGATTGATTATCCGAGTAAAGAGTTGTGGGGAATAGAGTGATGTTGAAAAGTTGTTGAATGAGAGATCGAAGCCATAATGCTTCTTTGTCAGCGTGGGTGGCAGCAATATATTCACTTTCGGTCGTCGATAACGAAACAATTTCCTGGCATTTAGCACTCCAAGAAATGGCTCCCACATGAATAATAAATGTGTACCCAGATATAGCGTGTCTGTCCTCAGCCATACTCCCATCCATGTCCACATATCCTGCCAAATCAATTTTCTTCTGCCCATATGACAACCAGAGATCTGCCATGCCTTTCAAATAGCGAAAAACTCACTTGACTGCTTCCCAGTGAGCAATTCCAGGCTTAGTGAAGAAACATGAGAGGGTTTGGACAGCAAACAAAATGTTGGGACAAGTTCCGAGTGAGGCATACATCAAAGATCTGACAGCTTTGTGATATGGGACATCATGCATTTGAGCAAACTGCGCAGTAGTGGTGGGAGACTGTGAGGTTGAGAGCTTCACATGAGTTTCCATGGGCGTGGAAACAGGTTTGAGGTCCTGGAGCCTATAACGATGGAGAATAGAGTTGATATATGAGTGTTGGGAAAGGTAAATGGCGCATTTCTCACAATCTTGTCTGATCTCGATCCCTAGCAACCAGTGTAATTTTCTGAGATCAGTGACCTCGACATGCTTGGTGATCTCGGATTTAAAGTGATCGATCAAAAAGATCGATGTTGCTGCAATCGTGCAGTCGTCAATGTGCACCAAGACCACCATCAAGTTGCGTCCATCTCGTTTGAAGAACATGGCCTGGTTGATGTCACACCTCACGAATCTGAGCTTCAACATAATGTTGATGAGCTTCTGGTACCAATGCCTTCCAGACTGCTTGAGTCTGTACAACATTTTATGGAGTCAGCAAACTTGGCCAGTAGAGTTGGGAGTGTGATACCTGGGGGGTTGAGACATATAGATCGTCTCATGTTTGGTGAGTTCTCCATTGAGATGCCCCTGGGATATCGATCTGATGAAGCTCCATATTCTCTGCAGCAGCCATAGCGAGGACAGTTCAAATCGACATGAGTTTAGCAACGGGAGGGAAAGTGTCAAAATAGTTGACACCTGGAACTTGTGAGAAGCCCTGCACTACAAGACAGGCCTTATGACAGATAATGATACTGGCGGCATCTTTCTTTGCACAAAAAACCCACTTTGAGCCTACAATATTGGCTCTGTTTGGTGCTTTGGTGAGTTCCCAAGTTCCTGCCTCCTGTAAGAGTGCTAACTCCTCATGAATTGCTTTCTCCCATAGCTGCCAGTCAGGATGACGCTTCGCTTCTGCCAAGGATCTCAGCTCCAAAGCCTCAAAATCACTCATTTCTGCCACCATTGCATATTCATCTGTGAAGTCGCCTACCATCATCCAGTCAGTGATTCCCTCCCCTTCAAGCACCTGTCCAGGAGCTTCTTCGACAATGAGAGGTACTTGTACACCTGTAGCAATGACCAGATTGGATGGGCAAGCTGAAGTAGCTCCATGGCCCTCAAGAATATCATGGATGCATTGGCTCAGCTTCCTCATGCATCTAGCAGGAAGAGGCTGTTTGTCAGGGGGATTTCCATGATCAGAGGGACTAGGACTTGGAGCATGCAAGGTGTTGAGAGAAGGGACAGCTGATGGTGGGGCAGGTTGAGTGGGAGTGGGGTTTTTTGATGTCGAAGGTGCATCAGTTTTTGTTTCAATGAATTCCCAATCCTCCCCCTCGAGATGACAAGCTGATGAGCACGATTTGTCATAGTAGACATTCTGCTCTATTGTTACCATCTGCTTATCTGGCCAGTAGATACAAAAGCCCTTGCTTTGTTCATCAATTCCCAACCAATAGCCCTCTTTCACACATCCACCCAACTTATTTCCACCCTCGATATGAACCCAGACTTTCTCGCCCCATTCCCTCACATGCCACAAATTAGGCTTCTTTCCAAACGCAGCCTCGTATGGCATCATCCCATCAATGGCTTTGGTCGACGTGCGATTCATCAACCAAATGACATGGTGAGCCACCTCACCCCACAACATCTTTGGGAGTCCACTCGAGTGCAATAATGCATGAATTCTCTTCATGATAGTGCAGTTATGGTGCTCAGCAACACCATTATGCTGGGGTGTGTTGTGAAAGTGAGTTTCTGTGCAGTACCCTTTGACTTTAGGTAGGTGATAAATTCCTTCCCCAGGTACCCACCGCTGCGATCGGAATGGAGAACTTTGATGCGTGCATCCAAATGTGTATTGCACCATGCCTCGTACTTTTTGTAGAAATCAAAGGCCTCATCCTTCTTATGTAGAAGGTTCAGGTAAGTTAAGCACATCTTGTCATCTGTAAATGTGATGTAATAATACTTGCTTGCCTTTGTAGCCACGGGTGCTGGTCCCCACAAATCACTGTGGATCTCCCCACCAAACTCTGTAGTGTATTTCCCCTCCTGAGCCTTTGCAACAGGCTTTCGCATTGCCTTCGCATACACACAGGACTCGCAGAAGAAGGGATCACCCATTGGTGTGGTTTCCAATCTCATGCCTATCACGAAGCCTTTGTCAATAAGCTTCCACACTACCTCCAGAGAGATATGACCCATTCGATGATGGAATTGGTCTAAGGTGAGCACCTCGATTGCCACATTTGCTACATCTGGCTCATGCGCAACCTTATAAAGCCCATTACCATTCTTTGGTACTGTGCCCACACATGCTCTATCTGGCCCACTGATGGTGCACTTGCCACCAGAAAATGTTATCAAAAAACCATTGTCATTGAGACGGCCCATGGATACAAGCGTATACCCAACTTCTGGTGAATACAACACCTCGATAAGTCTCAGCTGCAAGATATCAACACCATTTGGTATGTCAACTGTCATCTTGCCTGTTCCTACTGCCTTAAAAAACTTCTTATTCACAGCTCAGAATGACTTTGGGGGGGATCTCAATAAAATTTTCAATTGTGTCTTGATATGGGGTGATGTGCCTGGTACACCCTGAGTCATAAACTTCGACACGAGGTATGTGATCAATGACACTGCCAGCGTCAACATTGATTGCAGTTTCATCCAGGTCAGAAGCCACTGAGTTTGAGTCAACACTGACTAGCGAGCCACACTCACTACTGTCAGCCTCAAATAACTCCTCGGTTTCCCAGCTACTGTCCTCATCACTATCACCAATTTCAAAAAACCAGTCACCCTCACTATCCCCTTCAGGCTAGGGATCAGAGCCTTCAGAGTCAGAGTCAGAGACAGTGCGAAGCTCAGGAAGATCACTATCAAATTCCTCATCGCCTTCAACAAAAAAGGCTGCTTCATTCTCCAAATTGTTCTCAACAGCGGCATTGGCAGAGCCACTCTTCTTAGGTGAGTCTTTCTTTGTGTCTTTCACAGGTTTAGGACACTTGTCCTTAAAGTGACCTTTCTTCCTACAGTTCCAGCACATGCCTTGAGGTTTACACTCTCGCTTTCCCTTTACATTTGATGATGCATACATTGCTTCGTCTTTGTCATCAGACTTGGACAATGATTTCGCTGAGTGCCATTGATAGGTCCACTACATGCTATAATGTCTGGAGAAGGATTTAACCATATCAACACACTACCACAGACCCTCCAAACTGCTACAAACACTACGAAATTGACTTTGAATTCTCTTCAATTTATTTCGCACTACTTTGAATAACTTTGAACAATTTCACGACACTTCAAATGACTTTGCAGCATTTCAAACAATATTGACTGCCATATAGCTGTCTTGAAACACTTTCAATACATGCTGCACATCCAGAACAAGCCAATTTACTGCATATCGAGCACTACCAGACATGAGGAGAGACTACAAGAGACTTAGAATATGATAAGTGCAGTTTTATGTTTCATTGATATATTAAAGCAATAGAACAAGAACTCTTACCATACTGGGACAATGTATGTTTCACTTATTATCATTTCTCATTTGTTTTATATTTTATGATACCTTTATTGCTGTGCATATTGCTCCTTGTTCTCCATATGTTATTATTTCCTTTTTAGTAATATCTCTTCAATTTGTATATAGACTTGTATTAGTTACTTGGAATAAAAGAATACCAATGGGGAACAGAGAATAAGTTACCCTCTCCACTACTGTCAGATTCAAAAGCAGTTCTCTTGAGTCTTAGCTCATGTCATATCTCTAAAGTTCTGTGAAATATCGTGAACTTTCTTGAACTTTTGTATTCGCTCTCAACTCATCATCACCTATTGCCACTCAAAAAACCACTTCTTATTTGCTATATTTGTTTGTCAACATATCTTGACACCAGTCAAACACCTTCGAACCTCCTCAAATTTACCTGAACAACTTCAAACCCATTCAAACCTATTTCGAACTACTTCGCACATCTTCGAACCTATTTCAAGCTTTTTTGAACATCTTTGTATGCTTTTAAAGACTATTTGTCACATCCCTTACCATTTCGCATCACTAAAAACAATGTTTTGGTATTAGCAGTAATATTTAGTACCGACTCGCATCTTTCCTCTAGCCTGAGTTATACTTCATAAGCCTTTTAACAGGTTTTTGCTAGGTTTCCAGGTTGAGTATCATCACCATGAACACTGGGATATACTACAATCATATTTCTTAGAAATAAGAGAGATCAATTTGTCAGGATAGACAGTACCCATTGCAGCATGCAACCTTGCATTAGCAAGAAGACTTGAGGTGAAGTTGGAGAGAAAATTAGGGAGGGAAGTAATGATTGTGGAGCAGTAGTCCTTGTCATCAATAGTGATGCTGTAAGTGGATAACTTCTCCTTCTCAACACGTAGCTCGTCCAAAAACTCATGAACATTTCCTTTGTCAGGACACTTCAAATCCATAAAGTGAGTATGCAACTCAGCTTGGGCGAACATGCCCTTCTGAGTATACTCCTGCTTGATAAGGTCCCATCGATCCTTCAGGGAGTCCTTCACATGGATTCAGATCAAGGTGGAGTCAAGGATACAGTGAGTGTGAAGTGCTTTTGTGGAACACTTGTCTTTTGTCCACTGTTTCAGTGTGTCTTCTTCTCCAGCAGCAGGTGGCGAGCTGACAACTGGCTTTGGTGAGGTACCATCAAAATGGCCCCAGAAACCCTTTGTCTCAATCGCTTCTTGGAAATGGATAGAGAATGCAGTCCAGTTCAGGCCTGTGGGTAGCAGCTTAGGGACAGACAATGGAAGGATATCAGTGGTAGTAAGCATAGTGGTAGACATTGCAACTGAAAGACATGAGATTTATGAGAGCAATCCAGGGGCCCAATAACCTGTGATGATAGGAACTCAGTCGCAAAACTAGGAATAAATATGCTCAGTGTTTGCGAGAAGTCAAACAACTATATTAAATCACCTAGGAATAAATATGCTACAATACATGGTGAGTAAAATAGAGTAGACATAGTAGATAGGTATCTTACCTCAGTGTTTGCAAGAAGTCAAACAACTGAGGGAAGATGTGTTGATGAGACTATACAAATACATAAGTAGAAAAAGAGCTAAACTACAATTAGCAGAACAAAAGAAGAGGCTCTCGATGAGAGCAATAAGAAATAAGAAAGGTGAATGTATGGGTAATAGTACAAGCATAACAATAAGTAAAAAACACCATGGTGCAGAATGATAGGGTTGCAAGAAGGGATGGCAGGAGAAGTATCACCACAAAATAGCACCACTAGCATGAGCATGTGAGCTCAGGCTTGGATCTAGCCTTGCTAATCCAACAGTACCTGTAGTCAGAATGTGTGGGTCAGAGATTCAGAAGTAGGGTTGCCGAAGTTCAGTCCCAAACTGATCAACTATACTTTCCTAAATTTTCTGTTACAGCCAGTGGTCATCTCATGGTGAATATGATATGTATATTCAAAAGTGCCAAGAGCTGGAAATCACCCCTGATCAATGCACGTTGCCAAAGCAAGAGACTGAAAAGCTGGAAGGCCTTTCCAACAAAACTAGTCTTGACAGTTTTGTCGAGACTACTCTGAACATCAAATGGAGCTGGCAAGATCTTCTCGAACACATCATAGACTTCATCATATCCGATGACCAGGTAAGCATAGTGTGTGATTATTTTTATCCTGTGGTTTCTAAATTATTCATCAGTCATTCCATGTCATCAACATAACACCATTTCGATGACTCTTGCAGTATCAATGTCCAGCTATGAAGAAGTTGGATATTTACCATTGAACCAAGCTTTGGGATGAGGTCATAAAAAAGTCAAAAGTGGCAATTCAGCATCTTAAGAAGGAATTTGCAATATGTGTCTTTTTTTGACCATATTCCTTTTTGTCTGACTTTTTTCAAGAGCATGGCTAGCAGGGTTTCAATTACATTTGATGCCTGGATGTTAAAAGCATACAATCCATATTTGGCGATCACTGCCCACTATGTCAATGCGCCATCTGATCAACCATTAGAGTGGGAGCTGAAGAGCAAACTACTAGGCCTCAATGAACTACAAGGCAGTCATACTAGTGTGAATGTTGCCGTTAAGATTATTGAGGTCCTTGACCAGTATGACATCAGAAATAAGGTGAGTTGCATGTTAAGTTCTATCACAATGCCAATACATGTATCTTGCATATTAGCTTGGTTGGATGACAGCTGACAACTTGATGGCTAACAATAAAGCATTGTGGGTGATCCAATGAGTGATGCCCAATTCTGTCCAAAAGTGGTATGCTCAGGATCAGCAGGTTTGGTAAAACTAGGATTTTGTCTATATTGATATTCTACTTGTATCTAGATGCATAGAGCATACTATCTACTTTGCTGCAAAAGCCTGTATTGATAAAGTGAAGCCTCAAACCCCCAAAAACAAGAGGTCAACTAAGAATGGTACAGCCTCTATAGAGGATGTAGATGATGGTGATGACATGGATGACAATGACAATGACTGGATATTAGGCTGGAACCAACTCAATGAGCTTCCAGATGATGAAGAGGTAGATGATGTTGTTGATTTCACTGCAGGGGATGTCCTTGGAAAAACTCTAGCACTTGTCAATCAGGTGTCTTTTTTCTTCTTTGTTTATTTTCTCCTGCATATATATATATAATAGATCTGTGCTCTCCTCAAGCAAAGCAGTATTTTGCCTGGTGCTGCAAGTCTGAAGGTGTACCTATTCTCAAGCTGATCAAATGGGTCCAAACCTGTTGGGGATCCATGCATGATCTTATCAAACAATTTACAAAATGCAAAGCAGTACTTCAAATTTATTTTCATTTCAATTTTTATTAATTCTTCAAAGGCTGTCCAGCAGTTTTGTCTCTTTGCTGATGAGAAGCTCACAAAGCTCAAAAACAAAAAGTATTCTGACTACAAACTCAAGCCTGGTGAATGGGAGATCCTAGATTTGGTTCAGGAGGTCCTTGCAGTATGTACCTACCTTTAATTTTCTATTTATTGGCATCTTATGTATGAGGTAAGGAACTCTGTGGGGCCCAAGCAGCATTTTCATCAGAGACTGAGCCGACTCTTTGAAGGACAATTCCTTATCTAGAGTTGTTCCAACATCGCTGAGAGACTATGTTAGAAACACCAAAAATTTTCCCTGTCAGCAAAGCAATTGAAAAGGGCATTGACAAACTGCATAAATAGTACAAGTCTCTTGAACAGAGTGATAGTTACTTTATTTGTCTTGGTGCATTGGCAATGTTTTTAATTCTTCAGCATGATTTTTGCTGATGTCAGCTCTTAGCATTGCATCCATCAATTAAACTTAGTTATTGTAAGAACAAATGGGATCGTGAAGCCTACAATGCAGGTTATGCCTCTCTTGAAAAGGTGGTGCATGCTGTTGTTTTTTTTCTTCTGAAGTGGTAGAATACGGATGACCACAAAATACATTACATTCCCAGAATTGAGTGGCATTGGCATTGGCATCGCTATGCTGTTCGGTAATGACACCAGTTCAATTGTGGACATTATGCCCAATACAGGACAGGTGAAGATTAGTGGAGCCTGGTGCATTTGGATTCAGAATAGCTGTGCTAGCATTGAGGTCATCCTTCATTAACTGCTGAAACATACTTGATGTCTCAGCATCACAATTTAGTGCCACCAGTCAGCTTTGGCAATGGTTATACATTTGGGCATGCAAGGCAATTTTGTTAACCACATCCTAGACAATGGCTCATGCTTGGGTGTGAAATTCCTTTCTTGACACTGCTTGAATGATGTGTGAATATTGAAATAATTTGTTGGCAATAAGCTCTTGCAACTGATGCAGCAGTTGACTTGCCTGGTTCTTTTTGAGGTTAATCTCCACATTAACAAGTTCTCCATCATGTGGGAGGTATACTTGTTGCTCCTCAACTGGAATAGTGTTTATATCAGCCAGAAGAGATGAAGCAGGAGTCTCTTCATCAAAGGGTTCTATGTCATCGAAGTTCTCAAATTCAACTTCATTGTCATGGGTGATTTGGGAGGGACATGCTCAGCAATTTTGGCAGCATTTTGTAAGCGTGTTAAGCTTACCATATGAGATGTGTGAGCTTCTCTTTCCCATTCAACAGCTTGCGTGTCAGAAGCAGAGGTACTTTACTAAGTCAATAAACTTTGTCTCATAATTGAATCCTGGTGCAGATCAATGAGGGATTGTGATACATGAATCTTGGTAGGAAGTATGGCCCACTGCATTTGTTCAAAAACAATAGTGAAATCAATCCACTGCTCAACCACTGATTGAATGAGTGTTGATGCTGTGACCATTCCTGGTCCCAGTCCCATTCCCATTTTCAATGCCAGTTGCAATCTCTGAGTGGCATACATATCCATTACTCTGACATCTGTTAGCCTTAGCATTTCTGCTGTAGTGACTTTATCCTCCCATCGTTTGACTGCCTGTTGACCGAAAGCTGCTGTCAGTTCTGCATAATGCTTGCCAAGCTGTGTGGATATCTCAAGGGCTTCTTGAGATTTTGAGCACAGTGTGACTGTCATGCTGAGCATTTTCTTGTGATTTTAATCTGTAGCATGATCATCAAGCATTTCAGCCCGATGTGGCAATGTCACTGTTCTGATTGTTGGGGAAATGGAATTCAGCGATGACCACAAAGACTTGAGCATTTCCCCTGCTACAATGCCAGACCCTGGAATGAAAGATGGAGCATAGTGAAAAAAGCATTCATCCTTGTGGCCATGAACATGCAAAAGCCCAATGTCCTGGTCAATGCTCAAGCCAGCTGGCAGATGTGCACCAATATGCTCCTGAATGTGGATGATGTATTGGCAGACAATGTTGTAAATGAGCATCACTCCCTGTTGATGGTCAACCCTGGTGGTTTTCAGGGCTTGGAAAAAAGCAAAGTTGACATTCTTTTGCTGTTCTCTCCGAAACAAGTCTACCAGTGCATTGGGTGCATAACAGCCATGCTGTGCATATGCAATGGCTGCTACTCCAGTCCTATCACATGCCTTTGATGCCAAACAAGTGTTTGCAATGGCTTGGAATTTATTTTTACATGGAGCCTTTCAAAAACCCATGTATTCCAATCAGAACCAGCATTGAAAGCGGTGATGATACTCAACCCGGAAACCCAAACAAAACCTACTAATGGCTTCGGATGGTATAACACAGGCCAGAGGAAGGGTGCAAGGTGGTACTAAATATCACCGCTGAGACCAAAGTATAATGTTTAGTGATGTGAATAGAGTTTCGAGTGCTATATTGGATTTCGAAGGCGAATACAAAAGTGAATCTAGTGTCGAGGGCAAAGGCGATATCGAAATAGATGGTAATTCAGAAGAGAGTGTAGATGATGAGATCGAAGATGAAAATATCAGTAGTGGTGAACGGCAGGTCAAGGTTGAAATAGGTAATGCTGGGGGCGATGATGATACTCAACCCAGAAACCCAAACAAAACCTACTAATGGCTTCGGATGGTATAACACAGGCCAGAGGAAGGGAGCGAGGTGGTACTAAATATCACTGCTGAGACCAAAACGTAATGTTTAGTAATGCGAAATGGTAAGGGCTGTGGATGAAAGTCTGTATAGGCATACAAAGTTGTTCAAAAGAGTTCGAAAGTAGTTTGAAGGCATGCGAAGCGGTTCGAATAAGTTCGAAGATGCGCGAAATAGTTCGAATAAGTTCGAAGTGGTTCGAAGTATATTGAACAGCGGGTTTAACGAATGTGAGGTGTTTGTCAAATAGAGACAGGCGACGGGCGATAAAACAGAGAGTGAAATTGATAGTTTCGAGGAAGTTCGCGATATTTCGCAGAACTTTTAGAGATATGATGCGAGCTAAGACCCAAGAGAATGACTCTTAAGTCTGACGATAACTGTGAGGCTAACTTGTGCTGTTCCCCGTTGTTCTATATTTTTTTTTGTTCCAAGTATCTAACACAAGTCTATATACAAATTGAAGAGATAGTACTAAAAAGGAAATAAGAACAATTGTAAAACATGAGGGAATGTACACAGCAATAAAGGTATTGTAAAACACAAAACAAATGAAAAATGATAATAAGTAAAACGTACATTGTCCCAGTATGGTAATAGATCTTGTTCTATTGCTTTTAATATATCAATGAAACACAAAAACGCACTTATTGCATCCTAAGTCTCTTGTAATCCCTCCTTTTGTCCAGTAGTACTCGATATGTGGCGAGTTGGGTTGTTCCGAATGTGCAACATGTATCGAAATTGTTTGAGGACAACTATACAGCAGCCGAAGTCGTTCGAAGTGTCGCGAAATGGTTCAAAGGCGTTCGAAAACATTCGAAGTAGTGCAAAGTTGTTCAAAATAGTGCGAAATAGTGCGAAAGTGGTTCGAAGTTGATTTAGTGGCATTCGTAGTGGTTCAGAGCATGTGTCGTAATGTGTTGATATGAGTGGGAGTCTTCTCCAGACCTTAAAGCGCGTAGTGGACCTATCATCCTCCCCCTTACTGAAATCCTGACTGTCCCAGTCAGCCGATCAAAGTCATCTGCGAAATGCATGATCATGTTGAAAACTTAGCGAGGTTCAAAATACCTCTCGTTCTTCTTCTCTCCATCACCTGTTCATCATCGCATACTAGCTTTTGTAATGTCTCTGTTGGCCGAGCTTAACGTAGAACTCATCGAGTACGTGAAGTCAATGCCTGAGCGTGGCGTCACAAAAGATATCGACTTCGAAGTCTGGGGGCGAGATTTTTGTGCAAAAATGGTATGTCTGTTGCTTGTCTATTCGTGGTCAAGGTGCTAAAATGTTTCGTGTAGGCGGAATACAATGAACTTGCCGAAGATCTCGGCGAAGAACGTGACACAGCCATGCAAGTGGTCATTAACGAAGTTTTTGAGCTCTACAAACTGATGGCTCGACGCGAGTGGCTTTCGTGGGGAGGGGAGCTGCTTTTTGTCAATTTAGCAGAGGAGGTAGAACGAGAATGAAGGGAAGAGGAGGAATGATGTATTCAGAAGGAGGTGGAATTGGCGAAGAAGGCAGAGATCGAGGGTCGCAAAACCGCATTATCAGAGGCTCGAAATCAATTTTGAAGGAGGAGTTGCGACATCGAAATGTCGAGTTCAAGGTGGAGGCAAGGGCAATCGAGAGGGCGGAGGCTGGTGAAGGTGATGAAGACGAGGGAGAGGAGGAAGACGAGGCCAAAGATGAGCTGCCCGTGATGCGGGTGGTGAAGCAAAAGGCAGCGGAAGACGAAGAGGAGGCGGATGGCGACGAAGGGGGGGCAAAGCGGGCGCGGGTCGAATCGAGCGGGCTCCTCGACTTCGAGGGCCCTGTGAGTGTTTTACTGACTTTCGAGGAGTTTTCGAGGTACTAAATGTTTCATAGTGTGATAGATGCGCTGGGTTCAAGTCCCAGCCACGATGTATAGTCAAAGAGGGTGCCCCAAAGTGTATGAAGTGCATCCAGGAGGCGCAGGGGTGTTATTGGGGCGGAGTGTCGAGGCGAGGGCTTCGCAAAGGCGAGGCGAAGAAGTTTGAGGGCGCAAAACGCGATTCGCGCACAAAACCAGGTACGAAAGTTATTCAAAATCGCTTCGAAGTGATTGCTAACTATTTTTCGAATTTTGTAGTTCGTCGAATCTGTCTCGTGGGCCCTGTCGATGATGTCGAACCGGTAGGGGGGCCTTCGAAGGCGTCGAAGGAGAAAAAGAGGTCATCGAAGGGGGAAGGCGAAGGGAAAGGCGAGGGAGTTGCGGGGAGTCGAGGATGTCAAGAAAGAATGGGGGGTACGGCGATGGATTATCGCTGGAAAACTGGCGAAGAAGAGGGTCGAGATGGAGGTATTGGGTAGGGAGATAGAGGTATTGGAGGAGATGTTGGAGGAATAGAGGGGTTTTTCTTTTGTTGTATATCTGTTCATTTTTCAAATTTTCATTAAATGTCTTTGGAAAGTAAAGTAAAGAAAAAGATAAATATAATTTAATAAACAAAGAATATGGCTTTTTAGGGAAAGGCTCAGTAGTTCATCATAGCTGAAAAACCCTTTGGAGTTTGCACGACCACACTATGATGCGATATCGCGACTTGTATCATACACTAAAAATAATCAGATTTCTTGTAAGTAATTGCAAAAAGGAAAGAAAGGATAATTATTCGTTTTCGAAGTCCTGAAAATCTTCGAAGGTATCTTCGTCAAAGTTCAAACTTGTTCGAAGTTGTTCGAGGCGCTCGGAGTCGATATCGAGAAAATTTGGTGGTAGAGAAATTGATTTTCGAGCAAGATATGGTAGCAAACGAAATGCGGCAATAGGTCTATGTAGTACTGACCCATCGAGTTTGCAGAGAATATAAGCCCCTCCATAGTTTCATTCGATAATGATAAGAGGGCCGACATATCGGGGTTTCATCTTGCGATTAAGGGACTTCTCGATTTGCGTGTTTTGAAGTAGCACTAAATCTCCTTTTGCAAAGTTGTAGTCCCGCATCGATTCTGTCTTTGATAAAGCGACCAGGAATGTTTCGAGGGGTGAACCGCCCATTTGGAAGCACGATTTTTCCTTCGTTGTTCTTTTTACACTTTCCTTCATTGATATAGGCTTGGCAAACCAAGCAGTTGCTAATGAAATGACCTGTGAGTCCACAAAAGACACAAGCTAAGTTTTTGAGCTGGTCTGAACAAAATCCACTGTTAGTTCGAGGGGGGTTAGTGGATTTCGAGCCTGCTAAAGCCATGACGAGTGTGGTTGCGAATTTTTCGAGGATCGCCGATAAGTCTTCCGATTTAATCTGTGTCGAAGATGTCGAAGTCAATACCGATGTTTCTAAAGACTGTAAGGATTCCGAATTCGAGCTAATTGACCCTGCTAAAACAAATTTCGCTGCTGCGTGAATGTCGTCAAGTGGGTAGGCATCATCCGGATAGTGGTCAGGAAATTTAAGTTCGAGTCATCATGCAATTCGTGACCATAAACCTGGTTGAAAACCTCGAACAAACGCTCTACTCTGTTCTGCCTCCGAAATTAGGCCTTTAGAGAGTAGGAAGTTCGTAATGTTGTAGAAAGACCTGTAATATAATCCTAAATCGCTCGCGTTATAGATACCCATCCAAAGTTGTTCGCCAACAAATTTGTCCATGTCTGAAATCGACCATTTTCGATCGTCTTCGGAACCAGGATATAGTCTGTGGATTGCGATGCGAAAATCGTGAAACGAAGTCCCAGTTTCGTATTTGGGAATTGATTCCCAGAGTTCGGACGTATCGATATCGACATATCGACAGGCGTGCTTCTTCATAAGTTCGGGATCCGTAACATTACAGTTGATGAAAAGTATTTCGAGCTCGTTAAAGTATCGACGTAGCTCTCAAGGTTGAGTGGGGTCGAATTTGGGTGCTGTGGAATGTCCTCGAGCTCGCATTGTTGCTTGGGTGGCCATAGATGTACCAATTCGAGGAGTTAGAACCTGAGCGAAGGATGGTAGATGTGTTGAAGTAGCTGGAATAATGAATGATGTAGTAGAGGATGAAGAAGAAGAGGAAGATGAAGTTATAGACGAGGAAATAGGTGAAGGGAACAGACGACGATGTGTGGATTCGGCGTCAGAGACAGGTATTAAAATATCCCCCGATTGTTCGAGAGATTCGAAGGCCTGGCGAGTCTCGATTCTAAGGTTTCGAGCTTGGGTTGGCCTAAGCCGAGAGATTCGAGGTGGATTAGGCGATGAAATGATTTAGACACCCCTCGCGGTGGGCTCCAAAATGATGATACTCAACCCGGAAACCCAAACAAAACCTACTAATGGCTTCGGATGGTATAACACAGGCCAGAGGAAGGGAGCGAGGTGGTACTAAATATCACCGCTGAGACCAAAACATAATGTTTAGTAACGCGAAATGGTAAGGGCTGTGGATGAAAGTCTGTATAGGCATACGAAGTTGTTCGAAAGAGTTCAAAAGTAGTTCGAAGGCGTGCGAAGCGGTTTGAATAAGTTCGAAGATGCGCAAAATAGTTCGAATAAGTTCAAAGTGGTTCAAAGTATATCGAACAGCGGGTTTAATGAATGTGAGGTGTTTGTCAAATAGAGACAGGCGACGGGCGATAAAACGGAGAGCGAAATTGATAGTTTCGAGGAAGTTTGCGATATTTCACAGAACTTTTAGAGATATGATGCGAGCTAAGACCCAAGAGAATGACTCTTAAGTCTGACGATAACTGTGAGGCTAACTTGTGCTGTTTCCCGTTGTTCTATATTTTTTTTTGTTCCAAGTATCTAACACAAGTCTATATACAAATTGAAGAGATAGTACTAAAAAGGAAATAAGAACAATTGTAAAACATGAGGGAATGTACACAGCAATAAAGGTATTGTAAAACACAAAACAAATGAAAAATGATAATAAGTAAAACGTACATTGTCCCAGTATGGTAATAGATCTTGTTCTATTGCTTTTAATATATCAATGAAATACAAAAATGCACTTATCGCATCCTAAGTCTCTTGTAATCCCTCCTTTTGTCTGGTAGTACTCGATATGCAGCAAGTTGGGTTGTTCCGAATGTGCAACGTGTATCGAAATTGTTTGAGGACAACTATACGGCAGCCGAAGTCGTTCGAAGTGTCACGAAATGGTTCAAAAGCGTTCGAAAAGGTTCAAAGTAGTGCGAAGTTGTTCGAAATAGTGCGAAATTGTGCGAAAATGGTTCAAAGTCGATTTAGTGGCATTCGTAATGGTTCGGAGCATGTGTCGTAATGTGTTGATATGAGTGGGAGTCTTCTTCAGACCTTAAAGTGCGTAGTGGACCTATCAGCGAATGCAACAAAGATATCGGAGGCGAGATCGAGTTTGAAACTGATGAAGGTGCGACTGTTAAAGTGGACTGGGGTGGAACTACCAAAGGCAAAGACGATTGGATTGGAATGTATGTGGGCGACGAAGCTGGGATGCTGGGATGAAGACCAGGAGGCACAACATGAGGATTTCGAGCTGTGACATTTTCTCATTTGAGCGCGAGCTGTTTTTCGAGGGCTAGTTCCTGTTCGAGGGCTGCAATACGAGCTTCAAAGTCATCCAAAGTGTTCAAGCTGTGAGGTATACTGTCAGATTCTGAATTAGATGTAGTCGAAGGTGCAATATTGGCTATGAATGAGGTCGGAGCAGGAAGTTCGGGCACTGATGTGGTCGAATTCGAAGCTGCAATAACCGACGCAAACTTTGATGCGAACTTTTTGAAAATGTGCAAAACGTCTTTTGAATCGATCGATGTGCTAGATTGCGAAACATTTGAGGTCGAAATTGATTTCTGTGGAATGGAATACGAGTTCGAGGAAACTATAGCAAATTTTGCAGCATCGTAGATGTCGTTCAGCATGTATGGGTCATCAGGATAGTGATCAGGAAACTTTACTTCAAGGCAATCCACAATTCTAGTCCATAAGTTCGTTTGAAAGCCTCGAAGAAAAGATTGACTCTGTTCGGCTTCTGAAAGTCTACATTTCGAGCAAAGGAAGCTTGTTATCTTGTAGAATGACCTGTAATAAGCTCCTAAATCAATTGCGTCAAAAATACTGGTGCAAAATTGTTCATTAACGAGTGTATCCATGTCCGAAATGCTGTATCTTTGTTCATCCTCTATTTCAGGATAGAATTTGAATACTGCGGTGCAAAATTCGTCGAATGAAGTGCTGGGTTCATACTCTGGAAGTGATTCCCAGAGGTCGTAAGAGTCGAAGTCGATGTATCTGCAAGCGTGTCATTTCTTTAGGTTGTGATCTGTAATACTGCAAGTTATAAACAAAAGTTCGAGGTCTTTGAAGTAATTTCGAAGGTCTTTAGGTTGTCTTGAATCGAATTTCGGAGCAGTCGAATGACCGGGAGCTGGCATAAAAGAGGTCAACATGTTCGATGTGGGTTTCGAAGGTCGCAAAGTCGAAATTCGTGTGGTGTCGTAGTTCGTATGTTTTTGAGGTTGAAGATGGTAGCAATGTCATAAGCGTGAATGGCGAAAGAGTGTGAAATAATAGTATTGAGGGGCAAGATGCTATATCGATTGAGATCTCCTGGTTGTTCAGGAGGGTTGGAGGCAAAACGAGTTCAATTCGAAGTCAAGATCATTGAGCCCCTAAATGGTAAAACGAGTGGTGGAAAGAGTGGAGGTTCAACAATGAAATAATCTAGAAACCCCTCGCTGTGGGCTCCAAAATGATGATACTCAACCTGGAAACCCAAATAAAACCTACTAATGGCTTCGGATGGTATAACACAGCCCTTACCATTTCACATCACTAAACATTATGCTTTGGTCTCAGCAGTGATATTTAGTACCACCTCGCGCCCTTCCTCTGGCCTGTGTTATACCATCCGAAGCCATTAGTAGGTTTTGTTTGGGTTTCCGGGTTGAGTATCATCAGTGGCACTAGCAGTGGTTATGGCATCGGCCACCACAAAGTGAAGTGTACCTACCATGAATCGTTTTATGGCAGCTTGGAGAAATTGCTCATATTCAGCCTGACTTGGGGCCATCCCAGCTCCATCCCATAGCCATACATCAGCTTTGGAGTTTTTTTGCTGGACATGGTCAGCTTTGAAATTGCTGTCAGCCACGAATATGTGTTTAAAAACAAATCTGAGAGCCATAGTATCATTTCAAATGCACCTTGTACAATCAAGGTATTTAGTCACCCACCAGTTCACATCATCCTTCCAATTTTCTGGTATATTTATGCCTGCTTGAGGACAGGCTGGACAGTAATCAGCAAGTGATCCTGGTTCAGGATTCAATGAATCTTTTTGATTGTGTCCATACCCTGCCCACTGCAATCTTTCATCCAACCCCATAAGCAGGACATGTGCTGAAGCTCATGGTAGAGGTTGACCACTTCGGCAGGCCTCATCGGCAATGTTATGCACCAAATCAGCTGATAAAACTGATAGGCCAATGTCTTTAATTCCAGAGTACATAGCTGAAAATGGTCTAGAACCTGCACGGTGAAAAGAGTGCATATTGTGGTGAAGCTGGTTGGGAGCAAGTTGCTGGTTACTAGGTCCAAGGGAATTTGGTGTTCTCTCTGACACTGGCAGGTGGTGAGGCGCGGTAATAGTGTGTTGAAGTTGCGGTCTTTGAAAATGTGGGAAAAACCTTTTACCGCGCCTCACGATTGGTTTGCAGTCTGATCACTTGGATGCAACAGGCTTGGCATGTCTTCTATGCACATTCTAGTCAACAGCTCGTGTCGGAGAGCTGACAGTTAAAAGCTTGACAGATTTCAATTCAGATGCACATCCAAAGCGCACCGATGTGCGGCAAGTGCATTGCGAGAGGTTTGAACCAAACCGCCTGTTTCATCCCAAAGACCAAAAGCACGCCATCAGGAGAAGATATCTCTGGTCGCGACAACATGGCATGCTCGACCCAGTCTCTGCCTTAAAGAATCACCTTCAATCCTGGGCCAGCAACTAGCCCGTTGTTAGACAAGTGTGCTCAGAGTTTAGACCTTTCACGGAGAGTGCATTTTTGAGTGGTATCGCAAAAGCTTGTCGAGCAGGTGGGTCGATCCTCTGCAAGGTCATGAATTCAAATTTAATCCTTCTTGGAGTATCTGCTGCGAGGGATGCCATTTGATGTTGTAAAACCAATCGGGCGATGGGCTACTGATGCTTTCCGCCTTTATCTACGAAAAGATGCACCGTGACAAATACTAGCACCTTACATGCAGCCAATTCCTTCACTGCATAATCATTTCATACGCTATTCCATGCCTCCACTCAGATGAGGTGAGTCTATCTGTCTGTCTCCTACTGCCTGGGTATCAGCATTCGCTCAACGCGCGTCGCCAGCGCTCCTAAATTGCGGGGTTCTTCTCTCATGTCGTTCCTCTTCCCCTGCTTCCGAGTGGGAGAGCGAAGGTAGTTTTCTGTTCACTCGAGATTAATCTTTTCCTCCGTTGCGCTTTCGCCCACCCAAAGTCAACTTCTACCTTATCTTGTATCCTGTACTACCACCGTAAATTGCCAATACATAGATAGAATGCGTGTCGTGTTATGACGTTCATCGCTTGGAGATTTCAAACACAACAACTCGCAGGTAATCAATACCGTGTGGTCGTCAAATGACCCCGCGCCAGTAAGATTTCAAGCCTTCCATTCCTTTTCCTAGCACAGCAGAGTACACGTAATCCAAAAATGCAAGAATGCTGCAGAATGCAAAATTAAAGATGAATGAATAGTGGAATGAATGATTTCCCCAAAACAACTTTCAACTCATCATCTAGATGAGCTTGGCCAAAGTAACCGTGTTCCTCGAAACGTCCGTGGAGAAGTACACGTTCTTTAAGAACACATCTCCCAGCTGCAAGGTATCTGAGCGTGAGCTCACAAAGCACATACAGGGCGTACACATACCAGCCACTCCTTAGCACCCACAATAGTTCCAGCCACAATTCCCGACACACAGTCACCAGCAGGATTATTTGGGTTCAGGGGCTGAACCGCAAGATCCCTCGGATCAATCGCAAAGGCCTTTCCGCCGAAGGTTATCGCTAAACTCGCATTCGTAGTGCAGGGGACGGTGAACCCGCCTTGGCCGTCAGACTTCGCACCCGGGATGGCCTGGTGGATCGCGTTCGCGTCAATCGGGGGCGCGATGATCAATGTTGTACCAGTGTCGAGGATAGCGGTGCGTCCGTTCAGTCCGAGGTCATTCCCGCCGACGCTGGCGGCCTGCACCGCAGCCCCCCAGAAGCCGTTCGGGTTGACGTTGGGCAAGGTGACAAGTGTTTGTGCGTCGAACTTTGTACTGTCGAGCCCGCTGTACGATGAGGAACAGATGAGTGATAGGAGCAGATTACAGAAAGCGAAGAGCGTACCCAAATGTGACTTCACCATTATTGCTTTTGTCTGCGAGACGTGATATCTTGAAGGAGGTGATGGCGGCGGGGACCAACCCCGCGTTCGCCAGTGCCTCGATGGGCGTTGGTGTTTTCTGGTTGGACAGAGACTGCAAGCAAATGCCATGAACGGGTTCAAATCTCCCAAGGTTGCATGCGACATACTGATAGAGCAAGGCCCATGAGACCATCGAAAGGAATCGCGTTGGACGCGAAATCTGGACTTTCAATATCCGCAACGCCGAACTTGTGAGCGGGGAGAGGGAGGTCAGCAATACGCACATCATCCTGCACAATGGTGCCAGCTACGTGTCCAGTCCCGTATGTCACCTGGAACGTCTGATTCAAATTGTTGAACGAGCTGGAGCTCTGGGCACCAAGGAACGTGTGGTTCCCCTAACATCGGCAACGGTAGGATGACTGATTAATGACAAATAGAAGACGTACACATGTTCCTCCCTGTTGTGATCGACACTTCTGACTGCCAACCCACGTATCAGCCGAGCCCGAGTCGATCAACAACTTAAAGTCTCGAGATGGAGTGCCTATTTGCACCGTAGCAAGGTAGCCAACGTCGTTGCCCCTAGACGAGCAGCGAATGATAAGTAGATGGAAGTCAAGTGTAGCTGGGACAGGTAATGCTTACTCGATACTAAGCCCGAGTGAATTATTACCAGTAGGTGGCTCCGGAGGCGTCACCGTCTGGCCTCTTATTCGAAAAAAAAAACTGGTGAACATTGAGCTATCGAGACCAAAGCCCAACGTACCCTGCCACCGCGGAAGTGCTGTTG
This sequence comes from Tricholoma bakamatsutake, assembly GCA_029959215.1. Taxonomy (NCBI): domain Eukaryota; kingdom Fungi; phylum Basidiomycota; class Agaricomycetes; order Agaricales; family Tricholomataceae; genus Tricholoma; species Tricholoma bakamatsutake. The sequence continues at coordinate 10,508,196 of CP114857.1, read as the reverse complement.
CTATTGACCGTGCTGTTGCCACCGACGTTGCTATTACAGTTCATTGTGCTGGTGCCGTTGCTGGTCATAGTGCTGTTGCCAGTCATAGTTCTGTTGCCGGTCGAAGTGCTGTTGCCGGTCGTAGTGCTGTTACTGCAGATATTGCCGCCAACTGTGCTGGTGTTACTGACTGTACCGTTACCGGTCATCATAGTCGTGTTTCCAGCGTTGTCATTGTCGCTATAAGTACCATTGTGACTGGCCTCGTGCACTCCTGCACCGCTTCCAACAGCCGCACCCACAGCAACGGCCTTAGCCTTGCCGTGGTGGGTGCCTTTCTCAGCCTTGGCCACGGCAACGGCACGGGCCGCAGCAGAACCGGCGGCATGAGTGTTCGATGTGTTGGGCACACCAACGCGATTAAAACGTTTCGCTAGCACTTCTGCAACTTCAATGGACAGAAGGCGTTTACGAAGGTTCTCGGTGAGCTCTTCAGTCGTTGGTCCAGCGCGGGCAGTCATTCGGGCATAGCGACGGTGACTGCGATTAATATTTTGTTGGTGGGCCTGCGCGGTCGATGGTCATGCGAAACTGCGATAGGATAAATGAGATGCTCACAATCTGGGGATGAGCATCGGAGCGCTGCTCAAGACGTCTGAGAGCAAGAGTGACGATGCGAGAGTTAGATTTCGGGCGAGGGATAGCATTGACTGAAAGAACGAGAAGAAGGCCAGCCAAAAGAGAGAAGTTGAATAGCATGACTACTGAAAGAAAAGAACTCAATCAAGAGTTGAAAGAAAGGAAGGAAAAAACCAGAAAGACCCAGGCTGTGGCAGAAGGAAAAGTGGGAAAGTGCAGGAGTTGGGCATTTGGAGAGTATATATAGGTGCAGCCTGTGTTGACTTGTTCTTTGTTTCCAAGGTTGCAATGCATATGCGTCAAAAATAGATACAATCGACCAGGCGCAGATAATTGTTCCCTTGGCCATGCATATGTTACCGTATAACGCAATGGGTAACAATGGCGCTACGGTCTCAATAAGTCCAAGACAAAGGCGTGCGCTTCCCAGGTAATGCATTTCCAACTTGGCTGTATTAACCCTTCACACTCGGCAGCGTGTTGCCTCGTGTTCGTCGCTAGGTGAATGGGCAGGTTGGCTTTGTTCCCCGAATTTGTGTCCTTGGGCTCTTATCCTGTATCCAGAAAGATATTATACCTTAACACATACTCCAAATCGCTTGATCATTAGTAGCAGTCAAACATCTGCATTCAACGACGATTCAGATGGTCGATCCAGCGGAGATTCAACTCCGATTCTCATCAGTGAATCGCCGTTGAATCCTCTCTGAATCGCCGTGTCACTCTGACCGTCAACATTTCTTACAACGATTCAACTGTCGATCCATTTGGTTGATCCTCCTGTCTTAATGTAATTTGATATGGTACTACACCCCTCGTCACAACAGTCATGCCCAACCCTCCCCGACGCAGTGCTCGAGCAAAGACACTGGTGCGGCTGTACACCAAGCTGCGGCAAGACTATGAGCAACGTAAACGCCGTCGTATCTTGAGACTCAAACGGTTATACCATCTACTAAGCTTTCCGTCCACCACGAAACATCTGTCATTGAGCTCATTATCATCCCTCTCTTCTGAATCAACTCCAAGCAGCCTGAGTGACACCACAGATGAAGAAGACAAAGAAACCACTAGTAGTGAAGATTATTGGGCTGAAGTTTTGGGATCAGATTGGCGAGGACGAAGAATTCTGGGTTCTGACACCTCCCTTGCCTCTGAGGACTCAGACATTCCTGAACTTGTTTCACAAGGTGACCATGGCTCAGATTCTTCCAACTCTTCCGGATATAGTGGTGATGCAGAATCGAGTTTTGAAAGTGATGGGTTGGAGATGTCGGATGATGAAGACACTGATGAAGAATATAGTGGGGACCATTGGGCACAGCTGAGGAGATGGGTGCGTCAGAACATCACTGAAATGTATGCAAATCGCTATGAGATGCCACATAGTGAAATCCCTTGGGGGCCTTCTCGAATCCATCATGTCCTTTTTACGTTAAAATCTGCTCGTCCCAATCAGTTTTGTGAAGAACTTCGTATAACTCCTTGCACCTTTGATGTTCTCGCCACCAAACTTCAACATGACGTTGTCTTCGGGAATAACTCACACTGTCCCCAAATGTCTGTGGAGGAGCAGCTGGCCATCACCCTTTTCTGCTTTGGTCATGATGGCAATGCTGCAAGTCTTCAGGGGATTGCAAATTGGGCAGGTGAACTGTGGTACTGGTGACACGTCGAGTCATGACTGCAATTCTTCAGCCAGAATTCATGAGTAAAGCAGTGCACTTTCCAGATGCAGAAGAGAAGGAAACTGTGAAGAAATGGGTTCATCAACATTCATGTAGGGCATGGTGTAATGGCTGGTGCCTGGTTGATGGGACCCTTGTGCCCCTAGCAGAATGACCACATTGGTTTGGAGAAAGCTATTTTGACTGGAAAAATCATTACTCGTTAAACATACAAGCATGTTTTTGCCTCCCATTCTAATACATATCAATCTAATCTGTTTGGAAGGTTGTTTCGTTGCCCAATCTCCAAATTATAGATTTTTCTTATGGATGCACTGGCAGCACTCACGATGCAATGACTTGGACTCACACCCGCTTAGCAAAGGAGCATCACAATTTGATGGAGTCTGGTGAATGGGTATGGGCCGACTCAGCTTATCCCATAAGCATTATCTTCCGCACTCAACCTTCAACTATCATTTACAACTTTTGGTTTTTTCAAGGTCGATGTCTGGATTGTTTCACCTTACACGAAACCAGAACGTGATCTTCCTGATAATGAAGAATTCAACAAGCAGGTATCTAGGGTTCACATACGATCTGAGCATGCAATTGGATTTGGATTCCTCAAGGGCCACTTTCATTCACTGAAGAACTTACGTCTTAATATAAGTGATAAGAGGTCACATATTCTCACAACTTATTGGGTTGCCGCTTGCATTGGGGTCCACTCATTTGCAATGCAATGTGAGGAGAATGAGTGCTACCTCAACAACTCAGACTCAGACCTCTCAGCTCCCAATGATCCATTCATAGCTGAGGGTTTATCTTCCTCATCAGATCCTGATGTTGCAACATCCATTGCTCCCTCACAAATCAGGACTCACAGCAACCGTCTCCAAGCTGGAAAAGCTCATCGTGAAAAGCTCTAGCAGATGTACACATGCTGAACAATGTGGAGTCACCATTCATCTCTCTAACTTGGATTCTGATTCTGATATGGAATGACTAGGACATTGTATGATGTATACTATTGAATAAAAGATATTGTATAGTTATCTAGTCATGGTCTGGGAAGTGCTGGTTAAAATTGTAGCCTGAGTTTTGACTGAAAAACTCCAAGCTTGGGTCAAGCTGTGGCATCTCATTGGAGTAGGTTGAAGGAGTAACTGACCCTGCATCAGAATAGCCAGAACCGGGAGCTGCTGTGTTGCAATGGACCGTGCTGCTGGATCCGACCTCAGAGTAAGCATGCCTCATCCGAGCCATCTGCAACCAGAAGTCATTGTCCATCTTCTTCTGCTCTAGCTCTGCCTGAAGTTTCATCTGCTGCATCTTCACTTCAGCCTTAGCTTTGATTTTTGCCAATACCTTGTTGTTTTCTCCCTTCACCCTAAGCTTCTTTAGATTTAACACCTTCTGGGTCATTTCCTTCTCCTTTGCCATGATCGTGTTGATCTTTTCGATCCCAGTTTTTGGCTTCTTTGATGCTCCAGCTGCTGCAGGGGTTGTTTTTCCAGCTCGCGCAGATGTTTTCAGAGTTTTGGTTTCTGGAACCTCGACTGCAGTAGCTTTACACTTGGTCACAATTTGTGTCTTCAGACTCAGAGTTTTGCTCAGGACCTGCTTTTCTGCTGTTACATCTTCAATGTCGCTGTTCCCACCCTCGCCATCAGAACTCTCACCATTGTTCTCACCAACCTCATCACTGTTACCCTCACTCTCACCATCACTATCACCATTGTCATCGCCATTGTCATCACCTTCAAGTTCACCATCACCATCAGTAGTGCCAAGCCCAAGACCCAGATCGCTCCAGTCAAACTCTGAAGTATTGCCACTTGGTGCAAGAATTGACACATCGTAACCTGAGCTGTTGTTTCCAATGCTGACAGGAACAGCACTTGGATGCTCATCAATGATTGCCTTCAACTTGAAGAACCATGGACATTTCTCTCTGATCACAGCTGGAGATTTTGATCAGAATGTGTGTACTCAATTAAATTTCATGAAAATGTACCCCAGCTCTGTGTTAATGAGTTGTTACACTCCATATCAATGTCCTCCTCATGTATTATGCCAGCACCTGTCTCCCCCATCATATCACAGTACTTGTGAACATCCTGTGTCATGCTTCCAAGTTCCAGTGTTAGTGTAATGAGCCTATGCAAAAATTGGCCTCATCCTCACCACTTGAGACGGTTTTTGATTTTACACTGCCAGTTGGCCTTGTCAGCTGGTGTTTGCACTGATGCAAATACATCTTTGTACTTCTCATGGTTCTCAAATAACTTCTGGGCTAGCATCCACTGATAGTCCATCTTGGGCTTGCTTCTGCCTTGCGAGACTGATATGTTTGCTCCAGGTACAGGAAATAGTCCTTGTCTGATAGCCTGATCCTCTTCTAGAATGGTAATAAGACTCCAGTTCAGGTCAATATCTTTCCAAATGACAATGTCTCAGATTTTGTCATGATAGTCATGGGAAGCGACTCACTCGACCTTATCAGCATCATCACCCACATCATCATCATTATTTCCCCCTCTAGCCTGTCCTTCATCACCACTGTCAGACAACTCTAATACTACCTTCTTTTTGTGGGTGGCTTTGCTCTTCACTGGCACCTTCATTTTCTTAGGGACTGGAATATCATCTTCAGAAGTGGCTTCTTTTGGAGCTTTGGCTTTGGTGGTAGGCTTTCGGGTGCAGGAGGGAGGTTTTTTCGAAGCAGGTTTAGCGTTGGGAGGTGGATACATTATTTCAGTGTACGAAATTATACTGATAGTAGACTAGGAAGCCGTAGTGAAAGTGGTATATGTTATTGGAAATGTAATATGATAGATTACAAAGATGGAATTTGAAATTGATGACCAGAGAGGAGAGGGAGAGGGGAGAGTGAATCGTCCATGAGTGAATCGCGATTCAAAAAAGTGGAGCGACTCTGGAGGCGATCCAATGATTCAAAAAAATGGGCGATTCAAGCGATGTTTTGCGTTGTTGAATCGTCATCTGAATCTCCGCTGAATCCACCATCTGAATCGCTGTTGAATTTTGATGTTTGACTGCTACTATTCTACAAGGTGTGGTCCAGGCTGGTCATTCTGGGGTGATTGTGAATCCTGTTTATTCAATCTCTTCTGCAGTCCAAGTTCAACAATCTTTGTCTCAGGCTTTCCCCTTCCGAGCATGCCATCATAGCCCTTGGTCGAGGCAGGTCCATGATACTTGTTGTGCCGGATTCTAATCGGTTCGGTTTGGTCATACATAATAGATCACTAATGGCTTTCTGTCTCAGAGTTTACGACCCTGACTCTTCTCTGCCTCGCTTCTCAAAATTGCCTTGAGGACTCCCTCAAAGTCAAGAATAAATTCAGCATCATCTTCCTGTTGGGAAATCGAAGGGCCCAGTGATGTATGTCGCATACTTAGCACGGCCTAATATGAACACCTGTTTAGAATTTAGTTCGTGAAGTGCTACATTTGGTGCGTGGCACCAACCTCGGAAGTAACTCTTGGTACCATTAAACTGCAAACTATCAGTGATTCGTGACCTATATTCTTCAGAAGACATAACTGCGAACACGATGCCTCGGCATGAGTCGCTAAAAAGATCTTATCGCCAAGGTAACACTCACATTTATCGCCTCGGTCCGTTTCATTGGCAGCCTTCGTGTTATCATCCATGGTACTAGTGTTGTACCACCGTCGAAGACAGCGGTGCAATCTTCCAAAGTATCAAAAGTGACATAATACCCACAAGACAGTGATAACTATGATTGATGAGCTGTCGCAAGAGCTACATGTTCCATGTTATATGGCATCTCAAATATTGGATGGATTGCCCATGGTTTGGGGATATAACAAGTCCTCGGAGAAATGGCTACTGCAGCAATACCAGATTTATTGCTTCGAGGGAGGGAAAGCAATCAGAAGACATCGAAAATTTGACCTGCATGATAACGGCCATAAGACATCAAATTTCAAAATAGATAGAGGACAGATATGGAATACATATTCAGGTGAGCCCTAAGAAGGAGACATAAGTAAATTTGCGAGAGGGAAAGGGACGTTTTCCTGCCTCATGCACATCATCCAAACCAGCGATGGACCTTATGAAGGACTTTGTCACCAGACAAACCCATTCACGTAAGCAGTTTGGCATATAATGTTGTCTGGTGGTAGTACATCAATATTACAATTCATAATCTCGCTTTTGTGGCAGCATCGTCAATAGCTGCACTCTTCAACCTCAAGTCTTTCCCAATTGACTCCAGAGTGTCACGATACAGATCACACTACACCCAACTTCAGTGTCCGTCAATAAAACACTGTGTGGGCCAGATACCTTGATTAGGCCCCATACACCCCCCTTGGCATTCGCCAAAACCTCTCGTGCCAGCTCTTCTGCTTTGGCCACAATACTACCCATGTTTCCAGTCACAAGATGATCCACCAGTCCGGCTTCCAGTGCTTCCTTCGGCGTGAACCTGTGACCCTCCAATGCAATCTTTCGATGGAGTCTATGATCCCCCACTTTTGAGTGTAAAATTGCGGCTATTGACAAAGGCCATGAGCCACCAAAATGAACCTTGGATGAATAGATCAGCTAAAATCAAATGAGACACCAATGATTACTTCATTCATGCACAGCCAAGCATTGCATTTGCTGCCATCAGTCATGACGCGATAGTCACAGATGAGGGACAGCATAAAAGCTCCGGCAAAGCAATGGCCATTTATAGCAGCAATCATTGGGACTACAGCATTCCAAGGTCAGTATTTATGAATATTCTGAGCTGGATACATACTTGGGAAGGTCAGCAAGCAAACCAAAACAGGATTGAACGTTGCTGGTTAGCAGGTCATGACAGGAAAAATGATGCAAAGAAGTCAAGTTCACTCGGAAAGAAATTGGGGTCCCCAGCAATAATTTCAAAGTCGAGCCCTGCAAAGATCAGTAACCATGACATACATGCTGAATAAATAAGACTCACCATTGCTGAAAAATTTGTCCTGGTCCCTTCTACCTACAATAATTACCGCGCCTCTACCACTGTTCTTATCCTTCTTCCTCTTTGCAGTCCTCCACTGCTCCCGCTAATCCCTCTCTATGGCATCAAGCGCAGGTTTGAACCCTTGATTAAGTATGGTGGAAGTCAAATGATTGTCATGTCCATTATGAATTTCAATGACCCAAAGGAACGGTTTGGCTAAGCAACGTCATCAGAGCACATGTCCACAAAACCTCGAAAGCCTGACATACAATGCGTCAGAGTGAGGAGAGGGGTCTGAGGAGAAGGAAGAGTAAGAGGATAGGACATTTATTTGGTTGTTCTACAAAACACTGTGTGTTTTACTGACAGGCGACAGTTGTGACCGACTGCCAGTGCTTCCCAGCACTAGGTATATATCCTCCGAGTCCTCCTTAAATCGGTTACTAAGACAGTACCTCCCCGAAGTTTCGCCACTTGCCAGCAAGGCGAGACCTCCGGCACGGCAGCATGGCAATGCCTAGACCATTTTTTTCGCATAATCTGTATCTACAGTCAATTTCCTACACCATCCCAAAATTCTCCACCAGCATCCTTCTCTTTGTGAGATCAAGTTCCTCATCCACTGTTGCTATTATTATACCTCCAACTCTGAAAGGTTACATACCTCATTCAGCAGCACTCCTGGATTCAACCCACCTCCGTGTGCCACATACCAGTGCTTGATCATCCAGTTTATGATACAAACTCTGCATTAATCTCTTCCATAGATAGTGACTCCAGAATCATAATCTTCGAGATCTTCAACCACTTGACTGACTTGAGTAGCTGTTGGCTCAGGTAAAGTAAAGGTTTCAAGAAGAACTGCGGCACACTCACCATTGATACCATGGGGGCTGTGTGCCCATCAAGTGGATTTACCCATTGTTGACCCATTGTCAGTGTGGCTTTGTTAAGCTGTCATGTATCATGGCTGGCAGATGACAGTATTTCCCCCTTAGTGCCGAGCCTATGAGGCATGTGAGGGCTCAAAAATCTGACTTAAAAGCTGGGTCTGTGGATGGAAATTTTCCAAGTTCCTAAGTTCTAACCACTGCTATGAGTCCCCCTTCACAAACTACTGCTGAATGCCTAGCTGCCCTCAAGGCACAACAAGAGGAGCTCATCTGCAAAGGGCTCCATCTTGAGGAGGAGGCACAATGGGAGGAAGAGGAATGGTGAGCAGAGGCCACATGGGTGGAGACTGCAGAGGAGGAGAGGCAGTGGGCAGTGGCTACCAAGCAGGCAGGCAAGAAGCAAAGGGTCAAGGAGGAAGGAGAGGCATGTCAAGACCCATTTCACCTGATCAGATTCTCAATAATTCCTGACTCCTTTCCAACTCTTTTCTGACCTTCTCTGCTGGCATTCCAGCTGCAGCACTTTTTAGTCATCAGACAAGTCATCACATGCTTTAGTAATCATCTGCTTACTCATTTTATTCCTAACAAGGTTGGGAATGTGCCTCCGGCACGCGTTAACATGTTTAATAAGTATGGACTTCATTTCTATATACATAGTACTTCATTTCTATATACATAGTACTTCATTTTTATATACATAGTACTTCATTTCTATATACATAGTACTTCATTTCTATATACATAGTACTTCATTTCTATGTTAGTCTAATAGTACTTCATTATATACAATATGTTTGGTTTTTGCACTTCCACTGTCACTTGGCCATATTGCCTTGATGTTGTGTGCAGACCTTACTCATGATATCGCCACATAGAACTGCCCATGAGTGAAGTATAGCACATGTTGTTCACTGTGTTCATTAATTTTATCAACATCTCATTGCATTTTTTGACTTCAGTGCACATTGTTCACTGTTCATTAATTTTCTCAAGATCTCATTGCATTTCTTGACTCAGTCTGTGAATGCATGAGTGGTGGTACATTTCCATGGGCCAGCTCACATATACATAACACAATGCTTAATTCTACTACAGTTACTCAACTCTTCAGTTGCCTTTGGACCTTCAGCCCAAAGTCAACATTTGGGGGGTCATGGTCACACAACTGTTTAGTTAACTTTTAGATAGTACACAACTCTTCAGTTGGTAGATTGTGGTGTTTATCCCCATCCCCATCTCCCCCATCACCTTCCTCTTCTCCCTCATCCCCATCCCCATCTCCCCTATCTAGACCTCTTCCATCCCCATCCCTCCCACCTCTCCCTCTCCCTCTCCCTCTCCCCCATCCCCATCCCCATCTCCACCTAACTCACCCCCATCCCCCTCCCATCCCTACCTCCCATCCCTACCTCCCATCCCTACCTCCCATCCCTACCTCCCATCCCCATCTCCCCTATCCCCACCTCTCCCATCCCCATCCCCTTCTCCACCTATCTCACCCCCATCCCCTTCTCCACCTATCTCACCCCCATCCCCTTCCCATCCCTACCTCCCCCATCCCTCTCCCCCTCTCCATCCATCCATCCTCCTCCTCCCCTCCCCCCTCACCCCCTCATGCACCCTCCCCCTCCTCCCTCCAATCTCCCCCTCTCCTCTCTCTCCTCTCTCTCCCCCTTCTTCCTCACCCCCCCTCTCACCCCCGCCTTCACCTTCTCCCACTCTCTTATCCTCACCCACTCTCCCACTTTCCCTCTCATTTCCCATTTCCCCCTTCACTCCCTCCCCCTCACTCCTGATCACCTCCCTCTCCTCTCTTTAAATTTTGTAAAAAATCTCCAACTTCACTTTGTCAGTATTAAAGTAATATTTATTGACTTTACATTATAACGAACTCAATTTATAACTTGTTAGTAAGTGTGCATAATGATTTTGTATTGAACTAATTTTTATTGACTTGACTTCATAATGATAGCTGTAATTTTATTTTATTGATGCCTTATTTCGAAGATCTATATATTTTACTGACCTATCTTTTACTGACTCATTTTCAAACTTGACTCATTTCTAGACTAATTTTTGTAGACTTTACTTCATAATGAACTCATTTGTAACTGTTATTTTACTGACTTTACTTTGTAATGAACACAATTTTTAAACATACTGTATTCAAGTAATTTTTATTTCCTTTACTTCATAATGAACTCAATTGTAACTCTTATATTTTACTGATTTAACTTTGTCCTGAACTCAATTTTCAATTCAAACTTATTTCAATACTGACCTGACTTTGTAATGACCTCACTTATAGAATTGCAAATAACATTTTATTGATCCACTTGTTACTGACTAATACAATGATGTGTCTAAATCATCTTCTTTGGGTCATGTGCCAAGGTCATGATCAGGTTTTTGCATTTTGTTCAGCCCATGAGGTTCACTTAGTCAGCTTTCACAGCATAGTAAATGGAATGACAGTTGCTCCTCAGTCAAATTTTATTTAGCAAACACTGCAATATAGCACCTTACATGCCATGCAGACATTATTCTACATAGCCAATGAGCCCAGATCCAAAAAAAAAAGTTCGAGGTGGCGAAAAATTAGCCGAGAAAAAAGTTCCCACCTTTGAGTTATATTTGTCATACTTTCTCACAATTTTCACTTTCCCACACCTCTGCAGAGTCTCACGGTGTGATGCTGTTCCCACCCCTGTGGAGTTTGTCAGCATTCCCATGACCCCTTCACATGACCATGCTCACTTTATTATAGACAAGGTTGGGAATGTGCCTCCAGCACGCGTTAACATGTTTAATATGTATGGCCTTCATTTCTATGTTAGTGTAATGGTACTTCATTATATACAATATTTTTGGTTTTTGCACTTCCACTGTCACAACTTCATTTTTCCATGTTAGTCTGATAGTACTTCATTATTTTGGTTTTTGCACTTCCACTGTCATGTGTTAACATGTTTAATAAGTATGGACTTCATTTCTATATACATAGTACTTCATTTCTATATACATAGTACTTCATTTCTATATACATAGTACTTCATTTCTATATACATAGTACTTCATTTCTATGTTACTCTAATAGTACTTCATTGTATACAATATTTTTGGTTTTTGCACTTCCACTGTCACTTGGCCATATTGCCTTGATGTTGTGCACAGACCTTACTCATGATATCGCCACATAGAACTGCCCATGAGTGAAGACAGGACTCCTGAAATCTAATCCCACATGCTGCACTGACTGTCCCTGGGATTTGTTGATTGACATTGAAAAGCATAGTCGAACAGCAAATTGGAGTCGAGACAGAGTGAAAGGGAGTTGTCCTTCGATTGGCTGCAGCTGCATCCATGGAATAAACACCTTCTTTCCAGCATGATCTCCAGTAATCAACTGAACCTCCAACACTCTGTTCTGAATCCGAGTCAAAATCCCTCAAGAACCATTGCAGACCCCTCCAGCGATATTGAGATTGCGAAGTATCATCACAGGGACACCAACCTTGAGTGCCAAGTGTGCCAAAGGTAGACCAGAGCAGTTGATTGAGTTGAGGTATTCGGGTGGATACAGAAGTTCATTGTTTGCAATAGACTCTGCACTATGAAACACTTGCTCCTCTCCAGGGAACCTCTGAAGAATGTAATGGTTCAAATCATCCACATCATCATTTTTGCTTGCCAGGACAATCCACTCTGAGAAGTATTGATCGGGATGCTGAGCATGATTATAGATGCCAGGATAGATGGTGTTGATGAGGGAAGCCAGAGTGTTTTCAGGACACTTGAAATGGTTGGGAAGTTCGATGTTGCCACCCTCATCTGTATGATCACCCTTTCCAACCTCCAGCTGCCACTTTGCAAACTGTCGCTCTTCAAGATCATCCATGTTCAATCACATGTTGATTTTGAGATGAAGAACTTTAATATGTTGCCAAAGAACAGAGCACTGCAAGGAAGCACCAACAATTTGAGGCTGTGAACCCCTCTCGATAACAGGCAGGATCTGGTGAAAGTTGCCCCCAAAAATGATAGGAATGCCACCAAAGGGTTGATCAGATTGGAGAATGTCTTTGAGAGTGCAGTTGATAGCTTCATGGAGATGACAATGCTGCATGAGTGCCTCGTTCCAAATGATCAAGTCAGTCTCCTGCAACAGCTTTGCCCAAATTGAACCTCTGGAGATAGAGCAGGTGGATGACTCATTGATGATGAGAGGGATCTGGAGACATGAATGAGAAGTGGAGCCATTTTTGAGCAGGAGTGCAGCGATGCCGGATGATGCTATACAGAGGACAATTTTGCCCTGAGAACGAAGCTGATGGGCCAGAGTGTTGTATACAAAGGTTTTGCCTGTGCCGCCAGGACCATGGAGGAAAAAGGTCTGGCCAGTCTTGTTGTCGACAGCATGCATGATCTCCTCAAAGACAGCTCTCTGGTCTGGATTAAAAGTGTCCAAGTTCTGTGCAGCCAACTCAGCCTGCTCCACAACATTGTATCTGTGCTGCTCTGCAATCAACCAGTTTTTGAGGTTGGCTTTCCAATTCTGAGTGATCTGAGGCATGTATGGCCAATCCTTGCTGAGAGATTTGCCAGAGAATAAGAGAAGCTGGTTGATCAAGTAGAGGCTGTAATCCTGCACATCATCATTGGTAGGGTTGAGATGGATATTGTTGTGCTGGAGCTGATACCACAGGTCATTGCAAATGTGGGGCCAGTATGTGTTCCAAAGCTGGACAGAATCAGAGAGTGCACAATCATGAAGAATAGTGACAAAGAGTTGCCAGAGCTGATGACCTGTTGCCATGGACTTTGCTTCCTCCAAACACTGCACCCACTCTTAGTCATCCTCCAAAAGGCCACGTGCCAGACATGCTTCTCTGGTTGAAGGAGAGACATTTCCCTGAAAAGTGCACAGATGTTCATATGATGTTGCACCCTTGACAGCTGTCAGAAGAAGCCTGAGGTAGAAGCATTCACCTGCAGTAGGCTGAGTGTAGTACATCCTCTTAATAGCGAATCCTCTCTGTCTGGGCTTCCACTTGTGGACTTTCTGATCCCACATGAATTTGGAGGAAAGTTCTGATAGAGAAGATCCTGTGCAAGCTCTGGATGCTGCTGATTGGCTTTGAAATAGCCAGTGAGGGTGGTGTAACATTGTGCAGCATGCTGGACAATTTCTTGGATAGACTGTGGACCATTCTGATTCCAAGTGACATCTGCTGGCCAGGGAGATGGATCTGAAGTCGGACGACATTGGGAGAAGCAGAGTGCATAGGTAAATGAAAGAGGTGCCAAATGCCCTTGCAGGCAGAAATATAGTGAGCATCCAGATACTGTTTGACTTCATTGTTGCAAGTCCCAAACTGCATGGTGATGTGATCATGACCTTTGTACACATATTTGTAGATGTATTTGACAGCTTTGATGGAGGCAATGGACTCGATGTTGATGTGGAAGCGGTACTTCCAGAGCAGATAGCGTGAATAAGTGATGATTCAGTAATTGTCGACCTGCTTTCCCCAAACCTGATATGTCTTTCCAGTGTTCTGATGTCTGGTGGAGGCATAGGCATCCTCAGAGATGGTTGTCTGATCCCTGAATGGCTTGGAAAAATTTTGGAGCACTGTCCATTCACCATGCAAGGAGCTGTAGGATTCTCTGCACCACAGGGTTTATGGACCATGAACTTCTTGACCAACTCGAGCAGCTCAGGATTGTCATCAGGAAACTCTGAGCACATGAGGCTGTCTATCTGCTCAAGAGTGTGAAGCTTGGACTCCCCATCAAGAAAGATAATGCAGTGCATGTGAGGCAGGCCATGCTTCTGAAACTCGATCACAAACACATAAGAGAGTGCCTTGCCAAAGATCCCAGCCTCGATGTCTTTGATCATCTCCTTCTGCTTTGCATGGAATGCATGAATGACCAAGTCAGGGTCATCAGCAGCAGTCTGTCCAGGCTTGAGCTCATCCTGAATCTCTGGCCAAGTGGAGTTTGCAGTCATGGTCAGAAAGAGATCACCACCCTTGAATAGCAATTGATAGCCAAGGCATCCTGAAGAAGCTGCTGCATATGACGTGTGCTTCCTGTGAATGAAGAAGGCAGGATGATTCTTTGACCGAGAGACTCTGTGTCTGCATCCACATTTGCAGCCACAGCATCAGCCAAGCCAATATAGACTTCACCATGAATAGTGTCCTGATTCATCATGATAAAGCGCAACTGATCCTGCTCTGAAGTTGCCCACTGGTCACAAACAAACTACTGAAAGAGCTTTCCACTCAAGAATATATGCCGAGGCTTGATAGCAGGTGGTCAAGGGTGGAGACGATAGCAGTAGAAATCTGATTTGGACACATGCTTGTGAGCCCTTGCACCACCTTCATTAGCAGCTGCATACTCGATTTGAGGATGTCATTGGAACTGACCAGTAGGAAACAGGAGGACGTAGTGAAGAGCAGGATAGAGGAGATGGACATCGGTCTGGACATCCAGGAAGGTGGAAGATGTTGGAATTGGTGATGAGAAATTATTGGTGGCCTGGAATTTCAAAATATGTGTTGGGGTATGTGGATGCATGTGATACATGCATGAAGGGACAGATATTTCCAGAAAAGCCTGCAGGGAAATTAATGCCAAACCCTATACCTAAAGCGCCATGGTGAGATATATCTGTGGACTTTATTACCAGATTACCTGAAGCTCAAGGATACAATGCAATATTTGTAGTATGCAACTGCTTTACAAAGAAAGTCCATATTATTCCTACTACTGCAGAAACCTCATCATTGGGCTTGGTGTGCCTCTATCTAAATCAGGTATGGTGGTTACATGGATTGCCTGATATGGTTATCTCTGATCATGGATCACAATTTGCTTCTGCATTTATGCAAGAGTTAAACAACATATTGGGAATTCAAACCAAGTTATCTATGTCATATCACCCACAAACTGATGGGCAGACAGAAAGAATAAATAGGAGTTGGAGCAGTAGCTATGCATGTTTGTCAACAACTGACAAACTGACTGGCCCAAATGGTTGGCAATTGCCAAATTTTCTAACAATAATAAATTCCATTTGGCTACTTGCATGTCACCTTTCTTCACTAATTATAGGTATTATCCCTGAATGGGAATAGAACCTTGAAGGAAAATCAAGGTACAGTCAGTAGAAGACTTTGTATCTAAGATGCAAAAGGCACAGGAAGAAGCAGAGGCAGCATTGATGAAAGCACATGATGATATGATGCAACACGCAGATTGTACTCAAGCTGTTGCTCCAGAGTACAAAGTTGGTGACTTGGTATAGCTAAGTACCAAGGATTTAAATATTCCATGACCTTCAAAAAAACTCATGGAGAAGCAAGTTGGCCCATATGCAATTTCTAAAATAATTTCACCCAATGCGGTATTGCTAAAATTACCTCAATCATTTAAGATTGATCCTGAAATTAACATTTCCCATTTATGCCCTTACTGCCCCACTATTCCCAGTCAACAAAATACTTCGCAACCTGAAATAATGGTAGAAGGTGCTCCAGAATATGTAGTGGAAGAGGTTTTAGACTCACATCTTCGACGAAATAAATTGGAGTTCTTAGTCAAGTGGAAGAACTACACTGACAAAAATAACTCATGAGAACCCAAAGGTTGTAAGTGAGTGCATAATGCAATCACCCAATTCTTTAAACTTAATTCAAATGCTCCACATCACATTGCTAGAATGGTGTATGAGGGGATGAATTTCTGGCCTTACCAAAATTTCACAGAGGGGACAGATACAGTATTTTCTCACCTGGAAGTCGAGGCACAAAAGGGGGGTAATGTTAGGAAACAGTTCTATTACATAATAATATTTTATTTTATTTTATCCTATTTTATTACATTAAATTATGCTACCAAATGCCCAAAAACACTACATTAGTTAGCATGGGAATTTTATATTCACACGCATCAATATGTATGTGCATGTATGTGTGCATTGGTAACAACATAGTACAGTGTATGTAACATAGTATATTAACCTTAAATATACACCTAGGGAATGGCAGTTGAGTTCTCTTAGGTATTCCATCCACCATAGTGGTGCAAAAAGCCTATTTCAACCAACTCATCTATTAATAACCCCTCACATCAAATCCATCAACCCATCACACATGCATGTTCTGCCCCCTTCTTGTAGGAGAACCTGCATGGTCCAGCTAGCAGATAAGTGAATGTTGCCCTAAAAGGTACACAGTGACGGTACATATCTCCATTGAATCACAATCTCAATATCAGGTATATCCAAACCCTATCAGTCATATAAGTCTCAAGACACTTGCATTGCATAAAAATCTCATACCATCCCTGCAGCATCCATGCACATGATTACCCAGATTTCACTCATTTGTAGTTTCCAAATCATATCCTCTTGGAACTCTGGACTCATACCAGAGTGGAAACATACAATTTTTTCTTTTAAATGTGGTGGAAAGTTATCCCATTCCTTTTTGGCCATCTCCTCTGACTCACATCACTTATTGACAAACATCATGAACTTTTTTGGAGGTGTGGCTCCATTAAGCTGCAAGATGTGCTCGAAATCAAGGATGCTCTTTGCAGAATATTGCATTTTCTCCACCACAAAGCTGATATTAGGTCTGTCATTTGTGCAATGGATGATGGTAGTATTGTTAGGACATAGCATTAGCTTCACTTTTACAACATTGAGTACAAGTGTCAGCATGGTGGCTAAAACAACATGGAATGGGATTGAGATGGAATGAGCCACTGTAGCCATCCAAGTTCACTGTATTTGGGTCAGAAGTTGTCTCCCCATTGACTGATACAGTGTGCTCTGTCAAATGTTATGTTGAACAGTTTTGAAGTGAACTTTTTAGCATTCCAAAGGTTTTGAAACTGATTATCCTTCATGATCTTCTCTGGACTGACAACAATGGCACAGTGCTTTCCAGCCTCGATCTCCTATTCCAGATGAATAATAATTCAATTATGCCTCAAGCTAAGAAGAATTGTGATCATACCTTGAACAGCTCACCAGTGATATCGGCAGCACTTATATCAAATTTCTCAAGTTCAGTGACATTCTTATCACCTAAGATATTCAGAGCTGTTACAATAATAATGATTCCATCATTGTTGAAGAGTAGCAGTATCCAGAATGTCAAAGTCTTTTCAGATCCTGTAGGTGGGATAGTGATGCAGTCTTTTTGTTCCTGCTGTGCTAGAGCAGTACGAGCCTGGAAGATACATGGTGGAACTCTAAACTTTTTCTCAACTTCTGCATGCAACTCAGCAAGTGAAGGGATAGTAAACTTTAGATGCATTGGTGATGATGTCAGGTTCCAAGAAAGGCAATTTTTTTTTTCAAAATAAGTCTAAGATTTAGGTGAGTAATTGAAACATGCTGAGGTACCAACACAGCCACATTTACAAGTTTTGTCAGCTGTTGAGGCATGGTAATAGTGTGTTGAAGTTGCAGTCTTTGAAAATGTGAAAAAAAACTTTTACTGTGCCTCATAATTGGTTTGGAGTCTGCCAAGTGATCAGAGATGCAGTGATCCACTATGACATTTCCATATATAATAGTTTACAAAGATTTGGTCATGTGATGGATGCCTCTGTTGCATCTTCAGAATTGTACTGATGAGTAGTGTAAACAGGGACCCTGCATGACTGCAACACCCCTTTTGAATTTTCATGCTGAAGCAGGTAGCTAACCTATGGTACAGCAACAATGTAGACTAAGGAAAGAAATTCATGTGTAAGGATGTTGTTATAATAGAAAGAGAGAGGAAAAAAGAATAACACAAAAAGAGGGGGTTGGGTGGGTGAGGAAAAAAGTAGGAACTGAACAATGAAAAACAGCTCTGTGGTAACTGAACTTTGAGATGCTCTCGGAATCTGGATGATGGGCTGTGCTGCTGTGATGGGTGTCAATGCAGAAGAGGTGGCACAGGGTGTGTCTCACCTTCAACATGTTCCCTGTCTCAGCTTGATCTCCACTGAAAAAAACTCAGCACCAAGCAGAGAACTGCTGAGAGTGAGGAATGTGGTCTGAGGGTGTACAGAGGCCTCGAAAAATGCTCAGCTCCCTCGGAACTCATTCACCTCAATGAGCATGATAGTGAGCACTATTTGGTACACAAGTTTCCATCCTACACATCATGAAAAACATCTCTACAACAAGAAAATGTGCTAAACCATTAGTGCTTTGAGGTCTGGTCCAGTCCAGTCCAGTTTTTTACCCTCTTCAAGGGTGGAGCAAGGCCCAGACTGGTTATCATATTTTAAAAATTTGGACCAGTTCCTAAAGGACTGGTCCACTATGGTTTTGAGTGGTTACTAGACCAGTTCCTAAAGGACTGGTCTACTATGGTTTTGAGTGGTTACTGGACCAGTTCCTAAAGGACTGGTCTACTATGGTTTTGAATGGTCACTGGACCAGTCAGAACTTGTCCAGACTGTATTTCAATCCTGACTGGTCTTTGGATGGTCAGGACCAGCTAACTACTACTATATATTCATATTAATGTACTACAGTAAACAAAAAAAGAAATACAAAAAAAAAGAAGAAAAAAAAAACACCTCACAATCCCTGGATCATGAGGTCTGTCATTGGTGTGCTCATTGGCGATGGCCTCATTGGCATCAATATTGGAGCTGTCCCCATTGGCATTGGCATTGGCATGGTCATTGGCATACCCATTTGCAGTGGCATCATTGGTGTTGCTGGGGCTATTGGGGCTGGGGATGTCAGTATTGTTGGCATCAACATTGGGGTTGTCAGTATTGTTGGCATCAACATTGGGGTTGTCAGTGTTGTTGTTGGTGCTAGTGTCAGTAGTGTCAGCATTGGCACATTGGTGCTGTTGGTGTTGGCATCATTTGGGGCTATGTACCACCATCATCCACCCTATGAGCAGGGGCTCATAGCAGTGGGTGTTGCTGATGGTCTTGAGGGCTATGCTGATGTTCACATAGCTGTACACCCCATGTGCACCCCATGAGCAAAGAGGGCTCATGGCAGTGGTGGGGTGTGTGTTTGTCATCATTGTCTCAGTAAGTTAGAGTTTAAAATGCAACAAAAAAGGTATTAGTTAGTTATAATTCATATGAAATAGAATTGAAAGTAATTTACCTGGGCCCAAATGACACTGGACATCATTTGGGCCCCATTTTGTGCATTAAAAATGACTGCATTGGCAGTGTTTTGATTGCTGGTGTTGTTGGCAATAGGTCGTGATGGTGGGTGTTGCGGGAGAGTGTGAAAAAAAAAGTGTTGTCATGAAAATGAATAAACAAAAGTGGTGTTACTTTTTCATTTGTGTGCACACATGACCAGATGGCCTGTGCATGGCCACAGGGTATATAAACCCTTGCAAACCCCACACAATTTTTGAGGATTATCCTCTGTTTATATTAGTTTAATTATATTTTGTGTACATAATTTAGTGACTCTTGGTCAGGTCTGGGACCAGTTGTAGTTGGTCCTGGTCTGTTCCCTTCTTTTGTGTGACTTAAGTGAACTATGAACTAGACTGGTGCTAGGACCAATAGATCCATGACTGATGGTTCTATAGAACTGGTTATGGTTTGGTTGGTTTTCAGTCCTTTTGTGGTTCAAAGGACTGGACCTTCAAGCACTATAAACCATAGTGCAAAAAGACTGTATCAAGCTAATCATCCCAAGAACACTGCCTAGATTGTCAAGAATGCAATGGAGAGAATCAGAAGGCTTTGTGCACTCAGAAAAGGACATCAGGAAAAATAACTTGGGTTTCAGGACACCTTCAGAGACTTTGGGTTGTTCCTGTATGCTCCCAGAGCTTTCAAGGCTCCAAAGCTCAAAAGTTCTCCCAGGGACTCAGAGAAAAAAGGGTTGAGGTTGAATGTCATTGCCAGGGTATCT
Organism: Tricholoma bakamatsutake; assembly: GCA_029959215.1. Taxonomy (NCBI): domain Eukaryota; kingdom Fungi; phylum Basidiomycota; class Agaricomycetes; order Agaricales; family Tricholomataceae; genus Tricholoma; species Tricholoma bakamatsutake. The sequence goes on along the minus strand of CP114857.1, from coordinate 10,488,095 downwards.
CAAGGAATCTCAAGGTCACACAAATATCATTAAAAGCCATATGGAGGGCCTTTCAGATTGCTCAATTTTCCATATCCTCTCAGTCTTGCCAGCTTTAGCAGCTTTGACAGTCCACAATGATGATAGTATTTACAGCATGGTATTTTTTTAAAAACTGGTAAATTACTATGCCATGGCTGCCTTTGCTTGGGCCTCCAAAGCTGCAAAATCAACCACTACAAGATCCTTATCTTGATTCTCACCATTACTCTCCTCCTCTTCCAGAAAAGACAGACTAGCTAAAATTAATTGATAAGTTAATATATCAATAAAAAGGGAGGGGGGGCAGCCTCTTGTGGACTGGCAGCAGCTGCAGCACTTTTTCTAGTGGTGCATGTCATGGTTGAAAAGCAAAGAGATAACATGTCACACTGTTACATAAGCTGGAGGGCAATTAATATTGGCTAAGTGATGCTACCACTAAACATGTAATGATTCTGCCAGCCATTCCTGTCATTCACTCAAGAATCAAAGCTTCTATCAGAATAGAGAACCAGAGAAGCTCTAAGACCTTTGTAGTGAAGGTTAAAATGACTTATTTCAGCTGATTTGAAAATGACACAGTCTCCACTCCTCAACTCAACCACCAGTCCCAGTTCATGAAACACAATCTCACCACCTTCACAATTGGAGGCAAAAATAACCAAATACCAATCCTTGTCTCCCTTATCACAGTGACAAAGTGTTGCCACATCGAGATTGGTGACATATCCCATAAAGGGGTGAGCTGGAAATTGTTCTTTATTTGGGAGACTGTCAGCATATGTCTTCAGAGTATCGTAAGCTTCAGGAAGGGTAGATTCCAACTGTGGAAATAATCTCTTGTATCAGAAACATTCATTGAGTTCAGAGGACATAAACTTTACCTTGGCCTTTTGCCATTCAAAGACATGTTGTAGCACCATTGACAGCAGTATGTACTCTTTCAGATTGTCCTTCATCTCCTTGGAAGCCCTGGGAACAAACTGGCTTGTATTCATTTTGTGCTTCCCTTCTCTTTGAAGAAGATCAATCTTGATATCAGTCAGCATGCCATGACCCTTTGCAAACTTTCAGTAGCTGGCTAGGAATTTCGTTTGGTTTTATCACTTATGTTGGTAGAGTATCTGTTGTGCCAAACAAAATGGAGACTAGAAGACACTCCTTGATAATTTGGCTCTCCACATTGTTTTTCTTCCTTTTCAAAGTTGATATCCACAATTGAATTCTGGAAAATGCATTGCGGGTTGTCAAGTATAGGTCCACCCACCTCTGGAGGCATATCTGGACACAATGTTTCTCTATAATGCATCCAAGAGTTGATTAGTGTGTCAAGTCTCACCAAGGTAATAGATCTATGATGTACCCATTTAGATCACCAGCTGACATACAAATATAATCTTTTATGGATTTCTTCTTCCCATGCTCCAATTAATTTTTCAACTGCATGGTGTATAAACTGTTTGCTCAATGAGACTGAGATTAAATGTCAAATTCACCATTTTCTCCAGAGCATCAATATCTTCGGCCTTGGGAGCAATTTTGTTGTGACAATTGTGAGCATTTGTCCATTGCAGAACTGCTGCTTGATTTTTACCCTCCAGAGGAAAGGATTTGTTGACTTTTAGCTGAGGGTTGTTAATTACTCAAAGATTCAGAGAAGCAGAGGAGGGATATGTCTGCTGGTCCATGGCCATATTTTCTGACATGTCATCATCCTCCAAATCCATACATAGAGAGGGTGAGTCTATAGTAATGCCAGCTGCATTTTCTTTTGATGGAGAGGTATGTGCTGAGGATCCCACATGTGCTAGCAAGCCACAGTTGCTCTGATGCAATGGGAAGGGCATTAGATCTAGTGGAAGGGGAACCATACAGGCATGCCAAAATTTCTAGCAATGCTTCATCTTTAGGCAGCTGTCCACTATCACATCAGAGTTGAAGGCAATCATAATATTAACCACTTACTTGGACAGAAAAGTTTTAAAAAAATGATTTGAGGCCTCCATATTCCCACAATTGATTGTAGATGGCAGACCAAGCTCCTGAAGAATATTATTGACAAGAAAGACATGGGGTATGTATTCCTCAGGTGGGTAGTTGTAGGAATGAAGGAATCTACAATTCTTTGACTGATTAATGTTGCTACATTGGGATGACTAATTATGCAACAAAGTTGAGTGATATCAGAGACACAAAGGCTGGCCAACTGTTTTTTCTCATCCATAGCAGCAACAACCATTAGGATATAAATGGTTCCTAATGTGCAGGGTCTCAACTTAAATGAGTTTGACATTGATTCACTTGGATGACCTACCTGCTGCAGCCAGATGCACAAACTTTGAACCCACTGACAGCCAGCCCTCCAATGTACTAGGTTTATACTTGCCTTTCAGTTGCTGGGCACATGCATCTTTTGTGCTAGTTCCCAGTTTACAACATATGCTGTGAAGTGTTTCACCATTTCAATTTCAGCCAAACCAAAACATGGTCAGATGAGCTCACTTTTCCACCTTAGCAAGGAACTTAATCTTGTTAACCACTCCATTAAAACTCAGACTTACTTCCAATGCCTCAGAGGCTCCACAACATTTGGCTATGGATATAAGGGAATTATCATGCAAAGCCTGAGTGGTGGCCTCCACCCCTCCCTGCAACATAATCTCCCACTGAGGGACCACATGATGACATGGTGCTGCCAGATGCAATGGGCAACAAGGTACTTCCAGATGGGGCAGGTGCAAGATGGGGAAGAAGTGAGGTCACCTGGAGTTGGGGTCCAGTGATGTTGTTCAGAAAATCATTGACATTCTGAGAAATGTTGGGAAAAATGTTGGGCACATGAGCTGGCATAGCATTAGACATCCATGGTATGGTACCATGGGGGCACCTGGGAAAGATGAGGTTATGATCACCTCCAGTCCTTCCTGAGTGCGGTCATCGACCATGGGTTAGATGATGTGAATTGCATCAACATTGCTCCAATCCTGCATCCTGTCCATCCTGCCCATCTCCACCCTGTCCATCCTACCCATCTAATCCTCTACCCTGTCCACCCCATCCATTCAATCCTCTACTCTGTTCATCCCACCCTCCTTCCTGCTGTAACCTATCCCTTCTATGTTCGATGTTCCTAAGTCAAGGAAAGAAAGACAAGCTTAAGGTATATGTTGAGTTCATCATAAGATCTTCATGACATGGACTCAGAGCACAGACACTGTCAAGTAACTTCGCAAATGTTCAAGCTCAGGCTAAAGTAAACTTGAAGTATGAAGATAAGGTCAGTATTTCATGACATTGTCACCAAATCATGTGTGATCCTGGTGCTCCACAGTACTTTACAGTCCCCCACCTCTCCTAGTGGACTCTGACTGGACTGAGTGGAGTCTGAGTGGACACCAATTGAACTATATTAAGTCATGTAGAGTTCAATCCCCCACTGGAGTCCAAGTGGAGTTTGAGTAGAGTCTGAGTGGAATGCATTTCATCCAGATGATAAGTCAATTAGATCCAGAGTGCAAAGGACTTCGGACTTCGTGAATTTCATAAAGTACTTACAAAATAAATTTGTATAGTGCAGGAATTAAACTCAAGACCATACAGTGAGGAATTACATGACAAACCAAAGAAGTGTGCTTAACCACTTGAGCCACAGGAGACTGTTTAAGATTCAATATAAGGTTTATTTATGACTCAACTTTTCATATTCTTTGAGCAGGCATTTTTCAAACAATTAAAATCAAAAATTTTAATTTTTAATTAACCAGATCCCTCGTGTCCTAAGGAGAGAGTGGGTATGATATAATAATAAACAAAAAAAAACCCTCTCGCAACATGTGAGAGGGGGGGATTACTACTATGTACATAAAAAACTAAACCCCTCACATTTTGCATGAGGGGGGGGGAGAGATAAATTAAAAGTAATAAAGACACTCCCCAGGCAAAATGTGGGGGGGAGGAGGTTGGGGGATGTGGTCTGGGGTTGGGTGTCATTGCACACGTCCATCGCTATAGCAAGCCACACCCATCATCCACCCTATGAGCAGTTGCTCATAGGCATGGGGATGGGTGCCATTGGGGGGTGTTGGTAGGCATTGTCATGCTCACAATCCACCCTATGAGCAGGGGCTCGCAGGTGTGGGGTGGGTGTGTTGGGTTGTCTCACATCTGGCCATCATTATCAGTAGATTAGGACCTATAAAACAAAAGAAATGAGTTAGTTAGTGTATAAAAACAAACAAATGAAAAAAAAACTTATGTAGGGCCCAAGTGACACGACCTGCATCATTTGGGCCCACATTCCATCCAGTCAGCTTGTTTGCAGGTGGGGGCATTGTTACCAGTAGATTATAACCTAGAAAACAAAAGAAATGAGTTAGTTTATAAAAACAAAAAAAAAAAAAAAAAAAACTTACATAGGGCCCAAACGATGTGATCTGCATCATTTGGGCCTGCATTCCATCCAGTAGGCTCATTTGTCAGTGGTGGTGATGGTGCACTGGGCATGGGAGTGGGCACAGTGGGTGTCCATGCAGTGGTGGTGGTGGTAGAGTGGAGAGGAGGGAGGGAGGCAGTGTTGATGGTGTGGTGGTGGTGGTGAGTGATGAGCTGGCCTATTTGATGATGTGGTTATATGCTTTGTCATACACAGCCACACCATGGTACCTAAAGCAAGTAGATGATGCCTTACACAAGGTACTGTTGTCTAATGGTTATATTGTGTACTATGGTTTTATAAGTGAACCACAGGGAACTGGGTTTGATCCCTTTTCTTACACACTTTTTCAGCAGAATCCAACTGGACTCCCAGTGGACTCCACTGGACCAGTCCAAGTGGAATCCAGTGTTTGAGTGGACTCAACTCAACCAGTCTGAGTGGAATCCAATGTTTGAGTGGATTCCACTCGGAATCCAGTCAGACTGGACTGGGACTGCACTGGTAACTTTGCAGCAGTTGGCTGGTGACCAGTCCCATTGGACTGCAGTCAGAGTCCAGTCAGAGTCCACTGGGAAAGATGGGGGAGTGTAAAGATTTCGTGCTGCATTAGAAGATCGACCTTGGATGGGACATCTAGCTTACCAAGATTAAGGCAAAAAACTTCACCATAAGTTTCACACAGTATCCATACTAGTTACTGTCAGATGCTGATATACTCAAAGCCCAAGAACCTGAATGAAGGTTACTTGGCTTGTTTTTCCACTGAAGAATAGTCTCATCTCGAAGTCAAAGCAGTTTGAAGACATCCAAACCTTGTTAGACCATGGCATCAACAATCTCATCGGCCTGAATCTATTCCTGAATGGCATGCCAGCTGACTCGAAAAATCAGTGTTTCAAGGCCATTCTTGAACCATGCAATGACCTGAGCCTCAACAAGGTCAAAGAACAAACCAAAGATCGAAGAATGAATCAAAAAAGATCAATACTATCTTTGTTGCCTCACTGATTATGTATGTGCTCTATCATCACCTCATGTTTCTCATGATGTCACTGTTTACAGTGCTTCAATCTGTTGAAATTAAATCCTGATACATGCTGCATACATGAGGCCATGCATGCAGCACACACATGTTACTGCGCTTACTGCGCATACATGTGATAAACACATTCCTGAGTCATGTGACATCCTTACTATTATGTATATAAGGAGAACCTGTACTATAGAAGATATACAGTGTTCTTACCTCTGCTAAACCCTAGCTCTAAGACTAACTAAACCCCAGGTAGGTTATAAGGAACGTGTTGTCTCTTCCTCTGTGCAGCGTATGTAGTCTGCTCCAACAGGTTATGGGCCCTGCTGGGCACGTCGCAAACGCGCCTTAACTGGCTGTGAATGACGTTGACTTCATTGTCTCCAAATTGTAACCTTGCGCTCTTCGTGAGCTGCATTGCGCTCTCTGCGAGCTGCATTTAAAAACCCAGGTTGACTAGGGTTAACCACTCTGAAGGAGTGTTTTTGCCTGAGATTATGAAACGTGTTTTCTTGAATAAGAGGACTGATTGAGCACTTTTACCAGCTGCCACTATAACATCATGTCTTCAACTCTTGAAAAACTCGTACAAACTTTCGATGGCTCTAACTACATTCAATGGGCCGACTCAATGAAGGCATGGCTCAGGTCTCAGGGCCTCTGGCAAATAACTAGCAGGATGGAACTAAAACCACCCATGGCACCTCCTTTGACAGCGACAAATGCTGCACTGGTAGCGGAAGCTAATGCCAAGCTCCAGACCTGGAACAATAAGAATGACCAGGCGATTGGTAGCCTAGTGCTCCACCTGGCCCCCTCTATTCGGCAGTGTGCCAACACCAAGGACACTGCTGAGGAGGTATGGGATCTCATCTGCACCGACTATGGTGTCGATGGCCCCTCCCAAGTCTTTGCGGACTTTAGGTCTGCAATTGCAATCAAAATTCTGGCTGCAAATCCTGCGCCAGAGATTGCCAAAATGGCTGATAAATTCGAGCGCCTTATGGCTGCCAATGTCACCATCCCCGAATTAGTACAGGCAATGATTCTACTTGCTGCGATGCCACGCGAGTATGATTCTCTATCTGCCACGGTCCTTAACACGACCACTACTAGAGCCTTGACGTTTAAACATGTCAAGGACTCCATTGTCGCTGAAGCCTCACGGTGCACAGCAGTTGGAAAGCCCATTGGCCCACCTCAGGCCACCAAGCTTTCTGCTGTCAAGCGCAAAGGGGGAAACCCCAAATGGCAATCTCAAGGCAACAATGGAGAATCGTCCCGAAAGCGTGGACGACGTGGGGACAAAAAGACTAAAGAGGAAAAACCTAAAGAGAAACATTCCCACCTCACCTCACAAGCCTTTACTACTATAAATGGTAATGGCACCATCATACTGCCGATGCCGCTCATCCAGCGCATCGAGAAGCGTGAACATACTCCCACAAGGGATCCTCGCCGCCGACCACCTGCACAGGCATACACGGGCACAGCCTCTACCTCTCATTCGGTCTATACCGAATATCAGCAGGCTCGAGACACCCTCAAGCAAATGAATCTCCCATGCAGCGCGAAAAATCTGCGACCGCTGGAAGAGCACCTAACAGTGCAAGAAGGTAAGAGGAGGAGGATTGAACCAGAACCAAGGATCGTAGAGGTAGAAGATGATAGCATCTCCCTTGGATCGGAACCTGCCATTTCTGATGAAGAAGTATGGAAAGCTGTCGACAAAATGCTTGTCGATGAACCGCTTGAAACAGGTACATATGATGAAAAGTCAGTCCTTTTCCTTGCCACAAGAATTAACATTCCACTGATCACAGCGAACTTTTCATGTGAAATCTTACTGCTACTAAATGTATCATGGAACAATTTACATCTTAATATATGTGTTACGTGTGCAAATGGAAATCGTAAGAAAGGTGCCGACTGGATCATGGATTCAGGCACATCAAAACACTTCACTGGTGAAATTAAAGATTTTGCTTCTTACGAGCCTTTACCGAGAAAGGACTCTACCCTGGTTCAAACAGCCACGGGTACTACTCATATAGTAGGGAAAGGAGCAGTCTTCATTAGACATCAGGTAGTATGTCATGGGAAGTCAGAGACACGTGAAATGCGATTATACCCCGTCTACTACATACCCGACTGTAATGCTCGATTACTGTCAATGGGCGTCTTCTTACAAGACAGAAGTGATGTGCGTGGTTCCTCCGCACACATTTCATTTTTCAAGCAAGGAAACCCAATTATGGATTGCGTCCCTCTTATGAAACGTGATACTATTTATTGGGCTCGGACTCATATATTGAGCACCAAGGGAATCAATGTCACGACAATGTATGTTGCAGACTACTCGACTTGGCATAAGCGACTTGGACACCCATCCAAAGAGGCGCTAGAGAAGATGCCTAATAGCACCATAAAATTCCCAAGGAATTTAATTATTCCTAAAGACAAAATTATATGTCCAGGGTGCGCTGAAGGGAAAATGACCTCAAAATCTTTTCCTGAATCAGATTCACGTGCTGAAAGACCCTTTGAATTAATACATTCCGATCTGAAGGAACTCCCAGTACTATCGTACCATAAACATAAATACTTTATTGTATTTCTGGATGACAAAACGTCACATATCTGGGTCCAATGCCTTAAAAAGAAATCTGATGCTGCTGCGGCCATCAGACAATTTCGGGCAGTGGCTTTGACACAGTATGGCGCTACAATCAAGCACTGGCGTGTTGATCCAGGGGGGGAGTTCAAAGATCATGAGCTACAAAATGTGCTCAAGGACTTTGGCATCAAAATAGAGATGTCTGCATCCCACGTTCACCAACAGAATGGGCACGCAGAGCGTGCCATAAGGACAATAATGGAAAAGTCGCAAACCCTGCAATTTACTGCATGTCTACCACAATCATGGTGGGAATTTTGCATTGAACATGCAACACACCTATACAACCGAACCCCGATAAGGCGCCTGAAATGGCTGACACCAGTTGAGGACCTGACAAAGGTCCGCCCAGATCTAAACGATCTGAAGGTTTTTGGTTGTGGTGCTTACGTCTACCTACCCAAGGAAAAGCGTCCAAACACATTGGCTCCTCGATCGGAGTTGATGATGTACCTTGGATTAGAAGATGGCATTAAAGCATACCGTTTCATGCGACCTAGTGGCGCAATATTCATTGGTGCTATGGCACTATTTGATGAAACGTTGTTCCCATGCTGTCCCGGAGCTAAGACTCCTGCCAATACAGACCTTGGTGATTTTCCACCTCCAGAACCAGAAGATGATGACCACTCATCTGGAATGGATGGCAATGATTCTATACCGCCACAAGATCTGCCCCTTCCTCCATCATCAGAAAATAATGATGATGATGTACCAAGTGAGCAAAAGGCACATGACGATGTGACAAATGCTCCTCCTCTGCCGCCTCCAGTAACCACTGAGGACTTTCGTCCAAGACGTGATGATCAACAGGAATGGCAGCAATTGCCCCGTCGATCAGGCAGGCAGAGGAACATCCCAAACCGTCCTGGCAATACCTATGGAGAGAAGCGACTCCCCTCTGACATAGAGAGAGACATTGCACGTGATCGATATTGGAAGAGATCTGTGGGTCAAGATTCGGATCATAACCGAACACGACCACAAACTCAACAGAAAGAACCGGTTGCTGGACCGAGTTTGGCACCCCACGAGAGTGTGCCCGATTCCAATGATCAAGAACATGATCACCCAATGGGGGAACTGGACGAAGCAGGTTATATTAAAAAGATAACCAAGGAAGGAGGAGATAAGCTTATTCGCTGGCTGTTGTCAAAAGCAGTCAAACCATCGAGCGAAATAAGCCAAGTTCCAAACCAATTTCGCGATATTGCGTGCCTACCATGGCAGCAGCAATGTGAGTGGAAACAAGCTTGTCATGAAGAATTAGAGGCTCTTCATAAGCGACAAGTCTATGACATCATTGATCTTCCACATGATCGAAAAACGATCAAAAATAGATGGGTTTTCTCTGTAAAATCGGATGGAAGAAAACGAGCCAGACTCGTGGCCAAAGGCTTTTCACAAGTCGAAGGCATTGACTTTGATGAGATTTTCTCACCGGTAGTCCGCTACGAGACCGTACACCTCATGTTTGCACTTGCATCTCTAGAAGGAATGTATATGACTGGCCTAGATGTAAAAACCGCATTTTTATATGGCAAACTAGATGAGGAGATCTATATGGATCAACCCGAGGGTTTCAGACTCGAGGGAAAAGAGCGCAAAGTATTGCGCTTACGCCGAGCATTGTATGGCCTTAAACAAGCCTCACTTGCATGGTGGAAAGAGCTAGAGGCATTTATGTGCACCATTGGGTTCGTGCGCGCCAGCTCCGATGCCGGCATTTTCATACACAAGGATCCTAAAACAGGCAGCATTGTTATTGCACTCGTCTATGTTGATGATGGCTTGTTCATGGGGAAGAACAAGAAACTTGTGGATGAAAAGAAAAATGCTTGTCTAAAGCATTGGGAGTGCCGTAGTACTGAAAAAGTCACAGAATTCTTAGGCATGCGCGTCACCCAGACTGCAAGCAAAGTCAAACTCGATCAAACTGAATATCTCGCCAAAGTGCTTGAGAGATTCGAGATGACAAATGCCAAAGTGACCCTTACTCCACTCCCGACTGGTTACAAACCATCGGAAAACACAGCAATGCCCAATGCGATGCTTAGATCAAAATATCAGTCTGTGATCGGATCTTTATTATATCTGATGCTCGGAACACGACCTGATATCGCTTATGCGGTAATCAAGATGTCGCAATTCTCGGCTAATCCTAGCCAAGAACATCTAGACAAAGTGATGTACATCATGCGCTATCTGGTGGGAACCCAGAAATATAACATTGTCTATGATGGTGAGAAGTCCGAGGGGCTACAGGCCTTCACAGATTCTGATTGGGCAGCTGACACTGTCAAATGCTGATCTACAACGGGTTACTTTGCTACTCTAGCAAGTGGCATTGTGTGCTGGCAGTCCCGTTTACAAAAAACTGTAGCACTGTCATCCACAGAAGCCGAATATATGGCTCTCTCCGACACTTGTCGACAGATAGTGTGGATAGAGTCCTTATTCCAGGAACTTGGATATGTACTGAAGCGCATACCAATCTGCGCTGATAATCAGGGATCCATCTTTATCGGATCAAATCCAGTTCAGGAAAGAAGGACCAAACATATAGACATTCGCTACCACTATACCCATGAATGCATAGAAAATGACAAAGTCACGGTCGTTTTCATTCCTGGAAATGATAATCCAGCTGACATGTTCACAAAGAACCTTGGCGCTGTCTTATTCAGGAAATTTAGAGACTCTCTCGGAATTACTTTCGAGATTCAAACTTAGCTGCTTAGAGCGCTGTACAGTTTGAGGGGGGGTGTTGAAATTAAATCCTGATACATGCTGCATACATGAGGCCATGCATGCAGCACACACATGTTACTGCGCTTACTGCGCATACATGTGATAAACACATTCCTGAGTCATGTGACATCCTTACTATTATGTATATAAGGAGAACCTGTACTATAGAAGATATACAGTGTTCTTACCTCTGCTAAACCCTAGCTCTAAGACTAACTAAACCCCAGGTAGGTTATAAGGAACGTGTTGTCTCTTCCTCTGTGCAGCGTATGTAGTCTGCTCCAACACAATCATCTCAACCACTTGCATGGGAATTTCAAGGAGGCCACCATGAAATTCATCAATAGCAACTTCTTCCATGGACTCAAGTCAATGAATGCCATGGATAAGGCTGAGCTTATCAGGAAGCTGGTGCCAAAACTTACTGACAACTTAGAGTATGTATTTCCTCTCAAGGTACATGTCTTGTTCAAACTCCACCATTAGCAATGATCATCAAAGTCTGTTTGGAGTTTAGTGATCCTGACGATCCAACAAGTTTCATGTGCTGATGTGTTCAGTTGGTACTTGGTGCAGAGTCTCAACAGAAGGGGTGAACACTAAACCAACAACTATAGGCATGCTTGGGGTGAGGGGGTTCGATTATAGGGCCTCGAATCATTCTTCAGGGTGCAGGGACTACGAAGAGGCTAGTACGGTGGTTCTCAAGGTGTGCACTAGTTGTGTATGCAAAAAGGAGGGTATGCACAATAGTGAAAAAGTGCGCAATGCAGAGGGGCAAAAATGCACAGTGCAGAAAAATATGCAATGGGAGCGCAAAAATGCACAACAATGAGGGAGATTAAAGTGGGAGGTGTAGTGGGACAAGAACAGCACTGGGATGTGCTGCAAGGGTGGTGCACATGTTAGGGGCGCAAACAGGATGCGAGTGCAACAGGCAGAAAAATGTGCAAATGGTGCACAAAATGCGGCTATACAATAAAATATGCAAATGGTGCACAAACATGGCTATATGAAGGGTGCACTACAAGAGTGTGCAAACAAGGATGAAGGATGCAATGCAGAGACAAAATGCAGCAATATGATGAGGGGATGCAAATGATATGCAAACACAGTTATATGAAGGGTGCACTACAAAGGTGCATGGACTGGATGCTGGTGCACAGACTATGTGCGACACTGACTAAGCTATGAACTATGAGGGGGGAAAGATCATCTGGATTCTCTATCTGTCCATTTACTATGTACAAATGGCTTATGTGATAAAAATGGTAAAATAAAGTATAAAAATAGAAAGTGCCATGTGCTACCCACAAGTGCATCCATTTGCCCATCTAAACCTGACTGCACTATGCTGCTGCCTTAGCCAATAAGGTGAGTGCATGATATAGGCCAGTACCCAACTTTCCGATGTGATGCTCTATTTTTGGTGCACTCTAGGTCCCGTGCACTCTTCCCAATTAGTCTGCTTTGGTGTTATGCATCATGTGCTGTGCCTTAGTAATAATGATGTGATTGACCTGTGCTGCTTACCAGATAAGGCAATGCCGATTGGAGATGCTGTGTGAGGCCAAATAGTGCCAAAGTGCCAGGATTATGTGAAAGTGCCCAAGTGCACACAGTCCAATGCCAAATAGGTGCAAAGCACCCAGATTATGTGAGAATGTGCAGTTCACTCATGCTGGAATCATGGTGTGCCTCAAATAAACATGCCAGTAAGCTGGAAGCTATGATGCACAGTGCAATTGGTGTAGTGGATTGTTGTGTGTGTGATAAGGATAGTGCAATGAGTGTGCAGCAAAGAATGTGAGCTGTGGGTAAAGCATAAAAGGAGCACGTAAAGGCACATTGAGTATGCAATAATGGTGAAAGGCAGATAAGGAGTGTGGAGGGGGGTGCATGGAGGCAGTTTGAAGCATAACAAGGCACATTTAGAGTGCATGACAGAAGGCAGCTAAGGAGGATCCAAAGGCACAGTAGAAATGTAAAAGGCACACAAAAGTGCACAAACTGCATGGAAGCACACAAAGGCACACAAAAGCACACTGCTGGAGTGCACAAAAGTGGACCAAGGTGCACAAAAGTGCACTAAAGCACACAAAAGCAGACAAAGGTGCACAAAAGTGCATGGGAGTGCACTGGAGCACATGAAAGCAAACAAAGGCACATGAAAGTGCATGAAAGTGGACAAAGGCACATGAAAGTGCAACAAGGCATGCAAAAGTGGACAAAGGTGCATGAAAGCACACCAAAGCGCACAAAGGTGCATGGAAGCACATGGGAGCACACTGGGGCACATGAAAGCAGACAAAGGCATGCAATAAGTGCACTGTGCAAAGTGAGTAGAAGGTGTCCAAGTGGTGCACACAATCATGAAAAATGCCATAGTTTGAGCCCAGGGTGATAGGGAGCCATATCAGCGCATTAAGAATCAGCCATATGGTCAGGCTGCCATTGTATCTGTTCTCCACTCGGTCATTTTCATGAAAGGGAAAAATTCACCAGCCATCACCTTCATGCAATACTTCAGAAGCAGCCTAGATGATAACAACGAGAAAGAGATTCCAGTGCCAATGATGTGCCTCATTGCAATTGCAGTGCGTCTTTCACACACTGTTTTTCATTGTGTTCATGAGAAATTTGTCTTCAGATATACGATGCGCTCCTTGACTGGTCCACTGGATATTATGTGGAGAAAAAAATTTAAACTGGATGAAATGCGAATGCAGTATGACAAGAACCGCCGCTGCCTTCAGGTCTTATTGAAGGACTCGGCTAAATACCACAGGATGATGGCAAATGTGTACGAATTAGCTCAGTGAGTCATTCCTTCCAGTTTCTAGCTCTTTTTTGATGATGCTTCTCAGAAATATTCCATGCCAAGCTCAAACTGCCCCCAAGGGGGTGTCGGGACCGGACTTTCTGACCGTGGGTCGGAATTTTTTTTTTCGACCGTCGGATGACCCCCCCCCTCCCCCTCCTGCCTAATTTGGTATGTGGAGCACACGTATGTATGTTTTTCCAAGAAGAAAGACATTAATTTCTATATATGGCAACCGTCATGTACTAATTCAACCACAGTGGCGCTTTCCCCCACCCGCGCAGCTCGCACACGACCAGTCCGGGGGTGCGAAGTCATAATACATACAATTGCAGTGAAACTGGGGGAAATAGCATTATCAAGATCAATCATCAGTATAGTACGAAGTGTTCAAGGAAAATAATGACGACGAACCCAGACGGTCTCGCATCCCTCTGCCTGACACTGCATAACATTTTCCCCCCTTTCGATCTCGTCATCCATTATCGTCACTCCGCAGGTACACTGATTCAGCTGGAGTACATTTGCCTTTCTTCGTGTAAGCCGACTTGACCTTCTGGTACCGACCTCGTCATTCAAAGCCGGCTCCGGAGAACCGCTTGATAGCGTGGTATTAGTACGTGCTTCGGGAATTAGACCACTAGACAGTGTAGCAGCGTTTCTGGGTTCGGTTGGGTCGGGGTTTGTCTTTGCAACGTCAATCGCGTCCGTCACGGTAGTGGAAGGACTCATTGTGTTTGCAATTCCAGGGGTGTCGCCCAGCGGCATCGCAGCGTCGTCGGGGTTCGATGTAGAAGGGGTACTATGATGACGCAGTAGCTCGGAGGGTGGAGGGAGATCTATCAAGCTACGTTTGTGTTGAAACATAATCAAGACATATAATATACATACCGAAATCGTCGTCGGACGCGTCCGAGTCGTCACAGGCGCTCTTTGCATCACTATCAGATTCCGAGGCTTCTGAAGGATCCGCAGAGTTATGTTCATTTGGGCTGATCATGTCATTCGTATCCGAACTTCCTGTGGCTCGGCTGGATATCAAGACCAATACACAATTCCAAGTCAACACCAGAGATAGGACAAGCTTAATAGTGGACTTACCTTGCATATGGAATATGCGCCCGATGAGCGTTGGAAATAGTAAGCGAGGGCTGATTTTTCTTCTTCCTGGACCGTGATGGCTTCTGAACGGAAAAGCGTGCATCCCAAATGCGCATCATGCCATCTTCTTCCGATTGCGAGAGTTCAACTTGGATTGGAAAGAGAGCAGGCACGGTGAGTCGATGACGCTCCTGATAATGCGCGTGAAGACTGTAAATCCAAACAGCTGGGCTGCCAGTGGGGCAGAGAGAGCAGACGATGGGAACATTGGAGCAAGGTGATGGTTTAGAAGACTTCGCAGCGCTGGCATACTTGAAAGTCATAAGGTTCGGGCACTTTGACCATTTTTGGTCAATAGATAGACTTCCTTTCACACCTCGACCCTTTTTGACATAAATATGGCACAGTGGGGCCAGCTGAAGACACAGTCCACACCGTTCTCCAGAGCTGAGCAGCTTGTCGTGAAGGATATGCGCTCCCATGTGCTCCAGGATGCGTTGTCCATTTTTCCAGTCCAATTTTACTGACGGGCCACAACGAAAACAGTCCTCTTGTTCATCAATGTTCCTGTGTCCGCCAGTCCCGACGCGTACCATCTGCTTGCATTCTGGGCATTCCAGGCGGCTTTCAACATTAAATTTCTCCGTATCACTTATTCATTGCACTAGGTTAACCTTTTCTGGCCGTCAACATCGAAATCTTACTTGGTTTTGGCTTGCTTTTTCGGCATTCCTGGCGCAGAAAAGTTGTGGACTGAGCAATAATTCAAGTAGAAGGACAATGTAATTCAACCAATACATGCTCTACTACCAACTGCCAACGTCGACGGCAACGACGTCGAGATCCTCCAGCACGTTCCCTGGCTTCGAGTTCAGATTTGGGTGCTGTATGGCCATTTTTGGACCATGACGTCAGCGTTTTGGGGGGTGTCAGAATTTTTCGTACCGGCCAGCCGGCACCCCCCCTCCCCCCCTACCCTGATCACGGGATCCGGTTCCGACACCCCCTTGACTGCCCCCAGTGATAATTCAGATCTGCCCAATGTGGATATGGAGAATATGGCACTGTAGGGGGCCAGGGCCTAGACTCATGATCTATGTAGCCAAATCAGTAGGTAGTACTAGCAGCACCCCCAATGCATGCAATTCTGAATATAATGGCCTTTTATCCAACTGTTATTGTGTGATTATGGACAAATTATGGATCAATTATAGTACTTTTCCATGGCACCTGCTATACTGACATATAATTATAGGAATCATATAATAGCATATAATTATACCCTTTTTATACTATAATGGGATTGGGTTTTTCCTGATGTTGGGGGTACTGCATACCCTGCATACCCCTCTGTACCCTTCCACAATCCCCTTAAAACCCTGACTCTTGTGAGGAGTAAGGGGTTTTGGAGGGTGAGGGTATGGGTAGCCTTGCAATACCCCAGGATGATGACAGCCTGAGTAGCTCATGACAACAGGGACAGGTAACAGGACAACACCAACTGACTTCCTGTTATTCTTTACTGTGGTTGAGACTGTATAACTACTGTGTACACCACCTTGAAGCCCAAGCCCTATATATAAACATGAACATATACAGTATAAACTGCATAAGATAGTCATATAGATAGAACAGTTGGAGCCTTATTTCGAACTGGTTGTGCAATCTATGACAATAACGGGGACACAGCGGAGTGGCTTTGAAGGGACAAGACCGCAGCATGTTGGGCTGCAGATATCGCATCGCTCAACGTTTTCGGATCCTGGAACGTCCTCGGGTTCCGCACAAGATTCGCCAAAAGCACACCAACGAACGAGTCCCCTGCTCCAGTTACGTTCACCACTTTGTCAATGTGGAGTGCAGGAAAGTGCTGCAAGACGAAGAGTTCGCCGGCATTTCCTCGAGCAATGACATACCGCTGCGATGGGTTACTCCGTTTGTGTGCCCAGGGCGACGGCTGTACGTCTCGCTCGAAAATACGCATCCCTACGAGGCAGCCTTGTGCCCCACATTTGACCACGAGGTGCTGGAAGAAGGGGAGGAGTTTCACCATCATCTGTGCTACGCCCTGATCCAGGAGAAAAGCCAGAGTACCTGTTGAGGTATCATTGTCAGAAGCACTTTTGCTGGCGAGTCGTTCCAGATCTCGCCGAAAATCAGATCCAAGGGATAGGCTATCGATTACAGACCACCAGGAGGGGTGCGAGGTTAGCTGGAGTGGTTCCTCTGTGGAAGTTTGTTCGAGCTGGGCTAATTCTAATAGATTTGGCGACGCAAATGCGATTGGGGCACGACTCTTGTTAACGGTGTCGAGTAAGGCGGAAATAGCTGGGAGGATGGCGGTTGATCTAATCACAGAGGTTGGTTCGCTGGGAAGAACGATAAAACGTTGATTTCGATTTCAGAAGAATGGGACCTACAAGAATACTAATTCCCGAAGATCAGTCTATCGAGTAGACAGGACTTGATTGTAAGCACGTACAATCAATGTCTTTATCTACGCAATGTCGTACGACATACTGTATAGTATTTTCGGATAGATTAGCGTCCAATGCCACCAAACTTGGTTTGTGTTTATCGATGTAAGAAATAATCTGATGGATCACGTATGTCTGTCAGTGAAATGGATCGATGAGAAGACAAGAAATCCAACCGTGTCTTTGTCCAGTGTGGCTGTTCTAGGGCCTCCCATATCGGTGACTCCCCCAATAAGCCCGCCACTGCTATCCAAGATCATATTACAGACAGGTGTCTGTTTATCACTTTTTACCAGCCCATCAACCCGCATTCCGATTCCAGTTGTTTCATTTGTTAACAGGTGCCCGAAATGATCGTCGCCAATGGCTGAAACCAAGAATGAAGATAGTTCTGGAGAATTCAAAGTGATTACTCGATGGGCTGCCTCTGCAATATTCCGTGCCACTCCCCCTAATGACATGGAAACGGTACCGGGCGAGGTAGAGTGCATTATGAGGGTGTTCTTGACTCCTGCTTGAGCCTGAGCAGTGATGTCAACTGCAGCTGAACCAACCACGATCAACTTGGTAGGAGAGTGCTTAGCTTCCGCAAGGTGTTGCGGTGCTTGACTGATAGTGAGCGATTCACCTTGCTCCGCTTTCGAAGAGGGTAAGGCACTCAGATAGGTTACGGGGGTGGATTTATCCTGGACTTGCATTGGTGGCATGAATTACAGGCGTCATAAGTCGCTTACTTGTTCATTTATAAGGCGTTGATACTGAACAGCTATTTCGCCACCTGAATAAAACGATGAATTCATGACCATTTCACATGGATAAAGACACTCACCTACTGAGGCTGTATTCTTAAGAAGCGCAATATTGGACTCAAGCGACTCTCCCTTGGTCAACTCACTGATGCGTTTGAGCAGCCATGGAGTAGCTTCCTTGCCACGTTTACTAACTCCATTCTCTTCTGCTTCGGTGACTGCTCTGTCAACCGCTTTCTGAATAATCATCCCGAATTCCTCATATTTCACTGGTATCGGCACAGCAATGAGCGCCCCGTTTCTCATATCTAACTGCCATTGCGTGTCTATGCAAAGGAAGTCGGCATCGTGAAATGGAGAACGAAGGATTTCCGACATACGTAATATTTGGGCAGCCGTTATTGGGTCGCTGACATTCCAGGGTGCCTTGCATTGTTGTGAACATAAATACAGGGGAGATGAAGGGCGACATACATCGTGTCCGCTATGACGAGAAAAGAAGGCTGGGAATTCGCGTGTTGGACCATAAGTTAAAACGGGAACACCGAGAGTTTCCTAATCAAGAGTGAATGAGTGTCCAGGACTTTTCCTGATATAGCGACGGCTTTACAAGACATTCAAGAGTTCTGTCAGGAAGAAATTATAAGCAACGATTAGCAAGATATGCAAGAATGTCATAAACCTCCCGATGTCCAAGATTGATTTCACTCCAGACGATACCAGTCCCACTGGACAGCGGGCAAGCTCTTGTAAGTCGGCGGAAATGTCCATTGCTGCGGTGCAGAAGAAGTGAACAAAAATGAAGGAATTATTGATAAGACACACAGTTCTCTCCGCCGCGATGTACACCTCCCAGCCTGAATTCAATTCAGAACATGTTCATGTCTAATAGGACGAAATCTCTTACCCGCCTGTCGCAAAGACCTGTGAAAATGGATTAGCTTCCCAAAGACTCATTTTTTCTTCATGTGACAAACCTTGATCCCAGCCAACGCCGCAAATACAAGTGTGGCGCTACAAGTCGTTCCTGATCATCTAGCGGTCAAATCCCGTCTTAACATGTGGAAAACGAACAGCACCTCCGTCAGCCTTCATAGCAATAGCAGGTGCAATGTCACGACGCGATATTTTCGCAGGACTTGCCTTCTCGTCCGCAAGGCGCTCAAGTTCGCCCTTCGTGAGCCCAACTTTAATACGACCACCAACAATTCCAATGGTTGATGGAATGGAACCTGTAGATCTAACAATGTCCTCTAGAGATAAAGAAACGTTCAAGTTTTGAGGGTATGGCAAGCCATGTGTGACCAAGGCAGTCTCAAGTGCGACGACAGGTTTATTTTCTGCAAGAGCTTGTTGTACCTCAGGGTGAATATCCAAAGCTGGGTTGCGTTTGAATGATGTGGATTGGGACCAAGTCGATGCTGAACGAAACACTGGACGAGCAATACGGCGAGTAACTCGGGCCACTAAGGATCTGAATGTTGACATTGAGAAGGACAGCTTCAAGACTTGTGCACGATCGGGTCGCCGGGCCGAACACCTACACTCGGATTTCATTCTCACACATCACGGTTTTCTTATGTGAATTCTCAAAATGTGTCGACGAAAGAACGGCAGACGGGACATAGATGGTGTCAAGTCAATCCTAGCGTAAACTCAGTCGTTATACGAGTGACTACAGTAAGTAATCGTCCTCATCTAAGTAACACATCGGGGCAACATCGGGGTCTACATATAATAATTAGGTCCACGGTAAATATGAATCCGGAATAAAACACCAAAAGCACAGCCAGCAGTAGCAAAATGAAGAGGTGTGCAAGTTATATGTACACAAGATTGAGAATTTCTTCGCTTTAGCATAAAATATAAGAGATACTCGATCTGATTCAGCTGCATATTGAGATTTAAATAAATGGCACTATTTATACTGTACCAATACGACCAACTCTTCAGTCACATGTCACAAGCCTCTCTGAAGCACCTGACCTTCCCACATTACAGGCGTAATAATACTGAGTGATCTTGTGCCTGCCTCAGTATTATTAGGCTTGATCTGGTCTAAACTCAACACCAGCGTTAAAATCTTCCCCAACTCACATCTAAACTTTACAAATCTAGTCCCTATGACCTAGTTAGGTAGGTCCCATCAGCACCTGCTATCAAGGGTGGCCTAGCGTCTCCTAGCGCCTACCTTCCTGTCCAAACAACACTTAACACACTGCCACATCACTGCCATGTGCCGCATGCCGCGTGTCGCTGTCAACAACGTCCCCATCATTGCCACCACCATCCAAGCACCCTTGTCCCATCACTATCCATTCGAGGGCAGCTAAGCCACACCTTCTTGTCTAAGCAACACCCTCTACAGTGCCACATCATTGGTCCATGCTACGTGTCACCTTTCACCACACTTGTGTGCCACATGTCGCTGTTGATGTGTTCAGTTGGTACTCAGTGCAGAGTCTCAATGGAAGGAGTGAACACTAAACCTACAACTGCAGGCGTGCTCGGGGTGAGAGGGGTTCACTTAGAGGGCCTCAGATCATCCTTCAGGGTGCGGAGACTATGAAGAGGCTGGTACAGCAGTTTTTAATGTGTGCACTAGTTGTGTACACTAAAGGGAAGATATGCACAATAGCAGAAAAGTGCGCAATGCAAAGGGGAAAAAATGCGCAATGGGAGCGCAAAAGTGCGCAACGATGAGGGTGATGAAAGCAGGGGGTGCAGTGGGATGAAGACGGCACTGGGATGTGCTGTGAGGGTGGTGCACAGCTTGGGGGTGCAAACAGAAGGGGAGCGCAACAAGCAGAAAAAGGTGCAAACGGTGTGCAAATAAATGTGCAAATGGTGCACAAATGCAGTTATATGAAGGGCACACTGCAATAGTGCACAAATGAGGACAAAGAACACAATGCAGGGATGAAACACAGCAATACGACAAGGGGATGCAATTGATATGCAAACATGGCTATATGAAGGGCGCACTACAAAGGTGCATGGACTGAACACTGGTGCACAGACTATGTGCGATGCTGACTGAGCTATGAACTACAGGGGGGGGAAAGATCCTCTAGATTCTCTATCTGTCCACCTACTATGTACAAATGGCTTATGTGATAAAAATGGTAAAATAAAGTGTAAAAATAGAAACCACCATGCACTACCCACAAGCACATCCATTCACCCATCTAAACCCAACCACACTATGCTGCTGCCTCAGCCAATAAGATATGTGCACGCTATAGCCAATACCTAACTGCTCCAGTGTGATGTGCTATTTTTTGATGTGCTTTAGGTCCCATGCACTCTTCCCAATTAATCCGCTTCAGTGTTATGTGTTGCATGCTGCACCTTAGTAATAATGATGTGATCGACCTGTGCCGGTTACCAGACAAGGCAATGCCGATTGGAAATGCAGAAGAACTATAAGGAGATGCTGTGCAAGGCCAAATAGTGCCAAAGTGCCAGGATTATGTGAAAGTGCCCAAGTGCACACAGTCCAATGCCAAATAGGTGCAAAGCACCCAAATTATGTGAGAATGCACAGTTTGCTCGTATTGGAATCATGGTGTGCCTTGAGCAAATGTGCCAGTAAGCTGGAAGCTGCGATGCACAGTGCAACTGGTGTGGTGGATTGTTGTGTGCATGATAGGGATTGTGCAATGAGTGCATAGCAGAGAATGTGAATTGCAGATAAGGCATAAAGGAGCGCGTAGAGGCACATCGAGTGTGCAATAACTGTGAAAGGCAGATAAGGAGTGTGGAGGGGGAGCGCACGGAGGCAGTTTGAAGCGTAACAGGGTGCATTTAGGGTGCACAACAGCAGGCAGCTATGGGGGAACCAAAAGCACAGTAGAAATGTAAAAGGTGCACAAAAGTGCACCTAAACAGTCAAAGGCATGCGAAAGTGCACGGAAGCATGCAAAGGCACACGAAAGCACATGAAGGCATGCAAAGTGTGTGGAAGCCATCTAGGAGGTGCGCACTATCACAAAAAATGCCATAGTATGTGCGCAGGGCAATAGGGAGCCATATCATCTCCTCCCAACTGAAGTACTGACTGTCCTCAGGCAGCATGCAATTGGTCAGCACAAAATTTTATTTGCTCACATAAGTGACCATCCTCTCCTTATCTATCTCTGACCACCATCTATCCTCTACAACTCTTTCCACAACCCATTTCTATGTGATCCGATGGCTTCAGCATTCACCTTAGCCCTCAGGCAAATGATTCTGGCCATTAATGAGACCCTTCCTGCTGCTGGGAGTGAGCAGATGACTATGCAAGCTTGGGGTGAAGGGTTTTGCAGTAAACTGGTGCACTTTTTGTGTTTCTATAACCAGTGTAGGTTGCTAAGGATGGGGGCATGTAGAACATATATAAAAGCCATGCAGACACTGTTAAGGATGATGCAGAACTCAACGTGTTCTTTGCAAAGGTGTGCAGCACATTCAGTGGGATCCTGGTGGAAAAGTGGCTTACTTGGGGTGAGGAGCTGATGCCCGATATGCATAAGATGAATGAGGAGAAGGAGCACTTTGAAGAATTTGAGCATAGGGTGCATGAACTGGCGGGGCAGCTGGAAGCATGCAAGGCATGCTGTGCGCTGTTGATGGCTGAATTGCAGGTGCCCGAGGTCAACTTAGAGCACCTGGAAGATGAGTTCAGGGCTATTGATGAAGTGAGTGATATAGATACCGCTGAAGTGCAGGAGGATGAAAAGGTGCACATTGTGCTGGTGCGCTCTTTGCGCGCGCTTTCTGGAGTGACCAATACTGAGGTATTAGGCGAAGGAACTGGGGAATCTTGGGAGAGTGGGGTGATGAGTGATGAGAGCACTAGTGTGGACGAAGGCATAAGTGCGTGTCCAGTGCACACAATGCAGCAGCATGTGTACATCGAAGTACCACCACTGAGTGGCATTGGCACCACATCCAATGCTAATAGTGGACTGGTAAGTTTCTTTTGATATGCTTCAGACTTACTAAATGGCTTCCCCTCCTACTCTAGTGTGATAACTGCCGCTGCATGGGCCAGCCTGCTAGGTGCATCTCTGTTAATGGAAAGCAGTGTGCTCCATGTGCAAAGGAGAAGTGAAAGTGCAAGTGGATGAAGCACACTCTTGCACAGCTGTGCACCAGTTCTAGAGGCAGGAAAGTGGCTGCTGGGCACCCTGGTATGTCTTTTCCTCATCCTCCTCCCACACTTTGCTAACTATGCCAAAGGCATGTCGCAAATCAACAAGGGCGATGAGAGCGATGCAGGGCTCCTCAGCCCCTCGAAAGAGTGCACATCAAAGTGCTGCAAAGTCAAGAACATGCCCCCTGCACCATCGCAAGTGTGCCCAAGGCTGCGCTGCCATACTGTTCGACAGGCAAGTGCACACACTCAATCCTCATGCCAAACCAGGTTGGGGAACACCTCGGGGGATGTGGTCTATCAAGGCCAAGACGTCAAAGTGCTCGACTTAGCACAATGCAGCTCGGTGGTCACTGTCTTGGGTGCCACGCATGATCACCTTAAAGAGGACATCCAAAGGTCGCTGGTCGAGTTGGAAGTCGCCAAGAGCTGGTTGCACAGCATGGAGCAAGCAGAGGTGGATGCGAAGGCAAAACTGGATGTGGCCACGGAGTGCTTGGAGTTCCTGGAGTCAATCAAGTAGCCAATTGCCTGTGTAAACCAATAGATAGTTTATAAATCGATTTCTTTGTTGCACCTGTGATAAATGCATGATGTGCTCTGAAGCAGTGCAATGCGCATGCACATGCAAATGTGCACACTTTGCGCCAACCTGCACGCACGCTTCCATGGTGTCATAAAATGAAATTTGTAAGTCCAAATAATATCAAGTCCAAATAATATGTGTGAAGGGAAAGAGATAAGATAGGCAACATTCAAGCAAGAAATGTCAAGTGCACAAAAAATGTGCACCAGTGCAAAAACATGCAAATGCAAAGGAGTGCAGAAAAATCGTCCAACCATCACTTTCCTCCTCCCAACTGAGATATTGACCATGTCCAAACGATAAAAGAGTAAGAGATAAAAGGAAGCGCATGCCATATGACAAAGTCTAAAAGAATGGGAAAAGCTCAGTAGATCATCATGGCTGGTAAAACCCATGGGTTGTGCAATCACAAAATGTGTCCAGATGTGACTTCGCAAATAGAAAAAAGGTAATGTAAAAAAATGAAAGAAAGCAAAGCATAGATATAAAAAGGTGAAATATCCATAGCAGTGTGCGTGGAGCACTAGTTGTGCACCTCATTGGCGCTTTCTTCATCCTCAGTGTTATCTCCTTGCACTTCTTCTTCGTCAACTGCTTCTTCATCTTCTGTGTCCACTACTATGGACTCTTCTATCTCTCTCAACCGCATTGTGGTGATATCGAGCACTATGTCAGGAAGCGCAATGGACTTGCATGTGTGGTATGGCAGTAGGCAAAATGTGGCTACTGGCCTGTCGAATACTGTCCCATTGAGTTTGCAAATGATATACACACCACCTCGATTGCACAACACTATAAGTAGAGGACCAAGATAATGCATGCACATTTTGTGGTTAAGGCTCTTCTCAATCACTGTGTTGTGCATAAGGACTAATTGCTGTGCTGGAAGTCAAAATTGTGGATGGTTTTTGAGTGCGCCTTCTCGAAATGGAGTGCCGCTTTGCACCTTTCTGCATAGATGTGGGAATGAATGCGTGCTAAGTCTTCTGGCCACTTTTGTAATGTGCACACACACCATGTGATCAAGTCTGTAGTGGAGAGTATAGAATCTGGGGGTTGGCTTTGGATGGTATAACACGAGTCAGAGGAAGGGTGCGAGTTGGTACTAAATATCACCACTGAGACCAAAATGTAATGTTTAGTGATGTGAAAGGACAAATCGTGCTGCGAATAGTTTGTAAGAGCATACAAAGGTGTTTGAAAGAGTCCGAAATAGGTTCGAAATCATGCGAAATAGTCCGAAGTAGGTTTGAAGAGGTTCAAAGATGTTCAAAGATGTTCAAAGATGTTTGAGGAGGTTCGAGGTTTATCGAGGAGCAAGTATAACGGATGTGAAGTGTTTGTTGAATGGCGATAGGCGATGGGAAATAAAATGAAAAGTGAATATGATAGTTTTGAGGAAATTTGTGATATTTTGCAGAACTTAAAGATACGATGCGAGCTAAGACTCAAGAGAATGACTTCTTAAATCTGATGATAGTGAGAGGGTAACTTGTGCTGTTCCCCACTACTTGTTTTTTTCTAACTAACTAATACAAGTCTATATACAATATGAAGGAATAGTACTAAAAAGGAAATAATAACAATTGTAGAACATGAGGCAATGTGCACAGCAAACAAAGGTATTGTAAAACATGAAACAAATGAAAAATGATAATAAGTGAAATGTTCAGTGTTGCCATATAGTAAGAGTACTTCTCTTGTTGTTTCAATAGATTGTTGAAACCCCAAAACTGCCATTATCGTACCCTAATTTTTTTCTCATCTCTCCTTGCATCTGGTAGTGCTCGATATGCGACTAAATAGTTCACTCCGGTTGAGCATCATGTATCGAAAGTGTTTTAAGACAACTATACAGTGGCTGAAGTTGTTCGAAGTGCTGCGAATTTGTTCGAAGTGTCGCAAAATGGTTCGAAAGCATTTGAAATAGTTCGAAGTCATTCGAAGTTGTCCGAAATAGTGCGAAATCATGCAAAAATGGTTTGAAGTCGATTTTGTGGCATTCGTAGCGATTCAGAGTGTATGTTGTGATGTGTCAATATGAGTGGGAGTCTTCTCCAGACCTTAAAGCATGTAATGGACCTATCAGCGTCATACTTGGAATCCATGAAATTGCTAGGGTGTGCTAGGGTATCCATCCAAATCCACACCAAATCTAACTTCTCATCCTCTGCATCTGCTGCTGTGCTCCTCAGAACTTGGCTATAGTCATCATCATAAATAAGCACCCTATTGCATGCATTTTCCACATTTTTGCTTGGCTCTGGCTGCGTTAGCATGAGTGCTCTTGCACATTAAAGGACTCTAAAATAAAATGTATCACATGCATAAAGCCATGTAGCACATCAATCCAATCCTCAAACTCTTCATCTTCTTCTCCTCCTAAGTCTTCTGGCTGCTTTGGCTGACCTGAAAGCCCATCTGGACCATGCACTGCTCCCCTAACATGTACAAGTGTAAAGTGGAATGTAAGGATTGAGATGATCCACTGGTTAATGCTGGCAGATGGTTGGATATCAGGGTTTTTGTAGCATGCCCTTGATATAGCATGTGTCAGTCTTGACAATTAAGTTGCGCACACCTATAATATAAAGGCGCAAACTGCACAGCACATGGTAGAGCCCATAGATCTCTAGCTTTGGTTGTGAAAAGTGCACTTCTCTGTCGTTGAGTGTAATTGAGCTGAACCAGTTGTAAATGTGCATTTTTGCATTTGTGCTTTTTTGCTGGCAAAGGTAGAAGCTGACCGCTATCTGGGAAGTGTCGACTGCAAGGATAACATGAGAAAGTGCCACCACTATATTTCATGTGCTGCGCAATGCAGTTCACGTTCTGGAAGTGCTCCCACACAAAGTGCCTTATGCCAGGGTTCGCAGTGAGTGCTTCACATGAGCTGTCCAGTAAAATGTAGCACTTCGAAGGCCCCTTGACTAGGACATCATCAATATAGGGAACAGTGTAATCTGGTATCTCTGGCTGCAGAATATAGCACACATCATCGTGGAAGATTGGTACTGAGTTTGTCCAACCCATTGGCAATGTAATGAGGTGCATTGTGCCATAAGACATCTGGAATGTCGTAAGGTCATGCAATGATTCTTTGATTAAGTGCTCATCATATCCCATGTATAGATCAAGGATGGCGCTACATGTGCACCCCGCAAACTGCTCTGCAAGGTGCTCAGGTGTAGGGGTGACGCCAGAGTGTTTAATGGTAACACAATTAAGCAGTTTGAGGCTATGTACAATGTGCAGCACTTTTCCATCTTTCTTGAGCGTGCAGAACCACTGCAATCTATACACCGAATTTGAGTGCTCATAAACACCTGGATCTTTCTTCTTCCAGATAATAGCACAAACTTCTTTGTATATGCCTGGCAGAATGGGGATGTTGCACTCTATCCAAGGAGTGTGCAGAATAACCGGGATTTCGACTGGGGGAAAGAATGCAGTCTTGAAGCTGCCACACTCCTCATCGCTCCATGCAAAGGCTTCATTCTGCGAAGACATCAAGTGGTGTAAAACCTTCATCTCCTCTGTAGTAAGAAATCAGTGTGGCACTTTTGGAACACTTGCATGCGCTCTTCAGTATAGTGCCCAGTCAGAGTAAACAGTGGTGGGTTTGGTAAAAGCGCAGGAAGTGCTGCTAGCGGATCACCTATAATGTTGCGCTCAATGCAGAATTCATTTGGGATGGATGCAATAACTGGTTTGACTTTTCTAGCAACCAGTTTATACTTCTTCTTGGTTACTATGCCCTTTTGTGGCATGCGCACCACTACATCAATAAAAGTTGTGCATGCATGTGCACTTTTTGGAAATGCAGCTGGAATAAGTGCCACAGGGCCAATCAAATTTAAGAGTGCCTGCACATGACTATTGGTACACTGGGATAGGTAGAGTTGAGAGATAATAGAGGTCGATGGAACAGAAGCAGAAAATGGAATAAGCACAAACATGGAAATGTCACAAGATTGGGTATCAGAGTCGAATGTTATGATAGTAGTGGCTTCTCCTTGGTCTGCGATCAATTCCTCGAAGTCTGGTGAAAATTTTTGTGTGGGTTATTCTGAATAGTGAAGTGTGGTGTTGCTGCAGCTGGTAAGAAGTGGCGGGGCTTTCCCCTAGGCTTTGTTGGAATGGTGGAGATGGCGCCTGTGTTTGGATCGCAGATAGTAATCATTTGCACTTCATCCACAAAATTGCGCACGATGGAGCACGTTAACATGTCAAAGGGGCGCCCTAACAGAATATTGTAAGCAGGTGAATGGATAACGTGAACTTGCACATAGACAATAATATCTCCAATGCATGTGGAAACATTGTGTGCAAGCCCAAGCAATTCATCTACCTCTCCATTAACCGATTGCATGTATAAACAAATGCGCAGGTCATACTGAAGTCCAAGATGATGGCAGACTGCTTCTGACATTGCAATAATTTGTGAACCTGGATCTAAGATAGCTTCAAAGTATTCTTGGTTGTCAATCAATAAATCAATGGAGCAAAGCATATGTGACTCTTTTGCAACCTTCAAAATGTTGGGGTTTTCAATTTCACCTGGCTGGAGATGGGTGAGGTACTGTTCAAATGGATCCTGCAAAATGATAGGAAGAGGTGCTGCAATTGCCATGCTAACTGGAGGTGTCACGTTCAGCACTTTATTTTCTGCAAAAGGCATGCACGCTTTGCAGTGTGCAAATGGCATAATGCTCACAAGGTTGGTAGCTACCACTTTTGTGCTGGTAGCTGCAACATGCTTTGGAGTAACTTGTTTTCTATGGCACTGCCTGAGATTGGGCAAAAGTGAAAGGAGCTCTTCAAGCGAAACTGTAATGGAGGGCGCCTTCATGGTGCACACATATACATTATCGACAATCTGCAGATTCTGGATAGGAATGATGGTGCGATATGATAGCTCTTTGCCTTTGGAAGTGTTAACTGGAGCGTCTGGTTTATCTGCTGCTGTGGGGACAAAACATGCCTCAGGAATATTGGAATAGGGATGTATAGGCATCTTGTCGGTGATGAGTTCGGTTGGTACTCAGTGCAGAGTCTCAACAGAAGGGGTGAACACTTAACCTACAACTGCAGGCGTGCTCGGGGTGAGGGGGGAGTTCGCTTAGATGGCCTCAGATCGTCCTTCAGGGCGCGGAGACTATAGAGAGGCTGGTACAGCGATTTTCAGTGTGTGCACTAGTAGTGTACATGAAAGGGGAGATATGCGCAGTGGCGGAAAAGTGCGCAATGCAAAGAGGCAAAAACGCGCAGTGCAGAAAAACGCGCAACGAGAGCGCAAAAGTGCGCAACGATGAGGATGATGAAGGCGGGAGGTGTAACAGGACAAAGACGACACTGGAATGTACTGTGAAGGTGGTGCACAGTTTGGGGGTGCAAACAGAGTGAAAGCGCAAGGAGCGGAAAAAAGGCGCAGACGGTGCACAAAATGCGGCTATGCAAAAGGGTGCGCAAAGGGTGCGCAAACACAGCTATACGAAGGGCGCACTACGATAGTGCACAGACAAGGATGAAGGACGCAACGCAAGGGACGCAACGCAACAATACGACGAGGGGATGCAAACGATAACGCAAACACGGCTATACGAAGGGCGCACTACGAAGGCACACGGACTGGACGCTGGTGCACAGACTATGTGCGACGCTGACTGAGCTAATAACTATGAGGGGGGGAGGGAAAGATCCTCTGGATTCTCTATCTGTCCGCTACTATGTACAAATGGCTTATGTGATAAAATGGTGAAATAAAGTATAAAAATAGGAAGCGCCATGCGCTACCCACAAGCGCGTCCATTCGCCCATCTAAACCTGACCGCACTATGCCGCTGCCTCAGCCAATAAGATTTGCACACCTATAGCTCAATATCCAACTGTTCCGGTGCGATGCGCTATTATTGGTGCGCGCTAAGTCTCGTGCGCTCTTCCCAATTAATCCGCTTAGGTGTTATATGTCGCGTGCTGCACCTTAGTAATAATGGCGTGATCGACCTGTGCCAGTTACCAGATAAGGCGATGCCGATTGGAAATGTGGAAGAACTAAAAGGGGATGCTGTGCGAGACCAAATACTGCCAAAGCGCCTGGGTTACGTGAAAGCGCCCAAGTGCGCACTGTCCAATGCCAAATAGGTGCAAAGCGGCCCAGTTATGTAAGAATGCACAGTTCGCTCGTGCTGGAATCGTGGTGTGCCTCAAGTAAATGTGCCAGTAAGATGGGAGCTGCGATGCGCAGTGCACCGGTGCAGTGGATTGTTGTGTGTGATAGAGATTGTGCAAAGAGTGCGCAGCAGGGAATGTGAGTTGCAGGTAAAGTGTAAAAGGAGTGCGCAAAGGCGCATCGAGCGCGCAATAAATGTAGAAGGCAGATAAGGAGCGTGGGGGGGGGGGGCGCATGGAGGCGGCTTGAAGCGCGATGAGGCGCATTTAGGGCGCACAATGATTGGCGGCTATGGGGAAACAAAGGCGCAGTAGAAATGCAAAAGGCGCACAAAGGCGCACCTAAACGGTCAAAGGCGCACAAAAGCGCACGGAGGCGCGCGAAGGCGCACGAAAGCACACGAAGGCGCGCAAAAGCGCGCTACGCAAAGTGTGCGGAAGCCATCTAGGAGGTGCACACAATCGCAAAAAATGCCATAGTATGCGCGCAGGGCGATAGGGAGCCGTATCATCTCCTCCCAACTGAAGTACTGACTGTCCTCAGGCAGCATGCGATTGGTCAGCGCAAAATTTTCTTCGCTCACATAAGCGGCCATCCTCTCCTTATCCATCTCTGACCACCATCTATCCTCTATAACTCTTTCCACAACCCATCTCTATCCGATCCGATGGCTTCAGCATTTACCTTAGCCCTCAGACAAACGATCCTGGCCCTCAATGAGACCCTCCCTGCTGCTGGGAGTGAGCAGACGATGATGCAAGCTTGGGGTGAAGGGTTTTGTAGTAAACTGGTGCGCTTTTTGTGTTTCTATAACTGGCGCAGGTTGCTAAGGGTCAGGTCATGTAGAACATGTATAAAAGCCGTGCGGACTGTGTCCAAGATGACGCAGAACTCGACGCGCTCCTCACGAAGGCGCGTAGTGCATTCAGCGGAATCATGGTGGAGGAGTGGCTTGCTTGGGGCGAAGAGCTGATGCCCGATATGCGTAAGATGATTGAGGAGAAAGAGAGGTCCGAGGAATTTGAGCGTAGGGCGCACGAGCTGGCGGAGCGGCTGGAAGCGCGCGCGGAGCGCACCGAAGCGCGCAGGGCGCGCCGCGCACTCTTGACCGCAGAATTGCAGGCACCAGATGTTAACTTGGAGCGGCTGGAAGGTGAGTTCAGAGCCATTGACGAGGCGAGCGATATAGATACCGCCGAGGCGCAGGAGGACGAGAAGGCGCGCGTCGCACTGGTGCGCTCTTTGCGCGCGCTTTCTGCCGCTACCGATGCTGAGGTTGTAGGCGAAGGAACTGGGGAGTCTTGGGAGAGTGGGGTGACGAGCGAGGGGGAGAACGAGCATAGCGATGAGAGCGCCAGTGTGGACGAAGGCGCAAGTGCGCGCCCGGTGCGCGCAACGCGGCAACGCGCGTATGTCGAAGTGCCGCCACTGAGTGGGGTTGGCGCCACCTCTAACGCTAATAGCAGACCAGTAAGTTTCTTTGGATATGCGTCAAACTCACTAAACCATTCCCTTTCTCTACGCTAGTGTGATAACTGCCGCCGCATCGGCCAACCAGCTAGGTGCACCTCTGTCAATGGAAAACGGTGCGCCCCATGCGCAAAGGGTAAGAGAAAGTGCGAATGGACGAAGCGCACCCTCGCACAGCTGCGCGCAACCCCTAGAGGCAGGAAAGCGGCTACTGGGCACTCTGGTCTGTCTTTTTCTCATCCTACTTCCATGCTGCACTAAACTTTCCAAAGGCGCGCCGCAAATTGACAAGGGCAATGAGAGCGATGTGGGGCTCATCAGCCCCTCGAAAGAGCGCACATCCAAGCGCCGCAAAGTCGAAAACGCGCCCCCTCCACCATCGCAAGTGCACCCAAGGCCGCGCCGCCTTACCGTTTGCCAGGCAAGTGTGCACACGCAATCCTCGCGCCAAACCAGATCGGGAAACACCTCGGGGGATGCGGTTTATCAAGGTCAAGATGTTGAGGCGCTTGACTTAGCGCAATGCCGCATGTTAGTTGCAGTCTTGGGCGCCACGCACAATCGCCTTCAAGAAGATGTCCAAAGGTCGCTCATCGAGTTAGAGGTCGCTAAGAGCCGGTTGCGCAGTGCGGAGCAAGCGGAGGCAGACGCAAAGGCGAAACTGGGTGCAGCCACGGAGCGCCTGGAGTTCCTGGAGTCCATTGAATAGCTGCACAATGGTATAAGTTTTAGATAGTAGGTTAATCAATCTCTTTGTTGCGCCTGTGATACGCGTGGTGTGCTCTGAAGCAGAGAAGTGTGCGCACGCGCGCGGATGTGCGCACTTTGCGCCAACCTGCGCGCGCACTTCCATGGTGCCATAAAACGAAATTTGTAAGCCCAAATAATATGTGCGAGAGAAAAGAGATAATATAAGCAATGTTCGAGCAAGAAGTGTCAAGCGCACAAAAAACGCGCACCATGCAAAGATGCGCAAATGCAAAGGGGAGCGGAAAAATTGTCCAACCATCACTTTCCTCCTCCCAACTGAGATATTGACCATGTCCATCAATAAAAAAAGTAAGAGATAAAATGAAGCGCACACGATATCACCAAGTCTAAAAAAATGGGAAAGGCTCAGTAGATCATCACGGCCGGTAAAACCCATGGGTTGCGCAATCACAGAACGTGTCCAGATGCGACTTCGCGAATAGGAAAAGGTAATGTAAAAAAATGAAAGAAAGCAAAGCGTACGTATAAAATGGTGAAGTATCCATAGCGGTGCACACGGGGCGCTAGTTGCGCGCCTCATTGGCGCTTTCTTCTTCCTCAGCGCTATCTCCTTGCGCTTCTTCTTCATCAACTGCTTCTTCGTCTTCTGTGTCCAGTACTATGGACTCTTCCATCTCTCTTAACCGCGTTGTGGTGATATCGAGTGCTATGTCAGGAAGCGCAATGGACTTGCGCGCGTGGTATGGCAATAGGCGGAATGCGGCTACTGGCCTGTCAAATACTGTCCCGTTGAGCTCGCAGACTATGTATGCGCCGCCCTGATTGCGCGACACTATAACTAGAGGACCGAGATAATGCGCGCGCATTTTGCGGTTAAGGCTCTTTTCGATTGCCGTGTTGTGCATAAGGACTAAGTCACCGCGCTGGAAGTCGAAGCTGCGGATGGTTTTTGAGTGCGCTTTCTCGAAACGGAGCGCCGCCTTGCGCCTCTCTGCATAGACGCGGGAATGGATGCGCGCTAAGTCTGCTGGACGCTTTTGTAATGCGCGCGCGCGCCGCGCGATTAAGTCTGTCGTGGAGAGTATAGAATCTGGGGGTGGGTTAAGGTATGTCGCTTCAATGATATCGAGAGGGATTAGAGGCTGCGCGCCTGTAACAATGAAGTATGGCGAAACACCGAGGCGCTTTCGAACTGTGATGCGCTCCGCCCAAAAGACTGAGTACAGTGCACTGAACCACTTTGATTCTACTCCATCTGCTGCTTTGATAAGTGCTTGACGCACATCAAAATGTGCGCGCTCAACAATTCCATTAGCGCGCGAATTATAGCCAGATATGCGGATATGATTGATATGGTAGCGCTTACTGAGATAGGCTAGCGCTTTGATGAATGGCTTGCCATTATCAGTGACTATCTCGCACAATGCACCCCATCTGCAGATGAGGTCTTGGAACATCCAATCGCCAAGTGCGCTCGCATTTTCTTTAGGGAGCCCGCGGAATTCCGGCCAAGTCGCAAGTGAGCAACGCCCTTGGACGATATAGCGCCGCCCTGCTGATACTGGTAAGTGCATCGTATCAATATAAACTTTACTGAACAGGGGCGCAGGCATTGCGACGACTGGCGGTATTAGAACCTTCTGTGTTTGCTGGATCTGGCAAATATGACAAGTGCGCACGAACCAAATGATGTCGTCCATAACATGCGGCCACCAAAAGCGCTCGAGCAATGCGGAGCGTGTCGCATAAAAGCGCTTGTGTCCAATGTTGTCATGGATGGCGCGCAATATCGGTAAGCGTCTAGACTGCCAAATAACAAGCTGGTGCGCACCATGTGCATTGCGCTTCCATAGGCGCGTCTTGTCTTTGAAAAACGCGCTCGCGTAGCGCACCAGCGCGCTGTACTCAGAATCTGTGAAGTCGCTAGGGCGCGTTAGGGTATCCATCCAAATCCAGACCAAATCTAACTTCTCATCCTCTGCATCTGCTGTTGCACTCCTTGGAACTTGGCTATAGTCATCGTCATAAATAAGCGCACTATTGCGCGCATTTTGCACGTTTTTGTTTGGCTCTGGCTGCGTCAGCGCAAGGGCTTGCGCATCCAAAGACTGTGAAATGGGACGTATCGCATGCATAAATCCATGTAGCGCATCAATCCAGTCCTCAAACTCTTCATCCTCTTCTCCCTCTAAGTCCTCTGGCTGCTTCGGCCGACGCGATAGCCCATCTGGACCATGCACCGCTCCCCTAACATGCACGAGTGTAAAGTGGAATGTAAGGATTGAGACAATCCACCGGTTAATGCTAGCGGATGGTTGGATATCGGGGTTTTGTAGCATGCCCTTGATATAGCGCGCGTCAGTCTCCACAATTAAGTTGCGCACACCTATAATATAAAGGCGCAAACTGCGCAGCGCGCGGTAAAGCCCATAGATCTCTAGCTTCGGTTGTGAAAAGCGTGCTTCTCTGTCGTTGAGCGTAATCGAGCCGAACCGGTTGTAAATGCGCGTTTTTGCATCTGCGCTCTTTTGCTGGCAAAGGTAAAAGCCGACCGCTATCTGGGAAGAGTCGACTGCAAGGATAACAGGGAGTTCTGAGGAATAATCGATCGGTTGTAGTGCAGGACACTCTAGCACTGCTTGCTTGATGTCATTTTGCGCCGCTATCTGCTCTGGGCCCCATTCAAATGGAGCGTCCTTGCACGTAAGCCTTGTGAGCGCGTTAACGCGGTGCGCATAATTGCGGATATAAATGCGCATTAAACCGACTGTTCCCAAGAATGCGCGCACTTCTGACAGTGTGTGGCATGCGCCCCAATTGCGGATAACATCTACCTTGCCGCATTCGGGTTTTCTACCTTCTGGGGTGCAATAATGGCCAAGAATGACAAAGTATTCAGTGCACAAGGTGGATTTCGTCCCAGAGAAAGTGCTGCCGCTATATTTCATGTGCTGCACAATGCGGTTCACGTTCTGAAAGTGCTCCCACACAAAGCGCCTTACACCAGGGTTCGTAGTGAGCGCTTCGCATG
This sequence comes from Tricholoma bakamatsutake, assembly GCA_029959215.1. Classification (NCBI taxonomy): domain Eukaryota; kingdom Fungi; phylum Basidiomycota; class Agaricomycetes; order Agaricales; family Tricholomataceae; genus Tricholoma; species Tricholoma bakamatsutake. Next base: position 10,452,920 of record CP114857.1, on the reverse strand, counting down.
AGCCATCCGGTAAAATGTAGCGCTTCGAAGGCCCCTTGACTGGAACATCGTCAATATAGGGAACGGTGTAATCTGGTATCTCTGGCTGCAGAATATAGCACACATCATCGTGGAAGATTGGTACTGAGTTTGTCCAACCCATTGGCAATGTAACGAGGCGCATTGCGCCATATGGTGTCTGGAATGTTGTAAGATCGCGCCACGATTCTTTGATTAAGCGCTCGTCGTATCCCACATATAGATCAAGGACGGCGCCGCATGCGCGCCCCGCAAATTGCTCTGCAAGGTGCTCAGGTGTAGGGGTGACGCCGGAGTGTTTAATGGTAACGCGATTAAGCGGTTCGAGGCTATGTACGATGCGCAGTGCTTTTCCATCTTTCTTGAGTGTGCAGAACCAGCGCGATCTATATGCCGAATTTGAGTGCTCATAAACACCAGAGTCTATTTTCTTCCGGATAATGGCGCAAACTTCATCGTATATGCCTGGTGGAATGGGGATGTTGCGCTCTATCCAAGGAGTGTGCGGAATAACTGGGATTTCTACTGGGGGAAAGAACGCGGTCTTGAAGCTACCGCGCTCCTCATCGCTCCATGCAAAGGCTTCATTCTGCAAAGACATCAAGTGGTGTAAAACCTTCATCTCCTCTGGTAATAGGAAATCAGTGTGGCGCTCCTGGAGCGCTTGCATGCGCTCTTCAGTATAGCGCCCGGTCGGAGTAAATGGTGGCAGATTTGGTAAAAGCACAGGAAGTGCTGCTAGCGGATTGCCTATAATGTTGCGCTCGATGCGGAATTCGTTTGGGACGGGCGCAATAACTGGCTTGACTTTTCTAGCAACCGGTTTATACTTCTTCTTGGTCACTATGCCCTTTTGCAGTGCGCGCACCGCTAAATCGATAAAAGTTGCGCGCGCATGTGCGCTTTTCGGAAACGCGGCAGGAATAAGCGCCACAGGGTTGATTGAATTTAAGAGCGCCTGCGCGTGACTGTTGGTACACTGGGATAGGTAGAGTTGAGAGATAATAGAGGTGGAAGGAACGGAAGCGGAAAATGGAATAAGCGCAAACGCGGAAATGTCACAAGATTGGGTATCAGAGTCAAATGTTATGATAGTGGCGGCTTCTCCTTGGCCTGAGATCAATTCCTCGAAGCCTTGCAAAAATTTCTTTGCGGGTTATGCTGAATAGCAAAGTGCGGTGTTGCTGGAGCTGGTAAGAAGTGGCGCGGCTTCCCCCTAGGCTTTGTTGGAATGGTGGAGATGGCGCCAGTATTCGGATCGCAGATTGTAATTGTTTGCGCTTCGTCCGCAAAGTTGCGCACGATGGAGCGCGTTAACACGTCGAAGGGGCGCCCTAACAGAATATCGTAAGCAGGTGAACGGATAACGTGAACTTGCACATAGACAACGATATCCCCAATGCGCGCAGAAACGTTGCGCGCAAGCCCAAGCGACTCATCTACCTCTCCATTGGCTGATTGCATGTATAAACAAATGCGCGGGTCGTACTGAAGCCCAAGACGATGGCAGACTGCTTCTGACATTGCGATAATTTGTGAACCCGGATCTAAGATAGCTTCAAAGTACTCTTGGTTGTCGATCAATAAATCAATGGAGCGAAGCGCATGCGACTCTTTAGCAACCTTCAAAACATCGGGGTTTTCAATTTCGCCTGGTTGGAGATGGGTAAGGTACTGTTCAAATGGATCCTGCAAAACAATAGGAAGCGGCCCTGCAATTGCCGCGCTAGCTGGAGGTGTCGCATTAAGCACTTTATCTCCCGCAAAAGGCGCGCGCGCTTCGCAGTGCGCAAATGGCATAACGCTCGCAAGGTTTGTAGCTACCACTTCCGCACTGGTAGCTGCAATGCGCTTTGGGGTGACTTGTTCTCTATGGCGCTGCCTGAGATCGGGCGAAAGGGATAGAAGCTCTTCATGCGAAACCGTAACAGAGGGCGCCTTCATGGCACGCACATATACGTCGTCGACAATCTGCGGGTTCTGGATGGGAATGACAGTGCGGTATGATGGCTCTTTGCCTTTGGAAGAGTTAGCTGGTATGTCTGGTTTATCTGCTGCTGTGGGTGCAAAACGCACCTCAGGAATGTTGGAATAGGGATGTATGGGTGTCTCGTCGGGCGCATCAGTTGCGCTCGCAGCGGATTGCGAAGCTGGGGACTCAATACTGTCGGCGGGTGCCATGTCTGTGGTTGTAGAATGCACACCCTCTTGGTTGGATGTATTGCGCGGTGCACGCCGCAGAATTTCAACGCCGTCGAAGACTTGCCTCTTGCGAAGCGCCATCAACTCCCTCTCGAGCGCATCAATGCGCTCTTCCTTCGTTAGTTGCGCATTTGGTGCGCTCTGCATATAATCTGCTGCAGGAGCTGAAGCGGCAACGTACGTCGACTGTAGAGATGCAGCTGGAGCTGGACGAGGCGCTATATTGTAGATGAGCTGCGAATTGGTATTAGATGAAAGTCGACCCATGGCAATCTGCCCTGGGTTGCGCTTATGCCATTCCTCGATGCGCTCGCCTAGGAAATTGCCTGGAATAGAACGCGGCACGAATGCACCACCTGGGAGTACGATGCGCCCTTCCGCATTTCGCCTACACTTTCCTTCGCTAATAAGGCGCTCAATTGAAGCGCACTCAGGGATATAGTGCCCTGTCTGACCGCAACCATTGCACCTGTCGTTGTTCGAGCGAGGCGCACCATTTCCGCCATCTCTGCGTGATGCGCTCAATGCAGTAACTATCGTCTGTGTCATGCGCTCGAATAAGACTGAAATGTCTTCTGCTTTGACTGCGGGTGCGCTAGGTTGTGGCTGGGAAATGGGTGCGCTGGGTGCTGAGTAGGGCGCATACATATCGGGGTTTTGCGCTGTGAGCCCAGTAAGTGGCTGGAAATAGCGCGCTGGGCCTTCAAAGATAAAGTCGATCGCATCGCGTATTGCATCTAATGAGTATGGCACATTTGCAGGCTGATTAGGTACCGCAATCGCAAGGCGGCTCAAAATGCGCTCTAGCTGGTCTGGTCGAAACACCCTAACGAACATGCGGCTTTGGTCGTAGCACGCCAATATGCCTTGCGCAACTAAGTATTCGCTAATGTTGAAAAATGCGCGATAATAGCACGCGATTTCTTCTGCAGTTACGAGACCAATGCGTGCGGTCTCACCAATAAGCTTGTCCAGGTCACTAATACTCCATTTACTGCCATCCCTAGAGCCAGGATAAAGCTTTAGGACAGCGTCTTTGAATGCACCATAGTTGTGCGTCGCGCTATACTCTGGTAGCAGTTTCCAAGTGTCTGCAGTGTCGCTGTCCAAATAGCGCACTGTGTGGAACTTCTTATCGGTCTCGTCGGTGACGTTACAATCACGGAGGAGTTGCGCGAGCTCCTCAAAGTACTTCTGGAGTTCGCGCGGTTTTGCAGGGTCAAAGCACGGCGCGTTTTGGTTAGATGCCGATGGCATGTGCATGGTAGCCATGGTAGGTGGAATAAGGTGTGTAGAGTTACGATCTGGTAAAAGCGCAGCGAAATTCGGAGGTGGGGAAAAATGCGGTGATGCGGACGGAGTTAGGGTAGGTAGGGATGATTCAGGTGAAGGTGGAGGCAAAGACAGCGCGGACGAGTGATGTGTGTTGTTTAGGAAGAGTGATTCAAATACTGGTATTTCCCCAAGCTGGAGCGCAGTTGCTAGCAGCTCGGAATGGAGAGTGCGAAGGTGGTTAATGTTGAAGCAAAGGGCGAGCCGATGGAGGTCTAAAATATGGTCTGATAAACAGATACCCCTCGCGGTGGGCTCCAGAAAATGATGAGTTCGGTTGGTACTCAGTGCAGAGTCTCAACAGAAGGGGTGAACACTTAACCTACAACTGCAGGCGTGCTCGGGGTGAGGGGGGAGTTCGCTTAGATGGCCTCAGATCGTCCTTCAGGGCGCGGAGACTATAGAGAGGCTGGTACAGCGATTTTCAGTGTGTGCACTAGTAGTGTACATGAAAGGGGAGATATGCGCAGTGGCGGAAAAGTGCGCAATGCAAAGAGGCAAAAACGCGCAGTGCAGAAAAACGCGCAACGAGAGCGCAAAAGTGCGCAACGATGAGGATGATGAAGGCGGGAGGTGTAACAGGACAAAGACGACACTGGAATGTACTGTGAAGGTGGTGCACAGTTTGGGGGTGCAAACAGAGTGAAAGCGCAAGGAGCGGAAAAAAGGCGCAGACGGTGCGCAAAATGCGGCTATGCAAAAGGGTGCGCAAAGGGTGCGCAAACACAGCTATACGAAGGGCGCACTACGATAGTGCACAGACAAGGATGAAGGACGCAACGCAAGGGACGCAACGCAACAATACGACGAGGGGATGCAAACGATAACGCAAACACGGCTATACGAAGGGCGCACTACGAAGGCACACGGACTGGACGCTGGTGCACAGACTATGTGCGACGCTGACTGAGCTAATAACTATGAGGGGGGGAGGGAAAGATCCTCTGGATTCTCTATCTGTCCGCTACTATGTACAAATGGCTTATGTGATAAAATGGTGAAATAAAGTATAAAAATAGGAAGCGCCATGCGCTACCCACAAGCGCGTCCATTCGCCCATCTAAACCTGACCGCACTATGCCGCTGCCTCAGCCAATAAGATTTGCGCACCTATAGCTCAATATCCAACTGTTCCGGTGCGATGCGCTATTATTGGTGCGCGCTAAGTCTCGTGCGCTCTTCCCAATTAATCCGCTTAGGTGTTATATGTCGCGTGCTGCACCTTAGTAATAATGGCGTGATCGACCTGTGCCAGTTACCAGATAAGGCGATGCCGATTGGAAATGTGGAAGAACTAAAAGGGGATGCTGTGCGAGACCAAATACTGCCAAAGCGCCTGGGTTACGTGAAAGCGCCCAAGTGCGCACTGTCCAATGCCAAATAGGTGCAAAGCGGCCCAGTTATGTAAGAATGCACAGTTCGCTCGTGCTGGAATCGTGGTGTGCCTCAAGTAAATGTGCCAGTAAGATGGGAGCTGCGATGCGCAGTGCACCGGTGCAGTGGATTGTTGTGTGTGATAGAGATTGTGCAAAGAGTGCGCAGCAGGGAATGTGAGTTGCAGGTAAAGTGTAAAAGGAGTGCGCAAAGGCGCATCGAGCGCGCAATAAATGTAGAAGGCAGATAAGGAGCGTGGGGGGGGGGGGCGCATGGAGGCGGCTTGAAGCGCGATGAGGCGCATTTAGGGCGCACAATGATTGGCGGCTATGGGGAAACAAAGGCGCAGTAGAAATGCAAAAGGCGCACAAAGGCGCACCTAAACGGTCAAAGGCGCACAAAAGCGCACGGAGGCGCGCGAAGGCACACGAAAGCACATGAAGGCGCGCAAAAGCGCGCTACGCAAAGTGTGCGGAAGCCATCTAGGAGGTGCACACAATCGCAAAAAATGCCATAGTATGCGCGCAGGGTGATAGGGAGCCATATCATCGGGCACTTCAGTTGCACTTGCAGTGGGTTGCAAAGCTGGTGACTCAATACTGTCAGCAGGTGCAATGTCTGTGGTTGTAGAATGCGCGCTCTCTTGATTGGATGTATTGCACAGTGCACACTGCAGAATTTCAATGCCATCAAAGACTTGCCTCTTCTGAAGTGCCATCAACTCCCTCTCAAGCACATCGATGTGCTCTTCCTTGATTAGTTGCACATTTGGTGTGCTTTGCATATACTCTGCTGCAGGTGCTGAGTGGCAATGTACATTGACTGTAGAGATGCTGCTGGAGCTGGATGAGGCACTATATTGTAGATGAGCTGCAAATTGGTATTAGATGAAAGTCGACCAGTGGCAATCTGCCCTGGGTTGTACTTATGCCATTCCTCGATGCACTCACCCAAGAAGTTGCCTGGAATAGAACTCGGCATGAATGTGCCACCTGGGAGTACGATGCGCCCTTCTGCATTTCGCCTACACTTTCCTTCACTAATAAGGTGCTCAATTGAAGCGCACTTGGGGATATAATGCCCTGTTTGACTGCAACCATTGCAGGTGTCGTTGTTCGAGCAAGGCATGCCATTTCCATCATCTCTGCATGACACACTCAATGTGGTAACTATCATCTGTGTCAGGTGCTTGAATAGGACTGAGATGTCTTCTGTTTTGACTGTGGGCACACTAGGTTGTGGCTGGGAAATGGTGATAGGTCCACTACATGCTTTAAGGTCTGGAGAACAGTTTCACTCATATTGAGACATTACGACAGACATTCTGAATCACTACGAATGCCACGAAATTGATGTCAAATCTATTTCGCACTATTTCACACTCGCCTCCTGCTGCTCCTCTCTCACCTGCTTTTCTTCCTCCTCCCTTCTTCGGTGTTCTATCTCCTCAGCCAAATCTATGAACAATAGCTCTCCACCCCACGAAATCCATTTGCATCACGCCATTGGTTTATACAGCTCGAATACTTCATCCATGACCTTTTGAACAGCCGCTTCATGTTCTTCACCAAGATCTTCGGCGAGTTCATCGTATTCTGCCTACACAAAACATTTTAGCATCTTTAACTATAAATCGATCAGTGACAGACATACCATTTTCGCACAAAAACCCTTCCCCCACAGTTCGAAATCTGAGTCCTCGGCGATGCTGCACTCGGGCATCGATTTTGCGTATTCAAGGATTTTGGCATTGAGTTCGATGAGGAGAGACATTATACAAGAAAGAGTTGATGAAATTAGGAGGTGACATGGAAGAATGAGCAATATATTGAATGTCGCTAATTTCCTCACCCCGACCATGCATTTTGCACATGACTTCGATCAGCTAACTGGGACAGTTAGGATTTCAGTAAGGGGGAGGATGATAGGTCCACTACACACTTTAAGGTCTGGAGAACAGTTTCACTCATATCGAGACATTATGACAGACATTCCGAATCACTACAAACACCACAAAATCGATGTTGAATCTATTTCGCACTACTTTGCACTATTTCGGAAGACTTTGCAACACTTCGAATGACTTCAAACAACTTCATGACACTTCGAGCAACTTTGCAGAATTTCGAACAACATCGGCCACCATATAGCTGTGTTAAAATACTTTTGATACATGCTGCACATCCAGAACAAACTATTCCATCGCATATCAAGCACTACTGGACACAAGGAGAGACAACAAGAGATTTAGGATGTGATAATAGCATTTTTTATGTTTCGATGATATATTACAGCAAAAGATAAGTACTTTTACCATATGGGGACATGTATGTTTCAATTATTTATCATTTCTCATTTATTTTTGATCTACAAAGTCCTCATTGTATGATATATTGCCACATGTTTTACACATGTTTTACTTCCCTTTTCAGTACTATCTCTTCAAAAATGTATATAAACTTGTACTAGTTACTTAGAACAACAGAGAACCAGTTACCCTCTCCACTATAGTCAGATTTAAGAGCAGTTCTCTTGAGTCTTACCTCACATCATATCTCCGAAGTTCTGTGAAATATTGCGAACTTCCTTGAACTTTCATATTCATTCTGAACTCATTATCGCCTATCGTCACTAAAAACACAGCTCGCAACTGCAATATTCATTTGTCAAAACATATATCAATGCAGTCAAACACCTTCGAACCCCCTCGAACTCACCCGAACAACTTTGAACCCATTCGAACTTATTCCGAACTACTTCGCACGTCTTCGAACCATCTTCAAACATCTTCATATGCTTTAAAAAGGCTATTCATTATGTCCTTACCATTTCACATCACTAAAACAACGTTTTGGTATTAGCAGTGATATTTAGTACCACCTCGCACCCTTCCTCTAGCCTGAGTTATACTAAAAAAGGCTTTTAACAGGTTTTTGGTAGGTTTCCAGGTTGAGTATCATCACTGGGCTTATTATCTTATCAACCAAGGGGTACACTGCAACTGGGTCAAGTTGCTCCAGGAGTCACCTGTCACCAAGTTCCAGAATTTCACCAGGAAGGGCATTATCATTCATATTGGCCAGTGCCAATGGCTGCATTATGTTGGTCAAATATCCTCTTTGGTATCAAGATTTGGTACTACTGTGGCACATATGATAAGAGCCATTTGCAACCACTTCAATGGTTTGCTTAGATTCCCAGTCCTTCCTATGGCAAGACCATTTCAGCCATGATCAAATCAAAGTGCTCTTCATCTGGAAGTCTGTCATGGTCACTGCCATCTTTGTCAACTGTGCAGAATAATTTATTTCAATCAGACCAAGCCAGAAATTGTGAAGGGTAGTGGGCAAAAGAAAGGTGAATCTTGGATGTTTTTCTTTGAGAAACAGTGATAGGTCCACTTTGCACTCTAAGGTCTGGGGAGATTTCCAAATTCATTGACACATTATGATACACACTCCCAACCCCTATGAACCCTATGAAACCACTCCAGAATGATTTTGCAACACTTCAAATGATTTTGCAACATTTTGAATGATGTTGGCTGCCATATGCCTATTGTACCACCCTTCTGATACATGCAGCACACCTTGCATGAGTTAGTGCATTGCATATCAAGCAACACTGGACATGAGGAGATACAACAAAGGGTTTTTAGGACGTGATTGTGTTGCTCTGGTGTTTCAATGATATATTGGAACAATGGGAGAAGTACTTTTGATACATTGCAACTCTGTATGTTTCACTTATCATCATTTCTCATTTGTTTTATAATCTGCAAAGTTCTCTATTGCTGTGTATACTGCCTCATTGTCAAAGTTCAAGATCACTACTACCAAGGTCAGAACTTGGTCAGGAGTACACTGGACTTCCAGTCGGACCCAGTCATCAGTGGTCAGAGGTGTTCAGGGGTTTGGGGCAGAATCTATTGGCAGGTTAAAAGGGGTCAAAGAGGACTTCGCTTCAACTTAGAAAAAGTTGTACCCTTCTCCTTGTCAGTTGTCCAATTTCAGGTGGAAGGGGTACAGATGTCCAGTGGGTTTTCAGATGGAGGGCGAGGTAGAATAAAGCAGAGATTATGGGGTGAAATGAAGTCAAGATGAGTCCAGAGATCAAAGGTTCAGTTTAGGAATAAGTCAAGGGCAATTGAAGGGTTGATATTAGGCACAGGATAGGTGGTACACACAAGTTACAAGTACAAGTAAGTCACAAGTATAAGCACAAGTAACAAGTAACAAGTAATTTGCAAACTGGAGACTAAGGGTAAGCTATGGGTGCTTAAGTATCGAAGGCTGGAAGAATAATGTGAAGTACAAAAGTTTACTAACAGGTCTTGGTAAGTGTTCATGACCAGAATTGGTAAGACTGTATTAGGGATAAAGTGAGTAAGCAAATAATTACTAAAGCACATGACAACTTGTCTGATGACTAAAAGATGCTGCAGCCAGAATGCCAGCAGACAAGGTGAGAAAAGAATCAGAAAAGAATTGGGAGTTATTGGAAATCTGATCAGGTGAGATGGGTCTTGACACTCATATTGCCTTATGTTCTTCACATGTTTTATTTCCTTTAAGTACCATTCCTTCAAAATGTATATAGACTTGTACTAGAAGAACAGAGAAGAAGTCATCCTCTCCCATTCATCATCTGATTTAAGAGCCATTCTCTTGAGTCCAAGCTTTACATCATAATTCTAAGTTCTGTGAATCATGGTGAACTTCTTTGAACTCTCATACTAGCCTCTCGAAACTATCACCTATCATCTCTTGGAAACCTCTCCAAATTCTCTATATTCATTCCTTGATATGCCTCGGAGCCATCCACCTTTCTTACAAACCCTTCTAATGTCCTCAAACATCTTTTAGCATTCTCGAACTTCTTTAAACATCCTCAGACCTCATTTGTAGCCCTTTGAACATCTTCATACACTCCTAAAACCATTCGCAACCTTTCTCACTACTTCATACCTCTCTCCACAATCCTTGGGTACCAGCAGTGATCTTTAGTACCATCTCACACCTTTCCTCTAGCCTGTGTAACACTTCTTAGGTCTTTTTAGCAGGTTTTGATTTGGTTTCCAGGTCAAGTACTATAAATGGGGCTGAACTAAACTTGAAGAAGATGAATAGGGAGACTCTTGCTGACCAGGAGTGGTGAGAACCCCAAGAGAAGGCTTATGCCAACCAAGAGCCACCAGAGAAAAAGGGTGCTGCTGTTTATGAATGGGAGTAGGTTGACAGATTCTGGGTTAGAAAGTACATGGACAAGTGCAATGTGTGTGACATTTGGTATTTGTTTTGCAAAGCTCGGCAGTGCTATAATGGCTTTTATAATGAATTTGCACCCTGAGTTCTGTCCTGGCTAAAAGTGGTACCACTTTCCATCATCAGATGAAGAGGATAATGATGAGCTTCCAGTGGCAATTCAATGGTCTAGTCTAGCAGTACAGGAACACCTTCAAATCCCATGACAAACCATGACCTACCTGAGCTATGCCCATCCTCTGTTGCAGCCACATGTGCTACAAAACCATTGTTGGAAACCATTGATGCCCATCAAAGTGATCCCCTTCCTTCATCTGCTGTGAGTACACAGGACATGGTCCTTCTGATACCAAGTGGTTCTTTGTGCAAACAACCATCTTCTGCTGCAATTTCTGACTGCCTTCCTATTCCTTCCAACTCCTATGTGCAGTTCATTTGCTCAGATCCCTCCATTGTCCCATCCTCCCTTCTTACAACCTCAGCTTTATATCTTCATTAATCCCCCAACCCTGTTAGCACTGAAAGTACTGATACAAATTGTACAAGCTGTCACCCTCACCCTCCTGGTCTTGATGAACCTGCCAAGCATGCACATTGCTCCCTCACTAATTCTCCAAGCTCATGTTCATACCGATTTCCATACAGTCCCCAAATCCAGATCCAGCCCTGCTTGTATCTGTCAGTGGTGTAAGGGCAACCTCAAAGCCTCACTTAATAGTGAGCTAACAGAGGAGAATCCAAAGTTAATATAATACAGACACTTTAGGTGCACTTAACAGAGGGGAATTTAAAGAGAAAACTCTAAAGACCCATCTGTTGATGCCCAGTATATGTGATAGAGCCAAAAATCAAATAGTAAGCTAAAAATAGCAAAAAGGTGGAGATAGGTGGATCAGGCTGCGGAATGATGTTACCTTGATGGGTAAACATCCAGAAGGGGCCCTGCCTCTAATAATCGAACTGTCAACATGTACCAACATGGAAAAAAGGTGAAATATAATAATAAAATAGGAATAAATCGTAGAAAATCATGGAAAATGCAGAATAGGGTGAAATAAAATATAAAAAAATATGGGACGAATGCAGAAAATTGCCCAGACACCTGGGACACCTTCCTTTCCCCTTCCAAGTGGTGCAGAATATATTTATCAACAACCTTCCTCGACAACCAGTCATGAATCATTTCTTGCAGCTTCCAATGAGAGCCAGTCATGGACCAATGACCTCCTGGATACTCATCATGATCAATCACAGGAAGTTACGGAAGCTGCAGTTGAAGATCTCAAAACTGTCCTATATTGTCACTACAGATACTGCATGGAGGAATGCCCATATGTGGGTATTTCTCTGAACTTGCCTAAGGAATTGACATGGTTAGAAGTCTGTCATCAGCTGAGTATTCCAGAGGTGATGAACCTCTCACCCAACATAATTATCCCAATCAAAGACTTTATCCTTGCCCTACTCAGATCTGAGCATGCTGGTGAACTCATACCAGAAAAATCCTGGGATCTGAGTGCTTCCAACCCTTGCTTTCTAGGTTTTTGGAATGGATTTATAGACATTGACAAGCATCTCTTCAGAAATCAAATCTTGTACATATGTTTTCCATCCTTGGGTTTGCATCCAAGTAGGGACATGGCATGGGAACTGGCATTACTGGATGCAGCCTCAGCTTGGAATGCATGTGACATCAGCTTGGTCCTCATATGGTATCACTGGCAGAACATTTAGTTGAAAGAGGTATTCCATTCTTGACCTTATCAAGGACCACTGTCAATCTGTTCCAACTTCTCATGATGTGCCTCATGATGATATTAGTCTCGGGTACTGCCCTATCAAATACTTGCCCCATCTGGCTGATTATGCTGTCTATTGGGCATCGCTGGCAAGCTTTTTGCATCTGCCCCATGCTCAGGCTGCTCTGCTAAAGGGGGGGATCATTTGGCACTTAGCCAGGGAGTTCTTAGATAATGAAGCTGTGCTCATGGGTCCCTCGGAGCATGCCCTTATGGGATGCTGGGCATGTTCACTTGTTCACTTGCAATGACACAAAGTTTTGTGTCGACCAGCTGATGGAAAGTGAAATGGACTTAATCTCTGGGGTTTACAAGGTTTATACAGGTGTGGCAAATTCATGATTTTCTTTCTTATTTTATACATGTACCATTACAGGTTCGAGAGCCCAAACTGCAGATTGCTCATGGTGGTCGAGACAAAGTGTCTGGGAGTTATGTGGCCGCAATATCATCTGATTGTGAGATTTGGTTCCAATCGCGTCTTAGATCAATACGTCATGGTGATGCAGTACTGAAGAGCTCTCGAGAATGGCAAAAAAGTCTTATACTGATGCTCTGAGGCTAGCAAGAGCCATGGCAAAAGTTGCTGATGCATACATTAGCAGTGATAGCTTTTCATAGAGTAAGGGTCTAATTCTCAGTTGGGTATTGGGCGACATATGGATAATCATCAGGTTGTGAGTGGGTGATAGGTGGGCGATGAGTGGGCGATGAATTTACAAACCCTCAATATCACTAATTCGGAATTGCATTCCAGCTTAGTTGAAAATGTAGATAAATTATTTCCAGTATATTCGGGCCTAAAATCATGTTAAATATAATTAGTTTTCATTACCATAGTCATCGCATATATATCCCTGGTATGACACAAAATCAGAATTCAAGTTTTAATATGAATGAATAATATATATGGTGCCAAGCGAAGAAATTCTCTATCTCTTCATTTTTCTGGCTGTCCTTTTGGTTTTTTAGCTGAATCAGATTAAGTATTTCTTATATTTTATGCTATTCCGGATTCATATATACCGTGGACCTAAATATTATAGACCCCGATGTGCCACAATCTGCAAGACGTTTTGGCGGGAGACCAAACCAAACCAAATAGGACAGATTAGGCAAAGAAACTTATCCCATCACATGTTGCGTGCATCAAAACCAGTGAATTTGGGAATTCGTATAACTGCGTCTTTTCCTTCCACACCTAATTATCATCAACTGGGTAAAAGACGATCCTACAACTGGGGACTGTAATGCCAGCAGCAGTTGAAGATCTGAAAAAACTTACTGTTCCTCAACTGAAAGCACTATGCAAGGACAAGATAATTGGCTATTCCAAACTCGGAAAGAATGCGGTCATCCAAAAACTTGTCGAACATTTTAGCAGCAGCGTTAACTCTGTTGGATCCTTGCCTCCAAGCTCAAGTTCTGGCGTCGTTGCGCCGCTGGATGTACAGGCGCTGCCCCGAATTCCTACCAGTGCCATCGCGGAAGTTGTTGCACCCTTCAACCCCAAACACGCTCCGGTATTTCCGGAACAACATGTTGGAACCAACGAACCATGCATCGAATCTCAGATTATTTTGAGTTACGGGCAGCAGGTTGTATCACCTTGTGAACCGAAGAAGACGCTTGCACAACCAACTAACAACGGTGACAGTGAGTACACTCGTCTAGTCAAGCTAGCAAACTTGATAGCTTCGCGTCTTTATTCTCCAGCAAGCACTCTCGTAAGAGCCTCAGTCTCGTTTGTAACTCACCAGCAAAGCTCTCCTGTCGGACAACTGGCTCACAAACAACTGGCACACGGCAAGAAGCGACCATCCGAAGCATCAGAGCCTACAAATATACACTCGAAACACCGCAAGCCTTTGAATCCTGCTGAACTGTCTTTTTCAACGACTCTGCACCCTGTCTTCAAGATTCCTGCTATCCCAGCTTCTCGTGATTCAATCTCGAAGCCCCCCCTCGCATCGCATCATACAGTTGCAGGACCTGTAGATCCCAAAGTCGCCACTCATCCTCTTCAGCCAACTTCTGCAGCATTGGAGACAACGACTGTTAAGAGGTTTGTTCCCCTGGTCGTCAAGAAGGCTACCTTTACTGTTCTCAGCAATGTCCCATGTGTCGTTCAGCCGTCTCCAAAAGTCTACTCCGTTGTTGTGGCATCGGCGTCTCTATGGTATCTGGACTTTCCTGTTTCTCAACGGTTGTCTCTCGAAACCATATCTCTTCCGCCTTCTCTTTCTCAACGAAAAAAGGTTACTCGGCTAGCTATCCTACTCAGTGGCATTTCTGTTGAACAGATCAAAGAATGTGTCCAGGTTTCTCGCCTATTTCGGTATGCAGGTATGACCACAGACCGCCTCTCGACGTTCCTCATTAGCTAGACCTGTTTCAGCGTATATTTCTGCAGTGCATCGCCTTTCACGGAGTTTCTCTGGTCGTCGGCTTGATGTTATAATGTCGCAATACTCGCCAAAGAGGACGAACATGTGGCCTTATCTGAAGCAACGTCAGGATGAATTTTGGGAGCGGCAACGCATATACTGCGATTCTTTCCTCGGTCGAGCAATTAATCAGGATCGTATATCTGAGCGTTTATGGACGAGTCCTGACAGTGCCAAGCAGGCTACGGTCGCAGTCAGGTTTGTCCACGTTCTCATGGAGACGGTATCCAGGCATTCAATGCTACTCAACTGACTAGATTCCTCCTAACGCGGTTTTTCTTTTCAACATCGACAGGCACTGAGAATCCTATTGACTTTGGAATTGTGATCGATGCTCAAGAGCTTGTCGAAGGGGAAGTATGGAGTATCACCACTAATTCGTTCTCGTCTACACAAGTTCTGTATGTCCTAGAAGCGACCTGCGAGGTTGTTGGCCATCCTCCGATTTCACCTGATGAATCGGGCTTGTCGCAGCCTCTTGATGGTCGAAAAATTCCGCTTCGTGCAGACTGGTCAGCGTACATCGAAAGTCGAACCACGCAACCGTCTGCCGCTGGTCGAACTCCTTCGCTAATTGAACATCTGAAGTGGACGAACTATGAGGAATACGAACGAGGCATAAGTAGACTATGGCTGAAGAGGATCCAAAATGAGAGTGAGCTCGGTGCAGCCAAACGTCTTGTAGCAGAGCGATACATTCTGGCTTGCGTCATCGGTAACAGGTTTGGGATTCGTCCGCTTGTTCAGAGTCTGCTTCAGTCTCACATTGCTGTTTCTGCTAGTGTTAGCGGCCGCTGGATGTCTTCTTCTGAGATGGCGCAAGAGTTCAATGGCCTTCCGCCACGAGTCTCTTCTTCAAAACCAAATTTCCATCTTCATCTTTTTTTACCTGCGTATGTTACAATCTTCCCAGTCTTTGCTCCTTTTTTGATCCATCGCACTTGAGATCAGACATCACCATGTCGAGAGTCTTCACTTCATGTTGCCGGATGGAAGACCCCTTCATCCAGCTCTCGCTGCTGTGCAGACGCCTGGAAGAGAATACTACGTTTTAAGAGACAACGGGATGCAAGTGGGCTGCGAAGAAGAAGGGGTTGCATTGGTGTGGATGGGGTTGTTGGGATGCGATGCTCTCGGAAGACCGAGCTCATCTGCCTTAAACAACTGACTATTGAACCAGTACCGAAATGTGTTGGATTAGCTACGCGAACAGCTCAGCCAACGATCATAAAAATATCAATGCGTGTATTGCAGATTTCGTGTATCCTGCTTGACGTGATAACGAATGGAATTGGATAGACTTCAAACCCCATTTCCTAAACCCTTCATCTTATGGTTATTGCACATGCATCTGCCAATCAGGCTACAATGCACCGCGCGCTGGAATTCATGATGAGGCGAAGTACAAACGATCATCCCAATTTGTGCATCAAATATTTCTCAAGTAATCCCGTTTTCGCGAAACTATCATCGATGAATCATATCGCTTCCAAGAGACGTCATCCATTTCCAGGCCTGCCTACACGTGTTCATAACAAGATCAATCAAACACCTGCAACAAGGAGCAGAGTGCATAATAGGATGCTGGCAAAAATCAACGACAACAAACTCGTCGATGGTCGGTTAGGAGCAGACGATGTCCTGGATGCGGATGGAGCTGGGGAATAGGTTATTGTAGAGGGTAACGTTGTTGTCGAGGAAGGTGCTATATAAGTTGACATTGAGGATGGAGTTGAATTGTTAGTGGTAAGTCCGACCGCAGTCTCCCTGAGGCCCGGAGGAATACCGTCGTCTACGGTGTCATATCGATTAGATATAAAAGAGGGTACATAATATGACTTACCAACGAAGGAGGCACCACACGTGGAACTGGCGCGCGTCATGCTAGCCTGAGGAATGACGCCTGATAAGTCTTGCCTGATCATTGTAACTGCTCCGTGCATGCAATCCGTGCAAGTGATGTTGGGGGGGTATTCAAATTGCCCGAGAAGCAGGATACTATTGACGTTGGACTGGCTAAGATTTATTACACCGATCGAAGATTGCATCAGGGTCAATTCACTTGTGACACAGAGCTTGTTTTCGCTACTTCAATGACGAGATCAGCTTCAAGTAACGAACATCCATGGTTTGAACCATACTCACCTTGCCAGACAAGCGACTTTCCTAGCTGTCGCGTAGTACTTCTGCACTGTCGCCAGAGTCTGGGATACCTGGTTCTGGGGTGGAAAGTTGAACTCCGCCGCACACCCAGCGGTAAGGTCGGTCACAACATTTGAGAGAATATCGCTACTACATGCTGGGGAGGCGCACATGCCGGTGAGCCACTTGTCGATAGGCATAATCAGCGAGTCACTCCCATTCCCAGAGCTGATCAAGATAGGGAGTAACATAGACGGGTTGAGGCATGCAACACTGGGGTTGGATAACATGTTCATTAAAGTAGTCATGCACCGGATCGAAAAGCTGCACAAAACAGGTCGATGTCAAATACTAGTATGCATATTGAGAACGACTTACGACGCAGATGCAGAGCCAACCAGGGCAGTGATCATGAGAGCAACGAACATCATTATGCTTTTCAAAAGCCGAGAGAGTTGGGAGGGTAGAGGAGGGCGAGGTGAGATATCAAATCTGAAGAAATTGCATGGAAAGGCAGGGATTTTATACCTCTTACCTCGTGAGCGTTTCATATCAGCGAATCATCCACCGGTATAAGTTACGGTTTCAGACATCATAGTGGTCGTAAGGAGTCTGATGCCGCTGATGAAACCAAAGATGGTAGTCGCCGTATACCCCTTCCTGCCCAAGTTCACTGCAGATATTCTGCGTATAAAAATCGTGAATGATCTAGCCCACGGGAACTTGAATCGGGCGCCATATTTTTTTTTTTTCCAGTTCGCTGTGGTGGGAGCCCCAAGAGTAGCTTCATCAAGGAACCTGTCCAGACCAGAGCCAGAAAACAATTGCATTGGGCCGTCACACTGCCGAAAGGCGACTGAATTCATCAGCTTTAGGACCTAATGAAACAGCTCATATGTAGAGTGGGTGACTTCCCGTACGATCCAGAAAAAGTTGGCGGGGTAATTAATGGGCGGGGTTGGAACGTGTTTGATGTCAACCTCCGTAGATTTTTCTAATCTGTAAGGAGACAAAGTACAGAAGGGTCCTGAGGCTGAGCGCTCGACTGGTGCTAGCCCGGTCCCGGTCCCCCCAGCCGCTTATCAAACCGAAGTCAGAGCAGGCGCTGAGCACTGAGGCGTGTGGCTTCTTAGATTGTGCGATCGATTTACAAAAGAAGCAGAATTGAAGTTGCCCTCGGCATCTCGGCTCAGGGACCTTACAAGTTACTACTTATCATGTGTCAAAATGGTAAAAGTTTCAAAATCCATTTTATAATGCATTCCCTCAACTTCACCCTCAAATTTTATTGAGATCCTATGTTGTGTCATATGTCTGTGTATCAAAATCCAATCATAAAGAAATGTTATTCTCTACAACAATCTTTGAGCGAGGATCGATATTTTTAGGAATAAAAAACTGCTATACTGATTCTGTAAGTGTTCAGAATTTTCTAGAAAAGTTTTGACATGTCATCATTGCATATAACATCATAAATCCAGAGCCTAATGGTCTCTGGATGCTTGGTTGGAGAGATCTAAGGTATGGTCGTTCAGCGTGACAGAAATCAGGAAGGTTCAAACTCCGCAATTTTTTTGGTCACGCAACGCGTGCGGAGATTCAACCGGCATTGTGACATTTGTTGACAAATGTTTTGAAACACCATGTTTTCTATGGCAACAAGGGCTGGACAGCTTGTTTTTTTGGGTTCCTACCGTGACTTTTAAGCATGCCAGTTGATCCCATCAACCTGTTCCAATATTCCCGCTACTTTAGTAGTGGGTTTTAGGGTGCTGTAGCACTAAATGCAAAATGAGTGCTGGGTTGAAACATGTGATATTCCTGGGCAGCCCAACAGACTGCACGATTGATCTCATGCCACATTTTTCAGCTTTCATTTCTTCTCGTCAAACCATCATGAGCACACATATATCTGGTCAACCTGTTTCTGTCATGTGATAGGTGTTTGCCTTGTTCATATATTGCTTGGGCTTGGGCGCTGTTACACAATGTTCATTCTGATATGTTATGTAGCAATTGGGGTCAACACTGACATGGGCTGAGGCATGCTTACTTGTGTTATTGAACTTATCATTGGCAAGAATTTACTGGCCAATTTGATTCTTGGAGCAGATTGGCATACTTGCTATGGGGAATATTTGGTATCAGAGGCAAGGGGGTGTCAGGACAGGAATCCCAAACCAGACATAGGGGGGGGGGTCCCACTGAAGGCTGAATTTTTTTTTTGACTTATGTATTATCCAGCACCACTGAACCCTACTAGGCTAGTGAGTAACTGAAACAGCCATTAGAAGTTACTCTATGAAGCTTTTGGCAGATACCATAGATACATGACATAATGAACTTTTGGTTGAGCTTGAGTTGGACACTGTGCACGATTCAAACATGAAATATACAGAGACCCAGCATGCTCAAATGCCCAGACTGTGAGCAAGATGTTCACATAGGTACAGCTGGGGAAAAAAATCTTGTCATACACTGTGGTTCAAAAGCTTGTCGAGCAGAATGTGGATGAAAAGCACAAGCCTAAGCAACAATGGAATGGGCTGCTTAGTGCAATCTTCAAGCCAAAGGCAGCTGTGAACCATTCAACTGTTTATTTGAGGTTGAGATTCAAAGGGGAGATTCTGTGATGAAATGCAAGGTCCATGGGTGCGAGACAGTCTGGGTGCACCACTTCATTAAAATTCTGTGTTCTCATTGCTTTCACTTGTATGTCTAGTATCATCATTCATGTATGAACTATGATTTTGCACCAAAACATTGGATATGCCCAAGTTGTAAAGCAAGCAATTCATCTAAGCGTGGCTGAGCATGATTGACTACTCTGCTTTGTGTACTGACAGTTCTGGTTTTGTCCAAATGTAACCTCTGCAAACACATATCACATGACTAAACATAACATATATGGAAGGAGGGGGGGGGGGTCTTGAGGGCCGTGAAAAAAAAAACTGACATCATATGAAAAATTCCCAACACCCCCTTAATCAGAGGGACTGATGTTGTCTTCTGCATCAAATGAAAATGTGGATAGACTTTATAGTCCTGGTGAGTACCACTTGGTTAATTTTCAAATTGTTATTGATACCTCCTTCATAAAACAGCTTCAGATGCCATTGATAACATTGATAATGATGAAACTATGATTATTAAAAATTGTTCTTATATGCATTATAATTTGCTTTATATGAAACAATTATTGCTGGATCCAATCTGTGCTCTTTATACATTTCCTTGTGACTTTGAAGATATCTTGGGTGGTCATGGCATTTCATTTTTTTTGATAATCCTTGTTCTTCTCAGCTTATACATCATATATTGAATGTCTAATTCAAATCATGACTGTTGTCTTCTATCTGGTTCTGTTCAACTTGTCAATTTATCTCTTGCTATTTGTGATATTGTTGCCAATGCTCCCATATATCTTCTTTGATTGATGTGTAGAGGGATTGGTTATTTTTCTACTGATTCTTTGACTGAAGCTGAATTGTTGAAACTGATATGTGTCCATCATGATGCTCTGTTAAGAAATTCTTTGCATTCTATCAACACTTTCTTTTCTGATTTTTAATATGTGATGAAGCTCAAAACACTGTCTTTTGCAGCTGCTTATGGACTTTCTCTGTTGAGAATTCT
This sequence comes from Tricholoma bakamatsutake, assembly GCA_029959215.1. Taxonomy (NCBI): domain Eukaryota; kingdom Fungi; phylum Basidiomycota; class Agaricomycetes; order Agaricales; family Tricholomataceae; genus Tricholoma; species Tricholoma bakamatsutake. Next base: position 10,432,706 of record CP114857.1, on the reverse strand, counting down.
TGGTGATATTAAAAACACCATTGTTCATCACATTTCTGAAGGAAAGTGTAAACAGTTCCATTATTGTACCCCTGCAACATGTGCTATGATGCAGCTTGAATGTCCTGGAGATCTCATGCATAACAGTAACCATTATGATAGCTTCAAATTTTTTTCTTGTCCAATTTGGTAAATAACTCATGATCATCAAGGTACTTTAAATGATTTATGATGGTGCTTGAAGAATTATATTAATAAGTTATGTAAGGGTAAACAATCACCTCCAACTATTCCATGAACAGTCAATAAGAATACTACAAAATGATCCTGCATCATGTGAAAACACATATGTTCATAACCAATCTTCACCATCAGATTGACAGATCCAAGGCTCAATATGTGGATCCCTCTAAATTGAGATAAGCATGTTGATAACGACAACAAAAAGAAAGACACACTATATGAAGACCATATTCAATAACAAATCTTCCAATTCCACCTTCTCCAACACTGAAATCTGCTGCCTTCAGAAAAGGGTCATCACCACACCACAAACAGATGGTTGACCCAACATAAATGAAGGCCCATTTTCATTCAAACATAACTTCCCAATGACACTGAACATCTGAGGCATCCAAATGTTATCACCAACAAACAATGATGTCCCATCAGAAAACACTGCACCCCCTTTAAAATCAATATCATAAACAACCTGTAAAAGTGGCATGAATATCAATTCCAAGACCCCCAACACAGACTGATAAGTATTGTCAAAAATAAAAGCCATCCAGGGCAACAAAATGAAAGCCACACATTGCTGCCAACTATGTCATGCCACTATGTAGCAGGCTTTGCTGCTGCTTGCTGGTGTGCTACTTGCTAATTACATGTCTAATGATAGATATACAACTTCAGTTTCTTAGTAGCAAACAACCTGATCCTCTGACAAACCTTCAGTAAATAATCTTGTAGTTGTTGTCAGTATGTGTTAGTAGGCATCCAATTGAGCCTGTATAACATAGTAGAGAAAAGATTGTGACAATAGGGACTCAATCCCAAACCTAAGAATAAATAGAAGGAAAACAAGTTGATGAGACTGTACAAATACATAAGTAGAAAAACAAGCTAAACTACAATTAGCTGCACAAAAGGATGGGCCCTGGATGACAGCAGTAAGGAAAAGGAAAAGTATAGGTATGGGTAGTAGTACAAGCACAATAGTAAGTAAAAAATACTTAGAACAGAATGATAGGGTGATGAGAAGGGATGGTGGGAGATTTAGCACCAGTAAACTAGCACCACTAGTGTGAGTGCAAGAGTTTGCTAATGCAACAAAGTTTGAACTAGGTGTTCCAAAAATGGCAATAAGTTGAGAATAGCTCAAGAATGAGAAGAAAGATTATTACATAGAATACAAAAAGTCTGAAGGGTAGGGAAATGCATGGGTGTTAGAGTGACACACACTTATCTGCTAGCTCGACTGTGCAGGTTCTCTCTACAAGAAGAGGGGCAGGATCTGTGTGCATGATGGGGTTTTGATAGTTTTAATGCAAGGGGTTATTAATAGATTTGTATCTGTCCCCTCTGTGAAATTTTAGTAAGGCCAGAAATTCATCCCCTCATATATCATTCTCACAATACGATGCAGAGCATTTGGATTAAGTTTAAAGAATTGGGTGATTGCATTATGTGCTCGCTTACAATTCTCCTTGGGTTCCCATGAGTTATTTTTGTCAGTGTAGTTCTTCCACTTTATTAAGAACTCCAATTTATTTTGTCAAAGATGTGAGCCTAGGATTTCTTCAACTATATATTCTGGAGCACCTTCTACCATTATTGGAGGTTGCAGAGTAGTTTGTTGACTAGGAATAGTGGGTGGGCAGTAAGGGCATAGGTGGGAAATATTAATCTCAGGATCAATTTTGAATAATTGAGGTAATTTTAGCACTACTGCATCGGGAGAAATTGCATATGAGCCAACTTGTTTCCCCATAAGTCTTCTTGAAGGTCATGGAATATTTAGATCCTTGGTACTTAGCCATACCAAGTCACCAACTTTGTACTCTGGAGCAACAACTTGAGTATGATCCATATGTTGCATCATATCATTACATGCTTTCATCAATACCACCTCTGCTTCTTCCTGTACCTTTCACATCATAGATACAAAGTCTTCTACTGATTGTACTTTAATTTCCCTTTGGGGTTTTATTTCCATATGAGGATGATATCCATAGTTAGTGAAGAAGGGTGACATACAAGTAGCTGAATGGAATTTATTATTGTGGGAAATTTTGGCAATTGCCAGCCATTCAGGCCAATCAGTTTATTGGTAGTTAACAAACATGCATAAGTACTGCTCCAATTCCTGATTTATTCTCTCTGTCTGCCCATCAGTTTGTGGGTGGTATGCTGTAGATAATTTGGTTTAGATTCCCAATATATTATTCAATTTTCACATGAATGTGGAAGCAAATTGTGTTCCACAATCAGAGATAATGGTATCAGATAATCCATGTAACTGCCATACCTGATTTAGATAGAGGTGCACCAAGCCTAATGATGTGGTTTTTGTAGTAGTAGGAATAATATGGATTTCCTTTCTGAAGTGGTCGCATACTACAAATATTGCATTGTATCCTTGGGCTTCAGGTAATCCTGTGATAAAGTCCACAGATATATCTTGCCATGGCACTTTAGGTATAGGGTTCGGCATTAATTTCCCTTTGGGCATTTCTGGAAATTTCTTCCCCTTCATGCACATATCACATCCATCCACATACCCCAACACATATTTTGAAATTCCAGGCCACCAATAATTTCTCATCACTAATTCCAATGTCTTCCACCTTCCTGGATGTCCAGCAGTGGGTGTAATATGATGTAACCAGATGATGTCCCTTCATAAATCTTGATCTTTTGGTACATATACTTTTCCTATGAACAACACCAACCCTTGCTCCTCAACCCACTCATCTTCTTTAATATTACCTTTCTTTTCTCCCTTTAGAGCTTTTATGGCTTCCAGTACTTCACCGTCCATCTCTGAACATTGTCTAATTTTAGACAACATTTCTGTTTCTGAGCTATCTATTAATAGATGCCCTTGATGCATAGCACAAATGCAAAAGTATTTGGGTTTGAGTAGGGTAATATTTTTATTGTCCTCCTCCACCCCCTTTTTATGATCAGTATGTCTGGATAATGCATCTGCTTTCTTCATTAAGCTTCCCACTTTATGGACTAAGTGGAAATTGAAACATGACAGGAATAATGGCCAATGCACTTGCTGATGGTTAAGCTTTTTAGTGGACATGAAGTATTGCAGATTTTGATGATCCATCCAGATTTCAATCTGATGCATACATCCTTCCAAATAATGTCTCTATGATTCCAATGCTCATATTATTCCCACTATCTCTTTGTTATGTACATCATAATTTCTGTCCACATCATTCGACCCTTGGGACAAATATGCACAAGGATGCCATTTGTCATCTTCACACAGCATTGATAATACTGCTCCAGTAGCAAAGTTGGATGCATCTGATTCCACTCATAAGGGACACATGAAATCTACTGGGGCTAATATTGGTTCTTCCTCAAACTTTCTCTTCAACTCCTCAAATGCTGTCTGCTGTTGTTCTTCCCATCTCCACACTACTCCTTTTCATGTAAGGTTGTGTAAGGGTGCAGCAATTTTAGAAAAATTATGGACAAAGCAACAATAATAATTTGTGAGTCATAAGAAGGCTTGAATCTCCTTGATATGAGTGGGTGCAGGCCAATCAACAATTGCCTGTACCTTAATAGGATCCATTTTGTTTCTGTCAAGACTGATCATCAATCCCAAGAACTCAATCTTGCTTGCCCCAAAGACAGATTTCTCCAGTTTCACAAATAGATTATTCTCTGCCAATCATCATAGCACCTCTTATACTATTGCTTCATGGTTTTCTTTATCCTCTGTAAATATCAGAATATCATCAATAAATATTATTACAATGCCTTTGTCTATTACGGGCTTGAAAATATTGTTCATCATATTTTGAAAAGTTGGGGGACTATTGGGCATCCCAAAAAACATGACAAGTGGCTTGAAGGATCCTCGACATGTGGCAAATGCAGCTTTTCACTCATCTCCTTTCTTTATTTGTATGTTATTGTACCTCCATCATAAATCCAGTTTTGTAAAAATCTTGGCTTTTTCCACTTTGTCAATTATTTTTGAGATCAACAGCAAAGGGTATGCATTCTTCACTGTCCACTCATTCTAATACCTATAATCTGTACACATCCTCTTCCTTTGATCTTTCTTTGGTACAAAGAATATTGGTGATGTCTGCAGTGATTTTGAAGGTTGTATGTATCTCTTTCACAATTGTTCATTTAGAAATGCATCTACTTCTTCTTGCTCCTTTGGAGATAACAGGTAGACTTTTGCCTTCTTCTGCACAAATTCTGGCTTCATCTCCATGGCATGATCCCATGGCTTTCACACTAGTGGCATTCACTCAGATTCTTTCTTTTGAAAGACTGACAAATATTCATGGTAAGCTTTTGGTATCCACTCCTTTGCTGATTTCTCCACCTTTACAGTATTTTTATCCCATGACTGTCCTCCACAAATTTCTCTAAAGGTTCACTTCGATTCTTCCTTGTCGATCATGATTGGAACTTCCACATTTGGCATTTCTTCATCCTTCACTTCCTCCATTGTAACAGAATACTTCTTTGGATATTCTTTCTCTGTTCTTTTCTTCTTTTCCTTTATCTTTTGTACCTTCCTCCAATACACATTACATTCTTTATGACAACAAGTCATCTGTACTTTCCCAGTTTTCCAATCAATTTCCAGATTATGTTTATGTAACCACAGACATCCAATTATAAGATTGGTCTTTCCAAAATCACACACTTCAAATATGGCTTGTTCCTGATGATCCTGATACTTCAGTAGCATAGTCACTTCCTCCTTAATAGTTCCTCCATGATTTATTGTTCTATCAATATTGTACACCATTATAGGTTGCGACAGTTTGCATGTGCTAATACTGTTTCTGGTAATTAAGGACCAATTAATGAATAATCCTGTAATACTGCTATCGAGTAATGCCTCCACATCAATAGCTGCATCCATGTCCACTGTCTTCAATCCTACAGTCAAGGTGATTTCATCAAGGTGACTTTGGGTTCTATTTGCACAGAGGAAATAAAGAATTTAGGGGTTTTTGGAAATAATGCTTGACAATTCTCTTTATTGCATGATTGACAATGGTTGTACTCTTCCTCAATTTTCTTTTCTGGTTCACACTGAGTTTCCTTAGATACTAGTACATTATAATGATTCTGGGTCACCAATGGGGAAGCCTTCACTGGGACTCTTCCACAAAATTCTTCTGCTTGTCTTCCTCTGACTTCACTTCCTCAATTGTAGCTTCTCTAACCTTCCTCTTCTCTCTGCAATTTCTAGCAATATGTTCTAATTGCCCACAATTAAAACATTTAAATGGGGCTCATCTTCCTGCCTGATCAACATCCATTGCATCTGCTGATGCCGCTGACTCCATAACTTTAGGTGTCACTGCAATGGCCAGTGGCTGTGCCCTCAAAGTTTGTATCTGATGCACCCTTCCTTTCTCAGCCTTTCCTCCTGATGACTTTCCAAATTTGGCATTTCCATACATCAACATCAACTCCACCTGTTCCTGCTGATATTGCCAATCAAGGCACATTGCCCAATCATACCACTCATCCAACCTCTCTGGCATAGAGGGTAGTCAGTAGATAGACTTAAATAGTAAAGGATTTAATCCTGCTTTCAACAATTCTAGCAATGCTGCTTCCCTCATATCCATTGATGGCATGGTCTCAATTGTATCAAGACATTATGACACATGCTCCGAACTGCTCCAAACCTCTATGAATGCCATGAAATTGACTTCGAACCCTTTTCAAACTATTTTGGATGACTTTGAACTATTTTGAATGACTTTGCGATACTTTGAACAATGTCAGCCACCACATAGGACTCTTCTAAAACCCTTTCTACACATACAAAACATCTGGCAGGAGCCACTGCATTGCATATCGAACACTACTAGACACAAGGAGAGACATCAAAAGAATTAGAATATGATAATGGTGGTTTTGGGTTTCGACGACCTACTGAAACAATAGGATGAGTACTCTTACTATATGGTGACACCATACATTTCATTTATTATCATTTCTCATTTGTTTTATGTTTTACAATACCTTTATTGCTGTGCATACTGCCTTGTGTTCTACACTTGTTATATTTTCTTTTTAGTACTTATCTCTTCAAAATGTATATAGACTTGTACTAATTACTTAGAACAATGGAGAAAAACTACCCTCTTCCTTATTGTCTGATTTAAGAGCAATTCTCTTGAGTCTTAGCCTCATGTCACATGTCTAAAGTTCTGCAAAATATTCGCAAACTTCTTCGAACTTTCATATTTAGTCCTCGACTTTTCACACATCACCAATTGTCTTTCAAAAAACACTTTGTATTTGCTATATTTGCTCCTCGACATACCTCGACATCAGTCCAACTCTTTGAACTATTTTGGACATCTTCAAACATCTTCGAACTCTCTTGAACCTCTTTTGAACCTCTTTTGAACCTCTTTTGAACCTCCTTTGAATCTTTTTGTACACTCCCACAAACTATTTGCAACATCTCTTACCATTTTGTGTTCCTAAACACAACCTTGAATATCAGCAGCAATATTTAGTACCAACTCACACCCTTCCTCTAGCCTGTGTTATACTCCTTAGACCTTTTTACAGGTTTTTGTTAGGTTTCCAGGTTGAGTATTATCACCACCTGCAAAGCTTCTGCTTTGAACTGCAAAATAAATTTATCTACTGTTAGAGAACCTTGGCACATGGTTTTCAATTTACCATTAGCCATCACCTTTGGATTAGGGTCTCCAAACTGTGCTGCCAGTCACTCCAAAAATTCCTTGAACATTGTAAATGGTTTATATCCTGCAGCAATTTGATTAATGGCCTCATTTCTCCAGAACTGTGCTTTTCCTCCCTGAATGTACAAGAGAGCAAACATAATTATAGACTTGGTTGTATGAAACTCTGGCCTCCTCCCATGGATTTACAATACTATAGAGCTGATGAATGATTTTGTATTCTCTATGCCATCAAAGATTTGCAGGGGTATGTACTTAGGTAAGTGCACCTTTCCATTTTCAGATTTCTCTGCTGCCTGCACATCTTCCTGGGACATCTACTCCACCATCTCCACCATCTCATCATCTTTATCTTCCATCATCTCTGGTTTTATTTCTGCTTGTCTGTGCTGGGATGCAGCCAATACTGACACTAGTTGCAGCATTTGTGCTGTAAGCACATCAATTTTCACTTCTAGTGCTGGCATGGGAACAGGGTTAGGACCAGGATTTGAAGTTGAAGGTTCAGACATAATGATTTCAACCTGTATTGAGTCACTTCTTCAACAATTCCAAAAGTTGGTTTTTGGGACCTCTCCAAACATCTATGAGTCATGTGATTCAGTAAGTCAGGTACCAAACTTGGTGAAACCCATGATTCGATAACTCATCAACTGTTTGGGGTTGTGAAGCACTTCAGATCAATATCCCTTCCGACAGTGCCTGATCTTGGGGATAGTACTCAATTTGGCTTGTAACTACTTAAAATAGTCATTTGAATAGAGTAAAGTAAGTCTCGACTAAACCAGATTCAAGCAGTTGTCTGGTTGCAGTTGTCCTAATGATGAGCACTGCCTCTCAATCACTGGTGGTTGCAATGTAAGGTAAGGCCTGGCATTGGCTTATAAAAAAAAAGATAGATTACATATGTACAATTACTTCTGGCTTGTGCTGAAAGGATGAATAATTGGATGTGGCATAGTGAAACAATGATGCATGTGCAAGCAAGAGAAGGTGCACTGATAGGAAAGTTGTGTTCTTCTGTTAAAGCGACACCCACTTATCTGCTAGCTCAACCATGTGGGTTCTCTCTACAAGAAGGGGGCAGGAATCCACGTGCATGATGGAGTTTGATGGCTTTGATATGAGGAGTTATTAATAGATGAGTTGGTTGAGATAGGCTTTTTGCACCACAAGTGTGGATGGAATACTTAAGCTGGGGTCCCCTAGGTGTGTATTTGTTGTTTATATACTATGTTACACATATTGTACAATGTTACTACTGACATGCTCATACATGCACATACATATTAATGTGTGTGAAATAAAATTCTCATGCTAACAAAGCATAGTGTTCTTCAGCATAGGGTAGCATAATTTGATGTAATAGAATAGAATAAAATCTATTATGTAATGGGGCTGTTTCCTAACAATGGATCTTACCTGTGAGTTTCCCACATTTTTGTTTACTAATTTATTCAATGAGTTTTGCATGAAAAATCATAAAGAAATGATTTTCTGGAAGCTTTTTTTTGGCTCTTTGTGATCCAATGCATAAAACAATATTTGAGTAACATTTTTTATGTGACAAGGCTAAAAAAATGTCATTCTGTCTATTGTATCACGAGCACCCATTGAATAGCTACCAGAATAAAACCTGTGCATTTCCCTATCTGCATCCCCCTTCTGCATCCCCCCATCCACATCTGCATCCCCCTTCTGCATCCACATCCACATTCCCATCCCCCCTATCCACATCCCCATCTTCATCCTCATCCCACCTCCCCTATTCCCATCCCCATCCCCATCTCCCCCCTCCCTATCCTATCTCCACCTCCCCATACCCCTCTCACTCTCCCATGTCCCCTACTCCTCATACCCCTGCTCCATCCCCCCTCCCTCCCCACCCCATCACACTGTGTCACACTCCCCTTTAGACTCAGCTCACTTGAAAAGTTTCAAACTCCATATCAAACTCTGCTATCCTCCCCTCAGCTCACCAATATATACAAGCTTATGACCCATGCCTTTGTCATGGAATTCACTCACTTTTCTCACTCAGCCTAACTCCAGCATGGGCCAGCTTGCATATACATAACACAATGCTTAATCCCACTCCAGTCATTCAAATCTAACTTGTTATCAAACTTGTATTTGTATTGACTTGGTACTAACTCATTACTGATGTATTGATTTATTGATGTACATATTGACTTTATTAAAACCTTGTATCAACTTGTTATTGACTTGATTACACACTTGTATTAAGTTGTTATTGACTTTATTACAAACTTGTATTGACTTGGTATTAACTCATTATTGACATTTTGGCTTTATTACAAACTTGTATTAACTTGTTATTGACTTTATTACAAAGTCATATTGACTTGTCATTGATTTCATTACATACACACCGAGTCTTAGTGATCTGCCCTCAAGTCTTCACACTAAATTTTTCAATTCTTTAATTCAATCCAGGTACAATCCAAAATCCAAGTGGAATTCTAAGTCAAATTCTAAGTCTAAGTCTATCTTGATATCTATATTAGTTTCCAGTTTTTGTAAACCTCTTGAGTTACTTACCTTTACTAAACAACTCCATGCTGTAAGAGTGCCTCTTACATCATCAAGCTATGATCACATACATGTTTATTATCGCATGTCATCCTGGGAGTATATAGTCTATATTTTGAGTACTTGTACTGTAGCTTAGTTTCTGCCACTAAAATATACCAAATTCCTAACATGTTTCAGTCTCCCTGAGTGTTGGAAGCTCTGGCTTCTATCCACATTCAACACTACCTTGTATACCACATTGGCAGTTCTGTTATTTGCATTGTTTTCATTCAACAGCACCTTGATCCTTTCTCCAGATGTACACTTGATAGTGCAACATATAGCTGCCCATGTGAGAACACTGCAAGTCGGCTTGGACTTACAGACATGGATACAGATTGGCCTGGTAACTTGTTGATATAGTCATGAAAAATTTCAAGTGAACTGGGAATTGATGTCATTGGAGTGGTAATGGAAAGGTCTCTGCTGAAGGCTCCAATGTGATCTGAGGAATCAAAACAATGTTCCTGTAAGGGGAAAGGAAGGTATCCCAGGAATCTGGGCAATTTTCTGCATTCATCCCATATTTTTATATATTTTATTTCACCGTATTCTGCCATTCTATGATTTTCTATGATTTTATTCCTATTTTATGATTACATTTTGGCTTTTTCCATGTTGGTACATGTTGACAGTTCTATTCTTAGAGGTGGGACCCCTTCTGGACATTTACCCATCAAGGTGACATCATTCCACAGCTTGATCCACCTATTTCCACCTTTTTGCTATTTTTAGCTTACTATTTGATTTTTTGGCTCTATCACATATACTGGGCATCTGTTAGGAAACAGTCTCCTAACATCCTTATTACATAATAATATTTTATTTTTACTTTATTTCATTTTACTTTATTTTATTACATCAAAATATGCTACCAAATGCCTACAAATGCTATATTTGTCAGTGTGGGAATTTTATATTTACATGAATCAATATGTACATGCATGTACATGTGCATTGGTAAGCAGCTCACGATGACATCAGACACAAAATGGTTTTCACTATGAAATCAGTTATTGCCCTTCAATTTTGGTGGCTGAACATGAAAGCCAACATTGCATGGTATATTCGAACCTGCCACCTATGCCAAATTTGACAAGCATGAAATATTCTAATTCCACCCACAGTCACCACTCCAGTAGTTGAATGCCACATAATGATCCAACATTCCTCTGCATGATCATCCCCCAAATTGTTCTGCTAAATGTTTGGGTATCGGTATGACACCTGAGTGCTGGATGGTTACTTGGTTAAGCAATTTGAGACTGTGGATGATTCAAAGCAATTTTGCATCCTTTTTCACAATGCAAAACCATCGTGATCAGTACAAAGAGTTCGATGGTTCATATACTCCTGCTTCTATCTTCTTTTTCAGCATTTCACATATTTGTTCGTACAAACCTGGAGGTATAGGAATGTTTTGCTCAACCCATGGAGTGTGAGGAACAACAGGAAATTCTATAGGAGGAAAAAAGTCAAAGCAAAAACCTCTTCGCTCTTGTTCTGTCCATGCAAAAGCTGTTTCCTGATTTCAAATAAAATTGTGCATAAGATTCTGTTCCTCTGGCCATAGAAAATCACCAGAATGATTCTTGTTGATGATGGCTTTATGTTCGAGTGAATATCGGGAAGTGGGGATAAACGATGGTGGATGAGAATTTAGTTTTGGCATGTTTTTGAAAGAGTCACCAGTAATTGTTTGAATAATGCAAAATTGGTCAGGTAGTTCAGTGATAACTAGGTGAATTTTTTGTGCAACAGGCTTGTATCTCTTTTTTGACACCGTGAACATTGGATGTGAGGAGTCAATAATAGGTGTAGAAGACATAGATGTCGCCATTGAGGTCAATAAATATGTTTCATATTGATGACTGGCTGTTAAATATAAATTCGCAAGGATCAAAGAATAAGAAATGGACTATGAGGAATTTAAGGACTGCATATTGGGAATATTTGCAGTGCATTCAATAGTGATAGATAAATTAGAGGGATTGAATGAGATAATGAAAGCACTCTGGTCATTGTCTGAAATTTCATCCTCTAGTTGCGAAAATCCTTTCGATGCTGATTAGAATGGGGTATCATGGGGATTGCACACAATCATGTCGAATTAGGATTGTATATCATAATTGTCTGAGCTTCATTTCTGTTTTTTTTGACAGTGCTTTCAGTAAGCACATTGAATGGTTGACCAAGTAAGATATCATAGGCTGGGTCACAAATTATGTGAATTTGCATGAATAGCATGATACTCCCCACTTTGCAAGGGACATTTTATGCTAAACCCAAACTTTCGTCGATGCCTCTGTTAGCTGATTGGAGTGGGAAGGATCATAAGCAAGGCCAAGTTCATGGCAAATTTCTTCGGACATTGCAATAATCAAAGAACTGGGGTCTATGACACTTTCGACTGGATTCCTTCCATTAACATTCATGATAATTGACCTAATCAAATGGGATTCCTTCACAGCGATAAAGGGTTCTGGAATATCACCAGGTCGAAGACTGTTAATATAAGTTTCAAAAGGATCACTGATTATGAAAATCTTATCATTAAGCAAATTTGTGGTGTTATTTCCTTCGGACTGCTGAATTTGATGTGGAGTGACCTGTTCCTTCCATTTTGTATGAACTTCAGGCGATAGAGACAACAATTCCTTGGGGGTTAGTGTGATAATTGGTGTTTTCATCAAATGAGCGAAAACATCTTCCATTATTTTATCCTTTTGAATCGGGGCTTGGGTATGGTGCAAAGGACCATCTTTGGCTTTACCTTTCACAATTGATCCAAAGTTTCGTTCATGTGATGGTAGGTACAAATTTTCTTTTGCAGCAGCATAAAGATGAATGATGGGCTGCAAAGTTGTTTCTGAAGTTGAAGATGATGCCAAAATTGAGGTCAGTAGGTTTGTTGCCGTAGATGAGATGGATGACATGGGTACTTGTGGAGTCGATTGTTTGACTGCCGCAGTGTTTGGGAGACTGAAGGTTGAGAGACAGGGACTGTTGGTATGCTCAAATTAGTTTTCGCAAAGGCCCTATCACTTCGCAAGGCATATATCTCTTGTTCAAGCTTTGCCATGCGATCTTCAGGTGTCATGAATTGTTTGGAAACCTGGTAGATGCCTCTAGGTGGTGTCAAAGTAGCCATTGAGGATGTGATGTTGTACATTAGTGATGATGCAGTTGTAGTCAAAGGATTCTGTCGAGTCTATTCATTGATTCTGTCTTTGATAAAGTGACCAGGAATGTTTTGAGGGGTGAACCATCCATTTGGAAGGACAATTTTTCCTTTGTTGTTCTTTTTACACTTTCCTTCATTGATATAGGACTGGCAAACCAAGCAGTCACTAATGAAATGACCGGTGAGTCCACAAAAGACACAAACTAAATTGTCGAGCTGGTCCAAGTGAAATCCACCATTAAATCGAGGAGGATTAGTGGGTTTTGAACCTGCTAGAGCCATGACAAGTGTGGTTGCGAATTTTTTGAGAATTGGAGATAAGTCTTCAGATTTGATCTGTGTCAAAGATGTTGAAGTTTATGCTGAGGTTTCTGAAGACTGTAACTATGTCGAATTCAAACTAATTGACCTGGCTAAAACAAATTTTGCTGCTGCATGAATGTCATCGAGTGGGTAGGCATCATCGGGATAGTGGTCAGGAAATTTTAGTTTGAGTTATCGTGCAATTCATGACCATAAACCCAGCTGAAAACCTCGAATGAATGCTCTACTTTGTTCTGCCTCCACAATTCAGCCTTTAGAGAGTAGGAACTTCATAATGTTGTAGAATGACCTGTAATATAATCCTAAGTTGCTCACGTTAAAGATACCCATCCAAAGCTGTTCGCCAACAAGTTTGTCCATGTCCAAAATTGACCATTTTTGATCATTTTCGGAACCAGGATATAGTCTGTGGATTGCAATGCAAAAATCTTGAAATGAAGTGCCAGTTTTGTATTCGGGAATTGATTTCCAGAGTTCAAATGTATCAATATCGACATATTGACAGGCATGCTTCTCCATAAGGTCTGGATCCATAACATTACAGTTGATAAAGAGTATTTTGAGCTTGTTAAAGTATCGACATAGCTCTTGAGGTTGAGTAGGGTCAAATTTTGGTGCTGTGGAATGTCCACAAGCTGGCATTGTCACTTGGGTGGCCATAGATGTAATGATTTGAGGAGTTAGAACCTGAGCGAAAGACAGTAGATATGTCGAAGTGGCTGGAATAATGAATAATGTAGTAGACAATGAGGAAGAAGAGGAAGATGAGGTTGGAGACGAGGAAATAGATAAAGGAAACAAATGATGATGTGTAGATTCAGCATCAGAGACAGGAATTAGATATCCCCTGATTGTTCGAGAGATTTGAAGGTGTGGCAAGTCTTGATTCTAAGGTTTTAAGCTTAGGTTGGCCTAAGCCAGGAGATTTGAGGTGGATTAGGTGATGAAATGATTTAGAAACCCCGCGCAGTGGGCTTCAAAATGATGGTACTCAACCTGGAAACCTAGCAAAAACCTGTTAAAAGGCTTATGAAGTATAACTCAGGCTAGAGGAAGGGTGTGAGTCGGTACTTAGTGCTTGATATGCGATGGAATAACTCGTTCTGGTTGTGCAGCATGTATTGAAAGGGTTTTAGGAACAGCTATGTGGTGGCCAATGTTATTCAAAGTAGTACAAAGTCGTTTGAAGTGTCACAAAATCATTTGAAGTCATTTGAAGTCATTCGAAGTAGTGTGAAATAAATTGAAAAGAATTTGAAGTCAATTTCATAGTGTTCATAGCAGTTCAGAGGGTCTGTTGTAGTTTGTCAATATGATTGGAAACTTTCTCCAGACCTTAGAGCATGCAGTGGACCTATTACCGGAAACCCAATTGATGTGGTCACTGATCACAAGACTCTAGAGTACTTCAGCACTACAAAGCTCCTTACCCACTGCCAAGCCAGATGGTCTGAATACCTCTCCCAATTCAACCTAATCATCCACTTCCTCCCTGGGAAATTAGGGGTGAAACCTGATGCACTCACTAAACAATGGGACATCTACTGCAAAGGGGGAAATAGTGACTTCATCTCAGCAAACCTGAATGGTTTCTGACCTGTATTCACCAAAGAACAGCTCACCTCATCACTCTGAGCTACTTATCTCACCACCCCAGTCATCCAACAGGCAATCCTTATGGACATTGAGAAACTCCACAATGACATCTGATCTCTCTGACTCTTGATCACATTTTGTCCACACACCTCCTGACCCCTTCTGCTCCCAACTGGACTGTAGATGACAGTGGACTCCTCTGCCACTTCAACCAGATTTATGTCCCAGACATTGTGGATCTCTGCCTCAAAGTCCTGCAGCACAAGCATGACCATATCCTTTCTAGCCACTTCAGTCAGAACAAGACCCTTTAACTGGCCTGACATGATTATGTCTGGACCAACCTACAGACCTTCATACAAGACTTCTGCAAATCCTGTACTACATGCAAATGAATCCAAGTCAACTCAACAGAAGCCTATGGATTCCTGAAGCAACTCCCAGTTCCAGAAAGGTTTTTGGCCTTGTTCACAATGGACTTCATTGAACAACTACCAGATTCTGATGGCCATACTGCCATCATAGTCATTATAGACCAACTCTCTAAGCAAGGCATCTTTATTCCCACAGTAAATAAAATCACAGCCCAAGAACTCACCAACCTGTTCATCATACACATCTTTTCCAAGCATGGTGTTTCATCACATATCACTTGTGACTGGGGATCTGAGTTCATTTCCCACTTTTTCTAGTCCCTTGGGCAAGCTTTGGACATGAAGATTCACTTCACATCAGGTTATCATTTGGAAGGTGATGGACAAACCAAATGGCTTGACCAGACCCTTGAACAATACTTATGGATCTTCTGCAACTACCAACAAAACAACTGGTCCCAACTGTTGCCCTTCAGGGAATTCACTTACAAACAACACTCCATTGGCTTCCACTGGAGTTTCACCCTTCTTCACCAACAAGGGTCACCACCCAAATATTACCATTTCCCCTGAATGTGAGCTAGCCTCCCAGTGCACTCATCACTTCATTGTAGACCTCAACAACCTTTACCAGGAACTCCAGAAGCAGCTCTCCAAAGCACAGAAGTGCTATCAGGATCCAGCAGACAAGCGCTGGATTCCTGCTCTCAACTTCAATATCAGAGAATATGCCTATGTCAAAAGGGAATATTTAGGCATGATTCAACCCTCCAAGAAACTTTTAAGAAATACTACAGTCCATTTAAAATTATTACCCACCTGGGTACCCACTTGGTCATCCTCTGGCTTCTGGACCATCTCCACGCTGTTCACCCTGTATTCCACATCTCGCAGCTGGAAGAAGACACCCCTAACACAATTCCTAACCACTCTCAGCCTCCACTTCCTCTGGTTATTATCAATGACAAACTTGAATATGAAATATTGGAAATCCTGGACTGAAAAATTGATAATCATTATTGTTGCAAGTTACTATACTTCATCCAGTAGGAGTGTTACCAGGAGACTGATAAAGAAAACTCTTGGCTCCCAGCCGCAGAGCTTGACCATGCTCAGGAATTAATTGCAGACTTTTACCCTCATTATCTAGAAAAACCTGGACCACTTTAGACTTAGTTCACTCAGAGAGAGACAATACAATTTATTTGATTCAAAAAAGAAAAAACTAAACAAAATTTCTTTTTTTTTGGGTGGGCCCTGACTTGGCCCCTACACCTCTCTGTCATCCTCCTCAATGGGGTCCACCTGACAACCTCCTCAGCCTCTTCAGCTAGCCCAGCTAGCCAATCTCTGACCTCCCCCTCACTCCAACTCTCCTCCTCCTCCTTTTCCTCCTCCTCCTCCTCCTCCTCCTCCTCCTCCTCCTCCTCTACTTCCCCTGTCCATGCACACTCTGGGTTGGAGACATCACAAAAATCTGTGATCTCCTTGTGGGTTCTCCCCTGCTCCCACTTCAGGCCCATCAGAGCTGCCACCAGCTCCCTCATCAGTTCCACCATCACATAGGTAAGCTACAATGTATCGAATGATACAGTCTATCGAACATATACAGTGTATTAAATGATATGGGTTTGGTGGATGGTGTTGAATGCTCTAATATATATATGTGTACCTACTATAGTAACAAATGAATACACTATTACAATGGTTGCTAGACTGAAGAGTAATACATTTAATACAGACATCAGTAACCTATGAAATAGTTTCAGGCAGTGGCAGCAGCCTCATTAGGATCAGGATCAGGATCAAGATCAGCATTACAAATATGGCCAATTGGAAATTAATCTCATTTATGTAGTAATTCATGTGTAGTCTGCATGGATTTTGCATGCAAATTGGTGTGTGATAAATTCAGTAAAAGCCATGTTTAGGCAATAACTCATTTATTGCAGTGTGCAGGCCTGCAAAATTGGGTTGACATGCTTGTCAGCAACCTAGGGCTGCATCAGCATTGGCATTAGGCACCTAGGATTGCACTATCTTATCAATACAACATGGTACAGACATAATAACAATGAATTGGCCAACATAGGCATCGGCATTGGTCAACAGCATCAGCATTGGCATAAAGCTGCAGCAGCATTGGCATAAAGCAGTGGCAGCAGCATTGGCATTAGGCAGCTGAGATTGCACTATTTCATCAATACAACATGTAAAGTTGTTGTACAGACATGTTAACCAATGAATTGGCCAACACAGGCATTGTCATTGGTCAATGGCATCAGCATCAGCAGCATTGGGCATCAGAATAGGCATTGGCCTTGAACAGGGCATTAGCACAGAAAGTACACCAGCATCAGCAAACATCAGGGCTGGGGTCAGCATTGAGCATTCCAGCATTGGCAAACAAGACAGAAATGGGTACTGGCAATATTTAATCATTAGATATAGCACACAAAGCAATGTTCATCATAGATACAATAAGAATGTCATGGCCTTGGCATCACATCAGTGAGAATCAGCCATGGCATCATTGTCATGCTCATGGGACAATGGTACAATTGGAATTCTGCTGTTCCAGCTTCTTGACCTCAGCCATGTAGAGATGATGACTGGCATCCTTATACAATGTGCCAAGCTGGTTTTGCAGGGCTTTCACTTCAGTATGGCAGTTCAACAGCTCCCTGTCTGTCAATGTCTGCAACAGGATCAACTATAGTCACACAAATGAGGACCATGACACTTACTGGATCAGCTGGTAGCATGAGCTGGTTTTGGGCCAACAGATAGTATGGTTAATCAGTCGTGTTTTCAGGCTGCAAAATGATGATTAGTGAGATGATAGAGCATTGGGAAGCAAATATGGCTTTGGCCAGAGACATGGCATCAGCCAAAGGCATGGCATCAGCCAAAGGCACAGCATCAGCCACCAGCAATGACACTGAACTGAAGGAAATTTTACCCACCCATGTGCCATATGCACATTGAATTCTACTTTCTTTTGATAGGCCTTCATCACCTGGTGGGTAGCCGGAATCATAAAATGGGGCACAAGATAGTGCTGCCCATTGTCACTTTGGATAGGGACATAGCCATCAGGAATATCTGCCCAGCTTTCTTCCTGATTGCTCATTGTGGAAGTATGGATGTAGCAAGAGAGATGATAACACTATCGTGTTTTTTAATCAGTGATCAGAGATCTATCAATTAGGAATTATTTATTTGTCAATATTTGGCCCCCATCACTGATCCCACTGTTGCCAATCCCCCTGTTGCCAATCCCCCCATTGCTGATCCCCCCATTGCTGATTCCACTGTTGCTAATTCCACTGTTGCTGATCCCACTGTTGTTGATCTCACTGCTAATGCTTTTGCCCTTGCCCTTGCAATTGGATCCTCCATCCAATTTTGCCCCAAAAGAGGGCAAGGTCTAGGATGGGTGGTGGTGTTGTCTTCCAAAAGTGATGGATCAATTGGGCATGGGGCACCATTCACATTGTCATTTACAAGTGACATGGATGTGATGTACATTACATAACTGTGTTGAGGAACAAGATACTCTGGTTCACTATCACCAGGACCATTAATGAGGTGTGGTCGAGTGGCACCAGTTTCACAGAGCATGTCCATTGTCATTTGATTGACTTGTGCATAGTTTGACTGGGTTGTATCAATGATTTGTAAGGAATCAGGGGAATTGGAGTTGAGGGCTTGTCCTGCTCTTTATCTTTGGCAAGGTTTGTTTTGCTTGGTTTTGCCATTTGTAAGTTTTCAGCCTCTTGACAGAGCAGGTGGGTTGTGAAAGGACCCTGCATTGGCATCAGTATTGGCACTGGCCTCAGTATTGGCAGTGTCTGAGTCTCATTGTTGGCAGTCTAGCCCTGATGCCATTCTTGGGCCGATGCCATATCTTGACTGATGCTATGTCTTGATTGATGCTGTGTCTTGAAAAACAAAATTTTTCTAGCATTTATAGTAAAAGGGTTGAAGAATGAGAGAGTTTTGTTTGACATACTAATGGTGGATTGTGATCAAGATAATTGTGTTTACATAATATAGGACATTTCAGTCATATAGGGGAGATATAATCAGCATTTGCTGATCTAAATGCATTGTCAGCCCTCAATGCTAATTCTTGCCAGAAAGCCTGCTGGCGATTAGCATAGGCTAGCAGGCAAGGAAGGGTATTTTCAGACTGTGAGGCTGACTGCCACCATTGGCTGTGATAGATGAAATATTGCACAGTCCACTGCATTTCATATGTCACCAGTAGAAATTCCTCCCTCCATCTATTTCTCTGAGCCCATGATCAAAGCCAGTATATTCTCCTGACTAATCAAACTGTGAGTGTAATGAATATGGATGGCCACAAAATACATTTACATTTTCAGAATTGAGTGGCATTGGCATTGGTATTGCTGTGCTGGTCAGTAATGACACCAGTTTGATTGTGGGCATTATGCCAAATCTAGGACTGGCAAAGATTAGTGGAGCCTGGTGCGTTTGGCTTCAGAATAGCTGTGCTAGCATTGAGGTCATCCTTTATTAACTGCTGAAACATACTTGATGTCTCAGCATCACAATCTAGTGCCACCAGTTGGCTTCAGCAATGGTTATACATTTGGGCATGCAAGGCAATTTTTTAACCACATCCTGGACAACAGCTTGTGCTCAGGTGCAAACTCCCTTTCTCAGCGCTGCTCAGATGATGTGTGAATATTGAAATGATTTGTCA
The DNA here is from genome assembly GCA_029959215.1 of Tricholoma bakamatsutake. NCBI lineage: Eukaryota > Fungi > Basidiomycota > Agaricomycetes > Agaricales > Tricholomataceae > Tricholoma > Tricholoma bakamatsutake. The sequence goes on along the minus strand of CP114857.1, from coordinate 10,412,966 downwards.
GCGATGAGCTCCTACAACCGATGCAGCAGTAGACTTGCCTGGTTCTTCCTGAGGTTAATCTCCATATTAGCAAGTTCTCCATTACATGGGAGGTATACTTGTTGCTCCTCAACTAGAATAGTATTTGTGTCAGCCAGAAGAGATGGAGCAGGAATCTCTTCATCAAAGGGGTCAATGTCATCAAAGTTCTCAAATTTGGCTTCACTGTTGTAGGTGATTCAGGAGGGAGCAATGTCATGCTCGGCAATATTGGCAGCATTTTGGAAATGTGTTAAGCTTACCATATGAAATGTGTGAGCTTCTCTTTCCTGTTCAACAGCTTGCATGTCAGAAGCAGAGGTGCTTTACCAAGTCAATAAACTTTGTCTCATAATTGAATCCTGGTGCAGATCAATGAGGGATTGTGATACATTAATCTTAGTAGGAAGTATGACTAACTGCATTTGTTCAAAAGCAATAGTGAAATTAATCCACTGCTCAGCCACCAATTGAATAAATGTTGATGCTGTTCCCATTCCTAATGCCATTCCCAATGCCAGTTGTGATCCCTGAGTGGCATACATATCCATTACCCTGACATCTGTTAGCCTTAGCATTTCTGCTGTGGTGACTTCATCCTCCCATCATTCGACTGCCTGTTAACCAAAAGCTGCCATCAGTTCTGCATGGTGCTTGCCAAGCTATGGATATCTCCAGGGCTTCTTGAGATTTTGAGCACAGTGTGACTGTCATGCTGAGCATTTTCTTGTGATTTGAATCTGTAGCATAATTATCAAGCATTTCAGCCCAATGTGGCAACATCACTGTTCTGACTGTTGGGGAAATAGAATTCAGTGATGACCACAAAGACTTGAGTATTTCCCCTGCTACAATGCGAGACCCTGAGTTGAAAGATGGAACATAGCAAAAAAAGCATTCATCCTTGTGGCCATGAACATGCAAAAGCCCAATGGCCTGGTCAATGCTCAAGCTGGCTGGCAGATGTGCACCAATATGCTCCTGAATGTGGATGATGGATTGGCAGACAATGTCACAAATGAGCATGACTCCATGTTAAGGGTCAACTCTGGTGGTTTTCAGGGCTTGGAGGAAAGCAAAATCAACATTCTTTTGCTGTTCTCCCTGAAACAAGTCTACCAGTGCATTGGGTGCATAACAGCCATGCCATGCACATGCAATGGCTGCTACTCCAGTCCTATCACATGCCTTTGATGCCAAAAAAGCATTTGCAATGGCTCGGAATTTATTTTACATGGAGCTTTCTAAAAACCCATGTAACAAGTCAGAACCAGCATTGGGAGTGGCACCAACAGTGGTTATGGCATCAGCCACCACGAAGTGAAGTGTACCTACCATGAATTGTTCTATGAAAGATTAAAGGAATTGCTCATATTCAGCCTGATTTGGGGCCATCCCAGCTCCATGCCATTGCATCTGGCCATCATTATCAGTAGATTAGAACCTATAAAACAAAAGAAATGAATTAGTTAGTTTATAAAAACAAAAAGCAAACAAAAAAAAACTTACATATGTAGAGCCCAAATAATGTGATCTGCATTATTTGGGCCCACATTCCATCCAGTCGGCTCATTTGTGGGTGGTGGTGATGGCAGATTGGGCATGGGAGTGGTGGTAGTGGGTGTCCATGCAGTGGTGGTGGTGGTAGAGTGGAGAGGAGGGAGGGAGGTGGCATCAATGGTGGTGGTGGTAGTGGTGAGTGATGAGCTGGCACATTTGATGATGCAGCTATATGCTTTGTTATACACAGCCACACCATGGTATCTAAAGCAAGTAGATGATGCCTTACACAAGGTACTGTTGTCTAACAGTTATATTGTGTACTATGATTATATAAGCAAACCACAGGGAACTAGGTTCAATCCCTTTTCTTACACACTTTTTCAGTGGAATCCAACTAGACTCTGACTGGACTCCAACTGGACTCTAACTGGACTGGCAACTTTGCAGGCAGTTGGCTGGTGACCAGTCCCAGTGGACTTTGGTTGGACTCAAGTTGGAGTCCACTGGGAAAGGTGGGGGAGTGTAAAGACCTCTTCTTTCTTCATAGTAAGCTTGGAAAGAGCCTTTTCAGCATCCCCCAAAGGGTCATAAGGGCCAAAATTGCTTTCTAGCTCCCCAAGAAATAGCTCATAATTCCACATCCAGTAGGCAAAATCTGTCAGGTCATTGAGACCAGGTTTAAACCAGCTGAGTGCTGATCCCTTTAGGTAAGAGATGATAAATAAGATTTTCCTCTTGTTGGAAGCAAAGACATGAGGGCAATCTCAGAAATGGAGATTGCATGCAACTAGAAAGTCCTGAAGTTTCTGGGGGTTGGAACTATCGAAGGTGTCAGGTTCCCTAACTTTGATCTTCTTGGGCTTCGGGGCTTGGTTCTGGCAGAGAATATGGAGACTGTCCAAGAGGTCGAACAGGTGTTAGGGCAACACCCACGGTTCTGCTAGCTGGACTGTGTGGGCTCTCCTACAAGAAGGTGGTGGGGTGCACGTGCATGATGGGGGGTTTGATGGATTTGATGCAAGGGGTTAAAAATAGAATAGTTGGCTGAAATAGGTGTTTTGCACCACTATTGTGGAAGGAATACCTAAGAGAACTCAACTGAGGTCTCCTAGTATTTATTTTATGACTATATACTATGTTACATATATTGTACTATGTTATTACAGATACGCATGCACATGCATGTACATATTGATGCGTGTAAATAGAAAATTCCCACACTGACAAATAATGTGTATATAGCTGTTTGGTAGTGTATTTTGGTGAAATAAAATAAAATAAAATAAAATGAAAATACTATTATGTAATAGGCATGTTAGGAGACTGTTTCCTAACATTATCCCCCTTTTATGCCTCAACTTCCAGGCAAGAAAATATTGTATCTGTCCCCTCTGTGAAATTCTAGTAAGGCCAGAAATTCATCCCCTCATATACCATTCTAGCAATGCAATGTGAAGCATTTGGATTACGTTTAAAGTATTGGGTGATTGCATTACGTGCTCGCTTACAATTCTCCTCATAGGGTAGTTGTGTTCTTCTATTAGGGCAACACCCACAGTTCTGCTAGCTGGACTGTGCAGGCTCTCCTACAAGAAGGCGGCGGGGCATGTGCACATGATGGGGGGGTTTGATGGATTTGATGCGAGGGGTTAAAAATAGAATAGTTGGCTGAAATAGGCTTTTCACACCACTATTGTGGATGGAATACCTAAGAGAACTCAACTGAGGTCTCCTAGTATTTATTTTATGACTATATACTATGTTACATATATTGTACTATGTTATTATGGATGCATGCGCACATGCACATACATATTGATGGGTGTAAATAGAAAATTCCCACGCTGACAAATAATGCATATATAGGCATTTGGTAGCGTATTTTGGTGAAATAAAATAAAATAAAATAAAAATAAAAATACTATTATGTAATAGGCATGTTAGGAGACTGTTTCCTAACAACAGGGCATCAACAAATTTGTTGTTCAGATCTGGGTTTCCACCTAAAGAAGGCTGATCTCCAGGGTCATCAGGATCAGAGCCATCCCTGGGGCTATCAGAACTGCTAGAGTCATCAGGTCTACCAGAAAGTCCATTCTCTTCACCTGTAGCTTTTTTATTGGTAGGGTTCAGTTGCCTGTCATTCCCTATGTAGTTGAGTAGAGTTGGAATCTGAGGGGGTTCCAAAGACAAGTGCATAGATATGACATTAGTGCTAATGGATGGTGTGCTGGAGCTGACTTGTCAAAATATGTTTGATGGGTGGACTGAGGCACTGAAGGTAGAAGTGGGTCTAGGAGCTGGGAGTACTGATTGTCAGACAGCTGATAAGCCTGGAAGAGTGCCTGCATGGCAGGAGTTTCGTTGTCTACTGAGATTGTGATTCTGTGCAGGACATAGAATAATGTTCATGATAGTGTGATGGTTGATGAGAGAAGTGTGAGTTTGCAAATACTGTCAAGGTTCAAGATCACCACTACCAAGGTTGGAATTTGGTCAAGGATACATTGGACTTCTGGTTGGACCTGGTCATTGGTGGTTGGAGGTGTTTAGGAGTTCCAGGCAGAATCCACCAGGGTGTAGTATGCCAGGTAAAAGGGGCTAGAGAGGACTTGGCTTCAACTTATAAGAAGTTGTGCCCTTCTACTTATCAGTTGTCCAATTTCAGGTGGATTGGGTGTGGATGTCCAGCAGATTTCTGGATGGAGGGCGAGGATAGATTTATGCAGAGGTTCTGGGGTGAATTGAAGTTGAGAGGAGCCAAAGAGATTATGGGTTTAGGTCAAGAACAAGTCAAGGATGATTTAAGGGTTGATATTAGGCAAGGGATGATACAAAGGCAAGATGCAATGCAATAGACAATGTCATGCACAAGTAATTTGCAAACTGGAGACTAAGGCTAAGCTATGGGTGCTTAAATATTGAGGGCTGGAAGAATAACAGAAAGTGCAGAAGTTTACTAATGGGTCTTGGTAAGTGTCTATGACCAGAATTGGTAAGACTGTATTAGGAATAAAGTGAGTAAGAAAATGATTACTAAGGCACATGACAACTTGTCTGATGACTCAAAGATACTGCAACCAGAATGCCAATGGACAAGGTCAGAAAAGAGTTGGAAAGGAATCGTTGATAGGTCCACTACACGCTTTAAGGTCTGGAGAAGACTCCCACTCATATCAACACATTACAACACATGCTCCGAACCACTACGAATGCCACTAAATCGACTTCGAACCATTTTTGCACAATTTCGCACTATTTCGAACAACTTCGCACTACTTCGAACCTTTTCGAACGCTTTTGAACCATTTCGCGACACTTCGAACGACTTCGGCTGCCGTATAGTTGTCCTCAAACAATTTCGATACACGTTGCACATTCAGAACAACCCAACTCGCCGCATATTGAGTACTACCAGACAAAAGGAGGGATTACAAGAGACTTAGGATGCGATAAGTGTGTTTTTGTGTTTCATTGATATATTAAAGCAATAGAACAAGATCTATTACCATACTGGGACAATGTACATTTTACTTATTATCATTTTTCATTTGTTTTGTGTTTTACAATACCTTTATTGCTGTGTACATTCCCTCATGTTTTACAATTGTTCTTATTTCCTTTTTAGTACTATCTCTTCATTTTGTATATAGACTTGTGTTAGATACTTAGAATAGGAGAAATGGAACAACGGGGAACAGCACAAGTTACCCTCACAGTTATCGTCAGACTTAAGAGTCGTTCTCTTGAGTCTTAGCTCGCGTCGTATCTCTAAAAGTTCTGCGAAATATCGCGAACTTCCTCAAAACTATTGGATTCGCTCTCCATTTTATCACCCATTGCCTGTCTCCATTTGACAAACACCTCACATTCGTTAAACCCACTGTTCGATATACTTCGAATCTCTTCAAACTTATTCAAACTATTTCGCGCATCTTTGAACTTATTCGAACCGCTTCGCACACCTTCGAACTACTTTCAAACTCTTCCGAACAACTTCGTATGCCTATACAGACTTTTATCCACAGCCCTTACCATTTCGCATTACTAAACATTATGTTTTGGTCTCAGCAGTGATATTTAGTACCACCTCGCACCCTTCCTCTGGCCTGTGTTATACCATCTGAAGCCATTAGTAGGTTTTGTTTGGGTTTCTGGGTTGAGTATCATCATCGTGGATTGTCAGGAATCCAATCGGGTGAAATGGGTCTTGACATCAAGCAGGTAAGAGGAACGACAATGTCGAAATATCTATAGATGAACCTGCAGTACAAATTGCAAAATCTGAGGAAAGACTGGATATCCTTGACTTTCTGGGGTACTGGCCAGTCTAGAATGGTCTTTACTTTGTCTTCAGACATCCAGAGTCCATCTGGTGACAAGATGAACCCAAGATATTCAACTGTATCTTTGTAGAACTCACATTTCTGTGGGAAAGCATAGAATCCATGTTTCTGGAGTCTCCAGTGGACTTCTTTAATGTGAGCCTTGTGTTTTGACATGTCATCAGAAAAAATGAGAATATTGTTAAGATAGATGATGATGCAGACATTGAGCATGTTGCTGAAGATGTCATTCATGAGGCACTGGAAGGCTGTGGGTGCATTAGTGAGTCTGAAGGGAATCACCAGCCACTTGAGAGTCCCATAGCAGGTTCGGAATATCATTTTCCATTTATCACCATTGGTGATGTGCACCAAGTGGTAAGCATGTCGAAGGTTTATCTTTGTGAAGATGCAAAACTTCTGGAGTGCATCAAGGAGGCTGGAGATTAGCGGGAGTGGATAGCGATCCTTCTTTGAGATGTGGTTGAGGCCCTGGTAGTCAACACATAACCAGAGCATACCATCCTTCTTCTTGACAAAGAGTATAGGAGCACCATGAGGTGATTTAGAGGCTCAGAAGAAGCCAGAATGAAGGTTTTCTTCAATGAACACTCACAGGGCTTCGAGTTTAGATGGGGAGAGGGAGTACATATGGCCCAGAGGTGGGGGCACACTATCTTCTGGTTCTATTTTTAGGTCATAAGGGCAGTGTGGAGGAAGGGTGTTTGCCTTCTGTTTATTGAAGACATCGGTGAACTTGTGGTACTCTTCAGGGATATCTGAAAGGTCCACCAGACTCCTGGTAATGATGCTCGACCTGGAAACCTAACAAAAACCTGTTAAAAGGCTTGTGTAGTATAACTCAGGCTAGAGGAAGGGTGCGAGGTGGTACTAAATATCACTGCTAATACCAAAACGTTGTTTTTAGTGATGCAAAATTGTAAGGATGTGATGAATAGCCTTTTTAAAGGGTATGAAAATGTTTGAAGAGGTTCAAAGACGTGCGAAGTAGTTCGGAGTAAGTTCGAATTGGTTCGAAGTTGTTCAGGTGAGTTCGAGAGGGTTCAAAGGTGTTTGACTGGCATCGATATATGTTTTGACAAATGAATATAGCAGTTACGAGCTGTGTTTTTAGTGATGATAGGCAATGACAAGTTGAGAATGAATACGAAAGTTCAAGGAAGTTCGCGATATTTCGCAGAACTTCAGAGATATGGTGCGAGGTATGACTCAAGAGAACTGCTCTTAAATCTGACTATAGAGGAGAGGGTAACTGGTTCTCTGTCATTCTAAGTAACTAGTACAAGTCTATATACATTTTGAAGAGGTAAGTACCAAAAAGGAAATATAACAGGTGTAGAACACGAGGCAGTATGCACAGCAATAAAGGTATTGTAAAATGTAAAACAAATGAGGAACGATGATAATTGAAACATTCAGTGTCACCATATAGTAAGAGTACTTCTCTTTGTTGTTTCAATAGATCATTGAAACCCCAAAACTGCCATTATTGTACCCTAATTCTTGTATCGTCTCTCCTTGCATATCCAGTAGTGCTCGATATGTGACTAAATAGTTCACTCCGGTTGAGCATCATGTATCAAAAGTGTTTTAAGACAACTATATGGCAGCCAAAGTCGTTTGAAGTGCTGCAAAGTCATTTGAAGTGTCGTGAAATGGTTCAAAAGCATTCGAAATAGTTCAAATTTGTCTGAAATAATGCGAAATAAGTCGAAAATAGTTCGGAGTCGATTTTGTAATGTTCATAGTGGTTCGGAAGGTCTGTCATAGTGTGTTAATATGATTGAAAACTTTCCTCAGACCTTAGAGCACGCAGTGGACCTATCACTGGTGATAGCTGAGAGGCTGTTAGGGTAACACCCACTAATCTGCTAGCTGGACCATGCGGGCTCTCCTACAAGAAGGTGGCAGGGCATGCATGCATGATGGGGGGTTTGATGGATTTGATGTGAGAGGTTAAAAATAGAATAGTTGGCTGAATTAGGCTTTTCGCACCACAAGTGTGGATGAAATACCTAAGAGAACTCAACTGAGGTCTCCTAGTATTTATTTTAGGATTATATACTATGTTACATATATTGTAGTATGTTATTATGGATGCATGCACACATGCGCATACATATTGATACATGTAAATAGAGAATTCCCATGCTGACAAATAATGCATATATAGGCATTTTGTGGCATATTTTGGTAAAATAAAATAAAATAAAAATATTGTTATGTAATAGGCATGTTAGGAGACTGTTTCCTAACAACAGGGCATCAACAAATTTGTTGTTCAGATCTGGGTTTCATAATTTCTCTCCACATCATTCAACCCTCATGATAAATATGCACAAAGATGCCATTTGTTATTTTCACATAACATTGATAATACCACTCCAGTAGCAAAGTCTGATGCATCGGATTCCACTCATAAGGAACATGTGAAATCTACTGGGGCTAATATTGGCTCTTCCACAAACTTTCTCTTCAACTCCTCAAATGCTGTCTGCTGTTGTTCTACCCATCTCTACACTACTCCCTTTTGCATAAGATTGTGTAATGGTGCAGCAATTTTGGAAAAATTATGAACAAAGCAATGATAAAAATTGGTGAGTCCCAAGAAAGCCTGAACTTCCTTGATATAGGTAGGCATGGGCCAATCAACAATTGCCTGTACCTTGATAGGATCCATCTTGATTCCATCAGGACCAATCTTTAATCCCAAGAACTCAATCTCACTTGCTCCAAATACACACTTCTCCAGTTTAATGAATAAATCATTCTCTGCCAATCTCCTCAACACATCCTGCACTATCGCCTCATGGTTTTCTTCATTCTCTGTGAATATCAAAATGTTGTCAATGAATATTATTACCATGCCTTTGTCTATCACATCCTTGAAAATGTTGTTCATCATATTTTGGAAGGTTGGGGGACTATTGGTCATCCCAAAAAACATGACTAGTGGCTCAAAGGATCCTCGACACGTAGCAAATGCTGCCTTCCACTCATCTCCTTTCTTTATTTGTACATTGTTGTACCCCCAGCATAAATCCAATTTTGTAAAACCTTGGCCTTTCCCACCTTGTCAATTATCTCTGAGATTAATGGCAAAGGGTATGCATTCTTCACTGTCCACTCATTCAGATACCTATAATCTGCACACATCCTCTTCCTCTGATCTTTTTTCAATACAAAGAATACTGGTGATGTCTGTGGTGATTTTGAAGGTCATATGTATCCCTTGCGCAATTGTTCATTAAGGAGTGCATCCACTTCCCCTTGTTCCTTCAGAGATAACAGATAGACTTTTGACTTCTTTGGCACAAATCCCAGCTTTATCTCAATAGCATGATTCCATGGCTTTTGCACTGGCATCTGCTCTGATTCCTTCTTCTGAAAAACTGACAAATATTTATGGTAGGCTTTTGGCACCCACTCCTCCACTGGTTTCTCCACTTTCTCCACATTTTTATTCCATGACTGTCCTCCACGAATTTCCCTAAAGGTCTGCTTCTGTTCTTCTTTACTTGTCATAATTGGAACTTCCCCATTGGGCATATCTTTATCCTCCACTTCCTCCATCATAACAGAATACTTCCTCGGACGTTCTTTCTCTTTCTTTTCCTTCTTCTCCTTTTTTACTTTTCTCCCATACACATTACATCCTTTAGGACAACGAGTCATGTGTACCTTCTCAGTTTTCCAATCAATTTCCAGATTATGTTTTCGTAACCATGGACATCCAATTATCAGATTGGTTTTCCCAAGGTCACACACTTCAAATACAGCTCGCTCCTGATGATCCTGATACTTCAATATCATCGTCACTTCCTCCTTAATAGTTCCTCCATGATTGATCATACCATCAATATTGTACACCATTATAGGTTGTGGCAGTTTATGCATGTGAATACCATTTCTGGTAATTAGGGATCGATTAATAAATAATCTGGTAGCACCACTGTCAAGCAATGCCTCCACATTAATTGCTGCATGCATGTCCACTGTCTTCAATCCTACTGTCAAATAAAGAATTTAGGGGTCTTTGTAAATAAGGCTGGGCATTTTTCTTCATCGCATAAATGATGATAGTCATACTCCTCAATTTCTCTTCTGGGTTCACTCTCAGTTTTCTTGGGTACTAATACATTATATGATTCTGGGTCACCAATGGGGAAACATTCATCCAATCTCTCCAAAAATTCCCTGAAAGTTGCAAACGGTTTATATCCTGCAGCAACTTAATTAATAGCTTCATTTCTCCAGAACTGTGCTTTCCCTCCCTGGATGTATGAGAGAGCAAACATAATTCTAGACTCGGTCATATGAAATTCAGGCTTTCTCCCATGAATATACAAGACTATAGAGCTGATAAAGGATTTTGTGTTCTCCATGGTACCGTCAGATATTTGTGGAGGTGCACATTTAGGTAAACACATTTTTCCACTCTCAGCCCTCTCCTCTGCATGCTCACTCACCCTCCTGAGACATCCACTCCACCATCTCTTCCATCTCATCATCTTTATTTTCTACTGTCTCTGCTTTTATTTCTGCTTGTTTGGGCTGTGATGCTGCCAATATTGACACTAATTGGGACATTTGTGCTGTAAGAGCATTAATTTTGGCTTCTAAAACTCACATGGGAACAGGATTGTGATCAGAATTTGAAGTTGCTCATTCTGACATGATCATATAAGCTGTGATGAGTCACTTCTTTGGCTGAGTCAAGATTTTGGCTTCAGAATGTTTTCGCAAAATTTCGAGTCACGTGACCCAGCTATTTAAGTACCAAACATGGCAAAACATGTGATTTTGGCTGTTTGTCAACACTTGGGCACTTCGGATCAATAACCCTTCCAACAGTGCCTGATCTCACAGTTATTACTGAATTTGGCTAGTGTTAGGAAACAGTCTCCTAACATGCCTATTACCTAATACTATTTTTATTTTATTTTATTTTATTTTATTTGATTTTATTTCACCAAAATACACTACAAAATGCCTATATACACATTATTTGTCAGTGTGGGAATTCTTTATTTACACGCATCAATATGTACGTGCATGTACGCGCATGTGCACGCATGTGTGCATGCATCCGTAATAACATACTACAATATGTGTAACATAGTATATAACCTTAAGATAAATACTAGGAGGCCTCAGTTGAGTTCTCTTAGGTATTCCATCCACAATAGTGGTGTGAATGGCCTAATTCAGCCAACTAATCTATTTTTAACCTCTCGCATCAAAGCCATCAAACCCTCCATCATGCTCGCGCCCCCCGCCGCCTTCTTGTAGGAGAACCCGCATGGTCCAGCTAGCAGATTAGTGGGTGTTGCCCTAACAGAAGAACTCAACTACTCTATCAGTGCACCTTCTCTTACTCATGCGCATACGTCATTTGTCTCAGCGCGCCACATCCGCTTATGCATCATTTTGGCAAGAGCCGGAATTAATTGTATATACGTATTTACCTTTGCTTTCATAAGCCAACGCCAGGTCTCGCCTTACATTGCGACCGCCAGTGATCAAAAGGCAGCGCTCGTCATTAGGACAGCTGCAACCAGACAACCGATTGGATCTGGTTTAGCTAAGATTTACATTACTCTATTTGGATGACTATTTTAGGTAGTTACTAGCCAAATTCAGTAATAGCCCCGAGATCAGGCACTGTTGGAAGGGTTATTGATCCAAAGTGCCCAATAGACGAAATCATGTGTTTTGCTGTGTTTGGTATCCGAAATAGCCGGATCACGTGACCCGAAATTTTGCGAAAGAATTCTACAGCCGAATCTCTACACAGCTGAAGAAGTGACTCATCACAGATTACATAATCATGACAGAACAAGCAGCTTCGAATTCTGGACACAATCCTGTTCCCATGCCTATTCTAGAAGCCAAAATTGATGCTCTAACAGCACAAATGTCCCAATTAATGTCAGTATTAGCAGCATCCCAGCCCAAACAAGTACAAACAAATGCAGAAACAGTAGAAGATAAAGATGATGAGATGGAGGAGATGGTGGAGTGGATGTCTCAGGAGGGTGAGCATGCAGAGGAGAAGGCTGAGAGTGGAAAAATGTGTTTACCTAAATACATGCCCCCGCAAATATTTGATGGTACCATGGAGAACACAAAATCTTTTATCAGCTCTATAGTGTTGTATATTCATGGGAGAAAGCCCAAATTTCGTACGACCGAGTCTAGAATTATGTTTGCTCTCTCATACATCCAGGGAGGGAAAGCACAGTTCTGGAGAAATGAAGCCATTAATCAAATTGCTGTGGGATATAAACCGTTTGCAAGCTTCAGGGAATTTTTGGAGAGGTTGGAGGCACAGTTTGGAGACCCTAAGCCAAAGGCAACAGCTAATGCAAAATTAAAAACTATGCACCAAGGTTCTCTGACTGCAGATGAATTTATTTTGCAGTTTAAAGCAGAAGCATCACAAACTGATATGGGAGAAGCAGCATTGGTGGAATATTTGAAGGCAGGATTAAATCCCTCGTTATTCAAGTCTACCTATCGACTACCTTCTATGCCGGAGAGATTGGATGAGTGGTATAATTGGGCAATGCGTCTTGATCGGCAGTATCGACAGGAACAGGCAGAATCGAAATTAATGTATGGGAATTCCAGATTTGGAAAGTCATTGGGAGGAAAGTCTGAGAAAGGAAGGACACCTCAGGTACAAACTCCGAGGGCACAGCCACTGGCCATGGCAGTGACACCTATTGTTAAGGAGTCAGCAGCATCAATGGATGTGATGGATGTTGATCAAGTAGGGAGACAAGTTCCAGGTAAATGTTTTAATTGTGGGCAATTAGGGCATATGGCTTGAAATTGTAGGCAGAAAAGGAAGATTAGGGAAGCGACAATTGAGGAAGTGAAGTTGGAGGAAGATAAGCAGAAGAATTTTGTGGAAGAGTCCCAGTGAATGTTTCCCCATTGGTGACCCAGAATCATATAATGTATTAGTACCCAAGAAAACTGAGAGTGAACCCAGAAGAGAAATTGAGGAGTATGACTATCATCATTTATGCGATGAAGAAAAATGCCCAGCCTTATTTACAAAGACCCCTAAATTCTTTATTTGACAGTAGGATTGAAGACAGTGGACATGCATGCAGCAATTAATGTGGAGGCATTGCTTGACAGTGGTGCTACCAGATTATTTATTAATCGATCCCTAATTACCAGAAATGGTATTCACATGCATAAACTGCCACAACCTATAATGGTGTACAATATTGATGGTATGATCAATCATGGAGGAACTATTAAGGAGGAAGTGACGATGATATTGAAGTATCAGGATCATCAGGAGCGAGCTGTATTTGAAGTGTGTGACCTTGGGAAAACCAATCTGATAATTGGATGTCCATGGTTACGAAAACATAATCTGGAAATTGATTGGAAAACTGAGAAGGTACACATGACTCGTTGTCCTAAAGGATGTAATGTGTATGGGAGAAAAGTAAAAAAGGAGAAGAAGGAAAAGAAAGAGAAAGAACGTCCGAGGAAGTATTCTGTTATGATGGAGGAAGTGGAGGATAAAGATATGCCCAATGGGGAAGTTCCAATTATGACAAGTAAAGAAGAACAGAAGCAGACCTTTAGGGAAATTCGTGGAGGACAGTCATGGAATAAAAATGTGGAGAAAGTGGAGAAACCAGTGGAGGAGTGGGTGCCAAAAGCCTACCATAAATATTTGTCAGTTTTTCAGAAGAAGGAATCAGAGCAGATGCCAGTGCAAAAGCCATGGAATCATGCTATTGAGATAAAGCTGGGATTTGTGCCAAAGAAGTCAAAAGTCTATCTGTTATCTCTGAAGGAACAAGGGGAAGTGGATGCACTCCTTAATGAACAATTGCGCAAGGGATACATATGACCTTCAAAATCACCACAGACATCACCAGTATTCTTTGTATTGAAAAAAGATCAGAGGAAGAGGATGTGTGCAGATTATAGGTATCTGAATGAGTGGACAGTGAAGAATGCATACCCTTTGCCATTAATCTCAGAGATAATTGACAAGGTGGGAAAGGCCAAGGTTTTACAAAATTGGATTTATGCTGGGGGTACAACAATGTACAAATAAAGAAAGGAGATGAGTGGAAGGCAGCATTTGCTACGTGTCGAGGATCCTTTGAGCCACTAGTCATGTTTTTTGGGATGACCAATAGTCCCCCAACCTTCCAAAATATGATGAACAACATTTTCAAGGATGTGATAGACAAAGGCATGGTAATAATATTCATTGACAACATTTTGATATTCACAGAGAATGAAGAAAACCATGAGGCGATAGTGCAGGATGTGTTGAGGAGATTGGCAGAGAATGATTTATTCATTAAACTGGAGAAGTGTGTATTTGGAGCAAGTGAGATTGAGTTCTTGGGATTAAAGATTGGTCCTGATGGAATCAAGATGGATCCTATCAAGGTACAGGCAATTGTTGATTGGCCCATGCCTACCTATATCAAGGAAGTTCAGGCTTTCTTGGGACTCACCAATTTTTATCATTGCTTTGTTCATAATTTTTCCAAAATTGCTGCACCATTACACAATCTTATGCAAAAGGGAGTAGTGTAGAGATGGGTAGAACAACAGCAGACAGCATTTGAGGAGTTGAAGAGAAAGCTTGTGGAAGAGCCAATATTAGCCCCAGTAGATTTCACACGTTGCTTATGAGTGGAATCCGATGCATCAGACTTTGCTACTGGAGTGGTATTATCAATGTTATGTGAAAATAACAAATGGCATCTTTGTGCATATTTATCATGAGGGTTGAGTGATATGGAGAGAAATTATGATGTGCATGATAAAGAGATGTTGGGAATAATATTGGAGGCATGGAGACATTATTTGGAGGGATGTATGCATCAGATCGAGATCTGGACAGACCATCAAAATCTGCAGTATTTCATGTCCGCTAAAAAGCTTAACCATCGACAAGCACATTGGGCATTATTCCTATCACGCTTTAATTTTCACTTGGTCCACAAAGCAGGAAGCTTGATGAAGAAAGCAGATGCATTATCCACATGTACAGATCATAAAAGGGGAGTGGAGGAGGACAATAAAAATACTACCCTACTCAAACCTGAATACTTTCTTTCATATTTGTGCTATGCATCAAGGACATTGATTGGTGGATAGCTCAGAGATGGAAATGTTGTCTAAAATTAGGCAATGTTCAGAGATGGATGATAAAGTGGTGGAAGCTGTGAAAGCTTTGAGGGGAGAGAAGAAAAGTAATATTAAAGGAGGTGAATGGGTTGAAGAACAAGGGTTAGTGTTATTCAGAGGAAAGGTCTATGTACCGAAAGATCAAGATTTACGAAGGGAGATCATACAGTTACATCATAACACGCCAGCTGCTGGACATCCAGGAAGGTGGAAGACATTGGAGTTGGTGATGAGAAATTATTGGTGGCCCGGAATTTCAAAGTATGTGTTGGGGTATGTGGATGGGTGTGACACATGCATGAGGGGAAAAAAATTTCCAGAAAAGCCTGCTGGGAAATTAATGCCGAACCCTATACCTAAAGTGCCATGGTGAGATATATCTGTGGACTTTATCACAGGATTACCTGAAGCTCAAGGATATGATGCAATATTCGTAGTATGCGACCGCTTCGCAAAGGAAGTCCATATCATTCCTACTACTGCAGAAACCTCATCGTTGGGCTTGGCACGCCTCTATCTAAATCAGGTATGGCGGTTACATGGATTACCTGATATGGTTATCTCCGATCGTGGATCACAATTTGCTTCTGCATTTATGCAAGAGTTAAATAACATATTGGGGATTCAAACCAAATTGTCTACGGCATATCACCCACAAACTGATGGGCAGACAGAGAGAATGAATCAGGAGTTGGAGCAGTACCTATGCATGATTGTCAATCACTGACAAACTGACTGGCCCGAATAGTTGGCAATTGCAGAATTTTCTTACAATAATAAATTCCATTTGGCTACTTGCATGTCACCCTTCTTCGCTAATTATGGTTATCATCCCAGAATGGGAGTAGAACCACGAAGGGAAGTCAAGGTACAATCAGTGGAGGACTTTGTGTTAAAAATGCAAAAGGTGCAGGAGAAAGCAGCAGCAGCATTGATGAAAGCATGTGATGATACGATGCGACACGCAGATCGTACTCGAGCTGTTGCTCCAGAGTATAAAGTTGGTGACTTGGTATGGCTAAGTACCAAGGATCTGAATATTCCATGACCTTCAAGAAAGCTTACAGAGAAGCAAGTTGGCCCATATCCGATTTCTAAAATAATATCACCCAATGTGGTAGTGTTAAAATTACCTCAGTCATTCAAGATTGATTCTGAGATTAACATTTTCCGTTTATGCCCTTACTACCCACCCACTATTCCTGGTCAACAAACTACTCCACAGCCTCCAATAATGGTAGAAGATGCTCCAGAATATATTGTGGAAGAGGTTTTGGACTCACGTCTTCGACGAAACAAATTGGAGTTCTTAATCAAGTGGAAGAATTACACTGACGAAAATAATTCGTGGGAGCCAGAAGAGAATTGTAAGCGAGTGTGCAAGGCAATCGCCCAATTCTTTAAATGTAATCCAAATGCTCTACGTCGCATTGCTAGAATGGTGTATGAGGGGATGAATTTCTGGCCTTACCAAAATTTCACAGAGGGAACAGATACAATATTTTCTCGCCTGGAAGTCGAGGCCTAAACGTGGGTAATGTTAGGAAACAGTCTCCTAACATGCCTATTACCTAATACTATTTTTATTTATTTTTATTTCATTTTATTTGATTTTATTTCACCAAAATACACTATAAAATGCCTATATACACATTATTTGTCAGCGTGGGAATTCTTTATTTACACGCATCAATATGTACGCGCATGTATGCGCATGTGTGCGCACATCCGTAATAACATACTACAATACATGTAACATAGTACATATGTATATAACCTTAAAATAAATACTAGGAGGCCTCAGTTGAGTTCTCTTAGGTATTCCATCCACAATAGTGGTGCGAAAGGCCTAATTCAGCCAACTAATCTATTTTTAACCTCTCACATCAAAGCCATCAAACCCTCCATCACGCGCGTGCCCCCCGCCGCCTTCTTGTAGGAGAACCCGCACAGTCCAGCTAGCAGATTAGTGGGTGTTGCCCTAACAGCTGGTAACTACCTCAAATAGTCATCCAAATTGAGTAATGTAAATCTTGGCTAAACCACATCTGATTGGTTGTCTGGTTGCAGCTGTCCTAATGATGAGCACTGCCTCTCAACCACTGGCGGTCACCATGTAAGGCAAGGCCTGGTGTCGGCTTATGAAAGCAAGGTAAATACATATATACAATTAATTCTGGCTCTTGCCAAAATGATGAGTAAGTGGTTGTGGCACACTGAGACAATGACGTATCCATGTGTAAGAAAAGGCGCACTGATAGAGTAGTTGAGTTCTTCTGTTAGGGCAACACCCACTAATCTGCTAGCTGGACTGTGCGGGCTCTCCTACAAGAAGGCGGCGGGGCATGCACACATGATGGGGGTTTTGATGGATTTGATGCGAGAGGTTAAAAATAGAATAGTTGGCTGAATTAGGCTTTTCACACCACAAGTGTGGATGAAATACCTAAGAGAACTCAACTAAGGTCTCCTAGTATTTATTTTAGGATTATATACTATGTTACATATATTATAGTATGTTGCTACCAATGTGCACATACATGCGCATACATATTGATGCATGTAAATACAAAATTCCCATGCTGATAAATAAAGCGTGTATAGGCATTTGGTAGCATATTTTGGTGAAATAAAATAAAATAAAAATATTATTATGTAATAGGCATGTTAGGAGACTGTTTCCTAACATACACTATGTAGTCATTGGTGTATGATGCCATTGATGAAACTACATATTACAGTTTGGCTTTGTATGGCAGAGTACATGCACATCCAACTTTGTCTGGCTTATGTAGACAGGGTATATATAATTTCTAGGCTATATGCTTGTCTAATACTACTGACATATTGTGTAAATATACTAAGACATACATATTGTGGATGATTTAGATATGCAGGGTGCTTGAGGAAGGTTTAACAGCTGTGATGTGATGATTTGCAAGCAAAATTGTAATTTGGCAGAGGACCAAACAAAAGCAAATAGGATGGAATTTGGCAGGCGATGCCAGTACCCACACTTACCACCACCATCAATGCCACCACCTCTCTACTCTACTCTACCACCACCAACACTGCATGCATGCATGCCACCACCATTCCCATGCCCACTCCCCCCATCACTACTATCTTCAAATAAGCCGACTGGATGGAACGTGGGCCCAAATGATGGCAACTGTCATTTGGGCCATAAAAAAGTTTTGTTTTTTTTTTCTTTTTTCTTTTTTTTTTATCAATGAACTAATTGTATTTTACTACTTTTTGAGTTGTATACTACAGGGGATGACCTGCCACAATGAAAAATGTGTAACACATGCCCACAGCCACCCAATCCCCTCCTCCCCATTCAAATGGGATGTGAGGGTGTCAATTAGGGTGATAGGGTCAGGAGCATGGAGAGTGACACTGGGAGACCCCAGAAGGGGTATACCCACCAGGTAAGCCCCCCAACTAGCCCTGCAGACATGCCTGATGACAACACCTGCCCCTAGCCCCATGAGCAACTGCTTGTGGGGTGGATAACAGGTGGAATGATGATGACAATGACAACATCAGCAGCAGCAGCAGGCAACGACACACCACCCACCTCCAGCCCCACGAGCCGCTGCTCAGGGAGTGGATTGCAGGGGGAATCCCTTCAAACTAGGAGACCCCCAAAATAAACAACACACTTACCCCACACCAGCAAGCCTCTGCTTGTAGGGTGGATCATGACTGTGTGCAGTTGATGACAATGACAAC
The DNA here is from genome assembly GCA_029959215.1 of Tricholoma bakamatsutake. Taxonomy (NCBI): domain Eukaryota; kingdom Fungi; phylum Basidiomycota; class Agaricomycetes; order Agaricales; family Tricholomataceae; genus Tricholoma; species Tricholoma bakamatsutake. The sequence goes on along the minus strand of CP114857.1, from coordinate 10,394,175 downwards.
AATGCCTTTACCAACACCAAAAGCCCCAGAATGCAAAGCATGGCTGTCAATCATAATGGACGACAATGATGATGAGGCCAGGAAACAACACCCAGGATAACCAGCACCCCCTCCCACCACTGCAAGCAACTGCTGGTGGGGTGGAGATGTGGTGCAAGAGGTGAGGGTGATGAGGAGCAGCAGCACAACATTGACAGGGCCCATGATGAACAGCACCCCTAACTACTGCCATGAGCAACTGCTCATGGAGTGGATATGGGATGCAAGAGCACAGAGACAATGAACAGGAGAATGACCAGGAACTGGTGATGGATGACACACCACCTGCACAGGATGACCCAATCACTCCACCCCACTGCTGCTCACAGGGTGGATCACAGGTGGTCAATGACAAACAGTGCCAGCACCCACCCTGCCCTTCAATGACACCCGCATCACCACACCCACATCATGACCCCCTCCCCCATGTTTTGGGTGGGGAGGGTTTGTTTTTTGTTTTCTATTTATATTATTACCCCATGGGCAAGGGGGTTTTTCGTTTTTTGTTTTTTATTTATAATTGTTGCCCTCCCCTCACATCCAATGCAAGGAGTTTGCATGCTTGTTTGTTGTGCAATGGTAGCATGAGGTCTCAAGTTTAATCCTTGCTCTACATGATCTTATTTTGTAGCTACAGGCACTTCATGACTTTCATACAATTTGAAAAGCTTGGAACTCATAAGATATTAACTTGATAACATAGATTCTGCATAGTCTGCATGGACTAGCACTGATTCTGCATAATCCATGTGGATTAGCATGGATTCTGTGCTAGTCTGTGCAGAGTCTGTGTAGTCCATATGGATCCTGCCAAGACCCATTTCACCCGATCAGATTCTTGACAATCCCTGATTCCTTTCTGACTCTTTTCCAACCTTGTCCATCGGCATTCCAGCTGCAGTACCTTTGAGTCATCAGACAAGTTGTCATGTGCCTTAGTAATCATTTCCTTATTCACTTTATTTCTAATACAGTTTTACCAATTTTGGACATGGACACTTATCAAGACCCATTAGTAAACTTCCACACTTTCCATTATTCTTCCAGCCCTCAATATTTAAGCACCCATAGCTTAGCCTTAGTCTCCAGTTTGCAAATTACTTGTGCATTACATTGTCTATTGCATTGTATCTTGCCTTTGTATCATCCTTTGCCTAATATCAACCCTTAAATTATCCTTGACTTGTTCTTTACCTAACCCTTTAATCTCTTGGCTCCTCTTAACTTCAATTCACCCCATCACCTCTGCTTAAATCTATCCTCTCCCTCCATCCAGAAACCCACCAGACACCTGCACCCAATCCACCTGAAATTGCACAACTGACAAGGAGAAGGGCACAACTTCTTATAAGTTGAAGCCAAGTCCTCTCTAGCCCCTTTCACCTGGTATGCTACAGCCTGGCAGATTCTGCCTGGAACCCCTGAACACCTCCAACCACCAATGACCAGGTCTGACCAGAAGTCCAATGAATCCTTGACCAAGTTCCAACCTTGGTAGTAGTGATCTTGAACCTTGACAGTATTTGCAAACTCGCACATCTCTTGTCAACCATCATGCTATTCTGAACCTTATTCCATGTCCCACACAGAGTCACAATCTTAGTGGACAACAAGAAACTCCTGCCACACAGGCACTCTTCCAGGCTTATCAGCTGTCTGACAATCAGTACTCCCAGCTCCTAGACCCACTTCTACCTTCGGTGCCTCAGTCTGACCATCAAACATATTTCAACAAGTCAGCTCTGGTGCACCATCTGTCAGCACTAACATCATGTCTATGCACTTGCCTTCAGAACTCCCTTAGATTCTGACTCCACTCAGCTATGTAGGGGACAACAGGCAACCCAATCCTACTGACTATGTAGGGGATGACAGGCAACCCAATCCTACTGATAAGAAAGCTACAGGTAAAGAGGATGGACTTCCTGGTGGACCCAATGACCCTATCAGTCCTGATGGCCCCAGGGATGACCCTGATCCTGATGACCCTGGATATCAGCCTCCTTTAGGTGGAAACCCAGATTTGAACAATGAATTTGTCAATGCCCTGTTCGACCACTCGGACAGTCTTTATACTTTCTGCCAGACTAAGCCCTGAAGCCTGAGAAGATCAAAGTTAGGGAACTTGACACCTTCAACAGTTCCAACCCCCAGAAACTTTAGGACTTTTTAGTTGTATGCAACCTCCATTTCCGAGATCACCCTCATGTCTTCACTTATAATGAAAGGAAGAGCTTATTCATCATTTCCTACCTCAAGGAATCAGCACTCAGCTGGGTCAAACCCAGCCTCAATGACCCAATGGATTTTGCCCATTGGATGTGGAATTATGAGGTATTCCTGAGGGAGCTAGAGAGCAATTTTGGCCCTCATGACCTTTTGGGGGACATTGAGAAAGCTCTTTGCAAGCTCACTATGAAGAAAGGAGGCTGTATAGTCAAGTATGATGTGGACTTTTGGGAGCTAGCCTCCCAGGTTGATTGGAACAAAGCCATTCTTCATGACTGGTACTTCCACGATCTTCTGCTCCATCTCCATATCGAGGTTTTGCAGGGTAAAAAGCCTGACACTCTGGCAGCCTTGTGGCTTAAGGCCCAAGACACTGATAACATTTACTGGATCCAGGAAGAAGCGAATCACCTCAATGCCAAGACCTCCAGAACTTCTGAAAAGTCTGGAAAGAAGGACTCCAAGGGTTCTGCAAATTCCAACCCTAATTCCAACTCTAGCTCTAATAATCAGTCCAAGCCCCAGAACCTGTCCAAGTCTAATTACAGTAATCAAGCCCTCAGGTGGCTCCTGCAGTGATAATGCTCAACCTGGAAACCTAACAAAAACTTGTGAAAAGGCCTAAGAAGTATAACACAGGCTAGAGGAAGGGTGCAAGTTGATACTAAATGTCACCCCTGATACTCAAAGGTTGTGGTTAGAGATGTGGAATGGTAAGATATGTTGCAAATAGTCTGTATGAGTGTACAAAGATGTTCGAAAGTTGTTCAAAATAAGTTCGAAGATGTCCAAAATAGTTTGAAGAAGGTTCAAAGGGGTTCAAAGAGGTTCAAGAAGATTTGAGAGAGTTGGACTGGTGTTGAGGTATATCAAAGAATGGATATAGTGAATTAGAAGTGTTTTCGAGAGACAATATGTGATATGTGATAAGTTGAGGAGCAAATATGAAGGTTCAAAGAAGTTCGCAATATTTCACAGAACTAAGAGATACAAGGTGAGACTTGGACTCAAGAGAATGGCTCTTAAATTAAATGATAATGGAGAGGGTAAGTTCTTCTCTTCTTTCTAAGTAACTAGTATGAGTCTATATACATTCTGAAGAGATAGTACTTAAAAAGGAAATATAACATGTGAAGAACAAGAGGCAATATACACAACAATAAAGGACTTTGTGAATTATAAAACAAATGAGAAAAATAATAATTGAAATGTACATTGTCCCAGTATAGTAGAAGTCCTTGTCCTATTGCTTCAATATATCATTGAAACACAAAACCACATTTATCACATCCTAAGTCTTTTGTTGTCTCTCCTCATGTCTGGTAGTGCTTGATATGTGATGCAATGGTTTATTTTGGATGTGCTGTGTAAGTCAAAAGGGTTTCAGGACAGCTCTATGGCAGCCAACTTCATTCAAAGTGCTGCGAAGTGGTTTGAAGGCATTTGAAATGTCACAAAGTTGTTTGAAGTTGTTCAAAATCATTCAAAGTCATTTGAAATGAAATTCATGGGTTCACAGGGGTTGGGAGCATGTGTTGTGATGTGTCAATATATTTGGAAACTTTTTCCAGACCCTAGAGTGCACAATGGACCTATCACCAGATCCAAGAGTAACAAGCTGAAAGACTCCATCTCTGACAAGTTGGGGAAGAACAGCAAACTAACTGGAGAAGAATGCGAGCACTGGATAAAGGAAGGTCTTTGCCTCTATTGTGGTGAAGAAGGACACCTAGCTGGTAATTGTGGCAAGTCCAAAGCTGCAAAAGCCTGTGCAGCGGTAGTCTCTGAATCCATGCTGGATTCCACAGACTCAAAAAAATAGTCTGCAACCCTCAGGAATATGCCAATGAGGCTGAGGGTTGCATTGACCTTTTCCAGCTGGCTGCTTATATTTGTCTCAACATGTACACTCTTTCTGACCTTGATTCCCTTACCATCCTCCTATTCATTTCTGACAACTCCATACCAACCCGAACCCTTATCAACCCTAGCTCAACCCACTGTTTCCTTGACTCTGCTTCTGTGCTGGAAATTTATTTCAGCATGGAAACCATTTTGCTGATCAGACTCTGACTGTTTGATGGAACTTGTAACTGCATCATCACACAAGTTGTGAAGCTCCTGGTCACTTTTCCATCTGGTGAAGTGTTCAATCTGACATTCTATGTAACCTTGCTCAACTCTTCCTGTTCTACAGTCCTTGGTCACAACTGGCTGAATCAATACAATTTGTGGATTGACTGGTCTTCTGGCTGAATAACTTTTCATTCTGCAGATCATAGAGGTCTGGTCTGACCCTCTGACTCCCAAGTCACCTCTGAGCCATCCAGCAGAGACCTGCTCACCTCCTTCAATCTCATTCATCAATGCTGCTGCATACATGCATGCTAGCAAACTTCCTGGGGCTATTGCCTTTCAGATGATCTTTTCCCCAGAAGGCCTCTGTTAGGAAACAGTCTCCTAACATGCCTATTACATAATACTATTTTTATTTTTATTTTATTTTATTTCATTTTATTTTATTTTATTTCACCAAATAATGCTACAAAATGCCTATATATGCATTATTTGTCAGTGTGGGAATTCTCTATTTACATGCATCAATATGTACGTGCATGTGTGCGTGCATCCGTAATAACATACTACAATATATGTAACATAGTATATAATCCTAAAATAAATACTAGGAGACCTCAGTTGAGTTCTCCTAGGTATTCCATCCATACTTGTGGTGCAAAAAGCCTAATTCAGCCAACTATTCTATTTTTAACCTCTCACATCAAATCCATCAAACCCCCCATCATGCGCGCGTGCCCCGCCGCCTTCTTGTAGGAGAGCCTGCATGGTCCAGCTAGCAGATTAGTGGGTGTCACCCTAACAAAAGAACTCAACTACCCTATCAGTGTGCCTTCTCTTACATGTGCATACGTCATTTGTCTCAGTGCACCACATCCGCTTACTCATTATTTTGGCAAGAGCTGGAATGAATTATATATACATATTTACCTTGCTTTTATAAGCCACCACCAGGCCTCACCTTACATTGCGACCACCAGTGATCGAGAGGCAGCGCTTGTCATTAGGACAGCTGCAACCAGACAACCGATCGGATCTGGTTTAGCTAAGATTTACATTACTCTATTTGGACAACTAATTTAGGTAGTTACTAGCCAAATTTAGTAATAGCCCCAAGATCAGGCACTGTTGGAAGGGTTATTGATCCAAAGTGCCTAATTGTGCCCAATAGCCGAAATCACATGTTTTGCCATGTTTGGTAGCCGAAATAGCTGGATCACATGACTCGAAATTTTGCGAAATAATTCTACAGCCGAATCTCTACACAGCTGAAGAAGTGACTCATCACAGATTACATAATCATGACAGAACAAGCAACTTCGAATCCTGGACACAATCCTGTTCCCATGCCCATTCTAGAAGCCAAAATTGATGCTCTAACAGCACAAATGTCTCAATTAGTGTCAGTATTGGCAGCATCCCAGCCAAAACAAGCACAAACAAATGCAGAGACAGTAGAAGATAAAGATGATGAGATGGAAGAGATGGTGGAGTGGATGTCTCAGGAGGGTGAGCATGCAGAGGAGAGATCTGAGAGTGGAAAAATGCATCTACCTAAATATGCGCCCCCACAAATATTTGATGGTACCATGGAGAACACAAAATCCTTCATCAGCTCTATAGTGTTGTATATTCATGGGAGAAAGCCCGAATTTCATACGACCGAGTCTAGAATTATGTTTGCTCTCTCATACATCCAGGGAGGGAAAGCACAGTTCAGGGAATTTCTGGAGAGATTGGAGGCACAGTTTGGAGACCCTAACCCAAAGGCGACAGCAAATGCAAAATTAAAAACCATGCGCCAAGGTTCTCTGACTGCAGATGAATTTATTTTGCAGTTTAAAGCAGAAGCATTACAAACCGATATGGGAGAAGCAGCATTGGTAGAATATTTGAAGGCAGGATTAAATCCCTTGTCATTCAAGTCAATCTATTGACTACCTTCTATGCCAGAGAGGTTGGATGACTGGTATAATTGGGCAATGCATCTTGATCGGCAATATTGACAGGAACAGTCAGAATCGAAATTGATGTATGGGAATTCCAGATTTGGAAAGTCATCAGGAGGAAAGTCCGAGAAAGGAAGGACACCTCAGGTACAAACTCCGAGGGCACAGCCACAGGCCATGGCAGTGACACCTATTGTTAAGCAGTCAGCAGCATCAGCAGATGCAATGGATGTTGATTGAGTAGGGAGACAAGCTCCAGTTAAATGTTTTAATTGTGGGCAATTAGGGCATATGGCTTGAAATTGTAGGCAGAAAAGGAAGATTAGAGAAGCTACTATTGAGGAAGTAAAGTTGGAGAAAGATAAGCAGAAGAATTTTGTGGAAGAGTCCCAGTGAAGGTTTCCCCATTGGTGACCCAGAATCAATATAATGTATTAGTATCCGAGGAAATCCAGAATGAACCCGAAGGAGAAATTGAGGAGTATGACCATCATCATTTATCCGACAAAGAAAAATGCCCAGCCTTATTTACAAAGACCCCTAAATTCTTTATTTGCTCAGTGCAGATAGAACCCAAAATCAGCTTGACAGTAGGATTGAAGACAGTGGACACGCATGCAGCAATTAATGTAGAGGCACTGCTTGCCAGTGGTGCTACCAGATTATTTATTAATCAATTCTTAATTACTGGAAATGGTATTCATACACGTAAAATGCCACAACCTATAATGGTGTACAATATTGACAGTATGATCAATCATGGAGGAACTATTAAGGAGGAGGTGATGATGATATTGAAGTATCAGTATCATCAGGAATGAGCTGTATTTTAGGTGTGTGACCTTGGAAAAACCAATCTGATAATTGGATGTCCGTGGTTACCAAAGCATAATCTGGAAATTGATTGGAAAACTGAGAAGGTACACATGACTCATTGTCCTAAAGAATGTAATGTGTATGGGAGAAAAGTAAAAAAGGAGAAGAAGGAAAAGAAAGAGAAAGAACGTCCGAGGAAGTATTCTGTTACGATGGAGGAAGTGGAGGATAAAGATATGCCCAATGGGAAAGTTCCAATTATGACAAGTAAAGAAGAACAGAAGCAGACCTTTAGGGAAATTCATGGAGGACAGTCATGGGATAAAAATGTGGAGAAAGTAGAGAAACCAGTGGAGGAGTGGGTGCCAAAAGCCTACCATAAATATTTGTCAGTTTTTCAGAAGAAGGAATCGGAGAGGATGCCAGTGTGAAAGCCATGGGATCATGTGATTGAGATGAAGCTGGGATCTGTGCTGAAGAAGTCAAAAGTCTATCTGTTATCTCTGAAGGAACAAGAAGAAGTGGATGCATTCCTTAATGAACAACTGTGCAAGGGGTACATATGACCTTCAAAATTACTGCAGACATCACCAGTATTCTTTGTACCAAAAAAGGATCAGAGGAAGAGGATGTGTACAAATTATAGGTATTTGAATGAGTGGACAGTGAAGAATGCGTACTCTTTGCTGTTGATCTCAGAGATAATTGACAAGGTCGGAAAGGCCAAGGTTTTACAAAATTGGATTTATGCTGGGGGTACAACAATGTACAAATAAAGAAAGGAGATGAGTGGAAGGCAGCATTTGCCACGTGTCGAGGATCCTTTGAGCCACTAGTCATGTTTTTTGGGATGACCAATAGTCCCCCAACCTTCCAAAATATGATGAACAACATTTTCAAGGATGTGATAGACAAAGGCATGGTAATAATATTCATTGACAACATTTTGATATTCACAGAGAATGAAGAAAACCATGAGGCGATAGTGCAGGATGTGTTGAGGAGATTGGCAGAGAATGATTTATTCATTAAACTGGAGAAGTGTGTATTTGGAGCAAGTGAGATTGAGTTCTTGGGATTAAAGATTGGTCCTGATGGAATCAAGATGGATCCTATCAAGGTACAGGCAATTGTTGATTGGCCCATGCCTACCTATATCAAGGAAGTTCAGGCTTTCTTGGGACTCACCAATTTTTATCATTGCTTTGTTCATAATTTTTCCAAAATTGCTGCACCGTTACACAATCTTATGCAAAAGGGAGTAGTGTAGAGATGGGTAGAACAACAGCAGACAGCATTTGAGGAGTTGAAGAGAAAGTTTGTGGAAGAGCCAATATTAGCCCCAGTAGATTTCACATGTTCCTTATGAGTGAAATCCGATGCATCAGACTTTGCTACTGGAGCGGTATTATTAATGTTATGTGAAAATAACAAATGGCATCTTTGTGCATATTTATCATGAGGGTTGAATGATGTGGAGAGAAATTATGATGTGCATGATAAAGAGATGTTGGGAATAATATGAGCATTGGAGGCATGGAGACATTATGTGGAGGAATGTATGCATCAGATTGAAATCTGGATGGACCATCAAAATCTGCAGTACTTCATGTCTGCTAAAAAGCTTAACCGTCAACAAGCATGTTGGGCATTATTCATATCGCATTTTAATTTTCACTTGGTCCACAAAGTGGGAAGCTTGATGAGAAAAGCAGATACATTATCCAGATGTACAGATCATAAAAAGAGAGTGGAGGAGGACAATAAAAATATTACCCTACTCAAACCTGAATACTTTTGTATTTGCGCTATGCATTAAGGGCATCTATTGGTGGATAGCTCAGAGATGGAAATGTTGTCTAAAATTAGGCAATGTTCAGAGATGGATGATGAAGTGGTGGAAGCTGTGAAAGCTTTGAGGGGAGAGAAGAAAGGTAATATTAAAGGAGACAAATGGGTTGAAGAACAAGGGTTAGTGTTGTTCAGAGGAAAGGTATATGTACCAAAGGATCAAGATTTATGAAGGGAGATCATATTGTTACATCATAATACACCAGCTGCTGGACATCCAGGAAGGTGGAAGACATTGAAGTTGGTGATGAGAAATTATTGGTGGCCTGGAATTTCAAAGTATGTGTTGGGGTATGTGGATGGGTGTGATATGTGCATGAGGGGGAAGAAATTTCCAGAAAAGCCTGCAGGGAAATTAATGCCAAACTCTATACCTAAAGCGCCATGGCAAGATATATCTGTAAATTTTATCACAGGATTACCTGAAGCTCAAGGATACGATGCAATATTTGTAGTATGTGACTGCTTCAGAAAGGAAGTTTATATTATTCCTACTACTACAGAGGCCTCATCGTTGGGCTTGGCATGCCTCTATCTAAATCAGGTATGGCAGTTACATAGATCACCTGATATGGTTATCTGCAATCGTGGATCACAATTTGCTTTTGCATTTATGCAAGAGTTAAATAAGATATTGGGGATTCAAACCAAGTTATCTACAGCATATCACCCACAAAGTGATGGGCAGACAGAGAGAATGAATCAGGAGTTGGAGCAGTACCTATGCATGTTTGTCAATCACTGACAAACTGACTGGCCTGAATGGTTGGCAATTGCAGAATTTTTCCACAATAATAAATTCCATTTGGCTACTTGCATGTCACCCTTCTTCGCTAATTATGGTTATCATCCCAGAATGGGAGTAGAACCACGAAGGGAAGTCAAGGTACAATCAGTGGAGGACTTTGTGTTAAAAATGCAAAAGGTGCAGGAGAAAGCAGCAGCAGCATTGATGAAAGCATGTGATGATATGATGCGACACGCAGATCGTACTCGAGCTGTTTCTCCAGAGTACAAAGTTGGTGACTTGGTATGGCTAAGTACCAAGGATCTAAATATTCCACGACCTTCAAGAAAGCTTATGAAGAAGCAAGTTGGCCCATATCCAATTTCTAAAATAATATCACCCAATGTGGTAGTGTTAAAATTACCTCAGTCATTCAAGATTGATCCTGAAATTAACATTTCCCATTTATGCCCTTACTGCCCACCCACTATTACCAGTCAACAAACTATTCCACAGCTGCCAATAGTGGTAGAAGGTGCTCCAGAATATGTAGTGGAAGAGGTTTTGGACTCTCATCTTTGATGAAATAAATTGGAGTTCTTAATCAAGTGGAAGAACTACACCAACAAAAATAACTCATGGGAACCCAAAGAGAATTGTAAGTGAACACATAATGCAATTGCCCAATTCTTTAAATGTAATCCAAATGCTCCATGTCGCATTGCTAGAACGGTGTATGAGGGGATGAATTTCCAGCCTTACCAGAATTTTACAGAGGGGACAGATGCAATATTTTCTGGCCTGGAAGTCGAGGCATAAAAGGGGGGTAATGTTAGGAAACAGTCTCCTAACATGCCTATTACATAATAATATTTTTATTTTATTTTAGTTTATTTCACCAAAATATGCTACCAAACACCTATACATGCTTTATTTGTCAGCATGAGAATTTTCTATTTTACATGCATCAATATGTATGCGCATGTCGGTAGCAACATAGGACAATATATGTAACATAGTATATAACCATAAAATAAATACTAGGGGACCTCAGTTGAGTTCTCTCAAGTATTCCATCCACAATTGTGGTGTGAAATGCCTATTTCAGCCAACTCATCTAAAAATAACCCCTCACATCAAATCCATCAAAACCCCCATCATGTGCGTGTGCCCCGCTGCCTTCTTGTAGGAGAGCCCGCACAGTCCAGCTAGCAGGACGGTGGGTGTTGCTCTAACAGTGTAACAGTAATTTATGTCTGTAGTCACTTAGTTAGTCATGAGGCTACAGGTTCAAATATTATTTGTGTTGTTATTCTGCAAAGCTCAAATGGTCTGTTTGGATGAATGTGGACTGTCCTTGCTGGTCCAACCTGGTTGATCATGGATGCAGACAGACAAAATCTGCAGAGTCCATGTTAGTCTGCACAGATCCATATGTACTATCACACCCTGTTGCACAGGTAAAATGGTTGATTGTATGGATTGCAGATCTGCACAGAGTCTGTGTAATTCCATGCAGATCCATGCAGAATATATGGGGCAGTGTAAAGACCTTAAATCTTGCTAGATAAACTGCTTCTAATGAAGTTGGATGGCTGGGATGATCTCCAGAAAGATTCAAAGCATATTTCCTCAATATTATTACAGAGAAGATACATAGATCATGCAAGATGATATTGAAGAAAGGCATAGCCAAAGATTAAAGATGACGGCAAGGTAGAAACATTGCAGGAGGTGGAAGATTGAATGATCATATTGAAGGATGAGACTGGAAAATATTTATGCATTGGGATGCAGCACAGAGCAGTAGGTGCTAAAAGTCCTCAGCTGATAGTAAAACTAAATATCCTTCAGAGATATAACCAGTGTCTAACAACTGTTCAGTGAATGGTCCAATTGAAATGTGAAGAAGGAGTGACAGACATTTCCACATGGCAGTAGATGGAACATCTTCTGCAACATCTTGGCAAAGACAGGCTGCTCTGCTAAAGGGAAGGATCATTTGGTGTTTAATCAGGGAATTCTTACAGTAGATAATGAAGCTGTGCTCATGGGTCCCTCAGAGTATGCCCTTCATGGGATCCTGGACATGTTCACTTGCAATGGCACAAAGTTTTGTGATGACCAGCTGACTGAAAATGAAATGGACTTAATCTCTAGGGTTTACAAGGTTTATACAAGTGTGGCCAATTCATGATTTTTTTTCTTATTTGATAGTACCATTACAGTTTTGAGAGCCCAAACAGCAGATTGCTCATGGTGGCTGAAACAAATCAATGTTGGCTACTGGTCATCTGATTGTGAGATTTAGTTCCAGTCACATCTTACATCCATACATCAGGGTGATGCAGTGCTGAAGAGCTCTCGAGAATGGTAAAAAAGTCTTATACTCATTAAGGATGCTCCAAGGCTAGCAAGAGCCATGGCAAAAGTTGCTAATGCATACATTAGCAGTGATACCTTTTCATAGAGTAAGGTCATCAGTCAAGTATTGGGCAACATATAGATAATCATTAGGTTGTGAATGAGTGATAGGTGGGTGATGAGTGGGCGATGAATTTAAAAACCCTCAATATCACTAATTCACAATTGCATCCCAGCTTTGTTTAAAATGTAGATTAATATTTCCAGTATATTCAGCCTCAAAATCATGTAGAATATAATTTGTTTTTATCACCATAATCATCACATTTATATCCAATCCCCAGTGTGACACAAAATCAGAATCCAAGTTTTAACGTGAATGAATAATACTGTACTAATATGAACAATTCTTCATGGCTTGTGATATGTGACAGATTTCAAAGACTGACCAACTTTTTTTTTTTTTTCTCAAAATGGTTGGTTGTACACAGAACCTGGAGGTAGGCTACACCTAAAAGACCCCCCTCATTGACTAGCACCTGAACTGCTACCATGCCCTCTCAGGCTTGCAAGACTGGCTATACAGTGACTCACAAAACTGAGTCAATGTTTTGGACTTTTTGATTCATTGTTGAATAGCTTCCCATAGACAACAAAACCAAACAAGGTATTGGTGTACCGAATAACATACATGATCAGGGCTACCAAACAAACAAAGAATTATGTAATTTTAATTATCCCTCATGGAGATATGATTATTTTAATTCAGGGACTTATTGACTCAGTTTTGTGAGGTGGTATCAATATTATGATAAATTGTAATTCTAGTATTTTGTATGACCTCCCTTGGCCTTAATAACTGCTCCCAACCTTCTAGGCATGCTTTTAATCAAATTCTGACACACCTCTGATGGAATATTATTCCACTCTTCTACTACTCTTTCCCATAACTCCCAAATTCCTTTTGGTGCTGTTGGATACTTGTCTAACTGGTTCTTGAGGTGAACCCAATGATGTTCAATAGGACTGAGGTCTGGAGATTGGGCAGGACAATCCAGAAGAGTAATATTGTTGTTCTCCATCCATTTCTTGGCCTTTTTTGAGGTATGCTTGGGGTCATTGTCTTGTTGAAAAATCACCTCTTCTCCAGAAATTCCACTCTCCTCCAAGCTAGGCAGCATATGGTCCTTCAAAATGGACACATACTGGTTAGCATTTATCCTCCCCTCAACCTCTGCAAGATACCCAACTCTATTCCATCCCATACACCCCCATACTATAATGTTTCCTCCCCCAAATTTGACAGTTCCCTGCACCTCTCTCTCAATCAGCCCCTCTCCCTTCTGTTTCCAGACCCACTCTGTCCCATCTGACCCAAACCTGTTGATTTTAGTCTCATCTGACCAAATAACCCTCCTCCAGTCTTCCACAGTCCACTCTCTATACTTCTGAGCAAAAGCCAATCTTGCTTTCCTATGCCTTATACTAAGCAAGGGCCTTTTCTTCTTCACCACAGCCTTGAATGAGTTTTTTCTGAGAACTCTTCTGACTGTTTCTGAGGAGACTGGAGTGGGGATGATGCTGTTGATGTAATGGGTGGCCTGAACAGCATTTGCAGCCTTGCCAGTGGTGATTTGGGTAAGGATGGCTCTCTGAGAGGTAGATGAGAGCTTAGAAGGACGACCACCAGAGGGGGAATCCAGGTTTGGATGGAGAGCCCTGAGTGTTCTGGATACACTAGACTGGCTGAGGTTGAGTTTAGAGGCAATATTGTGGGTAGAATAATGATTGGAGGCCAGGGAAAGAATGTTTTCCTTCTGAGCAGAGGAGATGGGATGCATTGGAGAATATTGAAGTATGAAGAATGCTAGTCCTAATTAAATACTATAATTTAAGGTCCCATCAAGGGTCACATCACCTTAGAAACCATCTGTCAAGTTTTTGACATTATACAGTTGGTGGAGCATCAGATTCTAATATTTCTGACTACCTCTCACAAAACTGAGTCAATGAGTCCCTGAATTAAAATAATCATATCTCCATGAGGGATGATTAAAACTACATAATTCTTTGTTTGTTTGGTAGCCCTGATCATGTATGTTATTCGGTACACCAATACCTTGTTTGGTTTTGTTGTCTATGAGAAGCTATTTAACAATGAATCAAAAAGTCCAAAACATTGACTCAGTTTTGTGAGTCACTGTACACTTCCTCTCATTATGGTATTCTATACTTCTCAAGCCCATGTGAGCACCCTGAGCATGAGAGCATCAAGGCTTCCAGCTGTCAGTGAGCTGCATAGTTGGTGTACAAAACTGGGATCAATCACAGGAAGGCTTAACTTGCACCCATCGGAAAGAGAAATAATGATCCTTTGTTAAATGAGTGACTCTGCCTTTATTCTGCATTTCTGCCCCCCACCTTCCTCAACAGATACTCCCCCTGTTCCCCACCTATTCACCCCCCAGCCCACATCTTCCCTCCCTTGTTGATGAAGTCCCTAATTGAGTATGCCAACTCTCCCAATAGGGTGTGTGCTGTGCAGGAACAGCCTATGATCAGCCATTGGTGGCCTTCTGCTATTGGTCTTCTTCCCCAGAGGTTACAGCTCTACACCCAATCCATGAACGATTGCACCCCTGACACAAGGCCGAGGTCTGCATGGAGCAGAGCTGGTGGTGGTGGTTGCTTGAAGAAATTGAAAGTAACACCTGAGTTGCATTGAAGGAGGTAGATAGCAGGGCATTCCTGCTGCCAGCAAGAGCATGTGGAGTCCACCACGCAGATTGTCACGATGTACTCCGTTGATGGTAAGAAAAAAAAAAAAGGTGCAGAATTTGACTGACCAACTCTTCAAAGTTGGGAAAACCATGTGACAAACCTGTAAGGGCAACCTCAAAGCCTCACTTAATAATAAGCTAATAGAAGGGAATCCAAAGTTAATATTATACTACATAATACAGACACTCTAGGCGAACCTAACAGAGGGGAATCCAAAGAGAAAACTCTAAGGACTCATCTGTCAATGTCCAGTATATGTGATAGAGCCAAAAATCAAATAGTAAGCTAAAAATAGCAAAAAGACAGAGATAGGTGGATCAGGCTGTGGTATGACATCACCTTGATGGGTAAACATTCAGAAGGGGGCCTGCCTCTAAGAATAGAACTGTCAACATGTACCAACATGGAAAAAAGGCGAAATATAATAATAAAATAGGAATAAATCATAGAAAATCATGGAAAATGCAGAATAGGGTGAAATAAAATATAACAAAATATGGGATGAATGCAAAAAATTGCCCAGACACCTGTGACTCCTTCCTTTCCCCTTACAAAACATCAGGTCGGTTCAAAGCCCTGATTGGGCTGAGAGACGACATGCAACATGTGCTAATGTCAGGATGGTGGTCTAACATGCAACTTAAGTGCGAGTTGGAATTTGAACATTAAAAGCTGGTTGAAATAATTGTTGTGTGCTTTGAGTGAGTACCTAGGACCGTACAGCTACAACAATGACTGCAAATGGGAGCAATGCAGATGAAGAGTAAAATTTAGGTACTTTTTAAAAATAAATAGATAAATATTCCTGTTTAGGAGATTTTTTAATGACTTTCATTACAGACTTCAGAACTGGTTGTGACCTGTGACCTGAGCCATATCTCTTTTATTCAGAGCACCTGACCTTCCCACATCACAAGCCTAATAATACTGAGTGATCTTGTGCCTGCCTCAGTATTATTAGGCTTGATCTGGTCTAAACTCAACACTGGCGTTAAAACCTTCCCCAGCTCACATCTAAACTTTACAAATCTAGTCTCTACAACCTAGTTAGGTAGGTCCCATCAGCACCTGCTATCAAGGGTGGCCTAGTGCCTCCTAGTGCCTACTTTCCTGTCCAAACAACACTCAACACACTGCCACATCACTGCCACATGCTGCGTGTCGCTGTCAACAATGTCCTTATCATTGCCACCACCATCCAAGCACCCTTGTCCCATTTCTATCTGTTTGAGGGCAGCTAAGCCACACCTTCTTGTCTAAGCCACACCTTCTTGTCTAAGCAACACCTTCTTGTCTAAGCAACACCCTCCACAGTGCCACATCATTGGTCCATGCTATGTGGCACCTTCCACCACACTTGTGTGCCATGCATTGCTGTCTTCACCATTGTTGTCTAGTGCTGCTCCTGCCATCTTCTACACTTTGTATCTGGTGAGTTTCAGCATGCTATATCTAGATAACAGCTAAAGAAAAACTCTCCTAAACCCACACACCACTCTTGGTCTCTTCATTCACTGGTGCTGTCATCAAGTGCAATGCTGGACATCTCAGCTGCTTCCTCTCCTTTCTGCATGACTTCTGCCTTTCCACTGCAGTCACAGTCACCCCATCAGCGCTGTCAACTGCGATAGCGAATACATGGCAGCACCCAACTGCTCTTTACCACTGCAACATTGATTCCCACTGCCATTATACTGCAAATCTTTAAGCTCTCATTGCCATGCTGTTCTTCCACTGCCACTGTCATTGAGCATGATGCTAGACATCTTCACAGCTTTCCACTGATAGGTCCACTGCACACTCTAAGGTCTGGAGAAGATTCCCAATCATAACGAGACATTATGACAAATGCTCCAAACCACTATGAATGCCATGAAATCGATTTTGAACACTTTTTGAACAACTTCGCATGATTTCAAATAGCTTCGAATAATTTCATGACACTTTGAATGCTTTTGAACAACTTTGCACTACTTAGAATGACATCAGTGAGGATACTCAACCCAGAAACCCAAACAAAAACTACTAAATGGCTTTGGATGGTGTAACATGAGTCAGAGGAAGGGTGCGAGTTGGTACTAAATATCACTGCTGAGACCAAAATGTTGTGTTTAGTGATGCAAAATAATAAGGGATGGTGCAAATAGTCTGTAAGAGTGTACAAAGTTGTTCGAATGAGTTCGAAATAGGTTTGAAGATGTGTGAAATAGTTTGAATAAGTTCGAAGATGTGCAAAGTAGTTCGAATAAGTTCAAAGAGGTTCGAGGTATATTGAGGAATGAGTTTAGCGAATGTGAAGTGTTTTTCGAATGGCAATAGGCAATGGGCAATAAGTCAAGAGACTAATATGAAAGTTTGAAGAAGTTCACAATATTTCACAGAACTTAGTGATATGACATGAAGATAAGACTTAAGAGGATGGCTCTTAAATCAGATGATGAGTAAGAGGGTAACTTGTGCTGTATTCCCCATTGCTTCTCTTTTGATTCTAAGTAACTAACACAAGTCTATATACAAATTGAAGAGATAGTAGTAAAAAGAAATAATAACATGTGTAAAACATGAGGCAATATATCAAACAATGAGGACTTGTAGATCATGAAACAAATGAAAAATGATAAATAATGAAACATGTAGTGTTCCCATATAGTAAAAGTACTTATCTTTTGCTTTAATATATCATTGAAATATAAAACTGCACTTATCACATTCTAAGTCTCTTGTAGTCTCTCCTTGTGCCTGGTAGTGCTTGACGTGCAATGGAATAACTCATTCTGGTTGTGCAGTCGAAGTCATTTGAAGTAGTGCAAAATAAGTCAAAAAGAATTCGAAGTTGATTTCGTAGTGTTTGTAGCAGTTTGGAGGGTCTGTCGTAGTGTGTTGATACAATTGGAAACTTTCTCCAGACCTTAGAGTGCACAGTGGACCTATCATCAGCTGCCATAGGGATATTATAAAACCCTTTCTACACATACAAAACATCCAGCATGAGCCACTGCATCACATATTGAACACTATCGGACACAAGGAGAGATGATAAAAGAATTAGAATACAATAATGGTGGTTTTGGGGTTTAAGCAATCTATTGAAACAACAAGAAGAGTACTCTTACTATATGGTGACACCATACATTTCATTCATCATCATTTCTCATTTGTTTTTATGTTTTACAATACCTTTATTGCTGTGCATACTGCCTCATGTTCTACACTTGTTATATTTCCTTTTTAGTACTTACCTCTTCAAAATGTATATAGACTTGTACTAGTTACTTAGAACAACAGAGAAGAAGTTACACTCTCCACTATTGTCAGATTTAAGAGCAGTTCTCTTGAGTCTTAGCTCATGTCATATCTTTAAATTCTGTGAAATATCATGAACTTCTTTGAACTTTTGTATTTGCTCTCAACTCAACCTATCGCCTATCGCCACTTGAAGACCACTTCTTATTTGCTATATTCATTTCTCAACATATCTCGCTGCCAGTCCAACATCTCCAAACATCCTTGAACTCACTTTGAACAACTTTGAACCCATTCGAACCTACTTTGAACTATTTCACACATCTTCAAACCCATTTCAAACTCTTTCAGACAACTTTGTATGCTCTCACAGACTATTTGAAACATCCCTTATCATTTCGCATCACTAAACACAATGTTTGGGTATCAGCAGGGATATTTAGTACCAACTCGCACCCTTGCTCTACCCTGTGTTATACTTCCTAAGCCTCTTAACAGGTTTTTGTTAGGTTTCCAGGTCAAGTATCATCACCGCTCCTTTGTCATTTGACTCTCACTTTACACTGTACTTGCCACCTTGCCTTCAGTTATTACAAGACTATATTCCCTCCACTCTAGTTACTTCATCACCATTATCAACTATGATGCCCAGCCATCACTGGAAGCATGTTTTTGTCCACCCTGGGTCCACAAGCTGCTCATTAAGCCTTATTTAGCACTGCAACATTCGATTCCCACACTGTCATTTACCCTGCCCACAGTTAAAGTGCTGTTGCCATGCATGTCACTCTCACATTTTCTCCCTTGCACACCTATTCTAATTCCCTTGGCTTTTCATTCCAAGCTCTGCATCACCACCTGTACTCATGAAGGAGCTAGTCATCCCAACATCATTTGCTTCTCACTCCAGGAGGTCAAGTATGTAGAAGTATTATATGTAACCCATCCCATATCAGCTGTCAGATCTCTGAATGCATCAGGACATGTTGCCCATTAGCTTTAGTCATATGATTACTCTCTGATTGTGATCATGTTAATGATACACTTTGTTATTGGTTAACTGCTTATGTTTGGACTAACAATCAGCCTTGTTGCAACATTTTCCAAGTCTCTCATGTCCCAGCATTCGAAACACCAGGGATTTTGAAAGTCTGTTATTCGACATGGCTTCCAGCATGGCCATGGAATGCAAAGAGACATTCTACAGTCTGGAAAGCAAGCAGTCAGGTGATTAGCTGATGCAGAGTGTCGACAAAGATCAATCCAATGTATGAGTCAGTTAAGTTGTATGGTACCTAGCTAATCATTTGATATCTAGAACTTTCACAAGAGGGCACGATGCTGTTGAATAAATGGACAATGATGCTGGACATTCGCTAGATGATTTTGTGGCTATTTCATATACTGCTTCACCTGGGGAGGAAGGTTTTGATATAAGCCATGAAGGTGGTGAGCATGAGGTCCTTGAGGATGTTGCAGCAAGCCTTGCTGAATCTATGGGACAGTAAGGTATAGCTTTACCTTGATTCTCCAAGTACTGACATAGCCTTGAAAAGTTGAAGAGTAGATTACCAAAACTGGATAAATCGCATAGAGATCCAAACAGAGCAGTGGAATATTTGGATGACCCGACTGGTTGGTGCATACCTTGACTCCTGCCACCGTGATGAAGGGGAAGGGTTGCCAAAGATTCCTGAGCAACTCCTGTTGGAGCAGACTACATATGCTGCACAGAGGAAGAGACGACATGTTCCTTATAACCTACCTGGGGTTTAGTTACTCTTAGAGCTAGGGTTTAGCAGAGGTAAGAACACTGTATATCTACTATAGTACAGGTTCTCCTTATATACATAATAGTAAGGATGTCACATGACTCAGGAATGTGTTTACCACATGTATGCACAGTAAGCACAGTAACATGTGTGTGCTGCATGCATGGCCTCATGTATGCAGCATGTATCAGGATTTAATTTTAACACCCCCCCTCAAACTGTACAGCGCTCTAAGCAGCTAAGTTTGAATCTCGAAAGTAATTCTGAGAGAGTCTCTAAATTTCCTGAATAAGACAGCGCCAAGGTTCTTTGTGAACATGTCAGCTGGATTATCATTTCCAGGAATGAAAACGACTGTGACTTTGTCATTTTCTATGCATTCGCAGGTATAGTGGTAGCGAATGTCTATATGTTTGGTCCTTCTTTCCTGAACTGGATTTGATCTGATAAAGATGGATCCCTGATTATCAGCGCAGATTGGTACACGCTTCAGTACATATCCAAGTTCCTGGAATAAGGACTCTATCCACACTATCTGTCGACAAGTGTTGGAGAGAGCCATATATTCGGCTTCTGTGGATGACAGTGCTACAGTTTTTTGTAAACGGGACTGCCAGCACACAATGCCACTTGCTAGAGTAGCAAAGTAACCTGTTGTAGATCAGCGTTTGACAGTGTCAGCTGCCCAATCAGAATCTGTGAAGGCCTGTAGGCCCTCAGACTTCTCACCATCATAGACAATGTTATATTTCTGGGTTCCCACCAGATAGCGCATGATGTACATCGCTTTGTCTAGATGTTCTTGGCTAGGATTAGCCAAGAATTGCGACATCTTAATTACCGCATAAGCAATATCAGGTCACGTTCTGAGCATCAGATACAGTAAAGATCTGATCACAGACTGATATTTTGATCTAAGCATTGCATTGGGCATTGCTGTGTTTTCTGATGGTCTGTAACCAGTCGGGAGTGGAGTGGGGGTCACTTTGGCATTTGTCATCTCGAATCTCTCAAGCACTTTGGCGAGATATTCAGTTTGATCAAGTTTGACTTTGCTTGCAGTCTGGGTAATGCGCATGCCTAAGAATTCCATGACTTTTTCAGTACTACGGCACTCCCAATGCTTTAGACAAGCATTTTTCTTTTCATCCACAAGTTTCTTGTTCTTCCCCATGAACAAGCCATCATCAACATAGATGAGTGCAATAACAATGCTGCCTGTCTTAGGATCCTTGTGTATGAAAATGCCAGCATCGGAGCTGGCGCGCACGAACCCAATGGTGCGCATAAATGCCTCTAGCTCTTTCCACCATGCAAGTGAGGCTTGTTTAAGGCCATACAATGCTCGGCGTAAGCGCAATACTTTGCACTCTTTTCCCTCGGGTTGATCCATATAGATCTCCTCATCTAGTTTGCCATATAAAATTGCGGTTTTTACATCTAGGCCGGTCATATACATGCCCTCTAGAGATGCAAGTGCAAACATGAGGCATACGGTCTCGTAGCGGACTACCGGTGAAAAAATCTCATCAAAGTCAACGCCTTCAACTTGTGAAAAGCCTTTGGCCATGAGTCTGGCTTGTTTTCTTCCATCCGATTTTATGGAGAAAACCCATCTATTTTTGATCATTTTTCGATCTTGTGGCGGTATAGAATCATTGCCATCCGTTCCAGATGAGTGGTCATCATCTTCTGGTTCTGGAGGTGGAAAATCACCAAGGTCCATATTGGCAGGAGTTTTAGCTCCGGGACAGCATGGGAACAACGTTTCATCAAATAGTGCCATAGCACCAATGAATATTGCACCACTAGGTCGCATGAAACGGTATGCTTTAATGCCATCTTCTAATCCAAGGTACGTCATCAACTCTGATCGAGGAGCCAATGTGTTTGGACGCTTCTCCTTGGGTAGGTAGACGTAAGCACCACAACCAAAAACCTTCAAATCGTTTAGATCTGGGCGGACCTTTGTCAGGTCCTCAACCAGTGTTAGCCATTTCAGGCACCTTATCGGGGTTCGGTTGTATAGGTGTGTTGCATGTTCAATGCAAAATTCCCACCATGATTGTGGTAGACATGCGGTAAATCGCAGGGTTTGTGACTTTTCCATTATTGTCCTTATGGCATGCTCTGCGCGCCCATTCTGTTGGTGAACGTGGGGTGCAGACATCTCTATTTTGATGCCAAAGTCCTTGAGCACATTTTGTAGCTCATGATCTTTGAACTCTCCCCCTGGATCAACATGCCAGTGCTTGATTGTAGCACCATACTGTGTCAAAGCCACTGCCCAAAATTGTCTGATGGCCACAGCAGCATCAGATTTCTTTTTAAGGCATTGGACCCAGATATGTGACGTTTTGTCATCCAGAAATACAATAAAGTATTTATGTTTATGGTACGATAGTACTGGGAGTTCCTTCAGATCGAAATGTATTAATTCAAAGGGTCTTTCTGTGCGTGAATCTGATTTGGGAAAAGATTTTGAGGTCATTTTCCCTTCAGCGCACCCTGGACATATAATTTTGTCTTTAGGAATAATTAAATTCCTTGGGAATTTTATGGTGCTATTAGGCATCTTCCCTAGCACCTCTTTGGATGGGTGTCCAAGTCGCTTATGCCAAGTCGAGTAGTCTGAGACATACATTGTCGTGACATTGATTCCCTTGGTGCTCAATATATGAGTCCGAGCCCAATAAATAGTGTCACGTTTCATAAGAGGGACGCAATCCATAATTGGGTTTCCTTGCTTGAAAAATGAAATGTGTGTGGAGGAACCACGCACATCACTTCTGTCTTGTAAGAAGACGCCCATTGACAGTAATCGAGCATTACAGTTGGGTATGTAGTAGACGGGGTATAATCGCATTTCACGCGTCTCTGACTTCCCATGACATACTACCTGATGTCTAATGAAGACTGCTCCTTTCCCTACTATATGAGTAGTACCCGTGGCTGTTTGAACCAGGGTAGAGTCCTTTCTCGGTAAAGGCTCGTAAGAAGCAAAATCTTTAATTTCACCAGTGAAGTGTTTTGATGCGCCTGAATCCATGATCCAGTCAGCACCTTTCTTACAATTTCCATTTGCACACATAACACATATATTAAGATGTAAATTGTTCCATGATACATTTAGTAGCGGTAAAATTTCACATGAAAAGTTCACTGTGATCAGTGGAATGTTAATTCTTGTGCTTGTGGCAAGGAAAAGGACTGACCTTTCATCATATGTACCTGTTTCAAGCGGTTCATCAACAAGCATTTCGTCGACGGCTTTCCATACTTCTTCATCAGAAACGGCAGGTTCCGATCCAAGGGAGACGCTATCGTCTCCTACCTCTACGATCCTTGGTTCTGGTTCAATCTTCCTCCTCTTACCTTCTCGCACTGTTAGATGCTCTTCCAGCGGTCGCAGATTTTTCGCGCTGCATGGGAGATTCATTTGCTCGAGGGTGTCTCGAGCCTGCTGATATTCGGTATAGACTGAATGAGAGGTAGAGGCCACGCCTGTGTATGCCTGTGCAGGCAGTCGGCGGCGAGGATCTCTTGTGGGAGTATGTTCATGCTTCTCGATGCGCTGGATGAGTGGCATCGGCAGTATGATGGTGCCATTACCATTTATAGTAGTTAAGGCTTGTGAGGCAAGGTGGGAATGTTTCTCTTTAGGTTTTTCCTCTTTAGTCTTTTTGTCCCCACGTTGTCCATGCTTTTGGGATGATTCTCCATTGTTGCCTTGAGTTTGCCATTTGGGGTTTCCCCCTTTGCGCTTGACAGCAGAAAGCTTGGTGGCCTGAGGTGGGCCATTGGGCTTTCCAACTGCTGTGCGCCGTGAGGCTTCAGCGACAATGGAGTCCTTGACATGTTTAAACGTCAAGGCTCTAGTAGCAGTCGCGTTAAGGACCATGGCAGATAGAGAATCGTACTCGCGCAGCATCGCAGCAAGTAGAATCATTGCCTGTACTAATTCGGGGATGGCGACATTGGCAGCCATAAGGTGCTCGAATTTATCAACCATTTTGGCAATCTCTGGCGCAGGATTTGCAGCTGGAATTTTGATTGCAATTGCAGACCTAAAGTCCACAAAGACTTGGGAGGGGCCATCGACACCATAGTCGGTGCAGATGAGATCCCATCCCTCCTCAGCAGTGTCCTTGGTGTTGGCACGCTGCCGAATAGAGGGGGCCAGGCATAGCACTAGGCTACCAATCACCTGGTCATTCTTATTGTTCGCTGTCAAAGGAGGCGCCAAGGGTGGTTTTAGTTCCATCCTGCTAGTTATTTGCCAGAGGCCCTGAGACCTGAGCCATGCCTTCATTGAGTCGGCCCATTGAATGTAGTTAGAGCCGTCGAAAGTTTGTACGAGTTTTTCAAGAGTTGAAGACATGATGTTATAGTGGCAGCTGGTAAAAGCGCTCAATCAGTCCTCTTATTCAAGAAAACATGTTCCATAATCTCAGGCAAAAACACTCCTTCAGAGTGGTTAACCCTAGTCAACCTGGGTTTTTAAATGCAGCTCGCAGGGAGTGCAATGCAGCTCATGAAGAGCGCAAGGTTACAATTTGGAGACAATGCCGTCAACGTCGTTCGCAGCCAATTAAGGCGCGTTTGCGACGTGCCCAGCAGGGCCCATAACCTGTTGGAGCAGACTACATACGCTGCACAGAGGAAGAGACAACACATTCCTTATAACCTACCTGGGGTTTAGTTAGTCTTAGAGCTAGGGTTTAGCAGAGGTAAGAACACTGTATATCTACTATAGTACAGGTTCTCCTTATATACATAATAGTAAGGATGTCACATGACTCAGGAATGTGTTTACCACATGTATGCGCAGTAAGCGCAGTAACATGTGTGTGCTGCATGCATGGCCTCATGTATGCAGCATGTATCAGGATTTAATTTCAACAACTCCATGGTGCTGTTGTAGGTCAATTGGTAGAGATTGAGGTTATTGATATATTTTGTACATTTAGAACTCTTTCTTGTTCAAATACTGAGGTTTGCTATCAGTTCCACAGCCCTCATCATTTCCAGTCATACCTGGAACCTTGTACCTGAATGAGACACTTTTGCAATATGGATATCTTGGCTGTTCTCTGGTACAACCTACCCTGGCAGTCTCACTGAACATGTTCCCATTTTAGTGTCAAAGCCCAGTATAGAATGCTGTGCCACATGCATAGCATATTTTAATCAAACTCCCACATATTCGTTCTTACACTAAATTCAACACTAAATTCAGGTATCTTACAACACATATCTTGCCACTCAATTTGCCTCCACTTTTGATGCATATCTGGAGATATGCTGACAGGTTGACCAGAAAATTGATGCAGCTCTCAAATATGATACTCGCATGTCTCAGCTTAGATGGACTTGTCCCTGCTGCTTTTATAAGCTGGAGGGTGAGCCTGAATTGGAATTTTATGTTTTGCTTCTAGCGATGGCAACAATTCACTGAAACACCTTGGTATATCTGTCCAGAATATGAATGATCATATTTATTCACATACTATTGTTTTGGATCAACGGCTAATGGCAGAGGAAGTAAATTGGTTTAAAGATGATGTGAAACCCTGGGTAAGGATTGAATTATTGCACCACTGCACCACTGATATTGATTAGTCAGCAATACCAGTGGTGGCAAACAATTCCACTGATGATTGGGAAGACTAGCAGATGAGGGACCAGCCTGGGGTGTATTGAGTGATGGAGAAATGCAGGGCCAGAAGAGCGAAAGAAGATATTTGCACTCTTTGATGAGTCTGGTATCTTCAGTGCCTCATGCCATCATCAGTTGGTCCTACTAGTGTGTGACATAAAAAAAAGTGGTGAGCTGTACATAACTTTTCATCAATCTTGTTGTTTCTGCCATGATACAGGGCAAGAGCCAAATATGCACTAGCGATTGTTGATTGGCTGATTGACAACCTTGGCAGTAAAATTGGTTGTGCTTATGATATTGGCTGTGCATTCTCAAAGATCCTTGAGAGCAGTAGCCTGTCAGAGAAAGTCAAAAACTCATTATTTCATGTTATGGTGGGTGCATTCCTGTTAGGAAACAGTCTCCTAACATGCCTATTACATAATAATATTTTTATTTTATTTTATTTCATCAAAATATGCTACCAAACATCTATAAGCACTTTATTTGTCAGCATGGAAATTTTGTATTTACATGCATTGATATGTACACGCATGTATGTGCACGTCCGTAACAACATATTACAATATGTGTAACATAGTATATAAACTAAAAATATATACTAGGGGACCTCAGTTGAGTTCTCTTAGATATTCCATCCACATTTGTAATGTGAAATGCCTATTTCAGCCAACTAATCTATTTTTAACCTGTTGCATCAAATCCATCAAACCCCCCATCATGCGTGCACACCCCGCCACCTTCTTGTAGGAGAGCCCGCATGGTCCAGCTAGCAGAACAGTGGGTGTCGGTGACCCCTAACAATTCCATGGCCATGCTCACAATTGAGCTTGTCAGCTTGAGTGGCACCCTTTATATATCAAAGGTACCAGTCATTCCAAAGGTGAGGGATGTGAGCACATTTTCTCATCATCAAATGATTTTGCCTGAGGCACTCGACATGCTACCCAATTTCATTGCCATCAAGCCATTAAAGAACATTTCGCTTTCTGGGATCAGGACAAATATGCCAATTTGAGTATCAAATTTCATGATTATATATGATGCAATGTCTGACTGGTCCAGTTTCAAAGGTCGGTTTATTCAAAATCATTATCGAGAAGTGGTTCTAGCTGTCCAGTCTCTCAAGACTGAACTTGAGCTCTTATGGACTGAACTTCAAGTCATGGATGAAGATTTTAACCAGTACTTGGTTGCCAAGTGAAAATATCTTCTTGATTTGCAGAAGACATCTCCCATGACAACCCTAAAGATATGGTATGTTCAGGCACTCAATGAACTTTCTCAGTGCAGGTGTGAACTTTTCAATTGGAAGTGCATAGATACTCAGGCTAACCCAACATGGGCAAAATTGGAATGATGCCTGAGCTGCTGCAAACAACATTTTTACCACAATTGCATCAGGCCAGATTCATGTCGTGATCACTCAAGTCAGACGGCATGTTGATACAGCATACTCAAAGCTCCAAAATGCAGAATCATATGTCGAAACTCTTGAGAACAGCCTCAACATTGAGGAATGCTGGTCATCCACATCCCCAGAATACCAGTCTTTTTACCAACAAACAGTACAGATGAACTATGACCATGCACCGGATGAGTTGGAGCATTTAGTAGTCATGTGATTGTTTGAGCCTACCAAAATGAGCATTTCATGTACAGGTATGGTAGTACATCTATCAATTCTTTGTGATCTACTTAATTTTACAATAGGGTACAAACTCCATTGTCAAATTTGAAAGGCTCTCCAGCGTCATTCAGATGCAATTAAGAATGCGGTTAACCATTACAATGTACAAGCTGCAAAATTGACACCACCTCATCCATCTCTATCTTGGCAACCAATTGTCAATTACAGTTTTCTAGGTGAGTTTGATCTTCTACAGCATTCTAGAGTGAATATTCATAACCAGCCATGGACTCAAGTTACTTGCTATGAAGCAACAGTAAAATATTTTAAACTATGCCATGCAGAGGAGGAGTTAACACACCTGAACATCGAAATTTGATGCCTTTGGACTTCTATCCACGATGAAACTATACATATGACACACATCCTCTCTCAGCTTTCCTTGTCAGACCCTCCATTAGCCACAGAATTGCACTGATGATGGCAGCTATGAAATTTGGTAAATCAATTACATAATCAATGTCTCAACATAGTCAAGAATTCTGCATCCTTCACAGGACTATGAGGAATTGACACATGTACAACAGCTTCCAGTACATCTCCTGATAGTGAGATGGTAGGAATAGACAGAGTTGGGACAGTGGAAAAGGAGCAGACTGGGGGACAAGACATACCTTTTGGAGATCATGATATCGAGGATAGTGACAACGTACTTGAAGAGATCACTGATTTTGTATTAACAATTATGGATTGACTTAGAATTAGACTGGACTTGGAATACTTAGACAGCTTGAATAAAAATTTGACTTCTAGAAGTTGAACCTTGAATGGTTGCAAATGTTCTGATGTAAATTGCTCCCAATTGGAGATGTTGACAAGAATTCATTGCTCATATGGTCTAAACTGAGATTACTTCCCTTCATTGTCAATTGCTATGGCTACACTTAATGCATCTCAGACCAAGAGCTCAAGGTTCTACAATTCTACTAGCGTTTCAGGTGCATTCATCTCAATACATGGTGTCACCTTCTCTTGTAATGAGCGGGGTGCTGGCTCTCATGCAATGCTATGCCACGATCAACATATAAAGAATTACTTGTTGACAAGGACTCCTAGTGGCCTTCATCCCATGTATGTTAGGCTTCATGGTATCAAGGCCCTGGGTTCCTCTCGAGAGGAGAAGAAAGAAGTCAATGCTTTACTCAAGGATACTCTTCACAATCTATTCAATGTTGTAAGTCCTAATTAAATTGTGCTTTGCTTCACAACTACTTATTATAAATTTAAAAGGCTGCTAGAGTTGATGGTGGGATCACTCTTGTGCTTTGTTGCCCTGGGCATCAGCCTGTTTCAACTGTCGAGGACATCACCATTGACACATATATTTCCCTGCATGAAGTGAAGGAGGGTGGAAAAGAACTAAGCAAACACCTTGCTCTCATGGTTCAGACTTTTGGTGCTAAGGTTGTATTTCCTCACTTGCATCATTTTGCTAGGTGCTGCCTTGTTGAGCAAGTTGAACCTCCCTCTGCTTCAAGTAAGTCACCTTGCTGTTTTTACTGCCCCAAAAAAAGCCTGACTTGTATAGAATCCAGAAAATACATCAAAGTTGATGGCAATTTGTATCTCCCAAATGCAGTTATGAAAGATGGACGCTATATCCATGTGCGATGCCATCCTGTTGAAACTCTGGCTCAAGACATCATCATGATCCATCAGATGGACTCCCATCTCTCTCCTCTGACTGCTGTCCCTACCCATGCTCCAGACACATCCTCTGTAAAGGCTGTCCCTACCCTTGCCCCAGCTGCATCCTCTGTGAAGGCTAGCAATCCTGAGAATGATTCTGATTCTGATTTGGAATGGTGGGAATGTGCCACTGATGCTGCATCTAGATATGATGATCAACCTGCATCTCTTACTATAGGTAGGTGGCTTGATTTTAGCTGCTGTATTCTGATAATAACCAAGGCATAGTACCATGCCAAAGTTTGGCTAATGGCTTCCAAGGTGCTCTAATCAGTATTGGACCCAAGACAGATGCTGTCATTGACTGGTTTGGGTTGAATGACAGCTTGGTTCCCTGTTTACAGGTTCTGACTCATAACATATGCAGCTCTCATTGGGAATCTGTCCTTAGGACACCTTATTGGGAATTGAGTTATGAACAGGCTGTGAACTTGGCCAAAGCAATGCAGGCTAATATATCTGGATGTCGGAATCAAGATTTACAGATTTTTCTTCTGTTTTCAATGAATTCTCCAGATGGCTCACTTATTGGGCTAGGTCTCCATGTTGTTTGGTCTCAAGTTTGCCTTTCTACTTTTATTTATCATCCCAACTGCCATCATCTTGCCTTTCTTTTACTAGGCATCTGCTTGAAATACCCTAGTGTGTTTAAAAGGAGTATATCCATTTGTGTGTCATTCATTTTATAAGCTTTTCACGTAATGATTTTTGCTGTCCATTTTTTCTGGTCCCTTATCAGCCTAAACTCCAGAAGCTAAATTTGACAAACCTGAGGATTGCCATAATTTACAGGCTCAACTTGGCTTAGTTTGTATGGGTATAATTTTTGCATGACCAAGATCTACCATTTGCTTATTGGATTGAGCAGTGCCGACCCTGTTACCAAATTATTGTGCCCCCCACCATGCCCACAAAACTATTTTCAGCCTTTGTGGCTTAGTGCATCAAAATTAGTGAGTAATTTTGCCATGCCATGCATGTCTGTTTGCAATATTCTCCGTGCTGACCCTGTTACCAATGCACCTGACTCACCACACCATTACTTTGCAGCTCTGAGTTCAGACTTGCTTATTTAGTAAATTATTTGTAGCAGATTTACGATGTCAGAAAAAATGAGGACATTTTATTATAATTTCTGTTGTGGATGTAACCTACTCCCCCAGTCTCCTACCCAAAAAAATGCGAGCATGATTCTACCAAACCTTGGCCAAGTATACTAGGATGATGCAAGGCATCAAGAAAAAGGTTCAGCATCCAAAGCTCAGCAAAGAGGCCCATGTGGCACTGAATGCCTGCCAACTGTTGGCTGCAAAGCAGTACAAGGATGCATTGGATGAAACATGAAAGACAATTGACAAGCTCACCAAAGAAATCGCTACCTCAAACCATAAAAGTGCCTGCCGTGTTCATATGGAGCTCCATACTGGCTTGCAATGCTCATGTATTGAGCCCAAAAAACCAGTGCCTAGAATGTGTTTACTTGGAAAAAGTCTCAAGAAAAAGAAAACTGTAGGTGATACCATACAAAATGATAGCTAACTGACAATACATTAGTCCCTAACTCAGTGTCTTCATGCCACAGTAAAGAAGTTTTCCCAGCACTTGCCTGAAGTCTTCAGGAAGAGTATGCTGAGATGTCAGTATGAGACTGCAAGGCACTTGTTCACAAGTTCGAAGAAGAAAAGGCTACCATAGCAAAATCTTTCCATTCATCTACCAAGTCAAGAATCAATGACACAACACAAACTCTTGGTGAAATTGAAAATGAAGTTCGGTCTCTATGTATTGAAATGTAAACTGTCACTAATGCTGTTTGGATTGACAGCTAAATAACCTCAAATTATGTACTGGTGTTGAGAGCATACTGTTTGTTTCATGGGACTACTGACCTGCCCTTGAGAGGTGTTGTATTCACAACACCTGGAGTCGAAAATTTTCTCGGGGGCAGTATGAAAATTGATATGCAGGATTTTTTAGTGAAGATGGAAGGGTTTGCTGTTCAGAGCATACATGGTTTGAAAAACAGTATTCATGCCCATGCATTCTACTAATCCACGATTCATAAGGTGTAGCAAAAAACCATCAACAACGAGTTGTAGCACTGCATGCTGATGTGCATAATATTGTTATTGAGAACCTCAGGATGTCAACATGATGCAGCCTTGGTGCTGGCCTTTAATTTTGAAACATACTCACCTCGATTAAGATTGGTAACAGGTGATGAGTCAGTCTGCATAGAACATAACATTGTAAAGTGACATCAAGTTATCATTGAGGGATGGCCTAATAACATCCCATTTCGAACCTCAGTGAGACATCAAATTCATTGTCTGATCTTGAAGACCTGCTCTGTGTTAGAGCGACACCTACTAATCTGCTAGCTGGACCATGCGGGCTATCCTACAAGAAGTCGGCAGGGCACATGCATGTGATGGGGGTTTTGATGGATTTGATGTGAGGGGTTATTTTTAGATGAGTTGGCTGAAATAGGTGTTTTGCACCACAAATGTAGATGGAATACCTAAGAGAACTCAACTCAGGTCCCCTGGTATATATTTTAAGTTCATATACTATGTTACACATATTGTACTATGTTGCTACTGATGCATGCATACATGCATGTGCATATTGATGCATGTAAATAGAAAATTCCCACACTGACAAAGATAGCATTTGTAGGCATTTAGTAGCATATTTTGATGTAATAAAATAAAATAAAATTAAATTAAATTAAATTAAAATTAAATATTATTATGTAATAGGCATGCTAGGAGACTGTTTCCTAACATTACCCCCCTTTTATGCCTCGACTTCCAGGCCAGAAAATATTGTATCTGTTCCCTCTGTGAAAGTTTGATAAGGCTGGAAATCCATCCCCTCATACACCATTCTAGCAATGCAACATGGAGCATTTGGATTACATTTAAAGAATTGGGCAATTGCATTACGTGCACGCTTACAATTCTCTTCAGGTTCCCATGAGGTATTTTTGTCAGTGTAGTTCTTCCACTTGATTAAGAACTCCAATTTATTTCATCAAAGATGTGAGTCTAAAACCTCTTCCACTATATATTCTGGAGCACCTTCTACCATTATTGGAGGTTGTGGAGTAATTTGTTGTCTGGGAATAGTAGGTGGGCAGTAAGGGCATAAGTGGGAAATGTTAATTTCAGGATCAATCTTGAATGATTGAGGTAATTTTAACACTACCGCATTGGGTGAAATTATTTTAGAAATCAGATATGGGCCAACTTGCTTCTCCGTAAGCTTTCTTGAAGGTTGTGTAATAGAGTCCCAAGAAAGCCTGAACTTTCTTGATATGGGTGGGCACAGGCCAATCAACAATTGCCTGTACCTTGATAGGATCCATCTTGATTCCATTAGGCCCAATCTTTAATCCCAAAAACTCTATCTCACTTGCACCAAACACATACTTCTCTAGTTTAATGAATAAATCATTCTCTGCCAATCTTCTCAACACCTCCTGCACTATCGCCTCATGATTTTCTTCATCCTCCATGAATATCAAAATGTTGTCCATGAATATTATTACCATGCCTTTGTCTATTATGTCCTTGAAAATGTCATTCATCATATTTGGGAAAGTTGGGGGACTATTGGTCATCCCAAAAAAAATGACAAGCAGCTCAAAGGATCCTCAATGCGTTGATAGGTCCACTGCATACGCTAAGGTCTGGAGAAGGATCTAATCATATCTATACATTATGACACACACTCTGAATCGCTATGAATGCCATGAAATCGACATCGAATCCTTTTCAAACTATTTCACACTATTTTGGATAACTTCAAGACATTTCAAATGCTTTCGAACTATTACACAACACTTTGAATGACTTCGCAGCATTTCAAATGGTATTGGCACCATATAGCTCTTTTAAAACACTTTCAATACACACTGCACATCCAGGACAAACCATTTCATCACATATCAAGCACCACCAGACACGAGGAGAGACTATGAGAGACTTAGGATGTGATAAGTGCATTTTTATGTTTCATTGATATTTTAAAGCAAAAGATAAGTACTTTTACTATATAGGAACACTATATATTTCATTATTTTTTATTTTTTATTTGTTTCATGATCTACAAGTCCTCATTGTTTGATATATTGCCTCATATTTTACATATGTTATTATTTCCTTTTTAGTACTATCTCTTCAATTTGTATATAGACTTGTATTAGTTAGTTAGAACCAGAAGAAGAATACCAATGGGGAACAGAGCACAAGTTACCCTCTCACTCATCGTCTGATTTAAGAGCCATTCTCTTGAGTCTAAACTCTTGTCATATCTTTGAGTTCTGCAAAATATTGTGAACTTCTTCAAAACTATTGTATTCGCTCCTTGTTTTATTGCCTATCGCCTATCGCCATTCAAAAAACACTTCACATTCTCTATACTCACTTTTTGATATACATTGAACCACTTCAAATTACTTCGACATTCCTTGAAACTTATTCGAACTATTTCACACATCTTCAATCCTATTTTGAACTATTTTAAACCTCTTCATATGCTCTTACAAACTACTTGCACCATCCCTCATCAATTCACCTCACTAAAAACAATGTTTGGAAATCAGTGGTGATATTTAGTACCAACTCGCACCCTTCCTCTGACTAGTGTTATACCATCCAAAGCCATGTAGTAGGTTTTGTTTGGGTTTCTGGGTTGAGTATCATCAGGGTGGCAAATGCAGCCTTCCACTCATCTCCTTTCTTTATTCATACATTGTTGTACCCCCAGCATAAATCCAATTTTGTAAAGACCTTGGGCTTTCCCACCTTGTCAATTATCTCTGAGATCAATGGCAAAGGGTATGCATTCTTCACTGTCCACTCATTCAAATACCTATAATCTGTACACATCCTCTTCCTCTGATCCTTTTTCAGTACAAAGAATACTGGTGATGTCTGCAGTGATTTCAAAGGTCGTATGCATCCCTTGCACAATTGTTTATTAAGGAATGCATCCACTTCTTCTTGTTCCTTCAGAGATAGCAGATAGACTTTTGACTTCTTTGGCACAAATCCTGGCTTCATCTCAATTGCATGATCTTATGGCTTTTGCACTGGCATCCGCTCTGATTCCTTCTTCTGAAAAACTGACAAATATTTATGGTAGGCTTTCAGCACCCACTCCTCTACTGGCTTCACTTTTGCAGCATTTTTATCCCATGACTGTCCTCCACAAATTTTCCTAAAGGTTTGCTTCTGTTCTTCATTACTGGTCATGATTGGAACTTCCCTGTTTGGCATATCCTCATCTTCCACTTCCTCCATCGTAAGAGAATACTTCCTCAGACATTCTTTCTCTTTCTTTTCCTTCTTCTCCTTTTTTACTTTTCTCCCATATACATTACATTCTTTAGGACAATGAGTCATGTGTACCTTCCCAGTTTTCCAATCAATTTCCGGGTTATGCTTTTATAACCATGGACATCCAATTATCAGATTGGTTTTCCCAAGGTCACACACCCCAAATATGGCTCATCGTCACCTCCTCCTTAATAGTTCCTCCACGATTGATTGTACTGTCAATATTGTACACCATTATAGGTTGTGGCAGTTTATGCATGCAAATACCATTTCCAGTAATTAAAGATCAATTAATAAATAATCCTGTAGCACCACTGTCAAGCAATGCCTTCACATTAATTGCTGCATGCATGTCCACTGTCTCCAATCCTACTGTCAAGCTGATTTCGGATTCTATCCATGCAGAGTGAATAAAGAATTTAGGGGTTTTTGGAAATAAGGCTGAACATTTTTCTTTGTCACATAAGTGATATGGTTGTACTCCTCAATTTCTCTTTCAGGTTCACTCTGGGTTTCCTTGGATACTCATATATTACATTGATTCTGGGTCACCAATGGGGAAACCTTTACTAAAACTCTTCCACAAAATTCTTCTGCTTATCTTCCTCCAACTTCACTTCCTCGATTGTCACTTCCCTAATCTTCCTTTTCTGCCTACAATTCCTTGCAATATGCCCTAATTGCCCACAGTTAAAACATTTAAGTGGGGCTCATCTCCCTACTTGATCAACATCCATTGCATCTGCCAATGCTGCTGACTCCTTAACAATAGGTGTCACTGCCATGGCCAGTGGCTGTGCCCTCGGAGTTTGTACCTGAGGCATCTTTCCTTTCTCAAACTTTCCTCCTAATGACTTTCCAAATCTGGCATTCCTATACATCAATTTTGACTCTGCCTGTTCCTGTCGCTATTGCTGATCAAAATGCATTGCCCAATTATACCACTTGTCCAACCTCTCCTGCATAGAAGGTAGTCGATAGATAAACTTGAATAATGAGGGATTTAATCCTGCCTTGAAAAACTCTACCAATGCAGCTTCTCCCATATCCATCTGTGACACTTCTGCCTTGAACTGCAAAATAAATTCGTCTGCTGTCAGAGAACCTTGGTGCATGGTTTTTAATTTTGCATTAGCTGTCACCTTTGGATTAGGGTCTCCAAACAGTGCCTCCAGTCTCTCCAAAAATTCCCTGAATGTTGCAAATGGTTTATATCCCACAGCAATTTGATTAATAGCTTTGTTTCTCCAGAACTGTGCTTTCCCTCCCTGGATATATGAGAAAGTAAACATAATCCTAGACTCAGTCATATGAAACTTGGGCTTTCTCCCATGGATATACAATACTATAGAGCTGATGAAGGATTTTGTATTCTCCATGGTACCATCAAAAATTTGTGGGGGCGCTATTAGGGCGACACCCACTGTTCTGCTAACTGGACCATGTGGGCTCTCCTACAAGAAGGTGGCGGGGCACACGCGCATGATGGGGGGTTTGATGGATTTGATGTGATGGGTTAAAAATAAACTAGTTGGCTGAAATGTGCATTTCACACCACAAATGTGGATGGAATATCTAAGAGAACTCAACTGAGGTCTCCTAGTATTTATTTTATGGTTATATACTATGTTACATATATTGTCCTATGTTGCTACTGATGTGCACATACATGTGCATACATATTGATGCGTGTAAATAGAAAATTTCCACGCTGACAAATAAAGCATAACAAATAAAGCATGTATAGGCATTTGGTAGCGTATTTTGGTGAAATAAAATAAAATAAAATAAAATAAAAATATTATTAGGTAATAGGCTTGTTAGGAGACTGTTCTCTAACAGGTGCGTATTTAGGTAGACACATTCTTCTACTCTCAGATTTCTCCTCTGCATGCAGATCCTCCTGAGACATCCACTCTACCATCTTCTCCATCTCATCATCTTAATTTTCCACTGTCTCTGCTTTTGTTTCTGCTTGTTTGGGCTGTGATGCTGCTAATACTGACACTAACTGGGATGTTTGTGCTGTAAGTGCATCAATTTTGGCTTCTAGCACTAGCGTGGGAATAGGATTGTGACCAGGATTGAAAGTTGATTGTTCTGACATAATGACATAAGCTGTGATGAGTCACTTCTTCAGCTGAGTCAAGATTCAGCTTGAGAATTTTTTTGCAAATTTTCGAGTCACATGATCCAGCAATTCAGATACCAAACATGGCAAAACATGACTTCAGCTATTTGTCAACACTAGGGCACTTTGGATCAATAACCCTTCCAACAGTGCCTGATCTTGGGGTTAATACTAAATTCAGCTAGTAACTATCTAAAAAGTAAATCTAGGTTAAACCAGATCCAATCAGTTGTCTGGTTGCAGCTGTCCTCATGATGAGTGCTGCCTCTCAATCACTGGCAGTTGCAATGTAAGGCAAGGCCTGGCATTGGCTTATGAAAGCAAGGTAAATACATATATACAATTACTTCCAGCTCATGCCAAAAGGGTCAGTAAGCAGTTGTGGCACGCTGAAACAATGATGTATGCATGTGTAAGAGAAGGGACACTGATGGGGTAGTTGAGTTCTTCTGTTAGGGTGACACCCACTAATCTGCTAGCTGGACCATGTGGGCTCTCCTACAAGAAGGCGGCAGGGCATGCACACATGATGGGAGGTTTGATGGATTTGATGTGAGGGGTTATTTTTAGATGAGTTGGCTGAAATAGGCATTTCATACCATGAATATGGATGGAATACCTAAGAGAACTCAACTCAGGTCTCCCGGTATATATTTTAAGTTTATATACTATGTTACACATATTGTACTATGTTGCTACTGATGCCCACATACATGTGCATACATATTGATGCATGTAAATAGAAAATTTCCACACTGACAAATATAGTATTTGTAGGCATTTGGTAGCATATTTTGATGTAATAAAATAAAATAAAATAAAATAAAATATTATTATGTAATAGGCATGCTAGGAGACTGTTTCCTAACACTCCGGAGGTGGCATTCTGGTGCGACATATTGGAAGAAGTTGAGTGTGAGAGAGCTAGAGGCCTTGGATCTGGAGCACAACAAGCAGGTCTCAAACAGTGAAGTTGATACCCAGCACCTCGCCATCATCATTCTGACTATGGTAAAAAGCACCCACGATCCAAACATTCCATGTCAAACAAGAATGATATCTAGAAGAAGAAGCAAAAGAAATTGTAGGCACAGGTTTCAGACTTGGACAATAGTGAATCTGACCAAGAGAATAACCCAGCCACATCTAGTACACACTCAGATTCTCCTGCCTTGTTATCCTCATCCATGCCTGCCACTCCTGCATCAATGGCCACTTCATCATCTTCAACAGCACCAGCCACTTTACCCTCCACATCTGCAGAGTCAGCCAGCGAGCCAGCACCTACTCCTGTATCCATAGCTGCTTCATTATCTTCTGCAGTACCAGCCACTTCGTCATCCATTTCTGGAGCTTCTTAGCTCAATATTCCTCATTTCTTCATAATTAAATATGGTATATTATGCAGATACCTATGTATTTAATGTCCCTATGCTATGAGTAGTAGAATTATGGTCAAGAAAGTACCCTCAAATTATTGAGAAGAAAGATAAAGAAGATTACTCAATGACAGCAATAGGAATCAATATCACAGTGGTAAAGAGCAGTTGGGTGCTGCCAAGTGTTCACTATTGCAGTTGACAGTGCCGATGGGGTGGCTGTTACTGCAGCAGAAAGGCAGAAGTCATACAGAAAGGAGAGGAAGCAGCTGAGATGTCCGGCATTGCACTTGATGACAGCAACAGTGAATGAAGAGACTGAGAGTGGTATGTGGGCCTAGCAGGGTCTTTTCTTAGCTGTTATCTAGATGAGCTTATGACCCATGCCTTTGTCATGGTGTTCACTTGCTTTCCTCACTCAGCCTGACACTGGCATGGGCCAGCTCACATATATGTAACACAATGCTTAATCCCACTACAATTACTCAACTCTTCAGTTGCCTTTGAACCTTCAGCCCAAAGTCAACGTTTGGGGGTTTATAGTGACACAACTCTTTAGTTGACTTTTAGATACAGTAGTACACAACTTTTCAGTTTACTTGGGACCATTGGCCCCAAGTCAACGTGGGGGGGTTGTGGTGTTTATCCCCATCCCCATCACTATCTGTATCTCCATCCCCATATCCCATATCCCCACCTCCCCTATCCCCATCCCCATCTCCCTCTTCCCACTCTCCCCCTTCCCCTTCCCCCTCCCCCTCTCCTCCTTCCCTCTCCCCCTCTCCCCCTCCCCATCTCCCATTCCCATTTCCATCTCCCCCTTCCTCATTGCTATCCCCACCTTTCCCCTCTACACCCTCTCATACCCCATCCCCACCCCTCATACCTCTTCTCCATCCCCATCCTGCCCACCCTCTCACACCCCCTCCCCACCCCTCACATTTCCCTCACACTCCTTCACACTCCTCTCCACACTCAGCTCACTTGCGAAGTTTCAAACTCCACTTCAAACTTAGCTGCAGCTCACCTCTACATATGTGATGACCACATTTTGAAGCCCAGCTATATGACTGATTTTTAGTCAGCTCTGACTAATGCCATTATTTCTGACTAATCTTGCATAGCTCTGACAAATTTTGCACAGCTCTGACAAATTTTATGTAATCCCATCAACCATCACTCCCATCATTCCCACAAAATGACCATAGCCTATGTTATACAGCTCATCATCTATTTTTAGCCCTGATCTCATCACACCATCACTCTCACAA
Source organism: Tricholoma bakamatsutake (assembly GCA_029959215.1). Taxonomy (NCBI): domain Eukaryota; kingdom Fungi; phylum Basidiomycota; class Agaricomycetes; order Agaricales; family Tricholomataceae; genus Tricholoma; species Tricholoma bakamatsutake. The sequence goes on along the minus strand of CP114857.1, from coordinate 10,355,161 downwards.
AATGGTTGCAGCATATGTAGTAGACGAGCTTATGACCCATGCCTTTGTCATGGCATTCGCTCACCTTGCTCGCTCAGCCTGACACCGGCATGGGCCAGCTCGCGTATATGTAACACAATGCTTAATCCCACTACAGTTACTCAATGACCGAAATGGTCATAGCATATGTAATGAATTACACTCCTTTGCTTTGAGCTGCTCCAGACACTCTTTTTATACAAAACCATGTCCATTTTGAACCGAACTCGCCCTGCTTTTATTCCTTCCTCATTATACAAAACCATGTCCATTTTGAACCGAACTCGCCCTGCCTTTATTTCTTCCTCGTCTTTAAAGAGAGATTCTTTTGATCTTCTTGATTGACTTGGTATTGACTTGTATTATGGTGTTATTGACATTATTACAAAGTTGTATTGACTTGTTATATTGACTTTACTACAAACTTGTTGCTAATATCATTACAAACTTTTATTGACTTGTTATTGACTTTATTACAAATTTGTATTCACTTGTTATTGACTTGTTATTGACATCATTAGAAACTTGTATTGATCTGTTATTGACATTATTACAAACTTTTATTGACTTGTTAAGGTTTACTAACCTGCCCTAAAGTTTTCTCACAATAAATTTTTCAACCATTTGATTCAATCCCAGTACAATCCAAATCTAATTCTAATGCTAATTCTAATTCTAATTCTAATTCTAATTCTAATTCTAAATCCAAGTCTATGTTGATATCTATATTAGTTTCCAATTCCTGTAAATAATCTCTCAAGTTACTCACCTTTGCTAAACAACTCCATTCAACACTTCCTTGTATACCACATTGGCAGTTCTGTTATTTCCATTGTTTTCATTCAACAGCACCTTGATCCTTTCTCCAGATGTACACCTTGATAGTGCCACATATAACTGCCCATGTGAGAACACTGGTGTCTGTAAGTCTAAGCCAACATGTGATACCGATTGGCCTTGTGACTTGTTGATAGTCATGGCAAATGCCAAGCAAACTGGAAATTGATGTCGATGAAGTGGTAATGGCAAGGTCTCTGCTGAAGGCTCCAATGTGATCCGAGGAATGAAAATGATATTTCCTGCAAACTGTGCATCTCCACTGATGATCCTGCACTTCAATACACATGATCTGGCTTCAAGAAGAATAAGTCGAGTTCCATTGCAAAGACCCATGGTGACATCCAGATTGCGTAGAAGCATGAGAGGACAGCCTATCTTAAGTGCCAGCCTGGAGAGAGGAAGGCCACTTGCTTTGATAGAGTTTAGATACTCTGCAGGATATGGGTGGTAGTTGTTTAACTCCTGCTCTCTGAATGAGACTGTATCAGCACTGTTAAAGACATGCTCTGGTCCAGGAAATCTGGCAAGGAGAAGAGAGTTGATGATATTGACATTGTCATTTGTGCAGGAGAGAATGGTCCTATCCAAATAGTACTGATCTGGCTTGTTCCCCTGCTCTATGCCTGGATATGTGGAGTTGATAAGGTGATCCATGGTATTTCCATGGCAGAGCATATTGTGTGGAATCTGTATAGTGTCTGCAGCATCGACTGTTGTGCCTGCACCGATGTGCAAGAGCCAGGCAGCATGTGCAGTGTTCTCTGGAGTTCTGTCGAGTCGCATATTCTCGGTCAAGTGATAGACAGTAATGCGCTGCCAGAGAGTGCTCCTTTTGATAGATGAAGCTATGATCTGTTCTCTAGTGCCCCTAGGAATGACAGGTAGGGTCTGTTTAAAGTCACCTCCAAACAAAATGGTGATTCCACCAAATGGAACATTCTTCTTTTTGAGATCACACAAGGTGCAGTCTACTGCATCTGTAGCATATTTGTGCTGCATAGGAACTTCATCCCAGATGATGATTGAAGTTTGATCAAGGACCTGGTGCAAATCTGAACCTCGAAGTATTCTGCAAGTAGAGGTGTCATCAATTTTGATTGGGATTTTAAACATGGAATGTGCTGTGCGACCCCCTTCTAGAAGCAATGCAGCGATTCCAGATAATGCAACACAGAGAGCGATTTTTCCTTGAGCATGAACAGCAGCTGCAATGGTGTTGCAGACAAAGGTCTTTCCACAACCTCCAGCACTATGCAAGAACATGAGCTTTCCCTTGTTATTGTTGACAGAATCCATTGCAACATCAAAAACCTGTCTCTGCCTGTGATTGAAAAGCTGGAGATTGTGAGCGACAGTGAATGGCCAACTCTTCAACATTGTAATCCCTCTGTTCCTGCAAAAGCCTATTGGCAGCAACATCAATGTGCCAGTTTCCTTCAATGGCGGGCATCTCTGGATAATCAGAAAGTTGTTTGCCTGATCTGATAAGGATCTGATTGATGAGATGCAAGCCATACATGTAGACTTGATCATCTGTAAAGTCTGTATCTGGATAGATGGAAAGAAGCTTGACTCTGAGGTCATCACAAATGTGATGTTTGAACTGGTTCCAGAGGATGTCAGGAGATGTTGGATGGCAAAGAGCAATCTGAGAGAGGAACCAAGCTGCATCTGGCATGCCTCTGTAAGACACTGGACCCATTCCTGGTCATCCTGCAAAAGACCCAATGCAATACAGGCCCGCTTGAATGTATTATGGATGACACCATTGACAGTGCGCAAGTGCTGGAATGATGTTGCCCCTGTGACAACAGTAAGAAGCAGCCTGAGGTAGAACCTTTCCCCCTGGGCAGGAGAAGCAAAGTACATTCTGCCAATGGCAGCCTCGCCACACCTTCTTGGGTTCCACTGCTTCTTGGTTGGATTGTAGACCCATGCTTGAGGAAAGTTCTGGTAGGTGACAGTACATGCTGCTTCATATGTTCTGTTGGCTTCAAACCAAGCAGTGAGACATGTGGTCTTGGCAGCAGGCCTCTCCAAAACCTCATCAATGTTGTCATCTGCATTGAAGTAGACAGTTTGTTGGTCCTCCAGATGGACAGGCAGACGATAAACATGAGGAGACTCTGCATGCATTCCAAATTCATTCATGTGCCAGCAGCTTTCCACAGATCCAATGTAACGTGCATCCAGATACTCCTTGACCTCATCTCTGTCTTGGTCGAGAATCTCAATCATGGTTCTGTCATGGCCTTTGTATATGTACTTGTGAATGTACTTGACAGCCTCTACTGAAGAACAGATCTCGACATTGATGTGACAGTTGTATCTGACAAATGAACCAAGTCATTAACCAATAAATATAATGTCAGATAAATGTTCCTTACTTTGCAGCCAAATAAGGATTGTGTGGGATGACATGTCTGTTATCATAGAGATAATTACGCTTCCTCACTGTTCTACCATTGTTGGGTCTGGCATAATCAGGATAATTGTTTGCAGTAAAGGAAGTTTGTTCTCTGAACTGCTTGGGATACCTCTTGCTGCACCTATTGTCAACCATGCATGAAGCCTTGGGTTTGTCATGACCGCAAGGACCATGAAGCATGCAGGTAGTTATAGTGTGATAGAGCATTGGCTGTGTGATAGGGTCAGGAATCTGAGCAGACACAATAGAATCAACATCATGGGCATCACGGATTTTGTCGGCTGGATCGAGAAATATGAGGAGGTGCATATGTGGAAGGCCTCTCTTTTGAAACTCGATGGTATGGATGTGGGCCACCACTTTACCCAAAACACCATCCTTGACATCCTTGATCAATGCATTCTTTTTCTGTTCAAAGACACGTGCAACAATGTCTGGCCTGTCATAAGCTTCCTGCTTTTTTCCATGGGTGCTAAAATGTGGATTGGGTGATTCCTCCCGCAACAGAGCTTCCTGGATTTCTGGCCACTGTGGATTGGCAGTCATGGTGAGAAAGAGATCTGGCTTGCCGAAAAAGTGACAAATGGCCATGGAATTCTGGAAAAGCTGATTCATATGCCTTTCACTGCCTATATGGGTTGATAGAAGAATGATGCGACTCCCATGATCCTCTAGATTGATATTTTCATCCCGGTCACCCATGGCAGCATCTCTCAACCCAGCATACACATCGGCCCTAAGCTCCTTCTGGTGATGTCGGACCCAGTTCAACATATTCTGTTCGATAGATGCCCAAGCATCTACAACATACTGCTGCAAAAGATTTCCTCCCCACAACAATGGTGGCTGCTCTCCTGGTTTTGGATGCACCTGATAAGCATGGTAGCATCTCTGACTGACATTGGGAACTCTTCTGGCTCCATATGCACCTTGGTGTGCAGGTATATCTGGGTGCCATCCATCTTCACCATGAGGAAAGAGCAAGACATAGTGCAGAGTTGAATAGGATGGATGCAACTGGCTGATATGCCTAAGCCCTCCCCCTCTCAGCCTGAGAACAATATCTCTGTCATTAGACCGTTCCTCAGAGCCATCACCTGGAATAATAGCTGCCACTTCATCATTGGCTGTAGGAAGATTATAGCAATGTAAATCCTGGGTTCTATCTGATCGCAGCCGTATGGAGACATTGTCCTGCTCTTCTGGAGGCTTTTCCCTCATGATCTGAAATGCCTGCTTGAATAAAGGCACATAAGGATGGGTGTTATTCAGCATGGCCTGCAGGTCTGTCATGATAATTGAGTTGAGATTATTGTTTTGCCGCTCACGAATATTGAGCTGTGCGATAGGATCATGAATATAGAGCTGTGCATAGGCTGCAGGCCATCCAGGAGGTGGCAGGAGTGCTCCAGAAAGATGATGAAGATCACCATGAATATGAAAGCTGTATACGCCTGATGTACCTGTAACAGAATGGTCCACCTTGACACCTAAAGAAGTGAATGCAAATGCAGCATTGTACTGTCGAATATTTGTTTTAAATTCCTTAGAAAGAGGACTTTTGCCACACAACAGATCTCGCAATGTGGCAGGAGCAGGTCAGAAAGATGGCAGATGAATTTGTCCCTGCAAGCAGCAACTTCCAAACTTTGGCACAGCTCTGGTAGACCTGGACAGTTTTTCACAATCAAAATGCAAGGCATGGCAGTGTGGACACTCCACATTCATGGGTCCAAGTGAATGTCTGGGAATTGGCTCCTGATAAGGTGCACGGCCTAGTGGTAATGGCCTTGCAGGTTGATGTGGAAGTAGAGGTACAGGCATAGGTGGAGGCAAAGGTGGCAACATTGAGGGATTCAGGAATGAAGCAGGTGGCAGCAGTGAAGGAGATTGCATAGGAGATGGTGGCAATGATGGAACATGGAATATTGGATCAGGCAGCAGTGGTGATGAAGATTGTGGAGGAGAAGATAAAAATTGTAGAGGAGATACACTTTCAAACTCATCATAATAATCTGATGGCATAGGAGATGGTGGAAATTGTAAAGCAGTCACCCTTCCAAATCCATCATAATAATCTGATGGCAGGGGAGAAGGTGGAAATTGCAAAGAAGACTGGCTTCCATCATCATCATCAGATTCCTCATTCTCCATTTCCCTCCTCAAAGCAATCTCATTATTCCTCTGTTCTTCATACTCAGCAGCCAACAATGCAGCCATTTCCCTATCCATCTGAATTTGTTCTGCCTGTGCATCCACTTGAGCTCGATATTGATCAATCCAATCTCCAGACATATTGTTAGCTAATTGATCCAACCTCATCATTCGTTGATGCAAGTTCCTGTCTGCAATGGATAGACATTGTAGCTCCTCAGCCTCATCCATCTGTGCCTGCTCATCTGCAAGCTGTTCATTTCTCCACATCTGATGCATCCTGAAAGCCCATTCCTGATCATGCCTGTTACATTCTTGCAATGCCGCCTGTATATTAATATGTCTGGGTGGATCATGATAATGTGGCTCAGCAGCCAAAGCTGCTTGCTGGGCAGCTGCCTGCCTCTCCAACTCCTGTTCAGCCAGCTGCTGCAATTGTTAATTGTGCTGCCTAGCTGCTTCGGCTTCAGCAGCCTGTCTTTGTGCATGCTCTTCAGCTTCAGCAGCTTCTCTCTGCCTTTCCTGTTCAGCCAGCTGCTGCAATTGTTGATTGTGTTGCCTAGCTGCTTCAGCTTCAGCAGCCTGTCTTTGGGCATACTCTTCAGCTTCAGTAGCTTGTCTTTGTGCATACTCCTCAACTGCAGCAGCTTGCCTGTGCTGCTCTTGTTCAGCCAACTGCTGCAATTGCCAATTATGCCACCTAGCTGCTTCCACTTCAGCAGCTTGCTGCTCTTCAATCACCTGCTGCAATTGCAGATTATGCTGCCTGCTCATTTCAGCCACCTGCTGTGATATCCTCTCTCTGGCAGCAACAGCCTCAGCAATTCTTCTTTCCTCAGCAACCTTCTGTAATAATTCCTGCTGATGCTGATACTCCTTAGCTGCCTCAGCTTGTTGTAACTCCTGAAGATGTGCATCATAATCTGCAGTTCTTTCCCTCAATGCAATATGTCCCCTATGCAGATTATTAAGTGCAGGATCTGCTTGACCACCTGAAATATTATGCAATGGTCCCAGTCCCCTCCCTCTCCCTCTCCCTCTCCCTCTCCCTCTTCCCCTTCTTGTTTGTAACTGAGGTGCAGGTGGAACCACAGGAATAGGATTGGCCAAAGGTGCATTCCACCCTGCTGGCAGTTGAACCTGTGGTATAGTAGAAGCTATATTTGCCCCTACTCCATGGTTTGCCAAAACAGGTCCAGATGGCATTACAGGAGCCCCTCTCCTATGTAATACAGGAGCAGGAGGTACAACAGGCAATTCAAACTGCCTTGGTGCATCCCAATCAGCAGGCATCTGCACCTGTGGTATCTGAGCTGCCAATGCAGCTCCATAGTTCAGTGGAACAATTCCCTCAGCAGAGGCAGTCACTCTGACTCTGCTTCTCCTCTCATCAGGATTGGTCATCTGCAACCTTTCCAGATGGTCTGCATCTCTAATTCTAGCCCTTTCCACTTCTGGTGTAGAAGGTCTACTTTGATTCCTGCAAATACTCTCATAAGCCATTATTATTGCAACATATGCCATCACCACTCACATATTTAGTAATGGTAAAGCCCAATAATAATTTGGTTCAATAGCCAACAATCCAGCACAGCTGAAGTAAGGTCAGCAACAACTTCCTTTAACAGCCAGTTGTCACAACACTCACTGTAATTCAACTGTTTTCAAGTTTCAATAGCCAATTCCAACTCTTATATAATGACAATCCCAATTTTGCTATTTGATGATAGATAGCAATTGCAATAGTATCACTATTATAGCCCCAAATGTTGTGTGAAGAGAGGTACTCAACTGATTGTTGTGCACTCTCTCTCCACATATAAGGAATTGTCAGCTGTTTGGTCATGTTGTGTGTGTTTCGGAAGAGGCGTGAAAGTAGGTGTCCACTATATCGCAACCAAAATTTTGTGCATGCAAATCTCCCTTTTTAATATCTGACTTGTTACTGACCTCATTACACATTTCTATTGACATGTTACTGACTTTGTTAAATTTGTATTGACCTGTTACTGACTCAAACTTTTTACTGACCTCGTTACAAATTTGTATTGACCTGTTACTGACCTGATTACAAATTTGTATTGTCATGTTACTGACCTCGTTACAAATTACAAATTTGTATTGACTTGTTACTGACCTCACTACAAATTTGTATTGACCTGTTATTACAAATTTGTATTGTCATGTGTCACACTTCATTACAAATCACAAATTTGTATTGACTTGTTACTGACCTCACTACACATTTGTATTGACTTGTTACTGACCTCATTACAAATTTGTATTGACTTGTTACTGACCTCATTACAAATTTGTATTGTCATGTTACTGACCTCATTACAAATCACAAATTTGTATTGACTTGTTACTGACCTCACTACACATTTGTATTGACTTGTTACTGACTGGTACTATTACATATGCTACGACCACATTTTGAAGCCCAGCTATATTTGTCAGAGCTGACAAATTTTAGTCAGCTCTGACTAATGCGATCATTTCTGACTCATCTTGCACAGTGCTGACCAATTTTGCACAGCTCTGACAAATTTTGCACAGCTCTGACAAATTTTAGATAATCCCATCAACTATCACTCCCATCATTCCCACAAAATGACTGTAGCATATGTTATGCGCATCATCCCATCAATCATCGCCAATCAATCACCGATCTCAGCTGAAAAACTCCCCCATTTAGCTCGCCATCACTCCCACAAAACAGTCGTAACATATGTAGTAGATATAGCATGCTGAAACTCACCAGATACAAAGTGTAGAAGATGGGAGGAGCAGCACTAGACAACAATGGTAAAAATGGTGATATGGCTCCCTATCGCCCTGTGCACATATTATGGCATTTTTTGCAATTGTGTGCACCTCCTAGATGGCTTCCGCACACTTCGCACAGCATGCTTTTGTGTGCCTTTGTGTGCTTTCATGTGCCTTTGCATGCTTCCATGTGCTTTCACATGCCTTTGACCATTTAGGTGCACTTTGTGCACCTTTTACATTTCTACTGCGCTTTTGGTTCCCCCATAGCTGCCTGATGTCATGCACCCTAAATGCACCCTGTTACACTTCAAACCACCTCTGCATGCTCCCCCCCCACACTCCTTACACAGTTGTCGTGCGCTCGATGCACCTCTACATGCTCCTTTTACCCTTTTACACCTTACCTGCAACTCACATTCTCTGCTGTGCACTCATTGCACAATCCCTATCGCACACACAACAATCCACTACACCAGTTGCACTGCACATCATGGCTTCCAGCTTACTAGTGCATTGGCTCAAGGCACACTGCAATTTCAATACAAGCGAACTGTGCATTCTCACATAATCTGGGCATGTTGTGCCTATTTGGCATTGGACTGTGCACACGTGGGCACTTTCACATAATCCTGGTGCTTTGGTGCTATTTGGCCTTGCACAGCATCTCCTTATAGTTCTTCCACATTTCCAATTGGCATTGCCTTATCTGGTAACTGGCACAGGTCAATCATATCATTATTACTAAGGTGCAGCACATGACACATAACACCGAGGTGGATTAATTGGGAAGAGTGCATGGGACCTAAAGCACATCAAAAATAGTGCATCACACTAGAGCAGTTGGGTATTGGCTATAGCATGCGCAAATTTCATTGCCTGAGGCAGCAGCATAGTGTGGTCAGGTTTAGATGGGTGAATGGATGTGCTTGTGGGTAGCGCATGGCACTTTCTATTTTTACACTTTATTTTACCATTTTTATCACATAAGCCATTTGTACATAGTAGGTGGACAGATAGAGAATCCAGAGGATCTTTCCCCCCCCTCATAGTTCATAGCTCAGTCAGCATCGCACATAGTCTGTGCACCAGCATTCAGTCCATGCACCTTTGTAGTGCACCCTTCATATAGCCATGTTTGTGTATCATTTGCATCCCCTCGTCGTATTGCTGCATTTCATCCCTGCATTGCATTCTTCATCCTTGTTTGTGCACTATTGCAGTATGCCCTTCATATAGCCATGTTTGTGCACTGTTTGCATATTTAGTTGTATAGCTGTGTTTATGCACCATTTGCACCTTTTTCTGCTCATTGTGCTCCCCTCCTGTTTGCACCCCCAACCTGCGCACCACCCTCACAGCACATCCCAGTGCCATCTTCATCCCACTGCACCCCCTACTTTCATTACCCTCATCATTGTGCACTTTTGCGCTCCCATTGCGCATTTTTCTGCACCGCGCATTTTTTCCCCTTTGTGTTGCACACTTTTCCACTATTGTGCATATCTTCCCTTTAGCATACACAACTAGTACGCATATTGAAAACTGCCATACCAGCCTCTTCATAGTCTCCGCACCCCAAAGGACGATCCAAGGCCCTCTAAGTGAACCCCTCTCACCCCGAGCATACCTGCAGTTGTAGGTTTAGTGTTCACCCCTTCTGTTGAGACTCTGCACCGAGTACCAACTGAACACATCATTTCTGGAGCCCACCGCAAGGGGTTTCTGCTATCAGACCTTATTTAGACCTTCATTGGCTTGCCCTTCGCTTCGACATTAACCACCTTTGCACTCTCCATTCCGAGCTGTTAGCAACTGCACTCCAGCTTGGGAAAATACCAGTACTCAAATCACTCTTCTTAAACAACATGCATCCCTCGTCCACGTTGTCTTTACCTCCACCTTCACCTGAATCATCCCTACCTACCTTAACTCTGTCTACATCACCGAATTTTTCCCCACCTTCAAATTTCGCTGTGCTTTTATTAGATCTTAACTCTACACACCTTATTCCACCTACCATGGCTACCATGCACATGCCATCCACATCTAACCAAAAAGTGCCACATTTCGACTCCACAAAACCACGTGAACTCCAGAAGTACTTCGAGAAGCTTGCACAACTTCTCCGCAATTGTAATGTCACTGATGAGAATGATAAGAAGTTCCACACTGTGCGCTATTTAAACAGCAACACTGCAGACACTTGGAAACTGCTACCAGAGTATAGCGCAACACACAACTATGGCGCATTCAAAGATGCTGTCCTAAAGCTTTATCCCGGCTCTAGGAATAGCAGTAAATGGAGTATTAGCGACCTGGACAAGCTTATTGATGAAACTGCATGCATCAGTGTCATAACTGCAGACGAAATCATGTGCTATTATTGCGCATTTTTGAACATTAGCAAATACTTAGTTGTGCAAGGCATATTGGCACACTACGACCAAAGCCGCATGTTCATTAGGGTATTTCAACCAGACCAGCTCGAGCACATTTTGAGCCACCTTGTGATTGCGGTACCAAATTAGCCTGCCAATGTGCCATACTCATTAGATGCAATATGCAATGCAATCAACTTTATCTTTGAAGGCCAAGTGCACTATTTCCAGCCACTTACTGGGCTCCCAGTGCAAAACCCTGATATGTATGTACCCTACTCAGCACCCAGCATACCCGTTGATGATACTTGACCTGGAAACCTAGCAAAAACCTGTTAAAAGCCTTTTGTAGTATAACTCAGGCTAGAACAAGGGTGCAAGGTGGTACTAAATATCACCGCTAATACCAAAACGTTGTTTTAGTGATGCAAAATGGTAGGGACATGATGAATAGCCTTTTTAAAGCGTATGAAGATGTTCGAAGATGGTTCGAAGACGTGCAAAGTAGTTCAGAATAAGTTCGAATGGGTTTGAAGTTGTTTGGGTGAGTTCGAGGGGGTTCGAAGGTGTTTGACTGGCATCGATATATGTTTTGACAAATGAATATTGCAGTTGCGAGCTGTGTTTTTAGTGATGATAGGCAATGATGAGTTGAGAATGAATATGAAAGTTCGAGGAAGTTCGCAATATTTTGCAGAACTTTGGAGATATGACGCGAGGTAAGACTCAAGAGAACTGCTCTTAAATCCGACTATAGTGGAGAGGGTAACTGGTTCTCTGTTGTTCTAAGTAACTAGTGCAAGTTTATATACATTTTTGAAGAGATAGTACTGAAAAGGGAAGTAAAACATGTGGCAATATATCATACAATGAGGACTTTGTAGATCAAAAATAAATGAGAAATGATAAATAATTGAAACATACGTGTCCCCATATGGTAAAAGTACTTATCTTTCACTGTAATATATCATCAAAACATAAAAAAAGCTATTATCGCATCCTAAATCTCTTGTCATCTCTCCTCATGTCCAGTAGTGCTTGATATATGATGGAATAGTTTGTTCCAGATGTGCAGCATGTATCAAAAGTATTTTAACACAGCTATATGGCGGCCGATGTTGTTCAAAATTCTGTGAAGTCGCTCGAAGTGTCACGAAGTTGTTCGAAGTTGTTCGAAGTGTCACAAAGTCTTCTGAAATAGTGCAAAATAGTGCGAAATAGATTCAACATTGATTTCGTGGTGTTCGTAGTGATTCGGAATGTCTGTCATAATGTCTCAATATGAATGAAACTGTTCTCCAGACCTTAAAGCGTGTAGTGGACCTATCATCCTCCCCCTTACTGAAACCCTAACTGTCCCAGTTAGCTGATCGAAGTCACGTGCAAAATGTGCAGTCAGGGTGAGGAAATTAGCGATGTTCAATATATTGCTCATTCTTCCACATCACCTCCTAATTTCATCAACTCTTTCTTGTATAATGTCTCTCCTCGTCGAACTCAATGCCAAAATCCTTGAATATGCAAAAACTGTGGGGGAAGGGTTTTTGTGTGAAAATGGTATGTCTGTTGTTGATTGATTCATAGTTAAAGATGCTAAAACATTTTGTGTAGGCAGAATACGATGAACTTGCCAAAGATCTTGGTGAAGAATGTGAAGCGGCTGTTCAAAAGGTCGTGGATGAAGTATTCGCGCTGTATAAACTGATGGCGCGATGCGAATGGATTTCGTGGGGTGGAGAGCTATTGTTCATAGATTTGGCTGAGGAGATAGAACACCGAATAGAGGAGGAAGAAAAGTGGGTGAGAGAGGAGCAGCAGGAGGCAAAGCAGGTGGCAATCGAGGGTCGGAGGAGGGCATTGGCAGACGCTTGAAATGTGGCTCTTGCTGCATTTCGTGTGAAGACAATTTCGAAAGACGACTTGAAAAGGCAGAGTGCGAAGTTCGAGGCTGAATTACACATGATCGAAAAGGTGGAGAGAGGCGAGGATGACGAAAATGAGGACAAAGATGAGCTGCCCATGGTGAGGGTGGCGAAGCGAAAGGTGGTCGAGATCAAGAGCGAAGATGATGAGGAAGAGGAGATCATGGGGGTAGAGGCTGTGAAGTGGGCACCAGTCGAAATGAGCGCGTTGCTCAATTTCGAAGGTCCAGTGAGTGTTTTATTTTATGTTCGAAAGTTTTTCGCACTGCTAAATACTTTTGTAATGCAATCGGTGTGCTGGGTTCAAGTCCCAGCTGTGGTGTGTTGTTAGGGAGGGCACTGCAAAGTGTTTGGAGTGCACCCAGGAGGTGCAAGGCTGTTACTGGGCCAGTTTGTCGAGGCAAGGCATTCAAAAAGGCAAAGTAAAGAAGTTCATAAGTGTGAAATGAGATTCACACCCCAGAAAAGGTACAAAAATTGTTTGGAGTTGTTTTGAAGTAATTGCTAACTTGTTTTCGAATTTTGTAGTATGTCAAATTCGCATTGTGGGCCCATTTAAAGATGTCGAGCTGGTAGCGGGGCCATCGAAGGCGTCGAAGGAGAGAAAAAGGTCATTGAAAGGGAAGGCGAAAACGAGGGCTGTTCGAAGGGTCGAGGACGTCAAAGAGGCTGGGGATTCAGATGAGGTCAGCACTCATCATCAAGTGCTGGTGAGAAAATTGGTCGAGATGAAGGTGGAGATGGAGGTGTTGGGGAGGGAAGTTGAGGTGTTGGAGGAGATGTTGGAGGAGTAGGACTTTTTGTTTTGTCTATTTTAAATCATCTTTTGTTAAATGTGTTTGGAAAGTAAGATGAAGCAGAAATGAAGATATAACAGATGAAAAATCGAATTTTTTAGGGAAAGGCTCAGTAGTTCATCATAGCCAAAAAACCCTTTGGAGTTTGCATGACCACGCTATGATGCAATATCGTGACTTGTATCATACACTAAAAGTAATCGAAATCTTTTGTAAGTAATTGCAAAAAGGAAAGAAAGGATAATTATTTGTTTTCGAAGTCCTGAAAATCTTCGAAGGTATCTTCGTCGAAGTTCGAACTTGTTCGAAGTTGTTCGAGGCACTCGGAGTCAATATTGAGGAAATTTGGTGGTAGGGAAATTGATTTTCAAGCGAGGTATGGCAGCAAACGAAATGCAGCAATAGGTTTATGTAGTACTGACCCATCGAGTTCACAGAGAATATATGCCCCTCTGTTACGAAAAGGCACGGGGATTCAATTTTTCTTTTGTTCCTATTGTTCTGCCGACATATGTCTCACATTATTGTCTCTTCCCTTTTGTCCTGTCAACATGCGCCCTTAATTTACACCTCTACATTCCCACCTTATTGTAGCGTACTGCGGACACCTCTTTTTCTATTGTCTTTTCATCCTTATTGTCTCTATTGTTCTCTTACCATGACTCATATCTACGATCCATGCTTGTACTATTTAAACAATGAATGCAGGACTGGTCAACTCAGCTTGACCTAGTCTTTCCTACACTCCTAACAAGTGCGATCTAAGTCTCTTGCTCAACTGTTGCTCACAAGCTCCAGTGATCTGAACTTCTACTGAAACGTCGTCACTTATGAGCGTCGACCTACTTTTGATTTAGGAGTATTGACCATAACAAAAGGTCAAGCTGTTCTAAACTCTGCCGACTAACCTCAGTCCAGGCAGCACCCACCCTATGACACCATTCTTACGAGAACCACCCGACCTTACCCCACCTGACGAAGAAACATGGTGGCTCCATCCACTTCCACTGCTCCCACTGCACCCACCACCCTTAACCCGCGACCTGCTGAAATAAAGATGAGGGCACTGACTGATTACTCCGGAGATCGAGCAAAGACAATGCTCTTCCTCCTGGAGTGTGGAGCATACATCGATGCCAACTCTACTGCATTCCTTGATGACCACCACAAAATTCTATTCATGCTCTCCTATATGAACGGAGGGATGGCTGGGCCTTGGAAGCAAGCCTATTCAGAAGAAAGATACATCGAATCGAAGCCCTGGGACACATTCCAGGAATTCATTGCTAAAGTACGTGCGGCGTTCTCACCAATTGACGATGCAGGAAATGCGCGCACCCAACTCTGGGCGCTCTCGCAGGGAGGAAGGGGAGTAGATGAGTATATCGCGCAATTCAAGACACTCGCCTACCGCATGAAGATCAAGGAAGACGCTGCCCTTATCGAATATTTCATCGATGGGCTCAACAACAAAGTGCTCGACAAGGTCTTCGGTATGGAAAACCTGCCCGATACGATCGAAGGCTGGTACACCCACGCAGCGAGAGCAGAAGGGCATTTGAGGAGAGCGAAAGCAATTAAAGAAAGAACCTACAGCAAGGTAGGAGGAGGGGGAGCAGGCAGCTCCTCCAAAGATCCTAACGCAATGGAAATCGACACGACATGCTTTTCCTATGCAGAGAGGGTGAAACACATGAAGGAAGGTAGATGCTTTATTTGTCATAAAACAGGACATAGAGCGAGCCTAACACAATGGAAATCGACACGACACGCTTTTCCTATGCAGAGAGGGTGAAACACATGAAGGAAGGTAGATGCTTTATTTGTCATAAAACAGGACATAGAGCGAGCGACCACAAAGGAGGGAAAGAGCCACCCTCAAAAGACGAAAAGAAAACCGAGATGAAGAAGACCTCCCATGACCACTACATGAAGATCCTAGCTCTTATCAACGAGCTGGAAGAAAACCAGAAAGAGGAGGTACTTGACCTCATGGTGGAGGAGGGTTTTTGAAGCGGTGGCCTGCATCGGCAGCAGAGCCCGCCAGAGTTATCATCTCAAGTGTACTAGTAGCAGACGTAAGCAATCAATCTATGCGCGTCCCAGTTCACTGTCTGCTAGACGACAAAAAAGCCGAAATTCCCACCCTGATCGACTCAGGGGTGGGCGAAACCTTTATCGATCACCGAGTCGTCCAGAAACTCGGACTAAAGAAAATCCCACTCGCCAGGAAGATCCTCGCTAAAAACGTCGATGGAACCCTGAACAAAAATGATCTCACACTATGTCTGTATAGACACCGAAATCGGGGGAAAAGAAGAGAAGATCAGGATGCTGATAATGGGGCTGGGAAAGGAAATGATGATCCTGGGGTACACGTGGCTCCGGAAGTGCAACCCCGCCATTGATTGGAAAAAGGGGACTTTCACCGACAGGCAGACTGAGAGGTCTCTTATGGGAAAGATCCGAACTATGATCGAATGAACTCGAACCACAATCGGTAAGCAAAGCCTCACTATAGATGACAAGGGGCTGCTCGCACCGAGAGTAACGTTGAGTCCGACTCTCGGGAGGCTACCTATAAGGAGTGCTGGGAAGACCTTCAGGGAAACCCACCTCGCCGCCGCCGAGCACGTGAAGAGTAGGCTCAGGATGGTTCATCTCGCAAAAGGGCTTTGCACCACGGATGAACTCAATGGAAACGGATCACACCTGGCAACGGACATGGCAATGGAGACTCATCCCGAGATCAATCCACAGATCTCTACACCAGACAACTCCGATATCAGCTTATCACTTGACACCGAGGGAAGTAACGATGGGACAGATGCACTGTTCGCCTACATCCAAGAGGAACCAATGATTGGGGTATTCAGAACCAAAGAATCCCCCCTCATGATCAAGCATGACTATATTCCCCCGGATTACCAGAGACTCAGGCACATCTCATGCATCACCCGATCTCGATCAACCGGCAGATTCACCTTCTCCCACACGACTCACATCCGAGCAAAAACCTCCATCTCGCAGAGGCTTGCTCACGAAAAAGAGGATGCCAAGGAGAAACTATCACTCGATGACCTACTCCCCGATAAATATAAGGAGTATCGGAGCGTGTTCGAAAAAGCGGCATCAGAAAGATTTCCCAAATCGAGACCGTGGGACCACACGATCGAGCTTAAACCGGACTTCATCCTGAAAGACTGCAAGGTTTACCCAATCACCCCAGCGGAACAGAAAAAGTTAGACAAGTTCATCGATGACAACCTGAGGAAGGGATATATCACTCCATCCAAGTCCCCTATGGCATCACCATTTTTCTTCGTGGCAAAAAAGGACTCCGACGTGCTCAGACCATGCCAAGACTACCGGTATCTAAATGAAGGAACCATCAAGAACTCATACCCACTTCCATTGATCGGCGATCTACTCGATAAGCTGAAAGGGGCGAAATGGTTCACTAAGCTGGATATCAGATGGGGATACCACAATGTCTGGATAAAGAAAGGAGATGAGTGGAAGGTGGCCTTCAAAACCAACAAAGGGCTGTTCGAGCCCAAAGTCATGTTTTTCGGCCTCTGTAATTCCCCGGTGACTGTTCAGGCAATGATGAACGACATCTTTTGAGATATGCTGAACGAGGGGTGGCTAGTAATTTACATGGACAATATTCTCATCTTCTCCAAAAATAAGAAAGAACATGAGGAGAGAATGAAAAGAGTCCTAGCAAGGCTAAGGGAAAACGACCTGTACCTGAAACCCGAAAAATCTAGATTTGATGTACAAGAAGTCGAATTCCTCGGCTTGATCCTACAACCGAACCAGCTAGCTATGGACCCCACTAAGCTGAGCGGAATAAAGGATTGGCCAGCCCCAACCAACGTGAAGGGGGTTAGATCATTCCTAGGCTTTGGAAACTTCTACAGAAGATTCATCGGCAACTTTGCTGCAATTACTAAGCCACTCAACGACTTGACGAGGAAGGACCAGCCCTTCAGCTGGACAGATGAGTGCCAAGGGGCATTCGACTCACTAAAGAAGAAATTCTCTGAGGTGCCAGTATTACTGATGCCTGATGCAAGGAAGCCATTTGTAATCAAAAGCGACGCCTCCAAGTACGCGACAGGCGCTGTTTTAAAACAAACCGACACTAACGGAGATTGGCACCCTTGCGGATATATCTCCCACTCCCTGACAGCGACCAAACGAAACTATGAGATCTACGATCGGGAGCTGTTAGGAATAATATGAGCGCTGGAAACCTGGAGACACTATCTCCAGGGATCCGAACATGCAACAACAATCCTATCGGATCACAAGAATCTGATGTATTTCAGAACGGCGTGGAAGTTAAATCGGCGACAGGCTAGGTGGAGCCTCTTTCTGTCGCAATTTAACCTACAATTGGTACACGTCCCAGGAAAGATGATGATCCAATCGGATGCCTTATCATGGAGGGGAGATCACATACCCAATATCAACAATGATAATGATGACATCATCTTACTGAAGGACGAGATCTTCACACAGACAATTGACACTGAGCTGAAGGAAGTACTGGCAGAAAGCATGATGCGAGATGACTTACTAAAGGAGATAGTAAGAGCCATCAAGGAAGGAGGAATGCCACTGATCAAGTCGGCGGTAGAAGACTGGAAAATGGAAGATGATGGGATGGTCTTTTTCAAAGATCGATGCTACGTCCCAGATAACAAAGAACTAAGGAGGAAGATCATGGAAAAGTACCATGATAACGTACTTACAGGACACCCCGGCTGACTTCAAACCCTAGAATTAGTACAGAGGGACTATTGGTGGCCAGGAATGACCATTTTCGTCCGAAATTACGTCGATGGCTGTGCCACCTGTCAACAGATGAAGGTGAATACACACCCGACAACACCGGGATTATCTCTGATCAAATCTAGTTTCACTCCACCATTTGCACTAGTTACTATGGACTTTATCACTGATCTCCCGATAAGCAATGGATCTGACACCATCATGGTCGTGGTAGACCATGGTCTTACTAAGGGGGTAATTTTTATCCCCTGTAACAAGAGCGTCGATGCATTAGGGGCGGCCGACCTCTATCTGCACAACGTATTCAAGAGATTCGGCCTCCCAGATAAAATCATATCCAACCGAGACCTGCGCTTTGCCTCGAACACATTTCAAGAACTGGGGAGACTCCTGGGAATAAGGCTAGCAATGAGCACGGCTTACCACCCACAGACCGATGGGGAAACAGAGAGGGTAAATCAGGAACTCGAGATCTACCTCTGCATCTTTTGTGCGAACAAACCTTTGCAATGGAAAAGCCACCTCACCACCACCGAATTCACACACAACCAGAAGCATCACTCGGCTATTAAGAACACCCCGTTTTATGTAATGATGGGAGCACACCCCAGGGCTATCCCCATGACCTATCAGAAGACGAACATGCCGGCTACCAAACAAAGGATAGCCAAACTGGGAAACATACAGCGGGAGGCCCTGGCGGCCCACGAACTCTCCCGACAAGTAATGATCGGGCGAAACGGACGAGGATTTCGTCCATTCACAGTAGGGGAAAAGGTCTGGCTCAACTCCAAGCATTTGAAGCTAGGATACCCAACCAAAAAGCTCGCCCCCAGACACGAGGGACCTTTCCCCATCACATGGGTAATCTCATCCCACGCTTATGAATTGAAACTCCCCTCTCAGTGGAAAATTCATCCCGTATTCCACGCCTCACTTCTCTCACGCTTCAAAGAAAACGAAACTCACGGACCAAACTTCCTTCCTCCACCACCCGATCTGATCGAAGGAGAATTGGAACACGAGGTTGAAGCTATTTTGGCGCATAGGGGGACAGGCAAAAGAATTCGATTCCTGGTAAAGTGGAAGGGATACAGCACGGCAGAAAACACCTGGGAGCCAGCAAATCACTTAAGAAACGCTGCTGAAATACTGGGTGAATACAAGTCTACCCACAACCTCTCTTGAATATGAGCTGCCCTCTCCACTTTTTCATGAATGTCACACCCGACCCTGACCCCATTAGAACCTTTGAGCTCATCCTCAGCTTCGTCCGAGACACGGACGACATCCAAAACGAAGAAAGACTGCTGTCGGTGACCCAAGACCGCGCGCTTCTACACAGCACTACTCAGAATCTCTTCGAAACCTACAGAGCCATCTCCCGCCTCCAGTGGGTATTCTGACGACTGACAGAAGAAGCCTATTATCTTGATCTGCTCCCACTCATGAGGAGCCTGGATGAGCAGGCACTCCGTTACGGACTCGGAGAGCGGGTCCCCATGCCACAATGAATTTTTATCATAGAACCACTTAGTGATGAGGAAGATGAAGAGATGCCACTGACGACTTCTCCACACCCGCCACTTCCGCCATATGTTTCACAGTCTCCACCAAGACGAGCGCCCACCCCTTATCCTACCCAGACTGCTGCCAAGCATGCGCCTGCACCATTGTGGATGCAGAATTCAATCTGCTTCACCTGCGCACAGATAGGGCACTTTTCTTCTCACTGCCCTGAGTACCAGTGTCCACACTGTCGACGATGGCGACCCGAGCACTCCGTGCTCTTCTGCCCGAATAACCCGACACGTGACGTTCCACCATGTCATTGCACCACCTGAAGCCAACCACAATGACCTATAACCTCTATGTCATCATCGCTCTTGGTGCCATGTTTGGCACGTCCATTTTTATTATGCTACTCTGCTACATGCTCAGTCTATTCAAAATCGTTTCCGCCCCTCGCCCCCCACAACTCACTACTTTCATCACCGGCACCTCAGTACGCTTTGCTGGGGAAGAAAACATAGAACTACCAACTCGGGTTTATACCCATGATGCCCCGACTGCTACATCGTTCTCCACGTTCTCCGCGACGACCAGCAATGCAGCACCTTTTGACCTGATGTGGACGATTAGGGCTTAGTTTTGGTTGGTACTCGAAACCTTGGGAAGGAGCTAATGTTACGAAAAGGCACGGGGATTCAATTTTTCTTTTGTTCCTATTGTTCTGCCGACGTACGTCTCACGTTATCGTCTCTTCCCTTTTGTCCTGTCAACATGCGCCCTTAATTTACACCTCTACATTCCCACCTTATTGTAGCATACTGCAGATGCCTCTTTTTCTATTGTCTTTTCATCCTTATTGTCTCTATTGTTCTCTTAGCATGACTTGTATCTACAATCCATGCTTGTACTATTTAAATGATGAATGCAGGACTGGTCAACTCAGCTTGACCTAGTCTTTCCTACACTCCTAACAAGTGCGATCTAAGTCTCTCGCTCAACCATTGCTCACGAGCTCCGGCGATCTGAACTTCTACTGAAACGTCGTCACTTACGAGCATCGACCTACTTTTGATTTAGGAGTATTGACCATAACACCCTCCGTAGTTTTGTTCAATGATGATAAGAGGGCTGACATATCTGGGTTTCATCTTGCGATTAAGGGACTTCTCGATTTGCATGTTTCAAAGTAGCAATAAATCTCCTTTCACAAAGTTGTAGTCGTGCACCATATGTTCATGAGCAAGTTCGAAGCATTTTGCAGCTTCGATTCGGGATGCGTAGACTTTCGAATATAACAGTTCGAGGTCATTAGATCATTTTTGTAGTGCTATGGCTCATCAAACTATAAGATCGGTTGTTGATAAAATTGAATCGGGTGGTGGTTGTAAGTATGTTGCCTCGGAGATGTCGAGGGGTATTAGAGGATGTGCTCCTGTAACTGTGAAGTAGGGAGAACAACCCATGCATTTACAAACTGTGACTCGTTCTGCCCAAAACACTGAGTGCACCCCTGCTGACCATTTCATTTGATCTCCATTGACAGCTTTAAATAATGATTGTCGAATGTTGAAGTGGGCTCATTTGACAAGTCCATTGATGCGTGAATTATAACTGCTAATTCGAATATGGTTAATGTGATATCATTTCGAAAGATACTCCATAGCTGCAATAAATGCAGCGCCATTGTCAGTTACAATTTTATATAGTGAGCCCCATCGACAAATAATGTCTTCAAAGATCCAATTGCCCAGAGACGTGGCATTTTCGCATCGAAGTTTTCGCCATTCTGGATAGGTTGTTAGTGAGCATCGACCTTGTATGATGTATTTAAATCTGTTCGAAGGTGGCATTTGCATTGTGTCAATATAGACTTTGCCGAAAAGGGGTGCTGGAGTGGCAACTGTGGGTGGAATTAGAACATTTCGCATTTGTCGAATTTGGCATAGGTGGCAGGTTTGAATATACCATGCAATGTCGGCTTTCATGTTTGGCCACCAAAATCGAAGGGCGATAACTGATTTAGTAGTGAAAACCATTTTGTGTCCGATGTTGTTGTGAGCTGCACGAATGATTTCAAGACAACGTTCTGGAGGAGCGACAATTTTGTGAGCTCCTTGGGAGTCTTTCCTCCATAGTTTGCCTGAGTCTAAAAAGAATTCAGTACAATATCGAATAAAGGTAGTGTATTCTGCATCTGATAGATCAGGGGGTCAAACCAAGTTATGTAACCATTTTCAAATGCAAAGTAACCTCTCGTCATTTGTTTTTGCGTTATTCGATCATGGGACATCATTATAGGTAAGATCCTCCCCCTTACTAAAATTCAAAGAGAGGGAGAAGGTCGAAATTCGATGCGAAGTAAATGGTCGGGTTGTAATAGGATTTATTTGATGTACGAAACCATGAAGGCGGTCAATCCAGTCTCCAAAATTATCTTCGTTGTCGAGCTGAACATCTTCGTCTTGTGGGGGTTGTCTCAAAAGTCCATCAGGACCATGTTGTGTTCCTGCGACATGGACTAATGTAAAGTGAAAGGTTAGGATGGATACTATCCATTGATTGATGCTAGCGCTAGGTGCGATATCAGGATTCGAAAGCATGCCTTTAATATATCGTGCATTGACTTTGACAATAAGCCTTCAAACTCCTATTAGGTACAATTGTAGTGCTCCGAGAGCATGATATAGACTGTAAAGTTCGAGTTTTGGTTGCGAAAATATGGATTTGCAGTTGTTAAGCGTAATTGATTTGAATTGACTATAATATCATTTTCGAGGGTTTTCAGGATCGCATTGAGTGAGAAAGAAATTAATAGCAATGTTCGAAGTGTCGACCGATAAAATAACTGGGGCTGGAGATGAGTAATCAATTGCTCGAATTGCTGGGGAATTGATTAGAGCTGCTTTCAAATCTTCTTGGGCTGCTATTTGTTCTGCTCTGAACTTGAAAGGAACATCTTTTCGAGTGAGTTGTATCAGTGCTGCAGCTCATTGAGCAAAATTTCAGATAAAGATATGACAAACTCCAATGGTTCCTAGAAACACTTTGACTTCGGTGAGGCTTCGACATGGTCCCCACTTGCTAACAGCTGTGATTCGAGTAGGGTCGGCCATACAACCTTCGATATTGCATCGATGACCTAAGACAATTATTTCAGGGATGCAAAGATAGAGTTTTGTGCCTGAAAATGTTTTTCTGAAATACTTCATGCGCTGCACTATCCGATTTAGATTTTTGAAGTGCTCCCAGACAAAGTGTCGAATAGCTGGATTCTCAGGAATCGTTTTGTAGGATCCACTGATCGTTCTATATTCTGATTTTGAACCCTTAACCGGTGTGTCATCGATGTAAGGAATGGTGATATGAGGAATTTCGGGCTGAAGAATAAATGTTACATTGACATGTAAGATAGGGACAGAATTTGTTCAACCCATGGGTAGGGTAATGATGCGAAGTGCTCTGAACAGTGTCTGAAACATTGTCAGATTGCGAGATTATTCTGTGACTTTCCTTTCGTCAAATGCCACATAGAGATCCAACATTCCTCTGCATGATCGTCCCCCGAATTGTTCTGCTAAATATTTGGGTATCAGTATGACGCCTGAGTGCTGGATCATTACTTGGTTAAGCGGTTTGAGACTGTGGATGATTCGAAGTGATTTTGTGTCCTTTTTCACAATGCAAAACCATCGTGATCAGTATGAAGAGTTCGATGGTTCATATACTCCTGCCTCTATCTTCTTTTTCAGCATTTCACATATCTGTTCATACAAACCTGGAGGTATGGGAATGTTTTGCTCAACCCATGGAGTGTGAGGAACGTCAGGGAACTCTATAGGAGGAAAAAAGTCAGAGCGAAAACTTCCTCGCTCTTGTTCTGTCCATGCAAAAGCTGTTTCCTGATTTTGAATAAAATCGTGCATAAGATTTCATTCCTCTGGCCATAGGAAATTACCAGGATGATTCTTGTCGATAATAGCTTTACGTTTGAGTGTATATCACGAAGTGGGAATAAACGATGGTGGATAAGGATTTAATTTTGGCATGTTTTCAAGAGGGTTGCCAGTAATTGTTCGAATAATGCGAAATTGGTTGGGTAGCTTGGTAATAACTGGGCAAATTTTTTGTGTGACAGGTTTGTATTTCTTTTTCGATGCCACAAAAGTTGGATATGAGGAGTCGATAATAGGCATAGAAGGCATAGACGTTGCCATCAAGATCGATAAATATGTTTTGTATTGGTGACTGGCTGTTAAATATAAATTCGCAAGGATCGAAGAATAAGAAACAGATTTCGAGGAGTTTGAGGACTCCATATCGGGAATATTCGCAGTGTGTTTGATATTGATAGATAAATTAGAGGGATCAAATAAGATAATGAAAGCGCACTGGTCAATGTCCGAAATTTTGTCCTGTAGTTGCGAAAATCCTTTCGATGGTGATTAGAATGGGGAATCATGGGAATAGCACACAATCATGTCAAATTAGAATTGTATATCATAATTGTCTGGGCTTTGTTCCTGTAGTTTTTGATGGTGCTTTCGGTGAGTACATCAAATGGTTGGCTGAGTAAGATATTGTAGGCTGGGTCACAAATTATGTGAATTTGCATGAACAGCATAATACTCCCCACTTCGCAAGGCACATTTCATTCTAAACCCAAACTTTCGTCAATGCCTCCATTAGCCAATTGGAGTGGAATGTGGATTGAAGGATCGTAAGCGAGGCCAAGTTCATTGCAAATTTCTTCGGACATTGCGATAATTGAAGAGCCAGGGTCTATGACACTTTCGACCAGATTCCTTCCATTGACATTCATAATAATGGACCTAATCGAATGAAATTCCTTCGCAGCGATAAAGGGTTCTGGAATATTGCCAGGTCAAAGACTGTTAATATAAGTTTTGAATGGATCATCAATCATGAAAATCTCATCATTAAGCAGATTCGTGGCGTTATTTCCTTTGGGCTGCTGAATTCAATGTGGAGTGACCTGTTCCTTCCATTTTCTATGAACTTCGGGCAATAAAGACAACAATTCCTTGGGCATTAGTGTGATAATCGGCATCTTTATAGAACAAGTGAAAACATCTTTTGTGATTTTATCCTTTTGAATTGGCGCTTGGGTATGGTGCAAAGGACCATCTTTGCCTTTACCTTTTGCAGTTAATCCGAAGTTTCGTTCATGTGGTGGTAGGTACAAATTTTCTTTTGTAGCAGCATAAGGATGAATAACAGGCTGCAAAGTTGTTTCTGAAGTTGAAGATGATGCCAAAGTTGAGGTTGTAGGTTTGTGGCCGTGGACAAGATGGATGATGCTGGTACATGTGGAGTCGATTGTTCGACTGCCGCAGTGCTTGGGGAAACTGAAGGTCGAGAGATGGGGACTGTTGGTATGCTCAGATTAGCTTTAGCAAAAATCCTACCACTTTGCAAAGCATATATCTCTTGTTCGAGTTTTGCGATGTGATCTTCGGGTGTTGCAGATTGTTTGGAAACCTGGTAGATGGCCTTAGGCGGTGTCGAAGTAGCTGTTGAGGATGCGATGTTGTACATGAGCGACAATGCAGTTGTGTTCAAAGGATTTCGTCGAGTCCATTCGTCGATTCTGTCTTTGATAAAGTGACCAGGAATGTTTTGAGGGGTGAACCATCCATTTGGAAGCACAATTTTTCCTTCGTTGTTCTTTTTACACTTTCCTTTGTTGATATAGGCTTGGCAAACCAAGCAGTCACTAATGAAATGACCTGTGAGTCCACAAAAGACACAAGCTAAGTTTTCGAGCTGGTCCAAGCAAAATCCACTGTTAGTTCAAGGAAGGTTAGTGGGTTTCAAACCTGCTAAAGCCATGATGAGTGTGGTTGCAAATTTTTCAAGGATCGCTGATAAGTCTTCTGATTTAATCTGTGTCGAAGATGTCGAAGTCGATGTGGATGTTTCTGAAGACTGTAACAATGCTGAATTCGAGCTAATTGACCCTGCTAAAACAAATTTCGCTGCTGCATGAATGTCATCAAGTGGGTAGGCATCATCCAGATAGTGGTCAGGAAATTTAAGTTCAAGTCATCATGCAATTCATGACCATAAACCTGGTTGAAAACCTCGAACAAATGCTCTACTTTGTTCTGCCTCCAAAATTTGGCCTTTAGAGAGTAGGAACTTTGTAATGTTGTAGAAAGACCTGTAATATAATTGTAAATCGCTCGCATTATAGATACCCATCCGAAGTTGTTCGCCAACAAGTTTGTCCATGTCCGAAATTGACCATTTTCAATTGTCTTCAGAAGCGGGATATAGTCTGTGAATTGTGATGCAAAAATCATGAAATGAAGTGCTGGTTTCATATTCAGGAATTGATTCCCAGAGTTTGGACATATCGGCAGGTGTGCTTCTTTGTAAGTTCGGGATCCATAACATTACAGTTAATGAAAAGTATTTCGAGCTCGTTAAAGTATCGACGTAGCTCTCGAGGTTGAGTACAGTCAAATTTAGGTGCTGTGGAATGTCCTCGAGCTGGCATTGTTGCTTGGGTGGCCATAGATGTACCGATTCGAGGAGTTAGAACCTGAGCGAAGGATGGTAGATGTGTTGAAGTAGCTGGAATAATGAATGATGTAGTAGAGGATGAGGAAGAAGAGGAAGACGAAGTTGTAGACGAGGAAATAGGTGAAGGAAACAGACGACGATGTGTAGATTCAGCGTCAGAGACAGGTATTAGGATATCCCCCAATTGTTTGAGAGATTCGAAGGCCTGGTGAGTCTCGATTCTAAGGTTTCGAGCTTGTGTTGGCCTAAGCCGAGAAATTCGAGGTAAATTAGGCGATGAAATGATTTAGAAACCCCTCGTGGTGGGCTCCAAAATGATGATACTCGACCTGGAAACCTAGCAAAAACCTGTTAAAAGCCTTTTGTAGTATAACTCAGGCTAGAGGAAGGGTGCGAGGTGGTACTAAATATCACTGCTAATACCAAAACATTGTTTTAGTGATGCAAAATGGTAAGGACGTGACAAATAGCCTTTTTAAAGCATACGAAGATGTTCGAAGATGGTTCGAAGATGTGCAAAGTAGTTCGGAATAAGTTCAAATGGGTTCGAAGTTGTTTGGGTGAGTTTGAGAGGGTTCAAAGGTGTTTGACTGGCATCGATATATGTTTTGACAAATGAATATTGCAGTTGCGAGCTGTGTTTTTAGTGATGATAGGCGATGACGAGTTGAGAATGAATACGAAAGTTCGGGGAAGTTCGCGATATTTTGCAGAACTTCGGAGATATGGCGAGGTAAGACTCAAGAGAACTGCTCTTAAATCCGACTATAGTGGAGAGGGTAACTGGTTCTCTGTTGTTCTAAGTAACTAGTACAAGTTTATATACATTTTTGAAGAGATAGTACTGAAAAGGGAAGTAAAACATGTGGCAATATATCATACAATGAGGACTTTGTAGATCAAAAATAAATGAGAAATGATAAATAATTGAAACATACGTGTCCCCATATGGTAAAAGTACTTATCTTTCACTGTAATATATCATCGAAACATAAAAAAAGCTATTATCGCATCCTAAATCTCTTGTCATCTCTCCTCGTGTCCAGTAGTGCTTGATATGTGACAGAATAGTTTGTTCCGGATGTGCAGCATGTATCGAAAGTATTTTAACACAGCTATATGGTGGCTGATGTTGTTCAAAATTCTGCAAAGTCACTCAAAGTATTGCGAAGTTGTTCAAAGTCATTCGAAGTGTCACAAAGTCTTCCAAAATAGTGTGAAATAGTGCGAAATAGATTTGACATTGATTTCGTGGTGTTTGTAGTGATTCGGAATGTCTGTCATAATGTCTCAATATGAGTGAAACTGTTCTCCAGACCTTAAAGCGTGTAGTGGACCTATCACCGGGGTTGGGTAGTCACTGGTCATTTCATGTTCTTGAGCAGTTGATAATGCCACCAAAACTACATTGTGCCATCAAAATGATAAAGGCAGCTTTGGAGACAGAAATAACCTTTTAAGCTTCTTTTTCAGTTCTGTGAGCTGCATTGTACCTGAAGTGGGAGGGTGGAAGGAAGAAAATAATACATTACAATTGGGGTTTTGTGACAAGGCTCGATTTAGGAGTTTCCATGTGGTGAACAGCAATTTTCACTCCAGCATAAACTGCTGTTTGGCGATGGATGTCACGAACTCAAAACTGAAATCTGAAGGTTCAAGGGTGACAGTGGCAGAACTTATCTTCAAGGACTTAAGAAGTGGCTCTTCAAAATTTGGCTTGTCAGAGATGAACAGAAAGTAGGGATAGCTGTTAAAAGACCACATTATATTTGCAACTGAATGAGGCTGTGCACCTTTGGGAAGTGAGTTGATGAATGGTGGAAACAGTGAAGGTAAAGCCATGGCTGTTGATGAGCTGAAGATATGGGAACCATTATGAAGGAAAACAGTGGTGTTTTCACCTAAGAGTGTACATCAGAAGGAGTCAACAAATGCAAGAATAACAAAATACTCACCAGTCACTATTTTGCATGTACAGAGACCATAGCTATCAGGGAATGAGGGGCAAATTAAGCCAATGCCAATGAGTAAATGCTCCACTAGACAGGTCTTTACATCCAAGAATGGGGAAGCTTTGTTGCATTAACATTGTGTGCTCTATAGTCTGGGAAGGTTTCCAAATGTATCAACACATTACGACTTATGATACCAATTCCTACGAGCCCTATAGATTCAATTTTGAACTAATTTTGAACCAATTTTGAACTATTTCGAATGACTTTGAATGACTTCACGACATTTTGAATGTTTTAGAATAACTTTGCACCATTTCAAATGATGTTGGCTGCCATATGGCTATCCCAAAACCCTTTTGATACACACAGCACATCTGCCATGAGCCATTGTGTCACATATCAAGCACTACTGGACATGAGGAGACACAACAAAAGCATACTGCCTCATGTTCTACACATGTTATATTTCCATTTTAGTACCATCTCTTCAAAATGTATATAGACTTGTACTATGGTGCAGTGCACTTAGTCACCACTACTTTTGTACAAGGTTTATTACATCAGGCCAGTTTGTCCTTTTTCTTATTCGTCTTGCCACAATGCTCAGCTTGATGAGGAGAATTGATTGGCTAGAGTGATTGTCAATTGGAGCAAAATTGACAGAGTTATTATTTGTTCCACACCCAGATTCCGCCGCATTACTATATATAGTATAGATGACACAGTATTCATCACGTGAATCTACCCTTTTTGGAAGCTCATGACCCGCAATTCAGGTGAACAGCCAGTGGAGTCTTATTAGACCACTCTGTGCACCTTCAGTGTAAAATAGACCTCCAGGATTTCCATTACTGTGAGTTAAGAGGGTGTCAAATTATTATTTTTTGACCACCATCCATTCCGCCGCTGTACAAAAGTAGTGGTGACTGAGCGCACTGCACCATAGTTACATAGAACAAAAGAGAAGAAGTCACCCTCTCCATTATTGTCTGATTTAAGAGCCATTCTCTTGAGTCCAAAGTCTCACATTGTATCTTTAAGTTCTGAATTATTGTGAACTTCTTCAAACTTTCATATTAGTTTCTTGGGATAATTCTATTTGTGAACCCCCCAATCTTGTGAACCCCTGTGAACCCCCAACTTAGCTAACTAAAATTAGAATTATTATATTATTAACAAGATAGCTATCGCAAATGGTTGATAAGGGGACACATTGCATGGTTATGGCCACTCATATGACATACACCACAGTGATGATCTTTGCAGCTGGCCCGACGTGACCTCGTGCTCGACCTTTCAGTGCACCCATCAAATGCTGACTCCTTGGACAGCCTTTGTGCTTGATAGTTGGGGGGTCTTGAAGGTGTGAACTATGAATCTCTTCAACATATTCTTCCCAATGACAATAGATACTATTAACAGTGTAGGATGGGATCAGATCATGGTTGCCTACCAAAGTTCTGCAATCTTCTCAAGAAAATCATCCATCTCTCCTTGGGTCTGGATATGATTTGTCAAACCATGAACTGCTGCTTGTGTTTGATGAAATACAGTGCAGGCAGGTAATGTATCAGTAGCACATGCTTCTGGCCAAGGTGCTTCAAGTGGATTCGACATAGGTATGGTAACTGGCTTCATAAAGCCAATGTCTTCCTGGTGTTGTTGCTGCTGAATGTTTTCTAGAGGAGTAGGTTGGATTGTTGATAGATCAAGGTCTGGCTTTTGATACCAACTAGTGGAAATCATAGTTGTTCCACATAATCACAACTTGAAGTTAAGGGAATAACATACTGTGGACTAATGAGGCCACTATGGAACTGCAAGGTCAGCATTTTAAGCAAGACCTGGAAGTAATGATGGCAAGGAACACCAAGATTGATCCCTATACAGCAGTCACAAATATATTCACCATTAGGGAGGATGGTGAGAAAATGGGTCAAAGTTGTTCCAACATGCTTCATATGTAGCAAATGTTCCACATGATGGCTGTGGTCACTAATTAAGTGGAGTAGCCAAAGTGTGGAGATGTAAGCTCCATCATTTGTGAAGGCATTAATAGCATGCTACATAAAGATCATGAGTAACTAATCAAAAGCACAGGTGTAATTGTGATAGACTTACCCATTCCTCACCAGGTTCCCATTGAAATTTATGTTCTGTGCCAGCCTTGATGCGTATTCACTCTAGATATGCCATTGAGTTGCTTGGTATCAGAAAAAAAGGAGAATGGCATACCCAATAGCGTATGCCTTCTGGTCAATGTACAACTTCAGTCTTATAAGAGAGGCTGAGCTCCATTTGCTTATAGCACTTGTGCAACACAAATGGTCCAGCATGCTCACGTAAAAGTGCAAGTGGGCCAGGGAAAATAGATTCGATTGGATGGCCATGCTGTCTTTGTGATGACTGGGGAGGACTAAATGATAAGAGCAGGAAATCGGAAACTTGAAAACCACAGATTGGCATAAAAATACATTGTGAAAGGAACTGCACCTGGAGCACAGCAGGAAGGTGCTCAAGTGACTGAACATGGCAGATGAGCTTGCAGGCTGCCTCAACTGCACGACAATTATTATTAATCAATTGGAAAAGGTTCAACTACCAGAGCAATGTGAATAATATAAAGTCGACAGAATAAAACAATGAACACACCTTTGAAAAATGATATGACCGATTCTCATGGTCTGAGTTGACTGAAAGCACAACACGAACTGAGCACTTTCTTTCCACGAAAGCAGTAGGCATTTCCTGCAGCAATTTCATAATGTCATCTATGTGCAGAATGATCTCACCAGGTGCAATTATGGTAGAAGCTGAGTTGGCTAAAACTTTGGTGTAGAAGACGAATGAAACAAGGGCTCCACTCTATAGGAGGGTAATCAAGATTGACGATGTTTTCGAATGTGAGTGATGCAAAGTAGTTGCTGGAGTATTTTGCAAACACAGGTGGGGATGAAAAATGGGTCAGTTCTGCCATGATAGAGAGGTAAGCAGATAGTCAGCATTACAGTTGCACAGATGTACATTAAATATCATGCAGAAAAATGTTGTTTGACAGGATCCACTATCATTGTCCAACATAGGATAATTCTGGTACTTGCTGGTGGCAGGAAGTGAGTGTAAAATGAAGAAATTGAACCTATAAAACAGTTTTAGAACAGAAGAACAGTGATAAATGAACACAGATGAGCTTCTTGCTAGCATGTCCAGGTATCCAGAGTGTAAATAGTGGCCCCCAATGACACATTGCACTTGTAGAAAGGGAGCCTGACATAAACTCACCTGTTGATAGCAGATATAGGCAAGACCAGATGAAGGAACCTGGTTCCATAGAGACAACTACAGTCTCTGTTGCAGATGTGGTGTGCTGAACTTGAATGTTGAAGCTGACTCATTGTGATACATTACATAATAATTTACATAATATGGAAAATATGAATTTTTTTAAAATGGGAGTTGGGGGTTCATGGGATCGGGGGGTTCACAAATAGAATTATCCAGTTTCTTGACTTATTGCATATCGCTTATTGTCACTTGAAAACACTTTCAATTTGCTATATTTTCTTCTCGATATCCTTCGAAGCTATTCCATTTTTTCCTGAATCCTTCAAACATCTTTGATCTCCCTTGAACCTTCTTCAAACCTCTGCAAACCTCCTTCAAACCTCCTTCAAACCTCTTTGTACTCTCCCAAAGACTATTCACATCATCTCTTACCATTTCACATCTCTAACTACAACCTTTGGGTAATAGTGGTGATATTTAGTACCAACTTGCACCCTTCCTCTAGCCTGTGTTATACTTCTTAGGCCTTTTAGCAGGTTTTTGTTAGGTTTCCAGGTTGAGTATTATCAGTGAATGAGCAAGCCCTTGAGATTGAGACCATGTCGTGCAGTCTGTAAAAGAGTGTATTGTGCAGAGAAAGACTGAGAAGATACAAACAGCTCATTGTATTAATGCTAACAAACAAACTTGCTGAAGCGGCAAATGAGGGATCAAACACTGATGGAGGTTCTAGGGAAAGAAGTCTATGCTAAAGCAACAATTTGCTGCATTGATGCAAACAAAGAGTACTATTAACAGGTTGACAAAAGTGAAGTTGTGACAGTCACTATGAACATTGAGTGTGACAACTTCTGAGTCGAACTTAAATCTTGACTGTCAGCAATAAGCCTTGGTTACAGTTAACTGAGCCAAGGCATATCTAGAGTCTTGTATTGTCTTGTCCCTGTCTTTCTGGCTTTGTGCTAGAATTGTTCACTGCTTGATCTGCAGGGCTTCCTTTGTTGCAGTTAAATGAGTCAAGGCATGTCTAGGGTCATGTCTCTGGCTTTCTGGCTTTGTGCAAGAATCATTGACTGTTACTTGCTTGATATCTGCCTATGCTAACTCAAACTAAGGACATGCCTCGATAAACCCATCCTTCTTATTCCTTAAGTCTGAACTTTCAAGGCTTTCTTTATAGGCACATACACCAGGATCACCTTATTTCATCACAGTTAACTGGATAAAGTACCAGATGAACCTGCCTTGGTCCCTCTACCATTGCAGTTAATTAAGGAGGGAACCTCATGCTATACATGATGTGAGAGCCATGTTTCTCATCAATTCTGTGAGTAGCCCAACATACATCTATATATGCATATTGATTTGCCTCAAATAAGGGAGCCAGCTGAATGAGAACCCTTTCATTGTTCTGGTTTGCACAGCAAAGCAATATATCTCTGAAGAATGATTAGCTTCATTATCAACTAAGGACTTTCAGCACCTACAGCTCTGTGCTACATTCAATCTTTTACCTCCTGCAATGTTTCTACCTTGCTGTTATCTTTGATCTTTAGCTGTGCCTTCCTCTAATATTGTCTTGCATGATCTATCTTCTCTGTGATCATATTGAGGAAATATGCTTCAGATCTTTCTGGGAGATCAGCCCAGCCATCCAACTTTATTAGAAGCAGTTTATCTAGAAAAATCTGTGCCACCCTCTTGTTCCACCTAGAAGATTTCTTAATCCCTCATGTCAAGTTGAAAATTATGTTCATCAGGGCCTTTTCCATTCCCCTTTGCATAAGTGGTGGACAGTCATGTAGCACAAAATCCTTGTCATTCTCCACACTGAACATGTCTTTTATGAGATCCTGCATAAGAGACTTTGCAGCATTAGTTACTGTATGCTATACTGTACCACACAACTTACCAGAAAAACTGAATGTTCATCCTTGGTGTCTGCCTGCTTCTTAGCTTGCAATTCTCACTTACATTTGGATTATTTATGAGGTGGCCATGCCCTTGCATGTATACCTGACTGCTCCCAGTCAAGTTGTATAGCATGGAGGGCACAGTCTTACATGAGTTTCTTGAGCTGATGCTTTTCCATAGTTAGTTTTTGATTCATTGCTTCTTCCTGATCTGTGTCTTCCAGTGATGATGGCAATCTGTGGGATTGGACTAAAGAAGAGTTGTTCTAGTGAACAACCTTTAAATGAATAGTAACAGGCTACACACCTCATCTGAAGTGAGCACTAGAACCATTTTTTTTGTTATCTGTGGGACCTTCTTTTGTTGGCATCTGTGCATGTAGTTGATTGCAAGGGTCCATGATTCTGTATGGTGCTCAGTTGGGACTGCGAGGTCTTGCTGCTTCATCCTGGATGCTACAAGAGCATTAGTTGTTGTACCATAGAGTTTTTTGATGGCACACCAGTCCCTCACATTCCAGTCATTCCTGTTTCAGTCATTCCTGTTCCAGTCATTCCTGTTTCAGTCATTCCTGTTCCAGTCATTCCTGTTTCAGTCATTCCTGTTCCAGTCATTCCTGTTCCAGTCATTCCTGTTCCAGTCATTCCTGTTCCAGTCATTCCTGTTCCAGTCATTCCTGTTCCAGTCATTCCTGTTCCAGTCATTCCTGTTCCAGTCATTCCTGTTCCAGTCTCTCTCATTCCAGTTTAATGTGCCATAGCTGTTAACTCATTATCTGTGTCAGCCTGGATTATTGACTTCAGCCCTGATCCTCACAGTGATTGTGTACTTACCTGTAAAGCTGCAAGTTGTTCAAATATCACCTGTTCCCATTCCTGTTTTCATGCCACCTCTTCATGTATTTTCAAAGTCTTCTGGAGTTCAATGTGGTGAAGCATTTCTGAGTGGACTTGGTTGTTTCTCTGCTGATAGATCACCATCTGTTGTTTCTTCAGCTTTTGGCAAAGTTTAAGATCTTGACTCCCTATAAAATGGTGATGTTTGTGCATCTGTTGCAGGTTTACTTTATTTGTCTGCACCTGTGGAATGTAAGGATGTTCTTTGTCAACATATGGACATTTGATTGTCTGAAATAAGGAGTAAATGAAATCATTTACTTGTGATGATACTTTGGATTGACCTGTATTCCATGCAAATCATGGTTTTCTCTCCCATCCTATTGATACTCACTTTTAGTTGTTGTTATTTCCTGGACTGTGCCATGATTATTATTGCAGGGATCATTCCAGGAATTTTCTAGGTCTACTTCCATTTCCTCATTGGGAGAAAGTGTGGAAGGAAGAAACAATGCCATTGTTGGTGGGTTGCTTGATGTGTTATGGGACATGATTAAATGAGATGGGTCCAAGATGTCATACCCTCCTTTAAATTGTATATTCAGCCCATCTCGCCACCTGACAAACAATAAAGGTTGTCTTGTCTCTTTTTGGATTATTTGAAGATGTGTCCATATTTGGTGTTGACTTCCCTGCTGCCATTTTCCAAGGTTTCTCCATTTATTCTAGGCTGTACAGCAAGAACAATGATCCCATTCATTGCATTCTTATTTAGGCTAGGGCCCATGGATTTGCATGGTCACACCAGAATATTCAATCTACTTAATAATTGTTTTATCAGAGGCTCTCCATTGCAAGTTGCTTTAAAAGTCATTAACTCATATGTCTTCAACATTTTCCATATTTACTTTCATTGCCTGCACTGGTCGCCTACCCATTCTGCACTTCTTCCAGCCTCATTGCATTCACTGGATTTCCTTCACTCATTCATGGTCAATACCCATAGTTATGCACCTGCATCCTGTGGGGTGAGTGATGTTTAATTGCAAAGTATTATATCATGCACATGCTGATCATGGATTTAGAAAACATAAGGCAAAGTTGTATTCGTGTCTTTATTTGACTGTAGCATACAAGCCCATCAGGTTCTCATCACTGTGTGGTATTCCACTGGATCATGATATGCTTACCATTATCTATATGTGGAAAGCTGTCATCATAGTTACTGCTTCTTGGTTTTCTGTAAATGACATTGCTGACTCCAACTAAATCAATCTCTGTGTCATCTTCTGGGTGCCAGTCATTGAGGTGATATTGTTGTCATGAGAATAGGATCTAATGGCTGTTATGTGAACATGAGAGATCGAGACACTATCCTTTCTGATTGGTTTATGCAGAAGTAGGTCACAATTTTTCAAAACACTTTACAGCCTTGCTTATTGTACAACATCACAATTTCAAACAAGCTGAAAGGCCCACTTCCCTTGCAAATTACATATCTGTCAAGACCCATTTCACTCAATCAGATTCCCAACAATCCCCAATTTCTTTCTGACTCTTTTCTGACCTTGTCCATCAGCATTCTGGCTGCAGTACCTTTTAGTCCTTAGTAATCATTCAGTTAATCACTTCATTCCTAATACAGTCTTACCAATTCTGGTCATAGACACTTACCAAGACCCATTAGTAAACTTCTGCACTTTCCATTATTCTTCTGGCCCTCAATATTTAAGCACCCATAGCTTAGCCTTAGTCTCCAGTTTGCAAATTACATTGTCTATTGTGTTGTATCTTGCCTTTGTATTATCCTTTGCCTAACATCAACTCTTAAATCATCCTTGACTTGTTCTTGACCTAAACCCTTAATCTCTTGGCTCCTCTTAACTTCAATTCACCCCATAACCTCTGCTTAAATCTATCCTCACCCTCCATCTGGAAACCTGCCAGACATCTACACCCAATCTGCCTGAAATTGGACAACTGACAAGGAGAACGGTGCAACTTCTTATAAGTTGAAACCAAGTCCTCTCCAGCCCCTTTCACCTGGCATGCTACAGCCTGGTGGATTCTGACTGGAACCCCTGAACACCTCCAACCACCAATGACTGGGTCCAATTGGAAGTCTGGTGTATTCCTGACCAAGTCCTAACCTTGGTAGTAGTGATCTTGAATCTTGACAATATCACTGACACTCTCAGGGATGATCTTCTCTATTGGGGCCTAGATTTTGTTGCCAATTACATTTTGTGCAGGTTCAAATGTATTATTTCAATAATACCCATTTGTGCTAGTTCTGTTGAAAGCCCATCATTCCTGAGTCATTAGCATTTTGTAACAAAAACCAACTTCATACCAAAAGTCTAATATGATGCATAAAACATAATAAACTAAGCAGTGCATACAAGTATGTAGATCAGATCAGATCATGCCTCTTTTCCTGAGTAAATTGGTAGCAAGAGTTTGGTTTCTGGATAGCATCCTTAGAGCATCCTTAGACTCAGGAAGGGAATTGAGAAAAATGGCAGAGATGTTGTAAAGCCTTGCCCCAACATCAACAATGTTGCATCCACATGTGACTGGAGCACATCAAAGTTGTGTTCAAGATCCTCCCCACTCAAATGGAGCAGCTTAACCATTTCCTCCAGCTTAAAATCTTCAAAAAAATATTCATATAAACTGGTAATGATAGACAATAGTACTCACCAGTGCAACTTTCATGTCCAGATGAAATGCTTGAGTAAATGAAGGGACTGGCTGACTCTGGGATATTGAACTCAATTGTGCAAGAAGATGATTGAGAACTGATGTTGTTGAGGAGCATCAATTACTTAACTCTTATTCAAAGAAAACAATTCACTTACTGCTGTCCATGGTGTGTTGTAACTCCTATGTAAACATGCTTGGGTGAGGCTGGGGCTTCTCTGGAAAATTTGAGTTGTTGTTATATGGAATCATGAGATAACAGAAAACTTTATCTGTGGCAGCAGCATGTGCATCCCTGGGGAACCTCCTTCTGTGCTTGGGTAGATTCCTCAGACATTGCAAAAGAACTGAGGTAGAAGAGATGGGGATTCACGTAAGTTTTCAGTCCAGGAATGTCAAATATATGTTGTGGGAAGCTCCAGCAGCTGTCAAACCTAATTACACACTCTACATAACCTAAACAGCTTCTTTGACAACAATGCATAACAGGAATATGAACCTAGTAGACTGTGTATTCAGCTGAACCTCATTTTACTCAAAGGTGAGGTAGAATGATATAATCCAGTTGAAGTTATCTACCAAGTGCTGATATCCTTTGACTACAGCATAGTTTCAAATATCCTCTGGGGATAGAATCTGATAGATCACACCCAGATCAGTGGTCATTATTCAGATATGCCACAACAAGGGAACCAAGTTAGTGTATGTACAGACTGCAATCTAGACACTGCAGGGATGCTTTGTTGTGTACACTAAGTGCAGCAAGAAGCCTATTTGGGTATCCCAAATTTTTTTCAAAACCTCATTCAGGCACATCATAAGCAACAAAGTGGTCATTTGGTTGAAGAAGATTGTCAGTTGCCACTGCTACATCAAACTAGAGTACCAACAAAACTTAGATTCTTTGTTTCCTGCTGAGATTCTTTTCTGCAGCAGCTTTCTGCTCCTGTATTCGAGTACATCCAGAGGTGTACTTCAGATGTAACCTGATTATGTCAATGACAGGCCATCCTCTAGAGTAGCTGTTGAGTGCAGGGAATTGCAAACAACCTTTATAGGAAATTAATTACAAACTACCATGAAAAGGATGAATGTACTACCAAGTCCCAAACAACACAGATAAGAGCAAAACTATGGTTTGAATAACACTGAGTTAGGTCCAGGTGCTCATGCATAACACATTTTGCACATTTATAATATACTCCTTAAGCATGAGATAAACATGCAGATGAATAGATAAATACCTTAAGTTTTGCAAAGTCCTTTGGATCCTAGTTTAAAGCATCTTTCAAGTTATATCTGCCACATCCAGCTTTGCCACTAGGCTTCAGGATCTGCTCATCAGAGTCACTTTCTTTTGAAGATGATTTAGAAGAGATAGAGAAACTTTTGTTTCATGCTGGAAGAGCAGTAGGTTTGGTAGTTGGCTTCAGGCAATTACCATGATGCAAAATAGGCTTCACATAAGGTGGATGTTGTAAATTGACTGCAGAAGCTGATGACATGTCCACTCTGAAACCAAGATGGAAATGGCTGATTCCTTCTGTGCAAGAACCTTCTCAGGGGTGCAAGTGAGGGTTCCTAACTCTGTTTGAGCAAGGGGCATAGGAAGAGTCAGGGGTGGAGCACTAGGCTAAAAGAAACGAGTATTACTGAAAAAAGTGGGTATAAGGGTATAAGCTGACTATAAAATGGCAATATGAACAGACTATCAGTGAGCACTAACAGTGGCCCAACACCAATATATGTACAAAAATCCAGTTGTGTATTTCCATATTTGGTTTGAATTGGAATGAAACACAATAACACTCCATTTAATGACAACAGTAGCAATGTCCTTAGTTAAGGACTTATTGCTGAGGAAACATCAACAAGAAGTGATAACGCAAACAGAGATGACCTGTGTGACATGGAATGGTGATGTGAAGAAGTATAAGAGCAAATGCAAGACATGAAACATATCCTTATAATCCCATCACACATCAGCACCACATTAAGATTCTTCAACAAGTTCAACAACCATCTGGTTGCCAAACTGGATGGGCACATAGGTCCAGTCATAAGCCTCACCATATATATCACCAAACAGAAACCTTCTTGCAAGCAGAGGTAGGTTGCTGGACACCAGTCCAGCATTAGCTGACATTTAGCTGACTGTTAAAAGGAGCCAACAGAATCAAAGTTTGGGACATGAAGACTTATAATCAGCTGGTCATTCCTCAACAGCTGTTCAATACCTGAGCACAAGTAGAATGAAGCTTTTGACACTTTATGTTACAGAAATGCTCTTGGTTGGTTGGTCTTTCTGCAACACTGACTGGATGAGGTTGGTAATGACATTCTGAGTACAGCAGAGCTTGATATTAGACACTGGTGTTATGAGATACTACGGAGGACGGGAAATCAATTTTCTTCACTATTGTTCTCATTATCTTTACTTGAGTATGTCCCACACTTTTGTTCTTCATTCCTATTGTCTTGCCACCACACACCTCTAATTATGCATTGCCACACCCCACACTATTGTAGTAATCTGTGGATGTTTGCACATTATTGTTCTCACTATTGTTCTTATTGTTCTCATTACATGACTCGTTCCACTTACATATCCTGTGCTTGTATTATTTAAACTGCTAATGCAAGACCAGTCAAGCTCAGCTTGACCTGGTCATTTCTATGCTCTTATGAGCTAACAATCTGAGTCATCCTCAAGTCATCGCTTATGAGCTTCGACAATCTAGAATGCTTTACTTGAAGGTTGTCACTTACAAGCTTCAACAGGTTTACTGAACTAGAAGCTTTGATCATAACAAAAGGTCAAGCTGATCCAAAACTCTGCCGACTAACCTCAGTCCAGGCAGCACACACACTATGACAAGATTCTCATGAGAACCACCCGACTGCGACCGACCAGAAGAACCATGGCAGCACCATCTACTCCTACCATCCCCACAGCACCCACCACCCCTGCCCGACCCACTGAAATAAAGATGAGGGCACCAACTGACTATTCCGGAGATCAGACAAAGACAATGCTCTTCCTCCTGGAGTGCAAAGCATACGTTGATGCCAATTCTACCGCATTTCCTGATGACCACCATAAAATTCTATTCATGCTCTCCCATATGAACGGAGGGACAGCTGGGCCTTGGAAGCAGGCCTACTTAGAGGAAAGATATATTGAATCGAAGCCCTGGGATACGTTCCAGGAATTCATCTCGAAAGTATGAGCAGCGTTCTCACCCATTGACGATGCAGGGAACACACGCACTCAACTCTGGGCACTCTTGCAGGGAGCAAAGGGAGTAGATGAATACATTGCCCAGTTTAAAACACTGGCCTATCGAACCAAGATCAAAGAAGATGCTGCACTGATCAAATATTTTGTAGATGGACTCAACAATCGAGTCCTGGACAAGGTATTTGGAATGGAGAATCCACCAGACACCATCGAAGGATGGTACACGCATGCAGCAAGGGCAGAGGGGCACCTGAGAAAGGCAAAAGTGATAAAAGAAAGGACTTACAGTAAGTTGGGAGGAGGAGGAGAAACAGGAAGCTTCTCCAAAGACCCGAATGCCATGGACATCGACGCAACACGTCTCTCCTACACAGAGAGACTTGAACATATTAAAAAGGAAAAATGTTTTATTTGTCATAAAGCAGGACACAGGGTGAACGATCACAAGAGAGGGAAAGAACTGCCTGTGCAAGAAGAGAAGAAAGTAGAGATGAAGAAAACGCCCTGCAACCACTATACGAAGATCTGTACCCTCATCAACAAGTTGGAAGAGAAGGAAAAGGAGGAGGTGTTAGATCTTATGGTGGCAGAGGGTTTTTGAAATGGCAGCCCACATTGGCAATGGAGCCTGCCAGAGTAATCATCTCAACTGTAATGATAGTGCAAGTGAGCCACCAATCTATGCACATTCCCGTTTACTGCATATTAGGAGACACAAAAGCCGAATTACCTGCCCTAATTGACTCAGGGGGCAGGAGAAACATTCATTGATCACTGAGTCATCAAAAAACTCGGATTGAAGAAAATCCCACTCACGAGAAAGATCCTCACAAAAAATGTTGATGGAACCCTAAACAAGAATGGTACGATCTCCCATTACGTTTATATCGACACAGAAATTGGAGGAAAAGGGGAGAAGATGAGGATGCTCATAACAGGGCTGGGAAAGGAGAGGATCATCTTGGGCTACTCCTGGCTTTAAAGGCACAACCCAACTATCGACTGGAAACTGGGGACCCTTACCGACAAGCCGACCGAGGGTCTCCTTATGAAGAAAATCCTGACTATGGTCGAACGATCACACACCATCATTGGTAAGCAAAGTCCCACTCTAGATGACAAGGGGCCATTTGTATCTAGAGTAACGTTGAGCCTGACTCTTGAGAGGCTACCTATAAGGAGTGCTGGGGAGACCTTTGGAAAAACCCACCTCGCCGTAGCTGAGCATGTGAAGAGTAGGCTCAGGATGGTTCATCTTGCAAGAGGACTTTGTGCTAAGGACAAACCCAATGGCAATGGATCACATTTGGCAATGGACACCCACTCTGAGATCAATCCACAGATTCTGGTATTAGACACTGAAGGCATCAACCTATCACCCTGCATGGAGGGAGATCATGATGGAACAGAAGCGCTATTTGCCTACATTCGAGGGGAACCAATGATCGGGGTATTCAGAACTGAGGAATCCCCCCTTATGATTGAACATGATTACATTCCCCCGAATTATCAAAAACTCAGGCACATCGCATGCATCACCCGATCTCGATTGACTGGCAGAGTAGCCTACTCTAATACCTAATACCACATACATCCGAGCAAAGACCTCTATCTCGCCAAAACTTGCCCATGAAAAAGAGGGCAAAAAGGAAAAGCAGTCGCTCAATGATCTACTCCCAGACAAGTACAAGGAGTACTGAAGTGTGTTTGAAAAGGTGGCATCAGAAAGGTTCCCTGAGTCGAGACCATGGGACCATGCAATCGAGTTAAAACCGGACTTTATTCCAAGGGACTGCAAGGTCTATCCCATCACCCTGGCCGAACAAAGGAAGCTAGATGAGTTCATCAATGAGAACCTAAAGAAGGGGTGCATTGTTCCATCTAAATCACCGATGGCATCTCCATTCTTCATTGCAAAAAAGGACTCCGATGCACTGTGACCCTGCCAAGACTATCGATATCTGAATGAAGGAACTATCAAAAACTCATATCCCCTCCCATTGATTGGAGATTTACTCGATAAACTAAAAGGGGCAAGATGGTTCACAAAACTAGACATCAGATGGGGTTACCACAACGTCAGAATCAAGAAGGGAGATGAATGGAAAGCTGCATTCAAGACCAAGAAGGGTCTATTTGAACCTAGAGTCATGTTCTTTGGGCTCTATAATTTGCCAGCCACCTTCCAGGCAATGATGAATGACACTTTCCAAGACATGCTGAACGAGGGATGGCTAGTAATCTACATGGACAATATCCTAATCTGCTCAAAGGACCGAAAGGAGCATGAGGAGAGAATGAAGAAGCTTCTAGCAAGGCTAAGGGAAAACAACCTCTACCTGAAACCCGAAAAATCCAAATTTGATGTACAAGAGGTCAAATTCCTTGGACTAATCCTGCGACCAAACCAGTTGGCCATGGACCTGACCAAACTTAGCAGAATTAAAGACTGGCCATCCCCGACCAATGTAAAAGGGGTTAGATCATTTTTGGGCTTTGGGAACTTCTATCGAAGATTCATTGGCAACTTTGCCGTGATCACAAAACCTCTGAATGATCTGACAAAGAAAGACCAGACCTTCAACTGGACGAGCGAATGCCAAGAGGCATTCGAAACACTAAAATGGAAATTTTCCGAGGCACTGGTTCTACTAATGCTGAACACTGAAAAGCCATTCGTGGTGGAAAGCGACACTTTGAAATTCACAATGGGGGCTGTTCTGAAGCAGACAGATACAAATGGAGACTGGCACCCCTGTGGCTACATTCCACACTCCTTGACAGCCACCGAATGGAACTACGAGATCTACGATCGGGTACTGCTGGGAATAATATGGGCCCTGGAAACTTGGAGACACTACCTCCAGAGATCCGAACATCCAACCATGATCCTATTGGACCACAAAAACCTCATGTACTTCAGGACGGCATGAAAACTGAACTGATGACAGGCCAGATGAAGCCTCTTCCTATCGCAGTTCAACCTTCAACTAGTACATGTGCCAGGAAAGATGATGATACAGTCTGACGTGCTGTTGCAATGGGGAGATCATATACCAGAAATTGACAATGACAATGAGGATGTTACACTCTTAAAGGATAAGATCTTTGCATGGATGATCGACACCGAATTAAGGGACCTACTAGCAGAAAGCATAATGCGCGATGACCTACTAAAGGAAATAGTAAGGGCTATCAAAGAAGGAGGAATGCCACTGATCAAGTTGGCGGTAGAAGACTGGAGAATGGAGAATGATGGGACAGTCTTTTTTAAAGACCGATGCTATGTCCCAGACGACAAGGAGCTGCAGAGGAAAATCGTGGAAAAATACCATGATAATCTACTTACAGGGCACCCCGGCCGATTTTAGATGCTGGAATTAGTATGAAGGGACTACTGGTGGCCCGGGATGACAATCTTTATTCGGAACTACATCGATGGATGTGCCACATGTCAGCAGATGAAGGTAAATACTCACCCCATGACACTGCCACTATCACTGATCAAATCAGAAGCAACACGACCATTCGCGCTGGTGACAATGGATTTCATCACTGACCTACCAATAAACAATGGATGTGACACCATCATGGTCGTGGTAGACCATGGTCTTACTAAGGGGGTGATTTTCATTCCTTGCAACAAGACCATTGACACATTGGGAGCGGCGGACCTCTATCTGCATAATGTGTTCAAGAGATTTGGCCTCCCTGATAAAATCATATCTGATTGTGACCCACGATTCGCCTCCAATGCATTCTGGGAATTAGAAAGGCTCCTGGGAATAAAATTGGCTATGAGCATGGCCTATCACCCACAAACTGATGGGGAAACAGAGCAAGTCAATCAAGAGCTAGAGATCTACCTCCAAATCTTCTGTGCAAACAAGCCATCACAATGGAAAGGTTACGGCATGGTGGAAAACACCTGGGAACCAGAGACTCACTTAAAAAACACCCCAGAAATTCTGGGTAAATACAAGTCTACCCACAACCTACCATCATCATGAGCCGCCCTCTCCACTTCTTCATAATGTAATGCCTGACCCCAATCCCATAAG
Source organism: Tricholoma bakamatsutake (assembly GCA_029959215.1). Taxonomy (NCBI): domain Eukaryota; kingdom Fungi; phylum Basidiomycota; class Agaricomycetes; order Agaricales; family Tricholomataceae; genus Tricholoma; species Tricholoma bakamatsutake. The sequence goes on along the minus strand of CP114857.1, from coordinate 10,310,996 downwards.
GACGTTCGAACTAATCCTCAGCTTCGTCCATGACCCAGACGACTCCTGGAATGAGGAGAGGCTGCTCTCCATGACACAAGACCAGGCACTTCTCCACGGAACCACATGCAACCTTTTTGAGACCTACTGAGCTATTTCTGCCCTTGAATGGGTATTCCAGCACTTGACTGAAGAGGCCTACCACCTCAACCTGCTCCCACTCATGAGGAGTTTGGATGAGCAGGCATTAAACTATAGACCTGAAGAGCAGGTCCCTACACCACAGTGAATTTTCATTATAGAACCCTCTGACGATGAAGAAGATGACGAGTTTGAGATGGCGCCAGAGTGACTGACTTCACCACCCTCACCGCTCCCAGCACCACGCCAATCATCTTTGCCGCCACCACTGCGTATGCCCACACCCTACCCAAGGCAAGTCTCATCCGAATACCCATCTGCACCACCCTGAATGTAAAATTCCATCTGTTTCACATGCACCCAAATTAGGCACTTCTCCTCACACTGCCCCAAATATCAGTGCCCACACTGTCGATGATGGCGCCCAGAGCATTCGGCTCTATTCTGCCCAAACAACCCATCTTGTGACAATCCGCTGTGTCACCGCACAACTTAAACTCAGACCATCATGATCAAAAATTTGACTCTTATCATCATCCTCGGCACCATATTCAGCGCCACCATTTTCACTATGCTGATTTTCTACATTCTTATCTCATTCAGGATCCTCACCGCTACACCCTTACCTCATAGCATCACATTCTTGACTGGCACCTCAGTGCGATTTGCAAGGGCGGACGACATCGAATTACCCACTGGAGTCTATGCACACTACCATAGTTTCGGGTGGGACTCAAAACGTTGAGGAGAGACTAATGTTATGAGATACTACAGAGGATGGGAAATCAATACTATTGTTCTCATTATCTTTACTTGAGTATGTCCCACACTTTTGTTCTTCATTCCTATTGTCTTGCCACCGCATACCTCTAATTACGCATCGCCACACCCCACGCTATTGTAGTAGTCTGCGGATGTTCACACATTATTGTTCCAGCTATTGTTCTTATTGTTCTTGTTACACAACTCATTCCACTTATGTATCCTGCACTTGTATTATTTAAACTGCTAATGCAAGACCAGTCAAGCTCAGCTTGACCTGGTCATTTCTACACTCTTACGATCTGACAATCTAAATCATCCTCAAGTCATCGCTTATGAGCTTTGACAATCTAGAACGCTTTACTTGAAGGTTGTCACTTACGAGCTTCAACAGGTTTACTGAACTAGGAGCTTTGATCATAACAACTGGCATGCTTCAAGATCATTCCAAGCATGCATCACAAAGGACAGTGAGATGTTATGCATTGCTACCAATACCTCAGGTGGATCATCAACTTGTATCACCACTGGTACCAGGGATAATTTCATTCTCGTGTGGATTTTCAATTCCAGTAACAGGAAACTTTAACCACTGCATGCTGGTAGCCATGGTGATGGTAAGGATATTATACCCAAAGTAACAGGGAACAAAAAAGTGGATGAAGAAGCTAAACGAGTGGCATGGGGGGATTTGAGCCTGTCTCACAGACTCCCAACAATCCTATGAAAAGAACTCCCAAGGAGCATGGCAGCAATTAAACAGAAATATCATGAAGATTTGAAGAACAAAAGGAAAACCATGTGGCTAGACTCTCCATGCAAGGCAAAGCTAAGTTGTATTGAACCAAATTTTTTATACAGACAGTATGCTATAATTCAATCTGAACTGAAAAGACACCAGATCCACCTTCTGATCCAAATTTGCATGGGACACATTCTGCTAGATTTCTATCTACATCACAGTAAGAGAGTGGACATGAGCAGCTGTAATGCAAGTCAGGGGAGAGCACCACCCACAAAAGAAACTGTCCCTCACTTCCTTTTCAAATGCAAGGCATATAACAAAGAACAGCATGAGCTGGATTGGGAGATGAGAAGAGACTTGAGGAATCTCTCTGTGCTAGTGAACTCCAAAGAGGGAGTTAAAGCTTTGGTGAACTACATAGACAAGACTGGAAGACTCTGATGTGCCAAAGGTGAATTTCCAATATCCTGAAGAACTGACTTGCACAAATCACACAGTGTAACTTGACTTCCATTCATGGCATCCAATGCTATATCCCCCACCATAATTCAAAATCTAAACACAAAGCCTGTGACACAGGGGACTTCAGACAGATATAAGAAGTAAATGATGAGAATGGGAATTGATCTGATACAGCAAACCCAAGCACTGACACTGTCCATCTTGTGCCTGCCAGTAGTTGGCCAGGCATGTAACAGACATATATGACCAAAATTTGAAAAAACTCCACACAAGGGAATGAAGAGGTCAAAGGAGGCTCCAAAGTCCTAAACAGTTCAAGGAACTAGACCTCAGGGGAAGCAAGTGCCCAGGGCATACTATCTGAGGGGCTAGGACTAGGGTGAGAGCAAGGAAATGGGGCCTTTTTGAGTAGACACTCTAAGATGTAAAGACCATTATAGGGCATACCCTGAGGAGTCAATAAATTAACAATAAGTAAATAAAAAATCATACTCAAAGGCCTTGCATTTGCAGACAATTCCTCAAAAGACTTACATGTCTTTGGATTGCACGATGGTGCAGTATGAGTCACAACTAGAACAATACATGTTGTCTGATTCACTGATTCTATTCAAAGGCATACATATGGGAGAAATGATGGAAAATGGATGAAAACAGTAAAATTGGGTTCCAAAATGTGAGTCGCTCAAAGGAAACCAACAGAATCAATGCTAACCATTGCATGAAGCAAAAGTGCTGCAGTTGATCTCCAATGTGGGTTATGCATCATGGATAATGTGGGGAATGGATTTAATCTCTACAAACTTGACAGGGGCAAGTTTATTTGACCATTTGTGACAAAGGACCCATCGAAAACATATCCAAAAGGGGTGTGCTTTGCTTTAAACTCATGCATTGTCATTGCTGGCAGTGACCATGGTTTGGTCTATACCTTTGACAGAAAGAGTGAGCAATGTTTGGATACTCTCAAGCACACAAATAAAGGAGGAGTGCAGACAATAACCATAAGTAAAATTTTTTTGAAATTAAAAGAATTGGCTCCAATGAGAATGATACAGACATTTGATAATGATAGAAGGACCACAATCATGAGTGCCTTGGCAAGTAGCTGTGCTGCTATGCTGATCTTGGTCTGGAAGTGGAAGCATCCTGCAAGCACTGAGCATGCCAGTGTGAAGGGCTGCATTATTACTGCTGTCATCAATGTTATCATGCAGTCTCTTGTGCTGGTCACTGCAATGGCACATGATCATGGCATCATAAAAACCTATGTGAGCAAATTGTATGCCTTCCATGGATATTCTTGACAAACACCCCTAGTTCAAAAGTAGATGCAATACTGGAGTATGAGAAGTAGCCCCTTGTTAGGAAATAGCCCCATTATATAATTAAATTTTATCTCATTTTATTGTGTCAAATTATGCTACCCTATGCAAAAGAATGCTACACTTTGTTAGCATGAGAATTTTATTTTGCATGCCTCAGTATGTATGCACATGTATGAGCATGTCAGTAGTAACATTGTACAATATGTGAAACATAGTATATGAACTGTAAATATACACCTAGGGGACCCCAGTTGTGTTCTCTAGGTATATATTTAAGGTTTATATACCATGTTACATGTATTGTACTATGTTGTTACTGATGTGCTGATAGGTCCATTGCATGCTCTAGGCTCCGGAAAAGGTTTTCAAATGTATTAACATGTTACAATTTACAATCCCAACCCCTACAAACCCCATGAAATCGATTTCAAACCCTTTTCAAACTATTTTGGATGACTTCAGATGACTTTGAATGACTCTGAATGATTTTGAACAATTTTGTGACACTTTGAATGCTTTCGAATAACTTCAAATAATGTCAGCTGCCATATAGTTGTGTCAAACCCCTTTCTACTTATACGGTACATCTGGAATGAACCATTGCATTGCATATTGAGCACTATCAGACATGAGGAGAGATGACAAAAGATTTAAAATATGATAATGGCAGTTTTGGGTTTCAATGATAGATTGAAACAATAGGTTGAGTACTCTTACTATATGGTGACACCATGCATTTTATTTATTATCATTTCTTATTTGTTTTATGTTTTACAATACCTTTATTGCTGTGCATACTGCCTCATATTCTACCCTTGTTATATTTACTTTTTAGTGCTTATCTCTTGAAAATGAATATAGACTTGTACTAGTTACTTAGAGCAAAGAAAAAAAAGTTACCCTCTTCCTCTATCACCTGATTTAAGAGCAGTTCTCTTGAGTCTTAGCCTCACATTGTATCTCTAAGCTCTGTAAAATATTGTGAACTTCTTTGAACTTTCATGTTTGCTCCTCGACTTATTGCACATCATCCATCATCTCTTGAAAAACACTTCTCATTTGCTATATTCACTCCTCGTATACCTCGACACCAGTCTGACTCTTTCGAAACTTTTTGAACCATTTTGAACATTTTTGTCCTTCCTCAAAACTACTTCAAACATCTTTGAATTCTTTCAAACATCTTTCAAACCTTTTTCGAACCTGTTTGTATGCTCCTAAAGTTCATTCGCAATGTGTCTCACCATTTTATGCTTCTAACTACAACCTTTGGGTGACAGCAGTGATATTTAGTACCAACTCACACCCTTCCTCTAGCCTGTGTTATACATCTTAGACCTTTTAACAGGGTTTTGTTAGGTTCCAGGTCAAGCATTATCAGCATTATCAGTGTGAATACACATGCATACATATTGAGGCATGCAAAATAAAATTCTCATGCTAACAAAAATATAGTGTTCTTGGGCATTTGGTAGCATAATTTGACATAATAAAATAAAATAAAATAAAATAAAATATTATTAGGTAATAGGACTGTTTCCTAACATTACCCCCTTTTTATGCCTCGACTTCCAGGTGAGAAAATATTGTATCTGTCCCCTCTGTGAAATTTTGGTAAGGCTGGAAATTCATTCCCTCATACACCATTCTAGCAATATGACACAGAGCATTTGGATTAAGTTTAAAGAATTGGGCAATTGCATTATGCACTCACTTACAATTCTCTTCAGGTTTCCATGAGTTATTTTTGCTGGCGTAGTTCTTCCACTTGATTAAAAACTCCAATGTATTTTGTCGAAGACGTGAGTCTAAAACCTCTTCCACTACATATTCTGGAGCATCTTCTATTGTTGTGGAGTAGTTTTTGACTGGGAATAATGGGTGGGTAGTAAGGGCATAAGGGGGAAACATTAATTTCAGGATCAATCTTGAATTATTGAGGTAATTTTAGCACTACTGCATTAAGCAAAATTATTTTAGAAATCACATATGGGCCAACTTGCTTCTCTGTAAGTCTTCTTGAAGGTCATGGAATATTTAGATCCTTGGTACTTAGCCATACCAAGTCACCAACTTTGTACTTTAAAACAATGGCTCGAGTATGATCCATGTGTCACATCATATGATCACTTGCTTTCATCGATGCTGCCTCTGCTTCCTCCTGTACCTTTCACATCTTAGATACAAAGTCTTCTACTGACTGTACTTTAATTTTTCTTTGAGGTTCGATTTCCATTCGGGAATGATACCCATAATTAGCAAAGAAGGGTGACATGCAAGTAGCCAAATGGAATTTATTATTGTGAGAAAATTTGGCAATTTCTAACCATTCAGGCCAATCAGTTTGTAGTAGTTGACAAACATGCATAGGTACTGCTCCAACCCCTGATTCATTCTCTCTGTCTGCCAATCAGTTTGTGGGTGATATGCCATAGATAACCTGGTTTGAATTCCTAATATGTTGTTTAACTCTCACATAAATGCAGAAGCAAATTGTGATCCATGATCAGAGATAACCATATCCAGTAATCCATGTAACCACCATACCTGATTTAGATAGAGGCACACGAAGCCCAATGATGAGGTTTCTGCAGTAGTAGGAATAATATAAACTTCCTTTGTGAAGTGGTCACATACTACAAATATTGCATTGTATCCTTGAGCTTCAGGTAATCCAGTGATAAAGTCCACAGATATATCTCGCCAGGGTGCTTTAGATATAGGGTTTAGCATTAATTTCCCTGCAGGCTTTTCTAAAAAAAATTTTCCCCTCATGCATGTATCACATGCATCCACATACCCCAACACATATTTTAAAATTCTGAGCCACCAATAATTTCACATCACCAATTCCAACATCTTCCACCTTCCTGGATGTCCAGCAGCTGGTGTATTATGATGTAACTAGATGATCTCCCTTCATAAATCTTGATCTTTCAATACATATACTTTTCCTCTGAACAACACTAACCCTTGCTCCTCAACCCATTCATCTCCTTTAGTATTACCTTTCTTCTCTCCCTTCAGAGCTTTCACAGCTTCCACTACTTCATCGTCCATTTCTGAACATTGTCTAATTTTAGACAACATTTCTGTTTCTGAGCTATCTACCAATAGATGCCCTTCATGCATAGCACAAATGCAAAAGTATTCAGGTTTAAGTAGAGTAGCATTTTTATTGTTCTCCTCTACCCCCCTTTTGTGATTGGTATATCTGGATAATGCATCTGCTTTCCTCATCAAGCTTCCCACTTTGTGGACTAAGTGAAAATTAAAATGCAATAGGAATAATGCCCAATGTGCTTGCTGACATTTAAGTGTTTTAGTAGACATGAAGTACTGCAGATTTTGATAATCTGTCCAGATTTCGATCTGATGCATACATCCCTCCAAATAATGTCTCCATGCTTCCAATGCTCATATTATTCCCAACATCTCTTTGTTATGCACATCATAATTTCTTTCCACATCATTCAACCCTCAGGACAAATATGCACAAGGATGTCATTTGTCATCTTCACATAGCATTGATAATAGTGCTCCAGTAGCAAAGTTGGATGCATCTGATTCCACTCATAAGGGACACATGAAATCTACTGGGGTTAATATTGGTTCTTCCACAAACTTCCTCTTCATCTTTTCAAATGCTGTCTGCTGTTGTTCTCCCCATCTCCACACTACTCCTTTTCACATAAGTTGTGTAAGGGTACAGCAATTTTGGAAAAATTATGGACAAAGTGACAATAATAATTTGCAAGTCCCAAGAAGGCTTGAACCTACTTGATATGGGTGGGCACAGGCCAATCAACAATTGCCTGTACCTTGATAGGATCATCTTGATTCCATCAGGACCAATTATTAATCCCAAGAACTTGATCTCACTTGCCCCAAACATACATTTCTCCAGTTTTACAAATAAATTATTCTCTGCCAATTTTCATAGTACCTCTTGCACTATTGCTTCATGGCAAATGCAGCCATCCACTCATCTCCTTTCCTTATTTGTACATTATTGTACCCCCAGTGTAAATCCAATTTTGTAAAGACCTTGGCCTTTCCCACCTTGTCAAATATTTCTGAGATCAATAGCAAAGGGTATGCATTCTTCACTGTCCACTCATTCAGGTACCTATAATCTGTACACATCATTTTCCTCTAATCTTTCTTGGGTACAAAGAATATTGGTGATGTCTGCATTGATTTTGAAGATTGTATGTATCCCTTGCACCATTGTTCATTAAGGAATGCATCCACTTTTTCTGGTTCCATTGGAGATAATGGGTAGACTTTCGACTTCTTCAGCACAAATCCTGGCTTCATCTCAATTGCATGATCCCATGGCTTTCACACTGGCATTTGCTCAGATTCCTTCTTCTGAAAGACCAACAAATATTTATGATATGCTTTCAGTACTCACTCCTCCACTGGCTTCTCCACTTTCACAGCATCCTTTTTTGCATTGTTCATTCATGGGACATTGTTGTAGGTAAGATCCTCCCCCTTACTAAAATCTGAAGAGAGGGAGAGGGTCAAGATTCAATGTGAAGGGAAGGGACAAGTTGTAATGGGATTGATTTGATGTACAAATCTGTGAAGACAGTCAATTCAGTCTCCAAAATCATTTTTGTTATCAAGCTGATCATCTCCATCTTTTGGAGGGCATCTCAAAAGTCCATTTGAACCATGGTGTGTCCCTGCCACATGGACTAATGTAAAGTGAAAGGTTAGGATTGATACTATCCATCGATTGATGCTAGCACTAGGTGTGATATCAGGATTCAAGAGCATGCCTTTCATATACCTCATGTTGACTTTAACAATAAGCTTTTGAACCCCTATTAGGTACAATTGAAGTGCTCCAAGACCATGATATAGACCATAGAGTTTGAGTTTTGGTTACAAAAATTGAGATTTGCAGTCATTAAGCATAATCGATCTAAATCAACTGTAATACCATTTTTGAGGATTGTTGGGATTACATTGAGCAAGAAAGAAACTGATAGCAATCTGTGAAGTGTCGACTGGTAGAATAACTGGGGCAGAGGATGAGTAGTCAATAGCTCAAATTACTGGAGAGTTGATTAGAGCTTCCTTCAAATCTTCTTGTGCTGCTATTTGTTCTGGTCTGAATTTGAAAGGAACATCTTTGTGAGTGAGTTGAATCAGTACTGCAGCATGTTGAGCAAAATTTTGAATAAAGATATGACAGACTCCAATAGTTCCTAAGAATACTTTAACTTCAGTAAGGCTTGACAAGGTCCCCCCCTTTGCTAACTGCTGCAATGCGAGTGGGATTGGCCATTTGACCTTTGATGTTTTATTGATGTCCTGAAATTCAAAGGTAGAGTTTAGGACCAGAAAATCTTCCTCCGCAATACTTTATGCATTGAACTATGCAATTCAAGTTTTTCAAATGCTCCCAGATGAAGCATCAAATAGCTGGATTATCAGTGATCATTTCGTAAGATCTGCTGATCATTCAATATTCTGATTTTGGGCCCTTAACTGGTGTGTCGTTGATGTAAGGGATAGTGATATGAAGGATTTTGGGCTGTAGAATGAATGTGACATCATCATGTAAGATTGGAACTGAATTCATCCAACCCATGGGTAGGGTAATGATACAAAGTGCCCCAAATGGTGTCTGAAACATTGTTAGATCATGAGATAATTCTGCTACTTTCCTTTCATAGAATGCCACATAAAGATCTAACATTGGTCTGCAAGATCAACCATCAAATTGTTCTGCTAGATGTTTGGGTATTGGTATGATGCCTGAGTGCTGTATCATTACTTGATTGAGTGGTTCAAGACTGTGGATGATTCAAAGTGGTTTCACATCTTTCTTTGCAGTGCAAAACCATCACTATTGATATGAAGAGTTCAATGGCTCACATACTCCTGATTCTATCTTCTTTTTCAGTATTTCACAGATCTGTTCATACAAACCAGGAGGTATAGGAATATTATGTTTAACCCAAGGAGTATGGGGAATGACAGGGAATTCTATAGGAGGGAAGAAGTCAGGGGGAAAACTTTGCCATTCTTGTTCAGTCTACGTAAAAGCTGTTTCGTGATTTTGAATAAAGTCATATATAAGCTTCTGTTCTTCTGGCGATAGAAAATCACCAGGATGGTTTTTGTCAATAATAACTGGTCAAACTTTTTGTGTGACTGGTTTGTATTTCTTCTTCAAGGTCAGATATAGGGAGTCAGTTGACAGAATAGTAGGGATAGATGGCATAGGAAGGTTTTGCATAGATGTTGCCATTAATGTCAATAAATGTGTTTCATACTGATGACTGGCTGTTAAATATAAGCTGGTAAGAATTGAGGAATAAGAAAGAATGTTCGAAGAATTCGAGGAGTCCATATCAAGAATATTCACAGTGCATTTGACAGTGATAGACAAACTAGAAACATCAAAAGACATAATAAGAGCGCACTGGTTTGTGTCCAAAATTTTATTTTCTAGTTGTGAAAATCCTCTCTGACTATCTTTCAATGCTGATTAGAATGGGGAATCGTGGGGATGACACATGATCATGTCAAATTAGGGTTTAATATTGTGATGGTTGCCACTTCATTTCTGTAATTCTTGACTGTGCTTTCAGTGAGAACATTGAAGCAGAATATCATAGGCAGGGTCACAAATAATGTGAATCTGCATGTATAGTGTGATACTGCCAACTTTGCAAGGGACATTTCATGCTAGACCTAAACTTTTGTCAATGCCACTATTAGCTGATTGAAGTGGGATATGAATCGAAGGGTCATAAGTGAGGCTGAGTTCATGACAGATTTCTTTTGACATTGTGATAATCAAGGAACCAGGATCAACAACACTTTTGGCAGGGTTTCTTTCATTGACATTGATCTACTTGAGTGAGATTCCTTTGCAACAATAAATGGTTCCAGAATATCACCAGGTCAAAGACTGTTAATGTGAATTTGAAAAAAGGGTCATCAATTATGAAAATGTCATTGTTAAGGATATTTGTAGCATTATTTCCTTCAGGCTGCTGGATGCGATATGAAGTGACCTGTTCCCTCGCTGGCACAGCTGAATATTGTGTGGGGAATTGCAGAGCAGCGTAGGGTTGCTGGGCATGCAGATGATGCGCTGGAGCCCGAGTACACGGTTTATTTCTGGTGAGATCAAGCTCATTAGGTTTGCAGTGGGCACTATATTTTTCCAGATCCTTGCCCTGATGTCATGGTCATATTAGTACTAACTAGATTGATCAATAAGTAACGTATGCATAGTGTTGCCCAATAATTCAGGTTGTTCTCCATAATTGGATAGCAAATGTCATTTCTTGGTGCCTTCCAGCAAATCGTGTCTGGAAGGCTATGGATGTCGCACATAAAATTTCCGGTGATTTCGGCATGGAACACGATCCTGTTTGCAAAATGTTGATTGGCCTCAGGCGATACAGTGACTTGCTCCTTCACAAACTTGCTCTTGGTCGTTTTCTGTTGAGTAATTGAGTTAGTTGTTGGTTGGATGCCACAAGCCCTTGGCTCACCTTTCCATTGCCTTTCAGACTGGGATCCCTGCCATCTTTGTTGAATAACTGGAGAGTCACAGCTTTCATGACTTGTTTAGACCATTTTCCATTGTGAAGGGTCGGAGCAACAATGAGAGGCCTCAAATGTTCAACCATAGCTTGAAATTCCCGCTCCGATGTCAAGTCACAAGGCAAGGTTAAAGGGCAGTCATTGCTAAAGTGGTACTGGAGTTTGACGGATTGTAGGTGAGCTTTTAGAATGAGGGCAACATGATCTCTCAATGCATAGAAGCCAATGCTGGATTGGATGATGTTGAGCAGTGCACTATGCGCAGTGTAGAGTGCTCACTGTTGAAATTAAATTCTAATACATGCATACATGAGGCAAACCATGCAGCACACACATGTTACTGCGCTTACTGCACATACATGTGGTAAACACATTCCTGAGTCATGTGACATCCTTACTATTATGTATATAAGGAGAACCTGTACTGTAGTAGATATACAGTGTTCTTACCTCTGCTAAACCCTAGCTCTAAGACTAACTGAACCCCAGGTAGGTTATAAGGAACGTGTCGTCTCTTCCTCTGTGCAGCATATGTAGTCTGCTCCAACAGGTTATAGGCCCTGCTGGGCACATCACGAACATGCTTTAACTGGCTGCGAACGACGTTGACTTCATTGTCTCCAAATTGTAACCTTGCACTCTTCGTGAGCTGCATTTAAAAACCCAGGTTGACTAGGGTTAACCACTCTGAAGGAGTGTTTTTGCCTGAGACTATGGAACATGTTTTCTTGAATAGAGGACTGATTGAGCGCTTTTACCAGCTGCCACTATAACATCATGTCTTCAACTCTTGAAAAACTCATACAAACTTTTGACGGCTCTACCTACATTCAATGGGCCAACTTAATGAAGGCGTCGCTCAGGTCTCAGGGCCTCTGGCAAATAACTAGCAGGATGGAACTAAAACCACCCCTGGCGCCTCCTTTGACGGCAACAAACGCTGCACTAGTAGTGGAAGCTAATGCCAAGCTCCAGACCTGGAACAATAAGAATGACCAGGCTATTGGTAGCCTAGTGCTCTGCCTGGCCCCCTCTATTCGGCAGCATGCCAACACCAAGGACACTGCTGAGGAGGTGTGGGATCTCATCCACACCAACTATGGTGTTGATGGCCCCTCCCAAGTCTTTGCGGACTTCAGGTCTGCAATCGCAATCAAAATTCCAGCTGCGAATCCTGCGCCAGAGATTGCCAAAATGGCTGATAAATTTGAGTGCCTTACGGCTGCCAATGTCACCATCCCTGAATTAGTACAGGCAATGATTCTACTTGCTGCGATGCCATGCGAGTATGATTCTCTATCCGCCACAATCCTTAACACGACCGCTACTAGAGCCTTGACGTTTAAACATGTCAAGGACTCCATTGTTGCTGAGGCCTCACAGCGCACAGCAGTTGGAAAGCCCATCAGCCTGCCTCAGGCCACCAAGCTTTCTGCTGTCAAGCACAAAGGGGGAAACCCCAAATGGCAATCTCAGGGCAACAATGGAGATTCGTCCCGAAAGCGTGGATGACATGGGGACAAAAAGACTAAAGAGGAAAAACCTAAAGAGAAACATTTCCACCTCACCTCGAATGCCTTTACTACTATAAATGGTAATGGCACCATCATACTGCCGATGCCGCTCATCCAGCGCATCGAGAAGCATGAACATACTCCCACAAGGGATCCTCGCCGCTGACCGCCTGCACAGGCATACATGGGTGCAGCCTCTACCTCTCATTCGGTCTACACCAAATATCAGCAGGCTCGAGACACCCTCAAGCAAATGAATCTCCCATGCAGCACGAAAAGTCTGCGACCGCTAGAAGAGCACCTAACAGTGTGAGAAGGTAAGAGGAGGAGGATTGAACCAGAACCAAGGATTGTAGAGGTAGAAGATGATAGCGTCTTCCTTGGATCAGAGCCTGCAGTTTCTGATGAAGAAGTATGGAAAACTGTCGACGAAATGCTCGTTGATGAACCGCTTGAAACAGGTACATATGATGAAAGGTCAGTCCTTTTCCCTGCCACAAGCACAAGAATTAACATTCCACTGATCACAGCGAACTTTTCATGTGAAATTTTACCGCTACTAAATGTATCATGAAACAATTTACATCTTAATATATGTGTTATGTGTGCAAATGGAAATTGTAAGAAAGGTGCCGACTGGATCATGGATTCAGGCACATCAAAACACTTCACTGGTGAAATTAAAGATTTTGCTTCTTACGAGCCTTTACCGAGAAAGGACTCTACCCTGGTTCAAACAGCCACGGGTACTACTCATATAGTAGGGAAAGGAGCAGTCTTCATTAGACATCAGGTAGTATGTCATGGGAAGTCAGAGACGTGTGAAATGTGATTATACCCAGTCTACTACATACTCGACTGTAATGCTCGATTACTGTCAATGGGCGTCTTTTTGCAAGACAGAAGTGATGTGCGTGGTTCCTCTGCACACATTTCATTTTTCAAGCAAGGAAACCCAATTATGGATTGCGTCCCTCTTATGAAATGTGACACTATTTATTGGGCTCGGACTTATATATTGAGCACCAAGGGAATCAATGTCGCGACAATGTATGTCGCAGACTACTCAACTTGGCATAAGCAACTTGGACACCCATCCAAAGAGGCGCTAGGGAAGATGCCTAATAGCACCATAAAATTCCTGAGGAATTTAATTATTCCTAAAGACAAAATTATATGTCCAGGGTGCGCTGAAGGGAAAATGACCTCAAAATCTTTTCCCGAATCAGATTCACATGCAGAAAGACCCTTTGAATTAATACATTCCGATCTGAAGGAACTCCCAGTACTGTCGTACCATAAACATAAATACTTTATTGTATTTCTGGATGACAAGACATTACATATCTGGGTCCAATGCCTTAAAAAGAAATCTGATGCTGCTGCGGCCATCAGACAATTTTGGGCAGTGACTTTGACACAGTATGGCGCTACAATCAAGCAATGGCGTGTTGATCCAGGGGGGGAGTTCAAAGATCGTGAGCTACAAAATGTGCTCAAGGACTTTGGCATCAAAATAGAGATGTCTGCACCCCACGTTCACCAACAGAATGGGTGTGCAGAGCATGCCATAAGGACAATAATGGAAAAGTCGCAAACCCTGCGATTTACCGCATGTCTACCACAATCATGGTGGGAATTTTGCATTGAACATGCAACACACCTATACAACCGAACCCCGATAAGGTGCCTGAAATGGCTGACACTGGTTGAGGACCTGACAAAGGTCCACCCAGATCTAAACAATCTGAAGGTTTTTGGTTGTGGTGCTTACGTCTACCTACCCAAGGAGAAGCATCCAAACACATTGGCTCCTTGATCAGAGTTGATGATGTACCTTGGATTAGAAGATGGCATTAAAGCATACCATTTCATGCAACCTAGTGGCACAACATTCATTGGTGCTATGGCACTATTTGATGAAACATTGTTTCCATGCTGTCCTGGAGCTAAAACTCCTGCCAATATGGACCTTGGTGATTTTCCACCTCCAGAACCAGAAGATGATGACCACTCATCTAGAATGGATGGCGATGATTCTATACCGCCACAAGATCCACCCCTTCCTCCATCATCAGAAAATGATGATGATGATGTACCAAGTGAGCAAAAGGCGCATGATGATGTGACAGATGCTCCTCCTCTGCCACCTCCAGTAACCACTGAGGACTTTTATCCAAGACGTGATGATCAACAGGAATGGCAGCAATTGCCCCATCGATCAGGCAGGCAGAGGAACATCCCAAACCATCCTGGCAATACCTATGGAGAGAAGCGACTCCCCTCTGACATAGAGAGAGACATTGCACATGATCGATATTGGAAGAGATCTGTAGGTCAAGATTCAGATCATAACTGAACACGACCACAATCTCAACAGAAAGAACTGGTTGCTGGACCGAGTTCGGCACCCCACGAGAGTGTGCCCAATTCCAATGATCAAGAACATGATCACCCAATGGGGGAACTGGACGAAGCAGGTTATATTAAAAAAATAACCAAGGAAGGAGGAGATAAGCTTATTCACTGGCTGTTGTCAAAAGCAGTCAAACCATCGAGTGAAATAAGCCAAGTTCCAAACCAATTTCACGATATTGCGCGCCTACCATGGCAGCAGCAATGTGAGTGGAAACAAGCTTGTCATAAAGAATTAGAGGCTCTTCATAAGCGACAAGTCTATGACATCGTCGATCTTCCACATGATTGAAAAACGATCAAAAATAGATGGGTTTTCTCCATAAAATTGGATGGAAGAAAATAAGCCAGACTCATGGCCAAAGGCTTTTCACAAGTCAAAGGCATTGACTTTGATGAGATTTTCTCACCAGTAGTCCGCTATGAGACTGTACGCCTCATGTTTGCACTTGCATCTCTAGAGGGCATGTATATGACTGGCCTAGATGTAAAAACCGCATTTTTATATGGCAAACTAGATGAGGAGATCTATATGGATCAACCCAAGGGTTTCAGACTTGTGGGAAAAGAGCACAAAGTAATGTGCTTATGCCGAGCATTGTATGGCCTTAAACAAGCCTCACTTGCATGGTGGAAAGAGCTAGAGGCATTTATGCGCACCATTGGGTTTGTGCACGCCAGCTCCGATGCCAGCATTTTCATACACAAGGATTCTAAGACAGGCAGCATTGTTATTGCACTCATCTATGTTGATGATGGCTTGTTCATGGGGAAGAACAAGAAACTTGTGGATGAAAAGAAAAATGCTTGTCTAAAGCATTGGGAGTGCCGTAGTACTGAAAAAGTCACAGAATTCTTAGGCATGCACATTACCCAGACTGCAAGCAAAGTCAAACTTGATCAAACTAAATATCTCGCCAAAGTGCTTGAGAGATTCAAGATGACAAATGGCAAAGCGACCCCCACTCCACTCCCGACTGGTTACAGACCATCAGAAAACACAGCAATGCCCAATGCGATGCTTAGATCAAAATATCAGTCTGTGATCAGATCTTTATTGTATCTGATGCTCGGAATGTGACCTGATATCGCTTATGCGGTAATCAAGATGTTGCAATTCTTGGCTAATCCTAGCCAAGAACATCTAGACAAAGCGATGTACATCATGCGCTATCTGGTGGGAACCCAGAAATATAATATTGTCTACGATGGTGAGAAGTCTGAGGGGCTACAGGCCTTCACAGATTCTGATTGGGCAGCTGACACTCTCAAACGCCGATCTACAACGGGTTACTTTGCTACTCTAGTGAGTGGCATTGTGTGCTGGCAGTCCCGTTTACAAAAAACTGTAGCACTGTCATCCACAGAAGCCAAGTATATGGCTCTCTCCAACACTTGTCGACAGGTAGTGTGGATAAAGTCCTTATTCCAGGAACTTGGATATGTACTGAAGCGCATACCAATCTGTGCTGATAATCAGGGATCCATCTTTATCGGATCAAATCCAGCTCAGGAAAGAAGGACCAAACATATAGACATTTGCTACCACTATACCCGTGAATGCATAGAAAATGACAAAGTCATGGTCGTTTTTATTCCTGGAAGTGATAATCCGGCTGACATGTTCACAAAGAACCTTGGCGCCATCTTATTCAGAAAATTTAGAGACTCTCTTAGAATTACTTTCAAGATTCAAACTTAGCTGCTTAGAGCGCTGTACAGTTTAAGGGGGGGTGTTGAAATTAAATTCTGATACATGCATACATGAGGCAAACCATGCAGTACACACATGTTACTGCGCTTACTGTGCATACATGTGGTAAACAATTCCTGAGTCATGTGACATCCTTACTATTATGTATATAAAGAGAACCTGTACTGTAGTAGATATACAGTGTTTTTACCTCTGCTAAACCCTAGCTCTAAGACTAACTAAACCCCAGGTAGGTTATAAGGAATGTGTCATCTCTTCCTCTGTGCAGCATATGTAGTCTGCTCCAACACTCACAGATCTTACTACTTACCTGTTGAGTTGGTTAGTGTGCTAAGTAACTTAGGTTAGAGGGCGTAGAACTCTCTGTATTGCTAGGTAGAGGTACAGCGTACTTATATACCTAGAGAGCCCACATGGTCACATGAGGCTCAGGTCACGTGAGGCTCAGTGGGGTGGAGAAAGCCATTTGTACATAGTAGGCAGACAGATAGAGAATCCAGAGGATCTTTCCCCCCGTCATAGTTTATAGCTCAGTCAGCATCGCACATACTCTGTGCACCAGCGTCCAGTCTGTTGATGATACTCAACCCAGAAACCCAAACAAAACCTACTAAATGGCTTCAGATGGTATAACATGAGTCAGAGGAAGGGTGCGAGTTGGTACTAAATATCACTGCTGATACCCAAATATTGTTTTTAGTGGGGCAAATTAATGAGTGATGATGTGAATAGTCTGTAAGAGTGTACGAGGAAGTTCGAAATAGTTCAAAAGAGGTTCGAATATGTGTGAAGAGATTCAAAATTGGTTTGAAGAGGTTTGAAGTCATGCAAAGTAGTCCGAATAAGTTCAAATAAGTTCAAAGAGGTTCGAGGTATATCGAAGAGCGAGTTTAACAAATGTGAAGTGTTTTTCGAATGGCGATAGGTGATGGGCAATAAAACAAGAAGTGAATATGATAGTTTCGAAGAAGTTTGCAATATTTTGCAGAACTTAGAGATACGATGCGAAGATATGATTCAAGAGGATGGCTCTTAAATCTGATGATAGCTGGAGGGTAACTTCTGCTGTGCTCCCTGTTGCTTGCTCTTCTTTCTTCTAAGTAACTAATACAAGTCTATATACAGTTTGAAGGAACAGTACTAAAAAGGAAATAATAACAATTGTAGAACACAAGGCAATGTGCACAGCAATAAAGGTATTGTAAAACATAAAACAAATGAAAGACGATAATAAGTGAAATGTACGTTGTCCCAATATAGTAAGAGTTCTTGTTCTATTGCTTTAATATATCAATCAGACATAAAACTGCACTTATCATATCCTAAGTCTCTTGTAATCTCTCCTTGTATCCAGTAGTACTCGATATGCAGCAAATTGGCTTGTTCCAGATGTGCAGCATGCATCGAAAGTGTTTCAAGACAGCTATATGGCACCCAAAGTCATTCAAAATGCTGCAAAGTCATTTGAAGTGTCATGAAATAGTTCAAAAGCATTCAAAATAGTTCAAAGTCATCCGAAATAGTGCAAATTAGTTCGAAAAGGATTCAAGGTCGATTACATGGCATTCATAGTAATTCAGAGTGTTTGGAGTGCATGTTGTAATTTGTCGATACAAGTGGGAATTTTCTCCAGACCTTAAAGTGCATAGTGGACCTATCACCATGTGCCTCTATAGTGCACCCTTCATATAGCCACGTTTGCATATCGTTTGTGTCCCCTCGTCATATTGCTGCATTTTGTCTCTGCATTGCATCCTTTGTCTTTGTTTGTGCACTCTTGTAGTGTGCCCTTCATATAGCCATGTTTGCACACCATTTGCACATTATATTGTATAGCTGCATTTTGCACACCATTTGTGCATTTTTCTGTCCATTGTGCTCACATCCCATTTGTACCCCTAACCTGTGCACCAGCCTTTCAGCACTTCCCAGTGCTGTCCTCGTCCCACTACACCTCCCGCTTTCATCTCCCTTGTCATTGCGCATTTTTGTGCTCCCGTTGCATATTTTTCTGCACTGCACATTTTTGCCCCTTGGCGTTGCACACCTTTCTGCCATTGCACATATCTTCCCTTTAGTGTACACAACTAGTGTGCACATTGAAAACCACCGTACCAGCCACGTAGTAGTCTCCGTGCCCCAAAGGATGATCCGAGGCCCTCTAATTGAACCCCCTCACCCTGAGCACACCTGCAGTTGTAGGTTTAGTGTTCACCCCTTCTGTTGAAACTCTGCACTGAGTACCAACTGAACACATCATTTTTGGAGCCCATTGTGAGGGGTTTCAGGTTGCCAGACCTTATTTAGACCTCCATCAGCTTGCCCTTCATTTCAACATTAACCACCTTTGCACTCTCCATTCTGAGCTGTTAGCAACTGTGCTCCAGCTTGGGAAAATACCAGTATTTGAATCACTCTTCCTAAACAGCACACATCACTCATCTGCACTGTCTTTACCTCCACCTTCACCTGAATCATCCCTACCTACCCTAACTCCATTCGCATTACCGCATTTTTCCCCGCCTTCGAATTTTGCTGTGCTTTTACCAGATCTTAACTCTACACACCTTATTTCACCTTCCATGGCTACCATGCACATGCCATCTGCATCTAACCAAAACATGCCACATTTCAACTTTACAAAACCATGCAAACTTCAGAAGTACTTTGAGGAGCTTGTGCAACTTCTCCACAATTGTAATGTCACTGATGAGACTGATAAGAAGTTCCAACTGTGCACTATTTGGACAGCGACACTGCAGACACTTGGAAACTGCTACTGGAGTATAGCACAATGCACAACTATGGCGCATTCAAAGATGCTGTCCTAAAGCTTTATCCTGGCTCTAGGGATGGCATTAAATGGAGTATTAGTGATCTGGACAAGCTAATTGGAGAAACTGCATGCATTGGCCTTGTAACTGCAGAAGAAATCATGCGCTACTATTGCGCATTTTTCAACATTAGTGAATACTTAGTTGCACAAGGCATATTGGCATGCTACGACAAAGCCACATGTTCATTAGGGTGTTTCAACCAGACCAGCTCAAGCACATTTTGAGCTGCCTTGCGATTGCGGTACTGAATCAGCCTGCAAATGTGCCATACTCATTAGATGCAATACATGATGTAATCGACTTTATCTTTGAAGGCCCAGTGTGCTATTTCCAGCCACTTACTGGGCTCACAGCACAAAACCTCAATATGTATGCACCCTACTCAGCACCCAGCGCACCCATTTCCCAGCCACAACCTAGTGCGCCTGTAGTCAAAGCAGAAGACATCTCAGTCCTATTCAAGCACATGACACAGACGATAGTTACTGTGTTGAGCACATCATGTAGAGATGGTAGAAATGGCGCGCCTCATTCAAACAATGACACTTGCAATGGTTGTGGTCAGAAAGGGCATTATATCCCTGAGTGCACTTCAATTGAGTGCCTTATTAGTGTTTTTCAAATGGCAATAGGTGATAGGCAATGAGTCGAGAGACTAATACAAAAGTTTGAAGATGTTCATGATATTTCACAGAACTTAGTGATACAATGTGAAGATAAGACCCAAGAGAATGGCTCTTAAGTCAGATGATAAGTGAGAGAGTAACTTATGCTCTGTTCCCCATTGGTATTCTTTTTATTCCAAGTAAATAATACAAGTCTATATACAAATTGAAGAGATAGTACTAAAAAGGAAATAATAACATGTGTAAAACATGAGGCAATGTGCACAGCAATAAAGGTATTGTAAAACATAAAACAAATGAGAAATAATAATAAGTAAAATACATTGTCCCAGTAAGGTAAGAGTTCTTGTTCTATTGCTTTAATATATCAATGAAACATAAAACCACAGTTATCGTATTCTAAGTCTCTTGTAGTCTCTCCTCATGTCCAGTAGTGCTCAATATGCAGTGAGTTGGCTTGTTCCAGATGTGCAGCATGTATCAAAAGTGTTTTAAAACACCTATATGGTGGCCAATATTGTTCAAAGTAGCACAAAGTTGTTCAAAAGCATTCAAAGTGTCACAAAATTATTTGAAGTCATTTGAAGTCATCCAAAATAGTGCAAAATAGTTTGAAAAAGATTCAAAATTGATTTTGTGGCATTCATAGTGATTTGGAGTGCATGTCGTAATGTGTAGATACAATTAAATTTTTCTTATAGCAGGCAGTGGACCTATTATCCTCCCCCTTACTGAAATCCTAACTGTCCCAGTTAGCTGATTGAAGTCACATGTGGAATGCGTGATTGTGTTGAAAACTTAGCGAGGTTCAAAATACTTCTCATTCTTCTTCCACCACCTCCTCTACATCATCGAAGTATAGCTTTCATCATGTCTCTCTTGGCCAAACTCAACTCTGACATTCTCAAATATGCAAAATTGCTGCCCAAGCACAGCGTCACAGAAGATATCAATTTTGAAGTATGGGAATGGGGTTTTTGTGCAAAAATGGTAGGTCTGTCACTGATCGATTCATAGTTAAAGATGCTAAAACATCTTGTGTAGGCAGAATACGATGAACTCACCAATGACTTAGGCGAGGAGCATGACCCTGCAGTGCAAGCCATAGTTAACGAGGTTTTTGAGGTTTACTGACCTTTGGCTCATCAGGAGTGGGTTTCATGGAGTGGTGAGCTACTTTTTGTGGATTTAGCAGAAGAGATCAAATGTGAGACATGGGAGGAGGAAGAAAAATGAGTTAGAGAGGAGAATGAGGCTGTGAAAAAGGTGAATATCGAGGGGTGGAGATGAGCTTTGGTGGATGCTCAAAATGTGGCTCTCGCTGTGTTTCATGCAAAGACAATTCTGAAGGAGGATTTGCAGAAGAAAAATCCAGAGCTCACAGCAGAGGTGAGTGCTATCAAGAGGGTGGAGACTGGGGAGGCAGATGAAGACAAGGAGGAAGACGAGCTGCCTGTGGTGCAGGTGGCAAAGTGAAAAGCAGTAGCGGTCAACAAGGAGGAAGATGGAGAGGAGGAGTTCAAGGGGGTAGGGTCGGCAAAGTGGGCCAGGGTCGAAATGAGTGGGTTCCTCGATTTCGAGAGCCCGATAAGTGTTTTACATATTTTTGAGGATTTTTTGAGGTTCTAATACTTTCGTAGTGTGATCAATGTGCTGAGTTCAAGTCCCAGCCACAATGTGTCATCAAGTGAGGCACTGCAAAATGTACGAAGTGTGTCTAAGAGGCGCAGGGGTGTTACTGGGATGGGGTATTGAGGCAAGGGCTTCACAAAGGTGAAGCAAAAAGTTTCAGAGGTGCAAAATGAGATTCGCACACAAGACCAAGTATGAAGATTGTTCAGAGTTGTTTCAAAGTAATTGCCAACTTGTTTTTAAATTTAGTAGTATGTTAAATTTGCATTGTGGGCCCATTTGAAGATGTCGAGCTGGTAGTATGGCCATCGAAGGCATCGAAGACCAGGAGAAAGTCATCAAAGGAAAAGGGGAAGGTGAAGGAGTCACGCAGTTTCAAGGAGGCTGAGGGTTTGATGAGGCTGGCATTTATTGTTGAGCACTGGCAACTAGATTGGCCGAGATGAAGGTGGAGAAGGAGATTCTGTCTAGGCAGATAGAAGTGTTGGAGGATATGTTAGAGGAGTAGAAAAGAAACTGTTCATTGTAATTCTTTCGATTTGGAAATAGAGTCTCATGGGCTTCAAAAAGTAGTGATAAGAAAAGTGAAAAGAATAGAAAGATGAGGGAAAGGTATAGTTATTTATTTTCGAAGTTTTGAAAGTCTTCGAAAGTATTTTTGTTGAGGTTCGAAGATGTTTGAAGCTTTTTTCAAGGCAGTTGAAGTTGATATTGAGAAGATTCAATGAAAGCGAAATAGTTGTAAGGTATTTTCGGAAAATATTGAGGTTGAGGTTGAGATGAGTGAAGGTCTGTATGGGCAAATAGAAGCAAAAGCTGTTGAGGCTGTTTTGAGGAATGTTGAGCATAGCAATGTTTTAGATAAATAGAATGAGATCAAAATGTGAAGAAGAGAAAGGAAATGGGAGAATTTAATCAATGTTGATAATACTAACCATAATCATAATAATCGAGTCAAGCGACTGGTCGAATTGAAATCAGATGCAAAATCGGGGGGGTGAAAATGAATTTGAGAAGATATGTGTTGGCGATGGATGTAATAAAATTGTTGATAAGGGCTAGATGAATTTTGAGGCAATGGGTGTAGGTATATGATGGGGATGGAGCTTTGAGTGCCATATTGGACTTCAAGGGTGAATGCAAATATGAATCTGGTGATAAAATATAGGGCAAAGGCAATATTAAAATAGATGTTGAATCAGAAGAGGGCACAGATGACAAGATCGAAGACAAAAATATCAGGAGTGGCGAATGGCAAGTCGAGGTCAAAATAGGCAATGGTGGGGGCAAATGCAATGAAGATATCGGAGGTAAGATCAAGTTTGAAAATGATGAAGGTGTGACTATTGGAGTGGACTGGGCAGGAACTACCAAAGGCAAAAATGATGGGATTGGAATGGACATGGGCGATGAAGCTGGAATGATGCGATGAAGACCAGGAGGTGCGACATGACGATTTTGAAGTGCAACATTTCCTTGTTTGAGGGCAAGCTGTTTTTCAAGGGTTAGTTCCTGTTCAAGGGCCGCAATACGAGCTTCAAAGTTATTTAAATTGTTCAAGCTGTAAGGTATACTGTTGGACACTGAATTTGATGTAGTCAAAAGTGTGATATGGGTGATGAATGAGGTCGAGACAGAAACTTCAGGTGCTGATTTGGTTGAATTCGAGGCTGCAATAACCAATGCCAAGTTTGATGCAAAATTTTCAAGCATGTCCAAAATGTCTTTGGAATCAATCAATGTGCTAGACTGTGGTAAATTCGAGGTTGAAATCGATTGCTTGGAAATAGAATATGAGTTTGAGGATGCTATAGCAAATTTCACAACGTTGTGGATGTCATTCAGTTTATATGGGTCATCCGGATAGTGATCAGGGAACTTCACTTTGAGACAATCCATAATTTGATTCCATAACTTTGTTTGAAATCCTTGAACAAAAGCTTGACTTTGTTTGGGTTCTGAGAGTCTACATTTTGAGCAAAGGAAGCTTGTGACCCTGTAGAATGACCTGTAATAAGCTGCTAAATTATTTTTGTTAAAAATACCAGTGTGAAGCTGTTTGTTAATGAGTGAATCCATGTCTGAAATGCTGTATTTTTATTCATCTTCTATTTCAGGATAGAATTTGAATACTGTGATGTGAAATGTGTCAAATGATGTGCTGGGCTCGGACTCTGAAAGCGATCCCCAGAGATCGTAAGAATCGATGTCAATGTATCTGCAGCTGTGTCGCTTCTTCAAATTGTGATCTGTAATACTGCAAGTTATGAACCAAAATTTGAGATCTTCGAAGTATTTTCAAAGTTCTTTAGGTTGTCTAAAATTGAATTTCAGAGATGTAGAATGACTGGGAGCTGGCATGAAGGATGTCAACATGTTCGAGGTAGATTTCAAAGGTTGCAAGGTCGAAATTCATGCAATGTCATTTTTCGTATGTTTTTGAAGTTGAAGATGGTAGCGATGTTGTAAGTGCGAAAGATGAAAGAGTGTGAAATAATATTTTCGAGGGTGAGATACTGTATCAAGATCTCCTGGTTGTTCAGAGGGTTTGAGGCAAAACAAGTTCAATGTGAAACTGAAACCATTGAGCCCCCCTTACATAAAATGAGTGGTAGAAAAGAGTGGAGGTTCAATGATGAAATAATCTAGAAACCCCTCGCAGTGGGCTCCAAAATGATGATACTCAACCTGGAAACCTAACAAAAACCTGTTAAAAGGCTTAGGAAGTATAACACAGGCTAGAGGAAGGGTGCAAATTGGTACTAAATATCACCACTGATACCGAAGAAGTTTGAAATAGTTTGAAAAATGTTTGAAGGTGTGCGAAATAGTTCAAAAAATGTTCAAAAGTGTGCAAAATAGTTTGAAGTAGTTTTGAGGAATGTCGAAGTGATTCAAAGTGGTTTAAGGTATATCGAGGAGCGAGTATAACAAATGTGAAGTGTTTTTCAAATGGTGATAGGTGATAGGCGATGAGTCAAGAGACTAATACAAAAGTTTGAAGAAGTTCGCAATATTTCACAGAACTTAGTGATATGATGCAAAGATAAGACCCAAGAGAACGACTCTTAAGTCAGATGATAAGTGAGAGGGTATCTTATGCTCTGTTCCCCATTGGTATTCTTTTTATTCTAAGTAACTAATACAAGTCTATATACAAATTGAAGAGATAGTACTAAAAAGGAAATAATAACATGTGTAAAACATGAGGCAATGTGCCCAGCAATAAAGGCATTGTAAAACATAAAACAAATAAAAAATGATAATAAGTGAAACATACATTGTCCCAGTATAGTAAGAGTTCTTGTTCTATTGCTTTAATATATCAATAAAACATAAAACTGCACTTATCATATTCGAAGTCTCTTGTGATCTCTCCTCGTGTCCAGTAGTGCTCAATATGCAGTGAATTGGCTTGTTCTGGATGTGCAGCATGTATCAAAAGTGTTTTAAAACACCTATACAGAGGCCAATATCATTTAAAGTTGCATGAAGTCGATTGAAAGCATTCGAAGTGTTGCAAAATAATTCGAGGTCATTCGAAGTTGTCCAAAATAGTGCAAAATAGTTTGAAAAGGATTTGAAATCGATTTTGTGGTGTTTTTAGTGATTCGGAGTGTGTGTCATAATGTGTGGATACGATTAAATCCTTCTACAGACCTTATAGTGTGCAGTGGACCTATCAATGACATTTTGGTATTTATGAAGGATGAAGAAAACCATGAGGCAATAGTGCAGGAGGTACTATGAAGATTGGCAGAGAATGATTTATTTGTTAAACCAGAAAAGTGTGTGTTTGGGGCAAGGGAGATTGAGTTCTTGGGATTAATGATTGGTCCTGATGGAATCAAGATAGATCCTACTAAGGTACAGGCAATTGTTGATTGGCCCATGCCCACCTGTATCAAGGAAGTTCAGGCTTTCTTGGGACTCACAAATTATTATCATTGCTTTGTCCATAATTTTTCCAAAATTGCCACACACTTACACAACCTTACATGAAAAGGAGTAGTGTGGAGATGGGGAGAACAACGGCAGACAGCATTTGAGGAGTTGAAGAGGAAGGTTGTGGAAGAACCAATATTGGGCTTAGTAGATTTCATGCATCCCTTACGAGTGGAATCAGATGCATCCAACTTTGCTACTGGAGCAGTATTATCAATACTATGTGAAGATGACAAATGGCATTCTTGTGCATATTTGTCCCAAGGGTTGAATGATGTGGAAAGAAATTATGATGTGCATGACAAAGAGATGTTAGAAATAATACAAGCATTGGAAGCATGGAGACATTATTTGGAGGGATGTATGCATCAGATCGAAATCTGGACAGATCATCAAAATCTGCAATGCTTCATGTCTACTAAAAAGCTTAACCATCGGCAAGTGCATTAGGCATTATTCCTATCATGTTTTAATTTTCACTTAGTCCACAAAGTGGGAAGCTTGATGAGGAAGGTCAATGCATTATCCAGATGAACCAATCACAAAAGGGGGGTGGAAAAGGACAATAGAAATATTACCCTACTCAAACCTGAATACTTTCATATTTGTGCTATGCATCGAGGGCATCTATTTGTGGATAGCTCAGGGACAGAAATGTTGTTTAAAATTAGACAATATTTAGAGATGGATGATGAAGTAGTGGAAGCTGTGAAAGCCTTGAGGGGAGAGAAGAGAAATAATATTAAAGGAGATAAATGGATTGAAGAACAAGGGTTAGTGTTGTTCAAAGGAAAGGTATATGTATTGAAGGATCAAGATTTATGAAGGGAGATCATCTGGTTACATCATAATATGCCAGCTGCTGGACATTCAGGAAGGTGGAAGATGTTGGAATTGGTGATGAGAAATTATTGGTGGCCTGGAACTTCAAAATATGTGTTGGGGTATGTGGATGGATGTGATACGTGCATGAGGGGAAAGAAATTTCCAGAAAAGCCCACAGGGAAATTAATGCTGCACCCTATACCTAAAGTGCCCTGGAAAGATATATCTGTGGACTTTATCACCGGATTACCTGAAGCTCAAGGATATGATGCAGTATTTGTAGTATGCAACCGCTTCACAAAGGAAGTCCATATTATTTCTACTACTGCAGAACCTCATTGTTGGGCTTGGCACGCCTCTATCTAAATCAGGTATGGCAGTTACATGGATTGCCTGATATGGTTATCTCCAATCACAGATCACAATTTGCTTTTGTATTTATGTGAGAGTTAAATAACATATTGGGAATTCAAACCAAGTTATTTATGGCATATTACCCACAAACTGATGGGCAGACAGAGAGAATGAATCAGGAGTTGGAGCAATACCTATGCATGTTTGTCAACCACTGACAAACTGACTGGCCCAAATGGTTGGGAATTGCTGAATTTTCTTACAATAATAAATTCCATTCAGCTACTTGCATGTCACCTTTCTTTGCTAATTATAGGTATCATCCTTGAATGGGAATAGAACCTCGAAGAGAAGTCAAGGTACAGTCAGTGGAAAACTTTGTATCTAAGATGTGAAAGGTGCAGGAGGAAGCAGAGGTGGCATTGATGAAAGCACGTGATGATATGATGCGACACACAGATCGTACTCAAGCCATTGCTCCAGAGTACAAAGTTGGTGACTTGGTATGGCTAAGTACCAAGGATCTAAATATTCCACGACCTTCAAAAAGGTTTATGGAGAGGCAAATTGGCCCATATGTGATTTCTAAAATACTTTTGCCCAATATGGTAGTGTTAAAATTGCCTCAATCATTCAAGATTGATCCTGAAATTAACATTTCCTGCTTATGCCTCTACCACCCACCCACTATTCCTGGTCAACAAACTACTCTGCAACCTCCAATAATGGTAGAAGGTGCTCCAGAATATGTAGTGGAAGAGGTTTTAGAGTCATGTCTTCAATGAAATAAATTGGAGTTCTTAATCAAGTAGAAGAACTACACTGACAAAAATAACTCATGTGAACCCAAAGAGAATTGTAAGTGAGCATGTAATGCAATCACCCCATTCTTTAAACTTAATCCAAATGCTCTGTGTCGCATTGCTAGAGTGGTGTATGAGGGGATGAATTTCCAGCCTTACCAAAATTTCACAGAGGGAACAGATACAGTATTTTCTTGCCTGGAAATAAAGGCATAAAAGGGGGTAATGTTAGGAAACAGTCTCCCAACAGTCCTATTACATAATAATATTTTATTTTATTTTGATTTTATTTTATTACATCAAATTACACTACCAAATGCCCAAAAATGCTACATTAGTTAGTGTGGGAATTTTATATTTACATGCATCAGTAACAACATAGTACAATATATGTGACATAGTATATAAACCTAAAATATACACCTAGGGGACCCTAGTTGATTTCTCATAGGTATTCCATTCACAATAGTGGTGCAAAAAGCCTATTTCAGCCAACTTATCTATTAATAACCCCTCACATCAAATCCATCAAAACCCCCATCATGCATGCATGTCCCACCCCCTTCCACCTGGTCCAGCTAGCAGATTAGTGAGTGTCATCCTAACACATCCTCCCCTTCCTATAACATAGCAGCATAAGAGGCAGTGGGCTGGGCAAGGATGGTGTGTGCATTAGCATAAAGATCATCAGCTTCATCATTGGCATCTGCAGTGGGCATCATTGGGAGCAGGGGCAGCATGGGAGTGGCAGCAGCATTGGGCTTGGCAGTGGAATGTAACAAATTATCAGATCCAGCATCCAAAAAATAAAGCCAGCATCAATACCAGTTACAGTGGGTGGTGAACTGTAGGCACCAGAAATGGAGGTTGGGAGACTGGCTGTGATTGACCACTCATTATTCTTATTGTATGCACCATCAGCCAGAGACTGAGCATACCCAGAATGATATTTGGTCCTTGGGATGGGTTAGATGCCAAAACATCACTCTCTGTGATGTCAAAATCCCAGGTCCACTTGTGGGAGGAGGGGGAAAGAGCCTTCAGGCACTCGAGTTCAGCCTGTGCATGTGCAGATACCAGTTCTGATTGTCTTCTCATGGCCCATTGCCTTGACCATCTTCCAGCATGTTCATGGGTGGATGCCACTGCCGCTGCCATTGTTAACTTATGTGGTTCAGACTGAAGCTCCTTGAGCAGGGCTAGCTCATGAAGCCATTGAAACCCTGCTGCTTTCCAGACATTCACATTCATCACAGCCTCTGCTGATGATTCACAGCCATCTACCAAGTCACAGATCCCATGTGCTTCATCAAACATATCCCCAATGAGAGCCTGCAGGTCAATGCAAGATCGGTAGTTGGCTTGGCCATTGGCAGCATTGTCTGCTGGTTGGCTATTGTTGGGTGGTAAGCTGGTAAGCAGAGGGGAAGGGATATATTGGTGATAGCTATTGAGGCATTTATCCATGGTGTCACTGGCAAAAATTTTCCCCAGTGCTGGTTCACTATTGCATCTCCACCAATCACATACATAGGAATCCACCAGATGGCTAGAACCATTAGTGGCAACACCATCATCCAATGTGGCCAAGAGAGATGGATGGAATCCAAGGGGTAGGTGGTCCAATAACATTGGGGAGATTGTCAGCCAAGGACCAAAGAAGGATCAGCACCTCCATCATAAGGCCAATGGAGGTGCTGATGCTGATGCATGACATGAAGTACATCTGTCATACTTGTCAGTGATGTATACTTACTTCCTTTAGGAAAGATCACAACATACAAGCTTGGTATAGAGAACTTTTTGCATCCAATGTTGTTTTACAAAGTTTGCATAATCTAACTCCAACAAAACTCGATGGAATCGGGACTCTGCATACCAAATGATCTCTTGTGTCCAGATTTGGAGTTGCCATTTTGGGCCTAATTGCAAAGAAAAATGGTTGAAGATTGAGAATGTTTTGTTTGACATAGTGTTACTGGTCATGGCTAGTGATCAAAATAATCACATTTAGATAAATCATGTTTACATAATACAGGCTCTTTTCAGTCACAAAGGGAAGATATAATTGGAATTTGTTGATCTACATGCATTTCATATGTGACCAATAGAAATTCCTCTCTGAGCCCATGAATGAAGCCAATGTAGTCGCCTGACTATAAAAAATGTTAGTACATATAAAATAGAATTATATTCCCAGAATTGGCCAGCATCGAGATTGGCAGCGGCATCAGCAACAGCAACAGCAATACCAATATCAGCAATGGCAACTCTAGGATCAGCAATGGCCACACCAATATTCAGCAATGGCAACAGTGGGATCAGCAATGGCAACACCAGGATCAGTAGCAGCTGGTACCTACCATATCCCCTCTGCACCAGATGTATTTCAACAGATAACTCCACCATCATCTCAAAGGATAGCTGATGACCTTGCACAGCAGGAAGCCATTTTAACCTAGGCTGTTGAAAGGAGGCAGTGAATTAAAAAAGTGAAATTTGCAGAGTAGATTTACAAATAAATTGCTATATAATGTGCAAAAAAAATTAATACCACTTTTATATACATGCTGGATAATATTTATTCTTTTCTTCCTCGCTTTGTCTGCCCTCTGTCCTCAGGTGTGGCTGCTCTCTTCCTTGGGTTAGGCTCAGGGGTGGTACTTCTGGAAGGTAGTCCAGATGGATTAGGGGTCAGCCTGTGTGAGGATCAGTGCAGCTGTGCAGGGGGAGGAGATGGCTGGGGTAAGGTGATTACATTGACTGCCAATGCCAGGGCGGCAGGCTCAGGCTCAGTGAGCAATGTTGGGGGGAAGAGGAGAGGAAGTGGTGTGGCCATTGGTGTTGTGGGCTGTACAATTTTTGAAAATCCTGTGGCATGGCGGGAATAATTCGGAGGGGGGGGGGGGGGGGGCACCAGCCAAGGATCCTTTCCTGGCAACCTCTTCAGGTATGGCAAGGCCCTCTTCACCATTTGGCACAGCCATCTTTTTGTCTTTGTCCTTGGCAGTGGGAACAGGAGTGGCATCGGGAGTGAAAGTGGGAACAGGAGCAGGAGTGGGAGTGGGAGATGGAGTAGCAGCAGGAGTGGGACCAGGCATGGAACCAGCGGTGGGAGCAGGAACAGGAGCAGGAGATGGCATGGGAGCAGGCATGGGTGTGGGCACAGAAGCAGGAGCGGGAGTGGTATCGACCCCCTCAGCATCTATCCATCCATTCCAATCCACCTCCACCCTCCTGCTTGGAGTCCTCTCAAGGTGATCTACCTGCCCAGCCATGTAACCATTGTATAACATAATGGGCTGTGTGCTGGCCTGCAACCCAAGGTATCCTTCAATGTCATTTACCCTGTTTTGAAGCAAGTGAAATGCGTCTCAGAGTTTTCATATGTGGAGTCAGGACTCTTGCACTGACTCTTTATTCCACTGTACATGCTGGTACATGTCTTCCTTCAGTTGGCATAGACATCCAGTGAGGGGGGTATAGTCTAGTCGATGGGGGAGGGGTTGGCCATCAGGGCAGGGGGGGCAGCCGGCTTGGGCTCAGGATCAGCGATGTCAATATCCTTTTCCACAGCTATGGGTATATGTGTTAGTTATGTTGAATTAAATCTGCACACATGGCACCTATTCTGTGCCTCGGTGTAAGAACCCTTAAAACACATATATATGTAAATACATGTATACAAATATGTCATAATGACATGTGGACAGGAACCATATGGTACACTGCCCTTTTCTCCACCCCACTGAGCCTCACATGACCTGAGCCTCATGTGACCATGTAGGCTCTCTAGGTATATAAGTATGCTGTACCTCTACCTAGCAATATAGAGAGTTCTACACCCTCTAACCTAAGTTACTTAGCACACTAACCAACTCAACAGGTAAGGAGTAAGATCTGTGAGCACTCTACACTGCACATAGCGCACTGCTCAACAGGTTAATGGTTTTATGTGTCATGATATGGAAGAACTCACCTTCCTTTTTGGATTCTCCTTTTTCTCTTTCAGTGAACTGCCTAGATGATTCCTCTCTACTGTCTTCACTAGAAAATCATGCCTTCTTTCCTTTTCATCTCACCGATCCTTTTGCTTTCTTCATTCTTGGCACTTGATCCATGTCCTCTGGATCGCACTGAACTTTTCCTTTCCCACAAAAGTAGCATGCAGTTTTGCTATTCACCTGCTCCCAACACTGACACCTAAGCCTGACACATCATGCACATGGTGTCATTTGCGAACTCTCTCACTGGGGTGCTCCTCGTGCCTCCCTTGCTGCATTATGCCACTTCCACTCCATCCTGGGATTGGCACTGGAATCGCTCTCCATCTCCTCATCCATTTCCTCATCCAATCCCTTGCTACTCTCCACCTCTTGCAACCTGCATGTCATTGTAATGACTGGCAGTATTGGATGCTGGGCTGGGGCAGGAATTCTGGATCCTGATGCTTCTGGTTAGTCCCACATCTTGGCCCATGCTGCTGCTAATTCTCTCCTTGTTGGCATTGGCATTGCTGCTGCCACTCGTGCCTTTGCTGCTTCCACTCCTCATGCCTTTGCTGCTGCCACTGCCATTCCTCATTTGTTGGCCACTGCCATTCCTGCTTTCTTGTCTGCTGCCATTCCTATTCCCACTGCCATTGTTGTTGGCAATGCCGCAGCCATTCTGGTAGGTGATGCTGTTCCCACTGCTGCTGCCACTCCAGTGGCCATTGCTGGTCCAGCTCCCATTGCCGCTGCCATTGTCAAGTTGGTTGGTTTAGCTGATGTGGATGCAGCCCCTGTAATACCCTTTTTTTCATTGAAGGTCTCCATTGCCCTCCGTTGACCTTCAATAAACCTTTTGTCTCCTGTCCTGTCTGACTTTGACCATGCTACCACAAATCCCCACAAAAAGGCATTGGCCTGGAAGACGGCCTGGAAGAGGACTGCACATCATCTGTGAGAACCTCTATTTGCCACCCAGATAATGTTTTCTACAATTTATAAGTGCATAGTTGGTCTGATAGCATGCTGATCCACTCACAAGCACCAATTTTCTTTCCTTCATTACGGCGGTGATACTTCTGTCCTGAAGTCCATTGCAGATAACCTGTTCAATTTTGCTGATCTGGCTGAGGACTTGGTCGCATGTAACGTTCATGATGGATGATAAGTCAGCTGCAGCAGCAGGGTCGATATTGATATGAAAAAGAGTGAAACGCTGAAGATCAACAATCATGTGTTGTTGATCCCTATACAATCAATATATACAAACAAAGTGGTGTTCCCATTTTGAAACTCAAACCCAGCTTTTTGAGTATGCTGAAATTTGGTAGCCAGGTAGCCTTAAGCTAGCTTGGTTCATCTTGTTGAGGAGGTTGATGTGATGTAATAGTGTTTTTTATTCATTTTTTATGTGTGATTGATCCCTGATTAAATGGTTATGATTCCAGTGACCCACCAGGCAATGGAGGCCTATTCCAAGAAGGTTTAATTCAATGTGCATATGGCACATGGGGGGGTAAAATTTCCTTCTTTTCAAAGTCTCATTGCCAGTGACTAAGCCCTGATGGCATTCTTGGGCTGATGCTGCCTCAGCCAAGATTCCATGTACTGAAACCTCATGAACACCCTTCCTACCACAGCCCAGATCAGTGCTATCTGCATGATCCATGGGAGGAGCAGGAGTGGCACTCACCATATCAACCAGGACCTCAGCAGGTATACTCATTTGAACATTTTTCAGACAGACCTGCCTTCCAGCCCCCCACCTCACCAGTCATTCGAATATATGGGCCAAGATTCCAAACAGTCCCAGCAATGGATACAGCATTGGGCACAATATTGGCATTCCTTTGGCCAAACCAGTTGGAAGTCCATTTGGAAATGCATTGTTTGGCAATGCATTGGGCAGATGAAGGGTTATTCAAATCATTAGGATAGTGCACAGGAGACACACTCCCATCGCTCACTTTGATTCCTTCTGCAAATCTTACTATTGTTGTTGTTTCCTTCTACTGACACACATATAGTAAATTTACTGTGCAAAGTTTACTCTTCTTCTCCCAACAACCTGCATAGAGACAGCTTTCTGGTGAGCAAGGTGATCAGCTG
Organism: Tricholoma bakamatsutake; assembly: GCA_029959215.1. NCBI lineage: Eukaryota > Fungi > Basidiomycota > Agaricomycetes > Agaricales > Tricholomataceae > Tricholoma > Tricholoma bakamatsutake. The sequence goes on along the minus strand of CP114857.1, from coordinate 10,277,235 downwards.
TTCTGCAGGCATGTCGGGCTGATGTCTGTTCCTGATTCTGAGCTCTTTACTCTAAGCCATGATTCTATGTGGAATGGGTGGATTCCATGTGGAATCTGAGTTAGTCTGCACAGAATCATGAACAAGCAAATTATTGATTTTACTTGTGGAATACAAGGGTGGATTCCATGTGGAATCCTAGCCAGTCCATGCTCCTTGCTCAGAATAAGCAGATTCTGAGTGTCCTAGTCTGAGCAAATGATCATCAGCATGGACTTGGACTGTTCCTGAGTCCTCTGAGAGTCCATACAGACTCACACAGACTGTCCATGTTCTATTTTAGGCAGTAGCAAAATAGAAATCCAAGGAGACTCAAACTCCAGACCTACTGATAACAATATACACTCTCAACTGGTGCGATCTAAGTCTTCTGCTCAAACCGTTGCTTACGAGCTTCGGCGATCTGAGTCGCTATTGGACGTCGTCACTTACGAGTATCGACCTACCTTTGATCTAGAGAGTATTGACCCTAACAAAAGGTCAAGCTAGATTGACCAGTCGTGCATTCATCGTATAAATACTACAAGCAGTAGATCGAGGATACGAGTCGTGCTATTAGAACAATAGAGAAAACGAGAATAGAAAGACAATAAGAAAGGTGGCATCCGCAGTTCGTTACAATGGTGAGAAGATAGGTGGGCACGTGTTGTACAAGACAAAAGAAAAGAGACAATAGCAGGGGACGTACAGTGGTAGAACAATAGAAACAAAAGAAAATAGAATTCCCAGAAACCTTCATTGACCACCGAGTGGTCCAAAAACTCGGACTACAGAAACACCCACTCAGCAGGAAGATCCTCACCAAAAATGTTGATGGGACGCTAAACAAAAACGGAACGATCTCACATTACGTCATTATCAACACCGAGATTGGAGGAAAAGAAGAGAAGATCAGAATGTTGATAATGGGTCTAGGAAATGAAATGATGATCCTAGGATATACATGGTTACAACGACGCAACCCTGCCATCGATTGGGAGAAGGGGACTCTCACAGACAGACAGACCGAAAAGTCCATTATGGGAAAAATCCGGACGATGATCGAACGAACTCAGACCACAATCAGTAAGCAGAGTCTTACTATAGATGACAAGGGGCCGCTTGTATCGAGAGTAACGTTGAGCCCGACTCTCGAGAGGCTACCTAAAAGGAGTGCTGGGGAGACCTTTGGGAAAACCCACCTCGCCGTCGCCGAGCACGTGAAGAGTAGGCTCGGGGCGGTTCATCTCGCAAGAGGACTCTGCGCTATGAACGAACCCAAGGAAAATGGATCACACCCGGCAATGGACACGGACACGGCAAAGGACATGGTAACAGACGCCCAACCCAAAACCGACCCTCAGATCTCACCTTCGAACGAATCTGACGTCGGCTCATCGCTTAAAGGGAATGATGACAGAACGGATGCTCTATTCGCTTACATCCGGGGGGAACCGATGATTGGGGTATTCAGAACCGAGGAATCCCCCCTCACTATCGAACACGACTACATCCCCCCGAATTACCAGAAGCTTAGGCACATCGTGTGCACCACTCGATCTCGATCGACCGGTAGATTCACCTTCTCTCATACTACCCACATCCAAGCCAAAACCTCCGTCTCGCAAAGGCTTGCTCATGAGAAGGAGAACGTCGGAGAGAAGCAATCACTTGATGACCTACTCCCCGAGAAGTACAGGGAATATCGGAGCATATTCGAAAAGGCAGCATCGGAAAGATTTCCCAAATTGAGACCGTGGGACCACGCGATCGAACTTAAGCTGGATTTCATCCCGAAGGACTGCAAAGTCTACCCCATCACCCCGGCAGAACAAAAGAAGTTGGACGAATTCATCGATGATAACCTAAGAAAGGGATATATTACTCCATCCAAGTCTCCTATGGCATCACTGTTCTTCTTCGTAGCAAAGAAAGATTCCGACGTGCTCAGACCATGCCAAGACTACCGGTACCTAAACGAAGGAACCATCAAAAACTCGTACCCACTTCCACTGATCAGCGATCTGCTCGATAAGCTGAAAGGGGCGAAATGGTTCACCAAGCTAGACATCAGATGGGGGTACCATAACATCAGAATTAGGAAAGGAGACAAGTGGAAGGCGGCATTTAAGACCAATAAGGGGCTGTTCGAGCCCAAGGTCATGTTCTTCGGCCTCTGCAACTCTCCAGCAACCTTCCAGGCCATGATGAACGACATCTTCCAGGACATGCTGGACGAGGGATGGTTAGTAATATACATGGACGACATTCTCATCTTCTCCAAAGATAAAAAGGAACACGAGGAGAGAATGAAGAGAGTCTTAGCAAGGCTTAGGGAGAACGATCTGTACCTAAAGCCAGAAAAATCTAGATTTGATGTACAGGAAGTCGAATTCCTCGGCTTGATCCTGTGACCGAACCAGCTAGCCATGGACCCCACTAAGCTAAGCGGAATAAGGGATTGGCCAGCCCCAACCAACGTAAAGGGGGTCAGATCGTTCCTGGGCTTCGGGAATTTCTACAGGAGATTCATCGGCAACTTTGCTGCAATTACTAAGCCACTTAACGACTTGACGAGGAAGGACCAACCCTTCAACTGGACGAACGAATGCCAAAGGGCATTCGACTCTCTAAAGAAAAAGTTCTCTGAAGCGCCAGTACTGCTGATGCCCGATGCAGAGAAACCATTCATAATCGAGAGCGACACCTCAAAATACGCGACAGGTGCCGTCCTGAAACAAACTGATACCAACGGAGACTGGCACCCTTGCGGGTATATCTCCCACTCCCTGACAGCAACCGAACGAAACTATGAGATCTACGATCGGGAGCTGTTAGGAATTATATGAGCACTGGAAACCTGGAGACACTATCTCCAGGGATCGGAACATGCAACAACGATCCTATCGGATCACAAAAATCTGATGTACTTCAGAACGGCACGGAAATTGAATCGACGATAGGCTAGATGGAGCCTCTTCCTGTCACAATTCAACCTACAATTAGTACACGTCCCAGGGAAAATGATGATCCAATCAGACGCCCTATCACAAAGGGGAGATCACATACTGGATATCGACAATGATAACGACGATATCACCTTACTGAAGGACGAGATCTTCGCACGGACGATTGATACCGAGCTAAAAGAAGTGCTAGCGGAAAGCATGATGAGAGACGACTTACTAAAGGAAATAGTAAGAGCGATCAAAGAAGGAGAAATGCCACCGATCAAGTCGGCGGTAGAAGATTGGAAGATGGAAGATGATGGGATGGTCTTCTTCAAAGACCGATGCTACGTCCCAGATGACAAAGAATTAAGAAGAAAAATCGTGGAAAAATACCACGACAACATACTTACAGGACACCCCGGCCGATTTCAAATGCTAGAACTAGTACGGAGGGACTACTGGTGGCCAGGGATGACCATTTTCATTCGGAACTACGTCGATGGCTGTGCCACCTGCCAACAGATGAAAGTAAACACTCACCCGACAACACCGGGATTATCTCCGATCAAATCTAATGCCACTCGACCATTCGCACTAGTGACCATGGATTTCATCACCGATCTCCCGATAAGCAACAGATCTGACACCATCATGGTCGTGGTAGACCATGGTCTTACTAAGGGGGTAATTTTCATCCCCTGCAACAAAAACGTCGATGTGCTAGGGGTGGCCGACCTTTATCTACACAACGTATTCAGAAGATTTGGCCTCCCAGACAAGATCATATCTGACCGAGATCCACGCTTCGCCTCAAATGCCTTTCAGAAACTAGGGAGACTCCTGGGAATAAAGCTAGCGATGAGCATGGCTTACCACCCACAGACCGATGGGGAAACTGAAAGAGTAAATCAGGAACTCGAGATCTACCTCTGGATCTTCTGTGCGAACAAACCCTCGCAGTGGAAGAGCCACCTCACCACTGCCAAATTCACACACAATCAGAAGCATCATTTGGCTATTAAGAACACCCCGTTTTATGTAATGATGGGAGCGCACCCTAGAGCTATCCCCACGACTTACCTGAAAACGAACATGCCAGCTACCGAACAGTGGATAGCCGAACTGGGAAATATACGGCGGGAAGCCCTGGCGGCTCATGAACTCTCCCGACAGGTGATGATCGGGCAAAACGGACGAGGATTCCGTCCATTCACAGTAGGGGAAAAGGTCTGGCTCAACTCCAAAAACTTGAAGTTAGGGTACCCGACCAAAAAGCTCGCCCCTAAACGTGAGGGACCCTTCCTTATCACACGGGTAATATCACCCCACGCCTATGAATTGAGGCTCCCCTCCCAGTGGAAAATTCACCCAGTATTCCATGCCTCACTCCTCTCACGCTTCAAAGAAAATGAGACCCACGGACCAAATTTCCTTCCTCCGCCACCCGATCTGATCGAAGGAGAACAAGAACACAAGGTTGAGGCTATCTTGGCACATAGGGGGGCAGGCAAAAGAATTCGATTCCTGGTAAAGTGGAAGGGATACAGCATGGCGGAAAACACCTGGGAACCAACAACTCATTTAAAAAATGCTGCTGAACTGTTGGGCGAATACAGAACTGCACACAACCTCCTTTGAATATGAGCCGCCCCCTCCACTTCTTTATGAATGTCACACCCGACCCTGACCCTGTCAGGACCTTTGAACTCATCCTCAGCTTCGTCCGAGACACGGACAACATCAGAAATGAAGAAAGACTGCTATCGGTAACCCAAGACCGCGCGCTGCTGCACAGCACCACGCAAAACCTCTTCGAAACATATAGAGCCATCTCATGCCTGCAGCGCGTATTCCGACGACTAACCGAAGAAGCATATTACCTCGATCTGCTCCCACTCATGAGGAGCCTGGACGAGCAGGCACTCTGCTATGGACCTGGAGAGCGGGTCCCGACACCACAACAAATGTTTATCATAGAACCGCTGAGTGACGAGGAAGACGAAGAGACACCGCTGACCGCTTCTCCACACCCACCTCTTCCACCATATGTGCCACAATCTCCACCTAGACGAGCGCCTACCCCCTATCCTATCGAGACTACCACTGAGCATGCACCCGCACCACCCTGGATGCGAAATTCGGTCTGTTTTACCTGTGCCCGAGTAGGTCATTTTTCCTCTCACTGTCCTGAATATCAATTCCCCCATTGCCGACGATGGTGACCAGAGCATTCCGTGCTCTTCTGCCCAAATAACCTGACACGTGACGTTCCGCCACATCATCGTACAACTTAAAAGCCAACCACAATGACCCACAATCTCTATGTCGTCATCGGTCTCGGCACCCTTTTTGGCGCATGCATTTTTATTATGCTACTCTGCTATATACTCATTTCATTCAAAATCATCTCCACCCCTCACCTCCCACAACTCGTCACTTTCATCACCGGCACCTCCCTACGCTTCGCCGGAGAAGAGAACATCGATTTGCCCACTCGGGTTTACGCTCATGACACCCCGACCCCTTCGTCGTTTTCCACGTTCTCCGCGATGACCAGCGACGTGCCATCCTTTGACCCGATGTGAATGATGAGGTCTTAGTTTCGGATGGAACTCGAAACCTTGGGGAGAAGCTAGTGTTACGAGAAGGCATGGGAATTCTATTTTCTTTTGTTTCTATTGTTCTACCACCGTACGTCCCCTGCTATTGTCTCTTTTCTTTTGTCTTGTACAACACGCGCCCACCTATCTTCTCACCATTGTAACGAACTGCAGATGCCACCTTTCTTATTGTCTTTCTATTCTCGTTTTCTCTATTGTTCTAATAGCACGACTCGTATCCTCGATCTACTGCTTGTAGTATTTATACGATGAATGCACGACTGGTCAATCTAGCTTGATCTAGTCCTTTCTACACTCTCAACTGGTGCAATCTAAGTCTTCTGCTCAAACCGTCACTTACGAGCTTCGGCGATCTGAGTCGCTATTGGACGTCGTCACTTAAGAGTATTGACCTACCTTTGATCTAGAGAGTATTGACCCTAACAACACCACATAGTATTGTATTAAGTGGGGATACTATTCCTACATGACACCTGGCCACTTGACCAGGGTTACAGGTTAGTTCTATTATTACCCATCAAACACAGCCACATCATCAAATGCACCAGCTCATCACTCACCACCATCACCACCACCATCGATGCTGCCTCTCTCCCTCCTCTCTGCTCTACCACCACCACCACTGCATGGACACCCACCACACCCACTCCCATACCCAATCTGACATCACCACCACCTACAAATGAGCTGACTGGATGGAAAGTGGGCCCTATGTAAGTTTTTTTTCATTTGCTTTTTGTTTTTATAAACTTACTAACCAATTTCTTTTGTTTTTAGATTATAATCTACTGATAATTATGCCACCACCCACAAACAAGCTGACTGAACCCTACATAAGTCTTTTTTTTATTTGCTTTTTGTTTTTATAAACTAACTAACTTATTTCTTTTGTTTTCTAGGTTATAATCTACTGATAATGGCCAGATGCAAGACAATCCAACATGCCCACCCCACACCTGCAAGCCCCTGCTCATAGGGTGGATTGTGAGCTGTACAGTCAACAATGATGCCTACCAACACCCACCCATGGCACCCATCCCCATGCCTATGCTCTAGTATTTCTCCTGCTATATTGCCAGAGCCTGTAATTAAAGATAGAGCATAGCGAAAAAAGCATTCATCCTTGTGACCATGTACATGCATAAGCCCAATGGCCTGATCAATGGTGAGGTCAGCTGGAAGATGTGGACCAATGTGCTCCAGAAGGTAGATGATGTACTGGCAGACAATGTTGTAAATCAGCATTACTCCCTGTTGAGGGTCAACTCTGGTAGTCTTCAGTGCTTGAAGGAAAGCAAAGTCAACATTCCTTTGCTGTTCTCCCCAGAACAAGTCTACCAATGCATTGGGTGCATAACATTCATGTCACACACATGCAATGGCAGCTACTCCAGTCCTATCACATACCTTCGATGCCAGAAAAGCATTCACAATGGCTAGAAATTTATTTTTGCAAGGTGCCTTCTGCAAAAGGGGCACAGATCAGATCAGATCAGATTGGGAGTGGGCATGGGAGTGGGGGCAGGGGTGGGAATGGCCATAGCCACAGGAACAGCAGTGGCAATGGCAGTGGCAGCAGCGAGGGAAGTGTACTTATTGTTAATCGTTCTATGGCATCTTGGAGAAACTGCTTGTATTCAGCCTGATTTGGGGCCATCCCAGCTCCATCCCATAGCCATATATCAGTATCAGAGTTTTTCTGCTGAACATGGTCAGCTTTGAAATTGCCATTGGCCACAAATACATGTTTAAAAACAAATCTAAGGTGTAATATCATTTTAGAGACCACTGCACAAAGCAGGTGCTTGATCACCCACTGGTTCTCATTGTCCTTCCAATTTTCCAGTATATTTATGCCTACTTGAGGACAAGCTGGACAGAAGTTGGCGAGTGATCCTGGTTCAGGTTTCAATGGATCTTTTTGATTGTGACCATACCCAGCCCACTTCAATCTTTTCATCTAATGCCATAAATGGGACATGTGCCAAAGCTCATGGTAGAAATTGACCACTTCTGCAAGCCTCATTGGCAATGTGATATGCTGAATCAATTGGTAAAACTGGTAGGCTGATGCCTTCAATTCCAGATTACAGAGCCAAAAATGATCCAGGACATGCACAGTAAAAAGAGTGCATATTTTGTTGAAGCTGGTGGGTAGCAAGTTACTGCTTACTAGGTCCAAGGGAATTCTGTGCTCCCCTTGACACTGGCAGGTAACCATCGCCAAGTGATGTATTCCATTTGTATGCACCACACAGATGTAACTGTTGTTCAAGGCATTGGCAGTGGGTGGTCTAAATGTACTATTAGCATTGGGAGCAAGAGCGAGAGTGGCATCAGTCCTCATGCATTCAGCTGTTTCAGTAGCATTAGGCAAATATAGATCAAACCCATGGATGTCTTCATCAGTATGTTCAACTTCATGTGCATCATTGTTATCAAAGAAGTCTTGTAGGCTATCATCAACATATGTATCATGCACTTGAATCAGAAGCTCATCAAGGGAATCAAAAAACGCTTCATCATCTCCTGCTTCATCTGCCATTGCCATTGCCACTCCTGACTCATGATACAGGGCCAATGCTAATTAATGTGATAAAGGTTAATGCTGATCATCACCTTCCCAATTGCCCAACTCTTGTTCTGTTTTATCCTTCATGTCCTTGAATGTTTCAAGATATTCCATTTGGAACTGAAGAGCATTGCAAATTGGCTGACCTGTCTGGTGCTGAACTAAGAAGTATGTGCCAACCTGCCATAACTCGGCCCTGCCAAAGTGTGTGCCAGTCCAAGATTCAATGCGATGGAAGAAATTTTGCCTGTGTGTTACCTACATGCATGTTTGGCAAAGCATTCTTTCTAGCAAACAATCAATGCATCTCCAAATTGCCCATTTATTGAATGAACAGCGGTTGCAAACTTGTTTGTCAATTGACCATGCCTGCAGAGACAGGGATGCTTGCAGCAGTTCATCTATTCATCTGACAAACTCCAAGACATAGTCTCGCTGCCTCTGTTATTTGTACATGAACCTTGGTAAGTCAATCAATGTCAGAAACTGACCATGCCAATCCATGGCTAAACTGGCTCATTGGCCACCTGAGGTTCTTGTATATCCCATTCTGGAGCAAGACCTGGATTGTTGTGGATACCAGCTGAACTCGATTCACCACATTCTTCTGTAACCAGAGGCAAGGGAGCCTTGAGACACTTCATTTTTGGTCCATGTCTCATGTTGACCTCAACTTCCTTATGTGTAACAGTATCCACTGCACCATCATCATCCTCATGCAGGGTGGCATTGTTCTTTGATTATCTCTTTCACTTGTAAGAAGCTCTTGTCAGGCTCATGATGATTGGGGGGAATTAATTGCATTGATAGGCTATTTATTGTACTATTGACCTCATGTTATCCTCATGTGATCCTCATGCCAAATGACAAGTAAAACCCAATGGCAAGGACAATTCCTTCCTCCACATCAATCCCCTCCAATGCCACCTGAGCCATCAGAGAACCCAGGACACAGACAGTACCAGAAGGGGAGCTATTATACAGTTGAAGAGTGGAAGATTATCGAGCCTTATAAAGATGCATTCCAATCACAGGAATCAAAAGCTGCCTGATTGCAAATACTCATGACTAACATTCTCCCCACCATATTTAATTACTGGGCATCAACTGAGATGACCCCAATACATCCAGAGGAGATTTGCATGCATGCCAAGATGGGGTATCATTCCATTCAATGTTGTATTATTGATCACATTGCCAGGAACTAACAAACTGGCTTTTGAACAACTGGCAAATGACAAAAGGCTCCTCAAGGAAGTCAAACAACTTCAAAGTGAAGTGATCAGAAGTGATCTGGAGGTTACACCAGGACCAAGTTTGGAAAGAGATCAGAGATATGTTAGGTGTTCAGGATGCATCCACAAGTATGCCTAAATGGTTCCAGAACTGACTGCCAGCCATCAAGAGCATTTTTAAAAGCATGACTGCACAGGAAAAGGCAGTGCTTGAGGCCAAGCTGGAGAAAATAGAGGGGGAAGGTTATCCAGAGAAAATGAAGTGAATGTATGTTAACCCATTGCCATTGCCACTGCCAATGATGTTATTAATGTTTTGCAGTTGAGCAGAGAAGAACCTAGTTAAACGTGTGGAAGAGACTGCACGACAACAGTGGCTAGAAATGGGGGTGCTTTCTGTGACATTCATGGCTACACTGCACCTGATGGTTTGATGGTTGTGGATGCATGAGTGAAAATCTTTTGCTGCCATTGCCAATCCTGCTCCTGATCACAGTCATGAAAATGTTTCATTGTTGATGGCCACCCCTGCATGATCCTTCATAAACATATATAATAATGAGATAACAGAGCTCAAGCACCACTTCATGGGCTATATCAAGGCTTTACAAGCATCAGATGTTGCTTCAAGGTCAACAGTGCATGGTGACTCAATGCAAATCTGACTTGAGATGACTAGTGATGGGTTCCCCATCCTACCCACACCATGGAAAGGCTCACTGTACAAGAAAAAAAGAGCTGGAGGAATGGTTCAAGTTGTATGTTAAGCAGCATTACAATATTATCACTTCCTTTTCAATAAGTTGTTACTTATCTGCATGTATAACTAGCAAACAATGGTCATACTTGCTGTGTCCCATTCACAGCAATTGCCAAGTACACTTGACATTCATCAATCCAGAATATCTCCCAGCCAGGTTCAAATGGACAGACCCATGGAACATGCAAAAGAGTGTCATAGAAGACTTCTTTAACCACATTCTGCAGTAGCAAATGATACAGGGCCCTGACACGGCATTCAGGTTCAAAAGAATCAAGCTACACAATGGTAGTGTCTCTCCTGTGCAATATCCTAATGATTTGAATAGCCCTACACCTTCTTGATGGATGTGCAAACACACTGGCCGAACATAATGCAGATGCTGCTGCCATGCCAATGTAGACTCCCCCGCTGCCATGCCCAGTACAGACAACTCAGTGGCCAGTGCTGACTCAGCCAGTGCTGTTCCTACTCCCACTCTTGCTCCCATGCCCATGCCCATGCCCAACCCCAAGGGCCAATCCCAAGGCTGAGCTGCATCTTCACACAACCTGCATTTACAATCAAGAGCCATAAAAGCTGCAAAAGGCAAATCCAAGCCAAAGAAACCTGGCCAAAGGTCGATGGCAGAACAGACACACAACTCAAACACAAGTGCAACTCTGTTGAACGATGTACAAGTCCATTAAACGATGATGGACATACTCTGTAGAGCTGGCATCGCTCAGCCACAGCCAATTAATGGTCTAGGTGATGGTGAACTGCAGTATCTTATACCTCAAGACATGTACATGAGGTACATGGAAACCATGTCAGGCAACAATGTGAATGACCCCCCTATTAATCCAGCTCTGTTCCAAAATGACCACTCCACTCTGCCTCCTCAACAAACATCACAATGTCCTAAACCTCACCCCCTTTTTGGTGGCCAGGACATGGGAGCAGGCAGGATATGGGAGCAGGCAGGATATGAGAGCAGCCTGGACATGGGAGCAGCTGGGATATGGTGATGATACTCAACCCAGAAACCCAAACAAAACCTACTAAATGGCTTCAGATGGTATAACACAAGTCAGAGGAAGGGTGCGAGTTGGTACTAAATATCACCACTGATACCCAAACATTGTTTTTAGTAATGCGAAATGATGAAGTGTGTTGCAAATAGTCTTTAGAGGTGTACAAAGAAGTTCAAAATAGTTTGAAAGTGTGCAAAATAGTTCGAATAAGTTTGAAGATGTGTGAAGTAGTTTGAATAAGTTTGAAGAGGTTCGAGGTATATCGAGGAATGAGTTTACTGAATGGGATGTATTTTTCGAATGGAGATAGGCAATGAGCAATGAGTCAAGAGACTAATATGAAAGTTTGAAGAAGTTCACGATACTTTGCAGAACTTAGAGATATGATGTGAAGATAAGACCCAAGAGAATGGCTCTTAAGTCAGATGATGAGTGAGAGGGTAACTTATGCTCTGTTCCCCATTGGTTTCCTGTTTTTTTCTAAGTAACTAACACAAGTCTATATATATACAAATTGAAGAAATAGTACTAAAAAGGAAATAATAACATGTGTAAAACATGAGGCAATATATCAAACAATGAGGACTTGTAGATCATGAAACAAATGAAAAATGATAAATAATGAAATGTATAGTGTTCCCATATAGTAAAAGTACTTATCTTTTGCTTTAATATATCAATGAAACATAAAAACGCACTTATCATGTCCTAAGTCTCTTGTAGTCTCTTCTCGTGTCTGGTAGCACTTGATATGTGATGAAATAGTTTGTTCTGGATGTGCAGCATGTATCAAAAGTGTTTTAAAACAGCTATATGGTGGCCTATGTCATTCAAAATGCTGCAAAGTCATTCAAAGTGTCACGAAATAGTTCGAAAGCATTCAAAATGTCTCAAAGTCATCCAAAATAGTGCAAAATAGTTCGAAAAGTTTGAAAATGGTTTTGTAGGGTTCATAGAGGTTCAGAACATGTGTTGTAATGTGTCGATATGAGTAGAAATTTTCTCCAGACTTTAGCGTGTGCAGTGGACCTATCAATGGGAGCAGCCTGGACATGGGAGTGGCCAGCATGCCCGATGTAGGATTGTCAGCAGTTAGCTATCAACCAATGACACCACCCCCATCCCAACAAAACCTGACAATCAGGCAATCACATTGGAAGCGGCAAGCACAGCAGTGGCCGCAACAGTTAGCTATCAACCAATGACCCCACCCCCATTCCAACAAAACCTGACAATCAACCAATCAGAGGTCACAACCCTTGGGAAAGAGAGAAGAGAAAAAATGTGAAAATTTCAGACTAATTATAAAATATTTTTATATGAATGTAAAATAAAATGTCCAAGCATTACTTTTTTCTGCCTTGTTTGACCTCCTCTCTGTCCTTGAATGTTCCTGCTCTCTTCTTCAGGTTTGGCTGAGGGCTGGTACTTCTCAAAGGCCAGATGGGTGACAAATGGTGAGGGGATCAGCATAATTGTAGAGGAGGAGAGGAATGCGATGCCAGCAGTAAAGGAGGGGTGGGTGGTACAAACACATTGCTGGTAGATACCATTACCGGTTCCACAGGGTCAGCATTGGGGATTGAGGGGGATTGAAGGAGGGGAGGAAGGGGCACATCCACAGAGGTCATATGTTGAACTGATTCATGAGAATCTTGCAGCATGGCAGGGATGACCTTGATTTGAGGACCATGTCCTTCTTCCTCAAGCCAAGTGGGAGTGGGAGTGGTGATGATACTCAACCTGGAAACCTAACAAAAATCCTGTTAAAAGGCTTAGTGAGTATAACACAGGCTAGAGGAAGGGTGCAAGTTAATACTAGATATCACTGCTGATACCCAAACATTGTGTTTAGTGACATGAAATGGTAAAGGATGTGGTGAATAGTCTTTAAAGGCATATGAAGATGTTCAAAAAAGTTCGAAATAGGTTCGAAGACATGCAAAATAGTTCAAATAAGTTCAAAGATGTGCAAAATAGTTTGAAGAAGTTTCGAGGAATGTCGGAGTGGTTTGAAGTGGTTTGAGGTATATCAAGAAGTGAGTATAGTGGATGTAAAGTGTTTTTCGAATAACGATAGGTGATAGGCAATAAGTTGAGAGGCTAATATGAAGGTTCGAAGAAGTTCATGATATTTCACAGAACTTATCGATATGATGCAAGCTAAGACTCAAGAGAACAACTCTTAAATCAGATTATGAGTGAGAGGGTAACTTGTATTGTGTTCTCCATTGCTTGGCTTGTTATTCCAAGTAACTAATACAAGTCTATATACAAATTGAAGAGATAGTACTAAAAAGAAAATAATAACAAGTGTAAAATATGAGGCAATGTGCACAGCAATAAAGGTATTGTAAGACATAAAACAAATGAAAATAATAATAAGTGAAATGTACATTGTCCCAGTGTGGTAAGAGTTCTTGTTCTATTGCTTTAATATATCAATGAAACATAAAACCACACTTATCACATTCTAAGTCTCTTGTAGTCTCTCCTCGTGTCTGGTGTTGCTCGATATGTGGCAAATTGGTTTGTTCCAGATGTACAGCATGTATTGAAAGTGTTTCAAGACAGCTATACCGTGGCTGATATTGTTCAAAATGCTGCAAAGTCATTCGAAGTGTCGCAAAATGTTGTGAAATAGTTTGAAGTCATCCAAAATAGTGTGAAATAAATTGAAAAGTGTTCGAAGTCGATTTTGTGGCATTCGTAGTGATTTGGAGTACATGTGGTAATGTGTCAATATGGTTAGATCCTTCTCCAGACCTTATAGTGTGCAATGGACCTATCAGCAGGAGCAGCATGTGGCAGTGTGGGAGCAGGAGAGTGAGCAGGAGAGGGAGTGGGAGTGGGAGAGGGAGAGGGAGCAGGAGCAGGAGCACTTGACACATCATCTTGGCCTTCCCAAGTGGGCTGGCTGGCTTTTGCATCAGGCAAGGCATCGGGAGTGGGAGTGGCTGGTGGGGGTGCAAGTGCAGGAATGGGGGCAGAAGCAGCAGGTGGCAGTGCAGGAGTGGCAGGTGGGGCATCAGGTGGAAGTGTGGGAACAGGAGTGGGGGTGGAAGCGGGGGCAGCATCCTGCTCATCTTCGTCAACCTTCATACCATACCTTTGCCTATAGCTTGGACCATCTCCAAGATAGTGCAGCTCACTTGCACCATTGTACAACACAAGGGGTTGTGAATGGAACCCCATGTACTCTTCCATCTCATCCATCCTCCTGCTCAAGCTGGCCATATCCTCCCGTATGTTGGCCATTGCTCTGGGGAAGGTCTGATGGAGCCAATTACTCTAATTATACAGATGGTGCCCCAGTTCTTGTAGATGGTTGTCAAAGTCATGGAGCTCCCCAGCAGTCATGGGAGTGGAAGCAGTCATGGGAGAGGGTGAGGGAGAGGGCAAGGGTGGGCATTCATGCACAATGTCAACCATCTCAACATTGGAGAAATATGTTGCTGTGGTCAATGTTCAGTGGTTATTTGTATGGTAATACATAGTATTTACCCTTCAATTTTCCTTTTTCTTCCCTCATGAACCTCTGCGAGGATCCAGACTTCTTCACCTTTCTTCTGGCTGCACCCTTTCCTTTCTCTGGCTTGTTCCCTCCATGACCATCTTTCATTTTTTCACACTTGACTTTGCACTTCCCACATTTGAAACATGTGCCCTTCCCACTGACCTGTTCATGACATTGTCACCCAATCTGGAAGCATCATATGCAGGGAGTGGGTCTTACTGCCCCATGCACCAGTTATCGCCATTGTTCCATTTGCTCCTTTCACTCCAACAAGACATCTCCATCGCTTTCCATCCCCTCTGGTTCCCCATCATTTTCTAAATCCTCACCAGAGCTCCCACTGCTGCTCTAAAGTCGCCTGGTCCTGCCACTCCTGCTTGGTCTTGCTGGAGTGGTTGGGGTGGGTGGTGGTAATGGGCACGCATCTGGGTGTCAACGTTCTGGCTGGCATGACCTGGATCCCAATGGCTCTGCTGGTGCCTGTGGTTTCCTTTGCTTGGTCTCCCCTCAAGCTCCCGCTCCTGTTCCCCTCTGTTGTTCCACTTCCTTCCCTCATCCTGCTCCCATTCCTGTTCCTGTTCCCCTCTGTTGTCCTGCTCCCTTCCCTCATCCTGCTTTTATTCCTGTTCCCATTCACACACCCCCATCTGCTGCTCCTGCTCCTTGTGGTCCCACTGCTGATCTTGAAGGACCAATGGCCACTCCACCTCCTGCTCCCGATGTCAAAACCCCTGAGGTTCCTGCAATCCCACCTTTCTTATTGGATTTCTTCATTGTGTGCAGCTGACCTTCCATGAAGATCTCATCTCCCATTATATCAGAACTTCTCCATGCTACCAAAAAACCCCACAAGAAAGACCTGGCACCAAATGCCGCTTTCAAATCCTCCCTGAGATCCTGTCTTTGCCATGAAAATAATGTGTTCTACAGTATATTAGTCCCACTGTCATCCTGATGGTATTTTACTTAAAAGTGCCCATTTTTGTTCCCTCATGATGGCCTTGATGTTTCATGTTTGAAGGCTGTTTTGAACAGCCTGCTCGATCTGGCTGATGTGGCCAAGGACTTGTGGAGCTGTAATGTTCATGTTGAGATGAGTTGGGGCGGGGATGGGGACAGGGACAGGGATGGGAGTGATGGGGTTTGAAAGTCAACAAAAGTTGGAACAATGAAAATCAACTGTCATGTGTGTTTGTTCATCAAGGTCAAACAAATAACATCAATATCTGATCACTAGATTAGATGCACATTATAACCTCTGTTATATTGATCCATCCACAATGAATGACCAGCAGCAAACACAAGGCCATGTTCTAGATGGCTACATTTCTATCTTTGCTGATGATGGGCACCACTATGTAGTGCCCCACTTTATGATTCCTGCCACTCATCAGGCAATGAATGCCTATCACCAGAAATTGGAACTTGATGTCCATAATGGGGATGGAGGGGTAAGCTTCATTTATTTTAAATCAGGTTGAAGTTAAGGGCTGCTGCTGTGTCTCTGGCCACTGCTGTGTCTTGGCCACTCCCATATTCTGGCTGCTCCTGTTTTTCTATCTACTCCCATGTCTTGTCTATCCCAATTGACATTATGATGACTTTGCAGTCTGGAAACATGACCAATACCCCATACTACTATGCATTGGCCCACAACCAGCTCACCCTATCTGCCGATCCAGTAAGAGTCATCCTCATTTGTGTTTCTACATTAGTTCATCCTGTTGCAGGACTTGACAGACAGGAAGTTGTTGAGCTGCCATGCTAAAGTGAAGGCCCTTAAAGACCAGCTTGGCACATTATACAAGGATGCCAGTCATCATCTGTATATGGCTGAGATGGAGAAGCCCAAACAACAAGATATAACATTAAAAACATATGCCATTTTGAAGGAAACAGTTGAAAATAAGTTGAAATCATTCGAAAGGAGGTTCTCAGAAATTACACCATTATCCCACTCAGATGCTATGACCAATCCCCCTGCTGATTCCCAGTGATGTGGAAGGATAATTAATACCTTACTCATTATATATATATCTATGTAGCTTTTGTCTGTATTCTGTTCTTAATGCACATCATTGTAGTAATGTCATTCTTTTTGTGGTCCTGTCAAGCCCCGATGTCAGTGCTGCTTCCCCATTCCCATCCCCATTCCCATCCCCATTTCCAGTCCCACTCCCATCCCTGTCTTTGTCCCCTTCTCTGCAATTGCATTCAACCATTACTAATGTCTGTACTATGTTCTTAATGCATGTCTATCTGTACAGTACAGCAAGTACAGTAGTAATGTAGTCATTGGTTAATTAATAGAGTATGTACAAATATATAGTGAGTTCGACGATGTCTATCAAAACAGATAATACAATGTACAGTCAATAGTATTCATAGGTTAACATTGTGTCCATGCCCAATGGCGATGCTATAGCCATCCCTGTGGCTGTCCCTGTGTCCATCCCCATTGCATTTCAAATGTTACTAATGTCTGCATTACATTCCTAATGCATGTCTATTGTAAGGTATAATAATCAGTGTACAATGTAGTTGTTGGTTAATATAGTGACTTTATATAGTGAGTTCGAGGTGGCATTGGTTACAAGGCAGCATTAGTCACAAGGCAGCATTGGTCATGAGGTGGCATCAATCACAAGGCAGTGTCAGTCACAAGGCAGCATCAGTCATGAGGCGGTGTCAGTCACAAGGCAGCATCAGCCAACAGGATGACATCTCGGGAGAGTATCTATGTTCAATGGAATTCTCTCAGCATCTTCATATCCAGGTGAGGTGGGAGGCTGGGAGACAGGTTTGCCTGAAAAATGTTCAGGTGAGTATATATGCTGAGGTCCTGGTCGATATGGTGAGTCTTGCTCCCACTCCCACACATCACATGCATCATGCACATGGCACCAATCTGGGCTGTGTAATGCTGATCTTGATCCTGATCCTGGTAAGGCTGCTGCTGCTGCCATCTCTGTTGCTGTTGCCACTGCCTGAAACTATTTCATAGGCTACTGATGTCTGTATCAAATGTATGTATCAGCATGCAGTGGACCTATCAGTGGACATGAAGTGCTGCAGACTTTGATGATCTGTCCAGATTTCAATCTGATGCATAAATCCCTCCAAATAATGTCTCCATGCTTCCAATGCTCATATTATTCCCAACATCTCTTTTTCATGCACATTATAATTCCTCTCCACATCATTCAACCCTTGAGACAAATATGTACAAGGATGCCATTTGTCATCTTCACATAACATTGATAATACTGCTCCAGTAGCAAAGTTGGATGCATCTGATTCTACTCATAAGGGACACATGACATCACTGGGGCTAATATTGGCTCTTCTACAAACTTCCTCTTCAACTCTTCAAATGCTGTCTGCTGTTGTTCTCCCCATCTCCACACTACTCCTTTTCATGTAAGGTTGTGTAAGGGTGCAGCAATTTTGGAAAAATTATGGACAAAGTGACAATAATAATTTGCGAGTCCCAAGAAAGCCTGAACTTCCTTGATACGGGTGGGCATAGGCCAATCAACAATTGCCTGTACCTTAGTAGGATCCATCTTGATTCCATCAGAACCAATCATTAATTCCAAGAACTCGATTTTGCTTGCTCCAAACACACACTTCTCTGGTTTAATGAATAAATCATTCTCTGCCAATCTTTGTAGTACCTCCTGCACTATTGCCTCATAGTTTTCTTTATCCTCCTGGAATACCAGAATGTTGTCAATGAGTATTACTACCACTCCTTTGTCTATTATGTCCTTGAAAATGTTGTTCATCATATTTTGGAAAGTTGGGGGACTATTGGTCATCCCAAAAAACATGACAAGTGGCTCGAAGAATCCTCAACACAGGGCAAATGCAGCCTTCCACTCATCTCCTTTATTAATTCATACATTATTGTATCCCCAGCATAAATCCAATTTTGTAAAGACCTTGGCCTTTCCCACCTTGTCAATTATCTCTGAATTCAATGGCAAGGGGTACACATTTTTCACTGTCCCCTCATTCAAATACCTATAATCTGTACACATGCTCTTCCTCTGATCTTTCTTTGGTACATTTTTTTTTTGAATATTGGTGATGTCTGCAGTAATTTCGAAGGTCATATGTATCCCCTGCACAATTGTTCATTAAGGAATGCATTCACTTCTTCTTGTTCCATTGGAGATAATGGGTAGACTTTTGACTTCTTTGGCACAAATCCTGGCTTCATCTCAATTGCATGATCCCCCAGTCTTCACACTGGCATCTGCTCTGATTCCTTCTTCTGAAAGACTGACAAATATTTATGATAGGCTTTTGGCACCCACTCCTCCACTGGCTTCTCCACTTTTACAGCATTTTTATCCCATGACTGTCCTCCACGAATTTCCCTAAAGGTTTGTTTCTGTTCTTCCTTATTGGTCATGATTGAAACTTCCCCATTTGGCATGTCCTCATCTTCCACTTCCTCCATCATAACAGAATGCTTCCTCGGACACTCTTTCTCTTTCTTTTCCTTCTTGTCCTTTCTTACTTATTACATTCTTTAGGACAACAAGTCATGTGTACCTTCCCCATGTTCCAATCAATTTGCAGGTTATGTTTTTGTAATGATGGACATCCAATTATCAGATTGGTTTTCCCAAGGTTGCACACCTCAAATATGGCTCATTCCTAATGATCCTGATACTTTAGTATCATTGTCACCTCTTTCTTAATAGTTCCTCAATGATTGATTGTACCGTCAATATTGTATACCATTATAGGTTGTGGCAGTTTATGCATGTGAATACCATTTTCAGTAATTAAGGATTGATTAATGAATAATCTGGTAGCACCACTGTCAAGCAATGCCTCCACATTAATTGCTGCATGTGTGTCCACTGTCTTCAATGCTACTGTCAAGCTGTTTTTGGGTTCTATTCATCCAGGGCAGATAAAGGATTTAGGGGTTTTCAGAAATAAGGCTGGGCATTTTTCTTTGTCGCATAAGTGATGATGTGTTAGGGCGACACCCACTGTTCTGCTAGCTGGACCATGCAGGCTCTCCTACAAGAAGGCGGCAGGGTGCGCGCATGATGGAGGGGTTTGATGGATTTGATGTGAGGGGTTAAAAATAGATCAGTTGGTTGAAATAGGCATTTCACACCACAAATGTGGATGGAATACCTAAGAGAACTCAACTGAGGTCCCCCGGCATTTATTTTAAGATTATATACTATGTTACATATATTGTCCTATGTTGCTACCGATGTGCACATACATGCACATACATATTGATGTGTGTAAAGAGAAAATTCCCACACTGACAAATAAAGCATTTATAGGCGTTTGGTAGCATATTTTGGTGAAATAAAATAAAATAAAATAAAATAAAATATTATTATGTAATAGGCATGTTAGGAGACTGTTTCCTAACATTACCCCCCTTTTATGCCTCGACTTCCAAGTGAGAAAATATCTTATCTGTCCCCTCTGTGAAATTCTGGTAAGGCTGGAAATTCATCCCCTCATACACCATTCTAGCAATGTGACACGGAGCATTTGGATTATGTTTAAAGAATTGGGCGATTGCATTATGTGCTCACTTACAATTCTCTTCAGGCTCCCATGAGTTATTTTTATCAGTGTAGTTCTTCCACTTAATTAAGAACTCCAATTTGTTTCATCAAAGATGTGAGTCCAAAACCTCTTCTACTACATATTCTGGAGCACCTTCTACTATTATTGGAGGCTGTGGAGTAGTTTGTTGACCAGGAATAGTGGGTGGGCAGTAAGGGTGTAAATGGGAAATGTTAATCTTAGAATCAATCTTGAATGATTGAGGTAATTTTAACACTACTGCATTGGGTGAAATTATTTTAGAAATCAGATATGGGCCAACTTGCTTCTCTGTAAGCTTTCTTGAAGGTCATGGAATATTTAGATTTTTGGTACTTAGCCATACCAAGTCACCAACTTTGTACTCTGGAGCAACAGCTCGAGTACAATCTGCATGTCGCATCATGTCATCATGTGCTTTCATCAATGCTGCCTCTGCTTCTTCCTGCACCTTTCGCATTTTTGATACAAAGTCCTCCACTGACTGTACCTTGACTTCCCTTCGAGGCTCTACTCCCATTCTGGGATGGTACACATAATTAGCAAAGAAGGGTGACATGTGAGTAGCTGAATGGAATTTATTATTGTGTGAAAATTTAACAATTGCCAACCATTTGGGCCATTCAGTTTGTTGATGAATGACAAACATGCATAGGTACTGCTCCAACTTCTGATTCATTCTCTCTGTCTGCCCATTGGTTTGTGGGTGATATGCTGTAGATAACTTGGTTTGAATCCCCAATATGTCATTTAACTCTTGCATAAATGCAGAAGCAAATTGTGATCCATGATCGGAGATAACCATATTAGGTAATCCATGTAACTGCCATACCTGATTTAGATAGAGGCATGCCAAGCCCAATGATAAGGTTTCTGCAGTAGTAGGAATGATATGGACTTTCCTTGTGAAGCAGTCATATACTACAAATATTGCATCATATTCTTGAGCTTCAGGTAATCCTGTGATAAGTCCACAGATATATCTCACCAGGGTGCTTTAGGTATAGGGTTTGGCATTAATTTCCCTGCAGGCTTTTCTGGAAATTTCTTTCCCCTCATGCATGTATCACACCCATCCACATACCCCAACACATACTTTGAAATTCCAGGCCACCAATAATTTCTCATCACCAACTCCAATGTCTTCCACCTTCCTGGATGTCCAGCAGCTGGTGTACTATGATGTAACCTTATGATCTCCCTTTGTAAATCTTGATCCTTCAGTACATATACCTTTCCTCTGAACAACACTTACCCTTGTTCTTCAACCCATTCATCTCCTTTAATATTACCTTTCTTCTCTCCCCTCAAAGCTTTCACAGCTTCCACTACATCATCATCCATCTCTGAACATTGCCTAATTTTAGACAACATTTCCGTCTCTGAGCTATCCACCAATAGATGCCCTTGATGCATCATACAAATATGAAAGTATTCAGGTTTGAGTAGGGTAATATTTTTATTGTCCTCCTCCACTCCCTTTTTATGATCTGTACTTCTGGATAATGCATCTGCTTTCCTCATCAAGCTTCCCACTTTGTGGACCAAGTGATAATTAAAACATGATAGGAATAATGCCCAACGTGCTTGTCGACGGTTAAGCTTTTTAGCAGACATGAAGTACTGCAGATTTTGATGGTCTGTCCAGATTTTGATCTGATGCATACATCCCTCCAAATAATGTCTCCATGCTTCCAATGCTCATATTATTCTCAACATCTCCTTATCATGCACATCATAGTTCCTCTCCACATCATTCAACCCTCGAGACAAATAAGCACAAGGATGCCATTTGTCATCTTCACATAACATTGATAATACCGCTACAGTAGCAAAGTATGATGCATCTGATTCCACTCATAAGGGATGCATGAAATATACTGGGGCTAATATTGGCTCTTCCACAAACTTCCTCTTCAACTCCTCAAATGCTGTCTGCTGTTGTTCTCCCCATCTCCACACTACTCCCTTTTGCATAAGGTTGTGTAATGGTGCAGCAATTTTGGAAAAATTATGAACAAAGTGATGATAAAATTGGCGAGTCCCAAGAAAGCCTGAACTGCCTTGATATGGGTATGCATGGGCCAATCAACAATTGCCTGTACCTTGATAGAATCCATCTTGATTCCATCAGCCCTAATCTTTAATCCCAAGAACTCGATCTCACTTGCCCCAAACACATACTTCTCCAGTTTAACAAATAGATCATTCTTTGCCAATCTCCTCAACACCTCCTGCACTATTGCCTCATGATTTTCTTCATCCTCTGTGAATATCAAAATGTCATCAATAAATATTATTACCAGGCCTTTGTCTATCACATCCTTGAAAATGACATTTATCATATTTTGAAAAGTTGGGGGACTATTGGTCATCCCAAAAAATATGAGAAGTGGCTTGAAGGATCCTCGATGTGTGGCAAATGCTGCCTTCCACTCATCTCCTTTCTTTATTCATACATTGTTGTACCTCCAGCGTAAATCCAATTTTGTAAAGACCTTAACCTTTCCCACCTTGTCAATTATCTCTGAGATTAATGGCAAAGGGTACACATTCTTCACTGTCCACTCATTCAAATATCTATAATCTGTACACATCCTCTTCCACTGATCTTTTTTCAGTACAAAGAATACTGGTGATGTCTGCAGTGATTTCGAAGGTCATATGTATCCCTTGCACAATTGCTCATTAAAAAATGCATCTACTTCTTCTTGTTCCTTCAGAGATAATGGATAGACTTTTGACTTCTTCAGCACGAATCCTGGCTTCATCTCAATAGCATGATCCCATAGCTTTTGCACTAACATCCACTCCGATTCCTTCTTCTGAAAGACTGACAAATATTTATGGTAGGCTTTTGGCATCCACTCCTCCACTGGCTTCTCCACTTTCACAGCATTTTTATTCTATGACTGTTCTCCACAAATTTCCCTAAAGGTCTGCTTCTGTTCTTCCTTACTGGTTATGACCAGAACTTCCCCGTTTGGCATATCCTCATCCTCCACTTCCTCCATTGTAACAGAATACTTCCTCAGGCAGTCTTTCTCTTTCTTTTCCTTCTTCTCCTTTTTTAC
Organism: Tricholoma bakamatsutake; assembly: GCA_029959215.1. Lineage (NCBI taxonomy): Eukaryota > Fungi > Basidiomycota > Agaricomycetes > Agaricales > Tricholomataceae > Tricholoma > Tricholoma bakamatsutake. The sequence continues at coordinate 10,253,876 of CP114857.1, read as the reverse complement.
TTTCCTCCCATACACATTAGATTCTTTAGGACAACGAGTCATGTGTACCTTCCCAGTTTTCCAATCAATTTTCAGGTTATGCTTTTATAACCATGGACATCCAATTATCAGATTGGTTTTTTCAAGGTCGCACACCTCAAATACGGCTCATTCCTAATGATCCTGATATTTTAGTATCATTGTCACCTCCTCCTTAATAGTTCCTCCACGATTGATCATACCATCAATATTGTACACCATTATAGGTTGTGGCAGTTTACGTGTGCGAATACCATTTCCAGTAATTAAGGATCAATTAATGAATAATTTGGTAGCACCACTGTCAAGCAATGCCTCCACATTAATCACTGCATGGGTGTCCACTGTCTTCAATCCTACTGTCAAGTTGATTTCAGGTTCTATCTGTGCTGAGCGAACAAAGAATTTAGGGGTCTTCAGAAATAAGACTGGGCATTTTTCTTTGTTGCATAAATGATGATGGTCATATGCTTCAATTTCTGTTTCGGGTTCACTCTGGGTTTCCTCAGATACTAATACATTATATTGATTCTGGGTCACCAATGGAGAAAACTTCACTAAGACTCTTCCACAAAATTCTTCTGTTTATCTTCCTCCCACTTCACTTCCTCGATTGTTGCTTCCTTGATAAACCCTCAAAAACAATATTATAGTCAATTTGGATCGATTATGCTTAATGACTGCGAATCTTGATTTTTGCAGCCAAAACTCAAACTTTATGGTCTATATCACACTCTCAGAGCACTACAATTGTACCTAATAGGAGTTTGAAGGCTCATCATTGAAGTCAACGCATGATATATCAAAGGCATGCTTTTGAATCCTGATATCGCACCTTGCACTAGCATCAATCGATGGATACTATCCATCCTAACCTTTCACTTTACATTAGTCCATGTTGCAGGGACACACCATAATCCTGATGGACTTTTAAGATGCCCCCCACAAGACGAAGATGCTCAGCTCAACAACGAAGATGATTTTGGAGACTGAATCAACCATCTTCATGGTTTTGTACATCAAATCAATCCTATTACAACCCAACCCAGTACTTCACATTGAATTTTGACCCTCTCCCTCTCTTTGGATTTTAGTAAAAGGGAGGACCTCACCTATAATGATGTCCCATAAACAAATAGCATGAAAATAAATGATGAAAGATTACTTCACATTCAAAAATGGTTACATGACCTGGTGTGACCCCCTAATCTATCAGATCCTGAATATGCTATTTTCATTCGATATTGTACTGAATTCTTTTTAGACTCAGGCAGACTATGGAGAAAAGACTCCCATGGAGCTCACAAAACTGTTGCGACTCCAGAACATTATCTCAAAATTATTTGCACAGCCCATGATGACATTGGACACAAAATGGTTTTTGCTATGAAATCAGTTATCACTCTTTGATTTTGGTGGCTGAACATAAAAGCTGACATTGCATGGTATATTCAAACCTGCCACCTATGCCAAATTCAACAAATGCAAAATGTTCTAATTCCACCCACAGTCGCCACTCCACCACCCCTTTTCGGCAAGGTCTATATTGATACAATGCAAATGCCCACCTTTGAACAGATTTAAATACATCATACAAGGTTGATACTCACTAATGACCTATCCAGAATGGCAAAAACTTCAACATGAAAATGACATGTCTCTTTGTGATTGGATTTTTGAAGACATTATTTGTCGATGGGGTTCACTATATGAAATTGTAACTGACAATGGTACTGTGTTTATCGTAGCTATGGAGTATCTTGTGAAATGATATCACCTTAACCATATTTGAATTAGCAGTTATAATTCATGTGCCAATGGACTCATCGAACAAGCCCACTTCGACATTTGATAATCCTTATTCAAAGCTGTCAATGGAGATCAAGCAAAATGGTCAGCAGGAGCACACTCGGTATTTTGGGCAGAATGACTCATGGTTTGTAAAAGCATGGGTTGTTCTCCTTACTTCACAGTTACAGAAACACATCCTCTAATCCCCCTTGACATCTCTGAGGCAACATACTTACAACCACCACCCAATTCCATCTTATCGACGACCAATCTCATAGCTCAATGAGACATAGTGCTACAAAAATGATTTAACAACCTTGAAGTGTTATATTCGAAGGTCTATGCATCTTGAATCAAAGCTGTGAAATGCTTTGAACTTGTTCACAAACATACGATGCACAACTACAACTTTGCGAAAGAAGATTTAGTGCTACTTCAAAACATGAAAATCAAGAAATCCCTCAATCGCAAGATGAAACCATGATATTTCAGCCCTCTTATCATTATCAAATGCAACTATGGAGGAGCTTATATTCTCTGTGAACTCAATGGGTCAGTACTACATCAACCTATTGCCGCATTTCATCTGCTACCATGTCTCGCTCTAAAATTGATTTTCCTTCCACCAAATTTTCTCGATATCAACTCCAAATGCCTCAAACAACTTCAAACAACTTTGAGCTTCGATGAAGATACTTTCAAAGATTTTCAGGACCTCAAAAATGAATAATTATTCTTCTTTTTCTTTTTCGCAATTACTTACAAAAGATTTCATTTGCTTTTAGCATACAATACAAGTCACAATATTGCATCATAGTGTGGTCATGCAAACTCGAAAGGGTTTTTCAGCTATGATGAACTACTGAGCCTTTCTCTAAAAGTTATTTTTTGTTCATTATATATATTCATTTTTTTTACCTTACTTTCCAAAGACATTTAATAAAAAGTTGAGATTAAAATAGATAAAACAGAACAACAGAAACAAGAAATCCTACTCCTCCAACATCTCCTCCAACACTTCTATCTCCCTCCCCAATATTTCCAGCTCTACCTTTTTCTGTGCCAGTTTTCCAGCGATCAGCCTACAATGTGGGCTCTGATCTTCCTTGATCTCTTCCACTGTTCAAACCTCCTTCACCTTTCCCTTCCCCTTTGACGACTTCTTCTTTTCTTTTGATGGCTTCGAAGGCCCCGCTATTGGTTTGACATCCTCAAAAGGGTCAACAATGTGAATTCAATGTACTACGAAGTTCGAAAACCAGTTAGTAAGCTTTTCAAAATGATTTCAAATATTTTTCATACCTTGTCTGGGGTGCAAATCTTGTTTTGCACCTGCAAATTTCTTCACTTTGCCTTTGCAAAGCCCCAATCTTCCAAGAAGCTCTCAAAGAAATACTATGCTCCATTTGAAACCATTGCCTGCCCAGGCACCCAGTCAGTTACCCTCTGGCTTCTAGACCATCTTCAGGCAGTTCATCCTGTGTTCCACGTCTCACAGCTGGAAGAAGACACTCTGAACACCATTCTTAATTGCACTCAGCCTCCATCTCCTCTGGTCATTATTGATGATGAACTTGAATATAAAATTGTGAAAATTCTGGACTCAAAGATCAATAACTGCCATCATTGCATATTGCTCTACTTCGTCTGTTGGGAAGGATACCAGGGGACTGATGTAGAAAACTCTTGGCTCTCTGGCACAGAGCTTGATCATGCTCAGGAGTTGGTTATGGATTTCCACACCTGTTACCCAGACAAACCTGGACCACTTCAAACTTAACTCACTCATTGAACGGCAGTACAAGACACACTTTTGATTCAAAAGAAAAAAAACCTAAACGAAAATAATTCCTTGGCAGGCCCTGACTGGGCCCCTAAACCTTGCCATTATCCCCTTCCATGGGCTCTACCCAGATTACCCCCACCACCTGCTCAGCTAGCCCCACTAGCTCTGCTGCCACCTCTCCTTCACTCCAGCTTTCTTCTTCCTCTCCCTCATTCTCCTCATCCTCCTCCACTTCCCCTGCCCAAGCCCACTCTGGATTGTATAGATCCCAGATGTCCTCCTGAACCACCCAGAGCTCCTGCACCTCCCGCTTCAATCCCTTGATGGTGGACACCAGCTGTTGAAATTAAATTCCCATGCATGCTGCATACACGAAGCAATGCATGCAGCACACACATGTTACTGCGCTTACTGTGCATACATGTGGTAAACATATTCCTGAGTCATGTGACATCCTTACTATTATGTATATAAGGAGAACCTGTACCATAGTAGATATACAGTGTTCTTACCTCTGCTAAACCCTAGCTCTAAGACTAACTAAACCCCAGGTAGGTTATAAGAAATGTGTCATCTCTTCCTCTGTGCAGTGTATGTAGTCTGCTCCAACAGGTTATGGGCCCTGCTAGGCACATCGTGAACGCACCTTAACTGGCTGTGAACAACGTTGACTTCATTGTCTCCAAATTGTAACCTTGCGCTCCCTGCGAGCTGCATTTAAAAACCCAGGTTGACTAGGGTTAACCACTCCGAAGGAGTGTTTTTGCCTGAGATTATGGAATGTGTTTTCTTGAATAGAGGACTGATTGAGCACTTTTACCAGCTGCCACTATAACATCATGTCTTCAACTCTTGAAAAACTCGTACAAACTTTCGATGGCTCTAACTACATTCAATGGGCCGACTCAATGAAGGCATGGCTCAGGTCTCAGGGCCTCTGGCAAATAACTAGCGGGATGGAACTAAAACCACCCCTGGCGCCTCCTTTGACAGCGACAAATGCTGCACTAGTAGCGGAAGCTAATGCCAAGCTCCAGACCTGGAACAATAAGAATGACCAGGCTATTGGTAGCCTAGTGCTCTGCCTGGCCCCCTCTATTCGGCAGCATGCCAACACCAAGGACACTGCTGAGGAGGTGTGGGATCTCATCCGCACTGACTATGGTGTCAATGGCCCCTCCCAAGTCTTTGTGGACTTTAGGTCTGCAATCGCAATTAAAATTCTGGCTGTGAATCCTGTGCCAGAGATTGCCAAAATGGCTGATAAATTCGAGTGCCTTACAGCTGCCAATGTCACCATCCCCGAATTAGTACAGGCAATGATTCTACTCGCTGTGATGCCACACGAGTATGATTCTCTATCTGCCATGGTCCTTAACATGACCACTACTAGAGCCTTGACATTTAAACATGTCAAGGACTCCATTGTTGCTGAGGCCTCACAGCACACAGCAGTTGGAAAGCCCATCAGCCCACCTCAGGCCACCAAGCTTTCCGCTGTCAAGCGCAAAGGGGGAAACCCCAAATGGCAATCTCAGGGCAACAATGGAGATTCATCCCGAAAGCATGGATGACGTGGGGACAAAAAGGCTAAAGAGGAAAAGCCTAAAGAGAAACATACCCACCTTACCTCAAATGCCTTTACTACCATAAATGGTAATGGCACCATCATACCGCTGATGCCACTCATCCAGCGCATCGAGAAGCATGAACATACTCCCACAAGGGATCCTCGCCACCGACCACCTGCACAGGCATACATGGGCATGGCCTCTACCTCTCATTCAGTCTATACCAAATATCAGCAGGCTCAAGACACCCTTGAGCAAATGAGTCTCCTGTGTAGCGTGAAAAATCTGTGACCGCTGGAAGAGCACCTAACAGTGCGAGAAGGTAAGAGGAGGAGGATTGAACCAGAACCAAGGATCATAGAGGTAGAAGATGATAGTGTCTCCCTTGGATCGGAACCTGCAGTTTCTGATGAGAAAGTATGGAAAGCCATCGACAAAATGCTCATCGATGAACCACTTGAAACAGGTACATATGATGAAAGGTCAGTCCTTTTTCCTACCACAAGCACAAAAATTAACATTCCACTGATCACAGCAAACTTTTCATGTGAAATTTTACTGCTACTAAATGTATCATGGAACAATTTACATCTTAATATATGTGTTATGTGTGCAAATAGAAATTGTAAGAAAGGTGCCAACTGGATCATGGATTCAGGTGCATCAAAACACTTCACTGGTGAAATTAAAGATTTTGCTTCTTATGAGCCTTTACCAAGAAAGGACTCTACTCTGGTTCAAACAGCCATGGGTACTACTCATATAGTAGGGAAAGGAGCAGTCTTCATTAGACATCAGGTAGTATGTCATGGGAAGTCAGAGACATGTGAAATGCGATTATACCCCATCTACTACATACCTGACTATAATGCTCGATTACTGTCAATGGGCGTCTTCTTGCAAGACGGAAGTGATGTGCATGGTTTCTCTGCACACATTTCATTTTTCAAGCAAGAAAACCTGGATTGCATCCCTCTTATGAAACGTGACACTATTTATTGGGCTCGGACTCATATATTGAGCACCAAGGGAATCAATGTTGCGATGATGTATGTTGCAGACTACTCGACTTGGCATAAGCAACTTGGACACCCATCCAAAGAGGCGCTAGGGAAGATGCCTAATAGCACCATAAAATTTCCAAGGAATTTAATTATTCCTAAAGACAAAATTATATGTCCAGGGTGTGCTGAAGGGAAAATGACCTCAAATCTTTTCCTGAATCAGATTCACATGCAGAAAGACCCTTTGAATTAATACATTCTGATCTGAAGGAACTCCCAGTACTATCGTACCATAAACATAAATACTTTATTGTATTCCTGGATGACAAAACGTCACATATCTGGGTCCAATGCCTTAAAAAGAAATCTGATGCTGCTGCAGCCATCAGACAATTTTGGGCAGTGGCTTTGACACATTATGGTGCTACAATCAAGCGCTGGTGTGTTGATCCAGGGGGGGAGTTCAAAGATCGTGAGCTACAAAAAGTGCTCAAGGACTTTGGCATCAAAATAGAGATGTCTGCACCCCATGTTCACCAACAGAATGGGCGTGCAGAGTGTGCCATAAGGACAATAATGGAAAAGTCACAAACCTGCAATTTACTGCATGTCTACCACAATCATGGTGGGAATTTTGCATTGAACATGCAACACACCTATACAACTGAACCCCAATAAGGTGCCTGAAATGGCTGACACCGGTTGAGGACCTGACAAAAGTCTGCCCAGATCTAAACAATCTGAAGGTTTTCAGTTGTGGTGCTTACATCTACCTACCCAAGGAGAAGCATCCAAACACATTGGCTCCTCAATCGGAGTTGATGACATACCTTGGATTAGAAGATGGCATTAAAGCATACCATTTCATGTGACCTAATGGCGCAATATTCATTGGTGCTATGGCACTATTTGATGAAACATTGTTCCCATGCTGTCCCGGAGCTAAAACTCCTGCCAATACAGACCTTGGTAATTTTCCACCTCCAGAACCAGAAGATGATGACCACTCATCTAGAATGGATGGCAATGATTCTATACTGCCACAAGATCCGCCCCTTCCTCCATCATCAGAAAATGATGATGATGATGTACCAAGTGAGCAAAAGGTGCATGACAATGTGACAGATGCTCCTCCTCTGCCACCTCCAGTAGCCACTGAGGACTTTCGTTTAAGACGTGATGATCAACAGGAATGGCAGCAATTGCCCCGTCGATCAGGCAGGCAGAGGAACATCCCAAACCATCCTGGCAATACCTATGGAGAGAAGTGACTCCCCTCTGACATAGAGAGAGACATTGCACGTGATCGATATTGGAAGAGATCTGTAGGTCAAGATTTGGATCATAACCGAACACGACCACAATCTCAACAGAAAGAACCGGTTGCTAAACCGAGTTCGGCACCCCACAAGAGTGTGCCTGATTCCAATGATCAAGAACATGATCACCCAATGGGGGAACTGGATGAAGCAGGTTATATTAAAAAGATAACCAAGGAAGGAGGAGATAAGCTTATTCGCTGGCTGTTGTCAAAAGCAGTCAAACCATCGAGTGAAATAAGCCAAGTTCCAAACCAATTTCGCGATATTGCGTGCCTACCATGGCAGCAGCAATGTGAGTGGAAACAAGCTTGTCATGAAGAATTAGAGGCTCTTTGTAAGCGACAAGTCTATGACATCGTTGATCTTCCACATGATTGAAAAATGATCAAAAATAGATGGGTTTTCTCCATAAAATTGGATGGAAGAAAATAAGCCAGACTCATGGCCAAAGGCTTTTCACAAGTCGAAGGTGTTGACTTTAATGAGATTTTCTCACCAGTAGTCCGCTATGAGACTGTACGCCTCATGTTTGCACTTGCATCTCTAGAGGGCATGTATATGACTGGCCTAAATGTAAAAACCGCATTTTTATATGGCAAACTAGATGAGGAGATCTATATGAATCAACCTGGGGGTTTCAGACTCAAGGGAAAAGAGTGCAAAGTAATGTGCTTACACCGAGCATTGTATGGCCTTAAACAAGCCTCACTTGCATGGTGAAAAGAGCTAGAGGCATTTATGTGCACCATTGGGTTTGTGCATGCCAGCTCCTATACTGGCATTTTCATACACAAGGATCCTAAGACAGGCAGCATTGTTATTGCACTCATCTATGTTGATGATGGCTTGTTCATGGGGAAGAACAAGAAACTTGTGGATGAAAAGAAAAATGCTTGTCTAAAGCATTGGGAGTGCCATAGTACTGAAAAAGTCACAGAATTCTTAGGCATGCGCGTCACCCAGACTGCAAGCAAAGTCAAACTTGATCAAACTGAATATCTCGCCAAAGTGCTTGAGAAATTCGAGATGACAAATGCCAAAGCAACCCCCACTCCACTCCTGACTGGTTACAGACCATCAGAAAACACAGCAATGCCCAATGCGATGCTTAGATCAAAATATCAGTCTGTGATCAGATCTTTATTGTATCTGATGCTTGGAACGCAACCTGATATCGCTTATGTGGTAATCAAGATGTTGCAATTCTCGGCTAATCCTAGCCAAGAACATCTAGACAAAGTGATGTACATCATGCGCTATCTGGTGGGAACCCAGAAATATAACATTGTCTACGATGGTAAGAAGTCCAAGGGGCTACAAGCCTTCACAGATTCTGATTGGGCAGCTGACACTGTCAAACGCCGATCTACAATGGGTTACTTTGCTACTCTAGTGAGTGGCATTGTGTGCTGGCAGTCCCATTTACAAAAAACTGTAGCACTGTCATCCACAGAAGCCAAATATATGGCTCTCTCCGACACTTGTCGACAGATAGTGTGGATAGAGTCCTTATTCCAGGAACTTGGATATGTACTGAAGCGCATACCAATCTGCGCTGATAATCAGGGATCCATCTTTATCGGATCAAATCCAGTTCAGGAAAGAAGGACCAAACATATAGACATTCACTACCACTATACCCACGAATGCATAGAAAATGACAAAGTCACAGTCGTTTTCATTCCTGGAAGTGATAATCTGGCTGACATGCAGCACACACATGTTACTGTGCTTACTGCGCATACATGTGGTAAACACATTCCTGAGTCATGTGACATCCTTACTATTATGTATATAAGGAGAACCTGTACCATAGTAGATATACAGTGTTCTTACCTCTGCTAAACCCTAGCTCTAAGACTAACTAAACCCCAGGTAGGTTATAAGGAATGTGTCATCTCTTCCTCTGTGCAGCGTATGTAGTCTGCTCCAACACCAACTCCCTCAGGAGCTCTGCCATCTCAGCCCTTGCCTTTGCCATTGGGGCCTCCTGCCCCTCCCACACCACCTCCTCACACACCCAGCCCCGGGCACCCATCCAGAAGCATGCTAAACTTTGTCAAGAACAATTAGGGGGGAATTGTCAGTAATGTATTCCAGCAAAGACATTATGACTCACCTCTTGCAGGGCTGCATGGCCTCCACCCACATGACCCCCTTGGACCCCACATCCACCCTCCCCTTGCCCTTCACCCTCTTAGCAGGCGACCCACTTCCCTCCACCTCTCTCTCCTCTTCCATTGCCTTCCTCTTGCCCACCCACTTCATGGCTGCCACCTTCTTCTGCTCCTCCTCAGCCTTCCATGCTAGCTCTGCCTGCTGCTCCTCCTCCACCCATTGCTCCTCCTCACATTGTGCCTCTTCCTCAAGCCATAGTCCCTCCTGGACTAGCTCTTCTTGCTGGGCCTTGAGGGTGGCCAACCATTGTTCAGTTGTTTGAGAGGGTGGGGTCATGTTTTAGAGTGAGGCAGGAAATTGGAATTTTTTTGACCAGACCCAGTTTTTAAGTTGGACCTTTGAACCCTCATGTGCTTCGTAGACTCAGCCCTAAGGGGGAAATACTGTCAAGACCCATTTCACCCGATCGGATTTCTGATAACTCCTGATTCTTTTCCAACTCTTTTATGATCTTGTCTGTGGGCATCCCAGCCGCAGCACCTTTTAGTCATCAGACAAGTTGACATGTGCTTTAGTAATCATTTGCTTACTCACTTTATTCCTAATACAGTCTTACCAATTCTGGTCATGGACACTTACCAAGACCCATTAGTAAACTTCCACACTTTCCATTATTATTCTGGCCTTCATTATTTAAGCGCCCATAGCTTAGCCTAAGTCTCTGGTTTGCAAATTACTTGTACTTGTACTTGTGAATTACTTGTAACTTGCTTGTATTATCTATCCTCTGCCTAATATCAACCCTTCACTCATCGTTGACTTATTCCTGAACTAAACCTTTAATCTCTGAACCCCTCTCGACTTCATTTCACCCCATAATCTCTGCTTCATTCTATCTTCACCCTCCATCCAGAAACCCACTGGACATCTGCACACTATCTGCCTGAAATTGGACAACTGATGAGAAAAAGGGTGCAACTTCTTATAAGTTGAAGCCAAGTCCTCTCTGGCCCCTTTCACCTGGCATGCTACAGCCTGATGGATTCTGCCTGGAATCCCTGAACACCTCTGACCACCTCCAACCAGGTCCAACTGGAAGTCTGGTGTATTCCTAACCAAGTTCCGACCTTAGTAGTAGCAATCTTGAACTTTGACACTATCTACTGACTACCTTCTATGCCAGAGAGGTTGGATGACCAGTATAATTGGAGAAAGCACCTTGATCAGCAATGTTGGCAGGAACAGGCGGAATTGAAGTTAATGTATGGAAATGCCAAATTTGGAAAGCCATCAGGAGGAAAGTCTGAGAAAGGAAGGGTGCCTCAGGTACAAACTCCGAGGGCACAGCCACCAGCCATGGCAGTGACACCTAAAGTTATGGAGTCAGCGGCATCAGCAGATGCAATGGACGTTGATCAAGCAGGAAGATGAGCCCCACTTAAATGTTTTAACTGTGGGCAACTAGGACATATGGCTAGGAATTGTAGACAAAAAAGAAAGATTAGGGAAGCTACAATTGAGGAAGTGAAGTTGGAGGAAGACAAGCAGAATCATTTTGTGGAAGAGTCCCAGTGAAGGTTTTCCCATTGGTGACCCAGAATCGTTATAATGTATTGGTATCTGAGGAAATGCAGAGTGAACCAGAAAAGGAAATCAAGGAGAAGTACAACCATTGTCAATTACATGATAAATAGAATTGTCAAGCATTATTTCTGAAAACCCCTAAATTCTTTATTCACTTTGCACAGATAGAATCCAAAATCACCTTGACTGTAGGATTGAAGATAGTGGACATGCATGCAGCCATTGATGTGGAGGCATTGTTCGATAGCAGTGCTGCAGGATTATTCATTAATCAGTTCTTAATTACTGGAAATGGTATTAGCACATGCAAACTGTCACAACCTATAATAGTGTATAATAGTGTATGATATTTATGGAACAATAAATCATGGAGGAACTATCAAGGAGGAAGTGACTATGCTACTGAAGTATCAAGATCATCAGGAACGATCCACATCCCAAAGGACATTTGCTGTTGTCAAAAATTCAATGAGGAAGTAAGGATTGTGCAAGGTCAGGTTGAAAAATGATGGGAACAGATTGGCATTGAATAATGCATGTCATAAGTACCACATTGACAAGTTCTTTTACTGCAGCCAAATCATGACTGGTCTTAGATGGTTTCACTTGTGATGTTGTTACATGAGAAAAATTAAGCCACATTTGGCATACGCATGACATGTGACATCCTTATATGGCAGGAATAAGCTATATTTACTTATCGTGTTTCACTGGCAGGCCGACACCCACTACTACAGTAGCGGGAATACTGCAACACATACAAATAAGCAGAAAACGATGTCCAAGCCTCCTAGACTAGCCAACAATGGGCCATCAGCATCAAACACCTACAGCACTCAATGCTACACCAGTAACTGCTGGCCCAACCACCCTGTTACTCGAGTCAAGAATGTTGTCGGCGACGGATGATGCTGTTGTCTTTGACGTAGAGGCAAGTGGTGATGCTGTTGTCTTTGACGTAGAGGCAACAAGAGCAGCATCTGTAGGATGCGACAATTTGGTTTTCTTCTTCTTCAGGAGCGCTGATAAGAAATGATATTACCTTTGTGAATACGGCAAGAATATGAGGCGAAGAACGCACCTGCCGACACAGCACTTTTAACATTCTCTGTGAGTTCCCTACTTTGTTCTATATATTCCGTGTCGTCAAAGCGATGTTTCTTGCCAGCTAACACGGATGGCGTATCTGTTGAAGCTGGGCGAATTGGTTCTCCTGATCCTACTTCAGATGACTTTGAGGATGAGGGCTTAATGCCCAGCTTGCGTTCAAGTGCTTCGAGTTTAGCTCTTTGAGCTTCAGCCTTAGCCGCAAGTCGTTCCGGCTCTGACTCAAGATATTCAGCAAGTCTAGAGAAGGTAATTGATAGGTCAGATATAGTGTTCAAATCCGAGAACGACGTACTTCTTTGCTTCTTTAATGGTGCTCAGCCTCCTGCCACTCAAATCCCTGCACGAATCATTGTTGCTCGTCTTCTGACTGCTCATTCGACCTCCCGCCGCCCGCAACTGAGATCCAAAGCCTCCTTTGCCACCAAGAAGACGTGGTGTCAGGCGAAGTGTCACTAGACTACTGGTCGAGTCATAATCGTGATGCAGCGACAACAGAGTAGAGGCAGGAGAGGGTATTTTACCCCCATGGGTTGATAAAATGAAGTGGGAGGGATGAGAAATTGGGAACTCAGGGTATCGACTGTTGAGGAGAGCAGAAATATCGGAGAAAGTAGTTAGCGATGGAACATGGAGAGTTAGAGAGGAGAATGGGGGAAAAGTTTGGACGAGAACAGAGGTTTGTGAGTCGGACATGGTGGAAGAATGTCACAGCCACAATGTTTGCGTTGATTGTCTGCGAAGGAGAGTGTACAACTAACTGTACATACATAGCACGTCAGCGTGATCGGTCACTTGTCCTGCTTCGCGATTCGAGGTTACCGTAGTGCGCAAATGTTTTTCAATCCCTTATTGCTATAACTTCTAGCTCTGGCTGGCTACGTTTCTGCATCGTCAGTGACTCTTCCAATTGCACGGTACTAAGACAAACACATAATTACATCTTCCTCAGCCTTTCGTGTAGGTCCCAACGAGCTTATGACCCATGCCTTTGTCATGGCGTTCGCTTGCTTTGCTCGCTCAGCCTGACACCAGCATGGGCCAGCTCACATATATGTAACACAATGCTTGATCCCACTACAGTCACTCAACTCTAACTTGTTATCAAACTAACAAACACATTATTGATGTATTGACTTCAATTACAAACTTGTATTAACTTGTGACTGACTTTATTACAAACTTGTATTGACTTGGTATTAACTTGGTATTAACTTGTTATTGACATCATTACAAACTTTTATTGACTTTATTACAAACTTTTATTGACCTGTTATTGACATCATTACAAACTTGTATTGACTTGTTATATTGACTTCACTACAAACTTGTTATTGACATCATTACAGACTTGTATTGACCTGTTATTGATATTATTACAAACTTGTATTGACTTGTTATTGACATTATTACAAACTTTTATTAACTTGTTATTGAATACATATCTTAAGATTTAGTAACCTGCCCTAAAGTCTTCTCAGAATAAATTTTTCAACCATTCGATTCAATCCAAGTACAATCCAAATCTAATTCTAATTCTAATTCTAATTTTAATTCTAATTCTAAATCCAAGTCTATCTTGATATCTATATTAGTTTCCAATTCCTGTAAACAATGTTTCAAGTTACTCACCTTTGCTAAACCACTCCATTCAACACTTCCTTGTATACCACATTGGCAGTTCTGTTATTTCCATTGTTTTCATTCAACAGCACCTTGATCCTTTCTCCAGATGTACACCTTGACAGTGCAACATATAACTGCCCATGTGAGAACACTGGTGTCTGTAAGTCTAAGCCAACATGGGATACCGATTGGCCTTGTGACTTGTTGATAGTCATGGCAAATGCCAAGCAAACTGGAAATTGATGTCGATGAAGTGGTAATGGCAAGGTCTCTGCTGAAGGCTCCAATGTGATCCGAGGAATGAAAACGATATTTCCTGCAAACTGTGCATCTCCACTGATGATCCTGCACTTCAATACACATGATCTGGCTTCAAGAAGGATAAGTCGAGTTCCATTGCAAAGACCCATGGTGACATCCAGATTGTGTAGAAGCATGAGAGGACAGCCTATCTTACGTGCCAGCCTGGAGAGAGGAAGGCCACTTGCTTTGATAGAGTTTAGATACTCTGCAGGATATGGCTGGTAATTGTTTAACTCCTGCTCTCTGAATGAGACTGTATCAGCACTGTTGAAGACATGCTCTGGTCCAGGAAATCTGGCAAGGAGAAGAGAGTTGATGACATCGACATTGTCATTTGTGCAGGAGAGAATGGTCCTATCCAAATAGTACTGATCTGGCTTGTTCCCCTGCTCTATGCCTGGATATATAGAGTTGATAAGGTGATCCATGGTATTTCCATGGCAGAGCATGTTCCGTGGAATCTGGATAGTGTCTGCAGCATCCACTGTTGTGCCTGCACCGATGTGCAAGAGCCAGGCAGCATGTGCAGTGTTCCCCAGAGTTCTGTTGAGTCGCATATTCTCGGTCAAGTGATAGACAGTAATGCATTGCCAGAGAATGCTCCTTTTGATGGATGAAGCTATGATCTGTTCTCTAGTGCCCCTAGGAATGACAGGTAGGGTCTGTCTAAAGTCACCTCCAAACAAAACAGTGATTCCACCAAATGAAACATTCTTCTTGAGATCATGCAAAGTGCAGTCTACTGCATCTGTGGCATATTTGTGCTGCATAGGAACTTCATCCCAGATGATGATGAAAGTTTGATCAAGGACCTGGTGCAAATCTGAACCTCGAAGTATCCTGCAAGTAGAGGCCTCATCGATTTCGATTGGGATTTTGAACATGGAATGTGCTGTGCAACCCCCTTCTAGAAGCAATGCAGTGATTCCAAATGATGGCACACAGAGAGCGATTTTTCCTTGAGCACGAACAGCTGCTGCGATGGTGTTGCAAACAAAGGTCTTTCCACAACCTCCAGCACTATGCAAGAACATGAGCTTTCCCTTGTTATTGTTCACAGAATCCATTGCAGCATCAAAAACCCATCTCTGCCTGTGATTAAAAAGCTGGAGATTGTGAGCGACAGTTATGGCCAACTCTCCAACATTGTAATCCCTTTGTTCCTGCAAAAGCCTATTGGCAGGAACATCAATGTGCCAGTTTCCTTCAATGGTGGGCATCTCTGGATAATCAGAAAGTTGTTTGCCTGATCTGATAAGGATCTGATTGACGAGATGCAAGCCATACATGTACACTTGATCATCTGTAAAGTCTGTATCTGGATAATTGAAAGAAGCTTGACTCTGAGGTCATCACAAATGTGATGTTTAAACTGGTTCCACAGGATGTCAGGAGATGTTGGATTGCAATGAAGAAGAATGGTGGCAAAGAGCAATCTGAGAGAGGAACCGAGCTGCATCTGGGCTGCCTCTGTAAGACACTGGACCCACTCCTGGTCATCCTGCAAAAGACCTAATGCAACACAGGCCTGCTTGAATGTATTATTGATGACACCATTGACAGTGCGTAAGTGCTGGAATGATGTTGCCCCTGTGACAACAGTAAGAAGGAGCCTGAAGTAGAACCTTTCCCCCTGAGCAGGAGAAGCAAAGTACATTCTGTCAATAGCAGGGTCATGCTGCTTCCTTGGGTTTCACTGCTTTTTGGTTGCATTGTAGACCCATGCTTGAGGAAAGTTCTGGTAGGTGACAGTACGTGCTGCTTCATATCTTCTGTTGGCTTCAAACCAAGCAGTGAGACATGTGGTCTTGGCAGCAGGCCTTTTCAAAACTTCATTGATATTGTCATCTGCATTGAAGTAGACAGTTTGTTGGTCCTCCAGATGGACAGGCAGACGATAAACATGAGGAGACTCTGCATGCATCCCAAATTCATTTATATGCCAGCAGCTTTCCACAGATCCAATGTAATGTGCATCCAGATACCTCTTGACCTCATCTCTGTCTTGGTCAAGAATTTCAATTATGGTTCTGTCATGGCCTTTGTATATGTACTTGTGGATGTACTTGACAGCCTCTACTGAAGAACAGATCTCGACATTGATGTGACAGTTGTATCTGACAAATAAACCAAGTTGTTAACCAATAAATATGATGTCAGATAAATGTTCCTTACTTTGCAGCCAAATAAGGATTGTGCGGGATGACATGTCTGTTATCATAGACACAATTATGCTTCCTCACTGTTCTACCATTGTTGGGTCTGGCATAATCAGGATAATTGTTTGCAGTAAAGGAAGTTTGTTCTCTGAACTCCTTGGGATACCTCTTGCTGCACCTATTGTCGACCATGCATGAAGCCTTGGGTTTGTCATGACCACAAGGACCATGAAGCATGCAGGTAGTTATAGTGTGATAGAGCATTGGCTGAGTGACAGGGTCAGGAATCTGAGCAGACACAATGGAATCAACATCATGAGCATCATGGATTTTGTCAGCTGGATTGAGAAATGAGGTGCATATGTGGAAGGCCTCTCTTTTGAAACTCAATGGTATGGATGTGTGCCACCACTTTACCCAAAACACCATCCTTGATATCTGTTAGGGTCAATACTCTCTAGATCAAAGGTAGGTCGATACTCGTAAGTGATGACATCCAATAGCGACTCAGATCGCCGAAGCTCATAAGCGACGGTTTGAGCAGAAGACTTAGATCGCACCAGTTGAGAGTGTAGAAAGGACTAGGTCAAGCTAGATTGACCAGTCGTGCATTCATCATATAAATACTACAAGCAGTAGATCGAGGATACGAGTCGTGCTATTAGAACAATAGAGAAAATGAGAATAGAAAGACAATAAGAAAGGTGGCATCCACAGTTCGTTACAATGGTGAGAAGATAGGTGGGCGCGTATTGTACAAGACAAAAGAAAAGAGACAATAGTGGGGGACGTACGGTGGTAGAACAATAGAAACAAAAGAAAATAGAATTCCCATGCCTTCTCGTAACACTAGCTTCTCCCCAAGGTTTCGAGTTCCATCCGAAACTAAGACCTCATCGTTCGCATCAGGTCAAAGGATGGCGCGTCACTGGTCGTCGCGGAGAACGTGGAAAACGACGTAGGGGTCGGGGTGTCGTGAGCGTAAACCCGAGTGGGCAAATCGATGTTCTCTTCTCCGGCGAAGCGTATGGAGGTGCCAGTGATGAAAGTGATGAGTTGTGGGAGGTGAGGGGCGGAGATGATTTTGAATGAAATGAGTATATAGCAGAGTAGCATAATAAAAATGCACGCGCCAAAAAGGGCGCCGAGAGCAATGACGACATAGAGATTGTGGGTCATTGTGGTTGGCTTTTAAGTTGTACGATGACATGGCGGAACATCACATGTTGGGTTATTTGGGCAGAAGAGCACGGAATGCTCTGGTCACCATCGTCGGCAATGGGGGCATTGATATTCAGGACAGTGAGAGGAAAAATGACCTACTCGGGCACAGGTGAAACAGACCAAATTTTGCATCCAGGGTGGTGCAGGTGCATGCTCGGTGGTAGTCTCGGTAGGATAGGGGGTAGGCGCTCGTCTAGGTGGAGATTGTGGCACATATGGTGGAAGAGGTGGGTGTGGAGAAGCAGTCAGCGGTGTCTCTTCGTCTTCCTCATCACTCAGCGGTTCTATGATAAAAATTTGTTGTGGTGTCGGGACCTGCTCTCCAGGTCCGTAGCGGAGCGCCTGCTCATCCAGGCTCCTCATGAGCAGGAGCAGATCGAGGTAATATGCTTCTTCGGTTAGTCGTTGGAATACGCGCTGCAGGCATGAGATGGCTCTATATGTTTCGAAGAGGTTTTGCGTGGTGCTGTGCAGCTGCGCGCAGTCTTGGGTTACCGATAGCAGTCTTTCTTCATTTCTGATGTTGTCCATGTCTCGGACAAAGCTGAGGATGAGTTCAAAGGTCCTGACAGGGTCAGGGTCGGGTGTGACGTTCATAAAGAAGTGGAGGGGGCGGCTCATATTCAAAGGAGGTTGTGTGCAGTTCTGTATTCGCCCAACAGTTCAGCAGCATTTTTTAAATGAGTTGTTGGTTCCCAGGTGTTTTCCGCCGTGCTGTATCCCTTCCACTTTACCAGGAATCGAATTCTTTTGCCTGCCCCCCTATGTGCCAAGATAGCCTCAACCTCGTGTTCTTGTTCTCCTTCGATCAGATCAGGTGGCGGAGGAAGGAAATTTGGTCCGTGGGTCTCATTTTCTTTGAAGCATGAGAGGAGTGAGGCGTGGAATACTGGGTGAATTTTCCACTGGGAGGGGAGCCTCAATTCATAGGCGTGGGGTGATATTACCCGCGTGATAAGGAAGGGTCCCTCGCATTTAGGGGTGAGCTTTTTGGTCAGGTACCCTAACTTCAAGTTTTTGGAGTCGAGCCAGACCTTTTCCCCTACTGTGAATGGACGGAATCCTCGTCCGTTTTGCCCGATCATCACCTGTCGGGAGAGTTCATGAGCCGCCAGGGCTTCCCGCCGTATATTTCCCAGTTCGGCTATCCACTGTTCGGTAGCTGGCATGTTCATTTTCAGGTAAGTCGTGGGGATAGCTCTAGGGTGCGCTCCCATCATTACATAAAACGGGGTGTTCTTAATAGCCAAATGATGCTTCTGATTGTGTGTGAATTTGGCAGTGGTGAGGTGGCTCTTCCACTGCGAGGGTTTGTTCGCACAGAAGATCCAGAGGTAGATCTCGAGTTCCTGATTTACTCTTTCAGTTTCCCCATCGGTCTGTGGGTGGTAAGCCATGCTCATCGCTAGCTTTATTCCCAGGAGTCTCCCTAGTTCCTGAAAGGCGTTTGAGGTGAAGTGTGGATTTCGGTCAGATATAATCTTGTCCGGGAGGCCAAATCTTCTGAATACGTTGTGTAGATAGAGGTCGGCCACCCCTAGCGCATCGACGTTCTTGTTGCAGGGGATGAAAATTACCCCCTTAGTAAGACCATGGTCTACCACGACCATGATGGTGTCAGATCCGTCGCTTATTGGGAGATCGGTGATGAAATCCATGGTCACTAGTGCGAATGGTCGAGTGGCATTAGATTTCATCGGAGATAATCCCGGTGTTGTCGGGTGAGTGTTTACTTTCATCTGTTGGCAGGTGGCACAGCCATCGACGTAGTTCCGAATGAAAATGGTCATCCCTGGCCACCAGTAGTCCCTCCGTACTAGTTCTAGCATTTGAAATCGGCTGGAGTGTCCTGTAAGTATGTTGTCGTGGTATTTTTCCACGATTTTTCTTCTTAATTCTTTGTCATCTGGGACGTAGCATCGGTCTTTGAAGAAGACCGTCCCATCATCTTCCATCTTCCAATCTTCTACCGCCAACTTGATCGGTGGTGTTCCTCCTTCTTTGATCGCTCTTACTATTTCCTTTAGTAAGTCGTCTCTCATCATGCTTTCTGCTAGCACTTCTTTTAGCTCGGTATCAATCGTCCGTGCGAAGATCTCGTCCTTCAGTAAGGTGATATCGTCGTTATCATTGTCGATATCCAGTATGTGATCTCCCCTTCGTGATAGGGCGTCTGATTGGATCATCATTTTCCCCGGGATGTGTACTAATTGTAGGTTGAATTGTGACAGGAAGAGGCTCCATCTAGCCTGTCGTCGATTCAATTTCCGTGCCGTTCTGAAGTACATCAGATTTTTGTGATCCGATAGGATCGTTGTTGCATGTTCCGATCCCTGGAGATAGTGTCTCCAGGTTTCCAGTGCTCATATAATTCCTAACAGCTCCCGATCGTAGATCTCATAGTTTCGTTCGGTTGCTGTCAGGGAGTGGGAGATATACCCGCAAGGGTGCCAGTCTCCGTTGGTATCAGTTTGTTTCAGGACGGCACCTGTCGCGTATTTTGAGGCGTCGCTCTCGATTATGAATGGTTTCTCTGCATCGGGCATCAGCAGTACTGGCGCTTCAGAGAACTTTTTCTTTAGAGAGTCGAATGCCCTTTGGCATTCGTTCGTCCAGTTGAAGGGTTGGTCCTTCCTCGTCAAGTCGTTAAGTGGCTTAGTAATTGTGGCAAAGTTGCCGATGAATCTCCTGTAGAAATTCCCGAAGCCCAGGAACGATCTGACCCCCTTTACATTGGTTGGGGCTGGCCAATCCCTTATTCCGCTTAGCTTAGTGGGGTCCATGGCTAGCTGGTTCGGTCGCAGGATCAAGCCGAGGAATTCGACTTCCTGTACATCAAATCTAGATTTTTCTGGCTTTAGGTACAGATTGTTCTCCCTAAGCCTTGCTAAGACTCTCTTTGTTCTCTCCTCGTGTTCCTTTTTATCTTTGGAGAAGATGAGAATGTCGTCCATGTATATTACTAACCATCCCTCATCCAGCATGTCCCGGAAGATGTTGTTCATCATGGCCTGGAAGGTTGCCAGAGAGTTGCAGAGGCCGAAGAACATGACCTTGGGCTCGAACAGCCCCTTATTGGTCTTAAATGCCGCCTTCCACTCGTCTCCTTTCCTAATTCTGACGTTATGGTACCCCCATCTGATGTCTAGCTTGGTGAACCATTTTGCCCCTTTCAGCTTATCGAGCAGATCGCCAATCAGTGGAAGTGGGTACGAGTTTTTGATGGTTCCTTCATTTAGGTACCGGTAGTCTTGGCATGGTCTGAGCACGTCAGAATCTTTCTTTGCTATGAAGAAGAACAGTGATGCCATAGGAGACTTGGATGGAGTAATATATCCCTTTCTTAGGTTATCATCAATGAATTCGTCCAACTTCTTTTGTTCTGCCGGGGTGATGGGGTAGACTTTGCAGTCCTTCGGGATGAAATCCAGCTTAAGTTCGATCGCGTGGTCCCACGGTCTCAATTTGGGAAATCTTTCCGATGCTGCCTTTTCGAATATGCTCTGATATTCCCTGTACTTCTCGGGGAGTAGGTCATCAAGTGATTGCTTCTCTCCGACGTCCTCCTTCTCGTGAGCAAGCCTTTGCGAGACGGAGGTTTTGGCTCGGATGTGGGTAGTATGAGAGAAGGTGAATCTACCGGTCGATCGAGATCGAGTGGTGCATGCAATGTGCCTAAGCTTCTGGTAATTTGGGGGGATGTAGTCGTGTTCGATAGTGAGGGGGGATTCCTCAGTTCTGAATACCCCGATCATCGGTTCCCCCCGGATGTAAGCGAATAGAGCATCCGTTCTGTCATCATTCCCTTTAAGCAATGAGCCGACGTCAGATTCGTTCGAAGGTGAGATCTGAGGGTCGGTTTTGGGTTGGGTGTCTGTTACCGTGTCCTTTGCCATGTCCGTGTCCATTGCTGGGTGTGATCCGTTTTCCTCGGGTTCATTCATAGCGCAGAGTCCTCTTGCAAGATGAACCGCCCCGAGCCTACTCTTCACGTGCTCGGCGACGGCGAGGTGGGTTTTCCCAAAGGTCTCCCCAGCACTCCTTTTAGGTAGCCTCTCGAGAGTCGGGCTCAACGTTACTCTCGATACAAGCAGCCCCTTGTCATCTATAGTAAGACTCTGCTTACCGATTGTGGTCCAAGTTCATTCGATCATCGTCTGGATTTTTCCCATAATGGACTTTTCGGTCCGTCTGTCTGTGAGAGTCCCCTTCTCCCAATCGATGGCGGGGTTGCGTCGTTGTAACCATGTATATCCTAGAATCATCATTTCGTTTCCTAGACCCGTTATCAACATTCTGATCTTCTCTTCTTTTCCTCCAATCTCGGTGTTGATAATGACGTAATGTGAGATCGTTCCGTTTTTGTTTAGCGTCCCATCAACATTTTTGGCGAGGATCTTCCTGCTGAGTGGGTGTTTCTGTAGTCCGAGTTTTTGGACCACTCGGTGGTCAATGAAGGTTTCTCCCGCCCCCGAGTCAATCAGGGCGGGTACTTCGGCTCTCTTATCGTCTAGCAAGCAGTAAACTGGGACATGCATAGATTGTTTGCTTACGTCAGCTACCAGTACACTTGAGACGACTATTCTGGCGGGCTCTGTTGCCAATGCAGGCCGCCGTTTCAAAAACCCTCTTCCACCATTAGGTCTAACACCTCTTCTTTCTGCTTCTCTTCCAGCTCATTGATGAGCGCTCGGATTTTAGCGTAGTGTTCTCGAGACGTCTTTTTTGTTTCGGTCTTCTTTTCTTCTTTGGCGGGTGGCTCTTTCCCGCCTCTGTGTTCGCTTGCCCTGTGTCCCATTCTGTGGCAAATAAAACATCTTCCCTCTTTCATGTGCTTCACCCTTTCTGCGTAAGAGAGGCGCGTTGCATCGATCTCCATGGCGTTGGGGTCTTTAGAGCTGCTCTCTCCCCCCCCTCCTACCTTACTATAGGTTCTTTCTTTTATCGCCCTCGCCCTTCTGAGATGCCCCTCGGCCCTTGCTGCATGGGTGTACCACCCCTCGATCGTGTCGGGCGGGTTCTCCATGCCAAAGACCTTGTCGAGGACTCGGTTGTTGAGTCCGTCGACGAAATATTCGATTAGGGCTGCATCTTCTTTAATCTTTGTTCGGTAGGCCAGTGTTTTGAACTGGGCGATGTATTCATCTACTCCTTTCGCTCCTTGTGAGAGCGCTCTGAGTTGGGTTCACGCGTTTCCTGCATCATCAATGGGCGAAAATGCCGCACGTACTTTAGCGATGAACTCCTGGAACGTATCCCAGGGTTTCGATTCAATGTACCTCTCTTCTAGGTACGCCTGTTTCCACAGCCCTGCTGTCCCCCCGTTCATGTAAGATAGCATGAATAAAATCTTGTGGCAGTCGTTGGGGAAGGCGGCTGCATTGGCATCTACGTATGCTCCGCACTCGAGTAAGAAGAGCATGGTCTTAGCTCTGTCTCCCGAGTAATCAGTCGGCGCCCTCATTTTGATCTCGGTGGGTCTAACAGCGAGAGTAGCGGGTGCGGTGGGAGCGGTAGGAGTGGATGGGGCTGCCATTATTCTTTTGGTGGGGAGTGGTCAGATGATTCTCATAGGAATGGTGTCGCAGTATGTGTGAGCTGCCTAGACTGTGGTTAGTCAACAGAGGTTTTAGAATAGCTTGACCTTTTGTTAGGGTCAATACTCTCTAGATCAAATGTAGGTCGATACTCGTAAGTGACGACGTCCAATAGTGACTCAGATCGCCAAAGCTCATAAGCGATGGTTTGAGCAGAAGACTTAGATCGCACCAGTTGAGAGTGTAGAAAGGACTAGGTCAAGCTAGATTGACCAGTCGTGCATTCATCGTATAAATACTACAAGCAGTAGATCGAGGATACGAGTCATGCTATTAGAACAATAGAAAAAATGAGAATAGAAAGACAATAAGAAAGGTGGCATCCGCAGTTCGTTACAATGGTGAGAAGATAGGTGGGCGCGTGTTGTACAAGACAAAAGAAAAGAGACAATAGCGGGGGACGTACGGTGGTAGAACAATAGAAACAAAAGAAAATAGAATTCCCATGCCTTCTTGTAACAATATCCTTGAGCAACACTTTTTTTTTCTGTTCAAAAACACGTGCAACAATGTCTGGCCTGTCATAGGCTTCCTGCTTTTTCCTTTGTGTGGTGAGTGATTCTTCCTGCAACAGTGCTTCCTGGATTTCTGGCCACTGTGGATTGGCAGTCATGGTGAGAAAGAGATCTGGCTTGCCAAAAAAGTGACAAATGGCCATGGAATCCTGGAAAAGCTGATTCATATGCCTTTCACTACCTATGTGGGTTGATGGAAGAATGATGTGACTCCCATGATCCTCTAGATTGATATTTTTATCCTGGTCACCCATGGCAGCATCCCTCAATCCAGCATACACATCGGCCCTAAGCTCCTTCTGGTGATGTTGGACCCAGTTCAACATATTCTGTTCGATAGATGCCCAAGCATCTACAACATACTGCTGCAAAAGATTTCCTCCCCACAACAATGGTGGCTGCTCTCCTGGTTTTGGATGCAACTGATAAGAATGGTAGCATCTTTGACTGACATTGGGAACTCTTCTGGCTCCATCTGCACCTTGGTGTGCAGGTATATCTGGATGCCATCCATCTTCACCATGAGGAAAGAGCAAAACATAGTGCAGAGTTGAATAGGATGGATGCAACTGGCTGATGTGCTTGAGCCCTCCCCCTCATAGCCTGAAAACAATATCTCTGTGATTAGACTGTTCCTCTGAGCCATCACCTGGAATAATAGCTGTTACTTCATCATTGGCTGTAGGGAGATTATAGCGACACAAATCCTGGGTTCTATCTGATTGCAGCCATATGGAGACATTTTCCTGCTCTTCTGAAGGCTTTTCCCTCATGATCTGAAATGCCTGCTTGAATAAAGGCACATAAGGATGGGTATTATTCAGCATGGCCTGCAGCTCTGTCATGATAACTGAGTTGAGATTATTATTTCACTGTTCATGAATATCAAGCTGTGTGATAGGATCATGAATATAGAGCTGTGCATAGGCTGCAGGCTGTCCAGGAGGTGGCAGAAGTGCTCCAGAAAGATGATGAAGATCGCCATGAATATGAAAGCTGTATACACCTGATGTACCTGTGACAGAATGGTCCACTTTGACACCCAAAGAAGTGAATGCGAATGCAGCATTGTACTGTCGGATATTTGTTTTAAATTCCTTAGAAAGAGGACTTTTGCCACACAACAGATCCCGCAATGTGGCAGGAGGAGGTCAGAAAGATGGCAGACAAATTTGTCCCTGCAAGCAGCAACTTCCAAACTTTGGCACAGCTCTGGTAGACTTGGACAGCTTTTCACAGTCAAAATGCAATGCATGGCAGTGTAGACACTCCACATTCATGGGTCCAAGTGAATGTCTGAGAATTGGCTCCTGATAAGGTGCATGACCAAATGGTAATGGCCTTGCAGGTTGATGTGGAGGTAGAGGTACAGGCATAGGTGGAGGCAAAGGTGGCAACATTGGGGGATTCAGGAATGAAGCAGGCAGCAGTGGTGAAGGAGATTGCATGAGAGATGGTGGCAATGATGGAACATGGAATATTGGGTCAGGCAGCAGTGGTGATAAAGATTGTGGAGGAGAAGATGGAAATTGTAGAGGAGACACCCTTCCAAACTCGTCATAATACTCTGATGGCATAGGAGATGGTGGAAATTGCAAAGTAGTCACCCTTCCAAATTCATCATAATAATCTGATGGCAGGGGAGAAGATGGAAATTGCAAAGAAGACTCGCTTCCATCATCATCATCAGATTCCTCATTCTCCATTTCCCTCCTCAAAGCAATCTCATTATTTCTATGTTCTTCATACTCAGCAGCCAACAATGCAGCCATTTCTCTATCCATCTGAATTTGTTCCACTTGTGCATTCACTTGAGCTCGATATTGATCAATCCAATCTCCAGACATATTGTTTGCCAATTGATCCAACCTCATCATTTGTTGATGCAAGTTCCTGTCTGCAATGGATAGATGTTGGAGCTCCTCAGCCTCATCCATCTGTGCCTGCTCATCTGTCTGCTGTTTATTTCTCCACATCTGATGCATCCTGAGAGCCCATTCCTGATCACACCTGTTACATTCTTGCAATGCAGCCTCTATACTAATATGTGTGGGTGGATCATGATATTGTGGTTGAGCATCTAAAGCAGCTTGCTGTGCAGCTGCCTGCCTCTCCAGCTCCTGTTCAGCCAGCTGCTGCAATTGTTGATTGTGTTGCCTAGCTGCTTCAACTTCAGCAGCCTGTCTTCAGGCATACTCTTCAGCTTCAGCAGCTTGTCTTTGTTCATACTCCTCAACTGCAGCAGCTTGCCTGTGCTGCTCTTGTTCAGCTAACTGCTGCAATTGCCAATTGTGCCACCTAGCTGCTTCCACTTCAGCAGCTTGCCTCTGTTCATTCACCTGCTGCAATTGCAGATTATGCTGCCTACTTACTTCAGCTACTTGCTGTGATAACCTTTCTCTGGCAGCAATAGCCTCAGCAATTCTTCTTTTCTCAGCAATCTTCTGTAATAGCTCCTGCTGATTCTGATACCATTTAGCTGTTTCTTGTTGCAATTCCTGAATATGTGCCTCATAATCTGCAGTCCTTTCCCTCAATGCAATATGTCCCCTATGCAGATTATTAAGTGCAGGGTCTGCTTGACCACCTGAAATATTATGCAATGGTCCCAGTCCCCTCCCTCTCCCTCTTCTCCTTCTTGTTTGTAACTGAGATGCAGGTGGAACTACAGGAATAGGATTGGCCAAAGGTGCATTCCACCCTGCTGGCAGTTGAACCTGTGGTATAGTAGAAGCTATATTTGCTCCTACTCCATGGTTTGCCAAAACAGGTCCAGATGGCATCACAGGAGCCCCTCTCCTATGTAATACAGGAGCAGGAGGTACAACAGGCAATTCAAACTGCCTTGGAGCATCCCAATCAGCAGGCATCTGCACCTGTGGTATCTGAGCTGCCAATGCAGCTCCATAGTTCAGTGGAACAATTCCCTCAGCAGGGGCAGTCACTCTGACTCTGCTTCTCCTCTCATCAGGATTGGTCATCTGCAACCTTTCCAAATGGTCTGCATCTCTAATTCTAGCCCTTTCCACTTCTGGTGTAGAAGGTCTACTTTGATTCCTGCATACACTTTAATCAGCCATTATTATTGCAACATATGCCAACACCACTCACATGTTTAGTAATGGTAAAGCCCAACAATAATTTTGATCAATAGCCAACAATGTAGCACAGCTGAAGTAAGGTCAGCAACAACTTCCTTTAACAGCCAGTTGTCACAACACTCACTGTAATCCAACTGTTTTCTACTTCCAATAAACAATTCCAACACTTTTGTAATAACAATCACAAATTTGCTATTGGATAATAGATAGCAATTGCAATAGTATCACTATTATAGCCCCAAATTTTGTGTGAAGAGAGGTACTCAATTGATTGTTGTGCACTCTCTCTCCACATGTAAGGAAATGTCAGCTGTTTGGTCATGTTGTGCATGTTCCGGAAGAGGCATGAAAGTAGGTGTCCACTATATCGCAACCAAAATTTTATGCATGCAAATCTGCCTTTTCAGTATTTGACTTGTTACTGACCTCATTACACATTTCTATTGACATGTTACTGACTTTATTAAATTTGTATTGACCTGTTACTGACTTCAGACTTTTTACTGACCTCATTACAAATTTGTATTGTCATGTTACTGACTTCATTACAAATCACAAATTTGTATTGACTTGTTACTGACCTCATTACAAATTTGTATTGACTTGTTACTGACCTCATTACAAATTTGTATTGTCATGTTACTGACTCTGTTACAAATCACAAATTTGTATTGACTTGTTACTGACCTCACTACAAATTTGTATTGACATGTTACAGACTTCATTACAAATTACAAGTTACAAATTTGTGTTGACATGTTACTGACTTCATTACAAATCATAAATCACAAATTTTCATTGAGTTGTTACTGACCGGCACTATTGGTGCTATACATATGATAATGTTTCAAACTCAGTTATATGACAAAGTTTTAGTCAGCTCTGACTAATGCAATCATTTCTGACTAATCTTGCACAGCGCTGACCAATTTTGCACATCTCTGACAAATTTTAGATAATCCCATCAACCCATCATTCCCACAAAATGACCATAGCATATGTTGTGTGCATCATCCCCATCAATCACCGATCTTAGCTGAAAAATTCCCCCCTTTGGCTGATGCCATCATGCCATCACTCCCACAAAACAACTGTAGCATATGTAATAGATGAGCTTATGACCCATGCCTTTGTCATGGCGTTCGCTCGCTTTGCTCACTCAGCCTGACACCGGCATGGGCCAGCTCACGTATATGTACATAACACAATGTTTAATCCCACTACAGTTACTCAACTCTTCAGTTGCCTTTGGACCTTCGGCCCAAAGTCAACATTTGGGGGTTTGTGGTGACACAACTCTTTATTTGACTTTTAGATACAGTAGTACACAACTCTTCAGTTCACTTGGGACCCTTGGCCCCAAGTCAACGTAGGGGGGTTGTGGTGTTTATCCCCATTCCAATCTCTATCTCTCTCTCCATCTCCATATCCCATATCCCCACCTCCCCTATCCCCATCCCCATCTCCCTCTTCCCACTCTCCCCCTTCCTCATCTCCCCCTCCCCCTTCCTCATCTCCCCCATCTCCCCCATCTTTATCCCCATCTTCCCCTCCCCCTTCCCCACCTCCCCCTTCCCTCTCCCCATCCCCCTCTCACTCTTCCATGTCCCCCTCTCCCCTCTACACCCCTCATACCCCCTCTCCACCCCTCATACCCCCTCTTCACCCCTCATAATCTTCTCCACCTCCTGCCCACCCCCTCACACTCCCCTCCCCCTCTCACTTTCCCATGTCCCCCTCCCCCCTCTACACCCTCTCATGCCCCCTCCCCACCCCTCATACCTCTCCTCCATCCCCCTCTTGCCCACCCCCTCACACCCCCTCACACCCCACCCCACCCCTCACACTCCCCTCACACTCCTCTCCACACTCAGCTCACTTGTGAAGTTTCAAACTCCACTTCAAACTCAGCTGCAGCTCACCTCTACATATGCTATGACCACATTTTGAAGCCCAGCTATATGACTAACTTTTAGTCAGCTCTGACTAATGCCATCATTTCTGACAAATTTTGCACAGCTCTGACAAAGGCTGACACATTTTGCACAGCTCTGACCAAGCCTGACAAATTTTAGATAATCCCATCAATCCATCATTCCCACAAAATGACAATAGCATATGTTGTGTGCATCGTCCCCATCAATCACCGTTCTTAGCTGAAAAATTCCCCCCTTTAGCTGATGCCATCACGCTATCACTCCCACAAAACAACTGTAACATATGTAATAGATATCCTCTGGCAGCTGCTTGCTTGAATCCAAATATCCTCATTCCCAACCTTACACCCAACCTGGCTGACGTGAAAAGTCTTAATGATGCATCCATCTTCAGTACGTTTGACTCTTGGCTAACAAGCATGTGTGCTGCTACTTCCTGCAGCCAGGCAACTTTTCCTGCTGTTGTAAGTAATATCACAGCTGGATGTTCCGAGGATGGTGTGGTACATAATACATTGCTGAATATCACACAAAGTGCGCAGCCCATTTATCCAATGGTGAAAAAGATATTGTGCTTCAAAGAGTGGGTATCCTTTGTTTTCCATACTAAAACATTTTGCAACTGGTAAAAGTGTCTGATTGCATCCTGGATTACAAATCTAGTCTAAGTAGACATACTAATGATTCTGGGAGAGGATGCGACACGCTGGAATCTGTAGAAAAGAAAACTGTTTAAAATAGAAAACTCTGGCTTTCAACAGAAAACAATGCTGTGGATTCCACCACTATCAAACTGGGGTGAGCTGAGGTATGACTACGAGAACCCAAATGAGAAGCCAGCTACAAGGCATGTCATAGTCATGATGAAGACTCACCCCTGGGTGCATGTCAAGCCTTGGGGAAGCTTCTTGCCTGCATTTGTTGCGACTTCAGGTTGAGTGGCAACATCTCAATATGAAGGGTGCCAAGATAGTCCAAGCAGTGCCAGTATTCCAAGAATGCCTGTGATCACCATCAACCAAACTTCTTCACCATGTCTGGTGGCACTCCCAAAATCAGATAGAAGGTAGTCCCTCCAATGCAAAAACAGTGTCCAGTGATTCAGGGGTATCTTTTATTGGTCATGCAGAGAATTTGGTTGATACATTGGATAAATTTTGACCTCATGAGTGTAAACAGATTTCTGCACTCATTGTGGTACATGGCAATGGGATGCTTGATGTCTAGATTGTTCTTGATGAAATGCTTGTGAACGGCATGAATAGGATCAAGAGGGGTTTCTTGCCAAGGGATTCACACATCATTGCCCTGTGCTTTCTCAGTTTTAGACCAAGGTAGGTGAAGGTTGCATGTGCCATTATCCACTGTGGTTTCTGCAATGTGACTAAAGGTAGCATGGTGATGGGATTTGAATTTTGTAAGGTCCTGAGTGGGTGGGAGGAGTTCTCCACTGCAAAGCTGGCAAAAGAAGGATAACAGGCATATCACGCATATGCAGACATCGAGACCAGACATTCTGCTGAGACTCTTATTGAGGTCAATGAGCATTGAAATAGTAACCAGTGCTCTCTTTGGATGAAATGAAGATGCAGGCCTCAGTTCCTCAACACTCTTTATGATCTGCCTTAGCCTCTCGCCACCTTGCCATGGCAACCCCTTCTCTCATGTTCTTTCTTGATTGCTGAGATTTTGGGTCTGACTGTCTTTCCAGCAAATCCCCCTGCATAAGATGAGGCCCAAGCTGCCAGAAGCTCCTCCCCAGCTGGGAGCACATTATTGTTATGGATCTCAAGTCCTTCACAGAAACACAGGAATTCTCACATTCTGCTAGCATCTTTTGATCTTGTCGAATTGCTGACTGCTACCTTCTCCACCAGATTTATGTTCTCTGCTAATTCCTTTGGCATTGCTAGTGTTTGGTGAGCTAGTTTTGTGGGTGGCATTAGAATTTGACTAGAGTAGGGTTGTGGCTGAGCATGGTAACATGTTAGGCTCTCACCATGGTTATGTGCCAGTTGGGATAGACTGATAGTCTGATTTTCTGGATGCGCTGCAAATTTTGAAGCTCTTATAGGTGGCATGGTTGAGAGTTAAACGTTAAACACCAACAGACGATGGGTGCCGCAGGCAGAATTAGTAATCATGTAACAGAGGACTGTTGTAGTCACTGCCACTGGTGACATAGCTGAAGGATCTCTCATGCTAGATACTGTCTAGGGATTTGTCTTTGAGAATGAGCATATTGGCAGACTATAATATTCTTGGATTATGGTAATCAACTGCTTTATAAACAAAACCTGCTAAGTGAAAGGGGATCTTCAGTGGAAAAGCATATAGTGATGCCCTACCAGGGAATGTACCTCATGATGGTCCATCTGCAGGGTTCTCCAGCAAGGGAACCCAGATGGTGGATATCCATATATTGTGATCCTGAATGAGTTTAACAATTTCTTGCAGTATAGCATTCTGCTGTGTGCCCCACGATGTGCCTGCCTCCAATGCACCCACGACACCTTTGTTATCTGAGTGCACAATTATGTGGCAGTTTGCATACTTTCCTGTGATCAATGTTCGAGTGGTGAGTTCCACTGCTACCATTTTAGCCCATCTGATCTATTGCCCCTCTGAGTTCCAGCCATCTTTGAATTGCCAAGCGAGCCACTTTCCATCAAGGATTAATCCATTGCCCCACCCTGTTGATGCATCCATGAACAGCTTTGTATCTAGCAGCTTTGGGGGTCATATAATCCTTATCTCCATGAACTCCTCCTCTAAACACTGTCTCCACCAGGCTATGTCTTCTGCAATCCCTGTTGACAGTTTGTGCCACACATCTCCTGAATGATCAACCTTGAATGTGCCTCAGAATTTGTACAATGAGACCATCTGCAAGAGCCCATCTGGCACTACCAAGCAAACATGGTTCAGGGTGCCAATTATCTTTTTTGCCTCCTTCACAGTGTGGAGTGATCCATGAGTTCAGTCAGAAATGTGCTCGAGATATTTTACCTTCTTCTTCTTGGGAAGTTCCATCCTCTTTGTAGACAGATCCCACCAAAACCCAATATACATAAATGTAGTTGAGAAATCCACAAATTTTGATGGTGCCCAGGGCCAACCTAGCTTTTCTGCAATGCTCCAGATGAGTTTAGATGAATAGGTGTATCTATAAGAACCATCCATTAGCTGGTGAGAAGGGTAGCAGAGAAAAATGAAGTCATCCACCCACTTGATAACAGCTTCAATGCCTCAGCTTATGAGTATCCTGACCATTGCATTGGTGACCCTGCCAAAGATAGCTGGAGCTGGAGAAGCACTGAAGTTTAGGACATGGTCAATATGGATCAGCCCCTTGATTATAATCTATAGGAACCAGCATGTGGATGGGTGGGTTGGGATATTTCTGAATTCAGCATCGACATTAAATACTGCAGCTTGCACTCCTTTGGGTGCATCAACAACTAAGAGGTAGGATTCTGAAAAGAAGCTCCATGCCCACTGCAATTTCCTGGAGTCTATGATTGTGTTGATAGAAGTTTCCATAGGGTCAATGATATATTTCTCAGAAGCATCATGGGGTAAATTCTCTAGGTCGATGCAATGTTTATTTTTTGGATGTGAATGATTAATGATGACACAGTGTTTGCAGCTGCCTTGGTCAATTACTGTGAGGGGTGCAGTGCAAAAGTGTCCAATGAAAGAAAAAAGTGTATCTGGCTTGTAACCATGTGATAATCTACCGAGTTCAATCTCTTCAGTGTATTTTGCAATAACAAACTCTTCATCTTCTTGTGAAACATAATGGTTACACAGGATTGATGTACAGGATAATGAGAAACTCTCCAGACCACACAAGAAACCTTGCCTAAGGCCCACCAGTATGTCACTGAACTCATCAAGGATGCCCATGTCCTTCAGAGCAATTTCCCAAGCATAGGGTTTGAGCTTGGTTATGACTGAAAAAATGTTGTCAGGCATTACATTTTTTGGCTCCATGAGAAAGGTCTTTGCACAGGGAACAGGAATGGCTGTAGATGCATGTGGGGCCTCGTGTGCACCCATTCAGACCAGAATTGAAGGCAATGCAAATGATTCTGTTGCTGAGAGCTTTGTCAATCTACTTCCCCTGATCTTTGAGCACCAACTGCTTTGCACTCCCTTGATGGTTCTTGTAGAAGTGGGGGTCCACACAAAAATAACATTTGAGGGTGGTAGATGGTTGGTGTGGGTGAAAGGATAATGGAATGAATGGGGGATATTCTCCACAACTGGGATTATATGGGCCCCCACTATATGCCCCACATCCTCTACCTTGAGCTCCTGCATATCTATCACCTTGAATAAAACTGCTACCTCCTGCAAAACTGTTGCTGCCTGCAAAGCCACTGCCTCCTGTGGAGCCATAACCTCCCCTGTTGCTCAGTGTTCTGTTCATATGTCCCATTTGCTCAACAATCAAAGGGGCAAGATTAAGCCTGAACAAGTCATCCCTCTGATCAACCCATGAAGCATAGGTTTCAATAATATGCCCCCTATAAGAAGGCCAGTCAAGTGTGAAGTCCAGTCTGGCTCGATGACACTGAAGAAATCCAAAAACATGTCTGCACAATCTGATGCCATCCTGCAATTAAGCTCACTGTCATCCCCTAAGATGAGATATTTCCTCATTCCTCAGATAAAGTTCTCACGGATCTCCATGAAATTGTCTGTTGTGAGGTAGTGATCCTTTGCAGCTGAGAAATTTCTCTGCTTCAACCTCATTTCCCCCTTCTTGTTGAATCCAACCTCCATATCCAGGGTATCAGTGGCCCTTGTAGCATTTGCACAAGCCTTGTGCATACAAAGAGCAAGCGGAATGTAATTCTTAAAGCCTCCCTTCAGCTCCTTAATTACAGTGATCAGGAGCTCACTTGTAGCATTTGTGATTGGCTGTGAAAAATATTTCCTCACTGGTCGAAGAGTGCTGCTGCCTGTCATCTGTGTTATACCACCCAAGCCTAGAGCAGATGACAGTGCCACTAGAAGTTCTGCATTCAGGACAGGGTGGAATGGGGGAGGTTGATTGCTGGTTTGGGTGGAAGAAACACTTGCCAGTGTTTGCACTATATTATGTATGGGGTGAGGGTCTTGAGCAAGTTTGCAAAGTTGTGGGGTGGTCTGGGGCTTTGGGCATGCATGTAGTTCTGCTTTGATGGTGTGTGCAGATGCAGCTGCATAAGCATGGACCATCTGTGTGGATGTCTGAGGTGCATGCACATATGCTTGCATGGCTATATGCGAGCCCAAATTTGTGTGTGCCAATATGGCCATATGGGGACTATGCAGTCCTGACTATATGTGTGTCAGCACAAAATCATGCAGATTATGCAGTTCCATCACCTGCTGGGTGAAATTGGGGGGCACAGAGAGACTTATGCGAGTCTCCCATGTAACTCAATCCCTCTACATTAGCACATAGAGATTTTGGCAAACAGATTTATATAATACTCTGCCCACTATTTGAGTAGGCCCATAGTCTGCAGCTCAGAAACCATTTGCTACTGGCACCAGACTCTCTGTGGTTAGCCAGGCTGCATTGGTGTCATGCATATAGTAGGTGTCAGATTGGTTTTTTGCTGGAGAGAGTGTATGAGATTTGACAATGATAGACTTCTGAAGTAAGAGATTGTGTGCAATCAGACTCGAGTTTGGGGTCACCATTGCTTTCCCCTTTCCTTTGAATACCCAGGTCTTCAGGTCTACTGCCATCAGCAAAGTAGGAATTCCCCTCACCACCTTGATTTCTGGCATCCTCACCTGTGATGTCATGCCCAATCTGCTGAGTAGCTTTCTGCCAGGCATCAAGCAAGCCATTGCTCTGTGGTTCATCGAAATGTATCAGTGAGAAATTTGCTGCTGATGCAAGGTGGGTAGGGTTGCACCCATGGTCCAAGGAGCCCAGGGCATCCCCTGTCACTAATCATTTGTGGCCCACTTTGGCTGCCACACTGATCCTTGAGTCATAGCAGTGTCCCAAAAGTCACCAGCCTTCTCAGATGAATCCATTGGCCTGCCCAACTGCCCAGGGATCTTCTCACTGTCTTCTGGCACAGCCTGCAGGACTTGATATCTGTAGCCAGCAGCTGACAGCTTCACTCCAGAGGGTGCCTTGACAAGAACTGGACTGGGCAAGGGTACTTGGGCAGATTTCAACTGTGCTGAAGCTACATGTGCAGAACATCGAATTTCCAATTGAGCTAATCCTCCTAGAGCTTTCACTCATTGGCTTGCCCCTCTCCTTTAGTCTTTCTCAGCAACATACATGTCTGATAGAGGTTACTTTGATTACTGTCTGTGCTGTCGGCTGTTGTCCCTGACCATGTGAGCTTGGTTATCCTTCTCACTTCAAGCTTCTCTGAGTTGCTCACCATGAATGTAGAGTGTGGAAAAGGAAGTAATATGAAAAGAGTGATATGAGAAGCAATGGAGCAACAGCAGTGACAAAGAATAAGGAGCAAGAATCTATGTGTAATGGTGGAAGTAAAGAAAGAAACAAGAACATCACATGATCCAAATGCATCATAATTCTACCCTGCAAAACATCAGTACACTACACTCATTCCTTGTTCGTCTACCTCCACCTACCTAGCCTGTTACTATCACAGTTCTAACTCATACTATGTCACTCAAATACTGAAAACTGTATTCAGAGACAGCACTTTTATTGTGTACCTTTCAAGTTGCCCATTGGCTTGCCAACGTTGGTACCATTGTCAAGAAGCTGAAAGGCTATACCCAACTTGAACCATGTGCTAGCAGGTTCAATACCAAGAAGCACATCAGAAATGTCAGCTAAATATGTGGGTTTAAGATGCAACCAACACAGTTTATTACAATGCCTAATTTGATCCATATGGTATTTATGCACAATGTGCACCACCTGCTTCAAGGGTGCTGTCACAACCATCAATACAGACCTTCCTGGGGCTACAGATTGCCTGTTTCTGGATATGAGGGTCATGTGCAAAAGACACTAGTTCATCCAGTGGGTTGCTGTGAGACGTTGTTTTATTTTCTGACATTTCTGTTGTAATGTAGATGGTACTCAGACACATAGGTAAGCTACAATGTACAGTGACTCACAAAACTGAGTCAATGTTTTGCACTTTTTAATTCATTGTTGAATAGCTTCCCATAAACAACAAAAACAAACAAAGTATTGGTGTACCGAATAACATACATGATCAGGGCTACCAAACAAACAAAGAATTATGTAATTTTAATTATCCCTCATGGAGATATGATTATTTTAATTCAGGGACTCATTGACTCAGTTTTGTGAGGGGTAGTCAGAAATATTAGAATCTGATGCTCCACCAACTGTATAATGTCAAAATCTTGACAGATGGTTTCTAAGGTGATGTGAACCTTGACGGGACCTTAAATTATAGTATTTAATCAGGACTAGCATTCTTCATACTTCAATATTCTCCAATGCATCCCACCTCCTCTGCTCAAAAGGAAAACATTCCTTCCCTGGCCTCCAATCATTATTCTACCCACAATATTGCCTCTAAACTCAACCTCAGCCAGTCTAGTGTATCCAGAACACTCAGGGCTCTCCATCCAAACCTGGATTCCCCCTCTGGTGGTTGTCCTTCTAAGCTCTCATCTACCTCTCAGAGAGCCATCCTTACCCAAATCACCACTGGCAAGGCTGCAAATGCTGTTCAGGCCACCCATTACATCAACAGCATCATCCCCACTCCAGTCTCCTCAGAAACAGTCAGAAGAGTTCTCAGAAAAAACTCATTCAAGGCTGTGGTGAAGAAGAAAAAGCCCTTGCTTAGTATAAGGCATAGGAAAGCAAGATTGGCTTTTGCTCAGAAGTATAGAGAGTGGACTGTGGAAGACTGGAGGAGGGTTATTTGGTCAGATGAGACTAAAATCAACAGGTTTGGGTCAGATGGGAGAGAGTGGGTCTGGAAACAGAAGGGAGAGGGGCTGATTGAGAGAGAGGTGCAGGGAACTGTCAAATTTGGGGGAGGAAACATTATGGTATGGGGGTGTATGGGATGGAATGGAGTTGGGTATCTTGCAGAGGTTGAGGGGAGGATAAATGCTGACCAGTATGTGTCCATTTTGAAGGACCATATGCTGTCTAGCTTGGAGGAGAGTGGAATTTCTGGAGAAGAGGTGATTTTTCAACAAGACAATGACCCCAAGCATACCTCAAAAAAGGCCAAGAAATGGATGGAGAACAACAATATTACTCTTCTGGATTGTCCTGCCCAATCTCCAGACCTCAGTCCTATTGAACATTATTGGCTTCACCTCAAGAACCAGTTAGACAAGTATCCAACAGCACCAAAAGGAATTTGGGAGTTATGGGAAAGAGTAGTAGAAGAGTGGAATAATATTCCATCAGAGGTGTGTCAGAATTTGATTAAAAGCATGCCTAGAAGGTTGGGAGCAGTTATTAAGGCCAAGGGAGGTCATACAAAATACTAGAATTACAATTTATCATAATATTGATACCACCTCACAAAACTGAGTCAATAAGTCCCTGAATTAAAATAATCATATCTCCATGAGGGATGATTAAAATTACATAATTCTTTGTTTGTTTGGTAGCCCTGATCATGTATGTTATTCGGTACACCAATACCTTGTTTGGTTTTGTTGTCTATGGGAAGCTATTCAACAATGAATCAAAAAGTCCAAAACATTGACTCAGTTTTGTGAGTCACTGTATCAAATGATACAGGTTTGGTGGATGCTGTCAAATGCTCTAATATATATATGTGTACCTACTATAGTAACAAATGAATACACTATTACAATGGTTGCTAGACTGAAGAGTAATACATTTAATACAGACATCAGTAGCCTATGAAATAGTTTTAGGCAGCAGCAATGGGGATGGGGATCGCAGTGGCAGCAGCCTTACCAGCATCTGGATCAAGATCGGCATTACAGGTATGGCCAATTGGAACTTAATCTCTTTATGTAGTAATTTATGCATAGTCTGCATGGATTCTGCATGCAAATTGGTGTGTGATAAATTCAGTAAAAGCCATGTTTATGCAATAATTCATTTATTGCAGTGTGCAGGCCTGCAAAATTGGGTTGGCATGCTGGTCAGCAACCCAATATGGCTGCAGCAGCATCAGCATTAGGCAGCGGGAGCAGCATCGGCATTAAGCCACTATGTGATCGATGTCACACAGGCATGGTTTGGTGGACAACTCTATGTATATATATGTATGTACTATAGCAACAAATGAATGCACTATTCAATTCTTACTGTACCACACTAGACATATTAAGAATGTGGTGTATGGATCAGTGACCTATGAGACAGCATCAGACATATGCATTGGCATCGGCATATGTATTGGGGCTGGGGCCAGGGTCAGCAATTGGTATGAACATTGGCCTTGAAGGTATATATTATTGGTCTATTCTGTAGGAAGAATGCTATTACTCATTGTCACTAGTGTCCATCATATCATCAGAGCCAGGCAACCAAGTGTCATCAACATAACTGAAGTCTGCATGACTATAGATTGGGAGTGTGATGCAAGATGTAGTGGGGTTCTCTATCTGTAAGGTGCTGGGGGACCCAGTTCAGAAATGATCATTATCAGAATTGGCATTGGGGCCAGTTGAATCAGCCTCTGAATGGGCCTCTGATAATGAGAGAAAAACATCAGCTGCATCAGATGCAGTGGGGAAAGCAGTTGAAAGGGGAGGTGCAGGGGGAGATGAAGAGGGAGAGTTAGAATCTTCAAGGTAAAAGGTGGTGCCCTTAAAGCCAGTTGGAGAACTGGTGTGGGAAGATGCTGATGATGAATGGATCATTGGCATCGGGAGTGGAGACAGCATCAGGAGCGGGGGGGCATCGGGCACAGCAGAAGAATGTGATGAATTATCAGACCCAGCATCTGAAAAATAAATACCAGCATTGATACCAGTTACAGTGGGTGGTGAACTGTAGGCACCAGAAATGGAGGTTGGGAGACTGGCTGTGATCGACCACTCCTTATTTTTATTGTATGCACCATCGGCCAGAGACTGAGCATACCCAAAATAATATTTGGTCTTCAGTGATGGGTTAGATGCCAAAACATCACTCTCTGTAATGTCAACACCCCAGATCCACTTGTGGGAGGAGGGGGGAAGAGCCTTCAGGCGCTTGAGTTCTGCCTATGCATGTGCAGATACCAGTTCCAATTGTCTTCTTGTTGCTGATTGCCTTGACTGTTGATTATACTCAACCTGGAAACCTAACAAAACCTGTTAAAAGGCTTAGAAAGTATAACTTAGACTACAGGAAGAGTGTGAGTTGGTACTAAATATCACCACTAATACCAAAACATTGTGTTTAGTGACATAAAATGGTAGGGAATGTGGCGAATAGTTTTTAAAGGCATACAAAGCTGTTCGAAAGAGTTTGAAATAGGTTCAAAGATGTGCAAAGTAGTTTGAAGTCAGTTCAAATGGGTTTGAAGATGATTAAAGTGAGTTCAAGGAGGTTCAAAGATGTCTGACTGGTGGCAAGATATGTCTAAAACAAATATAGCAAGTAAAAAGTGGCTTTCGAGTGGCAATAGATGACCGGCAACAAGTTGAGAGTGAATATGAAAGTTCAAAGAAGTAACTTCTTCTCTATTGTTCTAAGTAACTAGTACAAGTCTATATACATTTCAAAGAGGTAAGTACTAAAAAGGAAATATAACAAGTGTAGAACACGAGGCAGTATGCACAGCAATAAAGGTATTGTAAAACATAAAAACAAATGAGAAATGATAATGATTGAAATGTTCAGTGTCACCATATAGTAAGAGTACTCCTCTTGTTGTTTCAATAGATCATTGAAACCCCAAAACTGCCATTATCATATTCTAATTCTTTTATCATCTCTCCTTGTGTCTGGTAGTATTCAATATGCAATGCAGTGGCTCATGCCAGATGTTTTGTGTGTGTCAAAAGGGTTTTAGAATATTCCTATGGTGGCCAATGTTGTTCTAAGTAGTGTGAGGTCATTTGAAAATGTTT
Source organism: Tricholoma bakamatsutake (assembly GCA_029959215.1). Lineage (NCBI taxonomy): Eukaryota > Fungi > Basidiomycota > Agaricomycetes > Agaricales > Tricholomataceae > Tricholoma > Tricholoma bakamatsutake. The sequence goes on along the minus strand of CP114857.1, from coordinate 10,214,073 downwards.
GAAGTGTCATGAAATTATTCAAAGCTATTCAAAATCATGTGAAGTTGTTCGAAAAGTGTTCAAAATCAATTTTGTGGAGTTCATAGTGGTTCAAAGTGTTTGTCGTAATGTGTCGATACGATTAAATCATTTTCCAGACCTTATAGTGTGCAGTGGACATATCACTGTCTCCCAGTGTGTTCACGGGTGGATGCCACTGCTGCTGCCATTGTTAACTTCCATGGTTTGGACTGAAGCTCCTTGAGCAGGGCTAGCTCATGAAGCTGTTGAAACCCTGCTGCTTTCTAAACATTTGCATTCATGGCAGCCTCTGCTGACGATTCACAGCCATCTACCAAGTCATGGATCCTGTGTGCTTCATTGAATATATCCCCAATAAGAGCCCACAGGTCAATGCAAGATTGGCAGTCAGCTCAGCCATCAGCACCATTGTCTGCTGGTTGGCTATCATTGGGTGGCAAGCCAGTAATCAGAGGGGAAGGAATATACTGGCAATAGTTATCGAGGCATTTATCCATGGTGTCACTGGCAAAAATCTGCCCTGGTGCCAGTTCACTATTGTGTCTCTACCAATCACATACATAGGAATCCACCAGATGGCTAGGACTGTCACTGGCAACACCATCATCCAATGTGGCCAAGAGAGATGGATGGAATCCAAGGGATAGGTGGTCCAAATTGACATTGGCAAGACTGTCAGCCAAGGACTGAAGAAGGATTGGCACATCCATCATAAGGCCAATAAAGGTGCCAATGCTGATGCATGACATAACATACATCTGACATACTTGTCAGTGATGTATACTGACTTCCTTTAAGAAATATCGCAACCTACAAGCTAGGCATAGAGAACTTTCTGCATCCAACATTGTTTTACAAAGTTTGCCTCATCTAACTCCAACAAAACTTGACAGAATCGGGACTCTGCATGCCAAATGATCTCTTGTGCCTGAATTTGGAGCTGCTGTTTCAGGCCCAATTGCAAAGAAAAAGGATTGAAGATTGAGAAAGTTTTGTTTGACATAGTGTTACTGGTCATGGTTGGTGATCAAGATAATTGTGTTTAGATGAATCATGTTTACATAATACAGGCCCTTTTTAGTCACAGAGGGGAGATATAATCAGCATTTGCTGATCTAAATGCATTTTATATGTGACCAGTAGAAATTCCTCTTTCTATCAATTTCTCTGAGCCTGTGAATGAAGCCAATGTAGTTGCCTGACTATAAAAAATGTTAGTACATACAAAATATATTTACATTCCCAGAATCAGCCAGCATCAAGATCAGCAGTGGCATCAGCAATGGCAATAGCAATATCAATATCAGCAATGGCAACTCTAGAATCAGCAATGGCAACATCAATATTCAGCAATGGCAACACCAGGATAGGTAGCAGCTGGTGCCTACCATATCCCCTCTGCACCGGATGTATTTCAACAGATGATTCCACCATCATCTCAAAATCCATCAGCCTCAGCATGGGCATGACCTATCTGAAGGACAGCTGATGACCTTGCACAGCAGGAAGCCATTTTAACCTAGGCTGTTGGGAGAAGACAGAGAATTAAAAAAGTGAAATTTGCTGAGTAGATTTACAAATAGATTGCTATGTAACATGAAAAAAAAATTAATACCACTTTTATGTATATGCTGGATAACATCTATTCTTTTCTGCCTCACTTTGTGTCTCCACTCTGTCCTCAGGTGTGGCTGCTCTCTTCCTTGGGTTAGGCTCAGGGGTGTTACTTCTGGAAGGTAGTCCAGATGGCCCAGGGGTTAGCCTGCATGGGGATTAGCACAGCTGTGCAGGAGGAGGGGACAGCCAGGGTGAGGTGATGACATTGACTACCAATGATGGGGCAGCAAGCTTAGGCTCACTGACTGATGTTGGGGGGAAGAGGAGAGGGAGTCCTGGGGCCATAGGTTTTGTGGGCTGTATAATTTTGTGAGAATCCTGTGGCATGGCAGGAATAATTTGGATGGGGGGGCAGCCAAGGATCATTTCCCAGCAACCTCTTAAGGTATGGCCAGGCCCTCTTCACCATTTAGCTTAGCCATCTCTTCATCTTTGTCCATGGCAATGGAAATTGGAGCAGGATTGGGAGTGGAAGTGGGAGCAGGCATGGAACCAGCAGCAGGAGCAGGAGCAGGTATGGGAGTGGGCATGGGAGCAGGAGTGGGTGAAGTGGGACTCAGAGCAGGAACGGGAGTGGGACTCGGAGCAGGACATGGAGCGGGACCTGGAGCGGCATTGACTTCCTCAGCATCCATCCTTCCTTCGCAATCCACCTCTGCCCTCCTGCTTGGAGTCCTCTCGAGGTGATCCACCTGCCCAGCCATGTAACCATTGTATAACATAATGGGCTGTGCACCAGCCTGCAACCCAAGGTATCCTTCAATGTCATTCACTCTGTTTTGAAGCAAGTGAAATGCATCCCAGAGTTCTCATATGTGGAGTCGGAACTCTTGCACTAACTCTTCATTCCACCATGCATGCTGATACATGTCTTCTTCCAGTTGGTATAGATATCCAGTGAGGGGGGCATAGTCAATGGGAGAGGGGTTGGTCATCAGGGGAGGGGGGCAGTCAGCTCGGGCTCAGAATCAGCCATGTTGATATTCTGTTCCACAGCTATAGATATATGTGTTAGTGGTTTTATGTGTCATAATATGGAAGAACTCACCTTTGGATTTTCCTTTTTATCTTGCAGTGAACCACCTAGACAATTCCTCTCCACTGTCTTCACTGGAAAATCATGCCTTCTTTGCTTTTTGTCTTGCCAATCCTTTGCTTTCTTCATTCTTGGAACTTGATTGATATCCTCTAGATCACACCAAACTTTCTCTTTCCCACAGAAGTAGCATGTGGTTTTGCTGTTCACCTGATCCCAACACTGATGCCTAAGCTTGACACATCATGCACATGGCATCATTTGCAAACTCCCTTGCTGGGGTGGTGCTCATCCCTCCCTTGCTGTGTTGTGCCGCTTCCACTCCATCCTGGGATTGGCACCGGCATCGCTCTCCATCTCCTCATCTATCTCCTCATCCAATCCCTTGCTACTCTCCACCTCTCACAACCTGCATGTCACTGTGATGACTAGCAGTATTGGATGCTGGGCTGGGGCAGGAATTCTGGATCCTAATGCTTCTGGTTGAGCCCACATCTTGGCCTGTGCCACTGCTGCTTCTCTCCTTGTTGGCATTGGCATTGCCACTGCCACTCCTGGTGCCTTTGCCTTTGCCGCTAATAATACTCAACCTGGAAACCTAACAAAAAGCTGTTAAAAGACTTAAGAAGTATAACACAGGCTAGAGGAATGGTGTGAGTTGGTACTAAATATCACCACTGATACCCAAGGTTGTGTTTATGGATGTGAAATGGTAAGTGTTGAAATTAAATCCTGATACATGCTGCATACATGAGGCCATGCATGCAGCACACACATGTTACTGCGCTTACTGCGCATACATGTGTTAAACACATTCCTGAGTCATGTGACATCCTTACTATTATGTATATAAGGAGAACCTGTACTGTAGTAGATATACAGTGTTCTTACCTCTGCTAAACCCTAGCTCTAAGACTAACTAAACCCCAGGTAGGTTATAAGGAACGTGTCGTCTCTTCCTCTGTGCAGTGTATATAGTCTGCTCCAACAGTAAGAGATGTTGCAAATAGTTTGTGGGAGTGTACAAAGTTGTTCAAAATAGGTTCAAAGATGTGCAAAATAGTTCAAGGAAAGTTTAAAGGGTTTGAAGAGGTTCAAAGTAGTTTAGAGGAAGTTCGAAGATGTCGGACTGATGTTGAGGTATGTCAAGGAGTGAATATAATGAATAGAAAGTGTTTTTTGAGAGGCAATAGGCAATATGTGATAAGTCAAAGGTGAATACAAAAGTTTGAGGAAGTTTGTGATATTTCACAGAATTTAGAGATATTGACACAAACAACACGAAGATAAGACCCAAGAGAGTGGCTCTTAAATTAAACAATAAGGGAGAGAGTAACTTTGTCTATGTTCCCTTCACTTGACTTTCTAAGTAACTAATACAAGTCTGTATACAATTTGAAGAGATAGTACTAAAAAGAAAACAATAACATGTGGAAAATATGAGGCAATATATACAACAATGAGGACTTTGTAAATCATAAAACAAATGATGATTGAAACATACAGTGTTCCATATAGTAAAAGTACTTATCTTTTTGCTTCAATATATCATTGAAACATTTAAGTTCTATTATTGCATTCTAAGTCCTTTGTCATCTCTCCTTGTGTCTGGTAGTGCGCAATTTGTGATGAAATGGCTCATTCTGGTTGTGCAGAATGTATTGAAAGAGTTTTGAAGCAGTTATGTGGTGACCAATGTTGTTCGAAATGGTGCAAAGTAATTTGAAGGTGTTCAAAGTGTCGCAAAGTCATTCAAAGTCATTCAAAGCCATTCAAAATCATGTGAAGTTGGTTGTTCAAAAATGGTTCAAAATCGATTTTGTAGTATTCGTAGTGGTTCTGAGAATCTGTTGTGATGTGTCAATATGATTGGGACCCATTCCAGACCTTATAGCATGCAATAGACCTAACACTGCTCCTATTCCTTGTTTCTTGGCTGCTGCCATCCCTTGTTTCTTGGCCGCTGCTGTTCCCATTCCCACTGCTGCAGCCATTCCATAAGGTGATGCTGTTCCTGCTGCCGCTGCTGCTACAGTGGCCATTGCTGGTCCAGCTCCCATCTCTGCTGCCATTGTCAAGTTGGTTGGTCCAGCTGCTGTGGATGCAGCACCTGTAATGCCCTTTTTCTCATTAAAGGTCTTTATTGCCCTCCGTTGACCTTCAATAAACCTTTGGTCCCCTGTCCTGTCTGACTTTGACCATGCTACCACAAATCCCCACAAACAGGCATCAGCCTGGAAGATGGCCTGCACATCTTCTGTGAAGACCTCTCTTTGCCACCCAAATAACATTTTCTACAATTTATAAGTGCATAGTTGGTCTGATAGCATGCTGATCCACTCACAAGCACTGATTTTCTTTCCTTCATCACCGCAGTGATACTTCTGTCCCAAAGTCCATTGCAGATGGCCTGTTTGATCTCGCTGATCTGGGTGAGTACCTACTTGGTTGCATGTAATGTTCATGATGGATGATAGGTCAGCTGCAGCAGTGGGGTTGATATTGATATGAAAAAGAGTGAAACCCTAAAGATCAACAATCACATCTTGTTGATTCCTATACAATTAATATATACAAACAAAGCAGTGTTTCCATTTTGAAACTCAAAACCGGCTTTTTGAGTATGCCAAAATTTGGTAGTTGGGTAGCCTTAAGCTAGCTTGGCTCTTCTTGTTGAGGAGGTTGATGTGATGTAATAGTGTTTTTTATTCATTTTCAATGTGTGATTGATCCCTGATTAAATGGTTATGATTTCAGTTACCCACCAGGCAATGGAGGCCTATTTCAAGAAGGTTGAATTCAATGTGCACATGGGCACATGAGGGGGTAAAATTTCCTTCTTTTCAAAGTCTCATTGCCTGCAACCTAGCCCTGATGCCACATCTTGGCTGATGCCATGCCTTTGGCCGATTCTGTGTCTTGACTGGTGCATTGTCTTGCTGGTGCCATGTCTTGACAGTGGCCATTCAAAACTGGCAATATTTAATCATTAGATACAGCACAGCAATGTTCAATGTAGATACAATAAGAATTTTATGGCCTTGGGCATCACATTAGTGAGAATCAGCATGGGGATCAGCATCATTGTCATGCTCATGGGATGACAGTCTGATTGTGATCTCTGAGAACCTGCGTTCGAATGATTCCAGATTAAACTTTATCCTTTTCTTCAAGGTTGCATATGTCTTCAAGGTGACATCCTGCTGTTCCAGCTTTTTGACCTTGGCCATGTAGAGACAATGACTGACATCCTTATACAATGTGCCAAGCTGGTTTTGCAAGGCTTTCACTTCAGCATGGCAGTTCAACAGCTCCCTGGCTGTCAATGTCTGCAACAGGATCAACTATAGTCACACAAATGAGGACCATGACACCTACTGGGTCAGCTGTTAGCATGAGCTGGTTTTGGGCCAACAGATAGTACAGTTGATCAGTCATGTTTTCAGACTGCAAAATGATGATTAGTCAGATGATAGAGCATTGGAAGGAAATACAGCATTGGCCAGATACACAGCATTGGCCAAAGACACAGCATTGGCCAAAGGCATGGAATTGACTACTGGCAATGACATTTGAACTGAAGGAAATCTTACCCCCCCATGTGCCATATGCACTTTGAATTCCACTTTCCTTCAATAGGCCTCCATTGCCTGGTGGGTAGCCAGAATCATAAAATGGTGCACAAGATAGTGCTGCCCATTGTCGCTTCAGATTGGGACATAGCCATTAGGAATATCTGCCTGGCTTTCTTCTTGATTGCTCATTGTAGAGGGATGGATGTAGGAAGAGAGATCATAACACTATCATGTTTAATTAGTGATCAGAGATCTATTGATGAGGGATTATTTAGTTGGCAATATTTGGCCCCCATTGCCAATCTCACTGTTGCCAATCTCACTGTTGCCAATCCCCCCATTGCCAATTCCACTGTTGCCAATCCCACTGCTAATGCTGTTTACCTTGCCCTTGCACGATGGTGGATTGTGATCAAGATAATTGTGTTTACATAATACAGAATGTGGTTATATAGGGGAGATATAATTGGCATTTGCTGATCTAAATGCATTGTCAGCCCTCAATGCTAATTTTTGCCAGAAAGCCTGCTGGCGATTAGCATAGGCTAGTGGGCCAGGAAGGGTATTCTTGGGCCATGAGGTTGACTGCCACCATTGGCTGTGATAGATGAAATATTGCACAGTCCACTGCATTTCATATGTGACCAGTAAAAATTCCTCCCTCCATCTATTTCTCTGAGCCTGTGATTGAAACCAGTGTAATCTCCTGACTAATAAAACTGTTAGTGTAATGAATACGGATGGCCACAAAATACATTTACATCATCGCTGTGCTGTTTGGTAATGACACCAGTTTGATTGTGGGCATTATGCCAAATCCAGAACAGGCAAAGATTAGTGGAGCCTGGTGCATTTGGCTTCAGAATAGCTGTGCTAGCATTGAGGTCATGCTTCATTAACAGCTGAAGCATACTTGATGTCTCAGCATCACAATTTAGTGCCATCAGTTGGCTTTGGCAATGGTTATACATTTGGGCATGCAAGGCAATTTTGTTAACCACATCCTGAACAATGGCTCATGCTTGGGTGCAAACTCCCTTTCTCAGCACTGCTCAGATGATGTGTGAATATTGAAATGATGTGTTGGCAACGAGCTCTCACAACTGATGCAGCAGTCAACTTGCCTGGTTCTTCCTGAAGTTGATCTCCACATTATCAAGTTCTCCATCATGTGGAAGGTATACTTGTTGCTCCTCAACTGGAATAGTGTTTGTGTCATCCAGAAGAGATGAAGCAGAAGTCTCTTTGTCAAAGGGTTCTATGTCATCAAAGTTCTCAAATTCAGGTTCATTGTTGTGAGTGATTTGGGAGGGAACAATGTCATGCTTGGCAATGTTGGCAGCATTTTGTAAATGTGTTAAGGTTGCCATATGAGATGTGAGAGCTTCTCTTTCTTGTTCAACAGCTTGCATGTCAGAAGCATGAGGTGCTTTACCAAGTCGATGGACTTTTGTCTCATAATTGAATCCTGGTGCAGATCAATGAGGGATTGTGATACATCAATCTTGGTAGGAAGTATGACCCACTGCATTTGTTCAAAAACAATAGTAAAATCAATCCACTGCTCAACCACCGATTAAATGAGTGTTGATGCTGTGACCATTCCTAATGCCGCTCCCAATGCCAGTCCTGGTCCCAGTCCCATTCCCATTCCCGATGCCAGTTGTGATCCCTGAGTGGCATACATATCCATTACCCTGACATCTGTTAGCCTTAGCATTTCTGCTGTGGTGACTTCATCCTCCCATCATTTGACTGCCTGTTGACCAAAAGCTGTTGTCAGTTCTGCATGGTGCTTGCTGAGCTGTGTGGATATCTCAAGGGCTGCTTGAGATTTTGAGCACAGTGTGAGTGTAATGCTGAGCATTTTCTTGTGATTTGAATCTGTAGCATGATTATCAAGCATTTCAGCCCAATATGGCAACATCACTGTTCCAACTGTTGGGGAAATGGAATTCAGTGATGACCACAAAGACTCGAGTATTTCCCCTGCTACAATGCCAGACCCTGGAATGAAAGATGGAGCATAGCAAAAAAAGCATTCATCCTTGTGGTCATAAACATGCAAAAGCCTAATGGCCTGGTCAATGCTCAAGCTGGCCAGCAAATGTGCACCAATATGCTCCTGAATGTGGATGATGTATTGGCAGCCAATGTCATAAATGAGCATCACTTCCTGTTGATAGTCAACCCTGGTGGTTTTTAGGGCTTGGAGGAAAGCAAAGTTGATATTCTTTTGCTGTTCTCTCCAAAACAAGTCTACTAGTGCATTGAGTACATAATAACCATGCCATGTGCATGCAATGGCCACTACTCCAGTCCTATCACATGCCTTTGATGCCAAAAAACAATGGCTCAGAATTTATTTTCACATGGAGCCTTCTAAAAAACCATGTATCCCAATCAGAATGAGAATCAGGAGCAGCACCAGCAGTGGTTACAGCATTGGCCACCATGAAGTGAAGTGTACCTACCATGAATCATTCTATGGCAGCTTGGAGGAATTGCTCATATTTAGCCTGATTTTAGGACATCCCAGCTCTATCACATAGCCATACATCAGCGTTGGAGCTTTTCTGCTGGACATGGTCAGCTTTGAAATTGCCGTCAACCATGAATATGCATTTAAAAACAAATCTGAGAGCCATAGTATCATTTCAGATGCAACTTGTACAATCAAGGTATATAGTCACCTACCAGTGATAGGTCCACTGCATGCGCTAAGGTCTGGAAAAGATTACCACTCGTATCAACACTTTACAACACACGTTCCAAACTGCTATGAGTTCTACGAAATCCTTTTTGAGCTATTTCACACTATTTTGCACTATTTCAGATGACTTCAAATGACTTCGAACTATTTCGCGATACTTTGAATGACTTCACAGCATTTTGAACGATATTGGCCACTGTATAGCTGTTTTGAAGCACTTTTGATACATGCTGCACATCTGGAACACACTATTTTGTTGCATATTGAGCACTACCAGACATGAGGAGAGACTACAAGAGACTTAGAATATGATAAGTGTGGTTTTTATGTTTCATTAATATATTGAAACACAAGATAGGTACTTTTACTATATGGGAACACTATATGTTTCATTATTTATCATTTTTCATTTGTTTCATGATCTACAATGTCCTCATTGTTTGATATATTGCCTCATGTTTTACACATGTTCTTATTTCCTTTTTAGTACTATTTCTTCAATTTGTATATAGACTTGTGTTAGTTACTTAGAACAAAATAATACCAATGGGGAACAGAGCATAAGTTACCCTCTCACTCATCGTCAGATTTAAAAGCTGTTCTCTTGAGTCTTAGCTCACATTGTATCTCTAAGTTCTGCAAAATATTGTGAACTTCTTCAAAACTATCACATTTGCTCTTCGTTTTATTGCACATTGCCTATCGCCATTCAAAAAACACTTCACATTTGTTATACTCACTCCTCAATATACCTCGAACTACTTCGAATCACTTCTACATTTCTCAAAACTACTTCGAACTATTTTGCACACCTTCAAACATCTTTCAAACCCTTTTGCACATCTTCAAATCTATTTTGAACTCTTTTGAACAGCTTCATATGCTTCTAAAAATTATTCGCAGCACACTTTGGCATATTACATTACTCACTACGACTTTTGGGTATCAGCAGTGATATTTAGTACCAACTCGCACCCTTCCTCTGACTCATGTTATACCATCTGAAGCCATTTAGTAGGTTTTGTTTGGGTTTCCAGGTTGAGTATCATTACTGGTTCACATTGTCTTTCCAATTTTCTGGTATATTTATGCCTGCTTGAAGACAGGCTGCACAGTAATTGGCAAGTGATCCTGGTTTGGGATTCAACAGATCTTTTTGATTGTGTCTATACCCTGCTCACTTCAATCTTTTTATCCAACACCATAAGTGGGACATGCACTGAAGCTCATGGTAGAGGTTGACCACTTCAGCAGGCCTCATTGGCAATGTTATGCATTGAATCAGCTAGTAAAACCAATAGGCTGATGTCTTCAATTCCAGATTACAGAGCCAAAAATGGTCTAAAACCTGCACAGTGAAAAGAGTGCATATTTTGGTGAAGCTGGTCAGGAGTAAGTTACTGGTTACTAGGTCCAAGGGAATTTGGTCTTCTCTCTGACACTGGCAGGTAACCATTGCTAAATGATGTATTCCATTCATATGCACCACACAGATATAGTTGTTGTTCAAGGCATCAGCAGTCGGCAGTGTGGTGGTCAGCTCAGGATTGGCAGTTGCTAGTATGATTGTTGCCTGGGCATCAGTCCTCATGCATCGTTCAGGCAAATATTGTTGAAACCCATGGATGTCTTCATCAGCATGTTCAACTTCATGTTCATCATCGCTATCAAAGAAGTCTTGTAAGCTGTCATTGACATCATTATTGCTCTTTTCTTGAAGCCAAAAGGCATCAAGGTAATCAAAAAAGGCTGCATCAGCCCCCATTTCATCATCTGCTTCATCCTCTGTCATTCCTGATGCCAACTCATGATGTTGAGCCATTGCCATTGCTATTGCCGAGTAATAATTGGCTGACTCTGCCTCTGCTTTATCCTTCATCTCTTCAAATATCTCCAGATATTTTATTTGAAAGTTAAGAGCATTGCAAATTGGCTGATCTGTTTGGTGCTGGACCAAATGGTACATGCCAACCTCCCATAGCTCAGCACAGCAGAAGTGTGTGCCAGTCCAGCATTCAATGCGATGGAAGGGGTTCTGCCTGTGTATTATGCACATACATGTCCAGCAAAGTGTGCTTCCTAGTAAACAATTAACACATCTCCAAATTGCCCATTTATTCAGTTGACAGTGGCTACAAACTTGTTTGTCGATAGACCATGCCTCCCAGTAGGAAGTCCCTTGTTTACCAAAAATTTGTATCTATTGCTAGCTACTCTATATGTTGTGATCTACCAGCATCGATTACTACTGCTCAGAGATTTGTGTCGATACATACAAATCTATTGTAATAGTCTATCAAAGAAGTCCTTCGTGGCTTTTTGAAGTTCAACCACTTCAAGCAATGGCCTCAAGACACACCCAATGCACTCCACCCAATGTATATGCACAAAATGTGCTGACTGACAGTTCAGGACTTCATACAATATTCTGAATCAAAAAATTTGCTGATACCGAATGGACTTGCCTCTTCTTCAAAATGGTCCCAAGCAATAGATGACAACCATCCAAATGCAGCCAAAAGACAAAAGCTTGCACTGGGACAGCTTGACTCAATTTCCTCTCTTTTTTTCGGTTCTCTTTCATGCTATTTGTCTTTAGTCTCTTGTGAATCCAATGGGCACAAATCCAGATGGAGACCAAATTGTTCCCACTCTCGACGACAACACAATTCATGACCAGAATCAGCCTGAGGATGGACTTGGACTCAGAGATGAACAAACCCCACTTCCCTCCATCAACAATACTTCTGATTGCCATCCTGAAGGTGAATGCAATCCCAGTCAACATCCCAATGCCAATCAGGAATCTTTTCAACTGCCCCCCTTAGAACTGAATGAAGGTGAACCAGACACTGGAATATATATACCTGCCCTCCAGATCATAATGAACAACATACAAGCTCTAAAGAATACAACCCTTGATGAAAGCGGCATGGCTCCTGATGACATCAATTGACTCAGAGATCCCCAATCAGTGTTCTGCAGCCTGGACATGTCAGACACACATCTTGTAAAGTCGCTTCAGCACTTTATCTACTCTACAGATACATCACGTGATTACTATGAGAATATATGCAAGGTCAACATGGTGGCATACCCTGATAACAATTTTTTGTCATTCAATCAGGCTAAACAAACCCTTAAAAAACTCTCTGGTGTTGTCCCTATCAGACACGACTGTTGTATCTCCAGTTGTGCTGCTTTTACTGGTGCATATTCTGAACTCAATGCTTGTCCATACTGCAATGCCCCTCATTACGACAACAATGGAAAGCCTTGTCAACAGTTCACCACATTCCCAATCGGCCCGGTACTTCAAGCCCTCTACATGTCACCTGAAACTGCTGAAGATATGCATTACCTTGAGAAGAGGCTCACACAGATTGAGGAACACCTCAGAACACACAATGGCAAAATAGAATCTTATGATGACACAGCATGCTCTCAAGACCTTTTGTGAGCATGGGCTGCTAGTCGATTCACCAAAGACAACATTGCATTACAGCTTTCCATTGACAGTGCACAACTGTATCACAACAGAACCTCTGATTGCTGGATGTTTATCTGGATAATTCACAATCTTCCCCCTGGACTACGTTACAAAAGGCTTTCATCATCCCTGGTGACTTCATTCCTGGTAAACTGAAGGAAATGGACTCATTTTTATTTCCATCACTCTATCATGTCACTGCCATTCAATGCAAGGGCCTCAAGTACTTTAATGCATTAACATCTACTTCAATTCCATGCTCTATTCCCTTTGTTGTGATTGCATCAGCATTGATGTGAAGCTGTTTCAAGGGATGATGAGGTAGATGAAAGTCCCAAAAGTCCAGAAGACCTGTGCATAGATGAGGCATCAGCACCACTGGCTGCATCAGTGATGACATCAGCCCTAGCAATGTCAGCCCCAGCATTGTCATCAATGGCATCAGAACTGGCAGCATCAGCACCAGCAACAGCAGCAGGGACACTCCACTCAACATCAGTCCTGCTGATTGACACATCACTTGCAAAGGGGGCTGCTCAATCAGCTGAGGCTTCAACACTGAAAAAATGGAAGGTTGCTGCCCCTGCCATCATAAGTGATTCTATCAGTGATAAGTGTTTCTTTTTTCACATGTCATGTTCCTCTTCTGATTGTTATGCTAGAAACTTGTGTCAGCAAGATTGGATTAAGACTCACAAAGGTGGGACATAGGAGCAATTCAAGGCATACTGGAATGGCCTATCTGAGGAAGAGATAAAGGTATGCTCAATCTCTTCCTTTTTTGTGTACCTGATCTATCTGTATCTATTTCAGCTATGGAAACAAGCAGCTACAGTAGAAATGAGTATCTGCATTCTATGTATTAGGAAAAGCTTAATGATAGTTTTTAAACACCAGAGGAAGGCTCATAAAGAAAGAAAAAAGGGTCAAGGCACATTTTGTTATATGCTTCATTGATTTACTAATTGGGTCTTTCTAGCATAACTATTTTAACCATCGACTTTTGTTTTGCCAAGACCACTTCACATTCTGTGCATTCCAGTACATTCCTGTGTACTCACACATGTTCTCTCACTTTCGACAGGATTCAGCACTCACTTTCAATGGAACTTGGTGATAGGTCCACTATGCACTTTAAGGTCTGGAGAACATTCCCACTCATATCAAGACATTATGACATGCACTCTGAATTGCTATGAATGCCACGAAATTGATGTCAAATTATTTTCGCACTATTTCACACTATTTCAGACAACTTTGAACTATTTCGAATGCTTTCAAACTATTTCATGACACTTCGAATGACTTCACAGTATTTTGAAGAACATCGGCCACCATATAGCTGTCTTGAAACACTTTCGATGCATGCTGCACATCTGGTGATGATACTCAACCCAGAAACCCAAACAAAACCTACTAAATGGCTTCGGATGGTATAACACGAGTCAGAGGAAGAGTGCGAGGTGGTACTAAATATCACCGCTGAGACCAAAATGATGTGTTTAGTGACATGAAATAATAAGGGATGGTTTGAATAATCTGTAAGGGCATACGAAGGTGTTCAAAAGAGTTTGAAAGAGGTTTGAATATGCATGAAGAGGTTCGAAGAGGTTCGAAGTTGTGCAAAGTAGTCCAAATAAGTTCGAATAGGTTTGAAAAGGTTCAAAGTATATCAAAGAGTGATTTTAATGAATGTAAAGTGTTTGTTGAATGGCGATAGGCAATGGGCAATAAAATGGAGAGCAAATGCGATAGTTTTGATAAAGTTCGCGATATTTCACAGAACTTAGAGATATGATGCGAACTAAGACTCAAGAGAATGGCTCTTAAGTCAGATGATAAGTGTGAGGGTAACTTGTGCTGTTCCCCCTGTTGCTTGTTATGTTATCCTAACTAATACAAGTTTATATACAATCTGAAGGAATAGTACTAAAAAGGAAATAATAACAATTGTAGAACATGAGGCAATGTGCACAGCAAATAAAGGTATTGTAAAAGATGAAACAAAATGAAAGATGATAATAAGTGAAACATACATTGTCCAAGTATAGTAAGAGTTCTTGTTCTATTGCTGTGATATATCAATGAAACAAAAATCCACACTTATCATATCCTAAGTCTCTTGTAATCCCTCCTTGTGTCCAGTAGTACTCAATATGTGGCTAAATAGCTCACTCTGGTTAAGCATCATATATCAAAAGTGTTTTAAAACAACTATATGGTGGCCGAAGTCATTCAAAGTGCTGTGAAGTTGTTCAAAGTGTCATGAAATTGTTCGAAGTCGTTCAAAGTGTTTCAAAGTCATTCAAAATAGTGCGAAATAAATCGAAAAGTGTTCAAAGTCAGTTTCATGGCATTCATAGTGATTCGGAGTGCCTGTCATAATGTCTAGATGTGAGTGAGAATGTTCTCCAGACCTTATAGCATGCAGTGGACCTATCACCAGAACAAGTTATTTCATTGCATATCGAGCACTACCAGACATGAGGAGAGAGTACAAGAGAGTTAGAATGCGATAAGTGCACTTTTGTGTTTCATTGATATATTGAAGTACTTTTACTATATGGAAACACTATATGTTTCATCATTTATTATTTCTCATTTGTTTCATGATTTACAAGTCCTCATTGTTTGATATATTTGCCTCATGTTTTACACATGTTCTTATTTCCTTTTTAGTACTATCTCTTCATTTTGTATATAGACTTGTATTAGTTAGTTTAAAAAAATATAACAATGGGGAACAGCACAAGTTACCCTCTTGCTTATCGTCAGATTTAAGAGTCGATCTCTTGAGTTTTAGTTCGTGTCATATCTCTAAGTTCTGTGAAATATCATGAGCTTCTTCGAAACTATTGTATTCACTTTTCGTTTTATCGCCCATCGCCTATTGCCATCCAACAAACACTTCACATTCATTAAATTCGCTCTTCAACTTACCTTGAACCTCTTCGAACTTATTCAAACTTATTCAGACTACTTCGCATGACTTTGAACCTTTTCGAACCTTTTTCGAACCTCTTCACACATATTCAAACCTCTTTTGAACTCCTTCGAACACCTTCGTATGCTCTTACAGATTATTCGAACTGTCACTTATTATTTTGCATCACTAAACACATTGTATTGGTCTCAGCAGTGATATTTAGTACCAACTCACACCCTTCCTCTGACTCGTGTTATACCATCTGAAGCCATTTAGTAGGTTTTGTTTGGGTTTCCAGGTTGAGTATCATCATTGGCACTCACTTTCATTTGTTCTTGCTTTCACTTGCTTTTATGTACTCTCATTTGCTTTTGCTCGCTTTTGTTTACTCTTGCTCGCTTTCATGGTCATGCACTCACACTCATGGACTTCTTATGATTCTGGCTGCTTCCTACAGACTGCATACAGTGGTGGCCTTGTTTTTTTATCTTTGTGCTGCTCGGCAGGCATGCCCAGTAGGAAGTCCATCATTTAGCTAAGATTTTTGCCTATTTACTTCATTTGAGTAGCATAAAATTGATCTAAACCAAAACATTGAATATGCCATATGTAGTAGTATTGATTAGCATAAATTCGATGTGATTGCAATTGATTGGCTTGATGGTAATTTACTCAAATAGACATTGTTTTCAATTGAAATCCATTGCTATTGATTTTGTTCAGTTCTTTTTTTCCCCTGGTTTCAATCAATACAAATCTATTCTTTTAATTACAAACAATTACAGGCCATTTCAAATCATATCAACCCCTGTTGATTATCCCATCGATTCCTGTTGACTACCCCCTAGTATTTCAGGGATGCTTGCAGCAATTCATCCACTCATCCCACAAACTGCAATACATAGCCCTTCTGTCTCTATCAGTTGTATATGGGCCTTAATAAGTCAATGTGTGTCAGAAACTGACCATGCCAATCCATGGCCAAACCAGCTCATCAGCCACCTGAGGTTCTTGCATATCTCATTCTGGAGCAAGACCTGGATTGTCATGGATACCAGCTGAACTCAATTCACCACATTCTTCTGTAACCAGAGGCAAGGGAACCTTGATACACTTTGTTTTTGGTCCATGTCTCATGTTGACCTCAACTTCTACATGTGTAACAGTATCAATTGCATCATCATGGTCCTCATGCAGCAGTGCATTTTTCTTTGATCTTCTCTTTCTCTTGTAAGGAGCTCTTGTCAGGCTCATGATGATTGGAAGGAATCAATTGCAGTGATGGACTATTTATTTGTACTATTGGCCTCATGTGATCCTTGTGTTATCCTTATGCAAATAATATGTTATGCCTGGTGATGACAGGAATCATTCTTTCCTCCACATCAACCCCCCTCAATGCTGCCTGAGCCATCAGAGAACCTGGGTGAGAGACAGTATCACAAGGGAAGATATACAGTCAAAGAGTGGAGGATCATCAAGCCTTATAGAGACGCATTCTGATCACAGGAATCCAAAGCTGGCTGGTTGCAAATACTCAAGTGTGACATTCTCCCTGCCATATTCAATTACTGGGTGTCAATCGAGAGGGCCCAATGGATGAGGAGGAGCATTGCCTACATGCCAAGATAAACCATCAACTTGAAGCATGTGAAGGTTCTATTTTTTATTACATCACCAGGAACTAACAACCTGGCCTTCAAACAACTGGCAAATGATGAAGGGCTACTCACGTAAATCAAACAATTTCAAAGTCAAGCAATCAGAAGCCATTTGGGCCTTATACCAGGATCAAGTTTTGAAAGAGATCAGAAACCTGCTAGGTATTGAGAATGCCACCACAAGTACACCTGGATGGTTCCAGATGTGACTGCCAGCCATCAAGAGTGTTTTTAACAACATGACTGCAGAGGAAAAGGTAATCCTTGAGATCAAGCAGGATAAAATAATGCAGGAAGGTTATCCTGAGCAGACAAAGCAAAGGTAATTTAATGCCGTTGCCACTGCCAATGCCAATAGTGACTGACATTTCACAGACTAGCAGAGAGAAACCTGTGTGTTAAGTTGCATTGCAGATCTTGAGGCAACGTCTGATGCACATAAAGCCCAACATAACTCACGAGGTTCTGCTTGAGCTCTGTGATATGATCATGATAGGTGTCCAGAAATGATCATGCAGGGGTATTCATTAAAGAGGTGACATTGTCATGACTGTAATCAGCATCGGCATCACAATCGGCATCAGCATCACAATTAAAGATTCTACTCATGCATCAACAACCATCAAACCATTAGATGCAGTATGGGCTGTAAATGTCACAAACAGCACTCCCATTTCTAACCAGTGTTGTTGGGCACTCTCCTCTACACACTTCCTGCCCACACCATGGAAAGGATCACAATACAAGAAAAAAGAGCTGGAGCAATGGTTTATGTTGTATGTTGGGCAGCATTACAGTATGACAACTTCTCATGCTACAAACTATTACTTATCTCCATGCAGAACTAGCCAACAATGGTCATAGTCACCATATCCCATTCAAAGCAATTGCTGACCAAACCTCTTTATCCATCAATCCTAAATATCTCCCAGGAAGGTTCAAATTCAGAGACCCACAGAATATGCACAAGAGTGCCATAGAAGACTTCTTTGACCATGTTCTGCAGTGTCAAACAGTGCAGGGCCCTGAAAGAGCATTCAGATTTAAAGGAATCAAAGTGAGCAATAAAAGTGTATCTCCTGCACACTATCCTCATAATTTAAATAACTCTCCACCTTCCCGATGCATTTCCAAATGCAGTGGATGATGGAATGGTGATGCAATACCTAATGCCAAGTCCAACATGGGTACTGGCCTGTATCCTGATGCCAATGCCATTCCTGATGCTGAGCCCCAAGGTCAATCAAGAGGCAGAAAAAGGGCAAAAGTGAAACAGCAGTAAAAAAAACCTCACCAATGATCAAGAGCAGAACAGGCACTTATCTCTGAACCTCCCGATTCCTTGCAACTCACGGATCCAGCTCAGTTGAGCTATGTGCAAGTCAATCAAACAATAATGGACATACTCTGCACAGCTGTTGTCACTTGACCACAGCCAATTAATGGTCCAGGTGATGGTGAACCAGAGTATGTCATTCCTTGACACATTTATGAGAAATCCATCACACCCATATCACCTTTAAATAATGATGGAAATGATGCCCCATGCCCACTTGATCCATCGCTGTTGGAAGGCAACACCACATCAACTCAAGAAAGATTGCAATGAAATAAACCTTGCTGCCTGTCTGGGCAAACTCAGCCAGAGGATTCTATTGCAGGGTCAAGGGCAAAGGCATTAAAACTGTCAACAATTGGATTAGCATCAGAATCAGCAATGGTAGAATCAGCAGACAGAGACTCGGCAGCAGTAGGATTGGCAGACAGAGAATTGGCAGTGGTAGGATTAGCAGACAGAGACTCGGCAGCAGTAGGATCAGCAGTGATAGGATCATTTGGTGATTGCCAGACTTCACCTGTGAAGAAAACATTTGAACAGATGACCTCCCCAATATCTCAAATCAAGAATCAGGGAGACATCAGCCTGACATGCCTGCAGAACAGCTGATCACCTTGCTTAGCAAGAAACTGTCTCTATGCAGGTTGTTGGGAGAAGAAGAGTAAACTTTGCACAGTAAATTTACTATATGTGTCTCAGTAGAAGACAAAGAATGACAATAGTAAGATTTGCAGAAGAAATCAAAGCAAGCGATAGGAGTGTGTCTCTTGTGCACTATTCTAATAATTTGAATAACCCTTCACCTGCACAATGCATTTCCAAACAGACTTCCAACCAGTCTGGCCAAAGGAATGCCAATATTGTGCCCAATGCTGTATCCATTACTGGGACCATTTGGAATCTTGGCCTATATTTTTGAATGATGGGTGAGGTGGGGGGCTGGAAGGCAGGTCTGTCTGAACCATGCACTGGAGAGTATCTATGCTCAGGTCATGGGCAGTCCTGTCAAGAATGGTGTAATGGAACATGGAATTCTCTCAGCATCTTCATATGCAGGTGAGGTGGGGGGCTGGGAGACAGATCTGCCTGAAAAATGTTTGGGTGAGTACCCGCCATCAGTCATGAGGCAGCATTGGCCAACAGGATGACATCTCTGGAGAGTATCTATGCTCAATGGAATTTTCTCAGCATCTTCATATGCGGGTGAGGTGGGGGGCCAGGAGGCAGGTCTGCCTAAAAAATGTTCAGGTGAGTATACCTGCTGAGGTCCTGGTTTGATATGGTGAGTCCTGCTCATCATGTGGATCATGCACATGGCACCGATCTGGGCTGTGTAATGCTG
This sequence comes from Tricholoma bakamatsutake, assembly GCA_029959215.1. Taxonomy (NCBI): domain Eukaryota; kingdom Fungi; phylum Basidiomycota; class Agaricomycetes; order Agaricales; family Tricholomataceae; genus Tricholoma; species Tricholoma bakamatsutake. Next base: position 10,194,353 of record CP114857.1, on the reverse strand, counting down.
ATCTTAATTATGATCCTGGTAAGGCCACTGCCACTGCCATGCCCCTTGCTGTTGCTGCTGCCTGAAACTATTTTATAGGCTACTGATGTCTGTATTAAATGTATTACTCTTCAGTCTAGCAACCATTGTAATAGTGTATTCATTTGTTACTATCATAGGTACACGTATATAGATTAGAGCATTTGAAAGTGTCTACTGAACCTGTATCATTCAATACACTGTATATGTTCGATAGACTATATTATTTGACACATTGTAGCTTACCTATGTGACTCAGAATGATTCTACCTCACCCAGCGAGTGGCTTAAGCATGTATATCATTGAAATCTATTTCTTTGTTCTGTAGCTTCGAGCATGTCTAATTCTTCCCCCAGTATGGAATTGAAATTGCCAAGCTTATTTGTTTCTTTGCAGACTCAACTTAGCCTGATACTTCTTCCTCTAGTGAGTTCCATAATGTGTGCAGCATTGAAATTATTGCTTTAACTATCCATTCCTTTGCAGATTTGATTAAGTCTGGTGGATTGCTTTAATGTGTATTGCATTGATATGATTGATGTTTATTTGCTTTTATAGCCTTGACTGAGTCTAATTCTTCTTCCTCAAATGAGTTTCTGTTGAGTTGCACCATCGTCTTATCAAGGTGGCTGGAACCATATTACCCCTGCAGCTTTGACACAGGCTACTAGTGATCCCAGGGAACTCACCCAATTTTCATGCCCTCCACTGTACAATGGAGCCCCCTTCACTCTGGTGGTGCTGTTTAAGTTCTCTCCTTAGTCGCTGTTGTGATGTTGTACAATTATTAAAGTTTCACCATATCAAGTTCATGGAGTTGGAAATTTGTGTGAGAATTGTCTGATAACTTAGAGGCATAGCACTTTAAAATGTACTGTGAATCCAAAGTAACCTGTAGTAACTAAGCAAGTGACTGGGTTCCACTATACTATGAGGTCACTTAGTCACCACTAGTGATGTGCAGGGCCTGGCTTAATCACAGGCCCATCACAAGCCCTGGAAAGCCCAATTGCACACAGGACCAGCTTAACAATAATTCATTTGAAGTTATTTGAAAGTAATTTGTGAATTATTCTTAAAACATTTCAAGAATTTGTGCATGAATTATATTAAATGTATAGTAAATGTCTTTAACATAATACAGATGTCACTATTGTAAAGATATTGAAAAAGTGTTTCAAATGTTGTTTTGATTGACTTTAACATAATGTTCAGTACCTTATGGGAAAAGAATTTACAATGATTATTGAACAATAGTTTAAAATCATATAAGAATTATGCTAATAGCATTCAAGATAAAGATCAGCATAATATTATTATAACCTTGATGTAAAATGTACAGATTTATGCTAATATATTACATCAGTAAAATGAGCATAATAGGAGGAGAATTACTTGAGAGGAATATAACAAGTATAAGTTTGATATTCTAAATGATGTTTTAAATGCATTTAGGATAACATGCAGATAACTTCCAGAGATACAGAGTGATGTTATGCCAAATGCAAGTTTGAAAATCAATAGAATTATATCTGAGTAATATTGACAGAATCATTAAGAATTTGTTTAAAATAAAATCAGAAAAGTGTATTGGGCATCATCTGAATTGTATTTGAAATAAATGAAGTAAAGAGGGTATAATAAATACAGAGAGATAGGTATCCATTCCAGAGAAGAATAATATATAATGCATGACTTGGGAATAGTACAGCTGTCATGCCTGTCCTGGAGAAAGCATGGGTAAGTGTGATGCCCTTTTATGACATGCAGATCATGGCAATGGAGTGGAAGACAATCAGGACATGACACTTCTCCATCCTGAATTCTTCACAGTCCATGCACTCGAAGGCCTCATGGTAAAGGGGGCTGAATGAGATATACTGTGAGATATCCAAAAAGGGGTGGAAAGTAGACAGAGCAAGGATGTGGTGGTGCAGGCAATGAAGAAGCTCAAGAGGGTGAAGGGACAGACACTGCAAAGTTTAGAATGGGCAATGGATGATGGCCTGTGGAGGTTTTGAGACCAGCTCTATGTTTTCCCTGTTCTAGATCAAGGATTGTTGAGCAACACCATGACTCAAAGCTTGAGAGACATGCAGGACACTCAAATTAGTCATGCAAAGTTACTGGTGGCCTCATATGTATGTCCAGATATATCAGCCAATACTGCAAGGCATGTAACATGTCCCTTCACACAAAGGCCCAGAAATGCAAACCATTCAGTGAACTACATCCCCTTGCCATTCCAGAAGAGTGATGGGATGTCGTGAGTGTTGACTTCATTACCAAACTCCCTCATTTACATGGTTTTGATGCAGCAATGGTTGTGGTGGATTCAGTGAGTAAACAAAATTACTTCATACCCACTCACACCATCATCACTGTGCTGGGATCAGCCTGATTGTACCTTTGAAATGTCTGGAAGCTGTATGGCCTACCCTGATCCATGGTGTGCAATCAAGGACCATAATTCATTGCAAAGTTCATGTGCAAACTGTATCGACTCCTTGGGATCACCATTTCAGCATTCACAATGTATCACCAACAAACAGATGGCCAGACAGAGCAGGTTAACCAGGAACTCAAACAGTACAATTGATTCTTCATGAGCAAGTGACAGAATGACTGGAACACCCTGCTGCCCCTCAGTGAATTTGCATACAACAACCATGTCTACTTTGCAATGCAATACTTGCCCTTCTTTGTGGACACAGGAAGGCATCCATGAATGGGCTTTGAACCCAATCAATGCCCTTCAAAGCTTGAAGCAGTCAACAAATTTATGGATAGGATGAAGTTCACACTGGATAAAGCATGAGCAGCACTGGTGAAGTCGAAAGACAATATGGCATAGTACTATAATCAATGCTGCACACCAGCACCCAAATTCGTTGCAGGTAAAAAGATATTCCTAGATGCTTTGGACATCAGCACCACCAGGCCCACAAAAAGTTTGTGCATCACTATCTTGGCCCTTACCCTGTTACTTGACCTGTTGGCTTCCATGCATATCATCTTAAGCATCCCCCATCCATGTCACAAATTCACCCAGTGTTTTATGTTGTCAAGCTGCTACTGGTCCCACCAGATCCAATCAAGGGCAGATATGTGAAGCCCCCACCACCTCCGCAGATTGTAGGGTGTAAAGAAAGGTATAAAGTGGAGGAGGTGATCAACACTCAATTCTATCTAGGTGGAATTTGAGGACATGCCATAGTCATATTAAAAAAGGAAGGACTCAATGGATATGTGAAGCCTATCAAGAAATGGGCTTAGCAGATACCACTATGTTGGCTTTGATCGAGAAAGTCCAATCTATGTCATGTTTGCAGCTACCTCTGGGCTCAGTAGCAGTCATAGCACTTGCTCTGGTTCTGTGATACTCAAATGACACAATGTATATTTCCAATCTGTCAAGAGGCGGATGCTTGGCGACAGAGAATGAGTCTAAGCCAGAAGGGTATAATATAATTTGGATATAATCAGAGTTGGTGGCGCCTCAAATTTGATGGCTAGTGGGAAACTCAAGATGCATTTCAGAACTGTGGAAGGTTGCCTCTACATAGTGACATGCAATGAATTTCTTTAATATTTACAGCTGCATCGACAAAGTCAGATTTCTTTTCATGGTAAATCATAGTAACCACATCAATCCCAGAGTGCCTCACAATACGTATAGCATTCACAGTACAATACATAGACCTTCATAGCACTGGGTAGTAAAACCCTTCAGCTTCCAAGAAACTCATAGTAGCATTATGGACCCCCATAGCACTGGGTAGTAAAAACTGTCAGCTTCCAAGGAACTCATAGCAGCAGTGTCGACCCTTCTAATATTTTTAGTATTCACAAAGTAAACCAATATCATTCTGCATCACAGTTTCCACCAAGTGTCAAAGCAAAAAATAGGTCCTTTATAAAATATTTGTCTAACCAAAATTTAGAACAGTAGGCCCTAGCATTCGCTTGTGTCAAACATTGATCAGCTTTCTGGAAACCTACCCCATAATCAGGGGAAGGTAACACTGGGGAGATAGAAGGGAAAAAGGAACAAGATAGAGACTCACTACTAATCATGCAATAGACAAGGCAATGACATTATTAGAAGCGAGTAGGGGTAAAATACAAGAGTTCAGGGGTACATAGTCCAGGAAAAAAGGAAGAATGGGGAATCCAACTACAGGGCTATCTTCATTAGTAAGAAAGTGAACTGTATGCAAACAAGCATCAACAGTGTTGTGTATGCCAGGCTTACACCCTCCCACTCTCAGAAAAGTGTCTGGGTACCATTAGTGAGAAGGGCAAGGATGGTGAAGGGAAATAAGAAATTGACATCAAATTAACCAAGACATTGGGTGCATTAAAAAACCCAGTAGGAAAAAGCTACCATGTTTCCTCTGCCTTACATGCCTTCTATTGGTCCAAGTTGTTTACCACAGGAGGCTGCAGTTACTGGTCAGGTGGAAGGGTTAGGGCCATGAGCAGAATTCCTGGCTTTCCTCAGTTGATTGCAGAGTTGTACAGGACCCATTCGAACACCCCACAATGTGTTAGCACCCTGACATTCAGACATATTGGCTTCCAACTCCATGGATGGATGAAAAACAGTGCAAAGAGCCTCACATGTTGAGATGCTGCACCTTAAAAAGGGGGTGATATAAGGGGAACAGTCAGCAAAGCCCCATGAACATCTCTGAACACCCACAAAACCCTCCTAAACCCTTTGAAGCCCCTTGAAGAGTCTTTGAGGCCCTTCACATACTGTTTACCTATTTAGCTCTACTGTGTGCCTTGTGTACTAGCTCCTACAGCATGCCTCATGGTGCAACATGTACCTTGGACCCTGGAGGCATGCCAAATCTCATGTAGAATGGTATATAGTGTAGTTTCCTAGTGGGGAAACACCTTAAAGTTTTTTCTTTGGTTCTCCCTCACTAGGTCCATCTATTGTATTTCACTACATTTTCTTATGCATTCTTTGGTGTTCCCTCACTAATCTGAGTTCTGGCTCATAACATAAAGTTGCTCTCACAATGACTATGCCTTGTTTTTATAGGCGTGAACAACAGTGAGGATGGCAGCATATGTATCTGCATGAGGGCAGAAGCTGCTCAATGAAATCCATAGACATAGAATGCCATGGATGCAGAGGAGCTGGAAGCAGTTTCAGGAATTCATATGGTTTGTGCTGCAGTATCTTGCCATGCAATTGAGGTGAGTGCAGGTCAGCAGCTGTTAACCTTCAGTACCCAGCACTGACATTCATTCACCCACATTCACTTTAATTCACATCTGCAGTAACCTGCATTCCCAACCACTAACCTGCACTAGCCTGTAATAAGCCACATTCACTGATATTCACTGGAATTCACATCTGCATTAACCTGCATTCCCAACCATTAACATACATTCACCCACATTCACCCACATTCACCTGAATTCACAGCTGCATCAACTTGCATCTCCCAGCATGAACAAATATAAGCCTGCATTCCCCCTAAATTCAGATTTTTATTGACCTGCAGTAGCCAGCACTAACACACATTCACTTGCATTCACCTGAATTCACATCTGCATTAACCTGCATCCACAATCATTAACATACATTCACCTGGATTCACCTGAATTCACATCTGCATTAACCTGCAGTACCCAGCAATACCATACATTCACCTGCATTCACATCAGTAATTTACCCTCCACCATATGTTCTGCACAGTGATAGGTCCACTTTGCACTCTAGGGTCTGAAGAGATTTCCAAACACATCGACACATTATGACACATGCTCCCAACCCCTACAAACCCTATGAAACCACTCCAAAATGATTTTGAATGACTTCAAATGAATTCACAACACTTTGAACAACTTTGAATAACTTCACAGCACTTCGAATGATGTCAGCCATTATATGCCTATCCCACCACCCTTCCAATACACACAGCACACCCAGTATGAGTTAGTGCATCACATATTGAGCACTACTGGACACAAGGAGATATGACAAAGGGCTCTTAGAATGTGATTGTGGCATTTCGGTGTTTCAATGATATATTAAAACAATAGGACAAGTAGTTTTGCTATGCTGTGACTCTGTACATTTAATTTATCATCATTTCTCATTTGTTTCATGATTTGCAAAGTCCTTTATTACTGTGCATGTTGCCTCATGTTCTCCACATGTTATATTTCCTTTTTAAGTACCATCTTTTCAAAATGTATATAGACTTGTACTAGTTACTTAGAACAACAGAGAAGAAGTTGTCCTCTTCCATTTATCATCTGATTTAAAAGCTGTTCTCTTGAGTCCAAGCCTCACATCATAATTCTCAGTTCTGTGAATCATTGCAAACTTCTTTGAACTCTCATACTAGCCTCTCGACCTATTGCTTATCATCTATCATCTCTCAAAAAACTTCCTAATTCGCTATATTCATTTCTTGATATCCCTTGAAACCATTCCCATTCTCCCCAAACTCCTTGAATATCCTTGAACATCCTTGAACCTTCTTTAAGCTTCTTCAAACATCTTCAAACCTTGTTTGTAGCCCTTCAAAAACCTTCATATGCTCCTAAGACTATTTGCAACATTTCTCACTACTTCGTACCTCTCACTATAATCCTTGAGTAACAGCAATGATCTTTAGTACCACCTTGCACCCTCCCTCTAGCCTGTGTAACACTTCTTAGACCTTTTTAGCAGGTTTTTGTTTGGTTTTCAGGTCGAGTATTATTATTTTGGAGCCCACCATGAGGGGTTTCTAAACCATTTCATTGCCTAATCCATCTTGAATCTCCTGTCTTAGACCTACTCAAGCTCGAAATCTTTGAATCAAGACTTGCCATGCCTTCAAAACTCTCAAAAAATCAGGAGATATTCTAGTCCCAGTTTGTGAAGCAGAGTCTACTCATCGTCAACTCTTTCCTTCACCTATATCCTTGTCTTCAATGTCATCTTCTTCTTTGTCCTCATCATCTACCTCTTCATTCATTCTTCCAATGACTTCAACACCTCTAACATCCTTCACCCAAGTCTTAACTCCCACCCCAAGAATAATCACATCCATGCATACAAAAGTAACTATGCCAGCTTGTGGTCATTCCACAGCTCCGAAACTCAACCCCACCCAGCCTCAAGAGCTTCACTGATATTTTGATGAGCTCAAAATACTTTTTACAGACTGCAATATCATGGATTCAGAAGTCATGAAGAAGCACGCCTGCTGATATGTTGACATTGACACCTCTGAACTTTGGGAATCAATTCCAGAATACAAAACTGGCACTTCATTCCAAAATTTTTGCATTGCAATTCACAGACTATACCCTGGCTTTGAAAATAAATTCAAATGGTCAATTTTGGACATGGATAAACTCATTGGCAAACAACTTCACATGGGAACTTTTAATGCAGCAATTTAGGGTTGTATTATCGATCGTTCTACAACATCACAAAGTTTCTTCTCTATAAAGGCTGAATTTTGGAAGCAGAATAAAGCAGAGCATTCATTTGTGGTTTCCAGCCAGGCTTATGGTCATGAGTTGCACGAAAACTCAAACTTAAAATTTCTTGACCATTATCCAGATGATGCTTATCCACTCAATGATATTCATGCAGCAGCAAAGTTCATTTTAGCAGGATCAATCAGTTTAGACTCAACATTGCTACATAGCTCACACTCCTCAGCAACTTCAGCATTACCATCAACCTCGATGTCTTTGACACAAATTACATCAGAAGACTTATTGGCAATCCTCAAAAAATTTACAATTACACTCATTACCACTTTAGCAGGTTCTAAACCTACTAATACCCCTCATTCTAGCAGTGGATTTTGTTTGGACCAGCTTGAAAATTTAGTTTGTATCTTTTGTAGACTTACTGGTCATTTCATTAGCAACTGCTTGGTTTGCCAGTCATATATCAATGAAGGAAAGTGTAAGAAGAACACCAAAGGAAAAATCATTCTTCCAAATGGACAATTTACTTCTCGAAACATCCGTGATCATTTTATCAAGGACAGAATTGATGAATGGACTCAACAAAACCCTCCTTCTACCACTACACCATGACTAATGTATAACATCACACCTTCAACAAGGGGTTCGACACCATCCAGAGGCATTTACCAAGTTTCTGACCTATCCACAACAGCTGAAGATTGTATTGCAAAGCTCGAACAAGAGCTATATGCTTTGCAAGGTAGTAGACCCTTTTCCAGAACTAATTTGAATATACCAACAGTTTCTACATCTCAGCCTTCGATCCCTCAAAACTCTGCACCAGCTGAGCCATCCACTCCACAAGTACCAGTGCCATCTATCTTGTCCACAGCAACTAATCTACCTACTTTGACTTTGGCATCATCTTTGACTTCCAAAACAACTTCACAACCCATCATTCACCCATACACTGCTACAAAGAAAATTTGTACTTGTTGCCTCACAAAAAAAAATTTGGATCAACTGCAAAAGGTAAAGGCAAAGATGGTTCTTCATATCATATCCAAGCCCCAATTCAAAAGAATAAAATAATGGAAGATGTTTTCGCTTGCTTGATGAAGACCCTGATTATCATGTTAACCCCCAAAGAATTACTGTCTCTATCACCTGAAGTTTGTACTATTATCCCCCACCTGCCATCCAGCCCGTATGGTATGGTCAACAAATGGATGTGCCAGGGCTACCTGCCAGGTCACAGCCAGAACCTGCTGCTACTGCAGCTATATATCCTAGCATTTCCGATTGGTTGAACTATTGTGATAGCCATCCAGCTCGTGCTGGAGAAGATTTCAAGACTTACATCACAGCTTTCGAGAGGCTTGGCTACCGACGCATGAACCAACTCACAGGGTCCCGAATGACTGTCGAGATTGTCGGAGTAACTCTCCATTGGTGTTGGTACAGCAGATTTATTGATTCAATATGCTGAGGAAGATGTCGCGTTGATCAAAAAAGGTTTATTCTCGATGATTTGATTACTGGCAGTATTTACAAACAATGTTTTGTACAAGTAACATGCCAATGAAACCCATGCTCCCCGTCTCAAACTCAGTGCCATTCCTACTGATCCATCCTTCTCTGAGTATTCAGTGGGCAGTGCAACATGGGTGGGATAAGAAGATGGGGCTTGGTTTTGACATGGGGAGTTAGGGTCCAAAACGAAGACTGTGTTGGTTAAAAATATGTGAGCACCTAGAGGACATACTGAAAAACATACTGAAAAATTTCCGAAGCATTCCCAAGAGCCTTACATGTGCTAGAGTCCTTCGATGCTCGGTGCCCCCCCCTCAACCCACCGAAAATTTGACTTCTTGAGAACGCGAAGTCGTGAGCTGTAAGTTTGCAAGCACCTAGATAGTGTGTCGAATGGCCCGGCGTTCGAGTTTGAAGTGAATCGGTGCAGCGGTTGTTGAGATATGGCAATTCGAAGTTCGAGCTTGAAAATGTGTTGTGTTCCTTTATTTGGCAAAGTCACGTGCAAAACACAGTAATTGGAGTCTGCGAGGAATGCCTGGAGGATGGCAAGCACGTTCCTGGACCAGTAAAACCATTGAACATCACAGGGATGAAAGACTGGATTGAAATCCTCGCGTTCCAGAGGAAGATTGAAAAACTTGAGACTGGTTTTCTTAGAGAGTTTAAAGATGTGTTTGAACCGCTACCTCATGTTGATAAACTGTAACTGCACAGATCAAGCTGAAAAATGCAGAACACACTATTAAGACATGTACTTATGCATGCCCACGTAAATTTCGAGATGCATGGAAAACACTCATTTAGCAGCATCTTGACACTGACCATATTCGGCCATCTTCATCACCTCATGTTTCTCCTGCGTTCATTATCCCTAAATCAGACCCTTCTGTCCTGCCACAATGGGTCAATGACTACTGAGAACTGAACAAGAACACTGTTTCTGACTCCCATCCTATCCCTCAGATCGATGATATCTTAAATGAATGTGCAAAAAGGAAGATCTGGGGTACAATTAATATGACTAACAGTAAATCGTGGACTTGGATGGCTGCAAAATGCTGAACAGCGAACAGCAAACGTGGTCGGATAAACCGCCACCATATGATACCGGATACACCAATATACAATTCACAATCTAGCCTTAGCAGCGTTATCTTCAATAACAGCATTCCTCGTCCTCAAGTCTCTCGCAATCGACTCGAGAGTGTCCCGGTACAGATCATCCTGCCCAAACTTTCAGTTACTGTCAATCAATCGTCAAACGCGTCAAATACCTTAATTAGGCCCCATACACCCTCCTTGGCGTTCTCCGACACCTCTTGTGCCAGGTCTTCTGCTTTGGCCATAATATTAGCCGTGTTCCCAGTCACAAGATGATCCACCAGTCCAGCGTCCAGCGCTTCCTTCGGCGTGAACCTGTGACCCTCCAACGCAATCTTTCGGTGGAGCCTATGATCCCTTAATTTTGCTCGTAAAAGGGAGGCAAAAGATAAAGGCCATGTAGCACCAAAATGAATCTTGGACAGATCAATGAGTGAAATATCAAGCAAGGCAGTAAGGGGTGCTCATTACTTCGTTCATGCACACCCAAGCATTGCGTTTGCTGCCGTCGGTCATGATACGATAGTCACAGGCTAGAGTTAGCATGAATCCTGCAGCAAAGCAATGTCCGTTTATTGCGGCAATCGTCGGGACTACAACGTTCCATCAGTTTTTACAGACGATCTAAGTTGGATACATACTTGGGAAGGTCAACAAGCGGGACAAGAACGGATTGAACGTCGCTAGCTAGTATGTTACGACAAGTAAGACTATGCACATCAGTCGAGACTTACTAGGAAAGAAATTGGTGTCCCCAACTGTGTTTTCAAAGTCAAGCCCTGCACCCATAGATTAGCAAATATTAACATGGCATGCACAAGCCTTACCATTGCTGAAAAATTTGTCCTGATCCCTTCTACCTACAATAATTACCGCGCCTCTACCACCGTTCTTATCCTTGTTCTTCTTTGCCGTCCTCCACTGCTCCCGCCATTCCTTTTCTATGTCATCAAGCGCAGGCTTAAACCCTTGATTAAGTAATGTGGAAGTCAAGCGATTGTCCTGTCCATTATGTATCTCAATGACCCATAGGAACGACTTGGCTAAGCTACGTCGTTAGAGCCTAAGTCCGCAAAACCTCGAAAACCTGACATACGATGCGTAAGAGTGAGGATAGGGGCTTGAGAGGGAAAGCTAAGGGGATAGGACATTTGACGTTGGTGTACAGTGGTGGGTGGAGTTAAGGACTCAAGAGTCACGCAAACACTGGTGATATCGTGCGGCATGTGATTAGTTATGTTAATTCTGGGTTCGCGAGTTGATGTAACAAGACAGGTGTTACATAAAACCGGTTCTTCTGAGAAGACTGTAGGAGCTCACCGACTTCAAACGACCGAACAGACAGCTAGAAATCATTTGAAGCTAAGACTCGAGCTCGTTGCTCGAAATAAAGTTCTGAAACCAAATAAACCGCAACAAGTCCGGTCCCGAATTCATATCCTCACCACGATGTCCTACGAAGAACGGGCTGTCGAAATCAAAGGTACGCGATCCCCTCTATGTAACACTTTGTATTCTGATGCTCTCAATTGCCATCAGCCAAACTAGAGGAACGCGACAACCTTATCCGTGAGTCCTGGGTGAAAGCCATGGAAGTCCGCCTGGTGCGGGAAGAGCTGGAAAAATGCCACAAGGGGGAAGGTGTGAATCATTATGAAAACTGCAAATGGCTGTCAGAAAAGTACTTGACGATGTTGAAGACGAACAAGGTGCGTAGATCCGAGATCGAACCATTATACTTCCACTTATTCGCGTGACTCTGCCTGCAATTAGGTGCAAGGTTACAAGCACATCGACGTTTAGAGATATTTACAACTCGTCCCCTTTCACTCTGATGTTTTGTCCAACCCTTCCGAGACAAATTTCTTTCCGACCCCAATCCCAAAGTGGACGGAATATTGAATATTGAGCGCTGAGCTTCTATCCCCGGTGTCTTTCTAATAGCTGCTGATGCAAATTAACAAGAGTCCAGAGCTGACGAGACGTCGAAATTAATTTTGGGAGATTAATAAGCAACCTATTCAATGATCGATAGTTCTGGGGCTCGCCCCATGCGTTGCAGGCCTGCACGCAAGTATGCCACTGCTTAGGTCACTACGTGTGCTGCGTCGTAACAACCAGTCATGCAAGAATTAGGATTTGTCGTCGGCTTTCGTTGACTTCGCCCAAACTTTTCATATTTCACCGCTGCAGCCTCTCTATCTCAATACACGATAGAGTAAAGCACAAGACGCATGTTGTCATCCGAGCAAATCAAATACGGCAGTCACCGACTCTCTGGATTGGATTTCTTACTCGAGTTGTTCTGATGCAACATACTTCCATACCATGACACTCCCTGTTCAATGTTCGGACCTTGACTACTAGAAAGACGCGAGTGAGCACCTTCAGATGATGCTAGTGGAGATGTCTTCGGTTGACCATTTACGTCATGTACTTACTTTCTATCCCTCGAAGATTGAAAGTATAAATTATCTTTCACACTACATCCGAATAGTTCACACCGCATGGTCCAGAATACAATATACATTAACCTAGCTATGTGAACGCAACAGAGCTTAGGCCAACACAACAAGTACCATGATGGTAGTGACTGGGGATTTGATGCAGAAGTATGGAAAAACCCATTCGATGATCTGCAAACCTCTTCCTGATGCTTATATTCGCTTTCAATCGATCACTCGGGAGTATTAGCCCTGGGTTAAATGCAAGTTTTGAACCGTTCGAGTCGGTATATATTCACGTTGTTTTCGACGACGGTTTAGAATTTATTGCTTGTATTGCAGTATCACGGCTTCCCTACAAGCCAGAAAAGCCATGGAGGACCTGATGGATGAAGATAGGGCAACGACCTCACCAGGTTTCTTAGGAGCCCGATAGTTGTAAAGCCGCGGCTTGCCATACCACCTTTCCTCAACCTCATAGGTGCCTGCAGATATGCTCCAAAAGTGATGCTGACGACGCTAAAGACCTTGTCGCATCATCGCCATGGGCCTCGCGATGAAGGTAGGCAAATCGAGTAAGCATCTGTAACTCAAATGCGTTGTTAATGATGAGGGAGGGAGGGTATTAACATTATGGAATATTAGTAGCATATAATCTATCAGCAGAGTCAAAGCACGATAGCGATGTTTCTGGGACACGTGCGACGACACCAGGTTACTGTGGCTGGCATTGTGGCTCTGACCCCATCCCATCGTCGGTTCGGCTATCATCCTCATCCTCATCCACCCAATCATTTTCGTCGTTGCCCCCAAACTGCGAGGGAAAGCCGTGGTCAAAGAAGCTTGAACTAGCCGGGAAAGACCGTGAACGCACATCCACAATGTCACTCTCCTCGAAAGCAGCCTCATGGACGACTTCAGGACGCGGTTCCGCATCAATTCTCTTCGGCGGGAGCAGCAGCTCAAGGCTCTAATGAGGTGTTTAATTTCGAGATTTCGATAGCAAGCACCGGTGTGATATGTACCTTATGATCGACTGTCTTCAGCCACTGTTCGTCCGGCATCTCAACACCCAAGATGACGTAGAGATCGCCCCTGCGACCTGGCTGTTTGTGGACAGGCATGCCTTCTCCTCGTAGCACAAGGGAATGATTCGGCTTGATGACTTTTCCTGGATGGCTAGTGACCTGAACACCGCGGCCATCTAAATGGATCACTAATATTCGTGAAAATCCAAAAAGAGCTTCTGAGAGGGTGATCGTGACATTCGTCAGTAGGTCGTTTCCCGAACGTTCGAAAGATGGGTGTTTCTGTAATTGAAGAACGAATACCACGTCGCCGGCAGGGACGCCAGGCTCCAATGACAGATTAACATCGCTGCTGAGGGGTCAAATGACAACCTTACCTCCTGGTCACCAGCACCAGCAAGCACTATCCGCTGCTGGTCTGTCATACCCTGTTCGACAAAAATTTCTTGACGAGTCTTCTCCGTAACTGTTTTCTCTCCTTTACATTTTTTGCACCTGATGATCCAACTGTCAGGGCTACTGGTGGAAAAAAACCGACACTACTCACCGGTCTTTTTCCTTTAGTTTCTCACCAGAGCCACTACAAGAATGACATGTCATTCTTGTTCTCCCGATTCGCGACGGCGATATCTGATAACAGTCATTCCCTCAAAGACAACCAACCGACACAAATGCGAACTTGGGTTTGAACAAAATTCCACCCTTTCCCTTCACATGACACGCAGGATTTAGGTTTGGCATGAGCACGAGCTCCAGATCTAGAGAAAGTCAGGAGTGTAACACCGATAAGATTCGAGAAGCATAGTACCCTTTACATTGACCACACACGACCTCCTTCTCCATGTTCATCTTCACGGTTTTCCCATTGTACAGGTCCTCAAGAGTCACTTCATATGGAATGACGGAGTCTTCTCCTTTCCCTCGCTGCCTTCGAGCTCCTCCTGCACCTGGTCCAAAGGAGAACATGGTTTCGCCGAAGAATTGTGCGAATATATCCGCGGGGTCCATGCCATCCATACCGCCATGATCATTAAGACCCTCGATACCCCGATTGTCATAAGTCTCTCGTGATTTTGGATCACTTAAGATCTCGTATCTTTGGGAAAGCAACTTACTCTTCACGCGACAAGCAATATTAATAGGCGATGAACGTACGCCGCGGCCATCTCTTGGAACTTTTGACTGGCATGAGGGTCATTGATGTTCTTGTCCTGTTAACGTCCGAATTCAATGGTCAGGTTGACCTGCATCTTTGCTAGAATACACACCGGATGCTGCTGCTTTGCCTGCAGAACGTATTAAGAAAGGTTTTGACGGGTATAAACCCAAGTACCTTTTTCATATACGCCTTCCTAATTTCACCTGATGTAATGAATTCAGAACGGTGAATGGTTCTACAATAAGTGTGTATTCTTTAAAGAGCATTGGCACCTTCTGTGGCATCTGGAGGGACATCCAGAAGATCGTACAACCCTGTTTCCACAGGCACTGTTGAAATTGAGTTTCATAGACACAAAATCTTGCTACTCAAGACTCACTCAGGATAAAGGAACGAGATGACGAACTAAGTCAGGACACTGCTTGCAAGTTTAACAAGCGCGTAAATGTTCGAGCGGAGTTTCAAAGCGCCGATCTTCAAGCTGGTCAGTGTCCTGGTGGTGCGTGCTTTTGGTTTTCTTTCCAAATACTTAATGTTGTCTTTATCTACATTGTCCAAGGTGGCACTCTAACTGTGACGATCCCACATCCTGATCCCTTTGTCACTATCAACAGTTTCAGTGCTTAACATTGTGCTTTTCATAGACATGTTTTGACGGCTTCACTAATTTTACGCATCTCTGTTTCATCAAATGTGCATTCTATTGCTATACCTCATGCCGGAGAACCTGATGTACATGCGTAGATCTTGGACGTAAAGCCATGAACTTTTATTTCGAGGCTGCTAAGACGCTGGATCGCTTGGATGCAAGGAAAGGATCAATCAAGAGTCTCATATCCACTCTTCCCGAGAAAGATAGGAAAAGGACAGCTGCTCTTGTAATTGAGACGTTGAAATGTAAGGTTTTTGTTTCCCGCAAATTACTTGATTTCTAAGACGATTCATACATAGATAAATCTGCCTTGACAGATGTGATAAATGCCGCGAAGTTCATGGCTGAAGAACGCAAGACAATAACTTCCATGAACCTGGCACTTGTTCTCGCACACGACCAGTTGTTAGCCGGCGGAATTCAAGCAGGAGATGGCCCTCTGAAGCAGGCTATTATGCGACATAAGACACGTCTTCACAGTGAATTGCAAAAGATCAAAATTAAACGAGGGATCGCATCAAATATAGATCTCGCGCAAAGCGGTGATCGTCGGAAAGGTTTGTCACGTCTGAGCTCTGACGATCTTAATAAAACTGATCTCTGTGACCAGCTCAAATACCTCGTTATGTTCGTGTCAATACACTCGCTTGGTCCCTAGAAGAGGCCCTCAAGTCATTAGTAGATCGGGGTTTTACTCTCGCTAGCCCTTTTGAATCAGAGTAAGGCTCATGTACTGAGAACGGGGTTTGTTCTCATTTTGCTTCTTTCTCCTTATATCAGGATGGGATTCACAAAAGATGTACACATTCCCGATCTTTTGGCTTTTCCCCCTGAAACCGCCTTTCACAATGATCCTGCGTACTTGACGGGCAAAATAATCCTGCAGGACAAGGCCTCGTGCTTTCCTGCTGTGATTCTTGACCCTCCTGCGAGGGATGATGCTGTGGTCATTGATGCGACAGCTGCCCCTGGTAATAAAACGTCGCATCTCAGTGCGCTCATGAGGAACAAAGGCAAGGTAGTAAGAGTGCACCAGTATGTCTTCGTTATTTGACATATTTGCCCACTAGCTTTATGCATTTGAGCGGGACAAGAAACGCTTTGCCACACTCAACACGATGCTCGCCCGTGCGGGCTGCAAGAACGTGGAAACAGTAAACGTGGACTTCCTGACTATCAATCCCTCCGATGCAAAGTATCAGAATGTGACTCACATGTAACTGTAATCAGGTTCGTACATACCGGGCCTTAACTTACTCCATATATAGCCTCCTCGATCCCTCATGTAGCGGGTCAGGGATTGTGAATCGATTGGATCATCTTCTCGACACAGGTCAATCCTTCCATTGATCGAGGTCATACAACATGCACTGATGATTACTCAGAACCCAAGATCGAGGGTGATCATGACGATCGCCTGATCAAGCTAGCTGCTTTCCAATTCATGATGGTAAAACATGCGATGCAATGTAAGCTAAGTCACCCTTTTCTCTCCCAAGTGCTGTCCAAACATTTGGGGGTGCCATTTTCCGGAATAGTCCCTGGAGTCCAAAAAATCGTGTATTCGACGTGTAGCATACACGCGACAGAGAACGAGGCCGTTGTCCGTGATTCGCTGAGCTCTGATGAAGCGGTGAGAGGAAGGTTTTCACTTGCTCCTTCGGACCAGGTTCTGCCCCAATGGCATCGACGTGGACTTGCCGACGTACTGGAACCCAGTCAGACTTTTTGGTTGACTTATTCGACTGTCCCAATCTCATGTTTTCTTTCAGGCCAAACAGCGTCCTTAGTGCGGTGTTCACCCGGCGAGGACGCCACTAACGGCTTCTTCGTGTCCTGTTTCGTGAGAGGCCAGAAGAGAATGTCAGATCCCGTCCACGATCATGATCATGAAATCGCAGTGCCGAAAAAGAAGAGAAGAAAGCAAAGAAAACGTGTCTAGGAATGCCAACGTGACGTGATGTATATATACTTAATTTTTATTCTCAATTCACCATAAGTCCTGTCAAACACACACATTCTGAAATACTCGATCAAAACAAAAGAAGTCATTGCTAGTCAGTCGTAAGACTGTGAGAGACAAGATGCTTGTGAGAAGTTTTATACCTGCCTATTACCTCCTTCAGTCGAACAAGCGGTCTTGGACAATGGGTGACATCCACGCATAGAAGCCGATGAATGTTTCTGTTCACGACTACGAGAACGCAGCTGTGAGATATAATTCGCTTTTTCAGTGCTATGAGCGTTAGAGGGTGAATAAACAGAAAATCAGAAGGGGGATGTGATTAGTTGGCTTGTTGAACGTATTGGCCTTGGTAGTACGACGCATAGTTGGCATAATCTTGAGGTTGCTGGTAACCGGCAGCCTGCTGATACCCAGCCCACTGTCCAGCTGCTGCGTAACCCGCTGCACCACCATATCCAGCTCCGTATCCAGGCTGGGGAGGGCGATAACCTCCTTGTTGCGACTGTTGATTGGTAGGTTGCAACCAGACTTCGGGACGACGCCAGGGTGGGATGTTGGAACCACCAGCGGTGATATCGTGACCCATGCTCGGTGCGGACCACGATTTTCCAGGGTCGGTAACAGATCCAGCTCCTCCCTCGCCTAACTCTGCCATCAAACTAGCATACTCAGAGTCAAATCCACCTCTGTTTATCTGAGGTGGCGGGGTTCCATCGGGAGGCGGAGGCGCATTGGGATCTCTGTTGACTGTGCAGTCACGAGCCATATGTCCAGCGCTGCCACAAACACGACAGATGATATTAGCAGTAAAGTTTTTTTGCTCAGGACAATCGTATTTGCGATGTCCAACACCACCACAGTTCTGGCAAATCTGGTTTTCATCGTCCCGGAGGGTACCATTCAGTGCGGCGAGCTCTCGAAGTTGGTTACGTTTATGGTCGTTTTGGCCTTCGGGCGTGGAAGCAGCCTGAAATAGAATGTGAATGAGCGACGATGGTGTATTGCACAAGCTCACCGTTTCGATAACCTTGTTAATCATCCTGACACACGCCGCAACTTTTTCTTCCGTTTCAGCAAGAACAAGGCAATGAAGATCTTCCTCGGCATCATCAGCATACTGATCGGGCCTTGCCTTGCCTTCCTTGACGCTGCCCTTCCCGCGAATACTGATCTTAGCGCCGCTTTCGCGCTCCATCTTCTTGAGACTGTTCCCGCGGGGACCAACAAGCAAGCCGAAAAAGTTGATCTCGGGGAATTCTTTGACAGGGATGTAAACTTTATCCGAAGGACGTTGGGAACGTTTCTGCTGGTGATACTCAACAGGAGGGCGAAAGTTAGGATCGTTTTTCATTGCACGGTCAACAAGACGG
This sequence comes from Tricholoma bakamatsutake, assembly GCA_029959215.1. Lineage (NCBI taxonomy): Eukaryota > Fungi > Basidiomycota > Agaricomycetes > Agaricales > Tricholomataceae > Tricholoma > Tricholoma bakamatsutake. Next base: position 10,175,635 of record CP114857.1, on the reverse strand, counting down.
ATTCGCTCGTCCTCAAGCTTCTTTCGATAACGGACTTCACGAGTGTTCGTTCGCCGGCCGTGTGCATCATATGTTGGAGGGGGGGAAGGGGATCTGTAAGAGAAAGTAAATATATGCGCTGTAGAAAAGTGTCAGACGAACCGTTCGCGTTCGGGGGGTACAAAGTCATTGAGCCTTAGCTTGCGGTTGATTTCTTCCAATCGGAGATGAATGGCGTAATTATCGAGCTGAGCCTGAGAAACACCAGCAGCAGATATGGCGGTAGGTAAGCCGGGAATGTCAGTCTTAGCATCGCCCCAACGGCTACGCCGTTTACGAGGAGCGTTAGGGTCAACTGAGGTAAGTAACAGATAGGAATGGATCAAAATTAGTACGATGGTCAGTATGAGCTGATGGTAAGTCAAGAGCTGTCCACGTCAATTCCGTGAACGCTGGGACAAATCTCCAATGCTTGTGAAGGTACGCAAGACATCAACGAGCTAACGGTGCCCGCAGAAAGCATATATTAATTGTGTCCGGCTTACCTTTCGGATCTCCGTTGCTAGGAGATTCTTCTCTACCTCGCTTGCCTGGACTATCAGTATCTTGATTCGCGGATCTGGGATAAGCGGAAGGAGAAGGCTGAGCAAGTTGAGGAGGTGCCATCTCCTCTGCAGGCGCGGGGCCGAAACGACGACGTTGTCCAAGAGGAACTAAACCCAGAAAAAAATGTAAGTAGGGGAAAATGAGTCGCTTGGACCTATACTGACCATCGTTTGTGCCAGTAATCTGACGAGTGGCGGGTCTCCACATTGCGTTTTAACCAAGAAATGAGAATAGCGTGAACGGTGGTGATGGTGACTGTAACTTAGTAGGAGTCAGCCAGCGAAGACACAGATTTCTGGCGCCGCTTTAAAGATGCTGACTGAGCTTTCCGAATCGAGATACTTAATGACGAAGTCGTTCTTTACGTCTCCCTCAAGATATCCTGGAGAATGTCAGGTAAACGAAGTGCAGACGGTCAGTTTTTCGGCTGTTTTGTCCTTCTTGTCTAGTAATATGCCACAGATTTCCCCGAATCCTCCACAACCAAACGTGCGAGAAAGGAGGATGACCAGGAGGAATATCTTGTGATAGATAATGAAGACGATGCCATTCCACCTTCACCTCCTGAGACCTCTCTTGTTCCTCGTGGGGCTACCATCAACTTTAGCGCACTAACGCGAAAGCTTGCTGAGGCTAAACGGGCGAAAGAGAAGGAACCAGCCAATTTATCTTCCCTCGAAGCACATCGTCGGCAACAGGATACTCTTGTTTCTCATATCTTTATGGACCAGGATTTCTCCTGGCTTCACCTGAAACCCGACCACGTTTCGCGACCTCTGTGGATCAGCCCTGAAGATGGACACATTATTCTTGAAGCCTTCTCCCCCATTGCGGAGCAGGCGCAGGATTTCCTTACGGCTATCAGTGAACCTGTTAGCAGGTGCGTACATGACGCAGTAGGTAGACATCATACCGAGATGTATCTTCCAGACCGGCTTTCATTCATGAATACAAACTCACTTCCTACTCGCTTTACGCTGCCGTTTCTGTTGGACTCCAGACTGAAGACATAATAGAAGTCCGTGCGCTCCGCGCTTGATTGTTCATCGTTTTCAGCGCTAATAGTGCTCCCAAGGTTCTAAATCGTCTATCCAAGGTAAGCTGATGTTCAACAAAGCGATATATTCCACTAACCTTAGGAATTGAGGTCCCCGTTCCTGATAGTATCACATCTTTCATTCGTGAACGCACCCTGAGCTATGGGAAGGTCAAGCTTGTGTTGAAACATAATAAGTACTTCGTGGAGTCAAGTCACCCAGAAACCCTGCAATTGCTTTTGAAAGATAGGGTCATCCGCGAGGCTCGACTAGTCACTGCACAGATAGATAACAGCATCAAGGCCGCCACGTTCACCACCGCAAAGGCGCCAGTGAAAGGCAATCTTGTGATTCCCGGAACTAAGGAAGCTGAGAAAAAGAAGGAAGAAGCGGCAACTAGTCGGCCGGGACCTGGCACCGGGACTAACAGAAATTCCACTGATGCTGAGTTGTTCACTTCCGTTGTGGGTGTTGAAGCCGGTCTGTTTCCACTGCCATCATTCGGTGCTACGCTCACTCGTACAACTGCTGCAGACGAGATTGAGGAAGATGACGAGAATGTACATGCATTCGAGATAAACGATGCGAAGATCGACGTGAGTTCAGGTAGCCTTGTTCGACTTGCTCATTCCGAATTTCGTTTGGTAGGACGTTAAGAAACGGTGCAATGAACTCGAGTACCCCATGCTTGAGGAGTACGATTTCCGGAATGATACCATCAACGCCAACCTCGACATAGACCTAAAGCCCGCCACTGTCATCCGACCTTACCAAGAAACGAGCCTCAGCAAGATGTTTGGCAACGGGTACCTGGATTCAGTTTCGCTGGGTTTTCAATCTGTCTTACACCCCGTTTTCAAGGCGTGCTCGATCAGGCATAATAGTACTCCCTTGTGGAGCAGGAAAGACCCTCGTTGGGATTACTGCCGCGTGTACGATCAAAAAGTCTTGCCTCGTCTTGTGCACATCCTCGTGAGTTCTACTACTTCATCATTTAGGTTTGTCATAGTTTGGAAGTGACTGGTCGGGTTTACAGTGTGTCCGTCATGCAATGGAAACAGCAATTCATGTTATGGTCGAACGTTACGGATCGCCAAATTGCTGTGTTTACAGCTGACCAGAAGGAGAAGGTCAGTTCCAGAAACAAACATATTGATTAACCCACCCACATGGATATTTCACAGTTTGCAGGAGAGAGTGGTATCGTAGTCTCAACGTATTCGATGGTGGCCAATACGCACAATCGGTCTCACGAGTCTAAAAAAATGATGGAGTTTTTGACATCCAGGGAGTGGGGATTTATTTTGTTGGACGAAGTGCACGTTGTACCTGCAGCGATGTTTCGTAGAGTCGTGACTACCATCAAGGCGCATTCGAAACTTGGCCTCACTGGTGAGTCGTGATGCCAGTTATTAGATGTTAGTTGTTTAATGGTTATATAGCAACCCTCGTTCGAGAGGACGACAAAATTGCCGATCTGAATTATATGATCGGTCCTAAGTTGTATGAAGCAAACTGGATGTTAGTATCTTGCCTTCCATGTCCTCGATTTCTTATGCGCACTAATCATAATGGATTCAGGGATCTTGCTGCGAAAGGTCACATCGCGAATGTTCAGGTACCATCTCCTGCCACCTAATGGCAGCACTATCATCTAATTGGTTTTCCATCCCTTGCATCCAGTGCGCCGAGGTGTGGTGCCCTATGACACCCGAATTCTATCGTGAATATCTGCGGGAGCAGTCGAGGAAGCGCATGTTGTTGTACTGCATGAACCCTAACAAGTTTCAAGCCTGCCAGTTCCTTATCAAATTCCACGAGGACAGAGGCGATAAAATAATTGTTTTTTCGGACAACGTTTTTGCTTTGGAGGTCCGCACTCCGCAATTCCGTTAACGGCGGGCCTTCTCACGAGCATACAATTCTATAGGCATATGCAAAACGCCTTGGCAAGGCGTTCATCCATGGCGGGACAGGTCAGGTGGAACGGATGAGGATTCTCTACCAATTTCAGCACAACCCAAAGATCAATACAATTTTTCTTTCAAAGGTGAGGTTGGTTGCAATTTTCCGTTACTTAATTCAATTCCATGACAGGTCGGAGATACATCGATTGACCTACCCGAAGCAACCTGCCTCATCCAGATATCGTCTCATTTCGGTTCCCGCCGACAGGAAGCACAACGGTTGGGTATGTATACGTGCTTCAGTCCGCGATCAATCGAGGCATTTAAGAACGATGACAGGTCGTATCTTACGTGCTAAACGACGAAATGATGAGGGTTTTAACGCCTTTTTCTATTCACTGGTGTCGAAAGATACCCAAGAGATGTTCTACAGCACAAAGCGCCAGCAATTTCTCATTGACCAAGGCTACGCTTTCAAAGTAATAACTCACTTGGATGGCCTCGAGGACCTTCCCGACCTCGTTTACAGAACGCGAGACGAACAGATCGAGTTGATATCGTCAGTTCTACTTGCGAACGAGAGCGAGGCTGACCTTGGGTCGGATATTCGTGCTGCGGAAGGAGACTTGGCGGGTACAATTACCTCGAAAGATTTTGGACCCACCAAGTTCCCCACCGCGCAACGTACCACAGGTTCCTTGACCGCTCTCAGTGGCGCACAGCACATGTCTTATGTCGAGCAGAACAAGTCGGCGAATAAGAAACTAGCTCGTGAAGCAGCCCCGCGACATAAGTTATTCGCGAAACGGGATAAAGAAAAGGCGGCTGCTAAAAAGGATGCTCGTGCGGGTCGGAGCTGAAGTCGGGATATATTCTCGGATCATATCGATATATGGATCGTTCTGGAATATGGATAGATGTTCGCCTCTCTATGAGCAAATGTTGCTTACTAAAGGTAGCAAGAAATTCTCTTACTGAACATTTCCCTGACTGCGGGGCCATGAGGTCAGAAGTCTGATACTACGGTTCCGAATGTCTCACATTAACAATGCCGACTCCTGAGGTGATATATATAGCAACAGACGAAGTGGTCACCTCAAACGCTGAAGACGGGGATATGCAAGCCAACGCTCACATTTCTGCGTCTGCACGTGAAGGGGATGTCATCGTACGCCAGGCGGCGACCCTAACAATGAAATTTCAGGGTCATAGCGTGTTAAGCCCAGCCCTCGATCGCAGATCTACAAGATGAGATCTTGGAGGATCTTGGCCGATACCTCGTCGGCGGTCCTTTTATATGCCCTTCTCTAGTTCCCTGTAAGCAATTCTCTCCCTCCGCCTTTTTCGGGTCATGTCGTCGAAGCGCGGTCGTAAAAGAAACGACAACCTTCCACCCAACCGTGCTCGAGATGTTCAGAGGGCTTTTCGCGCTCGACGCGCTGCTCACTTGCTCGTATGTTATTATTTCGTTATGTGAAATTTCTTATATTAATTGCATTTCACCCTTGATATCTCCATCTTTGCAAATATAGGCTCTAGAGCAGAGAGTATCGGAACTTGAGGCAGAAAATTCGCGCCTCAGAAAAATTGTGGGCTGGCCACCAGACACGCGACCCCCATTGGGCAAAGGCCCAACAGGCAAAGATAAACCTAAAACGTTTGATAGCGGTGGCGTCCAATCCGATTTTTTCTCGAGTCATGATTCGGAAGCGGACGTTGCGGACTCCTCTCCGCCACGCACCAGTTCCCTTTCGCCTTCTGATGTCACAACTACGCCGTCGCGCCAGATGCAGGTCATCGACGAGTCATGGGATCAAGCTCTCATTATGAACGAACATCCGTCGGATATGCACAGCTCTTCCGAATCCACATACCAAGTCTCAGCCATGGCTCCCATGCCCGCACCAGTACCTTCCAAAGAGCTGTCGTATCCATCATATACAAACTCTCTTCCTTCGTCGTCTCGAAATTCTATGTCATCGAACAATATGTCGTCAAGCAACATGTACATGGCTTCACCAGCTAGTTACCCTAATGCTGGACCCAGCGAGCGATCTGTGCACAGCTATAACAGTTCTAACTTCGGGAATATACGAGGTGGCCACATGCCGGTCGAATCCCCCAGGCAGCATTATTCATATTCTCAGCCTTCGTACCAAACCCACAACCCAAACATGCGCAGCCCTCCTCCGTCTGTTCCTATTCCTGTTCATGCGACACATCAATCTGGTCATAGGGAATCGCCTGTTCCATACGGTCATCGACGTGCTCTCACTGATACTCAAACATATACAATTGGGCAAGGGTTCCCGCATCTTCCTAACCCTGCTCAATTACAACAAAATATAAGGCCACCCGATAATATGCATCGACTACATCCCAGTGACCAACAACAGACTTACAGAACCATTGCGTATGGCCCTGATGGTCGTTTAAATACTTGACGTGTTGGCATGCCGCACTCGTTCCTCCTATAACTTTAATATGACTAATTCATACCATAACAGAATTTGCTCTTGACTAATGTATGTCTGCTGTATTCCTAAAGCACCAGCATTACTATTATTTACTTGGTGTGTCCGTATTGGGTAAATTATAGCGGCTATTTATTTATGCGAATATTGGCCTTTGTTTGGCAACGTTGAAAGAAGATTTTAGACGCGCTGTGTGAACACATGTACAACATTTCAGGGCTGCAAAAAAACTGTGCCTAAATACAATTTTTAGTAAGTTGCCTGAAATTATTCCTGAAACCTGGAAACTTCCCATTTCAGGCGGCCTGAAAGTTGAAACTATCCTGATCCTAAAATCACAAATTTTGGCACAAAGTTTTTAGTTTGCCTAAAAAGGTGAACTTCCTGGTGACAGTGTCCGCAAGGCACATTGATGAGACATATCCCCTTCTGTACATGTGCAATATGCTCGATATGGCAAGATACGGCGATATTCACGATCCTGATGATATGAGCTCAGGTATTTGGCATGCGTGCGTGGTATGATACGTCAGCGGAGAGCGCGTAAGTATCGTATCATAGGTATCTATACAGGCCTACAGGGCCGAGATTTTTTGTGCTGTGGTGACATTGGTATAAAACACTATTAAATAAGAACACCAGGTACTTCGAGTCTTTATCAGACCACTTCGATGGTGCAGAATGGGGGGGTGCATGCTTAGATGTGGAGTTGTAAGGGTTCCATGAACCGAACGAGAAGCTTTGGTGCTGATAAATTGTCGTTCCTGTAGTTCCGCTTCACGATTTGCTACCGGAGATTAAAGGTCTTGCATTGAGAGCTGAGGTTGACTGCTAATAATCGCCGTTTCTTGACTCGGCGCGTCGATGTCCGTCTGACTCGAGTCAATTGAAAGGTCGAGAGGCGGTAACTACATTAATCGTTAGCGTGTAACCAAAAGGACCTTCCCTCTGGAATCAAACCAGCATCACCATCCCTCAATTGCTCCTCATAAACCGTAAGAGCGGTCCAGTATTGCGACCATTTCATCGCGTCGTCTCCATCTCGTTGCAAAATGAACACATTCGACATGGCATCCATGTGAGAAGGTTGGGTCTTGCAGGAATCGTCTAGTGGCGGATCTTTATCGATCATTGCCATGTTAGCGACTCGATTTCCGCATCAGTGACACCAATAGAGTTTGATATATTCCGAATTTTCGGACCGACCTCGGATGTATGATATAATACAGATACTAGACCCAGCACTCAGGTTTAAGGCTCCAGCCTGCTCGAGCTCCTTGCTCGACAACGCACTCTACTTGACGTTGGTGGTTTGGCCGAGTTGACTACTCGCCAACTCTTCACGGGTACATAGTAACAAAGTAATGACTGCGTCTTCAATACGGACGTTCTTGCGATAGCCATGTACTGCCAATAGCCAAAAATATAACTACAGACGCCCTCTAGATTTATCAGCTTGTCATCCCTACATCTCATTGCAAGCAACACAGGTAAGCGCTTCACGCTGTACATCATTTTCAGCTGAGCAAGCAGAATGTTTCTATGTATCTATAGAGAAGTTTATAGCTAACCGACGTCCTTATTTAGGCTCAAGAACAACTAGGATGCTTGGAGGTACTTTCGCCCTAGGCCTATCGAGCTTGGGATGCCAAAGGGCCGGGGGATTCGTCCGCAAGCTTTTGTTGGCGACAATATGTACGTGTGCTTATATAATATTATGCGCCATCGCCGTGGTACATGCTGGTACATGAGGCCGTTAAAGTCCTGAATGCAGCATAATTACTGAGACACGCTGAATGGTTAGCTAGGTCTTTCGTCTTCGCCTCGTCAAATCTGAACGTGGGTGAACCCAGCGCGTGGCTGGCCTTCCTGCGATTACTAAAAGGGTTTGCTTAGAAGTTAGCACTGTCAGATATTCCAGAATTTCAGGCAAGTTATTGATATGTTTCATCAGTCCGATATTGCTACGGACCAACTCAGCGCCTTTATTGCCATCTCCTCCGGCGTCAGACAAATAAATTTCCAGAATGATTATCTATGAATCATGATTACAGCACGAAGTCCCTATAAGTTTTTAACCTTGTGACCAAGATGACAAAAAAATCCCAAAAGATTTTATTCACATTCTATAAAACCACCCGATATTCTCAGGTATCGAATTCAGACAAGAATAGTAATTAGCAGTGTATGTTCATTTGCAAACCCCGTGTAGCCCCTATTTGTGATCAGAAGCTCCGCTGCTAAGCGACGAATCAATCAATTGATCCATATCGCACACGCACGAACGTTCAAAGTTCCGCATTTACTGAGAGGTTGCACCAATCCACTTTTCCTTCGGCGCCATATTTGCTTTCTAACCATTCGTTCGCCGCCTTGAAGTGGCCGTTGCCTAGGAAGCCTTTGTTCGCAGAGAACGGAGAAGGATGCTGAAAATAAATATCAGTGTGCTGGAATATTACGTCAACAATCATTGGACTTGCTGCACTTTTAAGGATCAAATGTCTAGTCTGGTGACGCCCGACGTAATCAGGCGGCAATCGAGGAAACAGTGAGACACACGCTTACGGTGTTCAGCTTCGCAACTCGCTTGGCTGCCCAGGCACCCCATGCGAGGAAAACAACCCCCCGGCCAATACCGGAGCCATGAGAATCTCTTGCCCCGAGGTTTGCCCCACCATACTTGTCGACGACATCAACGACCTTATCTGTGAACTCTTCCCAGCCCTTGCCGGAGTGAGATCCTGCCTGGCTTGCCCGAACAGTAAGGCAGGTGTTCAGCATTAATACGCCATTCGATGCCCACGTTGACAGGTTCCTGGATGGGGGTTCAATTGAGCCCGAGACAGGTCGATATACTCACCCATGAGTAGGTTCTTTAAACTCTGGGTACTCCGCCTTAAGTTCCGCGTAGATCTTTGATCGAGGAGTGAGAAAGGGTTCAAAAGGAAGGGAGAATGGCTCACGTTTCTCAGGGAAGGGGGAGGTTTCACGCCTACCGGCACAGAAAAGCATAACCCTACAGTAATTGACATGTCAGCAGAAACGCCTACAGGTTAATCACAACGGCACTGTTGACCATGCGCTTGTCCCATGCCATGGTAGGGATCTGTGTAAAGATATTAAAAAAACTGGTGTGTAAAGAGCTTGATCGGATTTACTCACCCTGACCCAGGATAACGACTTTAACTTTACCCAATGGCGTGTTGGACCATGCGTAAATGTGTTTGGCTGTAAAACAAGTAATTTCGCGACGTGGAAATACCCGAAGAGGTTATAACTCACCAGGAGGATATACCTCGACAGATTTGGGAGTGTCGTCTACTCCCCTTACACCTTCTTCCCACAGGAATTTCTTTAAAGATATGAAATATGGCTTCTGGATTTCGTCCTTCAATAATCTCAACCTGAACCGCAAGCATTTATCGTACGAGACTTCCGTACTGTTTGGAGTCACTTACCAGCTGTTTCCCATGACTTCGCATTCCAACTTGAGAAGATTTTTCTCTTCATCTGTCAAAGAATCTTGGAAGGAGGACAAGGAAAACGGAATCGAGTTCAGTTTTTGTACTCCAGTAGGTTTGATACCGTTTACTGCTATACTAGTGCTCTTGTGAGATGAACTGGAACTGAAAGACGCGGAGAGTTTTATTTTCTTCGTAGAAGGTCCACTGGTCTTCCCTTGGGAGCCCGAGAACATATCCACGAGTGTGCGCTGACGCTTGACTTGGGTAGATGTCGTCGTGACGGACTTTGAAGTCGTGGATTCATCTGTATCCTCTTTCACAGTGGCTCCACGTTTAAGCTCTATATCTTCTAAATAAACAGTTCGTTCCATGGTCCGAAATGAGATGAGCGAAAAAACGCGTTTTAGTAGTCTCTGTCGCGTGAGTGGTTCAATTCACTATTACATGCAAACATTCAGAGTGCCTAGCTAGAGACTAACCGTAAAAGGTCTCGAAACCAAACAGAACCAATCAAATAACTATATACAATCACGTGTCAACTGCCTGTCTGTTAATCGAGAACAGTGCGTGAATTTGGAAGATCATCCTGTGCGACCCTTACTGTATACGCCAAACTGCCTCGTTCACGTTCGTCCCCCTCACCCCCGCCATCCAGGATAGTTGCTGGACGCGGTGATGCAAACCGAAAACAAGCACAGGGACGTGCAACTCGTCAGCGACTGAACTCTGCAAGTAGCAGCACGACAGTTCGCCCAGACACCGAATTATTAAGGCCAGCAAGTGACTGGAGTACGAGCTATCAGGCAGGATCTTCGAGGTATGTTGTGTTTCCGCCTACCATGTTCGTCTGCTGGATATTTCCCCAGTTCCGCGTCGAGAAGCAGTTCTGACGATTCCGAGACCGAGGATGAACCATCGAGCACATTTCGCGGCAGGGCGTTTTCTCAGACTGGACGCAAGGATAGTCCTAATGGTCATTTGAACGCGGCATCCCCTTCTTCGATTCGACGACGCCCCAGCCCACTCGGAGGATCCAGCGGTGACTCTGCCGGAGGTGGCTCAGGGTTGCTGAGCCCTCGTATTGCCTTCACACGATCGCGTTCTCCTGCTGTCGTCTCCAAGTCCTTATCACGGGGCCATAGGCATCTGTCGCCGTCTCTGTCCCACGCGGCTCGTAATAGGTCCGCAACGCTGGAACCAGATATTGTCTTCCCTAGGATGCTAGAGTTCCGAATCCGATTTTTACCAACTCCTTGGGCTTGGGCTTTCTCGGCAGACATGCGAAAATGTGGAGAGTCGTGGATTATCCTTGGAGCCGTCCTTTACGGCACGTTTGCACTTTCAGATCTGCCCCAACTACGCACTTCCGATCTGGAAACCTGCAAATGGATTGTATTAGGTAAAATCACGCATGGTTCTGTATCATGGACTGCTTTTGATTACTGGTGGATAGAGCTTTTCATTCTCGCCGGTGCAACAGTTTTGTATAGTATATGGACGCACAGTACATTTTCACCTCCCAAGCATGCACAGTCACCCCCCCCTGCAATATCATTATTATCTTCACCTCCATTATCTACTCAACAAGCCATCCCTTCATCCCCTCGTTCTCATGATGGACGCGAACAGCGACGCAGCAGCACATCAGCTTTCACAGTGTCACAAAAGAAGAACTTTGGTTTCATATGGATGTCTGTCCCCAAGAATTACAGGTGTGTTTTGCAAGTTTGTCAATGGCTGGTACTTGACAGACGATACAAAAATTTAGAGAATCACTTGATGATGGAATTTTCATTGGCTTGCTTCTTGGACCGCTTATTTCGTCCGCGTTGCTCTTTTCAGCTCTTCGGTTATCCTCCAGTCAGGCCCCTACTTTGCCTCATGGCTGGCGCATTGAAGCACCAGCCGAGCTTCACAAATCTCATTCTGCGCTGGAAGCCCTCGTCCTTTCCCGTTATAGCCTAGTGGACCTCGGGACTTTTTGCTCAACCATCTTGTTGTTCCATGCATGTGCTTCCTGGTTACTGGAGGCGAAATATCGTAAGGTTGTCGATGGTCCTGAGAGCGAACGAGCTTCTGTTCCACGCAGTGAACGCTTGAGAAATTCGTACTATGTCGTATTTACATTTTGCGTTAGTATTGGTGCGTTAGGGTTGAAGGTGTGGTTCCAAATAATGGCTTTCAAAATCTGGCATCGTGCGTGACGCATTGCCTCATGTTTGTTTCTATCATTACCCTGATGTCTCCCATCCCAGATCTAAATTACATCGAACTTGCATTCAGCTCGCTTTTTTATCAATTCAGTCTCTACATTGCTATTCGTCTAGCCCATCGAGGGTTTACCCTTGGAGAACTCGGTCTAGTCAGTTTCGGTGGCACCGCACTGTGTATGGAATTCTTGAACTTTACATTTGCTAGAGTACGCTTCTCCCTTCTTTTTGTTCTCAATTATCAATCAGGTTCAAACAGATTTGGCCAGCCACGATCCCCTTCATCAAAACATATCGTCTTCCAACACCCCTTCTGATTTTCCAAATGGCGTTAATTGCGGGTTCTTTCCTTACTGGGTTCCTTCTATCTCCATTTCTCGTCCTCTCGCGCCGCATCGCCCAACAACCTGTCCGCCGTCTGCGCTTTCCCCAAGACAAACAACGCCACCGTCGCTCCCTTGCTCTTGCATTCTACATTGGATCTGTTCTCATAGTGGGGGGCGTGATCGGCATGTGGACTCGCTGGTGTCTTGGCAGACGGGATCCCTGGCTTTGGGTTGTGTTCTATATTCTGGAGGGCAGAAGGAAGTGGAGCCGCCCAGCCTTGCTTGCATACTGGGCATCGCTTGGCTGCATCAGTGTCGCTGGGTGGAACCGCCAGCTCGCAAGATCAAGGAGATACCGTACGAGAACTACTGCGGGGGAGAATGTAATTGTCCCTGGGGCGTTGGATGTCCCTTCTCAAGCTACGGTGGATTCGATGGGGATGCCGACAACCCCCACACTGCAGCCTTCTCCTGCGATTAGTAGCACGCTTGGGCTGACATTTTCGAACTTGCCGACTTTGCCAAATGCGTCGAATGTGTCGAATGTTGCGGCAGATTTGTTGGACGCTGCTGATAAGCGTGTGCCAACGTTGGGGTTAAATGCCAGGCGAAAGTTCTTTCATGCGTTGGCTGTTGTGATGTTCATTCCTGGAGTGGCACTCGATGTTAGTGTTCTTCAGGCATCCAAGTATTTTTGAATGACTAAATTACCTGCATTTTTGCTTTAGCCAGCATTCGCGCACTTGTCGTTCAATGCTGCATTCGCCTTGTTCACGTTTACAGAATATGTCCGATATTTTGCGATATACCCTTTTGGAGCATCTGTGCACCTGTTCATGAACGAGTTCCTGGACCACAAGGATGGAGGGACGGCGATCCTGAGCCATTTCTATCTGTTAACAGGGTGTGCTGGTTCTGTTTGGTTGGAAGGGTTTGTATCGTTGATTTTGTGGCCTGTCGACGATGACTGAAGCTGATCTCAGGCCGACCCAGTTGCTGCAGTTCACTGGTATCCTTACAGTTGGGGTTGGAGATGCTTTGGTGGGTTGTTGCAGTGGAAAGTGAGTGTGTCACGTGGAAGCTGATAATGATTGCCCCAGGCTTCGATCGTAGGCAAGCGGGTCGGAAAGCATCGATGGTCATCATCCACATCGAAAACCTTGGAAGGTAGTGCTGCGTTCACGATTTCTATCGTTGCATGTGCGTGGATCCTGCGTCTGTGTGGCTTTGCTGAGAGTTTTTCGGTACGATGTCTCGAACGTTCCATTTTGGAAGTGATTCTAACAGGCTGTGTAGACTTTGGGTTATACGGCAGTTGTAGCTCTTGCATCGGTGTTGGAGGCACTGTCTGACCAGAATGACAACCTAACACTACCGCTATTTATGTGGAGCATGTTGGTATTGGCGGACATATAGATCTAGATTACAAGGCACAAGGCAATAATGGGATTCCCTTGGCATTCTATAGCGGCCGGTAACCATGAAATTGCCGGTAGTTAGTTGTTGCAAGCAAGGACAGCGAATGAGATGAGTTGTGCAGGTGGAATGTGGGTCTGACGTCATCCGGCGTTCGCATAGACCGGAGGTTGCCGAGTGGAGCGTTGCTATAGCCAGCAGCGCTGTCCTCAACCTCAAGCGCTCATGATCTGATTTGGACCAAAGGACGTCGTCATTCACGCATGCCTGACGACGGAAAGCCGTCTGCTCCTCACCCACCACATCGTGTTGCCGTTTCCAGCTCATCCAAGCGCACTATACGAAAGTCGATCAGGCCAGCCACTGCGCCTCCTCAGGACCACGGCCTATTGCTACCCTCCTTGCCAAACCGCCATTCCATGGGTATACCAGATTTGTCATCGGAATACGCCCTTTCATATTACAAAAGCAAGGCGCGAGAGACAACGCCTTACATGCAGACCGTCGATGAAAACGACAGCGACCGAATGTTTGGTCTGGGCTTAGGTAAATATATTACAAACATTTGTCTGCGTTCATTATCGTAACAAGCGTCTTTGTATTTAGGATCTTTTCCCTCCCCGTTCGATCGGGACTCTGACGAATTAATCCACTCTCCCATTCTAGATGGGCCAGCTACGAATCAATCAGATTGCGATTGGGCGACTTTCATTATTGCGTATGCCTCAGGTCGCTGGGATCCTCTGCGGACGCCTAATCCACCCCGACCTTTCTTCACTTCTCCCTGTGCGGGGTACTTGGCAATCGCCGCGTCACCAAACTCGCTATCCCCGGATCCGTTTGAGTCGGGGGTCCAAAACGACGCTCCTCGAGGGGTACTCAGTGATTCCTTGTCAGCTCTACAAGCCACTCGGCTTACCCCTGCTGTAGACGCCGTGTCGAAACCTGAAAGTACGACCTCTTCACTCCCAGTAAACAGATTTCGGGCTGCTGCTCCATTCAAGATTCCATTACCAGCTTACCGCATGCGGAACTCCTTCTCCACCTCCTCTGCACCGTCTCCTGTAAATGACCCAGTAGCACCGAATTCATCGCCACATTCTAATGCAGAACTGCAAACTGCCGCAGCTACAATGCGATGGGCCGCCGCACGTGTGGATATCTCGCCACTGGCGCTACCTTCACCGGAGCATGAACTGACAGACCCAATGCGCGGCGTTATGGCGACTGTTCCCAGTTCATATTCCCCGGAGATCAACCAACCCGATCACCCACCAACACCTGGGGCTACCCGTAAGTCAAGGAGCTTTTGGCACGGAACAACAGATGTCGAAAGTGACTCTAGTAAACTGAGTGTGAGCTCTGCACGGCTCGCCGCCATTGAAGCATCTCCAGAGGCAGGTGTCATTCTGAATAGGGATGTCGCGATGTCAAACCATCAACTTGAAATTACATCAAGCATCTCCATCCTCCCGTTCAAACGCGTTATCCCACATCCTCACACAGCTACCTTCCCTACTACTTCCTCTCCGGGGCTCAGTGGGCCATCAATTCCGGTCGATTATTTTGGGGGTATCCATTCTGAGACACAGGACAACAATTCGGGAACCATCTCTGCTCCAGTCTGCCCACGGAGAATATGCTTGACACGTCCGACTTCTTCGCCCCTTCCCGTATCGAGAACACGCGAGGCGGTGGTTACGGGCGGGCGCGTGGTGTCCCAGAATCAGGCTGGACGCGCTGTGAAGGAGGAGCAGATGTATGCCGAGCTGGGGTATCTTGCCCCTCCGAACCCCCCAGATGAGCTCGAACGAAGGCGTGCGTTGTACAAGTGCGATCCCTCAATGTTATCCTGGTTTGTAGCGACTGATAACTGACGACAGGTTCAACATCTGGAACACAGGACCTGACCTCAATTTCGATAGGATAGCACATTTGGCCAAACTGGTGTTCAACACGAAATACGCCGCTATTTCTATGGTTGATAGCAATGAGCAGTAAGCAGCACAAAGGTTATCATGGGGGGTCACCGCAATTGACCATCCCCGTCTTGCATCCAGATGGTCCAAAGCAGAATGTAATCTTTTTTCTACGCCTCTTTTTCAGTTTGATAGGCATACTGACATGTCTTTCTCTTCTCTTTCTTCTCCTCGTTCTCGAAATACTCAAACGATAGCAGGCCTTATTGATGTCTCTAGCTCTGCTAGGATGAGTTCGTTCCCTGCCCATGCGATATTACAGAGGTAAGTCAGACTGGTCATACCACGGTCCTACGTTGCGATCTTGATGGCCGTTTATAGGGGAGATGAACCGATGGTTGTTCTGGATACCCATCTCGACTGGCGATTTACAAAAAACGTAGGACCCTTTTTGACTTCATTACATATGGCAACTTACCCCTTGAATTGTCCTGCAGCCCTTAGTACGCGGTGAACCCCGCATTCGATTCTTCGCCGGTGCACCTCTGCGGACGCAAGATGGATTTAATCTCGGAACGTGGGTTTTCAAAATTGTATTTGGGATAGGCCTGGTGTTGATAGGGTTGGCATTAGTTTGGCGGTTAGTGACGATGCTCCTCGGGAGGACTTTTCACCACGGCAGAGACATACGTTGAAGGAGTTCGCGGTTCGTATCTTGTTTATCGCAGTTTTGTGCGACGGGCTGATTGCACTGTAGGCTATCGCTATGCGTGAAATGGAGCTTTGGAGAGACAAGGTTCAATTAAGAATTCGAGACCGCATACAGAACTCGGCAAGTTTCGGGGTGTTCCCTTACTGCGTCGTCTGATCCCCGTTCATCCATGGTATAGATGGAACAATTCACTCGCGAATGTCTTGAGATTGATACGGAACCACATGACCAACAGAAAGACTCTCACCCAGAACTCATCGTAGGCTCATCAATGGACAAGGTCTATGACCGCGCAGCCAAACTAGTGAAGCGAACGCTTGACGTTGAAAGCGTCATCGTAATTGATATCTCGCACCGCGAGGTTCTGGAGTCGATGAGTGCGGAGGGGTGTGTGTCAATCACCATGCACCACGGCGACCCGCAGGTCGAAGCGACGCAGAAACAGCTTGCGCCGGAGGAGTATCGCCAGTTGGATGCGTTCTTCGCTAAGTATCCTGAAGGAAAGATCTCTGAAGGCATCTTGCCCACATGTTTCAGGACGTTTTTGCCCACACATATACAGTATGCGTTGAGTAAGTTTCGATCTTCATTTCCATGCTCTTTTGGCCAAGCCTGTCATCGTAGCTGTCCCGATATTTAACATTGACAAGAGGCCTTTTGCACTCCTGTGCGCTTTCAATGTGTCTGATCAAACTAGACGATATGTAACTATCATTTGCAAACCCACCTGTCCTTGTCTGACCATCTTTACTCCAGTTGGAGGGCCATGAATTGTCATATCTGCGGGCAATCGGTATGCATAAGCACATGTTCTTTCGCAAGCTCACTCCCGTTTTCTTAGGTGTCATCATTCTGTCTGCTGTTTTGAAACGCCGAATGATTCTTGCGGACAAGGCGAAGAGCATGTTCATCTCTAAGTACACCTTCAGCCCTTCTCTAATTGGTTAATGCTCATGCATCTTGACAGTATATCACATGAGCTTCGCACACCCTTGCATGGAGTTCGTTTCCTTGCAACACTTGTAGTTAGAAGTTCTCTAACGTACTCTCTAGATCCTCGCTGCTGCTGAGCTTCTAAGTGACAGCCATTTGAACCACTCTCAATTGTCATTCCTGCAAACCGTTCAGGCGTGTGGTAACTCTCTTGTAGAAACTGTGAATCACGTTCTAGATTTCACGAAGCTGAGCGGTAACTCAAAGGCTGGAGGGGTCGAGAACGTGATAGTCACCTCAAAGTCAGTTTTTCAGGATGACACTTCTATCATTAACACCAGCTCATACCTCTCGGTTTACAGAGTCGATCTGATGCAACTTGTTGAGGAAGCGGTGGACGGCTGTTGGATCGGTCACCGAGCACGTACGGCACCACTGGGTGATTCCGGCATAGGTAGTGTCTATTCCCCTCCGAACGAAGATCAAGGTTCGCCAGTAGCCACCCGAAGGATACCCGTTGAGACGGTCGTTGACATCGGGCATCGTCCCGAGGTATGCATTTGCCATATTTTTGCATGCAACCTAGTCACTGAGTGTCGGTTTTTGCCAGGGATGGCTCCTGAAGTGTGAGAAAGGGGGGATACGCAGGGTTTTGATGAATCTATTTGGGAATAGTTTGAAGTTTACAGCTGTACGTTGCGGATGGAAAACACCAGTGATCTTCGGTGCTTTCTCATTGGTTTTCCCGTTTACAGAGTGGCTTTGTTCACGTTATGCTTCGTGAGTTACGTAGGACAGAGGATGAGCCTCCGAATAAGGTTAAGATAGAGCTAGCTGTACTTGATACCGGCAAGGTTGGAGGACCTCATTGTTATTATCGCAAATACTAACTCCTGGGACAGGGTATAAGCCAAAACTTCCTCAAGGTATGTTTGGATAATCCCTACCGCCGCGTTGCTGAGAAGTATTCCACAGAATCAACTTTTCCACCCATTCTCACAAGAGAACCCGCTGCAAGCAGGGACTGGTCTTGGACTTGCCATTGTCAACAGCATCGTTACGTCGGAAAGCGTTGGTGGCAAGGTTGAAGTCTGGAGCGAAGAAGGCGTTGGTACAGAAATCAAAGTCACTTTTTCCGCTGAAACGTCTGATAATGATGACGGAGTCTCATCCAATACGGAACCTCTTATACCGGATGGACAAGACAAGCGTCCCACAGTGTCTCTCGTCGGATTTGACACATCACATCAAGGAGTTGAACTGCTTCGCCGAGTGTTGCAAACCTACCTTACGTCGTGGTGGGGCTTCGAACTTCATACTGGTGACGACTATGGGGATATTGTCATTCTGAACGATGATCCTTCACCTGTTTTCGCTGCAACAGAACGACGCGATACAGCCAGGTCATTCATCATCCTATTGGCATCACGGGGGAATCCAACGATGATGGCCATCGCAAACAACTATGAACAAATCGGTGGATTCTGTCGTATCTTGTATAAACCTGGTGGACCGTCGCGACTTCGCTCTATCCTCAAGCTAAGTCTCCATGCCTTTAAAATCAGATCGCAATCACGAGATGCTTCTCCCCATCGGTCATGGAGTAAAGACCACGTTCGAAATTCTCCTTCTTTCGACGAAACGGAAAGACCAGAATCTGGAGCTTCCATACCTCGACGAAATTCAGAGGAAAGCCACTATCGACATCCACGCCGTCCTGCAATGTCTCAGCGTTCGACAACTGCACATCCAGATGCCATGCCATGGCAGCCGCTTCCTTCCACTGCCGAGGCTGCCGAGATTGTCGATCCGGACACAGTCATGCCGACAATCACTATTGGTGCCAGCGGCTCACTTTTGAGATCTTCCATTGGCACAGTCGATACGACGGATCGGAAGTTCCGGGTGTTGGTAGTGGAAGACAACAGTATACTCCGAAACTTGCTGTAAGCAAAATTGATTTAAGAGCACACGCTAGACCTGACGCACACTACAATAGCATGAAATGGTTGTCTAACAAGGTAAATCTAGCTCATAACACAAAACCTTCTGCTCTTATATAACTTATCATAGGGCTACGACTTTCGAGATGCCGTCGACGGACGTGACGGAGTTTCCGTGTATCAGAAAGAAGGGCCTTTCGAGTATGTGACCTCGTCATTTTCGTCACTTGCGTCTTTGAACAACAATGTTCAGTGTCGTGTTGTTGGACCTATCGATGCCCGTGCTTGATGGTAGGAGCATTTTCGATCCTGGATGATGGTTCTTAATGCCAGACTCTGTGCAGGCGTATCTGCGACAGTACAGATTCGACAAATCGAGTCAGCGGGTTCAGAATCGTCCAATTCGGAAAAAATACCCCCTACTCGCATCCTGGCCCTGACGGGAATGTCCTCGTTAGAGGATAAAAGGCGAGCCTTTGAAGCAGGCGTAGACGGCTAGTAAGCTTTCACGCTTCAATCAGATAAGAATTTTATCTGACGATGTTTTGCCTTAGTCTTGTGAAGCCGGTCGCCTTCAAGACTCTGGACGAAATGTTTCACAAATTAGGGATATCATAGCGTCTACCGCCATCACTGGTGCCAAGTTTATTCTTGGTCAGGTTACACGAGAATTTCTATCTAGTATTCGGAGTACAGGGACTTGTAACTCCCTGGTGCTCACCTTTAATTTTTGCATTAAATGTAGTGTACATCACATCTGTCGTCTGGTGCCTTGCACTCTATCCCGCAACTTTTGTGCTGTATTAATTCAGCTTGCTCATCTCAATCTCTGTAGCTTGTGCTCTGTCATCGTAGACCACTGCAATATTTATTCATCTACATCTACATCTGCGCATGTGTACATGATTCAATGTCTTACAGATCGGCTTCTATAAAAAACATCCAGTTGTGGACGCAGTTGTCCATTTTATATACATTGTACAATGCCGTTTTCCATTTCACCTGCCTTTTGTAGGAGTCTAATTCGACGGCATGGGTGCAGTTCTGTCGAGAAGGGCTTGCTCTCGGTGCTTCTTCAGCAGACGGTCAAGATCCTCCTTCTGGCCAACAGCAAGCTGGCCAGACTGGATGCCAGAATGGTAAACCCGAAGAAGCGAATCGACGTCATCCATTGATTGCGTTCGGACGTCTGCAAGTTCCTTGATTTTCATGGTTGCATCCTTGATCTGTTAATCGATGAACGATGAAAACTGAAAAAACGAATGATTAAAAAGTAGACGAACCTCATCGTCAGTCAGAGCCAACCCTAATTGCTCAACACGCGACTTGACGGCATTCCATCCGGTAAGACGATGTCTATAAGCGGGTGAGTCTAAGTCATTCTGACAGTATCGCCAAGGGAACTCGAGGCAACCCACCCGATGGAGACGTAGCGTGTCAGACCAAAATCCTCGGGCTTAAGGATCTCGTATGTGCTTGGGTTGTTCAAAATAGCCTTCGCATGGATTCCGGCCTTATGCGTAAACGCACAATATCCACTAAACGACGAGCATGAAAACATGCATAGTGATGAAAGATAAGAACGAACGTAATTGGGTTCATAAATGGTATATTGACTTCGACAGCCTCAGCGACAAGATTTTCAATTTCACGGAGCATGGGCAGGTTGTACTTGGACTTGACGTATTCAGGATTCGCAGCGTACAAACAAGCAATGAGGCCGCCAAGGGGTGTGATTCCGACACGCTCCCCAATACCGAGGACAGCTGGCATATGAGGACCAGAATGAGTGGTTTCCGATAAGTGTAAAGGACATACAAGTGTCAATGTGCGTTGCACCAGCTTCAAGGGCAGTGTATGCATTTGCGATAGCTAAGAGAAATATGAAGCAGGATACAAGCGAAGAAAACCAACACGGTGCTTACCCATGCCGGTATCATTGTGTAGATGCAATTCAATATCACAACCTACAACCCCCCTTAATGTCCTGACGAGGTCGTAAACCTGACGCGGATTGGCGCAACCGACTGTATCAGCAATACCAACTCTATGTACACCGATCTTATCGACAGTTTGATAAATTGACAGAAGATCGACCAGGTCTGAGCGGAAGGAGTCTTCCGACGAAAATCGGACCTCAATGCCCTTAGACTTTACAAATTCAATAACCTCGATGGCGGTTCTGGTAATGTACGCCATGTCCTTTCCGTGTGAGAATTCGCGGAGGAAAGATGAGGTTCCAATGACAACATCAACGCCGTCCACACCTGAAGCTCTGGATCAATACCAACGAAATCAAAATGTACCCCACGTTATTTACCAGTCTCGACCGCAATCCGGGCATCATCCATGTGACAACGAATGTGAGTGAGGATCTTGGACTTGAGTCCAAGCTTGCAGATTGCCTCGCAGTCTAATCTGGATTGTTCTGATGCGGCGGGTGAAGTCAACTCGATGTATTCGACTCCGAAAGCATCAAGGGCCTTGGCAATTGCAATTTTAGTTTTAGTGTCGAAGAACGCATTGGCAAACTGCTCGCCCTCTGTTGAGCAGCGGAAGGTAAGGAACTGAGAGACGATCTGACGTGAATAGTGATTAGGGGCGCGTACCTCGAAGTGTGCTCTCAATAATGTTGAAATTTGAGATGTTGGAAAGGAAATCAGAGGCACGAGGCGCATAAGGATTTCTCTTTTCTTGAGTAGCGTTTATTCTGGGTATTGTTCCGCGTTTTCCATTGGTTGGCAGGGTATGTCCATTTGTCAAGGGCACCTGAACCATTTGACTAGGGTCTGAAGGTAGAATATCACCGTTCTGGTGGGGACACATTTTGAAATTGGAGAACTGAGTAGATGGGGGTTTACAATTGCGGGGCCTGGGCAATCATTTACATAACTCTTGTTGTTTTTTTTTTCGGCCGTTTCGCTTGGTTCGTCATCACATGACTGTGGCTATTTCGGATTTGCGGAAGACCATGCGTACATACATACCGCACTACAGGTGCCTCGGCGACGAACAGAGCGACGAACAGAGCTTAAAGTTAGAATCACCACCCCTGTCCATTCTGTGTTTACCATACGATACGTTGATATAAAGTGTTTCGGCACGAAACAACCTGCAGACTGATGCAAAGGCGCTGGACTTGAGAAGGTACGCTTCTCTTGGATCTTTCAGACGATGGTGCTTTATTTGTGCATGGGGCACTCTCAGTCGATTGATCCCTTACGTATGTTTCACGCTCCGTGCCTTCTACCCTCAACACACCTTGGTGTGTTGAGGGTTGTGAAAATCTTTTTAACGTCACTTCTGCAGCGCGCCAAGGAGGTTAACTTAAAAATGCATATTATCTTTTACTATTCACCAGCTTTCGTCACCCAGATCTTCCAGAGGATGTATACCTTGCGTCGTGACTCGTTTGACTACATCTTACGACAGGATGCTATTATTAACCCGAACCTTTGTTTACGGTCTACTTTGATCTTTTAGTTTTGATTTATACAACTTCATGCAAGATCGCAACCGAGCCTCACAGTTTTCCACTAGAAACATTTTCCTCATACGCTAGATACCCTTTGTCAACCAGCATGACTTCTATCCCACCAACGGAAAAATATGCAGTGAACTTATCCGTCGTCCTAGCTGCTCAACGTCCCACCTGCATGCTATATACCATGGCCAGTACAAACGAACACAATTCACGTTATAAACAAAGTATCCTGCCCCACTTTCAATTGCAACATGCAAGGGAGGAAACAATCAATCTGCCTTCTATATTAATGTTGGATTAAACTTACCTGATGGATGCCTCGTGTTACAATCTCAAGTTAGGCCCGGAAGAGACAGATCCTCCTATCATCGAAATCCGTGTACTGGTGCCCCAACGTCTAGCGGATGACCATAGCGAGAATATGAACCGAGCAAAGGTCCGACAGGCAGAAAATAGTTGCGGATATCAATCTGAAGTCAAGATTCATACCACCCGTTTCTCGCAACGAGTCTCGGCATGGACTGCTTCGCAATTTCGGTCACAATATGGCATGGCACATCGACGACATCTATATGCCCCCCAATATCCGCACACCGAACATAACATTCGCGCCGGGTACACGGACGGAGGGGTGATAGAAGTCAAATACGTAGGGATAGGCGGCGGTAGAGACGCAATGTTCTGAACAGGAGAAGGGAGCTCAGCAGGTTTCCGCAGAGCACAGGAAGACCAGGTTGCATTGCTTACTGATTCTTCGATGAGAGTCGCAAGGTTTTTGCGGTAAAGCAACGCGGTCCGAACACTCATCGTCGACTTCTTCTTTTTCGCAGCCGCGGACGACCCCAAAATATTGAGATTGCGTTTGTCAGAGATGGTTTGCCTTGCTCGTCCTTTCTTGCTGCCGCCTTCTTCGTCGTCTTCACCGGCCAGAAGATTGGTTTCCGCATAGTTCGACCGCTTTCATGTATGTAATATGTAATGGGGTAAGGCCACATGCTAGGACAGCTTACCTCAAGCTCGTCAAGATGTCGCTTGGTTCGTTTCGCGATAATTTCAGATGTTAAACCTGGTGTAGCGGCATTGTGTGCTTGTCGTGCATCTGTCGCACATTCAGTCTATAATCCGTACAATGAGGCGAATACCTGCATTGTTCTCTTGATCTCTTTGGTGGCATGCGGTAGATAAGACGCTGTCGGAAGTATAAATATGAATTCACGAAAAGGTGACGGGCGCTGAGCGCAAAGTTTTATGTAAGTAGCTTGAGCACGCAATCACCACGCAACAGCCTGTACGCTCAACACTCAGGATTCTTGTCATTTATACCCTTGCGTATTTCCGGAAACGAGACGGGCCTGGACACCTTACGGCAACATAAAATTTTGAGACGAGATGGCGCCATCTATTGACCCCAACGCTTCGACAAAAGCAGCCATGCATGATCTACCTACCCCAGAGCCTGAGTCTCCGATGAGACCACGAAAACCGTACAGGTTCTCGACTCTATGTGCGACAGTAGAAAACCCTACCATGAAGGATCAGTATGGGAGCAGCTCTGTCCCGATCTATCAAACGTCTACTTTCAAGGGGGTAGGCAACGAGTATGATTATAGCAGGAGCGGTAACCCCACTAGAAGCCATCTTGGTACGTTACCAAGTCTTCAATTGCACTTCCTTGGTTAGATAGTATGTGCAGAACACCATGTCGCCAAGATTTCATCGGCTGACCATGCATTTGCCGTGTCTTCTGGCATGGCTGCACTTGACGTTATCCTGCGACTGCTCAAGCCCGGAGATGAAGTAATTGCAGGAGATGACCTGTATGGAGGAACCAATCGTCTTCTGACATATATTCGGAGCCATGTCGGTGTCACGGTACACCACGTCGACACGACTAATCCTACCTTATTGCATGCTCTCATACATCCAACAAAGACTGCCATGGTCCTGTTGGAGTCACCCACTAATCCAATGCTTAAAATCGCCGATTTGGCGACTATCAGCAAGGATGTTAAAGAACGTGCTCCAAACGCCATAATCATTGTGGACAACACCATGATGAGCCCATATTTACAAAGGCCTCTGGAACACGGCGCCGACATCGTGTACGACAGCGCTACAAAGTATCTTAGCGGTCACCATGACCTCATGGCGGGAGTCATAGTATGTAACAGAGATGATATTGCCAAGGTAACGCTTAATAATATCATGCCGTACCCTTGCAGTCTGACAAGGTGTAAATAGCAACTGGCATTTACAATCAACGCCATTGGTAACGCCCTTGCTCCAATTGATGCTTTCCTCCTTCTCCGCGGAATTAAAACACTAGCACTGCGTATGGATCGTCAGCAAACCAACGCGAATATGGTTGCAGATTACCTCAACACGTTGGGATTCCATGTCAATTATCCTGGGATTGTTGATCATCCCGGCAGGGACATTCACAAGAGAATTGCAGATGGGAACGGAGCAGTCCTCAGTTTCGAGACGGGAAGCAAAGCTTTAAGTGAAAACATAGTTGGCGGGACGAGGCTATGGGGCATAAGTGTGAGTTTTGGCTGTGTGAATAGCTTAATTAGCATGCCCTGCGTCATGTCGTGAGCACAACATTCTTTTTCTGCAAGACATGAGCAGGAAGTTCTGATCACCTTTGTCGTTAATATAGCCACGCATCGATCGACCCAGCTACTCGTGCAGCTCGCGGCCTACCAGAGGACCTCATTCGCTTGTGCGTTGGTATCGAAGACCCGCATGACCTATTGGACGACCTCGAGCGGGCGCTTATTGCTGCGGGTGCTATCGAGTTCAATACTCCGCAAAACAAATATGTTCGTGGGCCCGTCTTTGGTGCTAGAGAGACGATAAGTCGAGCAGTTGAGCAACTGGCATTGGATGGAGGAAGCATCGAAGGAGAGTTGTTAGTCAGCGCACCCGGAAAAGTCATCTTGTTTGGCGAGCATGCGGTTGTTTATGGCATGGTGAGTTATTGGATTTTGTCAACGATTTTGAGATTATCAAGGAAGTTGGGGAAATTTCCCTCACCTCTGACTTCATTTCCGGAGGACCATCACCTCTCTAGTACCTTACACCCCTTACTTACCAAATCTGTAGACTGCAATTGCTGCTTCTGTGGACCTCCGGTGCTATGGCCTTGCGACCCCTAGAAATGACGGAAAGCTCTCTGTACACTTCAATGACATCGAGAACTTCTATCATGAATGGGACCTTGACACGTTGCCTTGGGATGATGTGACACCCGTACCTGCGGGCAGCGAACACCCGGAGGTGCTAGATCAGAAACTGATCGATGCCATTTCCGCAGGGCCTTTGAAAGGAATCGACGCAAACAGAAAGAGTGTCAAGGCGGCATCTTTAGCATTCCTCTACATGTATCTGATCCTTGCAAAGGACGGAGAAAGGTGTGTTAATCTTCGCCGTGGGCTTCTCAGTCCTCACCCCTTATTTGCAGACTGTCCTTCAATTTCAGTGTGCGATCAACACTCCCCGTCGGCGCAGGCCTCGGTTCTTCTGCCTCATTCTCTACTTGCGCAGCATCAGCGATATTGCTACTCCAACGCCGGATCGGTTTACCATTACCCCCGGTCCCTGCGTCTACTACGGGCCACGTTCACATTTCACATCAAGGCCGACGAGCTATCCCGCCGACAGTGGCGGAAGAAGTCAATAGATGGGCATTTGTGGCGGAGAAAATACTCCACGGTAATCCCAGCGGTGTAGATAACAGCGTTTCCGTCTTCGGCGGTGCTTTGGCCTACACTCGGGCTGGCTTTGGGAGGAACGGTGGAATGGAAATGATCCAGGGGTAGGTCGTACTTTCCTCTAATGGAACTGAACTCTGTACCTGACGGATCATATACTCCCTAGATTCAAGTCCTTGCGATTCTTATTGACCAATTCAAAGGTTCCGCGAGATACGAAGAAGCTCGTCGCTGGCGTTGGAGAAAAAAAGGCCCACGTAAGGACTCCGGAACATCAGTGGGCGAAGAAATAAGAGGCTAATCTACATCATGCAACTTCAGGAACCCGAGTTAGTTAATGGCATCCTGCAGGCCATTCAGAGTGTTAGCGACGAAGCCAGAAGAGCTTTGGCGGATCCCGCGCTGCCTCGTGAATCATTGATATCCGTGTTGTCGGTAAGATATGGCCTTGCTTCAAACTTATGTACCAATGATGTGCCTGACTCATGTTGTAGGCTCTTATTCATGAAAATCATCAACATCTCGTACAGCTGGGAGTTTCGCACCCCTCGCTGGAGTTTATCAAAGCCACGACGGCGGGACGTTATGGACTGAGTACCAAGCTCACGGGAGCGGGCGGAGGTGGATGTGCAGTCACCTTAGTACCGGATGGTGCGTATGAGGAGTCGTTCAATCAGTTGTCAAGCGATCTTATACCCACCACCCCCAGATTTCAAGGCACAAGACCTGCAGGATCTAATCAGTGAACTGATCCGCGGGGGCTTCGAATCGTATCTCACATCTGTTGGCGGAAGTGGACTCGGAATCTTGTCGCCATATGGGCATCACCGCAACCGTAGATCTGCTGCTCTTTGCTCAGTGCAGGACCTCGGCCAGGTGACGCCCCCCGAAACACCGATCCCAGATGAGGCATTGCGTCCAGAGGAGGACATGAGTAAATTCGAATCTCTACGCCTATTGTTCGAGACGAGGTCTAACTCAGAATTTACTGCTTGGGCAGACGGGCTAGGACGTTGGCTATATGTTTGATTGCCCTTCACGCTGCTAGGGCATATTGGTCCTTATGTCTTCGAGGTCTGGACGGATCTATTAGATGCGAGTTATCTGTGGAATTTGAAATGCATGTATAGATATCTGTAACAATACTCCGTGTATTTAATATTATTTGGAGTACTATTGAACATATACTTGTCATGCATGCTGAGCACAGTTGTCGGCCTTCATCTACAACTCAAATCTTCTCTTCCACAGCCTGATCGTCCAAGGCAAGGTTAGAATTTAGAACATCTATCAGACAACTGTGTACCCATTCTTCGACAAATGATCGATACGACGAAGGTTACCAGAGTCCAGCCCTGACATGGTTTTGCGGGTATCCTATAACGTACTGTACATCCTTAATTACGCTGGAGCGATAACTTAATATATATTTATGTAGTAAATTATACGAGGAAGTAGAGATGGGACGGAAGAAGGCAGCCTTGCAGTCATGCAAAATCACTCTCGCTATCAGACTCAAAATCGAGCTCCTCCTCGGGCCGCTCTCGTGGTCGCAAAATCACAAGACGGGTAATTTTGACCTCCAAGTGCTTGGGACCAAAGTATCGTTGGCTTTCAAAACTCCAACTGAGTGATGATATCACTGTCAACAATTGGTCAATTGCGGCGGGGCATTGAACTCACTCAAGGTTCCCTTTCATCCAATATCCTAACCCTGCAATGAATCGAGCTATCTGTGAATCGACAGAAGAATTCCATGACGGTAGTCGAGTTTGGGTTGCGACAAAGCGCGTCATGAGCTCCTCGCAGTGAGCTCCCACGTAGTCCGCCGCTGTCTGAAGGTCCAGCTGCCGATTTTCCATGAGAACAGTTATGATGTTGTTTCCGCTGATCCCTTTGCTTTGCTCCATGTCGTATGAATAAACGTCCTTTAAAATCCTAGTTACTTTCTTTCCTATAGGTAACAAACCGGATGAGACTCACATTAGCCCAGCAAACGTGGTCAACGGCTGCCCAATATATTTCCATGAACGTTGCATCCTCAAAGACCTCGTCCGGCAAGTCTGTTCCATAACACGACTCGATAAGGCTAAAGCAAAGACGAACGGCGCTGTTTTCTCGGCGCAAGGCGATAAACGAATCAACGTCAAGAACTTCGCCCCTCTCCCGCAGTTCAGCTTCTGTGACAACAGCGGCGCAGTAGTCCTTCCAGTGCCTTAAGAAACGCGATGTGGATTTTGGGCCAGCGTTACGAAGAAACCGTGCCCGAAACCTACAATAATGTCAAATTGATGTTTAGGTCTAAGGGGGAAAATGTACGAACTCCTTGGTCATCTTGGAGAAAAGTGAGTGATCATCCCAAGTGTCGTCCTGCATGGCATTAAGAAAAATATTGCCTGTAGTTAGGGCATCCTTGCCATCCTGTTCGTCGATAAGTTCGTCAACGACGAAGAGAAGGTTTACCTGCAATCCAATGAGAACGACCCAGAGCATACAAATAATGGTTACACACAAAATCGCAGGAGGTTCTGAATTGCTCGCAACCTGCGTACGCATACACACGGGAGCAGAGGAGCTCATTCGAGCCAAGTACGAAGAAAGCACGCTTTCTGTCTGTAAAGACATCATAACTGTTAACCCAAGCGCGAGACTCGGCAGCTCCTTGTTCGTAGTGAGGGTTAGTAGCACCATCCAAGGGGCACGTTGCTAAAAAGTCAGGAAGAATGAATTGTTTGTGTGCGGAATTCATGCTTGAGGTCAACGCAGAGATGTGGCCCGGAGAGGTAACGTGAGGACTTTGGGATGAAGCTTCCTGGCTTTATACCAGACTGCTGGGCGATATTTTACTTAGAAATTCGTAAGTGACCTTGACGATATCGAAAGGGTAACACACCATGTCCGATCTCATCTGTTGAATGAGAAAATCAGATATCGACATGTCGAATCTGTAGATTTATTGCGAAAGACGCGATTCGCGCTGCGTGCAACTCATTTCCACATCAGGAGGTCATGTAACGAATCGGGCACGAAATCTAATGGGTTATAGCAGGCAGGTGCGCAAGGGGATATTCGAACGGATACAGCGGCGAATAAAGAATAGTCGAGAGCGTCTATAAGTGAATCTCTCACGTAAGTGGACATGCCTGTTTTGCCGAGGTTTGCCAACCTTGTTTGATATACCATAATATCCATTAAAATCCCTTCCAAATATAGTTGAAGCTGCCGACAGCCGTTGAGATGTTGTTCACTTTATTTGGGTGGCAGACAGAATATAATGACACTCAACCCTGCTTAAAACCTTGCAGTCATGACCAATTGGCAGTTATAAAGACGGCTCCTCCCGAGCATCCCGGCCTGTAATAAACATGCTGCAAAACGATGAGAGTTACACGGACAGAAGAGGAAACTAACAATCTTGAGACATTTAATTCAGATGCATTACAACTGTGGTGCTCAGCTAGAATTGGGGGTTTCGGCTGGCAACAGTGCCCTGATGATCGCAGAGAATAGGATTGAGGATCTTGTGACGAGTTGTTGCTGAAGAAGCATATTTTATGTGGCGTTTTGTTTACAACGAACACCCAGATGCTGAAGCAGTAGTAAGCGTGAAGCACGCGTTCAGTTACCTTGATATCGTCAATATCGTAACGGTCCCTTCTGTCCGCGGGACAACGAACCGTATACTCAAACGCATTCGGTAATCAAGCTTCGTGGAACCTTTTGCACCGGCCTATAAGGTATAAGGTAGCACTAAGCCGCAGAAAAATTAGCTGCCGTAAGTCGTAAACCATGCCTTCACAGAAAAAATGTATTTGACTTTTGCGGGTCTGTTAGAGCTGTTGTTTCCGGGATCCCTGCTGTAACAGTCGTGCCTTCATCGAATCGGAATGTGGACGTCGCCAAGGATGAGACATGATTAGAAGAAAAACACAATATTTTAGCGTCCACGATAAATAGCGGTGAAAGGTCGACGAGACTTTGGACGCTCCCAGATTTTCGTATTATTCTACGCTCCAGCGCTACAGTCGTCAATTTAAACACCATATTATGTACTTCACGCACGTAAACCTCACCTTACTTGCAGACTGGCGCAACTTAGCCAAGGCCAATAGCTATGGCAGATAGCCGCATAAGATGAGGCACGATTGTTGAGTTATGCTACTGCCTCAACGGTTGCCAAGCGTTCGTTCAGCCATCCAGTTAGATCAACTTCAAGTATAGCCTATCAGATATCTGGCTACATAAGACACTGAAATAAAAGAGCATACAGACGACATATTTTGTGTAACCAGAGGCCACTGGAATTCCAAAGGCCGTGGCGACGAGCATTGTCAGGCAAGGGTATGGCCCTGTACGGTGAGGAGCCGTAGACGCCGCGCCGTCGATGCCAAATGTAACAGATGAGGTGCGAGAATGGAACGGATGGAAAGCCAGCTGATATCTGATCGAAAAGGGGGTGATCAAGCAACTTTTGTCTACACAGGGTGGTAAGGCACCTGCACGCCCCTCGGTTGAACGACCAAAGATAGGGTATGACCAGGTTAATGAGCATGACTTCCGGTAAAAAATCTCTCCCAACAATGATAATGACGTACCGCATTCAAAGCAGATCCGATTCGATGATTCGACATATCGCCCGGTGTGGAGTGGACTGCAATCACAATGGATATCGGCTTGCCTTGTAGGGACGAGGATTGTAAAACCATTTAGGATTTGCCAGACAACACGGTTTGCTCCATGGTCTTCGAAACATGCGCCCTTTCTTGTTCCTGGGCGGCTATATATCGACCGGCAAAGCAACACCCTGTGTAGAATCTTGCAACCCCCGGTGTGAGAAGGAAACGCGATGACTATGATCGTGCGGTGACGAGGTACGAGATCATGGCGATCCGCGGACTATGGCCTTTACAACCACAGCCCCATGCGAACATAGATCACTCTGTTGACAATAAGAGTAATATGGGGGTGTTACGTACCGTTGAGATAAGTGATTCAGTCTAGCGTCGTCACAGTCGGGGGAAGGGCTGCCGAGGAAATCCCCTACTCTCGTCTTCTAGCAACTTTATTTAGAACGGATGCAACAAAACAGTGCGAAGGCTTTATCACTCACTATTTAACGGCTTGTGTATAGCACGATGTTCTGTGAGGTAAAACAATGCATCAATGACATACACCATGAATTTATCTTCCCAGGATGAATGTTCTAAAAGACAACCAGGGGATCCAGAATTCCTGGAACGCAAAAATTCTGAATCATTGACGGGAAGGTCTGACCTAGATCTTGCAACGTGCTTGGGAGATACGCTGCATCGTTTCGGGGATTGAAGGGAGAAACGGAAAGTCACGAGGATGCCGACAATGCCACAACCTTCGGAACAGGGCTTTTAGATTAAGCCACTTACATAGCTATGCCATACTTTGATCTGAGGGCAGAGGACGAGTACTGAGGCATGCAGGCACAATGAGAAGATAAGGCCAACGGCGTGGGATGACGAGGATCCCGTTGTGCCAATCTCTTCGTGACTCACGAGTTAATGGCACCGCAACGAAATGTGATTGACTTATATCGGTGACAAAATAACACCAGAAAAGTGCATTGGGACCGAGAATAGTCCGAGAAGAACTCGAACGTTGCACTTCACCGAGCATAGAATAGATGGCAAAAATTGGCGTCCAGAGAGAGGAACGAAAAAGTTGCACAGTAAGGCAAAAATGCTTGCTAGTATATATAACTGGGATTAGTATGAATAAACATGCAACAAAACAAGGTAAGATGGAACAAGATGACGGCAGGCAGGGCGAACGGTAGCTAGGTCCGACTTGTCAAAAGCGGGCCTAAAAGCATATACGATAGCTTGCGTAACGTCCACTAGTTTCACTCGGTCTTGTGATCTTGACTACTTGTCCCCGACGAAGGCCATAATAGCGCGCAACGGGATCCGCTAATTGTATGCGTGGTAGCTGAGTTTCTCGTAGGCGGCTACTTTCACGTAAAAGGCAACCCTCGTCAGCGAGAGAAAACGAGACGCACTATTTTTCCAACAGAGCCTTCTTTTCTTCCGCAGAAAGGACATCGTGGCGAGGCACCAGAGTATGGTGGACAATGTTCACCAGCAGATCTGATTCTGAGAACTCTTCCAAGCGATACTGGGCAGCCATGGCCACAATCACCTAAACGTACAAGTCGAGATCACAAGAGATCAGGCAAACATGGAGGATCTTACTTTTCTGGCGGAAGGAGTCATATTTCCGGGAAACACGATAACGCCTCGTTGAATGGACTTCTCCTCAAGAATACCCAGGAGCCTAGAAGACTTGGCATAAGCGGAGCACAACGTACTTATAGCAGGAACGACAAACTTCCTCATCGTTTTGACACCCACACTTTTCTCTTCTGAGAAGAACACAAAGATTTGGTCGGCTGGATTGTTACGAGCAGAAGTATAGAAATTCATTTTGTTACGACTTGCGCATCTATTCAGCGAGAGTCAGTCACGACATGATAAACATGACGCCTACTCTACAACGCCACTTTCAAGGGCATAATCGTGTTTGAACTTGGCAAGATCCATGTAAATTTCTTCATCAGCTACCAAGAAACCCTATGTCGAATTCATGGTGAGACACTGTGATAAGGAGTGTGTAAGATAGCTGACTCTGTCTTTCACCAGTTCGTGGATCGTTCTATTGACTTTCCACATCCTTGCAGCCTCATCGACATCGGCCATGATATTATGTTAGAGGAAAGAAACTTTGTATTCAAACTCAGACAGCCGATCGAGTTCACCTCATACTCAACAGCATGGCGCCTCAAGCTAGCAACAGCAACGGAAATGCCCCGCCAGCGACAATTGCTCTCACAAATTCGCTAGTTGTAAGCAATATTTGGTTTTATTCTGATGCTGCAGACGCAAACGCATGCGTAGGGAAAGTTGAAGCCTGCAAAAATTTTCAAAAATGCTGTTGAACCCCAACCACCACCGACACCTGGGAACTATTCCAAAAGATTAACGAATTCTGGACCTCGACACATCACAGGGATCAGCTTCGACGACAGAGGTGACCAGGTCATAACCGCAGGAGAAGATGAGACCTTTAGACTGTACAATTGCAAAACCGGCAAGCGAGTTCTCTTTTTAGCAAGGTCTTCCTTCTTTTTCTAACGTCATGTCTTCTGAAGACATCACAAAACACTTCATTCGAAGAAGTATGGTGTCGATTTGCCCAGATTCACGCATAAGAACACGGCTATCATTCACGCGTCCACAAAAGAAGATGACACCATTCGATATCATTCCCTACACGACAATAAATATCTGCAATACTTCAAAGGCCATAAGGCAAAGGTTGTTTCCCTGGAAGTGTCGCCTGTGGACGATGGATTCATGTCCGGATCATTAGACAAAACGGTCCGACTATGGGATCTTCGTGCACCATTATGCAGGGGACTTTTAACGCTTCCGTCTAACCCTATCATTGCATACGACTCGACGGGGGTTGTCTTTGCTGTGGCCGTCAACCATTACTCTCGAATCCTTTTATACGATCAAGCAAATTTTGACAAAGCTCCGTTCCTTGTAATCACTCTTGAAGATCCCACATTGGCACTCATCAGTTACCCCCCTCGACCGATTTACATGACGTCAATGGCTTTCTCCTCCAACGGAAAATATCTCCTTGTGGGCTGTTCAGGCGATGCGCACTATATTATGGACGCTTTCGAGGGGCATCTACTTGTGAAACTAGAAGGACACGTTGGTTTGGAGCGCAGGTCCTTGAGTGCACCTCCAAGTATCGAACCTGTAAAGGGTAGCAGTGGCGAGGAAGTCGGTTGGACTCCTGATAGCAAGTACGTCATAGGCGGTAGTCTGGATGGTAAAGTGTTCGTGTGGGATGTGCAAAACTTGCCTTCTCGGACAGGTAGTGTTGATCTGAAGGTTCCCCCGTTGCGGCTTCAGCCCTTGGTATCCCTGGACGGCCACCCAGGTCCATCGAGGTGTGTTAAATTTAACCCCCGTGTTGCCATGATGTGCACTGCAGGTAGTGAACTGGTTCGTACACTTCCCTTTAGTTCATCAATATTTTACTCTAAACCCTTATAGGCTTTTTGGTTGCCTGACACAGCTGCAGATGCAGAAGAGATCGCGCGAGAGTTGCTGAAGAAAAAAGGGCCTGTGTGATGATCAGATGATACGATTATGGTGGACCGCACTTCTGGCAGATCTTCACTGGCGAATCCTCTGTGACTGAGGATTGAAATCAGAGAGCACCGCGTGCGGATGAATGGTCTTCGTACATTGTTTCGCTGAAGGCATATCTTGTAACGTCAGTTTCTTCCTTACTTACCATAAGGGATCCGTTTAGGACGCGCCGAAAAGCAACGGTGGCCTTTTCACTATCCATCCTATTCGCCGTTCAGGGCGGTGAACGCATGTAAAACGTATATCGGGCCCTGCCTTTGGCCTAAGTATTAGTTCATTGCTTTACCGGCACACAAGAGTACATGTACCGTTACGGGTAGATCCATATGTTTCTTGTGATTCCTTTGGCTGAGATGTCCGATATGCCCGTCTCTCTCTTGGATCTAGTCCCGTATGTATTCTGACTTAAACCTGAAGTTTAGGCAGATTGAGAGACGCGAGCACGTGTCGTGACACGTGCCAGTGCCAGCAACTCAGTGCTCGATGCTCGTTGACCGCTTTATCTTCACCAATATTTGCTCTGGGCACTCCCTTGACAATCGTTGTGTAAACCGGGATGCATTTTTTTGCTTTGTTTGGCATCTTCGCTGCATTGGTGCTTCGTGCATCGACATGTATGTCTTCAGCTCTCCACCCTACCTCGCAACATTTCTCATCGACGCCTTTCCTTTGTAGCAAATGACGGAGAGCTTTCTGAGCCGGAAATCGCTGTCACTGCTTCGTTTCCGGAAACCAATGCGTTTGGTCGTGCGTCATAGAAGCTATTCGGTGCATTCAATGTCTCATTCATCAGGAACCAGACGTTGTAAATGGAGAGAAGAACGTGCTCACTGTCAGTGTGGAGAATAAATCGGATCGAAAGATCACGTTGATCAGCGTGGCTGGCTCTTTTCATGATCTTGAAACGGATCGTGTCGTTAAAAACGTATGCTCTGTCTTTGCTTTATTTTTTTGTTTAAACACTGGTCGGAAAGCTTACAGCCGTGCAATTTGGCTCTCCATTGGTTGAGGGTGTTAAAATCCAACTGCCCTTCACGTTCTACAGCGAGTAAGTCAATGCCTTTGCAAGTTATCACTTCTCACTCGTTTCACGAATAGATTCCAGGTAAATCGGGTCACATACACCTACTTCATCGAATTTATCATAGTTTTGTGCAGCCGGGTGACCTCCGTCTTAACGTGTGGCTGGAACATTCATTCGATGTCAGTGGGGCCTAACCTTTCGCAGCGCGGATACTAATTTATCTTGAGCTACAGGACGTCAAATACCGCGTATCTGCCTATGATTCGATTGTTACTATCGTTGAACCAGAAATGTCTATTTTTGACTTCAAGCTGTAAGTTCATTGCGTCTACTTTCTGGGGCAGGATATCATCACTCCATTGTGACAGTGTTACAACCTACCTGATGGTTACAGCAATCCTCGGTGGCCTCTTGTACATTGCCTACCTCAGCTTCGTGCCGCAATCCATGAAATCTCGCCCAAAAAGAACTGCTCCCAGCACCTCCGTTGCATCAGGTACTGCTACAAGCGCTGGAGGATATCAGGAGGAATGGATTCCGGAGCATCACCTGAGGAAGCAAAAGTCCGGAAAGAAAGCACCTGGACTTGCAAGTGGCACGAGTGGCGATGAACTTAGCACAAACGAGGCCAGTGGGACTGAGGGCAAGAAACGAAAGGGGAAGAAATGAGGGCGGCAGCATAATTGGATTAAAATTGAAACACCTGTCGCGCCGTCCTGTTGGTCTGACATGGCTCTACCTCTAAAACGCTGACTCTTCACAAGGCAGAGGTAATTTTATTTCTTTCCATCTGATTAATCTGCTTGGTTGTACAAATAATTTTAAGCCACCGCGCCGATGCTGACAGTCGCACGGGGAAACATGAACAGTGCTCGGATGTAGCGCGTGGCCGCGTCAACGCACGACGTGATAGGAGACTGGAGCCTCCGTTATTACAGCCTCCGTTATTGCTATCAACTTGATAGATGAATGGAGAATACTATGGACTCATGAACTGGAACGAACAATCAAACTGTTGACAACGTGAAGTGCGACAGCTGGATGGCTGTTTGATATCAGACGGTGACAGGAGATAGTTGGGAGCGAAGTGGACAGAGTGTCACACAGCGATGAGACGGACAGGCTTCCATATATCAATGATGATCACGGGAAAAGTAATAGTATAGCAATTGTTTGGTCCGGCTTCACATCTTGTACTCGTTGTCCCCCTTCTTCTCTTTCGAGTTTTTCCACTCTGTGATCATTCCCAGATAGAACAAATTCGAAATGGCGTCCAGGGTATGTTAAGGTTGAAACTACATTCACCCCCACTCACCCAACAACGCACAGGCACAATTCTTGAGAGAGTACAAGCTCGTGGTGGTGGGTGGTGGTGGTGAGGCAGAATGTGTTCATCCAGGGTTGAAGTTTGCTGATAACACCTTTCTCTCTGAGGTGTCGGAAAGTCTGCCTTGACAATCCAGTTCATTCAAAGTCATTTCGTCGACGAATATGACCCGACAATCGAGGGTGGGTACATTGATGCGCCTTCTCCAATTGTGCGCTCAAGCATGATTCTCAGACTCATATCGAAAGCAATGTGTCATTGATGAAGAGGTTGCGCTTCTTGATGTTCTGGATACAGCGGGACAGGAAGAATATGGGTGTGTACCTGTTCATCGTGACAAATGCTTCCCCTGCTCTGCTTTCCAGCGTTTACTGCTTCAAGAGGCGTTTGTTTAAGAAATAACGCGATCATTCGATATTCACCGTACTAATGGATCAAAGTTGTTGAACGAATCTTTTCTACAGTGCAATGCGTGAACAATACATGCGTACAGGCGAAGGATTCCTCCTTGTTTACTCCATCACATCACGCAACTCATTCGAGGAGATCAGTACATTCCACCAGCAAATCCTCCGAGTAAAGGACCAAGATTCTTTCCCCGTTATCGTGGTTGCAAACAAATGTGACCTCGAATATGAGCGCCAAGTCGGAATGAACGGTGTGACTGTCTCTGTCTTCGCTTGTTGCCTTGTGTCACTAACGCTGCGACATACAACAGAGGGCCGTGACTTGGCGAAGCATTTCGGATGCAAATTCATCGAGACGTCCGCCAAGCAGCGAATCAACGTCGATGAGGCTTTCAGTAACCTCGTCCGTGAGATTAGAAAATATAACAAAGTCCGTCATTTTCCTAGCGTGGATGTTCTTATTCATCAAGTTTTCCAGGAACAACAAACTGGTCGGCCTGCGATGACGGGTTCGGGTGGCAGTACACCTGGCGCATACGGTAACAAGGATCAGCATGATGATGGCGCGGGAGGCTGTTGTTCTGGATGTGTCGTGCTCTAATAGTTATGCAATACCCACTGGTTTTCATTGACATCGATTTGTGACACCCTCCCTCTCTTCCATGCTCGGATTTCCATTTTATGTTATCTCACTGCATTCCCTCGTTGACCGAATTCATCACAGAACGGTTTGTTGCATTTGAGAACGTGATGTACATGTATTTTATCGCCTCACGACAATGTCTTACACCAACCGGCCCATGTGTGCGTATGATAATGATCTACTCACAATGCTCCAGTCCTCATTCAATTCAGAGAACGTTTTGGGGGTTGAAAACCTAAGATGCAAAGGAACATTGTCCTGAACACTGCAAGAATGCTCACTGCCAATAGGCATTGGATGAGAATGATGCTGATGTCGTCCTGCAAGCGAAGTCGACTTCCTCTTTCACTTTAATAGTACGGTGACAAGGCCTGAGGGCATGCAATTTCCTCCTTAATTGGGTGCTTCTACACTTTCAGATGAGGAATTCGTCTTTGACGGTAAGTCACATTTATTCTTCAAGTCAAAAGAGTTGCCAGTACCACGTAAGTAGGGCATATCACGAGAAGGTTGTTCAGACAAGCATCAGACGCCTTCCTCATCCAGGTAGCGAATAAGTGTTGTCACGAGTGTGAACGCTAGGTGTGAATAGTTGCAATGTTTTCCTTGTTCGGGTACATGAGCAAACCGACCACACATAGCTGCGGAGGCGGCTATCGGCCCAGCATTTGAGATGTAGATTCATCTTGACATTCCGTGATAAGGTATTGTCGTCTCCGTGTGATATCTATACACGGCCTGCGACGGGTAAACAAGCCACTGATATTGATGGTCACAAGCATGAGAGAAAGGTGCTGAGAGGTGCTGCCAGATGTTTTGCTGTAAGGTAAGATAAGATGGTTCTGTATGATTTAAGCGTTCCATCATTTTCAACGCCATGGGTAGATTTCTGGAAACCGATTGTTGACGGAACAATCATGGAAGATTTGATATTGGATCTTGTGTACATACATGTACATCTCCCCACTGCTATAATGTCGCTGGTCCCCTCGAGTTTGGGCAGTTTTCGGTCCAAGATGGGTTTGGTCCAATAGAAAGCTTTGCTACGCAGGAACCACAAATCCCTCACCGGTGCACCTAACCTAAAGTGTAATGATCAGGGTTTCGTAGTATTTGTCGATGTTTCACCTGCAAGGCAAGAGTTATGAGCACAGAATTAAGAGGACATATATATGTTCACTTGTGGTTGGAGCTGTGGTCATATCTTCATCGTTCACTGTCCGGATGCTGTCAATTCCCAACTCGTACCTACCTACCCCTCCACTGTTCCCACCAAGCAAGGAGATACCAATGCTGCGGACTTTCTCTCGATACATCTGTATCTGATCTTCGGAGAGTTCCCCA
This sequence comes from Tricholoma bakamatsutake, assembly GCA_029959215.1. Classification (NCBI taxonomy): domain Eukaryota; kingdom Fungi; phylum Basidiomycota; class Agaricomycetes; order Agaricales; family Tricholomataceae; genus Tricholoma; species Tricholoma bakamatsutake. The sequence continues at coordinate 10,136,563 of CP114857.1, read as the reverse complement.
GAATTTGTGCGGACGAAATTATCGAAGGGAATCTAGACAAATGGTCTAAAGATGTTCGTCGTGAAATAAGAGCAATGACCTACGAATATATCCTCCCATGTATTGTCATGCCGCTTAAAATACAGACGGTGCTGCCATAAATCGGTAGAAATGGGGCCGTCCGTCTGGATATTCGCAAAATATGAATTATGAGTACGAGGGTCTCCGGATAAACGCAGTCGAAGTGCTAGATATCGGTGATTAGAAACATCCTCCGTGACATTTCCAAATAATGTAGGGCGTGGCTAGAGCATGGTATATTCAGCAGCAGTCAGGCATACGAAACACCTGCACACCTTGTTACGAAAACCAGCGTATCCACCTCTTACTTTTCCTTCCAGCCCAGCCCGCACCCCCAAACGCATGTCGCCCCAAAACTTGGCCGTTGCCTGCCTGCCTATGCTGGCATTGACCTCGGGTGATTCTTCCAAGTCAAAGTTTACGGTGGATGTGCCACCGATGTCGGAATCGCATCCTGTTGCAAACAGCTGAACGTCCTCTTTCGAGTTGAATGTAAATAATGTTCGTGGTATGCGTGAGGGTTCTTCTGCTCCTTGCATACGAAGGACTGGGGATCGGGTTGTCAGTATCACATTGATACTGATGTTCTGAGCTTCACCTACCTCTAGCAGTACTATCCCGGAGAATTTGGCTGGTCCGGTCAAGGTACTGAGACCACCGTGACATTACTGTAAGGATATGATTGACGGCCACTCAGGTTGATGTCAGCGAAGCTGACTCCTTATTTAGATAACATCGACATCGACAACGTTTACTTGTCTCTAAAAACTTAGGACCGTTGGTACAATAGTTATGGTACAAGGATGCCTTTGCTGATGATTTACAATGCCCCCAAATTAATATCAATCCGCTTCAAGAAACGACAAAATTCAACCGTGACTAGCACGGCTCCCAAGCATGCTAGCTCCAACAATCATGACTTTCCGGGAGAAATGTTCGGTGCCGGTCCCCATCAGCTAGTCCTATCATTGTATCGCCCGATAGCGAACGTGTATGTGGTCGCAGGGTGCGGGGGTGGAGATATGGGCGAGTGGAACGTCTGATAATCTGCACTAAACATTGGTATAGTATATGGGTCAGGAGCCACCGACTCATGAGCATATCGCCACCTAGATGGGCTCAACTCTGCTGATAGTGCTAAGTTGGCGCTGCCCTGAAAACCAACACTGTCATTCGAGGACCGGTTCGATAGGTGCCGATGGACAGGCGACCAAATGTCACTAACAGTTCGTAAGGTTGAGCGTCTACTCTTGCTACTGGGCAGACGCGAAACAGGAGAGCGTGCTCGGTGTGGAGCGTTGGGGAGACCTGGCCATTGTATCGATCCTTGGCGATTGTGATCGTCCAACACCTGTGTAATAGGTGAATACTCCACTGGTTCAAAAGATGCGACTGTGCGAACAGGGCTTGCAGCTGGGGCATGACCATTGATTGGAGAAGGGGTGTGGCCGTGAAAGTTCTGCACGCTCGCAGCTCGGTCTGGATGAACAAGAAGCAGCGGACGGTCCTCCGACCGTACTCTTGTGTGTTCGAAGAATGGGGACGAGGGTGATGGAGCTGGTCGGGTGCGCGGATCAACTTTCTCCTTGTATGATGCTCGTAGTGCCTTTGACTGCCGAGCCCGTTCAGGTGTTCCGAAGCTTTCATTGGCACTCTTCGCTGTTGAGCTGGGGCGATAATCAAATGCAGGTCCAAGCACATGGAATGTGTTATAGAGCAACAACACGTTTACGACACCTGAATAAAAGTGAATGTCGAAGTTTGTGACCGGACGAAAACCTACCAAGTATGTACCAGCACGTATATGCAAATACTAATAGTCCGAAAGGAACAAACCATCCCGAGATTCGGAGCAATCGAGTGACTGAATATGGGATGAGAAAGATGATATAAACTGCAAAGAAAGTTAGAAGACGACTCGAGCGCCCTAAGTTCATCACAAACCGACAGGGTACCTGTAGAGTGCTCATGAATGGCGAGACGGGAAAAGGCTGAGGTTACTGACCAAAGCATACTCCTCGCAATACGAGCGACGAAGCGGTTGTAATTTTCGGTAACTTTACCGACGACCCAGCGCTCATTAGGATCCAAAGTCAGTGTAATACCGCCTTTGATGCTCAATGTACCACGCAGAACCAGAAACGTGACCGAATATAACACCGTGGAGAGAATTGAAGAAAGGAAGATCTACGCAAATTGTCAACAACGGAGATTACGGCAGTGCAGTGATTCTGACCGGGAACAGATGAAAGAAGAACTGGGCTTTCAAATAGACAGGGCTTATACCGCAGGAAAGACCATCAGCGCCAAAGGGCGGTCCGGATTTGTAAGCCCGGGAATTAAAGCTTGGAGCACCAGCTACGCATTATCAGCCATGGCGCAGATAAGATAGTAGCTCGTACCTAACAGACCAGCTAGAATCCAGCCAAGACTGATGGTAGTGGCACAGATCAGGATGGATTGGCGCTTGCGCAAAACCAGAGAGTTGAAGGTATGCATGGCAATGGTGACAGTAAAATAGGCAGTTGCCCAATTACCAATTTGACTAAGAATGGCTGGTTAAGGATATCAGTTGTTATACTAGTGTAACAGGTCGAGGGAAACATTACCCTGTGTCGTGCAAATACCGTCTTACATTAAGAATCAGAGTTAAATTTCTTTGTGACTCAACGATGCTCCAAACCTGTTGTGATACCGTTCTGGATAAGCCAACGAATTTCGATCAGCCCAGAAACTTCAATGAACAAGTTCGCCACGATCAAGCATGTTGCATAGTGGCCGAGTTGGGTATTAAAAAAAACATATTCCGGTGTTGCTTGAACAGAAGACAAGCGACGTCGAACGGCCAGCCAAAATACTCGTAAGGCAACTGACCCCAATGCAAGAGAAGAGAGCAGGGAAAAGACGCTGACAACCTGCACGATCGTGGGATGCCAGGATTAGAAAACCACTCAGCCAGTTGCAAAAATGAAGACATACGATGATCCCTGCTTTTTCATTCTGAAAGTAAGGAACGAAATGCAACTGGGACATGGGAAATAAGCAAAGAGTGGAAACAGTAAAATTTTGAACGAAGATGGCCGCGCCGCGCCGTCGCAGTGAACAAGTGATGTATCTGCTATGGATACAGTCGAGAACGAAAGATAGAAGAGTGGGCTCGACAAGAGCGTCAAGCGACTCAGGGTAGAAAAAAGTCGAAGCCCATTTCTGGATTGCCACATGATTGATTTGTACTGCAACAGCCGCTGTTTGTACCTCTTTGTCCAAGCCATTGCTCCAGCTGGACATCACAGATGGACACATACATCTGGCGTCTGCACAACCATCTTGTACTAGTAATGCATGTCAGCGACATTCAGACTCCCATGGCTAGATCATGATGCACTACGACCGAAGAATTGCTCGATACCTCCTCGTGACGCTGGGTCTTTTCGCCTCTTTTTCCTCTTTGGAGATATCTTTGGGGATCCTGCCTTCGATGGCCCCGATATCACCAGATCGTTGCCAGGGTGCTGCTTAGCCAAGTCGTGTGCAAAATGAAAATCATCATGCTCCTGCCGGAGCACAGTTAAATCTTCTTCCGTCCCGACGCCTGACAGAAGTACATCCGACCAAATTGTTTTTCCGCATCTGGTGCATGTGAATGATAGCTTGTGGTCGGCCGCTAGACCTTCGCCAGTAAGATCGACGTCGATTGCACCATCGTCGAGTGATCTGAATGGAGTATTATCGATGGCATTGTCATCCTCATCTCGTGGTCTCTTTAAAGCTTGGCCATCCTTTAAGAAGCCTTCGATGCTTCGTTGACCAACCTCCGAGCTTTCCAAACCTGTAAATCCCAGGGTGATGGCGTTTACCTTCATCGCAATATTCGTTCCAACGAGCTCTTTCCAAAGTTTATCACCCGCCGCTGCAATGGTGTCGACATTCACCTCACGTGTGAACGGGAATGGTCCTTGTTTCGAACGTCCGGCCTCGTAACCTTGAGCAGAATTGTTAATGAGATGCAAAGTACAATGGATGCAACATACCTTTCCGTGCAGACAAGACAAGCGTCTTTGGCCAGAGATTAGGAGTGGTCTTTCGAGCATCGTTGAGACGTAATGCTAGCTCTGCAGCTAGCACTCGGATCCAGTGGAAGCCATCTGATGCATCTGTAACTGGCTTCGGCAGATTTTTCGACGCGAGCATGCTCTTCACGGCCACCTTTTTGTCTTTCACTGTAAGCAGGAATTATGCCTGATCGACACTGCGCAGGACATAAAGTGACCTTCTGATCTGTCAATCCCTCTGACAAACAGAACGCCAGTAAGAATAGGTTTGCTTGTGGAGAGAAGAGGCTGTACCGAAGAATTTCATATATCCAGAGACAGTCATCTCCAAACTTCCGCCGCATTTCGTCTGGGGCAAGGTCAGGATCGCACCATTTTCAAGTTGGGTAGAACGACATGCCTAAACTGATAGTCCTGTATTTGACGCTTCAGTAGTAATCACAATATAGACGAGGATCAAACTGACGTACAATAGGTCACTAACTGTAGATGCTTCAAACTCTTTCGCGAGCGCACTGCCAAGTTTGCCGCCGAGAAATCGAATCTGAAACGTTGGAGCTGAGGCTCTAAGATAACATTCATGTCCAAGACCCTACACACTTTCTGAAAAGGTATAGGCATCAAATATTGGGGAATTGCAGCATTCCGTAGGATGCTCTATGCATGGGGTAAATGCTGAGCTACTCCTAAGTGGGGAAGCAATTGGAGTTACTGACCTGGTTCATGGGTTTCTTGTATGATGCCGTTAACTGAAGACGAAACTCTAAGTAAGAGAGACAGGGTTCTAGAGTCCTAGGACGCACCTTGGCCAGGAATTTATTCCTTGCAATGCCCTAAGAGATGCTTTATTCGTAAGTGGCTCAGGAATTTCACGAAACACATATCACTTACGGCAGAGGTCGAGTACCCTAGCTTCGTGTGCACTTCTTGTCTCGCCTTTTCCATAAGCTCTGCAGCAATCGACAGCGCAACATCATGCCACGTCGTTGACGCAGATTCTGAGTCTTGATGAACTGCAACATCGATGTTATCTTCATTCTCTTTGCCATCACTTGGATTTATGAGTATCACTGTTCCAAGACCATTCCAAAGTATTGGAGGCGGCGGTGGTAAAGGGGTATCCAAACCCTCTTGCGGCACCTGAGCCAGATATGGATGTCGTTCGAGCAATATTTGTCGAACCGGCTTCGTAAAATCAAAAAATGCCTCGTCGATAGATGCCTTTTCTTGACTCTGGGTTTCAGGTTAAGGACAGTGAAGACGAAATCCCCAAGCTCACCAATTTCAACCCCAGGCAAACACTGCTTGAACAATTGAGCTATCTTCACGCTTTCTCTCCTATAATAATCCAATGACACCTGTTATCATCGTAAACAGTCACCGTTGAGACATGACAACGATGCAAGCCAACAAACCTTGTGTGTCTGCGTATCAACCTCACCCCAATATCCCGGCTCCTTCTCTCCTTCTTTATACGTCGCCACATGCACTACCACCAAATCTGGACATTTACTCTTCAAATCGTCCAAACTCTTGAGCTTCACAAGTCTCGAGATCCCGTACTTGCGTGCCGGATAGTTGACAGCTATCAGTGAATTCCACTGCAACACCACAAGGGGCGTGTCCTTTGGAGTGCCAAGGCGAACCATCTCACAGGCTGCATAGAAAGCATCGCTGTCGCAGAGCGCGATGACGCGTAGGGGATCTCTGACACCCAGATTTTGAGTGTGGATATGCCGGTATGTAATTGTGGGGTTAATGTCATCGAAGTCCTGTTCTGCGGCCTTTGCTTTGCCTTTCCATGAGTGTACAGGGGATGCCATTGTGTGAGTTGAAAAGGCAGCATGAGTCAGCTGTGTGACAGACGCGACAAAACGTGACCCGCAGGACGTGTCATGCACATTGCACACGGAACTTAAAGTTGCAGATAGGTTCAACCCTGATGGACTTCTCGTGCACAACCAGCTGTACAGACTTCATTACAGCCATACCCGCCAATAGCGACCTCAGCTCATTGAACCGTTAAGGACAACGATACATCGGTTCACGTCCTCCGGAGTTTCCAGATTGATCAGGCCAGCTGTGCTCAGTACTTATGCATATGAAGGAAAGTGACGAGACATAATAAGTAGTCGTTGCCCCTGGTAGCGATACCGCATCTCGGCAGCAGTCAGGTCGAACTTGGACATGGTTGCTTTACCACTGCTAGTCCACGTATCCCACACGGAAAGATCTAAGCCGTGGCCAATTCGTTAACGCGCAGTGTCAATTTCCCTACCATCACGAAGCCAAAGGACGTTACTGAAGCTGAAATCTAACATACCGTAAAAACTCACAAACATTTGAAGCCCACGCACAGGTAGAGGTCGATCTCTGCCAGTACGAATGAGTTGCCAAAAATGTTCTGTCAATTCAACTATAAGCATGAATGATAATAAAGTTCGAAAATGTTCTTGCAATTGCAACGCTCTACTACTTAGGGAGTCCATTTTTTTTGAGACAACCCTACATTCGAGCTTAGAAGTCATTTGCTCAGGAGTCAAAGACAAGAACATCTTTCCGTAATATCTCGCATTGTTGAAGTGTATGGTTTCCTGCTTCGAACATGCGGCTTTGCGAAAGCCAGAAACGTGCACAAAATTTCACCTAGTCTTACCGATGCTGGATGCCCTCGAACACTTCTCCTGTAGATCCCTGTGCTAATCCCCGTGCTGCGTGAATTTGGCTTTAGCTGATTCAGTTCAGGATATCCAGCTGTATTCAAGTCAACGCTGACTTTGGATTGAATTGTATTCGGTACCTCGTGGTTGAAATTACACTTTACACGTTTAGCGATGTACGTGGTCATCTAGAAGTCATACATAAGTCTGTTTTTATACATATAATGCCAATGCTCTTCATGTTACAAATTGAATTTCGTACCCATCCTCAAGCCTTTATGATTCATGACGCATGATACTACTCTCTTCATCGACAGTACTGATGTCAACGGAAAGCACATCCTATTACAGATCAGCATCTACACTGGTGCACATAGTACACGCAGTAAAGCTCACCTTCCCCGCCTTTAACTCTTCCATCGAAGGCATTAGTCCCAATCTCAATAGCTCAGAGGACTTGCTGACAACAGGGTCATTCGCCATTCTACATAAGAACATGTAATAAGGGCAGCAACATCTAAGTAACTGAATGAACTTACGTGGCCACAGCCAGGGTCTTTCCGTCCTTGCCATAATATGCGATAAACTAAAGAGGATCGCTCTAGTCAATCTCAAGAGTTGGTGTTTGCCGGAATCTCACCTTCTGCTCCGCGGAATTTCCTTTGACGTAGACGTCGTCGTACCCATGTCCAACACCACAATACCGCAGACCCCCTGATAGCAGCGGCATCAGACTGAAAAGAAGTAAAAGCGTACGACATACCAGCACTCCAAAAGATGGGAACCTTGACGAACGGCTGTGGCTTTCCTGAAATAGTCTTTCCAACTGCTCTTCCATGATTCCCGGCAACCTAGCATTAACAACGTTATCATCCAAATTTCACCACGATAAAGAAGACCCGACAAATACATTCCAATGTTCAATCCTCGTATAGCTCCCAGAAATCTGAGGATAGATCGCGATATCGCCTGTTGTAGCAGCATTAATTCCATTGGATGGAAGCAAAAAAAAAAGGATGACAAGGATACCAATAGCATAAACGTCATTCGTATCCGGACTACTCTGCACCCTCAAATATTCATCGACCTTCACTCCGCCGTCCTGCTCGACCTTAATTCCGCTCCCTTTCAGAAACAATGTCGCAGGGGCCACGCCAACGCCCATGATCACAAAGTCAGCCGGAATGGTGGTTCCGTTTACCACAACACCGCCTGCGAGGGCTGGGCTACCCTCTTGCGGGACGATCTTCTCGACTTTGGAGGCCATGTGGAACTTGACGCCTTGTGACTCGTAGTACTGGACATCGTCAAGACTAGACAACAAGTTAAGAAAGGGAGATAACACACTTTTTGCAAACCCGCACCAATTTCTGTGCCAAGGATGGCTTCAAACGGATGGTTCTCCATCCCAATAACGTCGACGGAAGCAAGTTTTCGTTTTAAGGTGGTGATGACAATTTCCATGCTGATGAACGAGCTACCGATTACCACCATTCGTTTGCCTTCCTTCACCGCTGTGTGAGAGTGGTGTCGTGTAAACTTAGCTCGTAACCTCAGGAATGGTACATACCAGTATCAACCTTCTTCGCGTCGTCTATTGTCCTGAATGTGTAAACGTTTTGGAGCTGGGCACCTTCAACAGGCAATATGCGGGGAGTGCCTCCGGGTGCGAGAATGAGCTTTTCGTAGGAGATGGAATCTTTCCCATTGTCCAAGATCACCTCCTTTTTGGTAAGATCGATTGAAGTGACTTCCTGTGGGCTGATAAGTACAGGCATAAGAAATAAGTGAACAGAGGGATACCGAGCCGAGGCGGATTGTCGTGCCATATTTAATCTTGAGTTCCGCTGCCGTTCTCCATTCAAGCTTGGAGACGTCAGTCATGAGGGTCTTGCTCAGCATCGTCCTGCTCGTCGTTTGAACTGGTGTCTGAGTGCAGGAAAGAACTAAGAACAAACCTGTCAATGGGCGCATATGTCTCCTTGGAGACAATAGTAATGGGATGTTCATAGCCATGCTTCAGGATTAAAAATTCAACGGAATCCGGAAGGTTTATCATAAAAAAGACAAACCTCCCTGAGACTTTCGACGGCGTGGAAAGCACCAGAACCGCCACCCACGATAACTAAATCCCTCCCGACAGCTTCAGTTCCGCTGCTCAAGAGCTTCGGAGGTCTGCTTTTGTTAGCTTTAAGGGTATAAATGGGGTTAGCAGTCACGTGTATCTTGCTATCAGCTACGTGAACTTTGAAGGAATGGAGTGCATTTGGAGCAGGAGCATCCTCTGAAAGGAAGATGAATATCAAATTAGCGGGGCGTTTGGAAGTTGCGCACCGATGTCCCCAGTGCAGACATTGAAGCAAGCTGAAGAAATTAAGCCAAGAAGCCCACGTCTACTTTCGATGACTCACCTCCGTGCCACGGGCTACGAAGGACGATAAGGTCATTGTCAATACTGAGACTGAATGCCAAACATACCAAATTACCCGTCCGTCAGACGATAATACGCCTTTCGCAAGCGGTGCACCGTAATGAGTGCAGAACGCGCTGGTAGCGTGTATTTTATCTCCTAGACGAGACAACAGCACATTCCCGTTCTCGAAGGCAACTTCCTTCCTGAAAGTAGTTAAGACCAACTGTGCGGTGGATCATAAGAATGCATACATACATTTGTCCATCCTGAAGTTCAGCATCATCGAGAACAGCAATGGTCTTGGTGGACATTCTGCGAATGTGATATGGTGTTGAGAAGGATACTGCGCTGTTATGGCGTTGAAGAAGTAGAAAATGAGGCACTCGGAACAGTCTCATTTATGTAATAGCCACCCTCCGATCGACGAGATACATTACTCATATATACTATATAATGCTGCCACTCCATAACTTGTTGTACATAGAGATCATCAATCCAACCAGTTTCCAAGGATCAAACAACATGTGGTAAATTTTGATCATTTTGATTGTAGAGACTTGTAGTGTATGTCAAGCTGACTCTGAATATACTTATTCTCATAGCTATAGGTATTGAGCAAGCTACATGCAAGGAATTCTGGGGATGCTCCAAGACAGAATCTACCAGGCTGGAGAGCACCTAGTGAAAGGGGCCAGAGAGGACTTGGCTTCAGCTTGTCAGAAGCTGTGCCCTTCTCCTAGTGAATGGCAGGGGTTTACATACCTGCTGATATGGCTCCCTATTGTTCTGTGCTCATACTATAGCATTTTTTGCGATTGTGTGCACCTCTTAAATGACTTTTATTCACTCTGCACAGTACACTTTTGCATGCCCTTGTGCATTTCCATGTGCCTCCATGCACTTTTGTGTGCTTTTTATGTTTTCACTGCACCTTTGGACCACCCTTAGCTGCCTTCTATCATGTGCCTTAAATGTGCATTGTTATGCTTACAACTGCCTTCGTGCATGCTCACTATCTGCTTTCACAGTTTGCTGTGCACTCAATGCACCTTTATGCACTCTTTTACACTTTGCCAACAATTTACAGTTGCGGACAAACAAACACGACAATTTTAGTGACCGAATTATGGGCATTGCCACAAACACACCAGACATCCAAAAACCATTAGATTGTGTTCCTTACAACCTAATGAGTTGATTTGTACGAGCCAATTCCACTAAATCAAGATTTTTGGGTCAGGTACCCCCAAAAATTGGCCACCCCCTGAAAAAAAATCGGGAAAAACATGAAAAAATGCGCAATCGAGAGCTCTCGATGAGCTAAGTATGATTACGTTCAGGGAGCCATATCACCGAGTCATGTGACATCCTTACTATTATGTATATAAGGAGAACCTGTACTATAGTAGATATACAGTGTTCTTACCTCTGCTAAACCCTAGCTCTAAGACTAACTAAACCCCAGGTAGGTTATAAGGAACATGTCGTCTCTTCCTCTGTGCAGCATATGTAGTCTGCTCCAACAGTGAGAACACTGGTGTCTGCAAGTCCAAGCCAACATGGGATACTGATTGGCCTTGTGACTTGTTGATAGTCATGGCAAATGCCAAGCGAACTGGAAATTGATGTCGACAGAGTGGTAATGGCAAGGTCTCTGCCAAAGGCTCCAATGTGATCTGAGGAATGAAAATGATATTTCCTGCAAACTGTGCATCACCACTGATGATCCTGCACTTCAATACATGTCGTCTGGCTTCAAGGAGGATAAGTTGAGTTCCATTGCAAAGACCCATGGTGACATCCAGATTGCATAGAAGCATGAGAGGACAGCCTATCTTAAGTGCCAGCCTGGAAAGAGGAAGGCCACTTGCTTTGATAGAGTTTAGATACTCTGCAGGATATGGCTGGTAGTTGTTTAACTCCTGCTCTCTGAATGAGACTGTATCAGCACTGTTGAAGACATGCTCTGGTCCAGGAAATCTGGCAAGGAGAAGAGAGTTGATGACATCAACATTGTCATTTGTGCAGGAGAGAATGGTCCTATCCAAATAGTACTGATCTGGCTTGTTCCCCTGCTCTATGCCTGGATATGTGGAGTTGATAAGGTGATCCATGGTATTTCCATGGCAGAGCATATTGTGTGGAATCTGTATAGTGTCTGCAGCATCGACTGTTGTGCCTGCACCGATGTGCAAGAGCCAGGCAGCATGTGCAGTGTTCTCTGGAGTTCTGTCGAGTCGCATATTCTTGGTCAAGTGATAGACAGTAATGCATTGCCAGAGAGTGCTCCTTTTGATGGATGAAGCTATGATCTGTTCTCTAGTGCCCCTAGGAATAACAGGTAGGGTCTGTCTAAAGTCGCCTCCAAACAAAACAGTGATTCCACCAAATGGAACATTTTTCTTCTTGAGATTACGCAAAGTGCGGTCTACTGCATCTGTGGCATATTTGTGCTGCATAGGAACTTCATCCCAGATGATGATAGAAGTTTGATCAAGGACCTGGTGCAAATCTGAACCTCGAAGAATTCTGCAAGTAGAGGTGTCATCGATTTCGATTGGGATTTTGAACATGGAATGTGCTGTGCAACCCCCTTCTAGAAGCAATGCAGCGATTCCAGATGATGCCACACAGAGAGCAATTTTCCCTTGAGCACAAACAGCAGCTGCGATGGTGTTGCAGACAAAGGTCTTTCCACAACCTCCAGCACTATGCAAGAACATGAGCTTTCCCTTGTTATTGTTGACAGAATCCATTGCAACATTAAAAACCTGTCTCTGCCTGTGATTGAAAAGCTGGAGATTGTGAGCGACAGTGATGGCCAACTCTTCAACATTGTAATCCCTCTGTTCCTGCAAAAGTCTATTGGCAGGAACATCAATGTGCCAGTTTCCTTCAATGGTGGGCATCTCTGGATAATCAGAAAGTTGTTTGCCTGATCTGATAAGGATCTGATTGATGAGATGCAAGCCATACATGTACACCTGATCATCTGTAAAGTCTGTATCTGGATAGATGGAAAGAAGCTTGACTCTGAGGTCATCACAAATGTGATGTTTGAACTGGTTCCAGAGGATGTCAGGAGATGTTGGATTGCAATGAAGAAGAATGGTGGCAAAGAGCAATCTGAGAGAGGAACCAAGCTGCATCTGGGATGCCTCTGTAAGACACTGGACCCATTCCTGGTCATCCTGCAAAAGACCCAATGCAACACAGGCCTGCTTGAATGTATTATGGACAACACCATTGACAGTGCGCAAGTGCTGGAATGATGTTGCCCCTGTGACAACAGTAAGGAGCAGCCTGAGGTAGAATCTTTCCCCCTGAGCAGGAGAAGCAAAGTACATTCTGCCAATGGCAGCCTCGCCATGCCTTCTTGGGTTCCACTGCTTCTTGGTTGGATTGTAGACCCATGCTTGAGGAAAGTTCTAGTAGGTGACAGTATGTGCTGCTTCATATGTTCTGTTGGCTTTAAATCAAGCAGTGAGATGTGTGGTCTTGGCAGCAGGCCTCTCCAAAACCTCATCAATATTGTCTTCTGCATTGAAGTAGACTGTTTGTTGGTCCTCCAGATGGACAGGCAGACGATAAACATGAGGAGACTCTGCATGCATTCCAAATTCATTCATGTGCCAGCAGCTTTCCACAGATCCAATGTAATGTGCATCCAGATACTCCTTGACCTCATCTCTGTCTTGGTCGAGAATCTCAATCATGGTTCTGTCATGACCTTTGTATATGTACTTGTGAATGTACTTGACAGCCTCTACTGAAGAACAGATCTCGACATTGATGTGACAGTTGTATCTGACAAATGAACCAAGTTGTTAACTGATAAGCATGTTCTGAAATAAGTGCTCCTTACTTTGCAGCCAAATAAGGATTGTGCGAGACAACATGTCTGTTATCATAGACATAATTATGCTTCCTCACTGTTCTACCATTGTTGGGTCTGGCATAATCAGGATAATTGTTTGCAGTAAAGGAAGTTTGTTCTCTGAACTCCTTGAGATACCTCTTGCTGCACCTATTGTCAACCATGCATGAAGCCTTGGGTTTGTCATGACTGCAAGGACCATGAAGCATGCAGGTAGTTATAGTGTGATAGAGCATTGGCTGTGTGACAGGGTCAGGAATCTGAGCAGACACAATGGAATCAACATCATGTGCATCACAGATTTTGTTGGCTGGATTGAGAAATATAAGGAGGTGCATATGTGGAAGGTGTTACGAGAAGGCACGGGAACTCAATTTTCTTTTGTTTCTATTGTTCTACTACCATACGTCCCATGCTATTGTCTCTTTTCCTTTTGTCTTGTACAACACGCGCCCACCTACTTTCTCATACTATTGTAACATACTGTGAACACCCCCCTTTCTTATTGTCTTTCTATTCTTGTTACCTCTATTGTTCTGACAGTATGACTCGTATCCTCGATCTACGCTTGTAGTATTTATACGATGAATGCACAACTGGTCAATCCAGCTTGACCTAGTCTTTTCTTATGCTCCTAACTGGTGTGATCTAAAGTCTCTTGCTCAGACCGTTGCTTACGAGCTTCGGTGACTCGAACCTCTATTGAACATCGACACTTACGAGTATCGACTAAACGTTTGATTAGGAGTATTGACCATAACAAAAGGTCAAGCTGTTCTAAACCTCTGCCGACTAACCGCAGTCTAGGCAGCTCACACACACTATGACACCATTCTTACGAGAATCATCTGACCACTTCCCACCAAGAGAATAATGGCAGCCCCATCCACTCCTACTGCTCCCACTGCACCCGCTGCTCTCGCTGCTAGACCCGCTGAGATCAAGATGAGGGCGCCGACCGATTACTCGGGAGACAGAGCTAAGACCATGCTCTTCTTACTCGAGTGTGGAGCATACATTGATGCCAACTCTACCGCTTTCCCTAACGACCACCACAAGATTCTATTCATGCTGTTGTACATGAACGGGGGGACAGCAGGGCCGTGGAAGCAGGCATACCTAGAAGAAAGGTACATTGAATCGAAACCCTGGGATACGTTCCAGGAGTTTATCACGAAAGTACGTGCGGAATTTTCGCTGATTGACGACGCAGGAAATGCACAAACCCAACTTAGAGCGCTCTCACAAGGAGCGAAAGGAGTAGACAAATACATTGCCCAGTTCAAAACACTGGCCTACCAGATGAAGATTAAAGAAGATGCCGCCCTAATCGAATACTTCGTCGATGGACTCAACAACCAAGTCCTCGACAAGGTCTTTGGCACGGAGAACCTGCCTGACACGATCGAGGGGTGGTACACCCATGCAGAAAGGGCCGAGGGGCATCTCAGAAGGGCGAGGGCGATAAAAGAAAGAACTTACAGCAAGGCAGGGGGAGGAGGAGGAGCAAGCAGCTCTTCAAGAGACCCCAACGCCATGGATATTGATGCGACACGCCTCTCTTATGCAGAGAGGCTTGAACACATGAAAAAAGGAAAGTGCTTTGTTTGTCATAAAACAGGGCACAGAGCTAGCGACCACAAGGGAGGGAAGGAACCACCCCCCAAAGAAGAAAAGAAGAACGAGACGAAGAAAACATCTCGCGAACATTATATGAAAATCCAAAACCTCGTCAACGAGCTGGAGGAGAAACAGAAAGAGGAAGTACTCGATCTTATGGTAGAAGAGGGTTTTTAAAATGGCGGCCTGCATCGGCAGCAGAGCCCACCAGAATCATTGTCTCAAGTGTACTTGTAGCGGATGTAAGCAATCAATCTATGCGCATCCCTGTTCACTGCTTGCTAGACAATGGAAAAGCTGAGATCCCCACCCTGATCGACTCAGGGGCGGGCAAAACTTTTATCGACCACCGAGTCGTCCAAAAACTCGGATTGAAAAAATTCCCACTCGCCCGGAAAATCCTCACCAAAAACGTCGACGGGACCCTAAACAAGAATGGAACGATCTCACACTACGTCCGTATTAACACCGAGATCGGGGGAAAAGAAGAGGACATCATAATGCTGATAACAGGGCTAGGAAAGGAGATGATGATCTTGGGATACACGTGGCTCCAGAAGTGCAACCCTGCCATCGATTGGGAAAAGGGAACTCTCACAGATAAGCAGACTGAAAGGTCTCTTATGAAGAAGATCCGGACCATGATCGAATGGATACGGACCATAATCGGTAAGCAAAGCCTTACTATAGATGACAAGGGGCCATTCATACTGAGAGTAACATTGAGTCTGACTCTCGGGAGGCTACCTATAAGGAGTGCTGGGGAGACCTTCGGGGAAACCCACCTCACTGCCACTGAGTACGTGAAGAGTAGACTTGGGGCGGTTCATCTCGCAAGAGGGCTTTGCACCGCGGACAAACTTAATGGAAACAGATCACTCCTGGCAATGGACACGGCAACGGAAACTCATCCCGAGATCGATCCACGAATCTCTACACCAGACAACTCCAATAATGGCTTATCACTTAGCACCGAAGGAAATAACGATGGAACTGATGCGCTATTCACCTACATCCGAGGGGAACCGATGATCGGGGTATTCAGAACCAAAGAATCCCCCCTCACGATCGAACATGACTATATCCCCCCAAATTACCAGGCACTCAGGCACATCTCATGCATCACTTGATCTCGATTAACTGGTAGATTCGCATTCTCCCACACTACTCACATCCGAGCAAAGACCTCCATCTCGCAGAGGCTTGCTCACGAAAAAGAAGACGTCAAAGAGAAACAATCGCTCGATGACCTACTCCCCGATAAGTACAAGGAGTATCGAAGCGTGTTCGAAAAAGCAGCATCGGAGAGGTTTCCTGAATCAAGACCATGGGACCATGCAATCGAGCTTAAACCGGACTTTGTCCCAAAGGACTGCAAGGTCTACCCAATCACCCCGGCGGAACAAAAGAAGTTGGACGAATTCATCGATGATAACCTGAGGAAGGGATACATTACCCCATCCAAATCCCCTATGGCATCACCATTCTTCTTTGTAGCAAAGAAAGACTCTGACGCGCTCAGACCATGCCAAGACTACCGGTATCTAAACGAAGGAACCATCAAAAACTTGTACCCACTCCCATTGATCGGCGATCTGCTCGATAAGCTGAAAGGGGCGAAATGGTTCACCAAACTAGACATCAGATGGGGGTACCACAACGTCAGAATTAAAAAGGGAGACGAATGGAAAGCAGCATTTAAGACCAATAAGGGGCTGTTCGAGCCCAAGGTCATGTTTTTTGGCCTCTGCAACTCCCCAGCAACCTTCCAGGCGATGATGAACGACATCTTCCGAGACATGCTGAATGAGGGGTGGTTAGTAATTTACATGGACAACATTCTCATCTTCTCCAAGGACAAGAAAGAACATGAGGAGAGAACGAAAAGAATCTTGGCAAGGCTTAGGGAAAACGACCTGTACCTAAAGCTGGAAAAATCTAGATTTGACGTACAGGAAGTCAAATTCCTCGGTTTGATCCTGCGACCAAACCAGCTAGCTATGGACCCCACTAAGCTAAGCGGAATAAGGGATTGGCCAGCCCCGACCAATGTAAAGGGAGTCAGATCATTCCTGGGCTTCGGGAATTTCTACAGGAGATTCATCGGCAACTTTGCCGCAATTACTAAGCCACTCAACGACTTGACGAGAAAAGACCAGCCCTTCAGCTGGACAAACGAGTGCCAAGGGGCATTCGACTCCCTAAAGAAGAAATTCTCTGAAGCGCCAGTATTGCTGATGCCCGATGCAGAGAAACCATTTGTGATCGAAAGCGACGCCTCAAAGTATGCGACAGGCGCCATCTTAAAACAAACCGATACCAACGGAGACTGGCACCCTTGCGGGTATATCTCCCACTCCCTGACAGCGACCGAGCAGAACTATGAGATCTACGATCAGGAGCTGTTAGGAATAATACAAGCACTGGAAACCTGGAGACACTATCTCCAGGGATCCGAACACACAACAACGATCCTATCGGATCACAAAAATCTGATGTACTTCAGGACAGCACGGAAATAAAATCGGCGACAGGCGAGGTGGAGCCTCTTCCTGTCACAATTCAACCTTCAATTGGTACACGTCCCGGGAAAAATGATGATCCAATCAGACGCCCTTTCACGGAGAGGAGATCACATACCCGATATCGACAATGATAATGATGATATCACCTTACTGAAGGATGAGATCTTCACACAGACGATTGATACTGAGCTGAAAGAAGTACTAGCTGAAAGCATGATGAGAGATGACTTACTAAAGGAAATAGTAAGAGCCATCAAGGAAGGAGGAACGCCACCGATCAAGTCGGCGGTAGAAGACTGGAAGATGGAAGATGATGGGACGGTCTTCTTCAAAGACCGATGCTACGTCCCAGATGACAAAGAATTAAGAAGAAAAATCGTGGAAAAGTACCACGACAACATACTTACAGGACACCCCGGCCGATTTCAAACCCTAGAACTAGTACGAAGGGACTACTGGTGGCCAGGGATGACCATTTTCATTCGGAATTACATCGATGGCTGCGCCACCTGCCAGCAGATGAAGGTGAACACTCACCCGACAACACCGGGATTATCTCCGATCAAATCTAACGCCACTCGACCATTCGCACTAGTGACCATGGACTTCATCACTGATCTCCTGATAAGCGAAGGATCTGACACCATCATGGTCATGGTAGACCATGGTCTTACTAAGGGGGTAATTTTCATCCCCTGCAACAAGAGCATCGATGCGCTAGGGGCGGCTGACCTCTATCTACATAACATATTCAGGAGATTTGGCCTCCCGGATAAGATCATATCTGACTGAGATCCGCGCTTCGCCTCAAACGCCTTTCAAGAACTAGGGAGACTCCTGGGAATAAGGCTAGCAATGAGCATGGCTTACCACCCACAGACCGATGGGGAAACTGAGTAAATCAGGAACTCGAGATCTACCTCCGGATCTTCTGTGCGAACAAACCCTCGCAGTGGAAAAGCCACCTCACCACCGCCGAATTCACACACAATCAGAAGCATCATTCAGCTATTAAGAACACCCCATTTTATGTAATGATGGGAGCACACCCCAGGGCTATCCCCATGACTTACCTGAAAACGAACGTGCCGGCTACCGAACAGCGGATAGCCGAACTGGGAAACATACGGCGGGAAGCCCTGGCAGCTCATGAACTCTCCTGACAAGTGATGATCGGGCGAAACGGATGAGGGTTCCGTCCATTCACAGTAGGGGAGAAGGTCTGGCTCGACTCCAAGAATTTGAAACTAGGGTACCCGACGAAAAAGCTTGCCCCTAGATGCGAGGGACCCTTCCCCATCACGCGAGTGATCTCATCCCATGCCTATGAATTAAAGCTTCCCCCTCAGTGGAGAATTCACCCTGTGTTCCACGCTTCACTTCTCTCATGCTTCAGAGAAAATGAAACTCACGGACCAAACCTCCTTCCTCCACCACCCGATCTGATCGAAGGGGAACTTGAACATGAGGTAGAAGCTATTTTGGCACATAGGGGGATAGGCAAGAGGATTCGATTCTTGGTAAAATGGAAGGGATACGGCACGGCAAAAAACACCTGGGAGCCAGCAACTCATTTAAAGAATGCTGCTGAGATATTGGGTGAATACAGATCTACCCACAACCTCTCCTAAATATGAGCTGCCCTCTGCACTTTTTCATGAATGTTACACCCGACCCTGACCCAGTCAGGACTTTCGAACTCATCCTCAGCTTCGTCCGAGACACGGACAACATCCGAAACGAAAAAAGACTACTGTCCATAACCCAAGACCGCGCCCTCCTCCACAGCACTACACAGAACCTTTTTGAAACATACAGAGCCATCTCCCACCTTCAGTGGGTATTCCGAAGACTAACTGAAGAAGCTTATTATCTCGACCTGCTCCTGCTCATGAGAAGCCTAGACAAGCAGGCACTCCATTATGGACCCGGAGAGCGGGTCCCCACGCCGCAATAAATTTTCATAATAGAACCACTTGATGATGAGGAAGACAAAGAGACGCTGCTGACAACATCACCACAGCCTCCACTCCCTCCATATGTCTCGCAATCTCCACTAAGACAAGCCCCCATGCCTTACCCCACCCAGACCGCCGCCCCCGAGCCCGCGCCCGCACCAGCATGGATGAGGAACTCGGTCTGCTTCACCTGCACTCAGGTGGGGCACTTTTCGTCACACTGCCCTCAATACCAGTGTCTGCACTGTCGACAATGGCGACCCGAGCACTCTGTGCTCTTCTGCCCAAGTAACCCGACATGTGACGTTCCGCCATGTCATCGCACCACCTGAAGCAAACCACGATGACCTACAACATCTATATCATCATCGCTCTCGGCGCCATTTTTGGTGCGTCCATCTTTATTATGCTACTCTGCTATATACTCATTTTGTTCAAAATCATCTCCACCCCTCACCTCCCACAACTCGTCACTTTCATCACTGGCACGTCTGTGCACTTCACCAGGGAAGAGAACATTGAATTGCCTACTCGGGTTTACGCCCACAACACCCCGACCCCTACGTCTTTCTCCACGTTCTCTGTGACAACCAGCGACGTGCCATCCTTTGACCCGATGCGAACGATGAGGGCTTAGTTTCGGATGGGACTCGAGACCTTGGGGAGGAGCTGGTGTTACGAGAAGGCACGGGAACTCAATTTTCTTTTGTTTCTATTGTTCTACTACCATACATCCCACGCTATTGTCTCTTTTCCTTTTGTCTTGTACAACACGTGCCCACCTACTTTCTCATACTATTGTAACGTACTGCGAACGCCCCCCTTTCTTATTGTCTTTCTATTCTTGGTACCTCTATTGTTCTGACAGCACGACTCGTATCCTTGATCTATGCTTGTAGTATTTATACGATGAATGCACGACTGGTCAATCCAGCTTGACCTAGTCTTTTCTTACGCTCCTAACCAGTGCAATCTAAAGTCTCTTGCTCAGACCGTTGCTTACGAGCTTCGGTGACTCGAACCTCTATTGAACATCGACACTTACGAGTATCGACTAAATGTTTGATTAGGAGTATTGACCATAACAGAAGGCCTCTCTTTTGAAACTCAATGGTATGGATGTGTGCCACCACTTTACCCGAAACACCATCCTTGACATCCTTGATCAATGCATTCTTTTTCTGTTCAAAGACACGTGCAACAATGTCTGGCCTATCATAAGCTTCCTGCTTTTTTCCATGGGTGCTAAAACATGGATTGGGTGATTCCTCCCACAACAGAGCTTCCTGGATTTCTGGCCACTGTGGATTGGCAGTCATGGTGAGAAAGAGATCTGGCTTGCCAAAAAAGTGACAAATGGCCATGGAATCCTGGAAAAGCTGATTCATTTGCCTTTCACTGCCTATATGGGTTGATAGAAGAATGATGCGACTCCCATGATCCTCTAGATTGATATTTTCATCCCAGTCACCCATGGCAGCATCTCTCAACCCAGCATACACATTGGCCCTAAGCTCCTTCTGGTGATGTCAGACCCAGTTCAACATATTCTGTTCGATAGATGCCCAAGCATCTACAACATACTGCTGCAAAAGATTTCCACCCCAAAACAATGGTGGCTGCTCTCCTGGCCTTGGGTGCAACCGATGATATGGCTCCCTATCGCCCTGCGCGCATACTGGCATTTTTTTGCGATTGTGTGCACCTCCTAGATGGCTTCCGCACACTTTGCGCAGCGTGCTTTTGCGCGCCTTCATGCGCCTTTGCGCACTTCCATGTGCTTTTGCATGCCTTTGACCATTTAGGTGCGCCTTTGTGCACCTTTTGCATTTCTACTGCGCTTTTGGTTCCCCATAGCCGCCAATCATTGTACGCCCTGAATGCGCCTTGTTGCACTTCAAGCCACCTCCATGCGCTCCCCCCCACTCCTTATCTGCCATTTTCCATTATTGCGTGCTCAATGCGCCTTTATGCGCTCCTTTTATGCTTTACTCGCAACTCACATTCTTTGCTGCACACTCACTGCACTATTCTTACCATCACACAACAATTCACCACTTCAAATGCGCTGTGCATCACGGCTTCCATCTTACTGGCGCATTTGCTTGAGGCACACCACGATTCCAACACAAGTGAACTGCGCATTTTTACATAACTGGGCCACTTTGCACCTATTTGGCATTGGACTGTGCGCACTTGGGCGCTTTCGCATAATCCTGGCGCTTTGGCGGTATTTGGCCTCACACAGCATCTCCTTATTGTTCTTCTGCATTTCCAATCAGCATCACCTTGTCTGGTAACCAGCACAGGTCGATCACATCATTATTACTAAGGCGCAGCATGCGACACATAACACTGAAGTGGATTAATTGGGAAGAGCGCACAAGACTTAGCATGCACCAATAATAGCACATCGCACTGGAACAGTTGGATATTGAGCTATAGGTGCGCAAAATCTTATTGGCCGAGGCAGCGGCATAGTGCGGTCAGGTTTAGATGGGCGAATGGATGCGCTTGTGGGTAGCGCATGGCGCTTTCTATTTTTACATGTTATTTTACTGTTTTTATCACATAAGCCATTTGTACATAGTAGGCAGAGAGATAGAGAATCCAGAGGATCTTCCCCCCCCTCATAGTTCATAGCTCAGTCAGCATCGCACATAGTCTGTGCACCAGCATCCAGTCTGTGCGCCTTTGTAGTGCGCCCTTCATATAGCCGTGTTTGCATTATCGTTTGCGTCCCCTCATCATATTGTTGCATTGCATCCCTTGCATTGCGTCCTTCATCCTTGTCTGTGCACTATCATAGTGTGCCCTTCATATAGCCGTGTTTGCGCACCATGTGCACACTTATTTGCATAGCCGTGTTTTGCACACCGTTTGCGCCTTTTTCCACCCCTTGCGCTTTCACTCCGTTCACACCCCCAACCTGTGCACCACCTTCACAGTACATCCCAGTGTCGTCTTTGTCCTGCTACACCTCCCGCCTTCATCATCCTCATCATTGCGCACTTTTGCGCTCCCGTTGCGCGTTTTTGCCTCTTTGCATTGCGCACTTTTCTGCCACTGCGCATATCTTCCCTTTTGCATACACTACTAGTGCGCACATTGAAAAGCGCTGTCCCAGCCTCTCTATAGTCTCCGCGCCCTAAAGGACGATCCAAGGCCCTCTAAGCGAACTCCCCCCTCACCCCGAGCATGCCTGCAGTTGTAGGTTAAGTGTTCACCACTTCTGTTGAGACTCTGCACTGAGTACCAACTGAACACATCACCGATAAGCATGGTAGCATCTCTGACTGACATTGGGAACTCTTCTGGCTCCATATGCACCTTGGTGTGCAGGTATATCTGGGTGCCATCCATCTTCACCATGAGGAAAGAGCAAGACATAGTGCAGAGTTGAATAGGATGGATGCAACTGGCTAATACGCCTAAGCCCTCCCCCTCTCAGCCTGACAACAATATCTCTGTGATTAGACCGTTCCTCAGAGCCATCACCTGGAATAATAGCTGCCACTTCATCATTGGCTATAGGGAGATTATAATAACATAAATCCTGGGTTCTATCTGATCGCAGCCATATGGAGACATTGTCCTGCTCTTCTGGAGGCTTTTCCCTCATGATCTGGAATGCCTGCTTGAATAAAGGCACATAAGGATGGGTGTTATTCAGCATGGCCTGCAGGTCTGTCATGATAACTGAGTTGAGATTATTGTTTTGCCACTCACGAATATTGAGCTGTGTGATAGGATCATGAATATAGAGCTGTGCATAGGCTGCAGGCCATCCGGGAGGTGGCAGGAGTGCTCCAGAAAGATGATGAAGATCACCATGAATACGAAAGCTGTATACGCCTGATGTACCTGTGACAGAATGGTCCACCTTGACACCCAAAGATGTGAATGCAAATGCAGCATTGTATTGTCGGATGTTTGTTTTGAATTCTTTGGAAAGTGGACTTTTGCCACACAACAGATCTCGCAATGTGGCAGGAGCAGGTCGGAAAGATGGTAGATGAATTTGTCCCTGCAAACAGCAACTTCCAAACTTTGGCACAGCTCTGGTAGACTTGGTCAGCTTTTCACAGTCAAAATGCAAGGCATAGCAGTGTGGACACTCCACATTCATGGGTCCAAGTGAATGTCTGGGAATTGGCTCCTGATAAGGTGCACGACCAAGTGGTAATAGCCTTGCAGGTTGATGTGGAGGTAGAGGGACAGGCATAGGTGGAGGCAAAGGTGGCAACATTGGGGGATTCAGAAATGAAGCAGGCAGCAATGGTGAAGGAGATTGGGTGGGAGAAGGTGGCAATGATGGAACATGGAATATTGGGTCAGGCAGCAGTGGTGATGAAGATTGCGGAGGAGAAGATGGAAATTGTACAGGAGATACCCTTCCAAACTCATCATAATAATCTGATGGCATAGGAGATGGTGGAAATTGTAAAGCAGTCACCCTTCCAAATCCATCATAATAATCAGATGGCAGGGGAGAAGGTGGAAATTGCAAAGAAGACTGGCTCCTATCATCATCATCAGATTCCTCATTCTCCATTTCCCTCCTCAAAGCAATCTCATTATTCCTCTGTTCTTCATACTCAGCAGCCAACAATGCAGCCATTTCCCTATCCATCTGAATTTGTTCTGCCTGTGCATCCACTTGAGCTCGATATTGATCAATCCGATCTCCAGACATATTGTTTGCTAATTGATCCAACCTCATCATTCATTGATGCAAGTTCCTGTCTGCAATGGATAGACATTGTAGCTCCTCAGCCTCATCCATCTGTGCCTGCTCATCTGCAAGCTGTTCATTTCTCCACATCTGATGCATCCTGAAAGCCCATTCCTGATCGCACCTGTTATGTTCTTGCAATGCAGCCTCTATATTAATATGTCTGGGTGGATCATGATATCATGGCTCAGCAGCCAAAGCAGCTTGCTGGGCAGCTGCCTGCCTCTCCAGCTCCTGTTCAGCCAGCTGCTGCAATTGTTGATTGTGCTGCCTAGCTGCTTCAGCTTCAGCAGCTTGTCTTTGTGCATGCTCTTCAGCTTCAGCAGCTTCCCTCTGCCTTTCCTGTTTAGCCAGCTGCTGCAATTGTTGATTGTGTTGCCTAGCTGCTTCAGCTTCAGCAGCTTGTCTTTGTGCATGCTCTTCAGCTTCAGCAGCTTCCCTCTGCCTTTCCTGTTCAGCCAGCTGCTGCAATTGTTGATTGTGTTGCCTAGTTGCTTCAGCTTCAGCAGCTTGTCTTTGTGCATGCTTTTCAGCTTCAGCAGCTTCCCTCTGCCTTTCCTGTTCAGCCAGCTGCTGCAATTGTTGATTGTGTTGCCTAGCTGCTTTAGCTTCAGCAGCTTGTCTTTGTTCATACTCCTTAACTGCAGCAGCTTGCCTGTGCTGCTCTTGTTCAGCCAGCTGCTGCAATTGCCAATTATGCCACCTAGCTGCTTCTACTTCAGCAGCTTGCCTCTGTTCATTCACCTCCTGCAATTGCAGATTATGCTGCCTACTTACTTCAGCTACTTGCTGTGATATCCTTTCTCTGGCAGCAACAGCCTCAGCAATTCTTCTTTCCTCACCAACCTTCTGTAATAGCTCCTGCTGATGCTGATACTTCTTAGCTGCCTCAGCTTGTTGTAACTCCTGAAGACGTGCATCATAATCTGCAGTTCTTTCTCTCAATGCAATATGTCCCCTATGCAGATTATTGAGTGCAGGATCTGCTTGACTACCTGAAATATTATGCAATGGTCCCAATCCCCTCCCTCTCCCTCTCCCTCTTCCCCTTCTTGTTTGTAACTGAGGTGCAGGTGGAACCAGAGGAATAGGATTGGCCAAAGGTGCATTCCACCCTGCTGGCAGTTGAACCTGTGGTATAGTAGAAGCTATATTTGCCCCTACTCCATGGTTTGCCAAAACAGGTCCAGATGGCATCACAGGGGCCCCTCTCCTATGTATTACAGGAGCAGGAGGTACAACAGGCAATTCAAACTGCCTTGGAGCATCCCAATCAGCAGGCATCTGCACCTGTGGTATCTGAGCTGCCAATGCAGCTCCATAGTTCAGTGGAACAATTCCTTCAACAGGGGCAGTCACTCTGACTCTGCTTCTCCTCTCATCAGGATTGGTCATCTGCAACCTTTCCAGATGGTCTGCATCTCTAATTCTAGCCCTTTCCACTTCTGGTGTAGAAGGTCTACTTTGATTCCTGCAAACACTCTAATCAGCCATTATTATTGCAACATATGCCAACACCACTCACATGTTTAGTAATGGTAAAGCCCAATAATAATTTGGTTCAATAGCCAACAATCCAGCACAGCTGAAGTAAGGTCAGCAACAACTTCCTTTAACAGCCAGTTGTCACAACACTCACTGTAATTCAACTGTTTTCAAGTTTCAATAGCCAATTCCAACACTTATGTAATGACAATCCCAATTTTGCTATTTGATAATAGATAGCAATTGCAATAGTATCACTATTATAGCCCCAAATGTTGTGTGAAGAGAGGTACTCAACTGATTGTCGTGCACTCTCTCTCCACATGTAAGGAATTGTCAGCTGTTTGGTCGTGTTGTGCATGTTCCGGAAGAGGCGTGAAAGTAGGTGTCCACTATATCGCAACCAAAATTTTATGCACGAAAATCTCCCTTTTTGGTATTTGACTTGTTACTGACCTTATTACACATTTCTATTGACATGTTATTACTTCATTAAATTTGAATTGACCTGTTACTGACTTCAGACTTTTTACTGACCTCATTACAAATTTGTATTGACCTGTTATTACAAATTTGTATTGTCATGTTACTGACTTCATTACAAATCACAAATTTGTATTGACTTGTTACTGACCTCACTACAAATTTGTATTGACATGTTACTGACCTCATTACAAATTTGTATTGTCATGTTACTGACTTCGTTACAAATCACAAATTTGTATTGACTTGTTATTGACCTCACTACAAATTTGTATTGACTTGTTACTGACCAGTACTATTACATATGGGATGACCGCATTTCAAACCCAGTTGTATATTTGTCAAAGCTGACAAATTTTAGTCAGCTCTTACTAATGCGATCATTTCTGACTCATCTTGCACAGTGCTGACCAATTTTGCACAGCTCTGACCAATTTTGCACAGCTCTGACAAATTTTAGATAATCCCATCAACCATCACTCCCATCATTCCCACAAAATGACTGCAGCCTATGTTATACAGCTTGTTGTCTATTTTTAGCCCTGATCCCATCACACCATCACTCTCACAAAACAGTCATAACATATGTAGTAGATAAAATAAAACAAAACAAGACAAAATATTATTATGTAATAGGAATGCTAGGAGACTGTTCTTAACACCCCCTTCCCCATTCCATTTTTGAACTTCTTTTGCATTGCTGACTGATGTGCCCCTTTTCTCCACATTTGTAACATGTGATGTTGGGGTTGATCCATTTCCCATGCTTGCCTGCTGAGGTTGTGTCATCCAAATTTTTGATGCTAAGCCATCGATCATGTTCCAGAATGCATGCAATAAGCTTTGGGGCATCCTTTAGTGCTGTAGTATCGATAGATGCAATGTAATTGTCCCAGCTTTTGGGAAGTGAGGTTAGCAAGATAATGGAGAATTTTTCTCCAACAATTTTTTGTCCCAAATTGTGCAGCTCCTCCTGATAGCTGTGCAATGTCCAAATGTGCTCCTCAATGGGTGTTCCATCAGTGCATTGTGACCAAAATAGCTTCCACCTTGCTAAAATGATCCTGAGCACCCCCTGGGTTTCCAATAATGATTTCAGCATATCCCATGCCTCTTTCGACATAGTCAAACTTGCGATGTATACCAACATTTTGTCTGCCATCCATAATTGGATCATGAATAGTCCCATTCTATCCTTTTTTGCTTAAGTCGCTTGTTCAAGTGCCTGATCTGATGGCTGAGTAATTGTCCCATCAACATACCCCCCTAAATCTTGTCCTGTTAAGATATCCATCATTTTGATCTTCCATACAGCATAATTCTCAGTGCCTGATAAGGGTTCAAGCTGGTAGACATTTATGTGTGATGAGGTGGTTGTGATGTCAGCCATTACATAAAACAATTGAGTTCAGTTGTATGTGAAGATTCAGTTAAGGCCAGGGCCCATAACCTGTTGAGAAAATAGAGGGCTCATAGTGTATAATGAATGAATAATAGTTGGATTAATTTTCTAAAAACTATGTACAACTGTTTGCCCAACTAATTACCAGTAAACAAGAGGCGATGTATTCCTGTGCACTTAGTGTGCATCACCTCATTGTCTTTATTTAGCTGTGCCATGTGATGGCAGTAGAGTCACCTTATTTGGCTCGGTAATTCCAATAGGCATAGCACAGCATCTCCTTCTAGTTCTTCTGCATTTCCAATTGGCATTGCCTTCTCTGGTAACTAGCACAGGTCGATCACATCACTATTACTAATGTGCAGCATGTCATACATAACACTGAAGTGTACCAATTAGGCAGAATGCATGAAACCTAGAGTGCATCAAAAATAGAACATTGCACTGGGACAGTTAGGTAGCATGCACAAATCTTATTGGCTAAGGTGGCAGCATCATGTGGTCAGATTCATATGGGCTAATGAATGGACTTGTGGGTAGCACATGGCACTTTCTATTTTTATACTTTATTTTACCATTTTCATGACACAAGTCATTTGTACATAGTACCCAGGTATGTAGAGAAACCAGAGGATCTTTCCCCCCCCAGTTCAGCAGTCTCATTCAGCATTGCACATAGTCTGTGCATTATCACCTTAGTTTGTGCACCTTTGTAGTGTGCCATTATAAGGAGAAGGGAAGGCATCCCAGGCATCTGGGCAATTTTCTGCATTCGTCCCATCTAAGGCTTCGGCCCAGTGGTGAGCTGGTCGTGCAGGTCAAACAAGACCGGGCAAGTGTTTCAGGTTGTATACAGAGAAGGACTTTATGTCAGAGCTGGAGGAGCAGACTCATCCAGAAATTCTGAGGAGTAATTTGAGCAACACAGTGTTAGAGCTCGTGAAACTCGGCATCAAGGTGTGCTGTAATCCTAATTCCATTTCTACTTTTATTGAAGTTTGCACTTCCAGGATCTTGTGCGATTCAATTACATAGACACTCCTGCACCTGAGACACTCATGCATGCATTGGAACTGCTCAACTACCTTGCGGCGCTAGACGACGACGGTAATCTCACACCCTTAGGAGCAATCATGGTGTTTTTAATATTTTATTTAACCCTATTCTGCCTTTTCTATGATTTTCTATGATTTATTCCTATTTATAATTATTTTTGGTTTTTCCCTTGTTGGTACATGTTGACAGTTGTATTCTTAGAGGCAGGACTTTTGCTGGACATTTATCCATCAAGGTGACATTATTCCACAGCTTGATCAGCCCATTTCTGCCTCTTTGCTATTTTTAGCCTACTATTTGATTTTCTGGTCTATCACATATACTGGGCATCGACAGATGGGTGTGTAGAGTTTTCTCTTTGGATTCCCCTCTGTTAGGTGTGCCTGAAGTGTCTGTATTATGTAGTATAATATTAACTTTGGATTCCCCTCTGTTAGCTCATTATTAAGTGAGGCTTGAGATTGCTCTTACAGTAGAAAACTCTCTCCCTAGGCCTGGAATCAAAGTGCACTGTGGATATAATGTCTCCTACACATACAGGATGTCACCCAGGATGCAATTAACACCCCACCTTAAGTGTGCACTTATTTCTGCTCGATACGCTGATGATACTCAACCTGGAAACCTAGCAAAAACCTGTTAAAAGCCTTTTGTAGTATAACTCAGGCTAGAGGAAAGGTGCAAGTCAGTACTAAATATCACCACTAATACCAAAACGTTGTTTTAGTGATGCGAAATAATAAGGATGTGACGAATAGCCTTTTTAAAGCATACAAAGATGTTTGAAATTGGTTCAAAGACATGCGAAGTTATTCGAAATAGATTTGAATGGGTTCGAGGTTGTTCAGGTGAGTTCAAGGGAGTTTGAAGGTGTTTGAATGGCATCGATATATGTTTTGACAAATGAATATAGCAGTTACAAGCTGGTTTTTTTTTAGAGATGATAGGCGATGACGAGTTGAGAACGAATACAAAAGTTTGAGGAAGTTCGCAATATTTTGCAGAACTTCAGAGATACGATGCGAGGTAAGACTTAAGAGAACTGCTCTTAAATCCGACTATAGTGGAGAGGGTAACTGGTTCTCTCTCTTTCCAAGTAACTAGTACAAGTTTATATACAGTTTTGAAGTGATAGTACTGAAAAGGGAAGTAAAACATGTGTAAAACATGAGGCAATATATCATACAATGAGGACTTGTAGATCATGAAACAAATGAAAAATGATAAATAATAAAATGTATAGTGTTCCTATATAGTAAAAGTACTTATCTTGTGCTTCAATATATCAATGAAACATAAAAACTGCACTTATTACATTCTAAGTTTTCTGTACTCTCTCCTCATGTCTGGTAGTGCTCAATATGCGAGTAAATTGTTTGTTCTGGATGTGCAGCATGTGTCGAAAGTGTTTTAAGACAACTATATGGTGGCCAATGTTATTCGAAATGCTGCGAAGTCATTTCAAAGTGTCGCAAAATTGTCCAAAGTTGCTCAAAGTGTCTCAAAGTTGTCCAAAATAGTGCAAAATAATGTGAAAATGGTTTGAAGTTGATTTCGTGGCATTCTTAGTACTTCGGAGTGCATGTCGTAATGTGTCGATATGAGTGGAAAGCTTCTCCAGAGCTTATAGCACGTAGTGGACCTATCAATGCTGCCATGTGCCATGGACACCTCAAAACACATCAAAGTGCTCAAAGATGCCATTATTGGATTGCGCACACAAATTGAATCACTCAAATCATGTATCAAAAGCTTTGCTAATACCCTACAGCTTAGTCCCTCACCTAATATTCCATTTGTTCCAACCCCAACCTCTCCCAGCATCAATGCTCTACCTAATACCACTGGCACACAGATTAAACCATCCCCCCCCACTGACTTTAGTGGTGCATGCTCTCATGGATGTTCTTTCCTCAACTCCTGTGAATTATACATCAGTCTTCATCCTAATCAGTTCCTAGATGACACCACAAAAATTTATTGAGCCTTCACATACATGAAGTCTGAGCATGCCTACCTCTATCTTGACTGCATTTTGTGCCAAGTGCAGAAAATCAGTTTCCTCCCTTTCTCCTCTTGGGATGACTTTAGGGAGGAGTTTGTATGTCATTTCTGCCCTCTCTACAAATGCCAATGAGCTCCAATGCACCTCGAGTCATTCTTGTATTACCAAGCACACCGATCTGTGGATGACTATGTTGATGAGTTTAGGGATTTAGTGGACATGGCGGGATATGGGAGTGGGCTACCAGTGGTGGTTAAATTTTGTTGTGGTCTCTTGAAGGAATGCCCAGCTGATAACAATATTGATGCTTAGTATGAAGCTGCTTCTCTCTGTGATGAGAACCAACTCATGAATGCAGCTTTTAACACTACACTCCATGCCACTACTACAACACATGGCCCCAATCCCTCCAACTGTCCACCTCTGCTGCCCACAAGTAACCACTTCGATGCCCTGCTGTCGATGCCCTGCTGGTTGACCTACTAGAGGAAGAACTTCACTCCACAACCAATTCCCCCTCCCTGAATCCCTCAGCTTAAAGGAAGTCACACCCACTCAACATGCATCTGCTCCTCCTCTTCCCAGATTAAAATCTTGGGAGCACAAGCTACCACACAAGTACATTGTGGCATCCACCCCCTCCCAGTGATTATTAGAGTTGAAGATTGAGCTGCAGACTATGGATATGGGGCAAGTACTCAGTGTCTCTGCTCTCCTGGACTCAAGTGCTACAGGCCTTTTCATTGATTTGCACCTGGTTCAACAAAAACAACTCAATACCCACTCACTATCTCAACCCATACCTGTCTACGATGTGGACAGTTCCCCAAATTAAGCTGGGGTAATTTGTCAACCTAGTCCTCCAGTACAAGGACCATAGTGAATGGGTTCTCTTTGCTGTGACCGAACTGGGGAAGCAGGAGGCAATTTTGGGCTACCTGTGGCTTTGTGACCATAATCCTGAGGTTGACTGGGTGACAGGTGAAGTCATGATGAGTCATTGTCCCTCTCGTTGCCATACTTGCTTCACTGAAGGCAGACAGAAATGTTGAGGGCAAAAGGTACTCTTACAACACACTCAAAAGTGTCATGCTGGTCCAATGCCTATGGCCGATATGGACTTGGAAGACATTCCAGATCTTGCACCTGATTCTGACGATGAACTTGTCGAGTTGTCATTGTTCTTCAGGGGAGAGAGGATAGACCTCACAGGAGGAGGGCATGGCACCCAGTGTGAGCTTAATTGCATGATCCCATGGCTTACAGTTAGGAAGTGAGTTGAAAGATTTTTTGGAGAAGACATCCTTGAAGTCATGCAGGTGAGGAAGTATGGAGTCAGTAAAGGATTTGGATGCACTGTTTTTGTGGAAGGCCTCCATGAGGCACTGGGAGATGTTTGAGGTGGCATGCACCTCATGCAAAGGGTTAATAGCAGTGTAGAGAATTTGGTCACCTTCCTTGATCTCTTGCACCTCCTCTTCATCATTGATGAACACTTGGATTCTGGTTATATCCACCCTTCAAAGTTGCTAAATGCTAGAAGTGGGTGATCCCAGTGATCTGAGACATAGCAGGCCTCACACACAAGATCCATAAAAAAAACAGTCCTGACATCAAAATAAGAGATGTTGCATTCTACATGGACAAACAGGTTTCACTGATCCATGACCTTCAAGCCTCAAGAATTTGTCAAGATATTGAGGAGCCAAGGGTACCCATTCCTTTGGTGGTTGATCTTGTGTCCTAAGTTAGTCAAAAAGCTTGATTGATCAATAAATAAGCTACTGATGGAAGACAAGTATCTTTTGGCATGAGGTCCATTAGAAGCAACATCAGGACTTGTTTCCACTGGCAGTCCAAGTGTGGCATTGTCATAGGTGATATTGAATGTGGGGCTGTCCATTGACTCCTCTGCACTGCGTGTCTCCAGTGATTCCAGAGTTCTAGTGTGTTTGGCAGGAGGTTGGAGTGGGAGTGGGGTCACTTGATGTTGCACATGAAATACATGTTGTCCATCTCAAGATATCAATTTGATTATGGCAACTTCAGGCTCCAGTGTGGGCATGTGTATATCTGTCAAAGTAAGTTCTTGTATATCCAAAGGAGTGTAGTCAGCTTTCCACTTCCTCTTTTGCCATGCCATTTCAACATGTCAGCTGTCCATCTCAGATGTTGTATGCTGAGATTTACCTGAGTTACTTATATAATATAGTCAATCCTATCCCATTCTATCATATCATATCATATCATCTTATCAATGTCAAAATCTAGGCAAGGATTGACCATCACCTAAATGCCCCAATGTAAACCAGATATTGAAACACCTGATAGTGGAAAGTTTGTATCTAAATTCAATACTAGTTTAAGTTAGATGGCCCATAATTTACATAATGCAAAACATTTGGCATGTGAGAGGAGCAGCTTTGTACAATGTTAAAACTCATATCCCAAGGAATGTTTTTCAGATCTACATAGACTTGGTAATCAACTACTATTACCTGCAGACATACTGTACATATCTCATGTTCATTAATATTGCCACAGTTATCTTATTATTTTTAGTGTACTTGACTCAGTTGCAACTTAGGTTGCAACTGTAACTCAGCCACTGCTCATTCAGTCCATGTTAGGTTCCACAAGGATTTCTAAACCTAGTTATATCATAGTCTAGACATGTAATATTCAACATAAGACCTCAATTCATATATTTTAACAATGCATCACACCTCATGGTAATAGATTTCAAACTCAAGGTGCTTAAGTACCTATCAATCTGATAATCTTGTTATGTACTGATTCAATTCCATTGCTACTAGAAACTCCAACATGTTCTTATCACAGGAAGAACATCCTTATCACTACCAATCCATTGCTGTGGCATCCTTTTCTCTATGACCATGGATACTTTACTATGAGCAGCAGCACTAAGTTAGGAGTATTTACAAGTCACTCACTTGCATTCAATAAGGCAGTCAATCACATTGCTGATCTTAATTTTTGCTTACCTCATTTGGCGATGCACCATAGAAGGGGGGTGATGAAAGGAAAGGGAGGTGTCCCAAGTGTCTGGGCAATTTTCTGCATTTGTCCCACATTTTTATATATTTCATTTTGCCCTATTCTGCCTTTACTATGATTTTCTATGATTTTATTTCTATTTTATGACTATTTTTCAGTTTTTGCATGTTGGTACATGTTGACAGTTCTATTCTTAGAGGTGGGACCCCTTCTGGATGCTTACCCATCAATGTGATATCATTCTGCAGCTTGATGTGCCTATTTCCACCTTCTTTCTATTTTCAGCCTATTATTTGATTTTTGGGTCTTTTACATATACTGGGCATTGACAGATGGGTCCTTAGAGTTTTCTCTTTGGATTCCCCTTTGTTAGGTGTGCCTGAAGTGTCTGTATTATGTAGTATAAATGTTAACTTTGGATTCCCCTCTGTTAGCTCATTACTAAGTAAGGCTTAAGGTTGCCCTTATAGCAGCAGTGGATCAGATCCTTGAAAATATCAATGATAACAATAAAAACAGATAAAAAATAAACTTATTGACTTAGATGTTAAAGTCCCCATGCCTTCCAAACCACAGTGCAAACTGTTGATGTAATAAAACCACACAGAGATCAGCAAATAAGCTTAGCTCTCAATAAAAAAGACTTACTATGCTAATGGAATGAGAGAATGGACTTTCCTTGCTTTAGTACATGCCTAAAAAGTGATCATTAGATGCACAAGAAAGGTGGAAGGTGGGAAGAATGCAGGAAGTGCAGAGAATACATGAGCATTGTTATGGTTCTATTTTTTTTTTTTTTTCTGTTTATTCTCTTTTGTGGCGAGCCATATGTGAGAGACTAAAATACACGATATCATATCCTGTACCCTCCCTTTCTCCCAATGGGTATTTCCTTTGACAACTGCTTGGAGGGTGCCCAAAGGGTTCTCGAAGCACCGGTGGCACTGAAATAAGTGGTGCTAAGTCCATGTTTATGGTAAGGGTGAAGTTGTTGAAAGTCATTCTTCTATCTTCCTGCTTTCCCATTTCTCTCCTCCTCTGCTATCTCCAGTAGGTCTTCATAGATGTTGTGAAAGTGGCCTGTTTCTGCTATGTACTTGAAGAGTGCACGTAATGTTTTTAGTGATGTAAATAGCTTTGTGACATCGATGTTTCTGCTGCCTGTGCTGTTTCATAGGTCTGTCCAGCATCCTGGTGGGCAGGGCAGTATAGCATGAAGTGGTGTATAGTTTCTTTGCTCTGCAGACATGCAGGACAGATTGGTGAGTTTGTTTTACCAATGCGGTGAAGGACTTAGCTAGGGATGTGTGTCTCATTCTTAATTGGGATAAGGTGCTGGCTAGTTTCCTTGGTAATTTGGTGACGAGGTTGTTGTACTTGTTGGAGGGGGTAGTGGGGTCCATTTTTTTTATTCTATCAAAGTCTTTGGACTTTTGCCAGATTTTTTGTGTGAGGCACTTGAGTTTCTCATTATGTGTCCATTTTGCAGCAGATTTGCTGTGTGCCATCATTTTTCTGAGGAGCATTGGTAATGCCCTTATGTTACTGCTACCTTTCATTATTGCTTTCTTGACTTCTTCATTGGCATGTTCATTTCCTTCCACCCCACTGTGCTCTGGTATCCATTTGATGGTAATCTTAATTTTTTTCTGGAGTAGGGCAACATTCTTGTGTATCGCATCAAAAATGTAGTGACCTGGGCTAGGCTTTATTAGCTGTGTGGCTGTGATTGAAGCTCTGTTGTCAATGTGAATGAAGGCTAACTGTATATTCCACTCATTGGAGATTAACTTGGTTCCCAGCATTGTGCCTATGCCTTTACCTTCATAAACTGTGTGGTGTTTTTGTAGTCCTAGCTGGTACTATAGCTTGGTTTTGAGTCTTCCACTCCTGTATAAAACTGCAGCTGCTCCTATCTTTCCATCCATACCTGATCCATCTGTAAATACTTTTACATCTGGGTATTGCTTATATTGCTTTGTCAGTGTCTGGTGTTACCTCTGTAGTGATTTTTGACTTCCATCTTGTGTCAAAATGCACTGTGTTGATTGTTTCAATGCTGTGTGGTTTAGTGCTTTAAGGTCCAGTTTGGTCTGGTTTTTTGACACTTTGTCAGAAAACTGAGACCAAGACTGGTCTACTCATTCATGCAATAGTAAAATAACTGAACCGAACCTATAGCAACTGGTCAATACCAGTTTACATGCAGTGCTAGCACTAGTCTCAACCAGTTCATTTATGAACCAGTCAGTCACCAGTTAAAATCAGTTCAACTACAGTTTGTGACCAGTCTTTCATACTAAATAGTGTAGCAAGAATGGAATTTACCTTCGAAGTAAGCATAGAGTCTAGAATAGCATTGAAATATCTATAGTACATGCTAACAGTGATAGAACTAGTAAACAAGCAGAGCAATGGCACATTCATAACATTGTTAAGAGCACGACATAAGTATAACAGGACTGCATGATAACTGGCAAATAGTCAGTACTGTATTCCCTTTGCAGGATAGGATTAACATACCTTGCATGAGTCTATGGCCATGCACAAGAGCCATACCTAACACTAGTCCTCTAGATGTGTTATAAAACTCTTGCTAAGCTCGCGAGGCTAGGATGAGGGCCACAAGGTGAGGATACTCTGACTGGTGCTGCTATGGAAACTTTTGAAAGTGCACCACTAATGAAAAAACTTAAACTTACCTGCCACCAAGCTTTCTCCACTGTGCAGTCTTGAATGGGAGTTGCTAGGTATTGTTGAAGTTCATGGAGCACATGTGGAGGACTTGGCATTGGTGGAAGTGTTTTCTGGATATCCAAGGATGACTGAACTGGAGAATTCATCAGTAATGAATGACATTGGCCCAGGGGAGGAAGGAGGGTATAAGTGGAAAATAGTTGCACATGCCTTGTATGATTTGGTTGAGAACTCTGCTTCAATGTAGCATCTACATCTTATCAATCTTATCTTCCATGTTAGCGAGAAGATATTGTGGTAAGTAGAATGACTAGACATCAGATATCATGAGCAGTTACTAGTTCACAACTTCGGTAGGAGTCGGAATAGGACTTACCTTAACTAGCTAGACTAACATAGACTTGTCTTGAACATCGATGTCAATCAGTAATTTTGCTGATGGCCCGAGCTTGAGTAAGACTTTGAGAATACAAAACATAACTTATGCACAGATGTCAAAAGATTGTGGATAAAGGACAGAGTAAGTTGAGAGTAGGGTCCGGATTGACTACCACCTGCTTTTTCCTGTTGAGCAAGCTCTGGGATTTTTAGGCGTATAGCCTCAAGGTAGCATAATGCGGTCTGCAAGATGCAGTTGGAAGTGCAGAAACACATAAGAACCTCATGAACAAACCCTTTGATCAGCATGAGAGAACTACTTCTCTAATTCTCTAACACTAATAGTAATGAATGTTCTAATGATGTAGTACAGACTACTAAGCATACTAAGCATACCGTCTGTCAGTTAACATTGGAGGGAAATGTAGTAGTCTTACTCAAATTATAACTCAAGTAACAAATAGTTCTATTGAATGAATGCTCTAAATCTAATGAATGTTCTAAATCTAATAATGAATGTTCTAATCTAATGAATGTTCTAATCCTGCATAATGAACTCATCTGCATGTTTATCAAATTCATCTGACCATATGTTTGCTGCCAGCATCTCTTGATACTCATTGAGATCCACCTGCCCAATCTTCCCAGAGTTCCAAGCTGCAATGTCTGTGATGTTCTTGCACCATGCGAACTTCATTACTTGGAGTTCTTCAAAATGCTGGACATCCAAAGATGCCTGTCAATTAATGGCTGTCTGCTTACTAGCAGAGAACAGTCATTTACAAGGAACTGAAGAGGCCTGGCATGGGAGGATGTCAAGAGCAATCTGAGCAAGGGTAGGATATAGTTGAGCATGATCCTGTAATTGGGATAAGATAGGCTCCAAAATAAAAAAGTATAGAATACAGTATCTGCCACCATGCAACAATAACCATATCCTTTATAACATCTGCAAGTGCTTCCTTCAAGTAGTGCTGCAACTCAGAGGCCCATCCTTCTTCACTGTCCTCAGTAATACAGCCAAGACAAAATCTGTTGAAATCCATCATGAGGCTATCAGAAACAGTCACTGTGGTTGAGTTTGTGGGTGTAGGTGGTGGGGCCATGGGTTCAGCTCATGGTCAAGACCAGTAGTACTTCTCCATTTGGTAAACCATCAGAATGCTTTATTAGTCAAATGATGGTATTATGCACTGTCGCTTCAACTATCTTCTTGGCTTCATTTTGCCAATTCTTGGCATGCCTGTTACCTGCCCTGATCTCCTTTGCTTGCTCTTCAGCCCCACCCCATGCCATTTCAATGTAGTCTAATTTGTAGTAAGGATGTAAGACTGTCAATCAAAGATTAGGTAGATTTGAGGGGGATAAAAGAATAAGATGTACCTAGTGCAAGCACATAGCTAGGCTTCTTGTCAAAGTGCAAATAGTACTTTTGCAATTTTGCAAGCCCATTGGTGATCACAGATGAATACATAGAGAAATGTTTATCATCGCATTTAGCCTCCCATGCAGTTTGTAGTTCTTCCACAGCAGGAAGTGTGCACCAGAGGTTTGGAAGGTGTTCAAATGAAAAGTCATGTTGAATTGTCCTTGAATTCTATCATTCAACAGCATCAGTTCTGAGGCATTCATCATCAACTGAGTAATGCACCTTTAAGATGTCATGTACATCCCTCACTCATTGCCAATTTGCATCCGCAAGTTTGAAGGCACTCCAGGGAATCTTCTTTGTGATGTCTCCATTATGACAGACTTTCATGATATGTCCATATAAGGCATCAGCAGATTTGATGAATAAATCAATGGGCTGTGAATGTCATGTCAGATGTCATGTCAGTGCTTGTTACCATCAAAACAAGTTCATCTAGCTTACCTGGCATAGCTTATATGAATGATCGAGCATGTTGAATGCAGAACCCCACTGGACATTGCTATGAAGAGGGATCTTGAGCAGACCATTGATCTTGCTTTTCAACTAAAGTTGTTCAAAATATTTGATACATTGTCCAGATGCCTGCATCTAACGAATGTGAGATGATACGAGTTTGAAAAAAAATAATTGTGTGGATAACTTACCTTGATAGCGAGTGTACAGATCATGGCAATAACATCCAGTAATCCTCCAAGGATGTGATTATCTGGTAGGCTTGGCTCATATTCCCAGATTGCAGTTGCATTCTCCATGGCAGCAATCTTGGTAATGTGAGACATGACAGCAATGTTCACAAGATTTATGACATGTTCAAGACACCTAACTTGGATGAGTATCTCCTGACTGACTAGAACAAAAAGGATGCACTCACCCAAGTTGATTCTCTTCAGCGTTCCATAGTTTATACTTTCTTCATGCATGCAAAGATTCAATAGTGGTGCAAGTTGTATTGTTGTTTGAAGTGTTAACAAGAGTTACTGCATATAGCTATGCGAACATCAGTTATCTTATTGATCAGATCGAATTAAGACTCACCTTGGACTCATTCGAGTTACATATTCCTATGTGATCACACAACCCAACAAAATATTGTTCTAGGTTCCAGCCACTATGCTCCCCTGAAACCCCTTTAAATCCCACTACTTCTGAGCACATTGTCCACTTGCTATCCTTGATCTTGATCCAATGCACAGTCATTCCCAGGAACAAACCTTTGGTATTATCAGCGGTCCA
The DNA here is from genome assembly GCA_029959215.1 of Tricholoma bakamatsutake. Lineage (NCBI taxonomy): Eukaryota > Fungi > Basidiomycota > Agaricomycetes > Agaricales > Tricholomataceae > Tricholoma > Tricholoma bakamatsutake. The sequence continues at coordinate 10,097,474 of CP114857.1, read as the reverse complement.
TCCATCTGCATTAGAGGAGATTTTACCAGGTATATTCTGTTCATTTATTCAGTGGTCAGACAATTGGTCATAATGATCATGCTACTCACCCTTATCTGGTTTTTCAGATCTGTTAACCATTCAACAAACTTGTTATGGATATATTTTGACACATCATGTGTGCTGGGCAAATCCACAATCATTGCCTTCAGCCTCATTGCCACAAGGCAGTTGTAAAAAGAAGCCTTACTTGCCATGGCCAGTGTCTAAAAATGCTTGTCAGTATATAAATCACCTATTCTCAAGTCACTTACCTGGTCATTGCAGGCAACAAATTTGGCTACTGTGTCCAGAACCCCTTCTTGCATATATGTGAAGGGGTGGTCCACTTTTTCCAACATCCCATCCAACTTCCCTTGTCTCTTTGCCTTCAGATTGCACTTTTCTTCTTCCAATTGCCTCCATAATTGTCAAGGTAATGCATGGTGGTTCTCATGTATGTCCCCATCCTAACAGCATTCTTTATACAGCTCATAATGTTGCTGGATGTGTGCCCTACAGCTTGAATTATCTCCAATATAGAACATCTTTCTTTCTCCAATACACTTTACCAGTTTCTTGTCACCTCTATGATATTGGTAAGTCATCTTTTTATAATTTGAAAATAGTAACACTTACCTGCAGACTAAACACCATCAGCCCTTCACAGTATCCTGATGACCGCCTTTTGTAAACTTGATGACCATGAGATCTGAGAAGATTGTCAGAAAATCTTTGATACTTTCCTTTTTAATGACTAGGGCTGATGGAATTTTTACACGATGATGGTCTGCAAGGTCACTAGCACTGCCCTGTTGTATTGACAGTAAGTGATGAATCCAAGCATAATTATATCAGTTACCTCATCAGGGTCCTGTCTTCTAAATTCCTCATCAGTACACCCTTCAACACCAGACTTATTACCATTAGGCCCATCCACCACCTCTACCTTCACCTCATCATCAGTTTCTTCATCCACCTCCTTTTCCACAGGTGGGGTCTGCCTTGACTTCTTACATACTGGTGCCACCTTGGGTTCTTCCTCAGAAGTTGTATTGTCATTACTGCTTTTATCAGACACTGGTCGCTTATGTCTAGTCCCTACCTTGAGGGGAGTCTTTGACGTTGACACTGATTTGGGGTTGGTCTTTGAAACATTGCATTTCATTTTTGCTGCTACTGCTTGGGCCTTGGTTTGCTTTGCCTTTGTAGAACTAGCTTTGGGTTTTATACTAAGAATGGGTGTGATGTCCTGGGTGCTAGCAAACTATTAAACCTGGGTTTGTTTGTTCCACTAGTTGTCCTGCTCTCCAAGTGCAATACATTGTATACATTACAAGTTATAGTGTACATTTTCAGTCTCCCTCATATAGAATATATATTGACTGGTTCCTTGATAATTAGACTGCTAGTTCAGTGATTAACCAATTATAACCAGTTGTATTTCAGTTCAGGCTGCATCTACTATATGGAAAACTGTGAACTAATGAATCCCAGAAAGGAAAAAACTGTGACCAATTGTCTAGTGATCTTTGGTTGTGGTTCGGTCTGGTTGTCGGTTATTTTTTGGTTAATATCACTGTACCTCAAAGCGCTAGTGTGGTTGTAATCCATATCTGTGCATGAGGTCATGCAAGGGCATTGCATGGCATTTGACAAGTCTGTTGCTGTATTTGTGACTGGCTTGTGTAGAGGGTGGGAGCTTGGGAGTGTTGCAAGGTAGATTGTAGCCTGATGATGGTGTTTGTCAACCAATAGGTGAAATGGAAGGAGGTTTGCCATGACTTCCAATGAGTCTGTTGCTGTGGTCTTCATTGTGCCTGTTATCATGATTGCAGCTCACCTTTGGATTGATGCTAGTTTGGTTATTGAGGCTTGCCTGTCGCCTTCACTTTTTGGTCTTTTGCCTATGTTCTGCTGCAGGGTAAGGAAGATGTCAGCAGCATATAGCATGTGGGGGACTGCAACTGATAAGTAGAGTTGCCATGGGGTATTTTGCATTGATTCCATGGGATGCTTGGGCCAGTCTTCTGAATTGTATGAGCCAAGTCTTGACCCTTTGTGAGGGTGGCTGCACATTGTGCCTTCCAGTTCAACTTGTTGTCCACCAGTACTCCCAGGAAGCATGCTGTCTTCCTTGAGGGTATGTGTTGCCCACCTAGTGTTAGTGCCTGCCGGGGTTGTGAAATCCTGCTTTTTGGGTTGAGTGGGTTTGGGATTAGTTTTTTGGACACATCGAGTAGCTGGAACTTTTTGACACCAAATTTGGAGTTGTGAGTCTTAGCCCAGTCAAAAACCCCTCTGTTGCATTGAATAATGTCTCGTAGTTTCTCACGACTTTCACTGAAGTTCCTACCACAGACGATAATTACTGCATTATCAATGAAAAGAAGTATCCACTCACTTGCCTTGAGGGCTGTGATTTTTGTTAGATCAGCATTGTAGATAAGGTAGCATATTCCCAAGTGTGGGTCTCCCTGATCTAGTCTATTTAGCACCTTGAAGGCAGCTGTTTGATAATCGTCGAAGGATATTGTTGTTTATCTGTATTCTAGTCGCCTCCTCATCCATTTGGTGTATTCTTGTGGTATTCTCCATTTTTTCATGTTGTGAATGAGGAAAGCACCTTTCACATCAAGGAAAAGAGCCAAGGCCACCTGACCTTTGCACCATGCATCTTTAATTGTCTTCATTAGTAGGTGTATTGAGTCTGTTGCGGTGTGCCCTGGTCTGGCTCCAAAATGGTTGGCCAGCAGTATGCTGTGTTTTTTGCACATCATGACCATGTCCTCCACTTGGCAGCTATTGAGAAGGCATGCGATGCTGTCTGATAGTACTATCAGGTGCCATGCTGATGGGGATGTGTAATCTGGTTACCTGGTTTTTTGAGAATCAGGGTTTTGGTAAGTGCCTATTCCTGTGGATAATATTCTAGTGAGTTGGTAGCATGAAAAAGTGGACTGAGGTAAAGGACAAGGTCTTCTCTGGCATGCATTAGGAAGAGTTTGGCACTGTCCCCTTTCTGCTGACTTTGTATGGCTTCAGCTTTTTTATTGCACAATGGACTTGCTCATCCATAATATTTTCAAATTTCCACCGAGGAGGTGGGTACTTGTAGTCCTGCAGAATGGGGTCAGTTATGGGGTTTGCTGGTGGAAAGAAAGTTTCATAGAAGAGCCGGCCTTTACTGTTATTGTTGACTGCTTCCTTGATTATGTGTTTTGTTGCTGGGTCCTTGACTTGTAATGTTGGGATTCTTGCTTTGCCTGCATCGGTTGCCAGTGTGGTAACCAGCCTACTCGCCTGCTATATGCTTGATTCATCTAGGCCTTGCAGCCATTCCACCCAGTGTTCTGCTTTTGCTGTTCGGATTAGCTCTGAGTAATGGTTCCATTGCTGCCAGTACATTTCATGAATGGGGTGTTTGTAAGGGCAATCTCAAGCCTCACTTAATAGTGAGCTAACAAAGGGGAATCCAAAGTTAATATTATACTACATAATACAGACACTCTAGGTGCACCTAACAGAGGAAAATCCAAAGAGAAAACTCTAAGGACCCATCTGTTGATGCCCAGTATATGTGATAGAGCTGAAAATCAAATAGTAAGCTAAAAATAGCAAAAAGGTGGAGATAGACAGATCAGGCTGTAGGATGACATCATCTTGATGGGTAAATGTCTAGAAGGAGTCCTGCCTCTAAGAATAGAACTGTCAACATGTACCAACATGGAAAAAGAGCAAAATATAATAATAAAATAGGAATAAATCATGGAAAATGCAGAATAGGGTAAAATAAAATATAAAAAGAATATGGGACAAATGCAGAAAATTGCCCAGACAACCTGGAATGCCTCCCGTTTTCCTTACATTACCCCCCTTCTATGATGCATCACCCTGATGCATTTGAAACTGTATTTGCCCAAAGTTGGACACTTGGATGCGCTGAGGTGCAGAGGAATGTCACTGGTGAAACTCCCTCACCAGTCGTGGGGCATTTACATTGGATTATGTGATCCAGGAGTTCTCCCCATACCCATATCCATTCCAGTGCACCAGGTATTTGAGTTTACCTCGATGTAGATGACTGTCTAAGATGGACTTGACTTCATACTGTGGTTCACTTTTGATAACTGTAGGTGGTGGAGGAGGTCATGTCACACATCCAGAGAATGGATCTGTGGGTGCAGGCAGCAGTTTTATGACATGGAAGACAGGATGGAGTCTGAACATGGACTGTGGTAGCTGTAGCTGGTAGGCATGCGACCCGATGTGCCTAGTGATGAGGAACGGTCCAAGAAAATGGTGGGCGAGCTTCTTAGACAGGCATGTGGTGGAAATGTCACTAGATGGAAATGTCACTAGAGTCAAGATAGACATGATCACCAACTTTATACATGGGTGTGGGTAAGTGATGCTGGTTGTAGAAGCATGCCATGTCATCTTTTGCCTTGGCCAAAGTTGACTTTGCCTCCTTCAAGGTGTTTCTCATCCACTCTGTGAACTCATTCACTGTCTCCAAGTGCAAGGGTGCTTGTCGAGGTTTGAAGCTTATGTGCAGATGTCACCCTGTGTCAAGGAGGAAGGGAGTTTGCTGGGTGAAAGAGTGGACATGGTTGTTGTATCCAAACTTGGCCATGGGAAAAAGGTCTTCCCAGTCATCCTGTCACTCATTGATGAAGACACGAATGTACTGCTCGAGTTCTTGGTTGACTCATTCCATCTGTCTGTCTGTCTGAGGGTGGTAGGCAGTTGAGGTGAGGAGTTTGATCTCCAGCAGGCGGTACAGCTCATGGGTGAGCTCTGCAATGAATTGTGGTCTTCGATTACAAAGGAATGCACCAGGCAGTCCATGGAGTTTCCACACATGGTGCAGGTAGAGTCGAGCCACTCCAAGGGCAGTAACAGTTGTATGAGTGGGGATAAAATGAGCTCGCTTTCCAGCAGAGTCAACTGTGCACATTACCGTGTCAAACCCATTGGACTCTGGTAGTTCCATCACAAAGTCCACACTGATGACATCCCAGTGATTCTCTGGAACAGGAAGGGGGTGTAACTCACCCATGGGCTTGCGCCATGAAGTCTTGGTGCATAAGCAGAGATCACAGGTATGACAATACTGACCAATTAGTCGAGACATTTGGGGCCACCAATAATTCTGTGATATGAGTTCCAATGTCTTCCAATGTCCCAGGTGATAGATGAGTCATCATTGAAGCTGAGGATTGTTAGGGATGTAGATGCAGTCATGGAAGTAGAAGATGTTGTCCTTCTCTGTCTACTCTGCTGGATGAAGCAAAGGGGTAGATTCCTTCCTCAGCTCCTTCACTGCCAGTGCCACCGCATCCTCATGTAAACTGCTACAATTCGCATGATGAATGTCACATAGGATACTGCACTCCTCACTCTCCAAGGCAGCACCTTCTAATGCATGGACTGTGAACAGATCAGGTTGCAACAACACAATACCTTGATTGTCATTGCTTCCATCCCCATGGTCCAGGTGACGAGAAAGAAAATCAGTCTTCCCCATGCTGCATCTTGGGCGATGATGTAGAGAGAAATCGAACCTGGAGAGGTAGAGGAACCAGCAGGCTTGGCAACGATTGAGCTTCTTGATGGTCATGAAGTACTCAAGGTTTTTGTGGTCCATTCAGATCTCAACCTTATGTTGAGCACCCTCCAAGAAATGTTGCCACTCCTCCAATGCCTGCATTATTGCCAGCATCTCCTTGTTGTGGATCTCATAATTGTATTCCACCACACTGAGACTTTTGGAGTAGAAAGTGATGGGGTGCTACTTCTGGTCTTTAGAAGACTGCTGGGATAGCACTGCACCCATGGCAAAGTCCAAACTGTCAGCTTCTACACGGAAGGAGCATGAGTCATCAGCAAAGGTGAGGACTGAAGTGGAAGTGACCATCTCTTTGAGCTTCTCGAACACCTCTTGCTGCGCATTCTCCCATCTCCATCCCTCCTTGCCAGTGAGGTCAGATAGTGGGCAGGCATGGTGGAAAAAATCTTTAATAATGCTGATAGAAATTGATGAAGCCCAGAAAAGACTGCACCTCTTTCTTGTTCATGGGCATGGGCCAGGTTGTAACACCAGCAACCTTGACTGGGACCATCTTCACCTGCCCATCTGAAATGATCAGGCCTAAGTACTCAATTTGTGTCTTCTTGAACTCGCACTTGTTGTGACGAAGGTAGAGCTTGTGCCACTGAAGTTGTTCCAGCATCAGGTGCATGATTCAGCAATGTTCATTGAGGTTTCGAGTGAAGATGAGGATGTTGTCAAGGTAGACACAGACCATGCCTTCCAGTATGAGATTGTGGACGATATCGTTCATCATAGTCTGAAAGGTGGCAGGACTATTAGTGAGACCAAAGAACATGACAAGCAGTTCAAAAGACCATGGTTTGTGCAAAAGGCTGCCTTCTACTCATCCCCTTTCTTTATCCAGACATTGTTGTAACCCCAACAGATGTTGAGCTTGGTGAAGTAGTGCACTGATGATACTCAATCTGGAAACCTAGCAAAAACCTGTTAAAAAGGCTTATGAAGTATAACTCAGGCTAGAGGAAGAATGCGAGTCAGTACTAAATATCACTGCTAATACCAAAACATTGTTTTTAGTGACACGAAATGGTAAGGAATGTGATGAATAGTCTTTAAAAGCATATGAAGATGTTCGAAAAGGTTTGAAATATGTTCAAAGATGTGCGAAGTAGTTCAAAATAGGTTCAAGTGGGTTCAAAGTTGTTCAGGTGAGTTCAAGAAGGTTTGAAGGTGTTCAACTGGTGTCAAGATATGTAAACAAACAAATATAGCAATTAAGGAGTGGTTTTTGAGTGGCGATAGGTGATGATGAGTTGAGAGCAAATACAAAAGTTTGAGGAAGTTCGTGATATTTCACAGAACTTCAGAGATACGACGTGAGCTAAGACTCAAGGGACTGCTCTTAAATCTGACTGTAGTGGAGAGGGTAACTTCTTCTCTGTTCCCCATTAGTCTTCCTATTCCAAGTAACTAATACAAGTCTATATACAAATTGAAGAGATAGTACTAAAAATGAAATAATAACATGTGTAAAACATGAGGCAATGTGCACAGCAATAAAAATATTGTAAAACATAAAACAAATGAAAAATGATAATAAGTGAAACATACATTGTCCCAGTATGGTAAGAGTTCTTGTTCTATTGCTTTTATATATCAATGAAACATAAAACTGCACTTATCACATTCTAAGTCTCTTGTAGTCTCTCCTCATGTCCAGGTAGTGCTTGATATGTGACTAAATGGTTTGTTCCAGATGTGCACTGTGTATCGAAAGTGTTTCAAGACAGCTATATGGTGGCCTATGTCATTTGAAATGCTGTGAAGTCATTCAAAGTGTCATGAAATGTCACAAAATGATTTGAAATAGTGCGAAATAATCAAAAAGTGTTTAAAGTTGATTTTGTGGTGTTTGTAGTGATTCAGAGCGTGTGTCATAATGTGTCAATATGGTTAGATCCTTCTCCAGACCTTATAGTGCATAGTGGACCTATCAGTGCTCTGCAGAGTTGGTTAATGAGTTCAGATATGAGGGGTAGCAGATAACAGTTTTTGACTGTGATGTCATTGAGGTGTCAGTAATCTTGAACTGGTCAGAGGGACTGGTCTTTTTTCTTGACAAAGAAGAAGAGCAAATCCATGGGCAATTTAGAAGGGCAGATATGACTGGAAGCCAAGTGTTCATCAATGAACTTGTTCAGTTGTTGCTGTTCTTCAGGGGAGAGAGGGTAGACCTTGCAAGAAGAGGGTGTGGCACCCAGCATGAGCTTGATTGCATGATCCCATGGCTTACAGTTAAAAAGTGAGTTGAAGGATTCCTTGGAAAAAACATCCTTGAAGTCATGCAGGTGAGGAAGCATGGAGTCAGTGAAAGATTTGGATGCACTGTTCTTATAGAAGGCCTCCACGAGGCGCTGGGATATGTTCTAGGTGCATGCACCTCATGCGAAGGGTTAATGGCAGTGTCAAAAATTTGGTCATTTTCCTTGATCTCCTCCACCTCCTCTTCATCATCATCCGAGTCAGGTGCAATATCTGAGATGTCTTCTAGGTCCACATCAGCCACAGGCATTGGACCAGCATGACACTTTTGAGTGCACTGTAAGAGGACCTTCCACCTTCGATATTCCTGTCTGCCTTCAGTGAAGCAAGTATGACAGTGAGAGGGACAATGACTCATCATGACTTCACCTGTCACCCAATCGACCTCAGGATTATAGTCACGAAGCCATGGGTAGCCCAAGATTTCCTCCTGCTTTCCCAGCTGGGTCACTGTGAAGAGAGCCCATTCGCTATGATCCTTATACTGGAGGACTAGGTCGACAACCTCTCGAATTGCCCTGGCTTCATTTGGGGAGCCATCCACATTGTAGACAGGTTTGGGTCGAGATAAGGAGTGGGTGTTAAGTTGTTTTTGTTGAACCAGGTGTGAGTCAATGAAAAGGCCCGTGGCACTCGAGTCCAAAAGAGCAGAGACACTGAGTACTTGCCCCATATCCATAGTCTGCAGCTCAATCTTCAACTCTAGTGATCACTGGGAGAGGGTGGATGCCACAATGTACTTGCATGGTAGCTTGTGCTCCCAAGATTTTAATCTGGGAAGAGGAAGGGAAGGAGGAAGGGGTAGGTACATTTTTAGCTACTTCAGAGGGGTCTGGAGAAGGAACGGTCATAGAATAAGATTTATCCTCTAGTGAATCAACAGACAAAGCTTCAAAGTGGTTATGGACAGGCAATGAGGGTGTACTGTTCACTCATAGCAGGCAGAAAAATCTTGTTCCTCCACCTCTTCCTCTTTAACTTCCTTTTTCTCCAGGCCTTCAACATCTGCCAGTGCCAACAGGTCCTGGAGTAGTTCATCTCGCCTCTCGGATGTGAGTTTACAGATGTCTTGGCAGTGGGGGCAATTACAAGCCATGTGTCTGGTTTTTCCACAATGGTAGCAGAGGTCTAGTCTGCAGGCTCGACTATGGGCTGCATCGACATCCATTGGAGCAGGGGTGTTGGAGCTCAATGCAGTGGGTTGGTGCATAGGGATGGGATTAGGGTGAGGAAGTGCTCAGTTAAAGGTGTGGGGTGCATGCATGGTGCTAGGAGTGTGGAAGGCCACAGTAAATGCCATATTTGTGAGTCAGTTCTTATCGCAGAGCAAAGCAGCCTTGTACCATGCATTTATATCATCATCTGCTGGACATCCCTCCAACATCTGTGCAATCTGATCTTAAATTTCCCAATTAAGACTTCAACAAAACTTCACCACCATGGGTAACCCACTCCCATACCTTGCCATGTCCATCAAGTTTCAAAATTCGTCGATGTAATCATCCACAGATCGACACACTTGGTAGTAGGAAGTGGATTCGAGGCACATTACAGCTTGTTGGTGCTCATTGAGGGGGCAGAAGTGTCATATAAACTCATCATAAAAGTCCCCTTAGATGAAAAGGGGAAGAGAGCCCCACTCCTTGGTCTGGCATAATATACGGTCAACATAGAGATAGGTGCACTCAGATTTCATGTACACTATGTGAGGGCCCAATAAGTTTTAGCGGCATCATCCACAAATTGGTTTGGGTGTAGACTGATGTACAACTCACAGGAATTGAGCAAGGCATATCCCTGGGAATGTGCACCATTGAATTTGGCAGGGGGCATGGGTTTAACATGCGCATCTTTGCCTGGGTGCGCATTGGGCAGCATGTGCATGCTTGGTGTACTAGGGGTCAAAATGGGCAGTTCAGGGTTCAATTGGAGGGTTCTAACAAAGGTTTCAATGGTAGATGTGAGTGTATCAATTTGTGCATGAATTCCAGCAACATCACCTTCAAGCACTGATATGGCTCCCTATTGCCCTGCATGCATACTATGGCATTTTTTGCGATTGTGCGCACCTCCTAGATGGCTTCTGCACACTTTACGCAGCGCGCTTTGCATGCCTTCATGTGCTTTCGTGCACCTTTGCGTGCTTCCATGCGCTTTCACACACCTTTGACCATTTAGGTGCACCTTTGTGCACCTTTTGCATTTCTACTGTGCTTTGGTTCCCCCATAGCTGCCAATCGTTGTGTGCCCTAAATGTGCCTCATTGCACTTCAAACTGCCTCTGCACACCCCCCCCCCCTCCACACTCCTTATCTGCCTTCCACATTTATTGCATGCTCAATGCGCCTTTGTGCACTCCTTTTATGCTTAACCTGCAACTCACATTCCCTGCTGCACACTCATTGCACAATCTCTATCACACACACAACAATCCACTGCACCGGTGCACTGCACATCGCAGCTCCCATCTTACTGGCACATTTATTCGAGGCGCACCATGATTCTGACATGAGCGAACTGCGCATTCTCACATAATCAGGGTGCTTTGCACCTATTTGGCATTGGACTGTGTGCCTTAGGTGCCTTCACATAATCCTGGTGCTTTGGCAGTATTTGGCCTTTCACAGCGTCTCCTTATAGTTCTTCTGCATTTCCAATTGTCATTGCCTTATCTGGTAACCAGCACAGATTGATCACGCCATTATTACTAAGGCACAGCATGCGACACATAACACCAAAGTGGATTAATTGGGAAGAGTGCATGAGACCTAGAGCACACCAAAAATAGTGCATTGCACTGGAACAGTTGGGTAGTGGGCTATAGGTGTGCAAATCTTATTGGCTGAGGCAGCAGCATAGCATGGTCAGGTTTAGATGGGCAGATGGATGCACTTGTGGGTAGCACATGGCACTTTCTAATTTTACATTTTATTTTACCATTTTTATCACATAAGCCATTTGTACATAGTAGGCGGACAGATAGAGAATCCAGAGGATCTTTCCCCCCCTCATAGTTCATAGCTCAGTCAGCGTCGCATGTAGTCAGTGCACCAACGTCCAGTCCATGCACCTTTGTAGTGCACCCTTCGTATAGCCGTGTTTGTGTATCATTTGCATCCCCTCATTGTATTGTTGCATTTCATCCCTGCATTGCATCCTTCATCCTCATTCGAGCACTCATACAGTGTGCCCTTCATATAGCCACATTTGCACACCATTTGCACACTTATTTGTATAGCCATGTTTTGCACACCGTTTGCACCTTTTTCCACCCCTTGCGCTTCCACCCTGTTTGTGTCCCCAACCTATGCACCACCTTCACAGCACACCCCAGTGTTGTCTCCATCCGACTACACCTCTCATCTTCATCACCCTCATCATTGCGCACTTTTGTGCTCCCATTGCACATTTTTCTGCACTGCACATTTTTGCCCCTTTGCATTGCACACTTTCCCACCACTGCGCATATCACCCCTTTAGCATACACAACTAGTGTGCACATTGAAAACCACCATACCAGCCTCCCCATAGTCTTTGCAACCTGAAGGATGATCCGAGGCCCTCTAAGCGAACTCCCCCCTCACCCTGAGCATGCCTGCAGTTGTAGGTTAAGTGTTCACCCCTTCCATTGAGACTCTGCACCGAGTACCAACTGAACACATCAGCAACAAGGTAGATGTTATCCACAATTGGGGCGCATGCCACATGCTTTCAGAAGTATGCACATTCTTGGGGACAGTCGGTTTAATGCGCATTTATATCTGCAATTATGCACACTGCGTTAACGTGCTCACAAGGCTTATGCGCAAGGACGCTCCATTCAAATGGGGCCCAGAGCAGATAGCGGCACAAAATGACATCAAGCAAGCGGTACTAGAGTGTCCTGCACTACAACTGATCAATTATTCCTCAGAACTCCCCGTTATCCTTGTGGTCGACACTTCCCAGATAGCGGTTGGCTTTTACCTTTGCCAGCAAAAGGGCGCAGATGCAAAAATGTGCAATTACAATCGGTTCAGCTCGATTATGCTCAACGACAGAGAAGCATGCTTTTCACAACCGAAGTTAGAGATCTATGGGCTTTACTGCATGCTGCGCAGTTTGTGCCTTTATATTATAGGTGTGCTCAACTTAATTGTGGAGACTGATGCACGCTATATCAAGGGCATGCTACAAAACCCCAATATCCAACCATCCGCTAGCATTAACTGGTGGATTGTCTCAATTTTTACATTCCACTTTACACTCATACATGTTAGGGGAGCGGTGCATGGTCCAGATGGGCTTTTGCGCCAGCCAAAGCAGCCAGAGGACTTAGAAGGAGAAGAGGATGAAGAGTTTGAGGATTGGATTGATGTGCTAATGGCTTTATGCATGCGATACATCCCATTTCGCAGTCCTTTGATGTGCAAGCACTTGCACTAATGCAGCCAGAGCCAAGCACAAAGGCGCAAAATGTGTGCAATAGTGCACTTATTTATGACGATGACTATAGCAAAGTTCCGAGAAGCACAACAGCAGATGCAGAGGATGAGAAGTTAGATTTGGTGTGGATTTGGATGGATACCCTAACATGCACTAATGATTTCATGGATTCTGAGTATGGTGTGCTCGTGCGCTATGCCAGTGCATTTTTCAAACACAAGGAGTGGTTATGGAAGTGCAATGTGCATGGCACTCACCAGCTTGTTATTTGGCAGTCTAGATGCTTACTGATATTGCGCACTGATGTGTTCAGTTGGTACTTGGTGCAGAGTCTCAACAGAAAGGGTGAACACTTAACCTACAACTGCAGGCATGCTGGGGTGAGGGGGGAGTTCGCTTAGAGGGCCTCGGATTGTCCTTCAGGGTGCAAAGACTTTGGGGAGGCTGGTACAGTGGTTTTGAATGTGCACACTAGTTGTGTATGCAAAAGGGGAGATATGTGCAGTGGCAGGAAAGTGCACAATGCAAAGGGGCAAAAATGCGCAGTGCAGAAAAACACACAATGGGAGCGCAAAAGTGGGCAATGATGAGGGTGGTAAAGACGAGAGGTGTAGTGGGATGGAGACAATACTGGAGTGTGCTGTGAAGGTGGTGCATAGGTTGGGGACACAAATGGGGTGGAAGTGCAAGGGGCAAAAAAAGGCGCAAATGGTGCACAAAATGCGGCTATACAAATAAGTGCACAAACAGTGTGCAAAATGCGGCTATATGAAGGGTGCACTGTGTGAGTGCTCGAACGAGGACGAAGGACACAATGCAGGGATAAAATGCAACAATATGACAAGGGAATGCAAACGATACACAAATGTGGCTATACGAAGGGCACACTACAAAGGCGCATGGACTGGACGCTGGTGCACAGACTATGTGTGACACTGACTGAGCTATGGACTATGAGGGGGGGAAAGATCCTCTGGATTCTCTATCTGTTGCCTACTATGTACAAATGGCTTATGTGATAAAAATGGTAAAATAAAGTGTAAAAATAGAAAGCACCATGCGCTACCCACAAGTGCATCCATCTGCCCATCTAAACCTGACTGCGAGACGCATCTTGGCTTTGTTTCATCATCATCTCGAATTTTCCCACGGTTCATCCGTAGGATCTCGAGGTAGAGGACGAGCATAAGACTAGCATAGCGTATTTACCTTCTTACTATCTGGCCTGAGCACTAGCCTACATGCCGGAACAAAACCCTAGGAAAACCAAGCAAACCACCCTGTCCTCTCTAAGCTCTGTAACCAAACCATCTACACTGGCACCGCCCACGACACAGGAAGTCAACCCCGCCTCTAGCTCTACTGACGAAAGCGAGAGGACTTGCTCGCGACGAAGTGCCAATGTGATGCCACAGTCAGAACAACACTATGAGATACAAGATGCAAAAGCCGGGCTGCAATTCCTCGAGAAGAAGTGTCTACTTGCCCCATCTGGAACAGAACCCACCCTCGATGACCTCGCAAGTGCCCTTTTCCAAGTGGGAGCCCTACCTGGAACTCCTCTCCAGACTCTAAATGGGATACGAGCTGTGGCATTCCTGCTCAAAGCGGCTAACCTGAAAGCAAGCATTGACAACATTGTCTCTGCAGTCACCAATTTAATCAAACCCGCCCTCGAAAACCTCACAAATGGACTGGATGCCAAGGCAACAGACCTCTCAGGAGTACTCCAGAGCGCATCCAACAATCTTACTGCACGAGCCAAGTCAACCACGGACAACATCGACACTCTTGTCTCCAAACTCAGTGACTCATCTGAACAGTTGAACAAAATCACCTCCACTGGCTACCGAGATGCCTTACTACAAAACACCTCTGGACCTGGCCGAGTTGACCCACGACTCAGAGCCAAAGAAGGTATATGAGCACAACAATTTCTTTTGGAACCGAAAGGCGATTTTGCAGCATTAAAAGCCTTCTCAGCACAAACCCTGCTACGGAAAGTAAACGAAATGCTCACCAAAGCATCAGGCAGTAACCAGTGCACTCTACGATCTGCGATGTGGCTACGGGATACCATGCTACTGGAAACTAAAGATGACAAATCGGCAGAATGGTTGCGACAAGATGCAAACATGGAAGCCTTCAAGACTGAACTTGGTTTCGACGTCATCACTCGCCCCTGGCCATACAATGTTATTGCTTTCTTTGTCCCCCTGACTTTTGACCCGGACGATGAGGAACACAAATCTGAGATGGCCGAAGTCAACAATGTCCCTGCAGGGGCCCTCGTCAAATTCCGATGGACCAAACCACCACATCGTCGATCCTCTAGTCAACAGGTAGGACATCTCAACATTACATTCAGCAACCCTGATGCAGCAAACAATGCTATTCTCAATGGACTCGTGATCTGCAACAAAAAGGTATCAGTCACCAAAAGCAAGAAGGAGCCAGTTCGTTGCCTCAAATGTCAAGGCTACAATCATGTAGCGACGGAGTGTATCATCACCAACGACATCTGTGCTCGATGCGGAGAAAGAGGTCATAAGATCGCTGACTGCCACTCCGATCGGGAAAGATGCACCCCTTGTGATGCCGATGGTCATGCGAGCAACGACAGAAAATGCCCGACGTTTATACGTAAATGCCAGGTCTTCGACAGCAGGCACCCTGAAAATGCTCTTCCTTTCTTCCCCTCCGGAAAATCCTGGACATGGGAACCATCTCCTCCAGATAGCCATCCATTCCAAGACACCTCATCTCCATGCCATACCCCTCAACAAGCCAACCAATTATGCCAGACACAGCTTCCGTTCCTTTCAGCTACCCAGCTCGCACCACCCAGCCAACCATTGCAATGGTTATCTTGGGACCGCCCATCTAGCTCCAGACAACAAACCCCTGCTCCCCCCCCTCCCCCTCCTACTCAAATGGCCCCATGAAACTTCCCTACCCCATCCCCTCTTAGCTTCCCAGACCCACGTCACATGCAACCTGCACAAACACCTCTTCCCCCCAATCAACACCCAATGTCTAACGAAAACAATAACAGTAGGCGAAAGCTAACATTACTACAGATTAACCTCAACAAATCTGAGAAGGCCCACCTCGACATAATCAACTCCCCACATCTAAAAAACTGGGACCTCATCCTCATTCAAGAACCCCACCTGACTTTTCTAGGGAACATCCGAACTCCAAACCGCTTTACGCCAGTAGCCCCATCCCGCTGACACTCACTAGACAAACGGGTACGCTCTGTTATGTGGGTCAACACATCGCTATCGTCAAACTCGTGGAAAATACTGGACTTTACGGACTCTAATGATGTCACCGCAATTCAACTGAATGGCCCATATGGTCGTCTCACGGTATTTAACATTTACAATGACTGCGAACACTCCCGAACACTGGACCAACTTCGCCAATTCATACACGATAATTGGAACGACCTGCTTAATACACCCGATCACTATATGTTATGGGCAGGGGATTTCAACCGACATCACCCGCTATGGGACAATGACGAGGACGCTCGGCTCTTCACCCCTCAAGCACTAACAGATGCTGAACAACTCATATCCCTCACATCAGACCTAGACATGTATATGACACTCCCAAAAGGCATCCCTACACTCAAACACATGGTAACAAAAAATCTCTCTTGCCCTGATAATGTTTTCTGCTCTAACAACCTCAGAAACATGGTAGTCCGCTGTGACATAGATGCCTCCCTTCAGCCTCCTAAAACTGACCATTTTCCAATAGTAACAATGATCGAAATTCCCCAGGAGCGGATCAGTACTCAGCCATCTCATAACTTTCGTGACGTGGACTGGGGTGAATTCAACAAGGACCTTGAAAGTCGTCTCAACCTCCTTCCACTACCACATACAATTGCCTCAGAAAGGGAATTTCAGGAGACGGTAAGTAAACTGACTGAGACAATACAGCAATCTATACTTGCAGTTGTCCCGGAGAACAAGCCTCATCCGTATTCCAAGCGATGGTGGACTAAAGACCTCTCCAAAATGAAGAAATCTGTCAATCGCCTTAATGCCACTGCCTTCAAATACCGCGCCATACAAGACCACCCTATCCATGAAGACCTCCGCCAAGCCAAAAGGAAGTATGCAAATGCTATCACAAAAGCCAAGGTCGACCACTGGAAAGAATTCCTTGAAAATGCAGGAGAAAGTCAGATATGGACAGCAAATGGATATATTAACAACCCAATTGGAGATGGTGGCAAGGCACGTATTCCGTCCCTCAAAGTAGTAGGCACTGATGGTTTAGCACGAGAGGTAAACACCAACAAGGGAAAAGCGGAAGCACTTGCAAACACTTTCTTTCCCCCAAGACCCACCACCTCATCTGTTCCCCGGAATTACCCATACCCACAACAGCTCCCAAGCCCTCCCCCTTTTACTGAGCAACGGATTCACTACCACATTCGAAAAACCTCTCCACACAAAGCCCCAGGTCCCGATGGCATCCCCAACATCGTATTACAAAAGGCTGCAAATCTCTTAGTCCCTCACCTCCTATTTATTTACAGAGCCATTTTTGACCTCAAGACATACTTTCAAGGTTGGCAGGAGTTTACAACCTGCGTTCTTCGCAAACCAGGAAAAGCCCGATACGATATCCCAAAATCCTATCGACCTATTGCCCTACTATGCACCATGGCAAAGGTTCTTACTTCTATGGTAGCAGAAGACCTCAGCCACCTTGCCGAGAAACTCCAACTTATTCCGGCTACCCACTTTGGAGGACGACCAGGACGGACAACAACAGATGCCATTCACTTACTGATACATCAAGTAAAGGAGGCATGGCGAAAAGGAAAGGTAGTCTCTATTCTATTTCTTGACATTGAAGGGGCATTCCCGAATGCTGTGACTGACCGCCTCCTTCACAATATGCGAAAGAGAAGTGTCCCAGAGTCTCTTGTCTGCTTCATAGAAAACCTGCTAACAGGACGCTCCACACAGTTAAAATTTGACGACTACACATCGGAACCTATCCTGATCGATAACGGGGTAGGACAGGGAGACCCTGTCTCCCTAGGCTCTTTTGTCTTTTACAATTCCGATTTGCTTGAACTACTGACACTCCTGCAGTCATTAGGATATGTTGACGACATCATGGTTATGGCGACAGGGAATAACTTCATCGAAACCACTGCCAAGCTAAGAAACTCGATGGAAGGCGAAAACGGCGGTTTTCAGTGGGCGGACGACCACAACTCTAAGTTTGAAATCAGCAAACTAGCGGTAATGCACTGTGGCTGGAAGCAAACAAGGAACAGCAATGGACAACTGGTCCCCCTACACAGGCCAACTCTCAAGCTCAAAGACAAGCCCATTCAAGAGGTCCAGAGCTACAAGTACCTTGGGGTTCTTATTGACGACAAACTCAACTGGAAAACACATGAACATCACGCAGTCGAGAAGGCCACCAAGTGGGTTCTACAATGTTGTCGTTTAGCGAAACAGGAGTCTGGCCTCTCAGCACGTTACATGCGACGACTATATCTTGCGGTGGCTATTCCCAAGATCACATATGCGGTTGATGTGTGGTATACACCCCCCACCAAGCTATATGGTTCGAAATGCAGCCAAGGCTCAGTTCGTGCACTCAAGCAATTGGGCAAAGTGCAACGTAAAGCGACACTTGCAGTAAATGGAGCCCTACGAACCACTCCTACCGATGTTCTCGATACGCATGCTAACATACCCCCCATAGATCACACCCTACTGAAAGCATGTCACAGAGCCCTCATACGAATTGGCTCGCTTCCTGAAACCCACCCACTACATGACATCATCCACAGTTACTCAACCCATCATGCCCGCAAACATAGAACACCACTACATAAGTTATTACACTTCTTCCCGGAGGTCAGACCAGACCGAATTGAGACCATCACCCCATCTTCGATACCCCCATCGTGTGTACCACGCTTCACCACGGAAGTGGCGCAGAACAGAGAGGAATCGATAAGAGAAGAATCTACGAGCGAACCCAAAATCAAGATCTTTACCGACGGTTCAGGATTTGAAGGGCATGTAGGTGCAGCAGCAATCCTGTATAGAAAAGGGAACCCTCGGCCCCAGAAAATTCTATGATATCACCTCGGCAGCATCGCCGAACACACATCATATGAAGGGGAAGTAGTAGGTGCCGTTCTAGGTGCATGGTTGCTACAAAGGGAGCACGTAGCAGGAAGATCACTGGTAACCATTTACACTGATAGTCAAGCTTTTATCAATAGTGCAGGAAAACGAATCTCAAGACCAGCCCAATACTTAACGGACGAATTCCTAACACTTGCAAGTAAAATCAACCACACCAACATCGATCGTAGTCGAAACCGTTTTGACCTCAAGTGGATATCTGGACACAGTGGTGTCGAAGGTAATGAAAGAGTAGACGAGGAAGCCAAAAAGGCCGCAAATGGTGCATCCAGCCAACCCCATCGTCTCCCTCCGCTGCTTCGCTCCCCTCTCCCAATCAGCGTCTCAGCAATCAAGCAAAAATTCGCATCCGACTTAAATGCAACATGGAAAAAGAAATGGGAATCTTCGCCACGTTTCCGGAAATTCCAACGTTTCGACTGCGATTTTCCTTTCAAAACATTCGGAAAGATCTGCGCCAACCTCACCCGAGCCCAAACGAGCCTCCTCATGCAAATCTGATCAGCACACATCCCCCTGAACTTCTTTCTCGCCAAAATCAAGAGAGCCGATTCTGACAGTTGCGAGCCTTGTAGTCAGAGGAATGGAAACCCGACAAAGGAAACCCTAACACACTTTCTTTTCGAATGCTCGGCATACAATACAGCACGTCACGAACTAGACCGCGAAATGGGACGGGAATCACAAGATTTAGCCGCCCTGCTTTCCTCCGAAAAAGGTGTACGAGCTTTGGTCAAGTATGTAAACCAGACAGGACGCTTTCGAAACACACAAGGTGACCGACACAACCCTTAAACACTTGTATTTTACTGGCACTTTACTTCACAGCTCGTACTCTAATCCCAACCAACTTATCGCCCCACGCACGGCAAGATGAGGCGACACGACACCCAAGTTACCATTCCACACGAGTAGCAACTCACATCATCACACAACAGAACTCTTCCCCCCCATCTCACCCATGCCTGTCGCCCAGCGACGTGGCGCTTAGCAAGATAACACATCACAAAAGAGGGTAACAAGCAGGGACGACCCAGTAGTAGCTTGCAACCCTAAACGGTCCTGTTGGATCGGGCTGCAGGGGGAGCGGTTGCCATGGGCATGCCGTCTGCAGTGCAAGGGTCGAAGCGAGGGCAAGGCACTGGGGCCTCAGTAGATTTATTCTTACATGTAATGTCCATAGTGGAGCTTTGTTCCAAACGGACAATAAATTCACACAAAAAAAAAAAAAAAAAAAAAAAAAAAAAACCTGACTGCACTATGCCACTGCCTCAGCCAATAAGATTTGCACACCTATAGCCCACTACCCAGCTGTTCCAGTGCGATGCACTATTTTTGGTGTGCTCTAGATCTTGTGCACTCTTCCCAATTAATTGGCTTTGGTGTTATGTGTCGCATGCTGCACCTTAGTAATAATGGTGTGATCAGCCTGTGCTGGTTACCAAATAAGGCGATGCTGATTGGAAATGTGGAAGAACTATAAGGAGATGCTGTGAAAGGCCAAATACTGCCAAAGCACCAGGATTACATAAGGCGCCCAAGTGTGCACAGTCCAATGCCAAATAGGTGCAAAGCACCCCAATTATGTGAGAATGTGCAGTCCACTCATGTCAGAATCATGGTGCACCTCGAATAAATGCGCCAGTAAGATGGGAGCTGCGATGCGCAGCACACCAGTGCAGTGGATTGTTGTGTGTGTGATAGGGATTGTGCAATGAGTGCACAGCAGGGAATGTGAGTGCAGGTAAAGCATAAAAGGAGTGCACAAAGGTGCATCGAGCACGCAATAAATGTAGAAGGCAGATAAGGAGTGTGGGGGGGGTGCATGGAGGCAGTTTGAAGTGCAACGAGGCACATTTAGGGTGCACAACAATTGGCAGCTATGGGGAACCAAGAGCACAGTAGAAATGCAAAAGGTGCACGAAAGCGCATGAAGGCATGCAAAAGCGCGCTGCACAAAGTGTGCGGAAGCCATCTAGGAGGTGCGCACAATCGCAAAAAATGCCGTAGTATGCACACAGGGCAATAGGAAGCTGTATCATCTCCTCTTAACTGAAGTACTGACTGTCCTCAGGCAGCATGCAATTGGTCAGCATAAAATTTCCTTCGCTCACATAAGTGGCCATCCTCTCCTTATCTATCTCTGACCACCATCTATCCCCTATAACTCTTTCCACAACCCATCTCTACCCCATCCAATGGCCTGAGCATTTACCTTAGCCCTCAGACAAATGATCCTGGCCCTCAATAAGACCCTCTCTGCTGCTGGGAGCGAGCAGATGATGATGCAAGCTTGGGGTGAAGGGTCTTGTAGTAAACTGGTGCGCTTTTTGTGTTTCTATAACTGGTGCAGGTTGCTAAGGGTCGGGGCATGTAGAACATAAAAGCCATGCGGACACTGTTAAAGATGATGCAGAACTTGATGCACTCCTCGCGAAGGTGCGCAGCGCGTTCAGTGGGATCATGGTGGAGAAGTGGCTTACTTGGGGCGAGGAGCTGATGCCTGATATGCGTAAGATGATTGAGGAGAAAGAGCAGTCTGAGGAATTCGAGCGTAGGGCGCACGAGCTGGTGGGGTAGCTGGAAGTGCGCGCAGAGCACACCGAAGCACGCAAGGCATGCCATGCACTATTGACCACTGAATTGCAGGCGCCTGAGGTTAACTTGGAGCATCTGGAAGGTGAGTTCAGAGCAATTGACGAGGCGAGCGATATAGATACTGCCGAGGCACAAGAGGATGAAAAGGCATGCATTGCACTGGTGTGCTCTCTGCGTGCGCTTTCTGGAGCTACCGATGCTGAGGTTGTAGGCAAAGGAACTGGGGAGTGTTGGGAGAGTGGGGTGACAAGCGAAGGGGAGAGTGAGCAGAGCGATGAGAGCACCAGTGTGGATGAAGGTGCAAGTGCGCGCCCAGTGCATGCAATGCGGCAATGCGCATATGTTGAAGTGCCACCACTGAGTGGCATTGGTGCCACCTCCAATGCTAATAGTGGACTGGTAAGTTTCTTTGGATATGCTTCAAACTCGCTAAATGGTTCCCCTTTTCTACTCTAGTGTGATGACTGCCACTGCATGGGCCAACTGGCTAGGTGCATCTCCTCGCACAGCTGTGCACAACTTCTAGAGGCAGGAAAGTGGCTATTGGGTGCTCTGGTGTGTCATTTTCTCATCCTCCTTCCATGCTGTGCTAACTATTTCAAATGCATGTCACAAACTGACAAGGGCAATGAGAGCGATGTGGGGCTCATCAGCCCCTCGAAAGAGTGCACATCGAAGCACCACAAAGTCGAAAATGCACCCCCTCCCCCATCGCAAGTGTGCCCAAGGCCATGCCGCCTTACCGTTTGCCAGGCAAGTGCGCACATGCAATCCTCGCACCAAACCAGATCGGGAAACACCTCAGGGGATGCAGTCTACCAAGGCCAGGATGTCGAGGTGCTCAACTTATTGCAATGCCGCTCGGTGGTCACATTCTTGGGTGCCATGCATGATCACCTTAAAGAAGACATTCAAAGGTCACTCGTCAAGTTAGAGGTCGCTAAGAGCTGGTTGCACAGTGTGGAGCAAGCAGAGGCAGATGCAAAGGCGAAACTGGATGCAGCCATGGAGTGCTTGGAGTTGTTGGAGTCCATTGAATAGCCGCTCGCCTGTATAAGTTTTAGATAGTGTGTCAATCAATCTCTCTGTTGTGCCTGTAATATGCATAATGCACTCCAAAGCAGTGCAATGTGCACACTTTGCGCCAACCTGTGTGCGCGCTTCCATGGTGCCATAAAACGAAATTTGTAAGTCCAAATAATATATGTGAGTGAAGAGAGATAAGATAAGCAATGTCCAAGCAAGAAATGTCAAGTGCACAAAAATGCGCACCAGTGCAAAAATGCATAAATGCAAAGGGGTGTGGAAAAATTATCCAACCATCACTTTCCTCCTCCCAACTGAGATATTGACCATGTCCAATGATAAAAGAGTAAGAGATAAAATGGAGCGCATGCCATATGACAAAGTCTAAAAAATGGGAAAGGCTCAGTAGATCATCATGGCCAGTAAAACCCATGGGTTGCACAATCATGGAACATGTCCAGATGCGACTTCGTGAATAGAAAAAAGGTAACATAAAAAAAATGAAAGAAAGCAAAGCATACATATAAAAAGGTGAAGTATCCATAGCAGTGCGCACGGAGCACTAGTTGCATGCCTCATTGGCACTTTCTTCATCCTCAGTGCTATCTCCTTGCGCTTCTTCTTCATCAACTGCTTCTTCATCTTCTGTGTCCACTACTATGGACTCTTCCATCTCCCTCAACTGCATTGTAGTAATATCAAGCACTATGTCTGGAAGCGTGATGGACTTGCGCACACAGTACAGCACTAGGTAAAATGCAGCTATTGTATAGCACCAACAAAAGTGATCAAGCAAAGCGGATCGCATTGCGTAAAAGCACTTGTGCACAATGTTGTCATGGATGGCGCGCAATATTGGTAAGCATCTAGACTGCCAAATAACAAGCTGATGAGCGCCGTGCACATTGCGCTTCCATAACCACTCCTTGTGTTTGAAAAATGCACTGGCATAGCGCACGAGCACACCATACTCAGAATCCATGAAATCATTAGGGCGTGTTAGGGTATCCATCCAAATCCACACCAAATCTAACTTCTCATCCTCTGCATCTGCTGTTGTGCTTCTCGGAACTTTGCTATAGTCATCGTCATAAATAAGCACACTATTGCACACATTTTGCATGTTTGTGCTTGGCTCTGGCTGTGTTAGTGCAGGTGCTTGCATATCAAAGGGCTGTGAAATGGGATGTATCGCATGCATAAAGCCATGTAGTGCATTGGTCCAATCCCCAAGTTCTTCATCGTCTTCTTCTTCATCATCTTCTGGAGTAAACGGTGGCAGGTTTGGTAAAAGCACAGGAAACGCCACTAGTGGATCGCCTACAATGTTGCGCTCAATGTGGAATTCATTTGGGACATGCACAATAACTGGTTTGACTTTTCTAGCAACCAGTTTATACTTCTTCTTGGTTACTACACCCTTTTGCGGTGCGTGCACCGCTAAATTGATAAAAGTTGTGCACGCATGTGCACTTTTGGGAAATGCAGCTGGAATAAGCACCACGGGGTCAATTGAATTTAAGAGCACCTGCACATTACTGTTGGTACATTGGGATAAGTAGAGCTGAGGGTTAAGAGAGGTCGGTGGAATGGAAGCAGAAAATGGAATAAGCGCAAACACAGAAACATTGCAAGCTTGGGTATCAGAGTCGAATGTTATAATAGTGGCTGCTTCTCCTTGGTCTGCAACAATAGGAAGAGGCGCTTCAATTGCTGTGCTAACTGGAGGTGTTGCATTAAATGCTTTATCATCCACAAAAGGCATGCATGCTTCACAGTGCGCAAATGGCATAATGCTCACAAGGTTGGTAGCTACCACTTCTGTGCCGGTAGCTGCAATGCATTTTGGAGTAACTTGTTTTCTATGGTGCTGTCTGAGATCGGGCAAAAGCGAAAGGAGTTCTTCATGTGAAACTATAATGGAGGGTGCTTTCATGGTGCATGCATATATGTATGTCATCAACAATCTGCGGGTTCTGGATGGGAACAACAGTGCGGTATAATGGCTCTTTGCCTTTGGAAGTGTTAGCTGGTATGTCTGGTTTATCTGCTGCTCTGGGCACAAAATGTGCTTCAGGAATGTTGGAATAGGGATGTATGGGCATCTCATCGGGCGCTTCAGTTGCGCTCACAGCAGGTTGCAAGGCTGGGGACTCGATACTGTCAGTGGGTGCAATGTCTGTGGTTGTAGAATGTGCGCTCTCTTGATTGGATGTATTGCGTGGTGCGCGCCACAAAATTTTGATGCTGTCAAAGACTTGCCTCTTCCAAAGCGCCATCAACTCCTGCTCAAGCACATCGATGCACTCTTCCTTCATTAGTTGCACATTTGGTGCACTTTGCATATACTCTGCTGCAGGCACTGAAGCAGCAACATACGTCGACTGTAAGGGTGCTGCTGGAGCTGGACGAGACACTATATTGTAGATGAGCTGCAAATTGGTATTAGATGGAAGTCGACCAGTGGCAATCTGCCCTGGGTTGCGCTTATGCCATTCCTCAATGCGCTCGCCCAAGAAGTTGCCTGGAATAGAACGGGGCACGAATGCACCACCTGGGAGTACGATGCACCCTTCCGCATTTCGCCTACACTTTCCTTCACTAATAAGGCACTCAATTGAGGCGCACTCAGGGATATAATGCCCTGTCTGACCGCAACCATTACACTTGTTGTTGTTTGAGTAAGGCGCGCCATTTCTGCCATCTCTGCACGATGCGCTCAATGTGGTAACTATCATCTGTATCATGCACTTGAATAGGACTGAGATGTCTTCTGCTTTGACTGCGGGTGCACTAGGTTGTGGCTGGGAAATGGCTGCGCTGGGTGCTGAGTAGGATGCATACATATTGGGGGTTTGCACTGTGAGCCCAGTAAGTGGCTGGAAATAGTGCGCTGGGCCTTCAAAGATAAAGTTGATCGCATCGCAAATTGCATCTAATGAGTATGGCACATTTGCAGGCTGATTCGGTATTGCAATCGCAAGGCAGCTCAAAATGTGCTCAAGCTGGTCTGGTTGAAACACCCTAACGAACATGCAACTTTGGTCATAGCATGCCAATATGCCTTGCGCAACTAAGTATTCACTAATGTTGAAAAATGCGCAGTAATAGCACACAATTTCTTCTGCAGTTACAAGGCCAATGCGTGCTGTCTCACCAATAAGCTTGTCCAGGTCACTAATACTCCATTTACTGCCATCCCTAGAGCCGGGATAAAGCTTTAAAACAGTGTCTTTGAATGCGCCATAGTTGTGTGTCACACTATACTCCGGTAGCAGTTTCCAAGTGTCTGCAGTGTCACTGTCCAAATAGCGCACAGTGTGGAACTTCTTATCAGTCTCGTCGGTGACGTTACAATTGCGGAGGAGTTGCGCAAGCTCCTCAAAGTACTTCTGGAGTTCATGTGGTTTTGCAGGGTCAAAACGTGGTGCATTTTGGTTGGATGTGGATGGCATATGCATGGTAGCCATAGTAGGTGGAATAAGGTGTGTAGAGTTAAGATCTGGTAAAAGCACAGCAAAATGCAAAGGTGGAGAAGGATGTGGTGATGCGGATGGAGTTAAGGTAGGTAGGGATGATTCAGGTAAAGGTGGAGATAAAGACAGTGCGGACAAGTGATGCATGTTGTTTAGGAAGAGTGATTTGAATACTGGTATTTCCCCAAGCTGGAGCGCAGTTGCTAACAGCTCGGAATGGAGAGTGCGAAGGTGGTTAATGTTGAAGCGAAGGGCAAGCTGATAGAGATCTAAAATATGGTCTGATAAACAGAAACCCCTTGCAGTGGGCTCCAGAAATGATGTGTTCAGTTGGTACTCAGTGCAGAGTCTTAATGGAAAGGGTGAACACTTAACCTACAACTGCAGACATGCTCGGGGTGAGGGGGAAGTTCGCTTAGAGGGCCTCGGATCATCCTTCAGGGCGCAAAGACTATGGAGAGGCTGGTATGGTGGTTTTCAATGTGCACACTAGTTGTGTACACAAAAGGGAAGATATGCACAGTGGTGGGAAAGTGTGCAACACAAAGGGGCAAAAATGCACAGTGCAGAAAAAATGCAACTGGAGTGCAAAAGTGCGCAACGACAAGGGTGGTGAAGATGAGAGGTGTAGTGGGATGGAGACAACACTGGGGTGTGCTGTGAAGGTGGTGCATAGGTTGGGGACACAAATGGAGTGGAAGTGCAAGGGGTGAAAAAAGGCACAAATGGTGTGCAAAATGTGGCTATACAAATAAGTGCACGAATGGTGTGCAAAATGCGGCCATACGAAGGGCACACTGTGTGAGTGCTCGAACGAGGATGAAGGACGCAACACAGGGACAAAATGCAACAATACGATGAGGGGATGCAAATGATACACAAACGCAGCTATACGATGATGATACTCAACCCAGAAACCCAAACAAAACCTACTAAATGGCTTCAGATGGTATAACATGAGTCAGAGGAAGGGTGTGAGGTGGTACTAAATATCACCACTGAGACCAAAGCATAATGTTTAGTAATGCGAAATGGTAAGGGCTGTGGCTAATAGTCTGTATAAGCGTATGAAGGTGTTCGAAAGAGTTCGAGAGAGGTCTGAATATGTGTGAAGAGGTTTGAAAAAGGTTTGAAGTCGTGCGAAGTAGTCCAAATAAGTTCGAATAAGTTCGAATAAGTTTGAATGCATTCGAATAAGTTTGAGGTAAGTCAAAGAGCAAGTTTAACAAATGCAAAGTGTTTGTCAAACAGCGATAGGCGATATGTGATAAGACGAGGAGCGAATACGATAGTTTTGAAGGAGTTCACAATATTTCACAGAACTTAGAGATATGACTCAAAGATAAGACTAAAGAGAATGATTTTTAAATCTGATGATAGCAAGAGGGTAACTTGTGCTGTTCCCCATTGATCTGTTGTTTTATTCTAACTAATACAAGTCTATATACAATTTGAAGAAATAGTACTAAAAAGGAAATAATAACAATTGTGGAACATGAAGCAATGTGCACAGCAAATAAAGGTATTGCAAAACATGAAACAAATGAAAAATGATAATAAGTGAAATGTACATTGTCCCAATATAGTAAGAGTTCTTGTTCTATTGCTTTAATATATCAATAAAACACAAAAACACACTTATCATATCCTAATTTTGTTGTGGTCTCTCCTCATGTCCAGTAGTGCTTGATATGCGACTAAATAGCTCACTCCGGTTGAGCATCGTGTATCGAAAGTGTTTTAAGACAACTATACAGTGGCCAAAGTCATTTGAAGTGCTGCAAAGTCATTTGAAGTGTTGCAAATTGTTGCGAAATAGTTCGAAGTAGTTCGAAGTTGTCCAAAATAGTGTGAAATCGTGCGAAAATGGTTCGAAGTTGATTTCGTGGCATTTGTAGTGATTCGGAGTGTGTGTCATAATGTCTCGATGTGAGTGGTATACTTTTCCAGACCTTAAAGTGCACAGTGGACCTATCAATGAAGGGCGCACTACAAAGGCACATGGACTGGATGCTGGTGCACAGACTATGTGCGACGCTGACTGAGCTATGGACTATGAGGGGGGGAAAGATCCTCTGGATTCTCTATCTGTCGCCTACTATGTACAAATGGCTTATGTGATAAAAACGGTAAAATAAAGTGTAAAAATAGAAAGCGCCATGCACTACCCACAAGCACATCCATCTGCCCATCTAAACCCAACCACGCTATGCTGCTGCCTCAGCCAATAAGATTTGCACACCTATAGCCCACTACCCAACTGTTCCGGTGTGATGTGCTATTTTTGGTGCACTCTAGGTCTCATGCGCTCTTTCCAATTAATCTGCTTCGGTGTTATGTGTCGCGTGCTGCACCTTAGTAATAATGGCGTGATCAGCCTGTGCCAGTTACCAGATAAGGCAATGCTGATTGGAAATGTGGAAGAACTATAAGGAGATGCTGTGAAAGGTCAAATACTGCCAAAGTGCCAGGATTACATAAAGGCACCCAAGTGCACACAGTCCAATGCCAAATAGGTGCAAAGTGCCCCGATTATGTGAGAATGCATAGTCCGCTCATGTCAGAATCGCGGTGCGCCTCGAATAAATGTGCCAGTAAGATGGGAGCTGTGATGCACAGCACACCAGTGCGGTGGATTGTTGTGTGTGTGATAGAGATTGTGCAATGAGTATGCAGCAGGGAATGTGAGTGCAGGTAAAGCATAAAAGGAGTGTGCAAAGGCGCATCAAGCACACAATAAATGTAGAAGGCAGATAAGGAGTGTGGGGGGGGCGTGCAGAGGCAGTGTGAAGTGCAACGAGGCACATTTAGGGCACACAATGACTGGCAGCTATGGGGAACCAAGAGCACGGTAGAAATGCAAAAGGTGCACAAAGGCACACCTAAACAGTCAAAGGCACACGAAAGTGCATGGAAGCACACAAAGGCACACAAAAGCACATGAAGGTGCACAAAAGCGCACTGTGCAAAGTGTGCGGAAGCCATCTAGGAGGTGCACACAATTGCAAAAAATGCTGTAGTATGCGCACAGGGCAATAGAGAGCTGTATCAGCACCATCCATGACAACATTGGACACAAGCGCTTTTATGTGACATGCTGATGATGCTCGACCTGGAAACCTAACAAAAACCTGTTAAAAGGCTTATGTAGTATAACTCAGGCTAGAGGAAGGGTGTGAGGTAGTACTAAATATCACCGCTGAGACCAAACATAATGTTTAGTGATGTAAAAGGACAAATCATGCTGCAAATAGTTTGTAAGAGCATGCGAAGGTGTTCAAAAGAGTTTGAAATAGGTTCGAAATCGTGCAAAATAGTCCGAAGTAGATTCGAAGAGGTTTGAAGATGTTCATAGATGTTTGAAGATGTTTGAAGATGTTTGAGGTTTATTGAGGAGCAAGTATAACGAATGTGAAGTGTTTGTTGAATGGTGATAGGTGATGGAAAATAAAATGAAGAGCAAATACGATAGTTTTGAAGGAGTTCACAATATTTTGCAGAACTCAGAGATACAACACGAGCTAAGACTCAAGAGAACGACTTCTTAAAATACAATGATAGCGAGAGGGTAACTTGTGCTGTTCCCCATTGATTGATTTCTTCTAACTAACTAATACAAGTCTATATACAATCTGAAGGAATAGTACTAAAAAGGAAATAATAACAATTGTAGAACATGAGGCAATGTGCACAGCAAATAAAGGTATTGTAAAACATGAAACAAAATGAAAGATGATAATAAGTGAAATGTACATTGTCCCAATACAGTAAGAGTTCTTGTTCTATTGCTTTAATATATCAATAAAACACAAAAATGCACTTATTGCATTCTAACTCTGTTGTAGTCTCTCCTCGTGTCCAGTAGTGCTCAATATGCAGCGAGTTGGCTTGTTCTGGATGTGCAACGTGTATCGAAATTGTTTCAAGACAGGTATATGGTGGCTGAAGTCGTTCAAAGTGTTGCGAAATAGTTCAAAGTGTCGCAAAATAGTTCGAAAGCATTCGAAATAGTGCAAAATAAATCAAAAAGTGTTCAAAGTTGATTTCATGGCATTCATAACAATTTGGAGTGCATGCCATGGTGTCTCGATGCGAGTGGAAATGTTCTCCAGACCTTAAAGCACGTAATGAACCTATCAGCGCTCCGCATTGCTTGAGCACTTTTGGTGGCCACACATTATGGATGACATCATTTGGTTCGTGCGCACTTGTCATATTTGCCAGATCCAGCAAACGCAGAAGGTTCTAATACTGCCAGTCATCGCAATGCCTGCACCTCTCTTCAGTAAAGTTTATATTGATATGATGCACTTACCAGTATCAGCAGGGTGGCACTATATCATCCAAGGGCATTGCTCACTTGTGACATGGCCAGAATTCCATGAGCTTCCTAAAGAAAATGCGAGCGCACTTGGCAATTGGATGTTTCAAGACCTCATCTGCAGATGGGGCACATTGTGCGAGATAGTTACTGATAATGGCAAGCCATTCATTAAAGCGCTAGCCTATCTCAGTAAGTGCTACCATATCAATCACATCTGCATATCTGGCTATAACTCGCATGCTAATGGAATTGTTGAGTGCACACATTTCGATGTGTGTCAAGCACTTATCAAAGCCACAGATGGAGTAGAATCAAAGTGGTTCAGTGCACTGTACTCAGTCTTTTGGGCAGAGCGCATCACAGTTCGGAAGCGCCTTGGCATCTTGCCATACTTCATTGTGACAGATTCTATACTCTCCACTACAGACTTGATCGCACGGCATGCACACATATTGCAAAAGCCTCCAGAAGACTTAGCGCACATCCATTCCCGTGTTGATGATGCTCAACCTGGAAACCTAACAAAAACCTGTTAAAAGGCTTATATAGTATAACTCAGGCTAGAGGAAGGGTGTGAGTTGGTCCTAAATATCACATCTAATACCAGAACATCGTTTTTAGTAATGCAGAATGGTAAAAATGTGACAAATAGTTTTTAAAAGCATGCAAAGATGTTCGAGGTAGTTTGAAATATGTTTGAAAACATCCAAAGTAGTCCAAAATAGATTCAAATGGGTTCAAAGTCATCCAGGTAAGTTTGAGGAGGTTCAAAGCCGTTCGACTGGTGTTAAGATATGTTTGACAGACAAATATAGAAATCAAGAAGTGGTTTTTGAGTGGCGATAGGCGATGATGAGTTGAGAGCAAATACAAGAGTTTGATGAAGTTTGTGATATTTCGCAGAACTTCAGAGGTATGATGCGAGGTAAGACTCAAGAGAACTGGTCTTAAATCTGACTATAGTGGAGAGGATAACTGATTCTCTTGTTTTACATAGCTAGTACAAGTCTATATACATTTTGAAGAGATAGTGCCAAAAAGGGGAATACAATAAAGGGCAATATGTGCAACAATAAAGGACTTTGTAAATTGTAAAAACAAATGAGAAATGACAATAATTGAAATGTACTTTGTCCCAGTATAGTAAGAGTTCTTGTCCTATTGATTTAATATATCATGAAACATAAAAACTGCACTTATCACATTCTAACTCTCTTGTAATCTCTCCTCGTGTCCAGTAGTGCTCAATATGTGACTAAATAGCTTACTCCAGTTAAGCATCATGTATCAAAAGTGTTTGAGGACAGCTATACAGCTGCCGAAGTCGTTTGAAGTACTGCGAAGTCATTCAAAATGTCGCGAAATGGTTTGAAGTAGTTCGAAGTTATCCGAAATAATGCAAAATAATGTGAAAATGATTCAAAGTTGATTTCGTGGCATTCATAGCAATTAGGAGTGTGTGTCATAATGTTTCAATACAAGTGGGATCCTTTTCCAGACCTTAAAGTGCAGAGTGGACCTATCAGCATTTATGCAGAAAGGTGCAAAGTGGCTCTCTGTTTCGAGAAAGTGCACTCAAAAACCATCCGCAGTTTTGACTTCCAGCATGGTGATTTAGTCCTTATGCACAACACAGCGATCGAGAAGAGCCTTAACTGCAAAATGTGTGTGCATTATCTCGGTCCTCTAGTTATAGTGTCACGCAATCGAGGTGGCACATGTATCATTTGCAAGCTCAATGGGACGGTATGTGACAGGCCAGTAGCTGGGTTCCACCTACTGCCATACCATGCATGCAAGTCCATTGCACTTCCTGACATAGCACTCAATATCACTACAATGCGGTTGAGGGAGATGGAAGAGTCCATAGTAGTGGACACAGAAGATGAAGAAGCAGTTGATGAAGAAGAAGCACAAGGAGATAGTGCTGAGGATGAAGAAAGTGCCAATGAGGCATGCACCACTATGGATACTTCACCTTTTTATATGTACGCTTTGCTTTCTTTCATTTTTTTTATGTTACCTTCTTCCTATTTGTGAAGTCGCATCTGGACACATTCCATGATTGTGCAACCCATGGGTTTTACTGGCCATGATGATCTACTGAGCCTTTCCCATTTTTTAGACTTTGTCCTATGGCATGCGCTCCATTTTATCTCTTACTCTTTTATCATTGGACATGGTCAATATCTCAGTTGGGAGGAGGAAAGTGATGGTTGGATGATTTTTCCACACTCCTTTGTGTTTGCGCATTTTTGCACTGGTGCGCATTTTTGTGCGCTTGACATTTCTTGCTCGAACATTGCTTATCTTATCTCTTTTCCCTCACATATATTATTTGGACTTACAAATTTCGTTTTATGGCACCATGGAAGCGCGCGCGCAGGTTGGTGCAAAGTGTGCACATTGCACTGCTTTGGAGCGCATTATGCATATTACAGGCACGACATAGAGATTGATTGACACACTATTTAAAACTTATACAGGCGAGTGGCTATTCAATGGACTCCAACAACTCCAAGCACTCCATGGCTGCATCCAGTTTCGCCTTTGCATCTGTCTCTGCTTGCTCCATGCTGTGCAACTGGCTCTTAGCAACCTCTAACTCGACGAGCGACCTTTGGACATCTTCTTTAAGGTGATTGTGTGTGGCACCCAAGACTGCAACCACTGAGCGGCATTGCAATAAGTCGAGCACCTCAACATCCTGGCCGTGGTAGACTGTGTCCCCTGAGGTGTTTCCCAATCTGGTTTGGTGCAAGGATTGCATGTGCACACTTGCAATGGGGGAGGGGGTGCGTTTTCGACTTTGCGGCGCTTTGATGTGTGCTCTTTCGAGGGGCTGATGAGCCCCGCATTGCTCTTATTGCCCTTGTCAGTTTGCAACATGCCTTTGAAATAGTTAGTGCAGCATGGAAGGAGGATGAGAAAAAAACATACCAGAGTGCCCAGTAGCCACTTTCCTGCCTCTAGAAGTTGTGCGCAGCTGTGCAAGAAGATGCACCTAGCCGGTTGGCCCATGCAGTGGCAGTTATCACACTAGAGTAGAAAAGGGGAACCATTTAGTGAGTTTGAAGCATATCCAAAGAAACTTACTGGTCCACTATTAGTGTCAGAGGTGGCACCAATGCCACTCAGTGGTGGCACTTAGACATATGCACATTGCCGCATTGCGTGCACCGGGCATGCACTTGTGCCTTCGTCCACACTGGCGCTCTCATCGCTCTGCTCACTCTCCCCTTCGCTCGTCACCCCACTCTCCCAAGACTCCCCAGTTCCTTTGCCTATGACCTCAGCATTGGTAGCTCCAGAAAGTGCACACAGAGAGTGCACCAGTGCAATGTGCACCTTTTTGTCCTCCTGCACCTCGGCGGTATCTATATTGCTCGCCTCATCAATTGCTCTGAACTCACCTTCCAGATGCTCCAAGTTAATCTCGGGCACCTGCAATTCAGCGGTCAAGAGTGCGCAGTGCACCTTGCACACTTCCAGCTGCCCTGCCAGCTCGTGCGCCCTATGCTCAAATTCCTCAGACCACTCTTTCTCCTCAATCATCTTACACATATCGGGCATCAGCTCCTCACCCCAAGTAAGCCACTCCTCCACCATGATCCCACTGAACATGCTGCGTGCCTTCACAATGAGTGCGTCGAGTTCTGCATCATCTTTAACAGTGTCCACACAGCTTTTATACATGTTCTACATGCCCTGACCCTTAGCAACCTGCACTGGTTATAGAAACACAAAAAGCGCACCAGTTTACTACAAAACCCTTCACTCCAAGCTTGCATCATTGTCTGCTTGCTCCCAGCAGCAGAGAGGGTCTCATTGAGGGCCAAGATCATTTGTCTGAGGGCTAAGGTAAATGCTGAGGCCATCGGATGGGATAGAGATGGGTTGTGGAAAGAGTTATAGAGGATAAATGGTGGTCAGAGATAGATAAGGAGAGGATGGCCACTTATGTGAGCAAAGAAAATTTTATGCTGACCAATTGCATGCTGCCTGAGGACAGTCAGTACTTCAGTTGGGAGGAGATGATATGGCTCCCTATCGCTCTGCGCGCATACTACGACATTTTTTGCGATTGTGCACACCTCCTAGATGGCTTCTGCACACTTTGTGCAGTGCGCTTTTGTGCACCTTCATGCATTTTCACATGCCTTTGACCATTTAGGTGTGCCTTTGTGCACCTTTTGCATTTCTACTGCACTTTTGGTTCCCCCATAGCTGCCAATGATTGTGCACCCTAAATGTGCCTCATTGCACTTCAAACCACCTCTGCCCCCCCCCCCACACTCCTTATCTGCCTTCGACATTTATTGCGTGCTCGATGTGCCTTTGTGCACTCCTTTTATGCTTTACCTGCAACTCACATTCCCTGCTGTGCACTCATTGCACAATCCCTATCACACACACAATAATCCACCACACCGGTGCACTGCGCATCACAGCTCCCATCTTACTGGTGCATTTATTCGAGGCATACCACAATTCTGACATGAGCGAACTGCACATTCTCACATAATCGGGGCGCTTTGCACCTATTTGGCATTGGACTGTGCGCCTTGGGCGCCTTCACATAATCCTGGCACTTTGGCAGTATTTGGCCTTTCACAGCATCTCCTTATAGTTCTTCTGCATTTCCAATCAGCATTGCCTTATCTGGTAACCGGCACAGGCTGATCATGCTATTATTACTAAGGTGCAGCTCGCGACACATAACACCGAAGCGGATTAATTGGGAAGAGCGCATGAGACCTAGAGTGCACCAAAAATAGTGCATCGCACCGGAACAGTTGGGTAGTGGGCTATAGGTGTGCAAATCTTATTGGCTGAGGCAGTGGCATAGCGCGGTCGGGTTTAGATGGGCGAATGGATGCACTTGTGGGTAGCACATGGCGCTTTCTAATTTTACACTTTATTTTACCATTTTTATAACATAAGCCATTTGTACATAGTAGGCAGACAGATAGAGAATCCAGAGGATCTTTCCCCCTCCTCATAGTTTATAGCTCAGTCAGCATCGCATGTAGTCGGTGCACCAGCATCCAGTCTGTGTGCCTTTGTAGTGTGCCCTTCATATAGCTGCGTTTGTGTATCATTTGCATCCCCTCATCATATTGTTGTGTTTCATCCCTGCATTGCATCCTTCCTCATTCGAGCACTCATACAGTGTGCCCTTTGTATAGCCACATTTGCGCACTGTTTGTGCACTTATTTGTATAGCTGCATTTTGTGCACTGTTTGTGCCTTTTTCCACCCCTTGTGCTTCCACCCTGTTTGTGTCCCCAACCTATGCACTACCTTCACAGCACACCCCAGTGTTGTCTCCATCCCACTACACCTCTCATCTTCATCACCCTCGTCGTTGCACACTTTTGCACTCCCATTGCACATTTTTCCGCACTGCATGTTTTTGCCCCTTTGCATTGTGCACTTTCCTGCCACTGTGCATATCACCCCTTTAGTGTACACAACTAGTGCACACATTGAAAACCACCATACCAGCCTCCCCATAGTCTTTGCACCCTGAAGGACGATCTGAGGCCCTCTAAGTGAACTCCCCCATCACCCTGAGCATGCCTGCAGTTGTAGGTTAAGTGTTCACCCCTTCCATTGAGACTCTGCACCAAGTACCAACTGAACACATCAGTGCATCAATGCGCTCTGGGGCATCTATGGCACTAGGCAGTGGGTCAGGTGAAAAGTGGTGCGCACTAAAGGCAGGAGTATCTGGGACAGTGTGTAGGGAGTCTGTAGAGCTCAGGGAGTCATCTTCTACTCTGTACCTGCCTATCTTGGCAGAGTGTCCGAGATTTTGAGCCTTAGGAGAGAGTTTTCTACTGTAAGAGCAACCTCAAGCCTCACTTAATAGTGAGCTAACAGAGGAGAATCCAAAGTTAATATTATACTACATAATACAGACACTCTAGGCACACCTAACAGAGGGAAATTCAAAGAGAAAACTCTAAGGACCCATCTGTCGATGCCCAGTATATGTGATAGAGCCAAAAATCAAATAGTAAGCTAAAAATAGCAAAAAGGTAGAGATAGGCAGATCAGGCTGTGGGATGATGTCAACTTGATGGGTAAACATCCAGAAGGGGTCCTGCCTCTAAGAATAGAACTGTCAACATGTACCAACATGGAAAAAGGGTGAAATATAATAATAAAATAGGAATAAATTATAGAAAATCATGGAAAATGCAGAATAGGGTGAAATAAAATATATAAAAAATATGGGACAAATGCAGAAAATTGCCCAAACACCTGGGATGCCTCCCTTTCCCCTTGCAGTATTGTGGGTTTGAGTAGTGGTACTTTGATTTCCCCTCTAGCTGTTGCATCTTCTTCTTTTCGCTGGCGAGCTTTGAAGTCCACCATCTCTTAGAGTATGGGCTAGGTTTAGTTAGTTTGACATGTTTTTTGATGGCATCTTGGATTGCCTCATTCACATTTTTGAGTGTGGTGTCAAAATCTTGGGCGGTTTCGATCTCTGTGGGTAGGAATGTTAGTCAGATTTTCTTTGAAGGTTTTGACAAACTCTGTCCAGTCTGTTAGTCCAAAGTTATGTCTGGGCTCCCATGTGGTTCTGGTTGTGTCAATGTTGAACTGTGTGATGATTGAGTAGTGGTCTGTCTTAACTGGTCTTGCAGTGTCATCTGTCTTGCATTTGATGATCGCATCCATCAACCCCTCTGTACAGAACACATTATCTA
Organism: Tricholoma bakamatsutake; assembly: GCA_029959215.1. Lineage (NCBI taxonomy): Eukaryota > Fungi > Basidiomycota > Agaricomycetes > Agaricales > Tricholomataceae > Tricholoma > Tricholoma bakamatsutake. The sequence goes on along the minus strand of CP114857.1, from coordinate 10,060,806 downwards.
CTCTGATGTGATTTCCAGTATTGTGCGCTCATAGTGTCGGGATGAACAGCGGCAGTGCCATCTTCATGTTGTGCTGCCCAAGGAGATTCAGCAGTGGCTGCATCAAATCGAGGTTCTCCTGTGTGAAAAGATGTGCATTTCTAGGTTCATCCCAGATTGGGTGGTATTGATTGAAGTCCCCCATCCAGAGAGTGTGCAGCAGGTTCACCACATATTGCTGTCTGTCTCGATCTCACATGAATGCCAATAGATGAGTTAGCACATTGTTGTTGTCTCCATCATTATAAATATTGATGATATGCAATGTACTGAATCCACCTGTGATCTCTATGGCAGTAATGTCTGGATGTTGGAAATCTATTTGTTTCCAAGTGTCTGTTAGTATGTCAGTGTTAATCAAGATGATTGATCTTATTTTGTCTGGGTATTCCTGATGGGTGTTCGGGTATACTTTAGTCCACCACTGGTTAGCTCTTGATTTACCTCTGTGGTCGATAAATGGTTCCTGGTTTATACAAACATCGTATTCATCCTTTCTTAAGCTCTGGCTGAGTTGGCTTATTAATGATTTCTTGACATTTTGCTGGCATATTTGTATTGGCCTTTGCTCTTCATTTTGGTTTTGGTTTTCAGGCATATTCAAGGGGGGGGTGGTCTCTTCTCAGAGGTGTTAGAATTAGTCTTAAGCCTGGGCCTTTTTTGTTAGGGTCTTGATCACCCCACTGCAGGCATTGGTTTGTCATGTCTCAATCAATACTCTCCTGTTCATGTCGTCCATGTCCTTGCCAGTTCATCATGTAGTGGTTGAGAGTTCTTTGGGTTGGTTGTACAGGCAATCCATTATCTGTGGGTCTTCCCTTGTGAGCACCTGTACGTGGGTCTCTGTGCATGCCTTGTGTCTGGCTCTGGGGGGCAGGTCTGCCATGTTGACACCATGTTGTTTGCCAGTCTTCCATAAAGTGTTGTTGGTGTCATAGATTTGCTGGGTCCATATGTTGGTGGTTTCTTTATTGGTGCTTTGGTTGATTAAGTTCTGTGTGTGAGTCAGGTTCATTCAGTAGCTTCCATGTTGTGGGCAACAAAGTGGGGAAGAACTTGTACTTATTCTCTGGAATTCGTTCTTGGATCTTGTGGTGCTGAGCTAAAAATGCAGGGCATTCCCTGTCTGCTGTGCCATGTCCAATGGCCTCAGCATCTGTGCAATTAGTGCAACAGAAAGTGGCCATGTCGGTAATGGGGCATTGTGTTGTATGATATTGTTCCCCACATTGTGCACAGGTATCTGCTGTGGCTTTGCAGTCATTTGCATAGTGGCCATACTTCTGGCATTTTAAGCATCTCTTTTGTTGGAGCAGACTACATACGCTGCACAGAGGAAGAGACGACATGTTCCTTATAACCTACCTGGGGTTTAGTTAGTCTTAGAGCTAGGGTTTAGCAGAGGTAAGAACACTGTATATCTACTACAGTACAGGTTCTCCTTATATACATAATAGTAAGGATGTCACATGACTCAGGAATGTGTTTACCACATGTATGCGCAGTAAGCGCAGTAACATGTGTGTGCTGCTGCATGCTTGGCCTCATGTATGCAGCATGCATCAGGATTTAATTTCAACATCTTTGGTTTAGTCAGTAGCTTGCACATGTTTGTGTGCTTACCTTCTATAAACAAGCCTGAGGTGATTGCTGTATTGGTGTCATCTCAGTCAGTGAAGCCAAATATAATGTGCTACCATCTGGTTGCCAGTGCAGTGGTGGGGTGGCTTGATATATTTTGAATTCGCGATCATGTCTAGGCTCAAAGCATTGTCATGTTCAATTTTAGCATGTGCAAAGCTAGAATCTGCATCAAACGAGACCGGAACGAACTCAGCAATTACGTAGTGGAGCTTATTGTGCATGTTGGAGGTGCCACCATAGTTGTCCATAAATGCTTTCTGTACATCCGGAGCACAAAGTCAGGCTGCTGCTTCTTTTGTATTCATTTGATACAGCATACTCTCGCTGTGGAGTTTCTTTGCTCCTATGAATGATGTGTGTCAGAGCCTGTCCATGCCAGCCATTCCCATAAGATCGAGGGCAGTGTTCACTTTGGCGATGAGGTCTTTCTCTGAGAGGCTGTCAAGTACATTGTCATTGGTGTTTTTGTCCTTTTGAACCAGAATCTGCTTATCTGCCATGTTCCCTCATGTTATAACCTCCACGTGATCTGCATGGAGTTCCTGTTGAGCTGCTGCTGTGTATGTGAATAGTTGGTTTGCAAGAGGAGAAGTAGTTGTTTCTGTAGTTGCCTTGTTTGCTGATTCCGATGCCTTTTCCATGAGCTCTTGTGTCGCTTGTGCTATTTGTTCTGTAGTTTCTTGGAACTCATCAATAAATTCATCTATTTTTCCTGTGATTTTGTCAGTAGCTGCAGTTACATGTTCGATGGTGTCTTGCATGTTTTCGACGTTCAAGATGAATACTTCCATATGTTCCTGTATTTGGTTCTTGACCATGGACGTGATCTCATCAGCAATTTGTTGAGTGCTTGCATTGGACAGAAGGAAAGCGATGGCCCTGATTCTGTCTGCTACTTGTTTTGGTATTCTGGTTGTGGCACATCCTAATTGTAATAGGACATAAGCTAAGGCTTGCAAATCTATTGGGTTACTGGGTATCAGGTATTGCTTTGCTGTCAAGAAGTCGACTGCTTGTTGTTTTGATCATATGTCTGTGTTTTGGCCCTCTGCATCTTCGAGTTCTTTTTGAGTCTTTTTTGCTGTGGTTGTGTTCGCTTTTTGCCTTGTTACCGAGGCTGCCACTTCTGGAGATGGTGACATAGCTCTAAACAGGCTGCAAGCCAGAGTATGTGGTGTGTTGATGCTATACTATCCTTAGAGTCAACCCCCTTCTCTCCTTCCCTGGTGATGATGACCATGAGAAATTTCGAGATGGTGGCGGTACTAGATCAAGGTGCATCCTGGTGAAGTCAACTATCAAAATGACCATGATGGTGGCTATACATGCATTGATAAGGCACCTGGTGGTACAGGTGATTCATTTCCCTTGACACCTTTCATGATGAAAGAATGGGCAAGGGCTATTGTATGTGCTTTATTCCTACTCTTTCGAATACAGTTAACCAGCACTCAGTATGATGGCAAAGCAACAGCCATGCACCCCCCTGCAACATCAACCTTCAATCCCATCAATCATCATGCGACTCTCCCACACTCCCAGTCAATGTCAAACCCCTCTTTTTCTCAGCCATCTGATCTCACCCATGTGGCCTCAATTGTCCAGGGTCTTTTTGTGATAGTTCAATTGGCTCCTCACCCAGCATCTTCAACCCCAAACAACTCATAAAACAGGGCAGGAATGCATGCTTTCAAGTCTTTCGAGATATGGCGACGAGAACATCATGCCCATAACAGATCTAACACAACCACACAATGGCACAATTTTTTCTTCCGGTTTTCCGTATACATATGAAAAGCGCTGTAAGCAGCTCGTGCAACAAAGCTGCTCAAAAATAGCTCGGCTTGTCGGCTCATCGGCTTTGAGCTGAGCCGTTACTATGTGGCCCCTTTCTCTGATCATGTGACCACATCATCCCATTTAAGAGTGCATGCTGATACCACTTTGCATGTGAGGGCAAGTTGTCGGAGAGTTCTGCAGAGTGTCAGCACTGACATATGGACCCCTCGATGTTAATATAGCTCATCTTGGATCTCATCTACATATATCATATGCCTTCGGTTGATTAGAGAGGAAACAAACTTTATATCTGTGGAATCAAGCAAACAATGTCTGCCAGTTTTATGATGAACATAAGGATTATGTGCAATGCCATGAGTTCTGAAGTATGAGAGAGATGAATAGACTAGTGATTTCTTGATTCCAAGGATCCTGCAGATCTCCTTTACTGTGACATCTTGTTCATAAAACAGGGCAGGAATGCATGCTTTCAAGTCTTTCGAGATATGGCGACGAGACATCATGCCCATAACAGATCTAACACAACCACACAATGGCACAATTTTTTTTTCCGGTTTTCCGTATACATATGAAAAGCGCTGTAAGCAGCTCGTGCAACAAAGCTGCTCCAAAATAGCTCGGCTTGTCGGCTCATCGGCTTTGAGCTGAGCCGTTAGCAACACTCTTTCTCTGATCATGTGACCACATAGCTAGGAGTATATAGTATTCCTCAGTCACAATACAGAGAGTGTTCTACCCCTCTAACCCTGGTTACTAGCAAGCTAACCTAAGCAACAAGGTAAGCAGTAAGTGAACCTACATACACTACCACTGCAACATCCACTGAACCATATCACTCAATACAATGTGTATGTTTGATAGACCTTATTATTCGGTACACTGTAGCTTACCTACCTGCAATAGTAGTAGTATAAAAAGTACCAAAAAAATCACAAGAGTGAACTGTGTACATAATATGGATTTTGCCTCGAAAAGGGTATATATATATGGGTTATTTATTAGGTATCAGAGGATGGGTTATGGGTTCCAAATCGCCTACCAACTTGAAAATCCTATAGGGGTATGAGAGAGTATGGGGTTATCAGGGATATGGGTTAAGAGGGTGTCGACTGTACACTGTCTTTGCGTGTATGCGTATGCGTTGTCTCTTAGCAGATTTAACTCGTCCAGCGTGATCGATGAACGATCGCACATGCCTCTAAATATCCCACCAGGGTGGTTATAGAGGTTGATTGGTGTGTCAAATTCCTGAAAAGCAACAACGGTAAGCGTGGTTTCATAGCGGTTCAGGTTGAGCTTACGACTATTTGGCCGGCATCGAGTACACAAATCCTATCGTACGATATGATCGTGCGCAAGCGATCTAAAAATGCAGTAAGATCACAGGGTCCGTAACATGAGAGCGGAAGGCACATACGAGCAATGCACAAAATTGTCCTGTCTTTGAATTCGTAGGCAATCGTATTCTGAATATTCCGGTCCGTTTCGTAATCAACGGAAGCTATGAAAAGGTAAAAGTGACATATTCACAGGTGCACAGTAGAATGGAAAATAAAATATGAACCCGTAGCTTCATCGAGGATGACGACCTTCGAGTCCTTCACGAGTGCACGGGCCAGTGATACCAGAGAACGCTTCAAAAAACAAATAATCAGGAACTCCAAAATCTCGGGAGGCATCGCATACCTGGCCGATCGAAAGATTCCCACCCTCGCCTTCAATGACAGTGTCCAGAGTAAACCGCTTCATGGGCGTATCAACTTCGCTATCCAGCAAAGAAAGAGAATTATATTCAGACGTGTTATCCACGAGGTAAGCCCTCTTAAGCGCGTCCCAGAGAGTAGCATCGTCATGAAGACCGAAGGGGTCAAGGTTGGTACGTAGAGTTCCAGAGACTAAGATACGTTGAAGTCAGCTTCATTTTGAACATGAAGAGCTGTTGGCTTACAAAGCAGCTGTGAATAAAGATTACCTATTAGTATCGTGCCGTGGACTATGCCAAGAAGACGTACAGGCTCCTGAGGGATGATGGCAAGCCCATTCCGTAAATCAGCCAGTCCGATTTTAGAAATGTCAATCCCGTCCACATGGATCGACCCAGAAGTAAGTTCCACAATTCGATAAAGAGCTGTTACGGTCGATATTCAGGCAAACATAAGAAAAAGAAAAAACGGCTATACACTGACCTGTCATGATTGAGCTCTTTCCCGCTCCGGTCCTATATATAATTCAGTACCAGGACAGAAAGCAGAAAAACTATCATACCGTCCAACAATTCCAATCTTCTCCCCAGCTTGAACAGTCATGTTGAGACCTTTCAACACTAAAGGCAGACCAGGCCTGTAGCTTAGGAAAACATCTTTCAGCTCAATACGGCCATTAGCCGGCCATCCTGCAGGTGGCTTGTTGTCTGGTAATTCATGGGGTGCTTCCTGTTCGACCTTTGTCGCATAGTGAACGAGACGCTCCACAGAGTTCGTGTTGTTCTCAAGTTCCGCGGCCTGTCGGATGAGCCATCCAAATCTGATCGAGACGAAGTCAGTGGACCATTAGACAGGATGCATGGCAAGGAAGAAAAACACACGCTGGTTGAATACCAAGAATGTAAGACAAGACAAGACCAGTCTGAGCAGGAGATATGGTAAATCGTGTTCCTACTGTAAGCAATGCGACAGTAAATGAGAGAACTGTGCCGAGGAAATCCAAACGAATCCCAAGCCACCGCTGATAGTAAGCAATACAAGTCAGAATTTCCCGGTTCTTATCTATGCATAAGTCGACCAAGACGGCTTACCTGGTTCGTTACAGTCAACCAGTATGCACTGAAAATTTTGAATGAGTTACAACTATAAAAATATTCAATTGTCTTACCGATTTTCGATATCCACGTGCCTCTCGTTGTCGAGGCGGAAGCGCTCAGTCTCGCCATATGCCCGGATTGTAGGTAGTCCAGAAAGGCTCTCCGAGAAATGGGAATACAAGGACGATCGTAACACAGAGTCTACAACCGATTAATCAGCTAAACGGTCAGTTGAGGACGATGTGCAATTACCAAGCCGTTTCAACTCTCGAGCACTGGCACGGTAGAACGCAGAGGCGTAGACATAAAAGACGACAGTCCAGACGACACCGATTAGGAACCAAGGCAATACAATAGAAATGAGAATAACAGCCCCAAGGATCAAGGATGCGGTGTTTGCAAGCGTACGGAGGGCATCTTTCGCACGTCAACGAAAAAGTCAGTGGAAAATCAAAACACAAACCTGCGAGGGAGTTGTCGATAGTATCCATGTCTGAAAGAAAAAATTTCATCTCTATTTCAAACCGGTCAGAGAACTAATACCTTTAGAGAAGCGATTCATGATGCGGCCAAGCGGCTAAGAAAAATGGTAAGAGCAGTCATAGAACAGAGGCACTGCCACTTACAGTTGTTTCAAAGAAGGACATTGGTGCGTGCAATACCCGTTCAATGGATTGCTAAAATGGACATTAGCCAAGTACCAATTTGAATTGACAATGGAACACACCTTGTACAGCCGTTGAGAAGCATAGTAGGTAAATAGGGCAAATGTAGTTCCCATGAAGAAGGCGGCTACAGCCTGAAACACTCCAAGCATTGCATAGATGCCCATCTGCAAACACACTTCAAGCCAGGCACAGTCCATGAAGTTGTAAGTGAACATACATAAAACCCCAGGGGCTGCCGCCATTTTCTGTGAAATGTCAGATCAGCTATCGACCAAAACCTCTCACAAAAAAATGTACCTTTCTTCCCAATACACCAGCCTGTCATCAAGAGTGGACGCACAGTTGAACATTCCATTCACATCATGACGCAAGAAGTGGTGACGTACCAATACGAAGACATCAGAGTCGCACCCTGGATCATCACAAGAGAGCCAAGCAGCAGCGGCAACATGATGTGGCCCTTCCCAGCTACCGAATATGCCTTATACACATCCCAATTAACTGATCCTGTATTCCTCTCCTCTGCTTGCATGAGTTCAGCTCCGGCCGTCGCATTCTTCCTCTTCTCCTCTGAGTCGTCGTTCTTTTCAACTCCATCTTCGTCTGCTTTCTCCATCTCCTTCTCTTCATCCTCCTTCGACCCGAACCCAGTTAGCAACTTGGCGAACTCTCCATCGTTGCTCATCAGTTCTGAATACGTCCCGCGTTCTGCAATGCGTCCGTCTGCGATAGTAATTATGTAATCGACCTGGGGAAGAAAATGCAAAGCATGGGTGACCAGAACACGCGTTTTCCCAGGCCTCTGGAAGACGTTCTGAAAAACTGCTTTGCCTACGTGGGCGTCTAGTGCAGAAAGAGGGTCCTGTGAAAACCAATTGAGTTGTAATGGGAAATAAATCAGATGATGCATACATCAAAGATCTGGATGTCGGTGTTGTAATAAATGGCACGACAGATATTAACCCGTTGTTTCTGACCTCCGGATAACGAAATACCCTGGAACGAGACTGTCACAAACAAACTACGATAGAAACGTGATGTCTGGCAGACCTTTTCACCGACTTCTGTGAGATCACCGTAAGGTAACATGTCGAGATCAGGCTCAAGGCACGAGTCGCGAACGGCATTCCAGTATCTGTCTTGCTCGAACGGGCGACCAAAACAAATATTTTCGCGGATTGTGGCATTCTGATCGAGAGAAAATTGTTCAACTGAGCAACAAAACAAAATGAATCAGCTTACCTGAATCCAAGCACTTTGGGGGGAATACGACACACTCCCGCCAAACTTTATACTCCCAGACGTCTGCCTCATCTCTCCGATAATTCCCTGCAAAAGTGACGTCTTCCCAGACCCGACGGCACCCACGATCGCCACTAGCTGGCCGCGGGGAACCGAAAAATTGATATTCTGCAGTTTAAACACGTTTTCCTTGTCACTCTTCGCCTTTTCCGCACTCTCCTCAGCTTTTTTCTTGGCGGCTTCCAATTTCGCTTTCAAATTCTTTTGCCCGGGTTTATCCTTTTCGCGACCAGAACTGAGGTCGGGCGAGTCTTCGGGCGGCACATCCCAAGTAAAATCAGCGCCTTTAACTTCGATCGCATCCTCGAGATCATCTTGGATGAAACGCTCGGTGAGGAGCTCAGCTTCGAAGACACCGTACAATCGGCTTATGGCGTTGGCGGCGTCCGCGGAGGAACTAAACGCAACAGCTACGGTCCACATGGTAAGAGACTCCTTGGGATTCAAAGGCAGACTTACGAAGCAGTATGAGGGGTAATCGGAGAAGGTTAAAAAGACTGAGGGAGGGGAATATAATAGCAGGATCTAATGGATGGCCTGTAGCAGAGTAGACGACAAAAGCAATGACAGAAGATAGGACGGTCATGCTCATGGCCATTGCATTATTGCCGACACGGATGAACAGAAGTGATCGAACATATCTAGAAACGATTGTTGTCAGGTATAGGGAATAGAAGAAACGAGTTATCAACGCACGCCATTTCTTTCTGGCGATATCCAATCAACCGCTGAAGAAAGGGATTTTCCCAAGCAAAGAGCTTGATGACCTTCAAGCTGCCAAGGAGTTCCTGCAAAAGCTTTGCGCGTTTATCCGTCCACACCATGCCCTTTGCACGGACTGCAAAGAGACGCTTCATGACCATGGTCTGAGGCGGGATAGCCAGAACAAGAATGGCAAAGCCAGCGATGGCACTGGGGCCAAGATTGATGACGAGAAGAACGAGGCAGATAATCATCTGAATAACAGCCGTCCAGCCCTGAAAATCCGTAAGAAAAACTCGATACATTGAGAAGAAGGTTACTTTACCATATGGAACCAGCCGGCACAGAAGTCGATACGGGATACATCGGTCGAGATGTGATTGACAAGTTTGCCAGTAGTGAGGGTACCACGGGCGCGTGGGGTGAGCTTGAGGGATCGAGTGTATATAGCAGTGATAAGGCCGCCACGTACGAGGATACCAGTGGTACTCGCGCGATAGGAAAAGTGGTGCATACATAACGAAGAGATGACCTGAAGTGCAAGGAGGCCAAAGGCAAGGCCGATCCCTTTGCCGATCCCGGGCACAGGGAGACCACGCTTATGTGCAGTATAAGATTCGGTAGCAAAAGTAATTATAGCCTGCAAAGAAGATCAAATAGAACTCTTACTGAAAGCATATTTAGCATACCTTGACGAGAAGAGGACTGGTCACTTGGGCAGTATCTCCAACTACTTTGATCAATCCTCCAGACCAGAACCACCATTTGACGCTATCGTTAATAGCCAAAATCAAACTTGCTTTTTTCCGTCCTTCGACCTCTCGCCACTTCTTCTCCCTCTCTCTCCTATTTCCTTTCACTGTCCAGGCAATGTTCCTCCACAGTCCAGCACGCACCTCCCCATTCGCGAGTCTCTCGTTGTATTCCTGGGCCGTCTTCTGCCGCTGATCAAATGATGCGTTGATCTTGTCGGCAACGTAAGCTGCTCCGCGATCTGGAGAGAGCTTGTAGAGATCCGTCGCCTCAAGGGGGCGTCTATAGCCGACTGACATTAACGGCGTCAACCATCCAAAGGTAATGTAATCTAAGATGTTGGCAGTCGCTTCTGGGAGAAGGTCGGCATCATCTAGTGACTCTTTTGCAGGTGGTGGTGGTTTCGTCGATATGAACGGCACGCGCGTTAGTCTAAAAAATATTTGGATAATGGAAGAAAGAAAGAGATGCAAATGACGTACCTCCAACGCTTACCATGATTGTTCGAATCTGGGAGTAAAGCGACGACCGATCGCGAGTTGGCAAAGCTGGACATCGACATGGTAGGTCGACATGATAGGTCGAATCGATCTGGCACGCATATATTGTTCTGTGAACGGCCGCCAACTGAGCGGCCTCCGTTTTCCGTTTTCTCAGCTGCGAGCAATATTAATAAATTATGAGTGTGATGGATTACCCAAAATGGACGGATGCGCGTTCAGCGCGCGTTGTCGCATCACATGTTCACATCAGGAGCATCAAGTGATAGTTGACTGAAATTGGGACGTTTCATGGCGTCGAACACTAGTTCAACCGCTGAACCACTGTACATTAGCTATTACCTTACACATAGTCTAACTGATTAATAAGCTTGATGGTGACACACAGGTGTCCCTCACCGGTATTCTCCATTTCCAGTTCGTTCTCGGCTGCCGATCACAGCTTTTTTGCCGATCGAGTGGGTCATAGCTTTCTGCAACCGCTCCGTTAGTTTGGGGCTGGCCGACGCTGCCGACCTCCGCGGATCAGCATTCCGGGTGTAGATGTTGATGGGAGTAACACAAACGTGGTGTGGATGCAGCATATGCCGTATGGTATGTTGCTCGGATCACTTCACTGCTTCCGTATGCTGCTCATCACATTATCGTTCTACTATCTACAGTAATGTACAGACGTATGTGATACAGTTAGCTCAATTAACATTGCACATCGTCGTCATCGTCGCCCACTCGCCCGTGTCCTCTTTCTCACCTGTCAATTCAATGATGTCGTCGCCCATCAATTCGTCTGCGTCCTCCTCCTCGCCTGTCTCCTCCATACCCGTCAAATCAATCACCTCGTCCACAATTCATGCGTTTGGAATTTGTGTCCTCGTCTTGCGTGAGATCGAGGAAGTCCGTCTGTCGAAGCTGTCAATTGAACACCATTCAGAAAGCAGATGATTCCTGAACAGACAGTCGAACCGCTGGGCGTCAGATTGCGGCGTATTCGAACAGTGCAGCCCGGAGAATTGGATTGGGCACCATTACTGTCACTGGCTTTTCTCGGTCAGCTTGCATGCCGTCACAGTGCATGAGCTTGATAAAATTCCCAACGACCACAGTAACTTTCATAATTGGAGACTGGAACCTTTGAGTGGCCGTGCTACCTCTAGCATCTTTAATCTGCAGGAGGGTTGCCTGAGTGTATGGGGTGGCAAGGAGTTGTTGAGCAGGGCTGAACATGACAATATGCTGTAGCCTGTTGTTATGCTTATTCCTATGCATAAAAGCAGGCAAGAATCTTACCATGCAAAGCATTCAGAAACACATACCATCCCAAAGAATTTGCATGAAAATGTTTTGGAATCCCTGTGGTAATGTCCCATCCAAGGTGTTAAGGTGGTGATGAAATGCAGTGCTGGTCATGGGGTAGCCAAGAACTCAGATTATTCATTTAATTCTGAGGTAATTGGATGAAGATGTCAAAGTTCAGATCACTACTACCAAGGTCAGGACTTGGCAGGAAAACACTGGACTTCTGGTCAGACTTGGTCAGAGGGTTCAGGGGTTCCAGGCAGAATCCACTGGGCTGTAGCAGGCCAGGTGAAAAGGGGCCAGAGAGGACTTGGCTTCAACTTGTAAGAAGTTGCACCCTTCTCCTCGTCAGTTGTCCAATTTCAGGGTGGAGGGAGTTTGGGTTCCTGGATGGAGGGCGAGGATAGATTAAGCAGAGGTTTAGAATTGATTCTGAGGTCAAGAAGAGTGATGAGATTAAGTGATTAAGTCAAGATTGGGTCGAGGATGAATAGGGATGAGTTAAGGACTGATTATTGACTGGAGATGATTAAACACAAGCGAATTACAACGTGTAGATGAATATAATTTGCAAACTGAGGTACAAGGGCTAAGCTATGGGCACTTAAATAATGAAGGCCAGAAGAATAATGGAAAATGTGGAAGTTTACTAATGGGTCTTGGTAAGTGTCTGTGACCAAAATTGGTAAGACTGTATTAGTGCTCGGGGTTAGTGTTAGTGGATGTGATCAGGTGGTCGGATCATGCAAGATGTACTGTATACAGGCCTGTCCACACCCATGCTTGCAGTGAAAAGGGGTACAGCTTTGAGGGATAACACTGGCTTTAAGGGCAACAGCTATGATAGAAATGGGCTTGGAAGCATCCAGTGGTTTTGTAATGAAAGGAGAGCTGTAGCAGGAGACATGACACTTAAATTATATTGTGCCATTTGATTGTCCCTGGATGAAATTATGATGTTAGCACTATTAATTTATTCAGGGATATCAACTGGATCTTGAATATAAGTTGCAAGGGCATGGATGGCAAAAATAAAAGTCATCAGTCAGCTCAGTCAAGAAGTAAATTCCAATACTTACCAATGCACAATGCCCTCTGGACGTTTTTGGCCAGCAATCTCCTTCACATCTCTTTCTTCAGTGAGGCACTTAGTCATCATAGACAGTGAGACCAAACCTGAAAGCGAGGGCCCATATCCAAATGATGACAATGAATCTGTGCCAATTATCAAAATTCAAGCTGGATTGCCTGAATCCCAGCATGGCACTGTCAACTCAAGCCCTCCACCACCAGTCAGCAACAATGTCAACCACAAGGCATCAAACAACAATGGTGAGTTTTTTCTCAGGGAAAGATGTGCAAGAACTGAATTCTTGGTTAGCCAAAGCAGACTGCAGAGCTCAAGTCAGTGCAGATGAAGGGAACACTTCTGGAGTGATGAATACTGACATTGTATTGTCACTGGGCAACAAGGTGAGAAGAAATTCATTATAATTATTATGATGCTGACCTATAAAATCATTTCAGGAAATGACAAAAATTGAAGTCCATGTTGAAGGCTCATACCATTCTAATCTGACCATCAACATCAACATTCAACAAGTGCAAGTCAGAGGAAGAAAGCATGAGTGGGAAATTGAGGGCCATGAAGGGAAAACAGAAGTCTATGTCCAAGTAAAGAAGAGTAGGAAGTAGTCTGAGGTGATGAATATACACAGTTGCAAGTCAAACATGTTGATTTTTTTTGTTGGTTGCATAACAAACAACAAAGGTCAAACCAATAATCACCACACTTTGACACTCATCAAAAGGTTGCAAACACCTTTTACCTCAAAATGATGCATTACTCTCACCTTGGGCCACTGGTGACATCTGAACAAGAAACAACAGTTGATTTTAATGTACAAACAACACATAGGTAAGCTACAATGTGCCGAATGATACAGTCTATCAAACATATACAGTGTATCAAATGATACAGGTTCAGTGGATGCTGTCGAACACTATAATATATATATGTGTACCTACTATAGTAACAAATGAATACACTATTACAATGGTTGCTAGACTGAAGAGTAATACATTTAATACAGACATCAGTAACCTATGAAATAGTGTCAGGCAGTGGCAACAGCAATGGGGATGGCAGCGGCAGTGGCCTTACCAGGATTGGGATCAAGATCGGCATTACAGGTATGGCCAATTGGAAATTAATCTCATTTACGTAGTAATTCATGTGTAGTCTGCATGGATTCTGCATGCAAATTGGTCAATGATAAATTCAGTAAAAGCCATGTTTATGCAATAATTCATTTATTGCAGTGTGCAGGCCTGCAACATTGGGTCAGCATGCTGGTCAGCAACTCAATAGGGTTGCAGTGGCATTGGCATAAAGCAGCAGCAGCAGCATTGGCATTAGGCTACTATGTCATCAACATTGCATGGGCATAGTTCAGTGGACAACTCTATGTATATGTATGTATGTACTATAGTAACAAATGAATGCACTATTCAATTCTTGCTGTACTATCCTAGACATATTAAGAATGTGGTGTACAGATCAGTGACCTATGAGACAGCATCAGACACATGCATTGGCATTGGCATATGTATCAGGGCCAGGGCCAGGGTCAGCAATTGGTATGAACATCGGCCTTAAAGGTATATATTATTGGTTTACCAATTAAAGCACCATATATCTATAGGAAGAAAGCTATCACTCATTGTCACTGGTGTCCATCATATCATCAGAGCCAGGCAACCAATTGTCATCAACACAACTGAAGTCTGCATGACTATAGATCAGGAGTGTGATGCGAGAAGGAGTGGGGTTCTCCATCTGTGAGGTGCTGGAGGACCTGATTCAGAAACAATCATCATCAGAATCAGCATTGGGGCCAGTTGAATCAGCCTCTGAATGGGTCTCTGACGATGAGAGGAAAACATCAGCCACATCAGATGCAGTGGGGAAAGCAGTTGAAAGGGGAGGTGCAGGGGAGATGAAGAGGAAGAAGTAGAATCTTCAAGGTAAAAGGTGGCAGCATCAAAGCCAGTTGGAGAACCAGTGGGAAAAGATGCTGATAATGAATAATGAACCTGCCAAGCCATGGCTCCCTGAAATGCAGTAGGCTGATCAGCATCTTCTGATGCATCATCCTTTCATTCCCATAACATAGCAGCATAAGAGGCAGTGGGCTGGGTGAGGGCAGTGTATGCATCAGCATAAAGATCATCAGCTTTATCATCAGCATCAGGAGTGGCAGTAGCATCAGGCTTGGCAGTGGAATGTGATGAATTATCAGATCCAGCATCTGAAAAATAAAAGCCAGCATCAATACCAGTTACAGTGGGTGGTGAACTGTAGGCACCAGAAATAGAGGTTGGGAGACTGGCTGTGATCAACCACTCCTTATTCTTATCATATGCACCATCAGCCAGAGACTGAGCATACCCAGAATGATATCTGGTCTTCAGTGACAGGTTAGATGCCAAAACATCACTCTCCGTAATGTCAACATTCCAGGTCCACTTGTGGGAGGGGGGAAGAGCCTTCAGGCACTCAAGTTTAGCCTGTGCATGTGCAGATACCAGTTCCAATTATCTTCTTGTGGCTGATTCCCTTGACTGTCTCCCAGTGTGTTTATGGGTGGATGGTGCTACCACTGCCATTGTTAACTTACATGGTTTGGACTGAAGCTCCTTGAGCAGGGCTAGCTCATGAAGCCATTAAAACCCTGCTGCTTTCTGGACATTCACATTCGTTGCAGCCTCTGCTGATGATTCACAGCCATCTACCAAATTATGAATCCTGTGTGCTTCATCAAACATATCCCCAATGAGAGCCCACAGGTCGATGCAAAATCAGCAGTCGGCTCAGCCATCCACAGCATTGTCTGCTGGTTGGCTATCATTGGGTGGTGAGCCAGTGAGCAGAGTGGAAGGGATATACTGGTGATAGCTATTGAGGCATTTATCCATGGTGTCACTGGCAAAAATTTGCCCTGGTGATGGTTCACTTTTGTGTCTCCACCAATCACATACATAGGAATCCACCAAATGGCTAGGATTGTCACTGGCAACACCATCATCCAATGCAGCCAAGAGAGATGGATGGAATCTGAGGGGTAGGTGGATCCAAATTGACATTAGCAAGACTGTCGGCCAAGGACCGAAGAAGGATCAGCACCTCCATCATAAGGCTGATGGAGGTGCCGATGCCAATGCACATCATGACATACATCTGTCATACTTGTCAGTGATGTATACTTACTTCCTTTAGAAAAGATCACAACGTACAAGCTCAGCATAGAGAACTTTCTGCATCCAACATTTTTTAAAAAGTTTGCATTGTCTAACTCCAACAGAACTCGACAGAATTGGGACTTTGCATACTAAATGATCTCTTGTGTCTGGATTTGGAGTTGCTGTTTCAGGCCTGATTGCAAAGAAAAAGGGTTGAAGATTGAGAGAGTTTTGTTTGACATAGTGTTACTGGTCATGGTTGGTGATCAAGATAATCATTGATGTGATCAGTTGGTACTTGGTGCAGAGTCTCAACAGAAGGGGTGAACACTTAACCTACAACTGCAGGTGTGCTTGGGGGTGAGGGGGGAGTTCGCTTAGAGGGCCTCAGATCGTCCTTCAGGGCGCAAAGACTATGGAGAGGCTGGTACAGCGGTTTTCAATGTGCACACTCATTGTGTATGCTAAAGGGGAGATATGCACAGTGGCAGGAAAGTGCGCAATGCAAAGAGGCAAAAATGCACAATGCGGAAAAATGTGCAACAGGAGCACAAAAGTGCACAACGATGAAGGTGATGAAGATGGGAGGTGTAGTAGGATGAAGACGGTACTGAGATGTGTTGGGGAAGTGATGCAAAGGTTGGGGGCGCTAACAGGATGAAAGTGCAAGGGGCAGAAAAAGGCGCAATGGTGCGCAAAACACAGCTATGCAGAAAAAGGCACAAACGGTGCGCAAATGCGGCTATATGAAGGGCGCACTGTATGAGTGCTTGAACGAGGATGAAGGACACAATGCAGGGATGAAACGCAATAATACGATGAGGGGACGCAGACGATATGCAAATGCAGCTATATGAAGGGCACACTACAAAGGTGCATGGACTGGATGCTGGTGCACAGACTATGTGCGACGCTGACTGAACTATGGACTATGAGGGGGGGAAAGATCCTCTGGATTCTCTATCTGTCCGCTACTATGTACAAATGGCTTATGTGATAAAATGGTAAAATAAAGTATAAAAATAGAAAGTGCCATGCGCTACCCACAAGCGCATCCATTTGCCCATCTAAACCTGACTGCACTATGCTGCTGCCTCAACCAATAAGATTTGCGCACGCTATAACCCAATACCCAACTGTTCCGGTGTGATGTGCTATTTTTGGTGCACTCTTCCCAATTAATCTGCTTCGGTGTTATGTGTCGCATGCTGCACCTTAGTAATAATGATGTGATCGACCTGTGCTGGTTACCAGATAAGGCGATGCCGATTGGAAATGTGGAAGAACTATAAGGAGATGCTGTGCAAGGCCAAATACTGCCAAAGCGCTGGGATTACGTGAAAGCGCCCAAGTGCACACAGTCCAATGCCAAATAGGTGCAAAGCGGCCCAGTCATGTAAGAATGCACAGTTCGCTCATGTTGGAATCGTGGTGCGCCTCAAGTAAATGTGCCAGTAAGATGGAAGCCATGATGCGCAGCACGTTTGAAGTGGTGAATTGTTGTGTGATGGTAAGAATAGTGCAGTGAGTGTGCAGCAAAGAATGTGAGTTGCGAGTAAAGCATAAAAGGAGCACATAAAGGCACATCGAGCGCGCAATAATAAAAAACGGCAGATAAGGAGTGTGGGGGGGGCACGCAGAGGTGGTTTGAAGTGCAACAGGGCGCATTTAGGGTGCACGACAGCAGGCAGCTATGGGGGAACCAAAAGCGCAGTAGAAATGTAAAAGGTGCACAAAAGCACACCTAAGTGGTCAAAGGCGCACGGAAGCACACAAAAGCGCACGAAGGTGCGCAAAAGCACGCTGCGCAAGCCATCTAGGAGGTGCGCACAATTGCAAAAAATGCAGTAATATGCATGCAGGGCAATAGGAAGCCATATCATCAGGGTGAGGAGGAGTTCACTTAGAGGGCCTCAGATTGTCCTTCGGGGCGCGGAGACTATAGAGAGGTTGGTACCGTGGTTTTCAATGTGTGCACTAGGTGTGTACACTAAAGGGAAGATATGCACAGTGGCAGGAAAGTGCGCAATGCAAAGGGGCAAAAATGCACAGTGCAGAAAAATGTGCAACAGGAGCGCAAAAGTGTGCAACGATGAGGAGGATGAAGGTGGGTGGTACAGTGGATGAAGACGGCACTGGGATGTGCTGAAAGGGAGGTGCACAGGTTAGGGGTGCAAATGAGGTGAAAGTGCAAGGGGCAGAAAAAGGCACAAATGGTGTGCAAAACACAGCTATGCAGAAAAAGGTGCAAATGATGCACAAATGTGGCTATATGAAGGGCACACTGCAATGGTGCACAAACGAGGACAAAGAACGCAATGCAGGGACAAAACACAGCAATATGATGAGGGAACGCAAACGATATGCAAATGCAGCTATACGAAGGGCGCACTACAAAGGTGCACAGACTGGACGCTGGTGCATGGACTATGTGTGATGCTGACTGAGCTATGAACTATGAGGGGGGGAAAGATCCTCTGGATTCTCTATCTGTCTGCCTACTATGTACAAATGGCTTATGTGATAAAATGGTAAAATAAAGTGTAAAAATAGAAAGCACCATGCACTACCCACAAGCGCATCCATTCGCCCATCTAAACCTGACTGCACTATGCTGCTGCCTCAGCCAATAAGATTTGCACACCTAAAACCCAATATCCAATTGTTCTGGTGCAATGCACTATTTTTGGTGTGCTCTAGGTCTCATGTGCTCTTCCCAATAAATCTGCTTTGGTGTTATATGTCACATGCTGTGCCTTAGTAATAATGATGTGATCGACCTGTGCTGGTTACCAGATAAGGCGATGCCGATTGGAAATGTGGAAGAACTATAAGAAGATGCTGTGAAAGGCCAAATAGTGCCAAAGCACCAGGATTATGTGAAAGCACCCAAGTGCACACAGTCCAATGCCAAATAGGTGCAAAGCACCCTGATTATGTGAGAATGTGCAGTTCGCTCGTGTTGGAATCATGGTGCACCTCAAGTAAATGCGCCAGTAAGATGGAAGCCGTGATGCACAGTGCAACTGGTGTGGTGGATTGTTGTGTGTGTGATAGAGATTGTGCAATGAGTGCACAGCAGAGAATGTGAGTTGCAGGTAAAGCATAAAAAGAGCATGCAATAAATGTGAAAGGCAGATAAGGAGTGTGGAGGGGGCGCACAGAGGCGGTGTGAAGCACAACAGGGTGCATCTAGGGTGCACAACAGCAGACAGCTATGGGGGAACCAAAAGCACAGTAGAAATGCAAAAGGCATACAAAAGTGCACCTAAATGGTCAAAGGCGCACAAAAGTGCATGAAGGCACACAAAAGCATGCTGTGCAAAGTGTGCAGAAGCCATTTAGGAGGTGCGCACAATCACAAAAAATGCCATAGTATGCGTGCAGGGCAATAGGGAGCCATATCATCGTGTTTAGATAAATCATGTTTACATAATACAGGCCTTTTTCAGTCACAGAGGGGAGATATAATCAGCATTTGCTGATCTAAATGCATTTCATATGTGACCAGTAGAAATTCCTCTTTCCATCGATTTCTCTGAACCTGTGAATAAAGCCAATATAGTCGCCTGACTATGAAAAATGTTAGTACATACAAAATCTATTTACATTTCCAGAATCGGCCAGCATCGAGATCGGCAGTGGCATCAGCAATGGCAGCAGCAATACCAATATCAGCAATGGCAACACTAAGATTGGCAATGGCAACACCAATATTCAGCAATGGCAACAGTGAGATCAGCAATGGCAACACCAGGATTAGCAGCTGGTGCCTACCATATTCCCTCTGCACCAGATGTATTTCAACAGATGACTCCACCATCATCTCAAAATCCATCGGCCTCAGCATGGGCATGACTTATCTGAAGGACAGCTGATGACCTTGCACAGCAGGAAGCCATTTCAACCTAGGCTGTTGGGAAAAGGCAGTGAATTAAAAAAGTGAAATTTACAGAGTAGATTTACAAATAAATTGCTATGTAATGTGCAAAAAAAAATTAATACCACTTTTATGTACATACTGGATAACATCTATTCTTTTTCTGCCTCGCTTTGGCTCCCCTCTGTCCTTAGGTGTGGCTGCTCTCTTCCTTGGGTTAGGCTCAGGGGTGGTACTTCTGGAAGGTAGTCCAGATGGACCAGGAGTCAGCCCACGTAGGGATCAGTGCAGTTGTTGCGGGGGAGGGGATGGCTGGGGTGAAGTGATTACATCGACTAATGATGCTGGGGTGGCAGGCTCAGGCTCAGTGAGCGAGATACCAGATTACACCATTCCCTATATTGACGATGTTCCAGTCAAGGGGCCTTCGAAGCGCTACATTTTACTGGACGGCTCGTGCGAAGCGCTCACTGTGAACCCTGGCATAAGGTGCTTTGTGTGGGAGCACTTTCATAATGTGAACCGCATTGTGCAGCGCATGAAATATAGTGGCAGCACTTTCTCTGGGACAAAATCCACATTGTGCACTGAGAACTTCATCATTCTTGGCCATTATTGCACTTCAGAAGGTAAAAAACCCGAATGCGATAAGGTAGACATTATCCACAATTGGGGCGCATGCCACACACTGTCAGAAGTGCGCGCATTCTTGGGAACAGTTGGTTTAATGCGCATTTATATCCGCAATTACGCGCACCACGTTAACGCGCTCACAAAGCTTACGCGCAAGGATGCTCCCTTTGCATGGGGCCCAGAGCAGATAGCAGCGCAAAACGACATCAAGCAAGCAGTACTAGATTGCCTTGTGCTAAAACCAATTGATTATTCATCAGAACTCCCAGTTATCCTTGTGGTCGACACTTCCCAGATAGCGGTCGGCTTTTATCTTTGCCAGCAAAAGAGTGCAAATGCAAAAACATGCATTTACAACCAGTTCAGCTCGATTACACTCACCGACAGAGAAGTGCGCTTTTCGCAACCGAAGCTAGAGATCTATGGACTTTACCACGTGCTGTGCAACTTGTGCCTTTATATTATAGGTGTGCGCAACTTAATTGTCGAGACTGATGCATGCTATATCAAGGGCATGCTACAAAACCCCGATATCCAACCATCCGCTAGCATTAACCGGTGGATCGTCTCAATCCTTACATTCCACTTTACGCTCATGCATGTTAGGGGAGCAGTGCGTGGTCCAGATGGGCTTTCGCGTCGGCCGAAGCAGCCAGAGGACTTAGAAGGAGAAGAAGATGAAGAGTTTGAGGATTGGATTGATGCGCTACATGGCTTTATGCATGTGATATGTCCCATTTCCCAGTCCTTTGATGTGCAAGCACTCATGCTAACACAGCCAGAGCCAAGTGCAAATGCACAAAATGTGCGCAATAGTGTGCTTATTTATGACGATGACTATAGCCAAGTCCCGAAAAGCACAACCACAGATGCAGAGGATGAGAAGTTAGATTTGGTGTGGATTTGGATGGATACCCTAATGTGCCCTAGCGACTTCACAGATTCCGAGTACAGTGCACTTGTGTGCTACGCGAGCGCCTTTTTCAAAGACAAGATGTGCTTATGGAAGCGCAATGCGCATGGCGATCACCAGCTTGTTATTTGGCAGTCTAGACGCTTACTGATATTGTGCGCCATCCACGACAACATTGGACACAAGCACTTTTATGCGACGTGCTCCACATTGCTCGAGCACTTTTGGTGGCCACAATGTTATGGATGACATCGTTTGGTTTGTGCGCACTTGTCATATTTGCCAGATCCAGCAAACACAGAAGGTTCTAATACTGCCAGTCATTGCAATGCCTGTGCCTCTCTTCAGTAAAGTTTATATTGATACGATGCACTTACCAGTATTAGCAGGGCGGCACTATATCATCCAAGGGTGTTGCTCACTTGCGACTTGGCCAGAATTCCACGGGCTTCCTAAAGAAAATGCGAGTGCACTTGGCAATTGGATGTTCCAAGACCTCATCTGCAGATGGGGTGCATTGTACGAGATAGTCACTGATAATGGCAAGCCATTCATAAAAGTGCTAGCCTATCTCAGTAAGCGCTACCATATCAATCACATCCACATATCTGGCTATAACTCACGTGCTAATGGAATTGTTGAGCACGCACATTTCAACGTGCGTCAAGCACTGATCAAAGCCACAGATGGAGTAGAGTCAAAATGGTTCAGTGCACTGTACTCAGTCTTTTGGGCGGAGCACATCACAGTGCGGAAGCGCCTTGGTGTTTCACCATACTTCATTGTTACAGATTCTATACTCTCCACTACAGACTTGATCGCGCGGTGCATGCGCGCATTACAAAAGTGTCCAGAAGACTTAGCGCGCATTCATTCCCACATCTATGCAGAAAGGTGCAAAGCAGCACTCCATTTCGAGAGGGGGCACTCACAAACCATCTGCAATTTTGACTTCCAGCGCGGTGATTTAGTCCTTATGCACAACACAGCAATTGAGAAGAGCCTAAACTGCAAAATGCACGTGCATTATCTCGGTCCTCTAGTTATAGTGTCGCGCAATCAAGGTGGTGCATATATCGTTTGCGAACTTAATGGGACAGTATTCGACAGGCCAGTAGCTGCGTTCTGCCTACTGCCGTACCACGCATGCAAGTCCATTGCGCTTCCTGACACACAGAGGATGAAGAAGCAGTTGACAAAGAAGAAGCGCAAGGAGATAGCACTGAGGACAAAGAAAGCGCCAATGAGGCATGCAACTAGTGCTCCGTGTGCACCGCTATGGATATTTCACCTTTTTATATGTACGCTTTGCTTTCTTTCATTTTTTTATGTTACCTTTTTCTATTCGCGAAGTCGCATCTGGACGCGTTCCGTGATTGTGCAACCCATGGGTTTTACCGGCCATGATGATCTACTGAGCCTTTCCCATTTTTTTTAGACTTTGTCATATGGCATGTGCTTAATTTTATCTCTTACTCTTTTATCGTTTGGACATGGTCAATATCTTAGTTGGGAGGAGGAAAGTGATGGTTGGACAATTTTTCCGCACTCCTTTGTGTTTGCGCATTTTTTTGTGCGCTTGACATTTCTTGCTTGGATGTTGCTTACCTTATCTCTTTTCCCTCACATATATTATTTGGACTTACAAATTTCATTTTATGGCACCATGGAAGTGCGTGCGCGCGCACTGTACTGCTTCAGAGCACATCACGCATATCACAGGTGCAACAAAGAGATTGATTGATACACTATCTAAAACTTATACAGTCGAGCGGCTATTCAATGGACTCCAGGAACTCCAGGTGCTCAGTGCCCACATCCAGTTTCACCTTTGCGTCTGCCTCCGCTTGCTCCACACTGCGCAACCGGCTCTTAGCGACCTCTAACTCGACGAGCGACCTTTGGACATCTTCTTGAAGGCGATCATGCGTGGCGCCCAAGACTGCAACCACCGAGCAGCATTGCACTAAGTCAAGCGCCTCAATGTCTTGACCTTGATAAACCGTGTCTCCCGAGATGTTTCCCAATCCGGTTTGGCGCGAGGATTGCATGTGCGCACTTGTGATGGTGGAGGGGGCGTGTTTTCAACTTTGTGGCACTTCGATGTGCGCTCTTTCAAGGGGCTGATGAGCCCCGCATCGCTCTCATTGCCCTTGTCAGTTTGTGATGCGCCTTTGAAATAGTTAGCACAGCATGGAAGGAGGATGAGAAAAAGATGCACCAGAGCGCCCAGTAGCCGCTTTCCTGCCTCTAGAAGTCGCGTGCAGCTGTGCGAGGGTGCGCTTTGTCCATTCGCACTTTCTCTTACCCTTTGTGCATGGAGCGCACCACTTTCCATTGACAGAGACGCACCTAGCTGGCTGTCCCATGCGGCGGCAGTTATCACACTGGAGCAGGAGGGAAGCCATTTAGTGAGTTTGAAGCATATCCAAAGAGACTCACTGGTCTGCTATTAGCATCAGAGGTGGTGCCAACACCACTCAGTGGTGGTACTTTGACATATGTGCATTGCCACATTGTGCGCACTTGCGCCTTCGTCTGCACTAACACTCTCATTGCTCTGCTCACTCTCCCCTTCGCTCGTCACCCCACTCTCCCAAGACTCCCCAGTTCCTTCGCCTACGACCTCAGCATCGGTCGCTCCAAAAAGTGCATGCAGAGAGCACACCAGTGCGACACGTGCCTTTTCATCCTTCTGTGCCTCAGCGGTATCTATATCGCTCGCGTCGTCAATTGCTCTAAACTCACCTTCCAGATGCTCCAAGTTAACCTTGGGCACCTGCAATTCAGTGGTCAAGAGTGCGCGGCACACCTTGCGCACGCCTCCAGCTGCCCCGCCAGCTCATGTGCCCTACGCTCAAATTTCTCAGACCTCTCTTTCTCCTCAATCATCTTATGCATATCGGGCATCAGCCCCTTGCCCCAAGTAAGCCACTCCTCCACCATGATCCCACTGAAGGCACTGCGTGCCTTTGCGAGGAGCGCGTCGAGTTCTGCATCGTCTTTAACAGTGTCCGTGCAGCTTTTATACATGTTCTACATGCCCCGACCCTTAGCAACCTGCGCTGGTTATAGAAACACAAAAAGCGCACCAGTTTACTACAAAACCCTTCACCCCAAGCTTGCATCGTCGTCTGCTCACTCCCAGCAGCAGGGAGGGTCTCATAGAGGGCCAAGATCGTTTGTCTGAGGGCTAAGATAAATGCTGAAGCCATCGGATCAGGTAGAGATGGGTTGTGGAAAGAGTTATAGAGGATAGATGGTGGTCAGAGATAGATAAGGAGAGGATGGCTGCTTATGTGAGCAAAGAAAATTTTGTGCTGACCAATCACATGCTGCCTGAGGACAGTCAGTACTTCAGTTGGGAGGAGATGATATGGCTCCCTATCGCCCTGCGTGCATATTACCACATTTTTTGCAATCGTGCACACCTCCTAGATGGCTTCCACACACTTTGTGCAGTGCGCTTTCGTGCACCTTTGCACGCTTCCATGCGCTTTCACATGCCTTTTATATTTCTACTGCGCTTTTAGATCCCCTTTAGCTGCCTGCTGTTGTGTGCCCTAAATGCACCCTGTTGCACTTTAAACCACCTCCGCGTGCCCCCCCCACACTCCTTATCTGCCGTTTTTAGTTATTGCATGCTCGATGCGCCTTTATGCGCTCCTTTTATGCTTTACTCGCAACTCATGTTCTTTGCTGTGCACTCACTGCACTATTCTTACCATCACACAATTCACCACTTCAAACGCGCTGCGCATCGCAGCTTCCATCTTATTGGTGCATTTACTTGAGGTGCACTGCGATTCCAACACAAGCGGACTGCGCATTCTTGCATAACTGGGGCGCTTTGCGCCTATTTGGCATTGGACTGTGTGCACTTGGGCGCTTTCACGTAATCCCAGCGCTTTGGTGGTATTTGGCCTCACACAGCATCTCCTTATAGTTCTTCTGCATTTCCAATCGGCATCACCTTATCTGGTAACTGGCACAGGTCGATCACATTATTATTACTAAGGCACAGCATGCGACACATAACACTGAAGCAGATTAATTGGGAAGAGTGCATGAGACGTAGAGTGCACCAAAAATAGCACATCGCACTGGAATAGTTGGGTATTGGGTTATAGCATGCGCAAATCTTATTGGTTGAGGCAGCGGCATAGTGCGGTCAGGTTTAGATGGGCGAATGGATGCGCTTGTGGGTAGTGCATGTCACTTTCTATTTTTATACTTTATTTCACCATTTTATCACATAAGCCATTTGTACATAGTAGTGGACAGATAGAGAATCCAGAGGATCTTTTCCCCCCTCAAAGTTCATAGCTCAGTCAGCATCGCACATAGTCTGTGCACTAGCGTCCAGTCCATGCGCCTTTGTAGTGCGCCCCCTCGTATAGCCACATTTGCATATCGTTTGCATTCTCTAGTCATATTGTTGCGTTTCGTCCCTGCATTGCGTCCTTCATCCTCGTTTGTGCACTCTTGCAGTGCGCCCTTCATATAGCCGTGTTTGTGCACCATTTGCGCCTTTTTCTGCATAGCCACATTTTGTGCACCATTTGCGCCTTTTTCCGCCCCTTGCGCTTTCACTCCATTTGCACCCCTAACCTGTGCACCACCTTCACAGCACATTCCAGTGTCGTCTTCATCCCATTACACCTCCCACCTTCATTATCCTCGTCGTTGCACACTTTTGCGCTCCCGTTGCACGTTTTTCTGCACTGTGCATTTTTGCCCCTTTGCATTGCACACTTTTCTGCTACTGTGCATATCTTCCCTTTTGCGTACACTACTAGTGCACACATTGAAAACCGCTGTACCAGCCTCTCTATAGTCTCCGCGCCCCGAAAGACGATCCGAGGCCCTCTAAGTGAACCCCCCCCTCACCCCAAGCATGCCTGCAGTTGTAGGTTAAGTGTTCACCTCTTCTGTTGAGACTCTGCACCGAGTACCAACTGAACACATCACCGTAATCATTTGTGGTTGTCTCTTGTTGTCCTCCCTGTCATCCCTGTCAGTCCTGTCATCCCTGTTATCCCTGTCATCCCCATCCTCGTGCCGGTGATCCCATCGATCTTCTTCCTTGTCACCTGGTACCCACTGTTATTATCTTTCCTCTCGTTGTCATTCTCATTGTCATTGCTTCCCTACCTGCCATTGTTATGCCCTCTGTCAGTCTTCGATGCGCTGCTTGCTCTGCTCCACCATGCGAGGAGCTGCTGGCAGCGGTGGGGGTCTGGCAGGTGGGTGCTGGTGGCCATCATCATCTTCACCTTGCTGTCTGTCCTTATCACTGTTCCAGTTAAGCCTGTTGACGATTGTCTCGCTATCCTGATCCATTATCCACCCTGCAAGCAGGTGCTCACAGCAGTGGTCTGGGTCTAGGTCTGGGTCTGCCATCTTGGTGGCAGTTTGTGGTAAGAGAATATAAAATGAAATTAAAACATTAGTTAGTTAAAAAGAATGGAAGAGAATAGAAGAGAACATTACCGAGGGCACGACAACCAACTTGTTTGCTGCTGTCTTGTTGCTGAGCCCTGTTGAGGAAGTGTGACTCAACATGACAATTTCCTTTTTCATTCAAAATCTGCATGTTGGTAATACCCGAGTATTCATAGGGCTGAGTTGGACTGACTTCAAAGTCTAAAGGCGGAATTAAAGGTCCAAAACCTGCCAAGCAGCTGTCACTCTTAACATATCACTTTTGCTAGCAGGTTGGTCGGGTTAAAAGGATGAGTCCTCATACCTCGGACTCGTGATTCCAGACTGGATGTGTGTGTCAACCTAAAAAATGACTGAGCCATAACCAACTTCAATGAAATTGATACTGTACCTTCTGGAATGGCAGTCAGTCATATAGGATGAGGATCATTGGGATTGTGGAATGTGATGCATTGAGTAGCTTGCCATCTGGTCCGAGCACAGGTTGATCTTCCATATTCAAAGAAGGTAGTTGAATATTAGATCGTGTCCCATTTACGCCTGAGTCTTTATAGCGCTTTCCACAAAAGGTTTCCAAAAAACTTCCATCTGTTGCGATGGTGCCGGGTTAACCATGCTGTTCAGGAGCCCAAGTTGTGTGTCCTACACCCCAAATATACCTGAAAATACTGATAAATTGGTGTTAAATTGGTTTATCCATCTTGTAGATGGCATCATGTTAGAACTCTCCCAGACTCACCGAAAGAAAAACAAACAAACTGACCATTGGGGAAACCATGAGCCGAACAAGTTAGACGGAGAAATGAGGAATGTACAAATTAAATCTACATGATTTTCTCGGTGTTGATGTGAGTCGTTTTGATGAACGGTGACGATGTTGATCAAAAAGAAATAAAGTTTGATTTATCTAATCCATCAACCATTAAATGCCATTTACCGGCCGTATTTAATGGCACTTGACGGTTGTTTTCCATACCATTGACCGTCAGCAGGGAAAGGAACTCAAGTCCTCACGGCGACGGTACGGTAATCGTATGATGGCACCGTCTAATGGTCAAGTACATTTACGGTGTGCAGCCGTAATGTGGATGGAGGGTGAAGAGGTGATGTCACTTTCACACATGCCAGTGGAACAAATGTACAGCGGTTGTTAGTTAAGTGGTGAAATGAGACGTGAGTATGGGAATTCTCAACAAGCCAAGCCGATGCTTGCAACGGCAGCTATGGAACTGTTATTTTAACTCCAAATTAACTCCAAATCATTGTGACCCACAGCCACAAAAAATTCTGCACACTTATGGCTCATCGAAACGGCCAGGGAACAATTCAGTCGCATTTGCGATTGTCATGCCAACTTCTCAAGAATAAATTCAATCGTGCTTCATCTCGTTCTGCAGCTGGCCTCACATCAACCTCACATCTCTTAACACATTTCTACCTAACCTTTAACTATTGACATGGTTCATATTCTGACTCTTCTCGTAATAACCTGGTTCACTGCCAGTTCCATAGCATTGCCCGCACCCTCTTCCTTGGTAATTAGAACCAATGAGTAATCTATTTCTTTCTCTCCTTCTTCCATGTTTTAAAGATTGCTTTCCAGGCAAAATACGACGCAGCCATTTAAACCCGTCAATATAGAATACCTCGTGTGAGCTGACCATTATTATTCTATCTCTTTTTTAATTGACACGGAAGGAAAGATTTTTGCAGAATACAGATCTTGGACCAAATCCTCATATGCTTCCTTCGCCACATGGGTCACCAGATCATCAGACGTCGCTGGATCCTCTGAATCATCCATATTGTGAAGTATCTGTACCAACATTTCATTACCTGTCGATTCTAGAGAAGCTTAAGGCTGCCTTATATCTCGAGAATAAGCATCCAGGGGCAACAGCAGCATATGTAGCACTTTCACTTTCTTCCATCCTATCACGCTCACTCGGGATTCACATCAAGGTTCAATGGACAACAGCTATTTTATTCATACCACCTTGCTAAACAGAAGGAGTCGGTGGTGACACCCCAAAACAAGAAGGCCCACAAGAACGCCAAGGATCTATGGCACGCATCTGACAACCAAGATGGTTGGTCCAACCTCGCCCAGGAATTCAATAATACATGGAATATGTGGTGACTGATATGTTCTGAGAAGGGGAAGCTGTATGATCCTAATAGTGGGGAGGTTGTCTTGTCATCATAATCACTTGACACTAGCAAAGCCAGACTTTTCCTGTGCCATTTCCCTCAGCAAACACTGTTGCTTGTTGTAAGAATAGTTGAGTGACTAGTAATGTTTTCTACAATTTATAAGTGCATAGTTGGTCTAATAGCATGCTGATCTACTCACAAGTGCCAATTTTCTTTCCTTCATCACGGTGGTGATACTTCTGCCCCGAAGTCCATTGTGGATGGCCTGTTCAATCTTGCTGATCTGGCTGAGGACTTGGTCACATGTAACATTCATGATGGATGATGAGTCAGCTGCAGCAGCAGGGTCAATATTGATATAAAAAAGAGTGAAACGCTGAAGATTAGCGATCATGTGTTCTTGATTCATATACAATCATATATACAAACAAAGCAGTGTTCCCATCTTGAAACTCACCCCTGGCTTTTTGAGTATGCCAAAATTTGGTAGCTGGGTAGCCTTAAGCTAGCTTGGCTCTTCTTGTTGAGGAGGTTGATGTGATGTAATAGTGTTTTTTATTAATTCTTAATGTGTGATTGATTCCTGATTAAATGGTTATGATTCCAGTTACCCACTAGGCAATGGAAGCCTATTCCAAGAAGGTTGAATTTAATGTGCACATGGCACATGAAGGAGTAAAATTTTCTTCTTTTCAAAGTCTCATTGCCAGCAACCTAGCCCTGATGGCATCCTTGGGCCAACATTGTCCTGTTGGCCGATGCCATGTACCAGAACCTCATGAACACCCTTCCTACTGCAGCCCAGATCAGTGCCATCCACATGATCTGCATGATGAGTGGGAGTGGGACTTACCATATTGACCAGGACCTCAGCCGGTATACTCACCTGAATGTTTTTTTAGGCAGACCTGTCTCCTGGCTCCCTATTTCACCCAGATATGAAGATGCTGAGAGAATTCCACAGGTTCCATCACACTGTTCTTGACAGCACCACCCAGGACCTGAGCAGAGATACTCTCCCATGCATGTTTCAGACAGACTTGCCTTCCAGCCCTCCACCTCACTGGTCATTCAAAAATATGGGCCAAGATTCCAAATGGTCCCAGTAATGGATACAGCATTGGGCACTATATTGGCATTCCTTTGGCCAGACCAGTTGGAAGTCCATTTGAAAATGCATTGAGCAGGTGAAGGGTTATTCAAATTATTAGGATAGTGCACAGGAGACACACTCCTATCGCTCGTTTTGATTCCTTCTGCAAATTTTACTATTGTCATTCTTTGTCTTCTACTGAGACACATATAGTAAATTTACTATGCAAAGTTTACTCTTCTTCTCCCAACAACCTGCATAGAGACAGCTTCTTGCTGAGCAAAATGATCAGCTGTTCTGTGGAAATGTCAGGCCAATGTCCATCCCTGATTTTTGATTTGAGATGATGGGGGGTCATCTGTTCAAATGTATTTTTCACAGGTGGGGTCTGATCCTGATGCCAATCCAACTGTTGACAGTTTTAATGCCTTCACCCTTGCCCTTGCAATAGAATCTTCTGTTCAAGTTCACCTGGACAGTCGGTGAGGTTTAGGTCATTGCAATCTTTCTTGAGTTGATGTGGTGTTGCCTTCCAACAGTAATGGATCAAGTGTGCATGGGGCATCATTTACATCATCATTTAAAGGTGATATAGGTGTGATGGACTTCTCATAAATGTGTCAAGAAATGACATACTCTGGTTCACCATCATCCAGACCATTAATTGGCTGTGGTTGAGTCACACCAGCTGTGCAGAGTATGTCCATTGTTGTTTGATTGACTTGCACATAGCTCAACTGAGCTGAATCCATGATTCGCAAGATCAGAATCCAAAAGTTCAGAGATGGGTGCCTGTTCTGCTCTCAATTGTTGGCATGGTTGTTTTTGCTTTTGTTTTACTTTCACCCTTTTTCTGTCTCTTGATTGACCTTAGGGCTCAGCATTGGCATTGGCATGCAGGCCAGTGCAAGTGATGGACTTGGCATCAGAAATTGCATCACCATTCCATTGTCTACTGCATTTGGAAATGCATCAGGAAGTTAGAGAGTTATTTAAATTATTAGGATAGTGTGCAGGAGACACACTCCCATCGCTCGCTTTGATTCCTTTGAACCTAGATACTCTTTCAGGGCCCTGCACTGTTTGACACTGCAGAATGTGGTCAAAGAAGTCTTCTATGGCGCTCTTGTGCATGTTCTGTAGGTCTCTAAATTTGAACCTTCCTGGAAGATATTCAGGATTGATGAATAAAGAGGTTCAGTCAGCAATTGCTTTGAATGGGATATAGTGACTACAACAATTGTTGGCTAGTTCTGCATGGAGATAAGTAACAGTTTGTAGCATAAGAAGTCATCATACTGTAATACTGCCCAACATACAACATAAACCATTGCTCCAGCTCTTTTTTCTTGTATTGTAATCCTTTCCATGGTGTGGGCAGGATGGGGAACCCATCCTGAGTCATCAGAAGTCAGATTTGTGGTGTGGTGGTGTTAGGTTGCATTGCTGACCTTGAGGCAATATCTGATACACATAAAGCCTTGACATAACTCACGAGGTTCCACTTGAGCTCTGTGATATGATTATGATAGGTGTCCAGAAATGATTGTGCAGAGGTAGCCATTAAAAAGGCGACATTTTCATGACTGTAATCGGCATCAGCATTGCAATCGGCATCAGCATTGGCATCACAATTAAAGATTCCACTCATGCATCAACAACCATCAAACCATTAGGTGCAGTATGGGCTGTAAATGTCACAGACTAAAAGCACTCCCATTTCTAACCAGTGTTGTCAGGCACTCTCCTCTACACACTTACACAAATTTTTCTCTGCTAGTCTGTGAGATGTCAGTCACCATCAGCATCAGCAGCAGCAATGGCATTAAATTACCTTCACTTTGTCTGCTTGGGATAACCTTCCTGCATCATTTTATCCTGCTCGATCTCAAGGATTACCTTTTCCTCTGCAGTCATGTTGCTAAAAATACTCTTGATGGCTGGCAGTTGCATCTGGAATCATCTAGGTGTGCTTGTGGTAACATTCTCAATACCTAGCAGGTTTCCAATCTCTTTCAAAACTCAATTCTGGTATAAAGCCCAAATGGCTTCTGATCGCTTGACTTTGAAGTTGTTTAATTTGCACAAGTAGCCCTTCATCATTCGCCAGTTGTTTGAAAGCCAGGTTGTTAGTTTCTGGTGATGTGATCAAAAATGGAACCTTCACATGCTTCAAGTTGATGGTTCACCTTGGCATGTAGGCGACTCTCCTCCTCATCCATTGGGGCCCTCTCAAATGACACCCAGTAATTGAATATGGCAGGGAGAATGTCACACTTGAGTATTTGCAACCAGCCAGCTTTGGATTCCTGTGATCGGAATGCATCTCTATAAGGCTCAATGATCCTCTGCTCTTTGACTGTATATCTCCCCTTGCGATACTGTCTCCCACCGAGGTTCTCTGATGGCTCAGTCAGCATTGGAGGGGGATTGATGTGGAGGAAAGAATGATTCTTGTTGTCATTAGGCATAACATATTATCAGCATGAGGATAACATGAGGATCACATGAGGTCAATAGTACAATAATAGTCCATCACTGCAATTGATTACCCCCAATCATCATGAGCCTGACAAGAGCTCTATACAAAAGAAAGAGAAGATTAAAGAAAAATGCACTGCTGCATGAGGACCATGATGATGCAGTCGATACTGTTACACATGTAGAAGTTGAGGTCAACATGAGACATGGACCAAAAACAAAGCATATCAAGGTTTCCTTGCCTCTCATTACAGAAGAATGTTGATAGGTCCACTACACACTTTAATGTCTGGGGAACATTTCCACTCATATGGAGACATTACAACACACACTCCGAATTGCTACAAATGCTATGAAATTGACTTCGAACCATTTTCACATGATTTTGCACTATTTTGGACAACTTCAAATGCTTTCAAACTATTTTGCGATACTTTGAACGACTTCGCAGCACTTCAAACAATATCAGCCAATGTATAGTTGTTTTGAAACACTTTTGATACATGCTGCACATCCGAAACAAACCATTTTGCTGCATATCAAGCACTACTGGACACGAGGAGAAAGTACAAGAGAGTTAGAATGTGATAAGTGTGTTTTTGTGTTTCATTGATATATTGAAGTACTTTTACTATATGGGAACACTATATGCTTCATCATTTATTATTTCTCATTTGTTTCATGATCTACAAGTCCTCATTGTTTGATATATTTGCCTCATGTTTTACACATGTTCTTATTTCCTTTTTAGTACTATCTCTTCATTTTGTATATAGACTTGTATTAGTTAGTTAGAACCATAACAAAAAAGCAATGGGGAACAGCACAAGTTACCCTCACACTTATCATCTGACTTAAGAGCCATTCTCTTGAGTCTTAGTTCACATCGTATCTCTAAGTTCTGCGAAATATTGAGAACTTCTTCAAAACTATCGTATTTGCTCCTCATTTTATTGCACATCACCTATCACCTTTTGACAAACCCTACACATTCGCTAAACTCATTCTTCGATATACTTTGAACCTATTTCAAACTTCTTCAAGCCTACTTCAAACTATTTTGCACATCTTTGAACCTCTTTTGAACTCTTTTGAACAACTTCATATGCTCTTACAGATTATTCGAACCATCACTTATTATTTTGCATCGCTAAACACATCATATTGGTCTCAGCAGTGATATTTAATACCAACTCGCACCCTTCCTCTGACTCATATTATACCATCTGAAGCCATTTAGTAGGTTTTGTTTGGGTTTTCAGGTTGAGTATCATCAATGTGGTGAATCAAGCTCAGCTGGTATCCATGACAATCCAGGTCTTGCTCCAGAATGGGATATGCAAGAACCTCAGGTGGCCGATGAGCCAGTTCGGCCATGGATTGGCATAGTCAGTTTCTGAGACTGATTGACTTATTGAGGCTCATATACAGTACAACTAATAGAGACAGAAGGACTATATATTGCAGTTTGTGGGATGAGTGGATGAATTTCTGCAAGCATCCCTGGCTCGGCAGGCATGGTCCATCGACAAACAAGTTTGCAACCACTGTCAACTAAATAAACAGGCAATTTGGAGATGTGTTGATTGTTCACTAGGAAGCACACTTTGCTGGACATGTATGCTCATAACACACAGGCCATATAACACACAGGCAGAATTCCTTCTATCGCATTGAATGCTGGACTAGCATGCACTTCTGCCACGCTGAGCTATGGGAGGTTGGCATGTACCTTGTGGTCCAGCACCAGACAAATCAGCCAATTTGCAATGCTCTTAACTTTCAAATGAAATATCTGGAGACATTTGAAGAGATAAAGGATAAAGCTGAGGCAGAGTCAGCCAATTATTACTCGGCAATGGCAACAGCAGAAAATCATGCATCGGCATCAGGAATGACAGAGAGTACAGCAGACAATGAGACTGAGGTTGATGCAGCCTTTTTTGATCACCTTGATGCCCTTTGGCATTAAGAAAAGGGCAATAATAACATCAATGACAGCTTACAAGACTTCTTTGATGGTGATGTCAAACATGAAGTTGAACATGCTGATGAAGACACCCATGGGTTTCAACCATATTTGCCTGAATGATGCATGAGGACTGATGTGCAGGCAACAACCATACTAGCAACTGCTGATCCTGAGCTGACTACTGCACTGCTGACTGCCAATGCCTTGAACAACAGCTATATCTGTGTGGTGCATATGAATGGAATACATCATTTAGCAATGGTTACCTGCTAGTGTCAGGGAGAACACCAAATTTCCTTGGACCTAGTAACCAGTA
This sequence comes from Tricholoma bakamatsutake, assembly GCA_029959215.1. Classification (NCBI taxonomy): domain Eukaryota; kingdom Fungi; phylum Basidiomycota; class Agaricomycetes; order Agaricales; family Tricholomataceae; genus Tricholoma; species Tricholoma bakamatsutake. The sequence continues at coordinate 10,026,173 of CP114857.1, read as the reverse complement.
ACTTGCTTCCAACCTGCTTCACCACAATATGCACTCTTTTTACTGTGTAGGTTCTAGACCATTTTTGGCTCTGCAATCTGGAATTAAAGACACACATAGGTAAGCTACAATGTGTCAAATGATACAGTCTATTGAACATATACAGTGTATCAAATGATGCAGATTTGGTGGACACTGTCGAATGCTCTAATCTATATATGTGTACCTACTATAGTAACAAATGAATACACTATTACAATAGTTGCTAGACCGAAGAGTAATACATTTAATACAGACATCAGTAGCCTATGAAATAATTTCAGGCCGCAGCAATAGCAATGGGGATGGCAGCAGCAGCGGCCTTACCAGGATCAGGATCAAGATCAGCATTACAGGTATGGCTGATTGGAAATTAATCTCATTTATGCAGTAATCTATGTGTAGTCTGCATGGATTCTGCATGCAAATTGGTGTATGATAAATTCAGTAAAAGCCATGTTTATACAATAAGTCATTTATTGCAGTGTGCAAGCCTGCAACATTGGGTTGGCATGCTGGTCAGCAACCCAATAGGGCTGCAGTGGCATCAGCATAAAGCAGCAGTAGCAGCATTGGCATTAGGCACCTGGGATTGCACTATTTTATCAATACAACAGGTAAGTTGTTGTACAGACATCTTAACCAATGAATTGATTGGCCAACACAGGCATCAGCATTGGTCAATGGCATTGGCATTGGCGGCATTGGGCATCAGATTAGGCATTGGCCTTGAACAGGGCATTAGCACAAAAAGTGCATCAGCATCGGCAAACATCAGGGCTGGGGTCAGCATTGAGCATTCCAGCATTGGCAAACAGGTTCCCAGGTGCCTAATGCTGATGCTGCTGTCACTGCTTTATGCCGATGCCACTGCAGCCCTATTGGGTTGCTGACCACATAATACTATTTTTATTTTATTTTATTTCATTTTATTTTATTTTATTTCACCAAAATACACTACAAAATGTCTATATATGCATTATTTGTCAGCATGGGAATTCTTTATTTACATGCATCAATATGTACATGCATGTGTGCACATGTGTGTGTGCATCTTTAATAACATACTACAATATGTGTAACATAGTATATAACTCTAAAATAAATACTAGGAGACCTTAGTTGTGTTCTCTTAGGTATTCCATCCACATTAGTGGTGCAAAAGGCCTAATTCAGCCAACTGTTCTATTTTTAACCCCTTGCATCAAATCCATCACGTGCACATGCCCCGCCGCCTTCTTGTAGGAGAACCTGCACAGTCCAGCTAGCAGATTAGTGGGTGTTGCCCTAACACCCTGTGAGATCCATTGATGATACTCAACCTGGAAACCTAACAAAAACCTGTTAAAAGGCTTAGGAAGTATAACACAGGCTAGAGGAAGGGTGCAAGTTGGTACTAAATATCACTGCTGATACCCAAACATTGTGTTTAGTGATGCGAAAAGATAAATCATGTTGCGAATACTTTCTAAAGGCATATGAAGATGTTCAAAAGAGTTCGAAATAGGTTCGAAGATGTGCAAAGTAGTTCAAAGTAGGCTCGAAGAAGTTCAAAGAGGTTTGAAGTGAGTTCGAAGAAGTTCATAGATGTCAGACTAATGTTGAGGTATGTCAAAAAGTGAATATAACAAATAAGGAGTGTTTGTCGAGAGGCGATAGGTGATGTGTGATAAAACGAGGAGTGAATATGATAGTTTCGAAGAAGTTTACAATATTTCACAGAACTTAGAGATATGATGCGAGCTAAGACTCAAGAGAATGGCTCTTAAATTAGATGACAAGTGAGAGGGTGACTTCTTCTCTGTTCCCTGTTGCTTTTCTTTTGTTTAAAGTAACTAATACAAGTCTATATACAATTTGAAGAAATATTACTAAAAAGGAAACAAGAACATGTGGAAAACATGAGGCAATATGCACAGCAATAAAGGTATTGTAAAACATAAAACAAATGAAAAATGATAAGAAGTGAAATGTACATTGTCCCAGTATAGTAAGAGTTCTTGTTCTATTGCTTTAATATATCATTGAAACATAAAAATGCACTTATCACATTCTAAGTCTCTGGTAGTCTCTTTTCATATCTGGTAGTGCTCGATATGTGATGAAATGGTTTGTTCCAAATGTGCAGCATGTATCGAAAGTGTTTTAAAACAGCTATATGGTGGCCAATATCATTTGAAGTAGTACAAAGTCATTCAAAAGCATTCAAAGTGTCACAAAATTGTTCAAAGTCATCCGGAATAGTGTGAAATAGTTCAAAAAGCATTCGAAGTCAATTTCATGGCATTCATAGTGATTTGGAGTGCGTGTCATAATGTGTAGATACAATTAGATCCTTCTCCAGACCTTATAGCGTGCAATGGACCTATCACTGTGGCACCAAAAGGTTCACTTTCTTTGATTCCTGGGCCTAATAGTAAAGTAGAATGAGAGTTAGTAAAGGTTAAGGCAGGAGGATAAGGTCCTGACTCACCAGGGCATGGGTTCCCCATCAACATAGGTTAACTTCACTCACCATGGAGCACACACCTTACCTGGCATTTATATATCCTTTCAACCATTCAGTATAGTCCATTACCCCATAGAAATAGCCTAGATACAATCCTGAAAGTCAAAACTTCATCCTGCAAGGTAGGGTTTTTACCTACTCACCTATTCTCCTTGTCACTCTATGCCAGCTCATATAACCCATTAGTGACAGTGTAGACAGGTATACCAAGGTATTATAAGCAATATTAACACCTCAGGATGGTCCATGAGCCTGTAAAAGAGAGGTGAAGAGTCAGTGTAAGGAGGTAGGTTACAGTCACTCACCCAAGGTCCATAGTACTGCAATTGCTTGGTGTAGGTGTATATATTACAAGCATAGCTCAAGAATGACACATGGCACACTTGTAATCAGAGAGCAGGAATGGATAGAGGCTAGTTGATTTTATAGAATGCAAAAGGACTGAAGGGAATCTGTGGTAGAACAAGTAAAATACAAGCAATACAATAGTTTCAAGGCTGGTTGATCAAGGTTCATCCAATCACGGATGTCATACCATTGCCTGATCACTCCATTGGACCATCCATCAGTACTCTTTCGAGCACCCTGCCTCCATTTCTCCACAGATTTCCCTTCAGTCCTTTTGCATTCTATGGAATTGGCCGGCCCCATGTCCATCCCCATGTCCATCCCTGTTGCATTTCAAATGTTACTAATGTCTGTATTACATTCCTAATGCATGTCTATTGTAAGGTATAATAATCAGTGTACAATGTAGTCATTGGTAGGTTAACATTGTGTCCATGCCTGATGCCAATGCCATGGCCATCCCTGTGTCCATGCCCAATGCTGATGCCATGGCCATCCCCATGTCCATGCCCAATGCCAATGCCATGGCTGTCCCCATGTCCATGCCCAATGCTGATGCCATGGCCATCCCTATGTCCATCCCCATTGCATTTCAAACATTACTAATGTCTGTATTACATTCCTAATGCATGTCTATTGTAAAGTATAATAATCAGTGTACAATGTAGTTGTTTTTTTTCACTAACATTGTGTCCATGCCTAATGCCAATGCCATGGCCATCCCCATATCAGTGCCCAATGCCGATGCCATGGATGTCCCCATTGCATGTCAAATGTTACTAATTTCTGTATTACATTCCTAATGCATGTCTATTCTAAGGTATAATAATCAGTGTGCAATGTAGTTGTTGGTTAATATAGTGACTTTATATAGTGAGTTTGACAGTGTCCATCAAACTCGTATCATTTGATACAATGTATGCATTCGATAGACCATATCATTTGATACATTGTAACTTACCTACAGTGACTCACAAAACTGAGTCAATGTTTTGCACTTTTTAATTTATTGTTGAATAACTTCCCATAAACAACAAAACCAAACAAGGTATTGGTGTACCGAATAACATACATGATCAGGGCTACCAAACAAACAAAGAATTATGTAATTTTAATCATCCCTCATGGAGATATGATCATTTTAATTCAGGGACTCATTGACTCAGTTTTGTGAGGTGGTATCAATATTATGATAAATTGTAATTCTAGTATTTTGTATGACCTCCCTTGGCCTTAATAACTGCTCCCAACCTTCTAGGCATGCTTTCAATCAAATTCTGACACACCTCTGATGGAATATTATTCCACTCTTCCACTACTCTTTCCCATAACTCCCAAATTCCTTTTGGCGCTGTTGGATACTTGTCTAACTGGTTCTTGAGGTGAACCCATTGATGTTCAATAGGGCTGAGGTCTGGAGATTGGGCAGGCCAATCCAGAAGAGTAATATTGTTGTTCTCCATCCATTTCTTGGCCTTTTTTGAGGTATGCTTGGGGTCATTGTCTTGTTGAAAAATCACTTCTTCTCCAGAAATCTTACTCTCCTCCAAGCTAGGCAGCATATGGTCCTTCAAAATGGACACATACTGGTCAGCATTCATCCTCCCCTCAACCTCTGCAAGATGCCCCACTCCATTCCATCCCATACACCCCCATACCATAATGTTTCCTCCCCCAAATTTGACAGTTCCCTGCACCTCTCTCTCAATCAGCCCCTCTCCCTTCTGTTTCCAAACCCACTCTCTCCCATCTGACCCAAACCTGTTAATTTTAGTCTCATCTGACCAAATAACCCTTCTCCAGTCCTCCACAGTCCACTCTCTATACTTCTGAGCAAAAGCCAATCTTGCTTTCCTATGCCTTATACTAAGCAAAGGCTTTTTCTTCTTCACCACAGCCTTGAATGAGTTTTTTCTGAGAACTCTTCTGACTGTTTCTGAGGAGACTGGAGTGGGGATGATGCTGTTGATGTAATGGGTGGCCTGAACAGCATTTGCAGCCTTGCCAGTGGTAATTTGGGTAAGGATGGCTCTCTGAGAGGTAGATGAGAGCTTAGAAGAATGACCACCAGAGGGGGAATCCAGGTTTGGATGGAGAGCCCTGAGTGTTCTGGATACACTAGACTGGCTGAGGTTGAGTTTAGAGGCAATATTGTGGGTAGAATAATGATTGGAGGCCAGGGAAAGAATGTTTTCCTTCTGAGCAGAGGAGATGGGATGCATTGGAGAATATTGAAGTATGAAGAATGCTAGTCCTAATTAAATACTATAATTTAAGGTCCCATCAAGGGTCACATCACCTTAGAAACCATCTGTCAAGTTTTTGACATTATACAGTTGGTGGAGCATCAGATTCTAATATTTCTGACTACCCCTCACAAAACTGAGTCAATGAGTCTCTGAATTAAAATAATCATATCTCCATGAGGGATGATTAAAATTACATAATTCTTTGTTTGTTTGGTAGCCCTGATCATGTATGTTATTCTGTACACCAATACCTTGTTTGGTTTTGTTGCTTATGGGAAGCTATTCAATAATGAATCAAAAAGTCCAAAACATTGACTCAGTTTTGTGAGTCACTGTATGTGTGCACATTTGGAATAAGCCTTTTTGTCACATATTGAGCACCACTGGACACGAAGAGAGAAGACAAGAGATTTAGAATATGATAAGTGCAGTTTTACATTTCAATGATATATTGAAGCAATAGAACAAGAACTCTTACTATACTGGGACAATGTATGTTTCACTTATTATCATTTCTCATTTGTTTTATGTTTTACAATACCTTTATTTGCTGTGCATATTGCCTCATGTACTACACATGTTTTAAATACTATCTCTTCAAATTGTATATAGACTTGTATTAGTTACTTAGAAGAACAGCCAAGCAATGGGGAACAGAGAAGAAGTTACCCTCTCACTTATCGTCTGACTTAAGAACCATTCTCTTGGGTCTTATCTTCATGTTGTATCTTTAAGTTCTGTGAAATATTGTGAACTTCTTCAAACTTTCATATTAGTCTCTTGACTCGTCGCCTATCACCTATCACCATTCAAAAAACACTTCACATTCACTATACTTGCTTCTTGATATACCTCAAACCACTTCAAACCACTGCAACATTCCTCGAAACTTCTTCAAACTATTTTTCACACCTTCAAACATCTTTTGAACCATTTCAAACTTCTTTGTATGCCTTTAAAAGACCATTCACAACACACTTCATCATTTCACATTGCTCACTACAACTTTTGGGGATCAGCAGTGATATTTAGTACCAACTTGCACCCTTCCTCTAGCCTGTGTTATATTTCTTAAGTCTTTTAACAGGTTTTTGTTTGGTTTCCAGGTTGAGTATTATCACCAGTACTAATCATGCTGGACACAGAAAAACCATTTGTAGTAGAAAGTGATGAGTCAAAGTAAGCCATCGGGGTAGTCCTCAAACAAACTGATGCTAATGGGGACTCACACCCATGTGGATACATCTTCCATTCTCTCATGCCCACAGAATGGAACTGTCCACATGTCCATGCATTCTTGACCAGGACTTCTGTATGCTTTGCCAGCACCCAACCAGAAGAGATCAAACTCCTGACTGTCATCTACTCCCACAACTCGCCAACACTTGTGTCCATCACCACTTTCACCACTGCTGTGGGTGAATCAGGCACAACAGCACTATTCGACCTGATGTGCACAATTAGGCCTTAGGTTTCTGATAGAACTAGAAAACATGGGGGGAGCTAGTGTTATGAGAAAGTGCAATGCATACACCTATAAATGTCTCATGCTATTGTTTCTCTTGCTTATTATCTTATTGTTCTATGATGTTATTGTCTTTCTTTCTTATTGTCTTTCACAGAGCCCCTATCATGCATCATTAATCCTGTACGATCACACTCCCACACTATTGTACTCACCCCATGGCATGCTCATTCATTTTCCTTTGCTATTGTTCACTACATGATTACATGTAAATATAATCTCCTGTGTTTGTAGTATTTAATCTGTAGATACAACACTGGGCAAACTCAGCTTGATCTAGTCATTCATATGCTCTCTACTTGTGCTCTAAGTCATTCTCAGACAGTTGCTTATGAGCAACTGTGATCCTCACTCGATCAAAGAACTCAAGAGAGCTTTGACTTTAACAGGAAGAGTGCAAGTTGGTACTAAATGTCACTGCTGTCACCCAAGGGTCATGGTTAGAGGTGTGGAATGGTCAGACATGTTATGAAAAGTCTTTTGGAGCATACAAAAAGGTTCAAAAGACATTCGAAAGACATTTGAAGACATTTAAAAAAGTTTGAAATAGGTTTGAAATCATTCAAAGTCATTCGAAATAGTTCAAAATAGGTTCAAAATGAAATTCATGGGGTTTGGAGAGGTCAGGAGCATGTGTTGTGATGTGTCAATACATCTGGAAACCTTTTCCAGAGCCTAGAGTGCACAATGGACCTATCACCATTCGGTAATGGATTGTGAGGGTGGGTTCATGGTGACAGTAGAAGTTAGGAATTTGGAATTTTTCTGATCACAGACCCAGCCTTTAAGTCGGACACTCAAACCCTCATGTGCCTTGTAGGCTCAGCACTAAGGGGGAAATACTGTCAAGACCCATTTCACCTGACCAGATTCCCAATAACACCTAACTCTTTTCTGATCCTTTTCTGACCTTCTCCACTGGCATCCCAGCCACAGCACTTTTTAGTCATCAGACAAGTTGTCATGTGCTTTATTATCTGCTTACTCACTTCATTCCTAATACAGTCTTACCAATTCTGGTCATGGACACTTACCAAGACCCATTAGTAAACTTCCACCTTTTCTGTCATTCTTCTGGCCTTCATTATTTAAGCACCCATAGCTTAGCCTTAGTTTTCAGTTTGCAAATTACATGTGCTTGTGTATACATCTATATATTTATATATTGCTTGTGTCTATTCATCTCCAGTTCAATATCAATCCTTAATCATCTTTGACTTAATCTCGACTCAATCTCTTAGTCTTTCAACTCCTCTTGACTTCAATTCAACTCTAAAACCTCTGCTTAATCTATCTTTGCCCTCCATCAGGAAACCCTCCAGATATCCAAACCACCTCCACCTAAAATTGGACAACTGACAAGGAAAAGAGCACAGCTTCTTGCAAGTTGAAGTCAAGTCCTCTCTGGCCCCTTTTCACCTGGCCTGCTATAGTCTGGTGGATTCTGTCCATAAACCTCTGAAACCCTCTGACCACTGACAACTAAGTCTGACCAGAAGTCTGGTGTTTTCCTGACCAAGTTCTGACCTTGGTAGTAGTGATCTTGAACTTTGACAGCTACAACTGTTACCCTTCCTCATGTGTCTGTTATACCAGCCAATATGAGACCTTGCAGCAGTGCCTGAAATGTAAGGCTGATTGCTACAAAGCCAATGAAACAACCCCACAGGCATACTTCAATTATCTTCCCATCATCCTGCATCTTCAGGCAATGGTAGCAAATTTTACCTATGCTAAAAAACTGCAATACTAGTCAAATCATGTGCACAATCCAACCAAGGTAACCAATATCTTCGATGGCACACATTACACCTCACTACTGGGGAAGTTCATCACCATTGGCAATAAAGAACTCTCTGCATGATTCTTTTCTGATCCTCGTGATATTGCACTTGGCTTGTCAACCAATGGTTTTTGCCCTTTCAAGCATTGTGTAAGGGCAACCTCCAAGTCTCACTTGATAATGAGTTAACAGAGGGGAATCCAAAGTTAATATTATACTACATAATACAGATACTTCAGGTGCACCTAACAGAGGGGAATCCAAAGATAAAACTCTAAGGACTCATCTGTCAATGCCCAGTATATGTGATAGACCTGAAAATAAAATAAAATAGCAAAAAGGTGGAAGTAGGTGGATCAAGCTGCAGGATGACATCACATTGATGGGTAAACATCCAGAAGGGGTCCTGCCTCTAAGAATAGAACTGTCAACATGTACCAATGTAGAAAAAGCTGAAATATAATAATAAAATAGGAACAAATCATAGAAAATCATAGAAAAGGCAGAATAGGGTAAAATAAAATATATATAAAAAATGGGACGAATGCAGAAAATTGCCCAGACACTGGGGGTACCTTCCTTTTCCCTTACACATCAGAACAAGGCTGCTTGGCCACTCATTCTATTCAATTACAATCTCCCTCCTAAAGAAAGGTTTCACAACAAAAAATATTATTTCTCTTGGATCGATTCCCAAGAAACCCTTCAACTTGGATTCATTTTTGTGGCCACCTGTCCAGTTTAAAGTTGGTGTTGAAACATTTGATGCACTCTTGCAGTCGATTTCCATTTTCCATGCATATCTAATTGTTATTTTCAGTGATATTCCAGCAGTCTCATTGATTATGTGTATGAAGGGACATAACATGATTGCTCCATATCAAATGTGTGAAGTTTGAGGGATCCACAAACTTGGCACAAAAACACATTATGTGCCCTTGGATCATTCTTTCCTTCCAGGCTCTCAGGACTCATACAACCCATCTGCTCTTCTGCTCTGCAATCATGCATCATTCCTCGAACAAGCAGAGATAGTTCAATCTGCTTCAACTAGCAAAGATTTCGATACATTTTCCACCAAGTTTGGCATCAAAGGCATGCCATTGCTCAGTGCATTAAGCTCTTGTCTCCAATTTCATTTCCCTATGACTTCATGCATCTCATCTGGGTGAACCTAATCCCTAATCTGGTTCTCTTGTGGACTGGGAAACTCAGGGACTTGGATCATGATGGGCAGGACTACATATGTGATTATGAAAACTGTGTGGGAAGCAATCAGAGAGGCAACCTTTTTGGCTGGGGGGAATGATTCCTGCCACATTCAGGTCCCGCATCCCCAACATTGTGTTAGAGAAGGTGAATATGATTGCTGAAACCTATTCAATTTGGACATTATACCTTGCACCTGTGCTTCTTAAAGGCCACTTCCTGAATGAACACTATTACAACCCTCATTCAACTGCTTATACATTGCATTGACCTTGAAATCATCCATGAAGAAATTGATGGCCTCGACCAGAATTTCCAGAAGTGGGTTCAAGACTATGAGTGGTATGTGCTTCCACCTCTCACTTCAATGAGATTCTGTTTAATGGCTTGCTAGGTTCTATGGTCAAGATGATCCAGATTGCATTTTGGGCTGCCCACTCACTGTTCATGCCTTGCTGCATATTGCTTTAACCATCAGAGCTATGGGCCCAGTCTGGGCCTATTGGGCATTCCCAGGCAATGTTCTTTGCAACATCAGAAGTTGATGGTTCCCTCACCCAAGCATCAACAGATATGTTACATTGCATGCACAGTTAACCTACATCACCCTCCTATACAATTTGGATGACAAACTATGCCTTCAACTGCCTAAATCTCATGACTGGAATTTGACACTGCCTTTATGTATGTATATCTTCCATCCCTTAACAAACCCACAATTTACATTGGTTTCAGATCCACTATATGTTCTTATTCCTCCAAAGTGATCTGCTGAATCTATCAACTGTTCTCTATGGATGAAACTTACTGCGTCGCTCACAACTCACTTTGATGTAACTGCATGAACAATTCATCAGCTCATCCCAAAAGATTCTTGATTTATTCAGTATGGCCAGGTATACTGTACCAATGCAATCAGTTTGTCAGTCATGGGTGGTCAAAATAAAAGGTCATGGAGGTCACAGGTCACAACAGCGATTGACGAACTTGGGAGAGCCAGAAGCCTCTAAAAAAGGCAATTTAGATCTGTTTCTGGTCGAAATTTCTCTCAGGTCACAGAAATTTTCGTGACCTGACGAAAATAACCGAAATCTGAACGCTGTCACATGACATTTGTCCAGGTACACTGTATGTATGATGTATCTGATATGGTACACATTGACATATTTTTATTTTAGTATCAGCTTTTGGTTGATAAATTTGCTCATCAACAACACTGAATGTCCGAGTTTAAATTGTGTGACTTCTTTGGCCAAGTACTTCGCCTTCTTATCATCAGCATTCCTGATTCGCAAAATGATAAAGTCCAGCCCCAAATGCTCGTCTACGCGCTTATCAAGCCAGTTAAACTAATCAATCCCACCATGGATAGGATCAAATATTATGAAGGCTTTGGACCCATGGAATTCGTCGACCTCAACCAGGTAAAATGTGTCATTGGAGGGATCATGGACCATGGGAGGTGGGCAATTGTCGATTGCAGCACATCTTCTGCATGGCCACATGTTATAAATTGACTCTGCGTCGTATTTGCCTAGATGTCTTAAATAAAGGTTCTCAGTTATTTCTCAAGGCATCGAGAACATGCCAAAATTCAGCCCAAAATCCATGCTGAAATTCATTGAAGCCTCGTCAGAGATTGTTGATGTAGCCCAAAACTGTTTGAAATTTCTATCATTATTAAAGTGAAAAATCATCCCATATATTTCAGCGACTCCTCGTATGTTATTCCACCACACCAACTTGGCATAAAAGGCAGAAATATACTGTATATGAAATTCATACCGTTTGGAACATTGCAGCTGGAAAGTCATCCCAAATTCATCCACCCTTATGTAATTCAGCCATATATATTATGAAATAAGGGTTTCTCGAACTAAGCAAATGAAAAACAGGCGTCACTGGGACGTAACGACGATAGCAATTTCATCTCGAACACTCGTTAGCGTGGGTTGGGCGGGCAGCCATTCAAGCTTCAAGTTCAACTGCGGCACGCCGTCAGCCAGCGACGTTTAACTCTTGTCCATCGACTACGATAATCTGCATCTATCCCAACCACATAAATAAAGCAGTCGCCTGGTACTTATGTTGCTCCCATCGCCCACAGCTCGTGCAGCCGAAATTGATCAAAACACTACACTGTGCCTTGCGTGTTCCTGTTCTCTCCCTCCTCTGAAGAAATCGTCCTCACACTCCAGCACATCAGTAGCTGCACCACAGATATTTCTTACCCCATGCTGCTACCGTCCTATCTGTTCTAGATGCATTGTCGCTAACCCACGGCTGCAGAGGTACGACCCTTGTCTGGCATGTCTTGGAGGTGTCGGTATTGTACGCTCTGGTTCGGGCACTCCAGCTCATCAAGTTGGAGAAAAGGATTCTAGTGTCAATATTGATGGTGCTGTGAGGGACAAGGATACATTCGTGCTTGGTGACGCAGACGACGATGAAGAGGACGATATTTTGCGAGACGCTTTGCCTTTTGAGGAGCCCGAGCGCTCACATCCCGCAGGAGAAGGTCCACATGATCCTGCTGGCAGCTTAGCACTGACGACCGGGCAGCCAACAAATACGACTTCACTGAAATACTATATAGCACGAAATGATACATTACAGGGCATAGCTCTTCGATATGGATTAGACGTGAGCAAGATCCTCTCCTCTGTTGCCAAACTAAAGCATCACTCTAGGGACATGAGCTCTGCCGTCTTAATAACTTTCCTCCAAGTACTCTTCGCACTACTCCTCATCTCCTACATACACGCCGGTACCTGACCTTGCCGCCATCTGCACACCAGCTTTCAGGTTCAGCATCGAACGAAAACGCGGAGGAGGTGAAAGAACGAGAAGTCAGAATACAATACGAGAAAGCTGAGAAACGGCTGCAGACTTGCACAAAGGAGGTGGATTTGCACATAGCGAAGGCATATGTTGCATTGGCGGACGACGCGGAGGAGACAGGTGAATATGACCGGAAGCTCAAAGAGGGAGGACCTCCAAACGGAATTCCGTCGAATTTGGAGGAGAGAGCCATTGCGAAGTACCTGGATGATGAGGAGTGGGAGGCCAACGTAAGGAAGGATGGCAAGGTTGGTGTCACAGGACTACCATTTGTCCATGGTTGGGGTAACGGCGGGAATAGGACGGTCCGGTCTGAGAAGGAGGTTCATGGACATGAACGTCGTTGGTGGCAACGGTAAAGCGTGGCTTCAAGTTGGACGGCGTAGATTCGTTTGCAACGGTGTATCGATTGCGAAATCTACGTCCTCAAAAATTTGATAAGTGAGATCGTCAAGTCGAACAGCGTGTAAGTTACCGTACTTCGTTGCTTCTGTAACCGATTAGAAGAGCGCATATTCACAAAGTTACAGCCACTTACCGACCTTAGGGCGCGGTTCAAAAATTCACCGGAAATAGTAAATCGTTCATGCATTTGGCTGCGAGGCAAATCTTTTGAATTGGATACTGTCATGAAAATTTGTATATTTTGAACCTCCATAACATGATAAATGAGCCTGCAGTATCAAAATTTGGAGTTTTACCTAAAAATAGGATTTTGGGATAATGTTCTCCCCTGATCTGCAAAAAGTGGAGGTAAGATACCAACACGGTGACCAAACTGACTGTTCAGAACTGAACATTCCACTCTTTTGTTGGCATAGGCTTATTGAGTATATCAAGAGGGTTCAGAATATGTATGTCTCTTGGAAATAGGAGAACTCCAGGAGCTATTACCATTCGAACTTAATTCCTGCGAATTTTTGAAATTTTTTTTTTTCGACCGTTCCGCAGATGGTCGCTATCCAGCGACGCAGCGATTAACCTCAACAACTCACAATTTAACCCTGCTCTACTCTGAGTGCATGCAACAGGAAGGAGGCAATTCTCTCTTATCGTTCGTGAAAAGTTACGTTGGACATCTCCCCATCGCTAGACGAACCCATCATGATGTGCAGCACCAATAATGCATATATGAGGAGAATGAAATGATTACATGCATGCATATAGGTCATACTTCTCCACCTCCCCACCCTTTCGCTTCTCACGGTTAGGGTTCACCAAAACCATGGACTACTTCAGTTTCTTCTTCCTGTTGGCATTTTTACCAAGAATAGTATGTGAAACATAGAAACAACCGACTCACGGGCGGAGCTGGGACGAGTGGCCACATGATCTCTTCCTGCAGTTGGTTGCACGAGGGGGGAGTCGTGCGTAGCATTTTCGGCAAATCTGCTTGTCACAGTTGTACTTCGACGCTAACACTTTCAGCGAGGGCTCAATGATTCCGCCACGGAGACTACGGAACGAGTGTCAAGTAAATAAAAAATTGTCGGAAAATCAGGCTTCGCGTCGAACACACCGAAGGACAAGGTGGAGGGTTGACTCCTTCTGGATGTTGTAGTCGCTCAGGGTACGACCATCCTCTAGTTGTTTTCCAGCAAAAATGAGACGTTGTTGATCAGGAGGGATGCTACGTTGGTACCGTCAGTCTCTTTTCGCGTCTACACCTCTTCGAACGGCACAAAGTCTTACCCTTCCTTGTCCTGGATTTTGGCTTTCACGTTGTCAATGGTGTCCGACGATTCCACCTCAAGAGTGATCGTCTTCCCTGTAAGGGTCTTGACGAAGATTTGCATCTTTGAATGATGCTGTGAGTTAACTAGCCCAGTAAGCGTAAAAAGAAGGCGAGCTCGTTTTTATTTGGCTTTGTGATGGCGGTGGCTTAGTTGTGGCTGAGTTTAGGGCTGGTCAGTAGTTCCGGTTATGCGATTTCTACTTACGAGTACTATCAACTTTAGTAACAGTCGTTATTCAGTTATTCGCACCGGAGGTCCGAATAACTAGACCTACCCACATTTTGGCATGAATAGCTACAGATGAGAGTCAATAACTGAAGACGTGAGTCACTATCCTGCTTCTCGGGTGAGTGGAGGTAGACGAGCGAGGGACGAGCATAGTGTACCGATATTTTGCATGGTAGAATTCTGACGCGTTCGGGTCATGTGATGAGGCATCAGTTCCTTTCTCCAGTTCCACCATTGTGCAGAGCAGCATGCGTTTTTCTTTCTTGCAGTGTCTGATTTAACTCTTTCATCAACTTTTTGATCTATGGCAAGCAACTCAGCATGGCTGAGAGCAGGGAAGACCAATAGATGCACACACTCATGGATGACAGCAGATAGCACAGACAGCGAGCAGGGTTCTGCACCTCTGTTGAATACGTATGTCGCCATTGGGGTGGAAGCTGATTCAAGGAAAGGAAAGAGGCAGCAGATGAAGGTTCCTGAAGGATCGGCTCATTTGGAAGTTCGTCGTTCATCTCATGTAGCTTCAGCAAGAGCAAAATCTGTACAAGCAGCTGCTCCAAGGCCACCACTGGTCAAGGCTCCTCCTGGCTTGAGACCATCAGCTGGATATCAGTATGAGGTTTTGCTGATGGTAGTAGAACAGGGCAAGAAGAAGCCAGTGCAATGGGGCAGTTCGTCAATCTTGTCTGGAAAGGTCTTTGGCTCTCAGGACATTACTGTAATCCAGGCAGGTTCAAAAGCTGTTCCAGTGGCGAAGGAGGGTTAGAAGTGGTCAGCAACCAGCGAGGCATCAGGTGATTTGGAACACGTACACATTCCCCATCATCACGCGTCTGCAGCAGATTTTTCATCTATGCATTTTGATGAGCCACAGAGTGGGAATCTACTTGAGGGTTGGCAAGGGACAGTCATGCAGGACATTGTTGAGCTGAAGGCAACCATGAATAGGGAGGAGGGCTCTCCAATGGCAGTTGAACCAAGGACGCTGACATGCAAAGGGCGCGACCCCAATCTCAAGCCCCATCACTGACAACCCATTACTTCACAGGACAGCACAGGACATTTATAACAATCATGACACCAATGCAGTCTGGCTAGCTGGGCATGGACTGGTACCACCAGGGAAGGGTTATCGAGGGCTACACCCCTCCTCAGCTAGTAGGCAGCATTTTGGACAAGGTCCATTCCCCGAAAGCATGGCAGGTCAATACTAAAGGATTGGGCTCAGAGAAGAGACTTTTCATGGAATACTTGAGAGACCCACATATCCCACATATTTTGCCTACAGCTACTTCATCTTGCATACAGTCAGGACAGCACATTTTATACACTAGCACAGTGCATGCTCGCATAGCATCAGGGGTGCATGGCCCCCATCTTGCCTCAGCTTCTCGCACACATGAACAGCCTGCAGATGGTCATGTAGATCTACATATAGCCACAGCGGTGATGATACTCAACCCAGAAACCCAAACAAAACCTACTAAATGGCTTCGGATGGTATAACACAAGTCAGAGGAAGGGTGCGAGGTGGTACTAAATATCGCCACTAAGACCAAAATGTAATGTTTAGTAACGCAAAATGGAAAGGGCTGTGGTGAATAGTTTGTATGGGCATACAAAGGTGTTTGAAATAGTTTGAAATTGGTTCGAAGATGTGTGAAGTAGTTCAAAAAGGTTCAAAGTAAATCGAAGAGCAAGTTTAACGAATGTGAAGTTTTTGTCGAATAGTGATAGGCGATGGGCAATAAAACAAAGAGCAAATACGATAGTTTCAAAGAAGTTCATGATATTTTGCAGAACTTAGAGATACGATGCGAACTAAGACTCAAGAGAATGACTCTTAAATCTGACGATAGTGAAGAGGGTAACTTGTGCTGTTCCCCATTGTTTTTTTGTTTGTTCTAACTAACTAATACAAGTCTATATACAAAATGAAGAGATAGTACTAAAAATGAAATAAGAACATGTGTAAAACATGAGGCAAATATATCAAACAATGAGGACTTGTATATCATGAAACAAATGAGAAATAATAAATGATGAAACATACATACAGTGACTCACAAAACTGAGTCAATGTTTTGGACTTTTTGATTCATTGTTGAATAGCTTCCCATAAACAACAAAACCAAACAAGGTATTGGTGTACCGAATAACATACATGATCAGGGCTACCAAACAGACAAAGAATTATGTAATTTTAATTATCCCTCATGGAGATATGATCATTTTAATTCAGGGACTCATTGACTCAGTTTTGTGAGGGGTAGTCAGAAATATTAGAATCTGATGCTCCACCAACTGTATAATGTTAAAATCTTGACAGATGGTTTCTAAGGTGATGTGACCCTTGATGGGACCTTAAATTATAGTATTTAATCAGGACTAGCATTCTTCATACTTCAATATTCTCCAATGCATCCCATCTCCTCTGCTCAAAAGGAAAACGTTCCTTCCCTGGCCTCCAATTATTATTCTACCCACAATATTGCCTCTAAACTCAACCTCAGCCAGTCTAATGTATCCAGAACACTCAGGGCTCTCCATCCAAACCTGGATTCCCCCTCTAGTGGTTGTCCTTCTAAGCTCTCATCTACCTCTCAGAGAGCCATCCTTACCCAAATCACCACTGGCAAGGCTGCAAATGCTGTTCAGGCCACCCATTACATCAACAGCATCATCCCCACTCCAGTCTCCTCAGAAACAGTCAGAAGAGTTCTCAGAAAAAACTCATTCAAGGCTGTGGTGAAAAAGAAAAGGCCCTTGCTTAGTATAAGGCATAGGAAAGCAAGATTGGCTTTTGCTCAGAAGTATAGAGAGTGGACTGTGGAAGACTGGAGGAGGGTTATTTGGTCAGATGAGACTAAAATCAACAGGTTTGGGTCAGATGGGAGAGAGTGGGTCTGGAAACAGAAGGGAGAGGGGCTGATTGAGAGAGAGGTGCAGGGAACTGTCAAATTTGGGGGAGGAAACATTATGGTATGGGGGTGTATGGGATGGAATGGAGTTGGGTATCTTGCAGAGGTTGAGGGGAGGATAAATGCTGACCAGTATGTGTCCATTTTGAAGGACCATATGCTGCCTAGCTTGGAGGAGAGTGGAATTTCTGGAGAAGAGGTGATTTTTCAACAAGACAATGACCCCAAGCATACCTCAAAAAAGGCCAAGAAATGGATGGAGAACAACAATATTACTCTTCTGGATTGTCCTGCCCAATCTCCAGACCTCAGTCCTATTGAACATCATTGGGTTCACCTCAAGAACCAGTTAGACAAGTATCCAACAGCACCAAAAGGAATTTGGGAGTTAGGGGAAAGAGTAGTAGAAGAGTGGAATAATATTCCATCAGAGGTGTGTCAGAATTTGATTAAAAGCATGCCTAGAAGGTTGGGAGCAGTTATTAAGGCCAAGGGAGGTCATACAAAATACTAGAATTACAATTTATCATAATATTGATACTATCTCACAAAACTGAGTCAATGAGTCCCTGAATTAAAATGATCATATCTCCATGAGGGATAATTAAAATTACATAATTCTTTGTTTGTTTGGTAGCCCTGATCATGTATGTTATTCGGTACACCAATACCTTGTTTGGTTTTGGTGTCTATGGGAAGCTATTCAACAATGAATCAAAAAGTCCAAAACATTGACTCAGTTTTGTGAGTCACTGTATAGTGTTCCCATATAGTAAAAGTGCTTCAATGAAACACAAAAATGCACTTATCGCATTCTAACTCTCTTGTAATCTCTCCTCATGTCCAGTAGTGCTTGATATCTGACTAAATAGCTCACTCCAGTTGAGCATCGTGTATCGAAAGTGTTTTAAGACAACTATATGGCAGCCAAAGTCATTCGAAGTGCTGCAAAGTTGTTTGAAGTGTCGCAAAATGGTTTGAAAGCGTTCGAAATAGTTCAAAGTTGTCCGAAATAGTGCGAAATAAATCGAAAAGTGTTCAAAGTTGATTTCGTGGCATTCATAGTAATTCGGAGTGTATGTCGTGGTGTCTCGATGCGAGTGAGAATGTTCTCCAGACCTTATAGCGCACAGTAGACCTATCAGCGGCTTGCATGTACAAACATTTAGCAGCAGATGATCTTGCAGGGCCACACAGCCCCCATCTTGCCACAGTGGCTTGCATGCATGAACAGTCAGCAGATAACTGTATAGATTTACATACAGCCAGAGCAGCTTGCATGCACAAATATTTAGGTCAGCTCAAATAGTATGTTACATGGCAGCATGCCCTCATCTCATAGCAGCAGCAGGCAATCTTTTAGCTTCACATATAACCATGCAAACTCCTGCACACACACTACATGCACCTGCTCAGACATTCACTCAAGCAGTAGGTCCATTATTGTCTCACCCAGCATTGAATGCAGAAGTGGTGGCAGTGATTGCAGTGGCATTAGGCATGCATGGAACAATACCACCAACAAGCAGTGGCATCGCCCCACCACCACAAGGGGAGTACTTCTCCGAAACTATTATGAATGCCACGAGCGAGCTCCCAATCACAGTAATCAAGGAACTGAAAGGTGGGTTCAAAAACTACATCCCATTGGTGCTTTGCATGCATAAAGCCTGCTTGAATGCCACCAAGGCCACTGATCTCTTCGATACAGAGATCAGTCTGAATGAGAGAGGTGAATTCAAGTTGAAGCAAAAGATGTTGACAGCTGCAAAGGATTACTATATCATGACAGATGACTTCATGGAGATCCAGAAGAACTTCATTTGAGGAATGCGGAAACATTTGATCCTGGGAGATGAGAGTGAAGCCAACCAGTTGAAGGCATTGTGGTGTGTGACCATGTTTTCCGATTTCTTCAGCACTATAGTGGCAAGGCCCAATTTCACACTAGACTGGCCTTCATATAGAGGCTATATCTGTTAGAGTCGAAGTTCCTAAAATTAGTTGAAGCTTGTGAGCGATGATATCGATCAAGATGTTTCAGAGAATTGCTGAGGCTCATAAGCAACAGCTGTGAGGATGACTTATTCAGAGTTCATTAGGAACATAGAATTGACCAGGTCAAGCTGGAGCTTGACTGGTCATTGTATTGTCATTTAAATACTACAGGTACAGGATGAGTTGCATAGCAAGAATAATAGAAATGTCGGGACAATAACGTGGGAGTGTCTGCAATCTACTACAATAGCATGAGAGGGAAAGGGTGATTAAAGATGTACAGTTGCAAGACAAATAGAATTGTAGAACAATAGTGCCTCGCGTGATGAGGACAATAAGAACAATAGTGAGTAGATGATCATAGAATGATAGCGTGGGGGCATACTCGAGGAGAACAATAGAGACAATAGAAAAGAAAATTGATCCTCCCCTTTCTCATGCCATATCGTAACATCAGCTCTCCCTCAATGTTTCGAGTCCCATCTGAAACTAGGTCCTAACTGTTCTCATCGGGTCGAATGACATTGCCTGTCCTTCATCAGTCGTTGCGGTGAAAGTGCTAATTGTCATTAAAGTGGGGGCATTGTGGGCATAGACTCTGGTGGGTAATTTGATATTGTCCACCCCCACAAATTGCACTGAGGTGCCGGTCATAAACATGATGCTATGAGGTAGGGGGGTGGCGGTGAGGATCCTGAATGAGATAAGAATGTAGAGGATAAGCATAATGAAAATGGCGGCACCGAATACGGCGCCAAGGACGACGATGAGCATCAAATTTTTGATCATGGTGGTTCAGGTTTAAGTGGTACGGTGATGAGGTGGATTGTCATGTGATGGGTTACTCAGACAGAAGAGTGTGGAGTGCTCGGATGCCATTGTCAGCAGTGGGGACACTGGTATTCTGAGCAATGAAAGGAGAAATGGTTGATGCAGGTGCATGTGAAGCAGATGGAGTTCCACAGAGGTGTGGGTGGGTAATCGGGCGTGGGTTGTCTAGAATAGGGTGTAGGCGTGCACAGTGGTGGGGGTGACAGTGACGGATGGAGGGGAGGTTGTGGAGGTGATGTCAGTCATTCTGGTGTCATCTTGAATTCCTCGTCTTCTTCGTCATTGGAAGGCTCTATAATGAATATTTGCTGCAGTGTGGGGACTCGTTCTCCGGGTCTGTAGTGTAGCGCCTGCTCATCTAAGCTCCTCATGAGTGGGAGCAAGTCAAGGTGGTAGGCATCCTCAGTTAGACACTGGAATACCTGTTCAAGGGCAGAAATCGCTTGGTATGTCTCGAAAAGGTTGCGTACAGTTCCATGGAGAAGTGCCTAGTCTTGGGTCATGGAGAGCAACCTCTCTTCCTTCTGGATGCCATCAGTGTCGCAGACGAAGCTGAGGATTAGTTCGAAGGTTCTTATGGGGTCAGGGTCAGGCATGACATTCATAAAGAAGTGTAAAGGGCAGCTCATAATGGTAGTAGGTTATGGGTAGACTTGTATTCGTTCAAGATTTCTGAAGCATTTCTTAAGTGTGCTTCCGGCTCCCAAGTATTCTCCGCCATGCTGTAACTTTTCCATTTTACCAGGAATCAGGTTCCTTGGCCCATCTTTTTGTAAGCTAAAATTGGGTCGACCTTGTGTTCTAGTTCTCCCTCGATCAGCTCGGGGGGTGGGGGAAGAAGGTTGGGTCCATGTGTCTCGTTCTCCTTGAAATGCAAAAGAAGAGAGGCGTGGAAGACTGGATGAATTCTCCATTGTGAAGAAAGTTTTAGTTCATAGGCATAAGAGGAGATCACCCGGGTGATAGGGAATGGCCCCTCATGTTTTGGGGTGAGTTTCCTGGTTGGGTATCCCAATTTCAGGTTCTTCGAGTCCAGCCATACCCTTTCTCCCACCACGAATGGGTGGAAGCCTCATCTGTTGCATCTGCTCATAACTTGTCGGGACAGTTCATGCGCTGCCAGGGCCTCTCGCCATATGTTCCCTAATTTGGCTATCCTCTGTTTGGTAGCTGGTATGTTCATTTTTTCGTACATCGTGGGGATGGCCTTGGGGTGTGTTTCCATCATTATGTAAAATGGGGTATTCTTTATCACCAAGTGGTGCTTCTGATTATGCATAAATTCAGCAGTGGCAAGGTGTCATTTCCATTGTGACAGTTTGTTTGCACAGAAGATCCGGAGGTAGATTTCTAGTTCTTGATTGACTCGCTCCATTTCCCCATCATTCTGTGGGTGATAGGCCATGCTCATGGCCAGTTTTATTTCCAGGAGTCTTCCCAATTCTTGGAATGCATTGGAGGTGAATTGTGGATCGCAATCCGATATGCTTTTATCGGGGAGGCTAAATCTCTTAAACACGTTATGCAGATAAAGGTCTGCTGCCCCCAGTGCATCGACGGTCTTGTTGCAAGGAATGAAAATCACCCCCTTAGTAAGCCCATGGTCTACCATGACCATGATGGTGTCAGATCCATTGCTGATCAGTAAGTCCATGATGAAATCCATGGTTACTAGCGTGAATGGTCATGTCACTTCTGATTTGATTGGCGAGAGTGGCGGTGTCATGGGGTGTGTGTTTACCTTCATTTGTTGATATGTGGTGCATCTGTCAACGTAGTTCTGGATAAAGATTGTCATTCCGGGCCACCAGTAGTCTCTTTGCACCAGTTCTAGCATCTGGAATCAGCCAGGGTGCCCCGTAAGTAAATTGTCATGGTACTTTTCCATGATCTTTCTCCGTAGTTCCTTGTCATCTGGGACATAGCATTGGTCTTTGAAAAAGACTGTCCCATCATTCTCCATTTTCCAATCTTCTACTGCCGACTTGATCAGTGGCATTCCTCCTTCTTTGATGGCCCTTACTATTTCTTTTAGTAGGTCATCATGCATCATGCTTTCCGCTAGCAGGTCCTTTAATTCCATATTGATCGTTTGTGTGAAGATCTCATCTTTCAACAGTGTGACATCATTGTTGTCATCGTCAATCTCTGGTGTGTGATCTCCTCGTTGTGACAGCACATCAGATTGTATCATCATCTTTCCTGGCATGTGCACCAGTTGAAGATTGAACTGTGACAGGAAAAGACTCCATCTCACTTGTCATCGGTTCAATTTTTGTGCCGTTCTGAAGTACATGAGATTCTTGTGATCTGATAAAATAGTGGTGGGGTGTTCAGATCCCTGGAGATAGTGCCTCCAGGTTTCTAGGGCCCATATTATCCCCAGTAGTTCTCGATCATAGATCTCATACATAGTTTCATTCAGTCACTGTCAAGGAGTGGGAGATATAGCCACAGGGGTGCCAGTCCCCATTTGTGTCAGTCTGCTTCAGCACAGCCCCCATTGCATATTTCGAGGCGTCGCTTTCCACTACAAATAGCTTTTTGGTGTTTGGCATCAGCAGAACCAGTGCCTCGGAGAATTTTTGTTTTAGTGTTTTGAACGCCTCTTGGCATTCGCTTGTCCAGTTGAAGGCCTGGTCCTTCTTCGTTAGGTCGTTCAGCGGCTTCGTGATTGCAGTGAAATTGCCGATGAATCTCTGATAGAAGTTTCCAAAGCCTAGGAATGACCTGACCCCTTTGACATTGGTTGGGGGTGGCCAGTCCCTGATTCCACTGAGTTTGGTTGGGTCCATGGCTAGGTGGTCCAGTCGCAGGATCAGCCCAAGAAATTTGACCTCCTGCATGTTGAATCTAAATTTTTCAGGTTTTAGGTAGAGGTTATTTTCCTTCAACCTTGCTAGAACCCTCTTCGTTCTTTCCTCATGTTCTTTTTTTTTTTTTGAGAAGATTAAGATGTCATCCATGTAGATCACCAGCCATCCCTCATTCAGCATGTCACAAAAAATGTCATTCATCATCGCTTGGAAGGTTGCTGGGGAGTTGCAAAGGCTGAAGAACATGACTTTGGGCTCGAACAGCCCCTTATTGGTCTTAAATGCTGCCTTCCATTTGTCCCCCTCCTTGATCCTGATGTTATGGTATACCCATCTAATGTCCAGTTTTGTGAACCATTTTGCCC
Organism: Tricholoma bakamatsutake; assembly: GCA_029959215.1. NCBI lineage: Eukaryota > Fungi > Basidiomycota > Agaricomycetes > Agaricales > Tricholomataceae > Tricholoma > Tricholoma bakamatsutake. Next base: position 10,002,793 of record CP114857.1, on the reverse strand, counting down.
CTTTCAATTTGTCGAGTAGATCGCCAATCAAGGGAAGGGGATAGGAGTTCTTGATGGTTCCTTCATTTAGATACCAGTAGTCTTGGCAGGGCCAGAGTGCATCAGAGTCCTTCTTTGCAATGAAGAAGAATGGGGATGCCATAGGTGATTTAGATGGGGTGATGTACCCCTTCCTCAGATTCTCGTCGATGAACTTGTCTAACTTCTTTTGTTTGGCTGGGGTGATGGGATAGACTTTGCAGTCCTTCGGGATGAAGTCAGGTTTGAGTTCAATTGTGTGGTCCCATGGTCTAGACTTGGGGAACCTCTCTGATGCTGCTTTTTCAAACACACTTCGGTACTCCTTATATTTGTCTGGGAGTAAATCATTAAGTGACCACATCTCCTTGTTGCCCTCACTCCTGTGAGTGAGCTTCTGCGAGATGGAGGTCTTTGCTCGGATATAAGTCATGTTTGAGTAGGCAATTCTGCCGGTTAGTCAGGACTGAGTGAGACAAGAGATCCATTGGAGTTTTTGGTAGTTCAGTGGGACGTAGTCACATTTGATAGTGAGAGGCAACTCCTCTGCTTTGAATATTCCTATCATGGGTTCTCCCCAAACATAGGCGAATAGTGCATCCGTTCCATCATGATCTTCGTCCATGTTGAGCAGTGTGTTAGTGTCTGCAGCATCTAATACAGGGATCTGTAGATTGATCTTGGGATGGGTGTCCATTGCTGTGTCCATTGCCAGGTGTGATCCGTCATGATTGGGTTCATTTCCAGTGCAAAGTCCTGTTGCGAGATGAACCATCCTGAGCCTACTCTTCACGTGCTCGGCAGCAGTGAGGTGGGTTTCCCTGAAGGTCTCCCCAGCACTCCTTATAGGTAGCCTCCTGAGAGTCAGGCTCAATGTTACTCTCAGTACGAGCGGCCCCTTGTCATCTATAGTGGGACTTGCTTACCAAATGTAGTGCATGTCCATTCAATCATGGTTCAGATCTTTTTCATGAGGAATTTCTCAGTTTGCCTGTCGGTGAGGGTTCCTTTTTCCCAGTCGATGATGGGGTTACGTCTTTGGAGCCACGAGTATCCCAGGATCATCCTTTCCTTTCCTAGCCCTGTTATCAGCATTCTGATCTTCTCTTCCTTTCCTCCGATCTCCGTATTGATGTGGACATAGTGTGAGATTGTCCCATTCTTGTTAAGGGTTCCATCAACATTCTTTGCGAGGATCTTCCTGACGAGTGGAATCTTTTTTAGTCCAAGTTTCTCGATGACTCAGTGGTCAATAAATGTTTCACCCACTCCCGAGTCGATTAGGGTGAAGACTTCAGCTTTTTCATTTCCTAGTAGATAGTGAACTGGAATGCGCATGGATTGGTGGCTCACATTCACTACTAGTACAGAGGAGACAATAACTCTGGCAGGCTCTGCTGCTGACGCAGACCACCACTTTAAAAACCCTCCGCTGCCATGAGGTCTAGCACCTCTTCTTTTTCCTTTTTCTCCAGCTCATTGATGAGTGCACGGATTTTCGTATAGTGATCACAGGGTGTTTTCTTCATCTCGATCTTCTTCTCTTTTTTTACAGGTGGTTCCTTCCCTCCCTTGTGGTCGCTCGCCCTGTGCCCTGCTTTGTGGCAGATGAAACACTTTCCTTTTTTGATATGTTCGAGCCTCTCTGCATAAGAGAGGCGTGTCACATCTATTTCCATGGTGTTAGGATCTCTTGAAGGGCTTCTCACTCCTCCTCCTCCTGCCTTACTGTATGTCCTTTCTTTAATCACTTTTGCCCTCCTGAGATGCCCTTCCACTCTTGCTGCATGGGTACATTATCCCTTGATCATGTCCGATGGATTTTCCATCCCAAAGACCTTGTCGAGGACTCAATTATTGAGTCTGTTGACGAAATATTCTGTGAGGGCGGCGTCTTCTTTAATTTTCGTGTGGTAAGCAAGGGTTTTGAATTGTGCAATATACTCATCTACTCCCTTTCCCCCCTGTGAGAGTGCCCTGAGCTGTGTTTATGCATTTCTCACATTGTCAATCGGCAAGAACACTGTGCATACTTTCATGATAAACTCCTGGAATGTGTCCCAGCATTTCTATTGGATATACCTTTCTTCCAAATAGGCCTGCTTCCATGGCCCAGCTGTCCCTCCATTCATGTAAGAGAGCATGAATAAGATCTTGTGGCAATCGTCAGGGAATGCGGTTGAGTTGGCATTGACATATGCCCCGCACTCAAGGAGGAATAGCATGGTCTTTGTTCTGTCTCCGGAATGATTGGTTGGTGCCCTCATCTTGATCTCTGTGGGTTGGGCAGGGGCGATGGGTGTAGTGGGGACAGTGGGGGTGGACGGTGCTGCCATAGCTTTTCTTCATCGGGTAGGATATGGTCGGGTGGTTCTCATAAGAATTCTGTCATGTAATGGATGCTGCCTGGACTAGAATTAGTCGGCAGAGTAAGGACCAGCTTGGCCTTTTGTTAGAGTCAAAGTTCCTAAAATTAGTTGAAGCTCGTGAGCGACGATATCGATCAAGATGTTTCAGAGAATTGCTGAGGCTCATAAGCAACAGCTGTGAGGATGACTTATTCAGAGTTCATTAGGAACGTAGAATCGACCAGGTCAAGCTGGAGCTTGACTGGTCATTGTATTGTCGTTTAAATACTACAGGTACAGGATGAGTTGCATAGCAAGAATAATAGAAATGTCAGGACAATAATGTGGGAGTGTCTGCAACCTACTACAATAGCGTGAGAGGGAAAGGGTGATTAAAGATGTACATTTGCAAGACAAATAGAATTGT